>OY804590.1:40750391-42147891 GCA_963680875.1 Bathymodiolus brooksi | reverse complement strand
GACTTGCCCCCTCTGCAATTCTTTGGAAGAAACATTGTTCTTTACCAGATAAAACTTCTATTTTGAATTCGTACGTTACTCCTGGAAGTCCATCAAAATCAAAATCCTCATTGTCAGAATTCAAAATTTTTTCTGCGTCTAAGATAGCACTTTTAAACGTTAGAAAAATGCAAATATTGAATATACAAGTAATAATACAATCCATATTGTACACGTTTTATTTGTCACGCTCTGCAAAATCTGCCGAGATAAAAATTAGACCAGGAAATCAATACGACATTTGTAAAATTTCACATCATTTCGGTAAATACATGTAAATTGAATGTCAAAATGTGACCCAGCCTTAAGCTGTTATCTCTAACTATACATTTCATGATCAATATTTAAGTGTTGGAAAGCAATCCCATGTTGATGGCATGCGGCAGGTTGGTGGTTTTCTCCGGGTACTCCGGTTTCCTCCCCCAATAAAACTGACCTCCACGATATAGCCGAAATATTCTTGAATTGATTGATTGATTGGTGTTTAACGCGCCAACTTTAGCAATATTTCAGTTATATCATGGAGAAATATTGTTGAAAGTGGCGTTAAACACCATAACCATAACCATGTTTGTGAATATGAATCAGGAGGGCTTGTACCAACAAATTCATAAACTTGAGGGGATCCGTTTTATTATTTTTTTTTAAATTTCTTAGTATATCTATGAACAATCTATTATGTCCAAATGTCAGGAATTGTTATTACAAGGGAGAGTACTGTTGGCTGTCGTCTGTCATCTAATAGGTTAACATTAATTGTAGCCAGACCTTCTTTGCTGATAAAAATGGTATAACAGTATGATGAAAGGTAGAATCTGGGGGGGGAAATGAAATAGTGTATCATCTATCACTTTCTGAATAGGATACAGAGCAAAATATATTAGGGACTGAGATGCTACTTCGAGAAACCTGAAATTTCGACACATCAAACTTTGAGTTAAGCTGCAGAACCGTAGCTCTTATGGTCCTTGGCCAGTTTTCTCCGCAAATAATCAGAAAACTTGCCAAGGACCATAAAAGCTACGGTTCTGCAGCTAAGATAAGAGGAGTAAATTAAGATGAAAAGCACTAAGCTTAAAACGGGACTTCAGACAAATTTCGAGTAAACGTAGTTTGACATCACGAGATTCAACTATACCTCATTAGAATGGACGTATTACATCACGAGATTCAACTATACCTCATTACAATGGACGTATTACATTTCCGACAATTTGAAGAAAAAAAGGTGGTATTACGTTTCCGACAATTTTTTTTATTACGTTTCCGACAATTTTATTTTGTACTTTTCCGACCATTTTAATTAACTTTTTGCCATCCAAAACAGAACAGTGTTATCGTTCTATTATGTGGTCGATGTTGTTACGTCGTAACACAGAGAAAAATCTTAATCTTCGACCTGAGGTTGTACACCTTGACTTTGTGCGCGTTATGCACAATGCTGTGTCAACTTTCTTTCCTGATACTCACATTGATTGTTGCAGATTCCATCTCGGTCAGTGTTGGTGGATAATATACATGCATAATAATTTCCCGGGATTTTTTTTGCTTTTTTTGCTAATTATCCCAACTAATGAGACACCAGATAGTTGATGAATGACTTTATTGGGATACATTCAGATTTACATGAATAAAGAAACCATGTAGAAATCTAAATTGTGGGACATAATTTGATATAACAGGTTGTATTTACTTTATTTAGGCACGAGTCAATTAAGTTTTACGACCTTTTAAGTGCCATGATATGTCATAACACTATGTTATTGTGGAAGAGTCAATTTTGACAGTTTGTAAATAATTTAATTTTTCATTTTTACTATGTTCATAAAATATATTTTTGTAAATAAAATATGTTCATATAATTACTTTAATAATTTTTCATTTAATTATAATATTTAAAACTTCTTAATAATAAAATTAATAAGGTCTACAACTTTGTGTTATGTTTTGTATTCTAATTAGGGTTATGACCTAAGTTCACAAAGGTAACCCTGATATGTATCTTGTCTTTGCATATTTGATTAGTTAAGGTCAGTTTGACCAGTTATTTCATTTCATTGGTTATTGTAGTCACCTGAATTTTTGGTGGGAAATTCTTTTGTTCTTTGAGACATTCTATTACTTTTTCATATCTTGGAAGGCAGACATATTGCCAACTACTATTCTTTTGGATCCAATTTTGGATGACTATTGAACTGATGATATTTCTATTTGACACCACTAACATTCATTAAGGTTGCCATGATATATATTAAATACTGATGAACAGCTTGATCTGAGGTATATCCTGTATTTCAAGACCTTTGCACCCCAGTGTGAGGGTCTATTTTATATGGAAATATGAATTCCAACTGCAATAAATGTTAGAACTCACTACGTCTTGTTACATTATTCCACTGAGAATCGACCCGACGACAAATGGCTCCCAACGTGATTGTTGCAGTTTCTGGAAAATTTGGACGTTTACCCGGGATCATCGTATCATTATTTTAGTGCACTCGACCGAAAAAATTGACAACATCCGGTTTGGATCCACATGTTTGACAGTGAAGGATACTTTTGCAGAAACACTGTATTTATCTGTTTATGTCATTTAAAGGTTTGCATTTATATTTTATGTTCTTTGTGTGTATGTTGAATGTTGTCAATAACATGAAATGAAGTTATAGTACGTTTTGATGAAAATAATATGAAACCGGCACGGCCTTAAATGGTCGCGCATCTGAAAATTATCTGGCAATTTCATCAAAAGTGTCGAGATTTTTTGGGCCGAGATATATTGGGGACGACTTTTTTTAGGGCCGAATCTAGTCTCATTCAATCGAGCTGTCGTTCCTTTATTCGAGTTATCGTTCCTTACGAGAGAGGGTACGAGACTTCAGGATCACCTTAGCGCTTTATGTTAAGAAGATCTTCATTAGTTGAGTGTGTTAGTGTGTTACCCGGAAACCGGTGTTTACAAAACGTAAGGAACGATAACTCGAATAACAAATACAAAACGTAGAATTTTTTTTTCTTTGACAATATGTTCAGCCATGTTTGTTAAAAAATCCTAAGTATACATTTTATACCATAAAGAGCTCGCTTAAGCTCGCATAATATGAAACCGGCACGGCCTTGAATGCTCGTGCATCTGAAAATTATCTGGCAATTTCATCAAAAAGTGTCGAGATATTTTGGGCCGAGATTTTTTGGGGACGACTTTTTTTAGGGCCGAATCTAGTCTCATTCAATCGAGCTGTCGTTCCTTTATTCGAGTTATCGTTCCTTACGAGAGAGGGTACGAGACTTCAGGATCACCTTTGCGCTTTATGTTAAGAAGATCTTCATTAGTTGAGTGTGTTAGTGTGTTACCCGGAAACCGGTGTTTACAAAACGTAGAATTTTTTTTTCTTCGACAATATGTTCAGCCATGTTTGTTAAAAATCCTAAGTACACATTTTATACCATAAAGAGCTCGCTTAAGCTCGCATAATATGAAACCGGCACGGCCATGAATGCTCGCGCATCTGAAAATTATCTGGCAATTTCATCAAAAAGTGTCGAGATATATTGGGGACGACTTTTTTTTAGGGCCGAATCTAGTCTCAGCTGTCGTTCCTTTATTCGAGTTATCGTTCCTTACGAAATCTCAAAAGTTAGCTTCCGCGTAGAAACAAAAATTCTTGTCAGTATGTCAGAAGAGATTTAATAAATTTTAAAATATCAATATAAGTAGAACAAGCTAACAAAATTACTTTTATTACACACGGGTTCCGAGTTTCAGTGGTATCAGACGTACGAGAGAGGGTACGAGACTTCAGGATCACCTTTGCGCTTTATGTTAAGAAGATCTTCATTAGTTGAGTGTGTTAGTGTGTTACCCAGAAACCGGTGTTTACAAAACGTAGAATTTTTTTTTCTTTGACAATATGTTCAGCCATGTTTGTTAAAAAATCCTAAGTACACATTTTATACCATAAAGAGCTCGCTTAAGCTCGCATAATAATTAGAAATTTTCAATTTTGAAAAAAAACCAAAAAAAACAAACGTTTTTGTATACCAAATTTTGTACGTTAAAAAAAGTGACAGAAAATCAGTTTGTACAAACAGATAATTTTAGTAATATTTAGAGTATAGTATGAGGTATTGAACATTGATACTTGGTGACATTTTGTGAATATTTATGTGTTAATTGTTTTTCATATTTGAACTTAGTCTTACTCTTAGGCAGGTGTAATACATTGTCACTCCCGGGTGTCATACATGTACATAGCCACACCCAAGGTCAAGGTCATTTGTACTCAAACCGGAAGTCCATGTAGCTTATATAAACATTTCAAGTGAATTTTTTTCTTACATTTCTTCAACAATAAGTTATTTACACAATAAAAAAAAAAAAAAAAAAAAAAATTTACATACACACACTTTGTAAATTATTACACATAAAATTACATACATTTGGGATACATGTAAATGAGACTTAGTGCTTGGTGTTAATGAACTTGAGAAGAGTTTGAAGATACTTTGTTCAGTTTACAGACAAAACTTTATTTTTTCTGTTTACAATTTTTATTGAATTTTTTCACATATTCACACTTACACCACAGACAGTATACCGTTGGGTCGATTCTCAGTGGAATAATGTAACAAGACGTAGTGAGTTCTAACATTTATTGCAGTTGGAATTCATATTTCCATATAAAATAGACCCTCACACTGGGGTGCAAAGGTCTTGAAATACAGGATATACCTCAGATCAAGCTGTTCATCAGTATTTAATATATATCATGGCAACCTTAATGAATGTTAGTGGTGTCAAATAGAAATATCATCAGTTCAATCGTCATCCAAAATTGGATCCAAAAGAATAGTAGTTGGCAATATGTCTGCCTTCCAAGATATGAAAAAGTAATAGAATGTCTCAAAGAACAAAAGAATTTCCCACCAAAAATTCAGGTGACTACAATAACCAATGAAATGAAATAACTGGTCAAACTGACCTTAACTAATCAAATATGCAAAGACAAGATACATATCAGGGTTACCTTTGTGAACTTAGGTCATAACCCTAATTAGAATACAAAACATAACACAAAGTTGTAGACCTTATTAATTTTATTATTAAGAAGTTTTAAATATTATAATTAAATGAAAAATTATTAAAGTAATTATATGAACATATTTTATTTACAAAAATATATTTTATGAACATAGTAAAAATGAAAAATTAAATTATTTACAAACTGTCAAAATTGACTCTTCCACATTATTAGTAAAATTTTCTTGATTTTCAATGGTTTTATTAGCTGCGGAACCGTAGCCCTTTATGGTCCTTTTTTTTTATGGTCCGCCAAAAAGAAAAGGACCATAAAGGGCTACGGTTCCGTAGCTATGGTTTTATATGAATGTTCAATTGGTACAGTTAGATGGCAAAATTATTTCAGGTTTGTATACACAAAGTCACTATACCAGATAAGAATGTACTTCCATTGCTTATAACCTTGTTGTAGTTCTTACTTCTAATACTTCTTTACGAAATCTCCAAAAAAAATATACTATCTCTGCATGTGTAAGGCTATGCGGTCATTAATACAAGTTGGAATTCATAAGTTTGACGAGTCAATAAGCACTAAAAGATATATCTATTTCTTCAAAGACAAAGATGTTGCAAAGCATCTCGATATCCATTAATCAGTTTTGTGTGCTTTCTGACGAAATGGATCTACCATCCATGTATTGGATACCAAACTAACACAAGTCGTCCGTACAAACAGTATTATCTTGCTGTGTCAGCCAAATGTTCCACGAAACCTCTTTCCAAAATTACATAAGTGTTCACACAAGCAGCGGTATATTGTTGAGTCAGTCAAATGTTACAGGAAACCTCTTTCAAAAATTGTAACATCTATTTTATTAGCAGTCAAATCAGACCACCAGATGTATTGTGACACTAGTTAATCCAGAAGTGATGTGAATCTTCAAAATTCTAAAGATCAAGTGTAGTGTGTAGCACCATTTGAAATATCAATAACGCATTTGCCTTGCCCTCTCGTTAGACTACCATCCACCCCTTACACTAAACTTAAACTCTGTTAAAAGGAATTGATTCAGCTTTGCATCTTTAGAAAATAACTGACAAATGTATACATCAGTATATAAAAGTTAGAGAATACTGAAGAGGCAATCAAAAATGGACAATCCAGAGAAACTGGCAACATAAAGTACACAAGACACAGGACAAATAAATGTTAGAGAATACTGAAGGGGCAATCAACAATGGACAATCCAGAGAAACTGGCAACATAAGGTACACAAGACACAGGACAAATAAATGTTAGAGAATACTGAAGGGGCAATCAAAAATGGACAATCCAGAGAAACTGGCAACATAAGGTACACAAGAGGAAGACAAACAGACAAAAACACAACACAATATATGTTGGACACCACTATATGTAAACAAACACAAGTAAGTAAACAAGACATGAGCTCTCGTACAAAGATGAACCGAACATGTTATTTTGGGGAAAAAGACAAATACTACTTTGTAAAAATACTACTGTCAAAACTCTGAAACTGTCATTGTCAAACTGCTGAACCTTCTGATGGAACAGGAATTTGGTATATTAGGTGGCCATATCTTTCAACAGACATTGGCATTCCAATGGGTAATAAATTGTTATTGTGAAGTTGAGATGGGTATGACCATAAGGAACACTTATGTATGTTTCTCAAAGTTTTTATTGTGAATGGGGGTAAATGGACAGGGCCTCATAGAACGGCCTTGGGCAACACCAGCATGGACGACAACTGTGTCATCTAGTTTATGTTTTTCATTCAGACAGCACTAAATCAACATCTCCCCATAATTAATGGGTCTAGTACACTGCCTGGCATAAAATAAAGTCAACATGATTTTGAAATACAGAATTTATTATCAATTTTTTAAATTTACATTTCTGTATAAAATTATTCAATGTTCAATAATAAATATTTAAATTGCAAGAGAGATGTATATGATTATTACAATAAAATATTTTAACAAAAATGAAAATTGTCTAATAAAGTCAAAAAATACAGAATATAATTTGTTTTGCAAAAAAAAAATGATATGTATGAGACATAATGTTTTTTTCAGTGAAATGGTCTTCCCTCAGAATCGGGCAGTGACAACCGGGGTAAAAATGGTCTGAAGAAGAGTTTGAAGATACTAAAGGGGTAATCAGAATCCGTAAGAAGGACAGACAACACAATGGCCAAAAGAAAAAGTACAAAAGGACAAATGATCTACAAAACATACACATAAAACTAAAGATCGAGTAACACAAACCCCACTAAAAACTGGGGATGAACTCAGGTGCTCCGGAAGGGAAGGCAGTTCCTGCTACACTAGTGACACCCGTCGAGTTAATCTAGTTACAAATACAGTGTTAAGAAACATACTAATATCTCAGCGATTTCATGTTCACATTTTTCAAAATTCGAGTGATTTTTTTCGATGGCATACGGTTCATTTATGACTTATTACTGGGTTTGTAACAAGAGTAACACAATAGGTGCCACTAGTGGAGCAGGAACTGCTTACTCGTCCCGAGTTCAAACCCTGTTTTCAGTGGGATTTGTGTTGCCTCATCTCTAGTTTTCTGTTTAGTTTTTTGTATTCACATGTTATGTTCAACATTACTTTTATCATATGGACTGCCCGATTCAAAGGAAAATAAAAACTAAAATTATAAAATTTTAGGTTCAACATGTAAAGACTACATAATGAAGAAAAATAGACAAATACGTATCAGCATGAGGTATTTTCTAACAGCAAATAAGATCAATTTTAATAATTTATATTTTTCATGGAATTCTAAATGAGAAATGAGATCTATAAATCTACACGGACTAGAGATCCACATGTATCCGCAAATTGGACATTTTCTTTTTGACTTGTGCCGCTGATAAAGTCACTGAACTGACCTTGATCCACAAAAATATTAGGTCAGTTCGTAACTCGCCTGTGCAAGAACAGACTCTGATATTGAAAAGTATCGGTCATTGTGACATCAAACACATTTTGACGTCACCGATAAAAACAATAACTTCAGTTTTGAAGATCTTGACATACATTATCACAGCTCGTCCTGTCGGACTCACTACAAGACTAGCGATAATGTCTGTCTCAAACTTCAAAACTGCTGTTATTCTATTTTGATTATATTCCAAAATATATACTTATGAAAATGACAAATATCAGTAATTTCAAAATTTTCCCTTTGATCGCATCAAGTGAGATTGTCAGCATCAATGAACTGGCTCTGATACTAAAAATGATTGGTCATTGTGAGGTCAAACATATTATAACATTACCGATAAAAACAAAAGAATAACATCAGTTTTGAAGAGCCCAACAAACATTATCACCAATATCGCAGCTTCTCCTATCGGACTCACTTTGATACTAGTGGTAATGTCTGTCTCTACCATCAAAACTGCAGTTACTCTATATCTAATATTATAATTGTGTAATAATGCTATGATTTCTGATGACAGACATAACAAGACATCTGTTTGATCTAGAAATAACTAATCTATAATAGATTCAAAATTTGTCAAAATTATTCAAAACTTCATTCAAGCTATCTAAAACTGATTTTTTTATAGATATGCATATAAGTATCTGCATCGATACATTACAGCTGAGAGGCAAATATAACTGATGCTTTAGAAAGAACACAGGTAAATATCTCAATAAATATCTAGGTAATATGCACCAAACAAAGCAGAAGAAATGTATTCCTTATTTTTAATGTATAAAACAACAATAAAAATTAGAAATCTGACGTAAAAAATAAAAAAAATAGATGCTCCATTGAAACTGCAATCGCTTACATAGTTGAGTATTGTCTAATATAGGGTCAAACGGAGAATTCTTCAGTATTGAGATAATTTACCTGGCAAGTAATCTATAAATCATATAGTTTTAGTTTTTCACATTGAAATATTAATTCAACAACATTGTTACTCTTCTCTATTCCATAAAAAAAATCCTGTACTGTAACATAAAATAACAATTGTATAATATTTAAGATAATCTATATTTTAGTGGCATTTATAAACAAGAGACAATTGTATATATTTTAGTGGCATTTATAAACAAGAGATTATTGTATATTTTGGTGACATTTATAAACAAGGGAGACAATTGTATATATTTTAGTGGCATTAATGAACAAGGGAGATAACTGTATATTTTTGGGGCAATTATAAACAAGGAAGATTATTGTATATATTTTAGAGGCTTTTATAAGCAAGGACAATTGTATATTTTGGGGGCATTTATAAACAAGGGAAATAATTGTATATTTTGGGGGCATTTATAAACAAGGGAGACAATTGTATATTTTTGTGGCATTTATTAAAAGGAAGATAATTGTATATTTTGTGCTTAGTGGCATTTATAAACAAGGGTGATAATTGTTTATTTTGGTGGCATTTATTAAAAGGAAGATAATTGTATATTTTTGGGGCATTTATAAACAAGGGAGACAATTGTATATTTTGGGGGCAATTATAAACAAGGGAGACAATTGTATATTTTGGTGGCATTCATAAGCAAGGGAGATAAATCTATATTTTAGTGGCATTTATAAACAAGGGAGATAATTGTATATTTTGGTGGCAATTACAAACTAGAGGCTCCCAGGAGCCTGTATAGCTCACCTGGGTATAATAACAACATCAGTCAATAAAACTTGATAACTTCGGTAAAAAAAATTAACAAATGTAGCCTTCGTCATTGCAGACCCCTTCTACAAAATAATGTAGGCAGGGGTTCCCCCTTTAATGTAAGTTATCAAAATTGCTGTAAAAAAACATTTATGTCAATGATTCTCAAAATTTAGCTTTTCCTACTTCACATTTTGTAATAAAGTTGCTTCCCTTTGATTATTTGAGCAACCAAAAGCAGTGAGTCAACAAAAAAATGCATTTCAAGAGGAATAACTCTTCACAGTTGTCGCACATTTTTAACTGTGGGAAATTTTTTGTAGATCTTAACATGCTGAACATTTTTGCAGTTTAAACTTTCCCTCTATCTCTAATAGTTTTTGAGATATAAGATAATAGTATTAAAATTGAGAACATCTTGATGAAAAAAGGCCAATAACTCCAAAATGGGTAATTGGATTTACTTCAAAATTGCAGGATAGGAAGATCTTGACATGCTGCAATTTTTTGGCAATTTAGACTTAACCTTTATCTCTTATAGTTTTTGAAATATAAGACGAAAAGTATTAATTTTTTTTTTTTTATAAATTTGATGAAAAAAGGGCAAGAACTCCAAGATGGGTAATCAGATTTACTTCAAAATTGCAGGTAAAAAAAAAATTGATCGAAGGGTCGAACCGCCAGACACATTTTTGGAAGAGAACCATCCAATGACTATTTCATCAAAATTTTGTTCTTATTGAGCAAATGGTTTCAGACAAAAAGATTTTTATGGGAATTTCCCATAGGGTCCTATGTTAAATTAAGTTTGGCTGTGGCGGCCATCTTGGTCGGTGTTCTGAAATGCCGGACACAATTTTGGAAGAGGACCACCCAAGAATCATTTCAGCAAAGTTTGGTTGAGATTGGCTCAGTAGTTTCAGAGGAGAAGATTTTTTAAAATTTCATCCCCCCCTTTTTTCTAATTTGCATAATCGGTCAAAATCGGTAAAAGTTCAAAGTTCATAAAAAATCCCGTAATATATGTTAAAAAGCTCATCTTTATGCTTATACAGTTCAAATTTGGGCACTTTCTGGCTTAAAATAGAGCAATTTTGGCCATTTGAAGAAATTTCTATTTTTAGTAATGGCGGCCATCTTGGATAAGGACGGCGCTGATGGACACAATTTTGAAAGGGGACCACCTAAGGATCATTTCAGCAAAGTTTGGTTGAGATTGGCTCAGTAGTTTCAGAGGAGGAGATTTTTTTTTAATTTCATCCCCCCTTTTTTCTAATTTGCATAATCGGTCAAAATCGGTAAAAGTTCAAAGTTCATAAAAAATCCCGTAATATATGTTAAAAAGCTCATCATTATGCTTATACAGTTCAAATTTGGGCACTTTCTGGCTTAAAATAGAGCAGTTTTGGCCATTTGAAGAAATTTCTATTTTTAGTAATGGTGGCCATCTTGGATACAGGACGGTGCTGACGGACACAATTTTGAAAGGCGACCAACTAAGGATCATTTCAGCAAAGTTTGGTTGAGATTGGCTCAGTAGTTTCAGAGGAGAAGATTTTTTTAAAATTTCATCCCCCCTTTTTTCTAATTTGCATAATCGGTAAAAATCGGTAAAAGTTCAAAGTTCATAAAAAATCCCGTAATAAATGTTAAAAAGCTCATCATTATGCTTATACAGTTCAAATTTGGGCACTTTCTGACTTAAAATAGAGCAGTTTTGGCCATTTGAAGAAATTTCTATTTTTAGCAATGGTGGCCATCTTGGATACAGGACGGCGCTGACGGACACACTTTTGAAAGGGGACCACCAAAGGATCATTTCAGCAAAGTTTGGTTGAGATTGGCTCAGTAGTTTTAGAGGAGAAGATTTTTTTAAATTTTCATCCCCCCTTTTTTCTAATTTGCATAATCGGTCAAAATGGGTAATGGGATTTACTTCAAAATTGCAGGGTAGGTAGATCTTGATAAGCTGCACATTTTTGCAATAAACTTAACATCTATCTCTAAATAGTTTTTGAAATATAAGACGAAAAGTATTAAAATGAAAAAAAAAATGATGAAAAAAGGGCAATAACTCCAAGATGGGTAGATCTTGATGTGCTGATCATTTTTACTCCATGTCAGATTTTTGATATTATTAACGGTTTGTGAGTTATTACCAAAAACCTGCAATTTTACCATATGTTCTATTTTTAGTAACAGCGGCCATGTTGGTTGGTGCACGGCATCACCGGACACAATTTTGAAACTAGACACCCTAGTAATGATTCAGACCAAGTTTGGTTTCCATTGGTCTAGTACTTTCAGAGGAGAAGATTTTTGAAAAAGTTTACGACGTACGACGGACGGACGAAGACGACGGACGCCAAATGATGGCAATAGCTCACCTGACCCTTTGGGTCAGGTGAGCTAACAAGGGAGATAACTGTATATTTTGATGGTCATTGTACAAACAAGGGAGATAACTATATTTTAGTGGCATTTATAAACAGGGAGATAATTGTACATATTAGTGTCATTTATAAACAAGGGAGATAACTGTATATTTTAGTGGCATTAAAAACAAGTTAGGTAATATCTTTAATGCCATTTAAATATGGTAGTCTGTCTGATACACAGAATATATAATCAACAATTCATAACCGTCTTTTAGCAAAAGATAAAATTTCAGATAATACCAGCACAAAAATGCAAGGTTTTGGATATTTTTAAGACATTTTTATATTTAGTAATGGCGGTCATATTGGATGGAGGACTAGGTATTACAAATGTCTCTGAAACGGAACTACCAACCACCTAAAAACTATCTCAGCAAACGTTAGATGATTTGGCCATGTGATTTCAGAAAATAACTTTTCTATATGATTTTGGTTAAAATAAGCCTATATTTTGGACAGCCAGGACCTGAAATTTCATTCACATATGTCAGGGTCTTTCTTGTGGTGCTCAAAGACTTCAGATGAAAAGGTAGTCATTCATTTTGTTGAAATTGGTGGAATTGTTGATCATCACTGTTTAAACATTCTTTTCATTACCTAAATTGCATAAATGTCAAAAATCTGTAAACTTACAAAATACAGGAAAACCTAAAGTATATATTAAACAATTTATTATCATGTAGCTACAGTAAAAAATTTGGCAAATACAGAAATCATAGGATTAGGGTTATGGTGTTTAATGCTACTTTCAACAATATTTCAGTTTTATTGGTGGAGGTAACCGGAATACACAGAAAAAACCACCGACCTGTGGCTAGTGATATTAAAGGCATTTTGGTAAAAATGTGCCTTGTTAACAAAATCTTTAAAAACAAAATCTGCTAAATTACAAATACAGAAGAAAATTAGATAATATAAACAATTCCAGTTCAAATAGCCAATGATCATCCAAGCCAACTTTGGTATAATTAACCCCTTGGTTTCAAAGGAGATTACGATGAAAACAGACACCACCTGACACCAAAAGCTAACAAGTCCCTTGACTAGGTAAGCATAGAAGTATTTACATCCAATAACAATGCATTTAACAATCGCATGATTAATCACATGACTTTTGTGTATTTTATTAGTACATTTATTTACATTCACACTTTTCAATACAAATACACAATAATTAAATGTAGTACCTTATCAAAATTATAACAAAATTTTGTTACTGTACACAAATAAAAACAATCTTGTTGTACAAGAGACATAAATGAATAAAAATACATCTGGATGAATTCAAATCACACATTTTAAAATTTGCCAATAAAATGATGATTTTAACATTAAATGTGATGTGTTATCAATTTGTACCCTACGTCAGTAATGAATGTATAATGACATAAAATTAGTAATGCTCTGATGCCACGAAGTCAACCTGCATAATTATAAAGCCACTCATGTGGCCTGTCTTATAAGGCCACTCCTTCTGCCATCTTAAAAGGTCACTCCTTTGACCTTTCTCAAAAGGTAACTCCTTTGACCTAATTCAAAAGGTCACTCCTTTGACCTATCTTAAAAGGTCACTCATTTGACCTATCTCAAAAGTCACTCATTTGACCTATCTCAATAGGTCACTCCTTTGTTTCTATCTATTGCCATTCCTTTGGTCCATCTAACAAGGCCTTTCATTGGTCCTTATCTAATGAGGCCATTTTTCAGCCTATCTTAGTAGGCTTCTCCTTGTAGTCCTCAATTAAAATTTGAATTTACTGGTCCAAATTAAAGTCTAAGTTATTTCTTAAAATGAAAAATTTACTGTTCCAAACAAAGTTTTACTGGCCTTGGGCTGGTGCTTATTATGAGGACTGCCTTTGCCCCATCTCTTAAGGTTAGTCCTTCTGTCTAATAGGATAACTCTTTCATCTTTATAAAACCAATATTTTTTTTCTAATCAGACCACTATTTTTGTCCTGCAAGAGCTCTCTTTTTTATCTTGCAAAACTAATCTTTCCATCTTTCAAGACTAATCTGCTGACTGCTGCCTAAATGTTATCTTATTTACCTTGCAACACTATTCCAACATTTCGTTTTTACTTTAGAGATAACAGAAACATAATTCATTAGTATTTTTATGTATTAAATAATTTATTAATGATAGGATTTATATGTAGAGGAATTCAAAACCATTCAATCAATCAATATATGAAGAGGTCCAAATATTATATTGTAAATGCTTCCATGTTATCATTTCAAACAAGTGTGACAAAATAACCCACTACTAATAAATATTTTAATATCATAAAAAAATATCACAAATATTCTTTAAACAAAAATCTTATAACATTAAAATAAGAAATATTTCATGACTGCCTTTCATAAAATAATTAAACTTAACAAATATACTATAAATAGAGACAAAAGAAAACACATATATTTTCCCAAAATTATTAGAAGCGATCGACAAACTACCACAAAGGAGACAGTGGACAAAAGTATTCAGATGCTTCTAATTTTCCCTTGATATTTTATTTGATTTAAAACTACAATATATCCTAAAGTCAATTCTTGTCTCATCATGAGCAAAAGTAGAAAATTAAATTAACCAGGTTACCAGTTAATTTGTCTTGCTAGGAGTACAATATTTCTCTATTTACAATAATTAAATTTTCACATTTTTATGTCCTTGTTAAAAATTTAATTGTGTAACAAGAGGATTATTGTCTTCCTCTTGAAACAAAATGAGAATATAATATCTCTGCCATTCAGAAGATTAGGATATTTGACACTTGTGGATTCTTATAGAATGGTCAAATTATATTTACTATAATTATATAATTATATTATATATACACATATATCTTTCTTGTTTGAGGAACAATAGTTCTTTGTACATTTCCGACTTTTCTCTAAAATAATATGTTTTTGCACATTCTGATAGAAGTTGTTTTCCTTTAATACAGACAAAGAAGGGGTCCCTTTCATGCAAATTTCAATGAAAAATAAAATATATTTTCCCCATAATCTGCACAAAACTTTTGAATATTCTATTTATTATAAAATTATTCTGTGATGTTTTTTTTCTTCCAAATATCTACAAGTATAAGAATTTTTGTGATACTTTTATTCTTTGTCCCTGCAGTTGCTGTTGAATGGAACTGGTATCATTTCATCTGTCATAAGGGAGATAACTCCTATAAAACCGCATAAAAACATATAATTTTAAAATCAAATCAGAAATATGCTAATTGTATATTAATTTTGAAATGTGACATATATTTTGTGGAGAAAAGTAAATACAGTTCATGCACAGTAATCAAAATTTCCATATATTTAAATATATTTAAAAACAAAAAACAAAATGGCTGCCCAGATACTAATTACTAAGATCAACAGAATCTAGACTTGTTGTACTGACAGTTGTTGGCAGAGGTTTTTGTTGTTGACGAACATTCCAATGTAAACACTGTGCTAACCCTGCAAACCAATCGTCTATCTGATCCCGTGCACAAACAGAAGGTACTGGATACTGAGCTGTGGTTATACGTAAACTGAAATCAGAAAATAATGCTGTGTCATCTACCTGTGTCCTAAAATGACAGTCCTCACGATGATCACCGGTCCTCCTGCCCCAGACCAGCAAAACTTTGTTCGGACCAGTAAATTTGTCAGTTTTTATTGAGAACTATATAAAAAAAATTGCAAGAATTTGATTCGGACCAGTACATTCAAATTTTCATTTCGAGCACAGAAATGATGGTGATATGTTAAATGTTTTTTTTAGAAAATAACTGTGTTATCTACCTCTGTACCAGACCATATCAGTGGTGTAATCGTTAGCATGCTTGCCTCCAGTGTGGTAGATTGACCGTATCAGTGGTGTAATCATTAGCATGCTTGCCTCAAGTGTGGTAGATTGACCGTATCGGTGGTGTAATCGTTAGCATGCTTGCCTCAAGTGTGGTAGATTGTTTGTTTGAACCTCATTCGGTCGCAAAGACTAAAATTACTATTTGATGCTTCACCACTAAGCAAGTAGCATTAAGGAGCAAAACAGCAAAGATAATGTGTCCAAGTGGACTGACATGTCTACATACAGAATGTCTTTTCAGTGATCTACCACTATAAAAAAATCTAACTGACCACGTTGGTTAAGTACAAAGTGTACATCATTATCATCATATCGAAATGTGACATGATATGGCTGAAAAATTGTTCACTTGACGTTACACAATAATCACTCATTAACTCTGTCTGTGTATCAAAATGAGGGTGATATGTGAACATCAGAAAATAATAGTGTGCTATCGGTCTGTGTACTTTGCCGTGGTGATACTTGAACTGAAAGTTACAGTGTGTAATCTAAATATGTAACAACACAACTACAGGTAATCATTGCCTCATGATTTTTTATTTTCTCGGTTCAAAGTTCTTTTAATCAAAGACTGACATTATATAATAAAGAATATTACATCTTATGTTTTTGTAAATTATTGACCCATGAAGCCATTTTGATATAATGAAACCTGTTTAAACTGAACCTCCATGGGACAAGCTTTTGAGTCAGAATAGACATGTGTGTGATTTATACTGGTTAATAAAACAAAGATTTTCCATATCAGGACTGGGTTGCACAAAAGTTACGTAAAATCAAGTGTTAATTAAAACATTATTTAACACTTAAAATTACTTGATATGCACATGGAATTAATTTACGTCCAGTCCAGGACTTTATTAAGAGCTTTGTTTATACATGATTCTGTCTTATTTAGGGGGTTCGGTTTATACAGGATTCCGTTTTGTACAGGGTTTGTTTTAGACAGATTTCGATGTATATGTAAATGGTTAAATTGATTATACCAGTCTCCTTGCATTAATTCTTGTCTATTTCTACCATCAAAAGATAACCAAACTGAACTGCGGGCATTAGGGGCTACCATTATCTGAAATATATAAATAATTTTGGTCAACAAAAGCTACACAACTTGACAATCAAATGGAAGTTTTTATTAAATTCTTAAAACAACACAATCTAATGTCTGATAAAATCAATCTTTAAGTATAAAACATATTCTTACTTTGAATAAATTTTAGGCACCAAAAAAATAATAATCATAATTTCCAGTCGAATCTGCCTTAAATGGCATCTCTATATAACAAATCACTGTCTATAAAGGACAGCTTCATATTTTCCATTAATGAATACTGCATATAATTTTAACCTGTATATAAAGGACAACTGTTCATAAAGGCCACATTTTCAGGTTTCCTTGAGTGGCCTTTATATACAGGCTTGACTGTAGTAATAAAAATCTCACCAGCTTGAAATTATAACACTTTTCAATTGTTTACCTTTGATTATATGTGAAGTCTTAGGAGGATAAAATATAGTGTGAAAGTGTATAACATATTGCATGTGTTTAACACAAAATGTTGTTAAGATTACAGACTTGACTGGCTACATGGGTGTTAATGCCATTTTTAAGGTTATATCACATTGATGGTTTGGTTTGGTTTATGATGTTTAGTGCCACTTTCAACAATATTTCAGTTATATCGTGGCCGTCAGTTTTATTGGTGGAGGAAACCGGAGTTCCTGGAGAAAACCACTAATCTGTCGCAAGTCAGTGACAAACTTTATCACATAAATGTTTTATCGAGAACACCTCACCTGAGAGGGATTCAAGCTCACAATGTTAGTGGTCATAGGCACTGACTGCATAGGTAGTCATAAATCCAAGTACCATACGATTAAGATCACAAAGACCCCTGAGTCCAGATAATACCCCGATATTATATAAAATGATTTCTATACTCACTTTGATTTCTACACCAGCAGGAACAATGATTGGTCGAAATGATAAGGAATGTGGACAGATTGGACACAGAATGATTGCAGGTACATTAGGATGGACCATCGAGGCCCCTGCTGACACGGCGTAGGCTGTACTACCCGTCGGGGTGGAAATTATTAAACCTGAAAATAGAAGATATCAAAACTACTGCTGATATTTGATGGAATGAACATTTTTACATTGTGGTAAAAATAGAACACTATATGCTCAAATGTGCCTGTATCCCTCATCCAGTAAAGAAGATTTTTATTGCCTATCATATTGCTTTAAAGTCATCGCTTGATGTATATTTCAGCTCTTTTATGTTAGCAGCACTAACATATTCAGCGCTTTAATGGGATGGAAACACCAGTGGTATATTGGTTAGTATACTCATCTTGGGTCCTGTAGATCATGGGATTAAGCCTTGATCGGGTGACACCAAAAACTATAAAATTGGTATTTGCTGCCATTATCATGCTACATTAAGGAGTAAGAGCAAAGATGGATTTGCTCGGAATCAGGATAATGTGTCAGAGTGGAGCGACATGTCTACCCAAAGACCGTTGTTTCATTGAGCTAGCACTATAATTTATAAAACTCTGGTACAAAGCAGACATAATCATCATCTCGTCAAAATATTACTATGTTCACGCCATGATATACTGTAAATTCAGAAATTTATGCGTGCATATATTATTGCGAATCACTGACGAGTGCCCAGAATGCGAGTTTTAATTAATGCAATTTCATTTTATGTTCTAATAGAACATTACTTCCAAAGATAAAAATGCGTGTTTTTATTAATGCGATGAATGACCTGTCGCAATACCGTAAATCGGGAAATTTTGGTCACGGTTTTATTTTGGCCCCTAAATACGAAATGCCAAAATTAAACACACCAAAATATGTCACACTCCAAAAATTAACTGCCAAAATTAAACACTGCCTTAATATCTTTTTATATTTATATTCACTAGTCTGTACCTTTTTGTCTTACTTCTTTCCTAAGTAAAACTTTGTCAATTACCGTTATACATGTATATACAACACAAGTCAAACTGAAAAGTGTTCACGATGTGAAATCGTTGGCTTGGATGACAAGAGAGAAATTACAGGTAAATAAAGTACATTGATAAAAACCATGCAATACCAATAAAATTTATTCAATCAACAAAATGTCAAATATCATTAAAATGACAATTACCTATAGAAAAAAGAAAAATCAATAAACACGTAATTAGTGTCTTATCGGTTTTATTTATTACAACATAAAATTCACAGTCAATAATTAAATAGATTTACAGGTACAAAATCCAATTATAAAGGTGTGATCTGTCATATACATTTTTTTGTAACCTTTGATCTGTTTATTATGTATAATTGTTGTGTAAACAAATACATGTACCGACTGTTATAATAAGACTGTTTACCTGTAAAAGCGATGATTAATACCAGTGCAAAATTATTATTTGTTGTTTTTATATTCAATGCATTTTACTTTATGCTGTTTAAATATTTAAATTTCTAGTTTTAATAAATATCACAATTTATTCATAATCGATTTGATTTTTAGTATGACATCAAAATTTCCGGTAAGTAACAGTAAAAACGTAGTATCGCTGGTTGAAATGAGAAAACTTCCATTTACGATCTGAATTAACTGACAAAAAAATTAAACACATGGGAACCAAAAGTGGCCAAAATTTCACACACTAGAAACGAAAATGGCAAAAATTTCACACACCAAAATAAAACAACCCTCTTTTGGAGAAAAAAGGCCAAATCTAACCTACACCAAAATTTCCAGATTTACGGTATTCCTATTAATAAAAACATTGCAATAATTTCTGAACTTACAGTAGATGAAAATTTGCTCATTTGGCATTAAACAGAACAACATCAATTTCTCACTCACTTAATGGAATGGATACCACACGATAACATAACTTCACAATAAATGTTGCTTAATTGAAGCAGCAAAATAATAAGATATGTAGCATACTAACCATCTCCTTGTACAGATGTCACTAGTCGTCCTTCTATAAATAGATCTACATTACTTAGATACGGTGATTGTGCTCTGTCTACAACTACTTCATTTAATACCTGAAATTTATAGTATATATATATTCTAAATTATCTTTTTTACTCTCAAGTAGAAAATTAAATTAATCACATAACATTAAATGGACAGAAAGGCCTAAAATAAAATATTGTTTGATACAACATTATATGATAAAAGTTTGTCAGTGACTTACAACAGGTGAGGTCGGTGATTTTCTACATTTCCTCCACCAATAAAACTGACCGTCACGATATAACTGAAATATTGTTGAAAGTGGTGTTAAACACCATAACCCAAACACCTAACCCTAAAATATTGTTTGTTTGACACGGCTGCCTGACCCACTGAAAAAGCTGCTGCCCAAATTATCTTATTTGTGTTTCAGTTAAAAGTTGATATTTTATTCCATATCTTTTTTATTTAATCGTGTCTACAAGAGTTTGGTTCAGAATAAGATGTAAATTCTGTGTATATAATGTACAATGTGCATGTAACAAGAATCTTTGAACTAATTTTTATCCAAAGACGGGCAAATTCTCCTGTACAAATACACTGACTACCATTTTGTAAATGTTTGTTTATTTTAAAGTTACTCGAAACCAGATAAAGAAAATATTTCGTTTCTCAAGTAATCTCCATCTGGTTTCTATCTAATGTCAGAAAAATTTCTGAAATTAGCATAAATAAATTACAGAGATTACATAATACCTTCCTTTCACCAGCCCTAGGTTGTAAATAATTATTTGGAAATGAATGTTTCAAACCAAAGGTAACAAAACCTAGAGGCTCAGTGGGCTGAGCCTGTGTTGCTCACCTTTCATTCTGCTTTGAGGAAACTTAATACAGAATCTTCCATACATGTAGATGCTTCCTACTAAGTTTCGACTCATATGGCTAAGCAGTTTCAAAGGAGAAGATTTTTTAGAAAACGACCAATCAGAAACAAGAATTGCATGTGGTGGCCATGTTTGCTAACCGATCGGGACAAAATGAGCAATCTTCATAGAGGACATTCCATAGATGCTTCCTACCAAGTATCGGTGGTAGCCATGTTTGTTAACCGATCGGGACGAAATGAGCAATCTTCATAGAGGACATTCTATAGATGATTCCTACCAAGTTTTGGTGGTACCCATGTTTGTTAACGATCGAGACGAAATGAGCAATCTTCATAGAGGACATTCCATAGATGCTTCCTACCAAGTTTCGGTTCATTTGGCCAAGCGGTTTCAGAGAAGATTTTTAAAAATCGACCATTCAGAAGCAAGAATTGCCTGTGGTGGCCATGTTTGGTAATGGATCATAACAAAATGTGCACTCTTTAGAGAGGACCTTCCATAGATGCTTCCTACCAAGTTTCAGTTCATTTGGCACAGAGGGTTTTCAGAGGAGAAGATTAAAATGTAAAAAGTAAACGGATGAAAGACGACGGACACCAAGTGATGGTAAAAGCTCATATTGCCTTTGGCAAGGTTTGCTAAAAAGAATTTTAAAATGTGAATACCTACTTGTAATGTATAGAATAAATATGTTAAACTATATCAGCATTAATTAATTTCTAAAGGAGATAATAGCAAGAGTTATCTTTCTTTTAACAGTTTAGGCAAGAGTTATCTTTCTTTTAACAGAGGAGAAGTTTTTAGAAATCAACCAATCAGAAACAAGAATTGCCTGTGGCGGCCATGTTTGTAAACCGATCGGGACAAAATGAGCAATCTTTATAGAGGACCTTCCATAGATGCTTCCTACCAAGTTTCGGTTCATTTGGCCAAGCGGTTTCAGGGGAGAAGATTAAAATGTGAAAAGTTAACGGACGACAGATGACGGACACCAAATGATGACAAAAGCTCACATTGCCTTTGACAAGGTGGGCTAAAAACTGATATAAAACCTGACACATTATAAAAACACCTGATATTTTTCTATTCTACTATTTTGGGTTTTTTATTAAAACTTTAATAATAATTAGTACTTTTTTTAATTGTGATTAAATGACATTACAAACATGTTTTCATGAAGATAAGAACAACTTTCACAAGAAATTATTGTATTTTCTTGAAATGAATAAAAATCATGGCTGCACGACATTGAAAAAAAAAATGAACAGTCAAACCTGCTTAATGTAATCTTCCAAGGGAACAGTGACATATGGTCACATACGACAGATGGTTGCTTAATACACATTTAATTAATAAGAAATACGAGATACGACATTATGTGATAAAGTTGGTCAGTGACTTGCGGCAGGTCAGTGTTTTTTTCCAGGTACCCTGTTTTCCTCCACCAATAAAACTGACCACCACAGAATAACTGAAATATTGTTGAAAGTGGCATTAAGCACCATAACCCACTAAAGCAGGTTTGACTATATTTACTCAATCTTGGAGGTAATTACCAAATAATGTTCTCTACTGTTAGAATGATGATCTATGTGTTTGATGTGGGAAACTTTTTGTGTTTCAGAACCATATTTACAAACCACACACTTCAATCTGTATCTTAAGGTTAAATCAGCATGACCTACAAAAGATACCAAAATCAGTGACTTTTATATTAAGGTTAGATCAGCATGACCTACAAAAAGATACCATAATCAGTGACTTTTATTAAGGTTAGATCAGCATGACCTACAAAAAGATACCAAAAAAATCAGTGACTTTTATTAAGGTTAGATCAGCATGACCTACAAAAAGATACCAAAATCAGTGACTTTTATTAAGGTTAGATCAGCATGACCTACAAAAGATACCAAAAAAATCAGTGACTTTTATTAAGGTTAGATCAGCATGACCTACAAAAGATACCAAAAAAATCAGCGACTTTTATTATTAAGGTTAGATCAGCATGACCTACAAAAAGACACTAAAATCAGTGACTTTTATTAAGGTTAGATCAGCATGACCTACAAAAGATACAAAAAAATCAGTGACTTTTAATTACAATTAAAACGGGTTAGGATTATGGTGTTTAACACCACTTCAAACAATATTTCAGTTTATATTGTGGCAATCACTTTTATTGGTGGAAGAAACTGGAGTAGCCAGAGAAAACCACCGACCTGTCACAAGTTACTGACAAACTTTATTACATTATGTTGTATTTAGTATATCTCACGATAGTGGTGATAGGCATTGATTGCATAAGTAGTTGTAAAATTACAATTAAAACGACATAACATCAATATTACAAATTTACACCGTAAAACTATCTACCATAATTAATTGTGTATAATACACAGTTTTTTCTAAGAATTAAGAAATAGCAGTATTGTATTAGAATAGTTGCTTGCGTCAATTCAGGATTTGACGGTCGAAAATGCAGATTTACTTGACGTGTAGCGAAGCCAGTTAAACAGATATTTGAGATCGTCAAATCCCCAATTTATTCTGGGGACTATTCAAATACAATACAGTTATTTCTATTCTAATGCAAGACAAAAATATCTCAGTTTGGGCTTAAGTAATGGTCTAAAAATTGCAAAAAATAAAATGCCACGAAATATTGTTGATTACTTTGGCACATAAACTTCATAAAAATTTGTGACATCATCTGAAATTGGAAACTGGACGTTAATTCGCAACATGTATTGTTCAATTTCTGATAAAATCTGACCAGTAATTATTTCAATGGTAGGCGATGATGTCTCTATTTTCATTGACATGTTGGATTTCAAGAATTCAATATGGCTGCTCATTCACACAAGAACCCTTAGTTACGGCATGTCAGTTGCAGATTTGATGGTAAACATTAGCCAATGAAAAATTTTGATTACCAGCCTGAGAGAATATTAAACAAATGTAATCAGACAGGTTATATACCACTAATACATAGATATGTTTGTGATAAACCACATCAGTGGTGTGATGGTTAGCGCGCTCGTCTTGAGTGTGGTAGATTGTGAGATTGCAGGTTAAACCAAAGACTATAACATCGGTATTTACTGTTTCTCTGCTGAGCAAAGAGCATCAAGGAGTAAGAGCGAAGAGTGGTTGGCTCTGAATTAGGATACTGTGTCAGAGTGAAGCAACATGTCTACTCATGAATTGTTCCTTCAGTGAGCTAGCACTTGTCCGTTGGTCTAGTATGCAGAGAACATTATCATCATCTCATTGAATGTACATTTTTTATAACTTGTTCTCGCCATGATGATAAAGCTGAAAAATTGCTCGTGTGGCATTAAACAACAATCACTCACTCACTCACTTTTCTGTGATAATTTACCTTCTAAAACATTGGTGACTTGTTCCTTGAAGTTATCAAATGAAAAAGGAGTTAAGAATCCTAGAGATCCCATGTTGAACGCGATCACTGGTGGTACATTGGTCTGAAATAAAAACAATAATAACAATAAAGATGCTACAGACATATGAGAAAAAATTGTCACTAAAATTCACTTTATAAAGTTTTCAGTTTGAATCCCACTCATGGCGAGGTGTATAATATCTGATTGAAAAAGAGACTTCTGTTGTCTATTTAGGGTATATTTTTAGTAGGTACAATATTGACTTCAGAAAGAGGTTTCGTCACCTATTTATGCTATTTTTTTTATCTGGTACAATATCTGATTGAGAAAGAGGCTTTTGTTGCCATTTAATGGTATATTTTCAGCAGTAGAAAATGTATTTGCTAAGAGGTTACTTGAAAATAAGTAGTATAAAATCTGCTTTAGAAAAAGGATCTCTTGCCTTTTAATGGTATATTTTAAGTAGTAAAAAATGTATTTGTTAAGAGGTTACTTGAAATTAAGTAAGGGGACGTCATGGCTGAGATCAGTGCCTATCACCACTGATATGAGTTTGAATCCCACTCAGGGCAAGGTGTACAACATTATGTTATACAGTTTGTCAGTTATCAGTGGCAGGTCAGTGGGTTTTCTCCGGTTTCCTCCACCAATAAAACTGACCACCACAATAAAACTGAAATATTGTTGTATGTGGTATTAAACACCATAAAACCAAACCGAAATTAAGTAATATAAAATCTCCTTGAGGAAGACGATTCATTACCTGAAAGAAGGAAGAGGCATATAACAATGTACCATCTCCTCCTAAACATATTATCATATCTATCTTTCCTGTTAAATCATCCACACCTGAAAATATACAATTCTTTAAAATACAATATCCGTTGTTTCAAATATCACTTTTAAAGTTTTGACAATGCTTATTATATAAATATTTACTTAAACTATAAATTATGTCATAATATCATATCATTAAAAACCTGTGATTTTATCAATTCTTGTATCATGAATTTTCCTTTGGTTTTTATATGATAACATAATAAAAACAATTGTAGTCTTTTAATATCAGATTATCTTCCTGTTTTTGTTGATTATAAATACAGTCAAACCTGCTTTAGTGACCACCTCTATTAAGTTACAGTCAAACCTGCTTTAGTGACCACCTCTATTAAGTTAGTCAAACCTGCTTTAGTGACCACCTCTATTAAGTTACAGTCAAACATGCTTTAGTGACCACCTCTATTAAGTTACAGTCAAACCTGCTTTAGTGACCACCTCTATTAAGTTACAGTCAAACATGCTTTAGTGACCACCTCTATTAAGTTAGTCAAACATGCTTTAGTGACCACCTCTATTAAGTTACAGTCAAACATGCTTTAGTGACCACCTCTATTAAGTTACAGTCAAACCTGCTTTAGTGACCACCTCTATTAAGTTACAGTCAAACATGCTTTAGTGACCACCTCAATTAAGTTACAGTCAAACCTGCTTTAGTGACCACCTCTATTAAGTTACAGTCAAACCTGCTTTAGTGACCACCACTATTAAGTTACAGTCAAACCTGCTTTAGTGACCACCACTATTAAGTTACAGTCAAACCTGCTTTAGTGACCACCACTATTAAGTTACAGTCAAACCTGCTTTAGTGACCACCTCTATTAAGTTACAGTCAAACCTGCTTTAGTGACCACCTCTATTAAGTTACAGTCAAACCTGCTTTAGTGACCACCTCTATTAAGTTAGTCAAACCTGCTTTAGTGACCACCTCTATTAAGTTAGTCAAACCTGCTTTAGTGACCACCTCTATTAAGTTACAGTCAAACCTGCTTTATTGACCACCTCTATTAAGTTACAGTCAAACCTGCTTTAGTGACCACCTCTATTAAGTTACAGTCAAACCTGCTTTAGTGACCACCTCTATTAAGTTACAGTCAAACCTGCTTTAGTGACCACCTCTATTAAGTTACAGTCAAACATGCTTTAGTGACCACCACTATTAAGTTACAGTCAAACCTGCTTTAGTGACCACCTCTATTAAGCAATAACTTGTATTATCTGACTTTAATTTCCCTTCACAGTGCATTTCATATCAATTAAACCTGTATTAAGCGGCCACCTGTTCTTATATGACCATTTATCACTGTTCACTTTAGACAGGTTTTACTGTATTTCATGATAATCTATTATTGCAAGACAGTCAAGAGTATTTTTATCTTGGAAGGTACAGCTAATAAATTACCATCTTCAAAAGTCTGTAACTTGGGTCTAAGTTCTCCAAATTTCTGGTCTTGTGATAATAGGTAACTCTCGTCTAAATATTTATTTTCTATATACACCACCATATTCTTGAACTGAAAGACAAAGAATACAACTAAAAATCAGGAAGTTGGTAAAATATTATCAGGGGAATAAAACAGAATTATCTTGATGATTTTATGGTTAAAATTCAAAATCGTTTTGGCTTTCATCACTTTCAACAATTTCTTCAGCTATATCTCACTACTAGACTTATTTGGGTACTAAGCTTGATGTTATTTATACAATATTTAATTTGCATATCACAAATTATATTCTTGATTCAAGTTACACAATACATAGCAATATTTTTGTTTTTTTTACGATTTTTTTTTTCTCATCTGTTTGTAAAGTTTTTTCCATTGCATCCTATGTTAAAACCCCAGGGCTAAGGCCATATAGATGCTGAGACCTTTGTTAAAACCCCAGGGCTAAGGCCATATAGATGCTGAGACCTTTGTTAAAACCCCAGGGCTAAGGCCATATAGATGCTGAGACCTTTGTTAAAACCCCAGGGCTAAGGCCATATAGAGGCTGAGACCTTTGTTAAAACCCCAGGGCTAAGGCCATATAGAGGCTGAGACCATTGTTAAAACCCCAGGGCTAAGGCCATATAGATGCTGAGACCTTTGTTCGGACCAGAATCCCCTCATCATTTGGATCACCCCTGACAAGTTATTTTTCATTTGGTTGAGCAGTTTTGCAAGAGATTAAAATGAGAATATGTAATGACAACAGACAACAAACGACAGTGTCAGATGCTTATATAATGTATATAATATTAAAATTGTGTACTACATGTAGTATTACCTTTAAAGAAATTTATCTACCTTATAGAACTGCTTTAAATTCTTTGTCACAATTTTTATGGGTTTTTAATAAAAACTTCTATTAATATTTCAGCTGTATCATAGACATAGCCATTAGTATTATGATGGAGGAAACTATACTACAGTAGATCTAATAAAGTCACTCATACCAAAGGACACCCTTCTTATCAAGCCAGATTTAAGATGTGCTGAGATAGTAAAATACTACTAAATTGTCTCCCTCAAGTGAGGCCATCCCTCTTATCAGGCCAGATTTAAGATGCACTGAGATTGCTAAATTCGATGTACTATCAAATTGTCCCCTATAAGGCCACCTTTACATTGTAGAGACTTTACAAGATGAGGACTATTGTACCTGGAGAAAACCATTGATCTATTCCACATCATTGACTTGTCCAGCTCCACATCACTGACAAATTCTTACCTCCTCAGACTATAGTATCATGGGTGACAATCTTAACTTACAGGGGGCATCATGGTCGTGATCGTATGGTAGTTGGTTTTAGAACTACCTATGCAATCAGTGCCTATCACCACTGATGTTGTGAGTTCGAATCTCGATCAGGTCGAGGTGTACAACATTATGTGATAAAGTTTATCAGTGACTTGTGACAGGTCGGTGGTTTTCTCTGGGTACTATGGTTTCCTCCACCAATAAAACTGACTGCCACAATATAATTGAAATATTGTTGAAAATGGTGTTAAACACCATCAAACAAACAAACAAACCCTGAGAAAATCATTGATCTGCTCCACATCATTAACAAACTTTTACCACATCAGGCTGTATTATCATGGGTGACAATCTTAACTTACAGTTTTAGTACTGATTTGCATAGGTAGATACAATTTTTATAATGACATTAACTTTTCACATTTCAATCATCATGCAGTGTGCAAAATTAGCAGTGGATCTATAGACAATGTCAATGTAAAATCAAGCTGGTCTATGTCAAATTTTCAAAATTTTGTATATTATGTACGGTGAAGTCTATGTAAAATAGAGATTGGTCAATGATACCACAAAATTTAGTTTCACACACTACAATGCGACATAAAGTACATTCAAACCTGCCCATGCAGTCACCTGTATTAAAAGGTCACCTTTTTCTTGCCATGTCATAGAAAATTTCACATGAATTGAACCTCTTTTAAGAAGTCGTCTGTTTTAAAAGACCACTTTTTCTTTGTCCCAATGGTGACCTCTTAATACAAGGTTGACTGTAGTTATATCATTCAATGTTATAGTCAAATAATTTCATATCTCTTGGTACCAGATAGAATTATGTAATAATTTTTACAGTGTACAAAGAAATGCCTATAATGAACTAGAGGCTCAGGTGAGCCTGTATCGCTCACCTGACATAAATAAGTCCTCTTAAGAATGTCTGCATGCCGAATACATCTAAGTTACTATTCAAATCCCATACTGCCATAGGGTTCTATGTTAAAACTATGTCTGCTCATGGCAACCATCTTGGATGGAGGTCGTGGTCACCGGACACAATTTTGAAAGTATACTACCCAAGGACCATCCATGCCATGTTTGCTTTAAATTGGCTGACTGGTTTCAGAAGAGAAGACTTTTAAACAATTTTCCCATAGGGTCCTATGTTAAAACTATGTCTGCTGACAGCGGCCATTTTGAACCGAGATCGGGATCACTGAACACAATTTTGAAAGTTGACCACCTAAGGACCATCAATGACATGTTTGCTATATTGGCTTACTGGTTTCAGAGGAGAAGATTTTAAAACATTTTTTCCCATAGGGTCCTATGTTAAAACTACAGTATGTCCGCTGAAGGCGGCCATCTTGGATGGAGGTCAGGGTCACTGGACACAATTTTGAAAATTGACCACTTAAGGACCATCCATGCCATGTTTGCTTTAAATTGGCTTACTGGTTTCAGAGAAGAAGATTTTTAAACATATTTCCCATAGGGTCCTATGTTAAAACTATGTCCACTGATGGTGGCCATCTTGGATGGAGTTTTGGGTCACTGGATATAATTTTGAAAGTTGACCATTTAAGGACCATTCATGCCATGTTTGCTTTAAATTGGCTTACTGATTTCAGAGGAAATTTTTTTTAAACATTTTTCCCATAGGGTCCTATGTTAAAAATATGTTTGCTGATGGCGACCATCTTGGATGGAGGTCGGGGTCACAGGACATAATTTTGAAAGTTGACCACCTAAGGACCATTCATGCCATGTTTGCTTTAAACTGACTTACTGGTTTCAGACATTTTTTCCATAGGGTCCTATGTTAATATTAAGTCGAGTCATGGTGGCCATCTTGAATTTCCGATCAGCAAACGATTCACAAATTTAGTACAGGACCACCCAATGATCATTCCTGCAAAGCCACAATTCAATTGGCTTAGTGGTTTCTAACAAGAAGATTTTTAAAATTTCGACCAATCAGAACACATTATGGGCCCTGGCAGCCATGTTGGATTTCCGATCAGCACCAAAAACACAATCTAATGAACATTTCTGCCAAGTTTGGTTCAAATCTTTTTGTGGTTTCAGAAAAAAAGATGAAAATGTGAAATTCCCATAGGGTCCAATGTTAAACTAAGTCGAGTCATGGCAGCCATCTTGAATTTCCAATTGGCAAACGATTCACAAGTTTAGTACAGGACCACCCAATGATCATTCCTGCAAAGTCACAATTCAATTGGCTTAGTGGTTTCTAACAAGAAGATTTTGAAAATTTTGACCAATCAGAACACATTATGGGCCCTGGCAGCCATGTTGGATTTCCGATCAGCGCCAAAAACAAAAATCTTGTATATGACCATCCAATGAACATTTCTGCCAAGTTTGATTCAAATCTGTTTTGTGGTTTCAGAAGAAAAGATGAAAATGTGAAATTCCCATAGGGTCCAATGTTAAACTAAGTCGAGTCATGGTGGCCATCTTGAATTTCCGATCGGCAAACGATTCACAAATTTAGTACAGGACCACCCAATGATCATTCCTGCAAAGTCACAATTCAATTGACTTAGTGGTTTCTGACAAGAAGATTTTTAAAATTTCAGCCAATGAGAACACATTATGGACCCTGGCAGCCATGTTAGATTTCAAATCAGTACCAAAAACACAAATCTGGTAGAGGACCATCCAGTGAACACTTCTGGCAAGTTTGGTTGAAATTTGTTCAGCAGTTTCAGAGAAGAAGATTTAAATGTGAAAAGCTAACGGACGGACGACGGACGCTTACCCATGACAAAAGCTCACATGGCCTATGGCCAGGTGAGCTAAAAACAACACCACAAAAACAATTTTTTATCAGAAAATATAACCAGAGGCCTAATAGAGCCTGCAACCAGTCGTCTTATATTTGCTCCAAGGGAGAATTTATTGTTATCTGTACAGACATATTCAACATAACATGTTGCAAAAAAAAATTCAATTACATATCTTTTTTAATTTTATTTTTTCCCTTTTTTATGATTTTTTTTTAACCATTTGTTTTTTAAAGGTGTGATCGTGTCAAACATAATTATCAAATAATTATCCTAGCTCGTTTGATTTATTTTGGCCAATGGTTTCAGGTCTTTTATTATGAAGGTAGCTAGCTCCCTCCAGACTTCTTATCACTGAGGCGATTCCCTATAGACCTCTTATGAAGATTAAGCCCTACAGACATCTTATCATTGGAATCGGTGCCTATCACCACTAAAGTTGTAAGTTTGAACCCCGATACCACTCGATACCACAATATGTGATCAAGTTTGTCAGTGACTTGCGACAGGTCGGTGGTTTTTTCCGGGCACTCCGGTTTCCTCCACCAATAAAACTGACCGCCACGATATAACTGAAATATTGTTGAAAGTGGCATTAAACACCATAAACCAAACCAACTAAAGAAAAGACCCATTTCATAATAGCAGATGCGTTATATGACTCAACTTGATTCTATCTTAATGTACAACGAAATGTTGTATAATAATACCCCCAGCAAAGCTATTCATAAAACTGGCCTCCCAAATTAGTTACCAGCCACTTTTTATACCTGATGATTCTATTCATTATTGGTTTTATTAACCATGACATTTAAATGGTCAAGGTAAATGAGTGTTCGACTTCTGGTCTGTTTTATTTATATCGTCTTCTATACCTATTATTTATTACAGACGATATAAATAAAACAGACCAGTAGTCGAGCACCCCTTTACGGTGGCCGTTTAAAGAGTCATGGTTAATAAAACTAGTAATGATTAATTTCAACACGCGTAAAAAGTTCCCGGTAACTAATTTTGGTATCCAGCTTGTGCCTTGTCCGACCGCGATTAAATTATGTCGGGGCTCTCTAATTTGACCTTGAATCTTTTCATAACTATCAAGGTGTATTTGAATGGGATATCACGTACAAAACACATGTACTTGACTGTTTACATTATTTGCATATCGCCAATATCGACTCAGTAACAATAGTTCGACTTCAAAGAGATTATATTTACGATGCAATAATCCATTTTAACCCAGATTTTTTTCGTATAAGATATCATTTGTAGATAGGCGACTAACGGAGAATAAGTTAAAAAAATTAATTGCTCGTAGATTTTTAATTTCATTTATTAACAATGTAAGATTGCAATACAAAAAATGCATCTTTGAGTGTAGATTTTGTTACTAGTTCGATTATTGCGATAAAATTGAAATGCACATAAACCAGATTTGAATAAAATTTTCTATTTATAATTTCCCCCTTGATGCAGGTCAGGTGTTCCTTTAAAATATAAATTAATTTTCTGTACAAAGCAAAAAAAAAAAGAAAAAAAGAAGGAAAACTGAAAAACCAATAACATGCATATTTCATTTTATTTACAAGTTCAATTATTGTACTAGTTAGATACCATACATTTCAAACAAAAGAACTGAGCATTATAGAATATGGAAAGCTTCTTTTTCCACACTCGTACACAGTTAAAGGCGTCTCGGCCTTCACCTGTGTACTCGTGCGGAAAAAGAAGCCTCCCAGATCCAATAAAGGACAGTTCTTTTGTTTGAAATGTACGGTGGTATCCTATACATAATTCAATCAATGATGTAGAAATTTACCTGTAATTAGTAACTGATAACAACAACAGGTGTTCTTATCATATACTATTAAGCATCATTAAGTTTCTAATTAGTCAGGTGAGAAGTTATCATGACTTGGTGTATATTTCATTGCACGATCAACACGATCACAAAGACAAAATAATATGCTTGTCATGGTTTTTTTTTATTTCAAGGCAGTTTATTTCTCATCATGATTTTCAGATATTAATCCACGAGAAGTCATTATGGCTATTTTTTAAAGATGTATAGTTTGTTGGTTGCTTAACATCAAGCTGTCACAATTTCATGCATATTCAGGATGAAAATAAGTTCAACAATATTTAAAACTAGAGGCTCACCTGAGCCTGTATCGTTCACCTTGTTCATTCGTAGAATTTATGTTCAATCAATCAAGTCTAGATTTTCAGAAAAAAATATTTTATTCATTTCACATATATATGGTCCTTTATCAATCTTTAATCCATTAAATGTAGGACTTTTTATTTCTTTCTTGTACTTCCAATCAACAACAAAAAACCTAGACTTTTTATAGAACCATCCAATGAGCATTCCTACCAAGTTTGGTTCTAATTTGCCCAGTGGTTTCAGAGAGGAAGAGTAAAAACAGACAATACCCTTTTTAACACCTTTGAGCCTCTGGTTTCTTTATTGTACTTCTATAATCAACAAAGAAAACAAAAAACTTTGTCCCAGTGACTTAAGAGAAGATTAAAAACAGAAAACACCCATTTTGACACCTTTGGTCTCTTTGTTCTTTTTTTTTTGTGTAATTCCAATCAACTAAAAAAACGTATTATTAGATGATCAGACAATGAACATTCATCCCAATTTTGGCTCATATTGTCTAGTGGTTTCAGAGAAGAAGATTAAAAACAGACAATGCCCATTTTGACACCTTTGGGCCTCTTGTTTCTTTTGTGTAGTTGTGATAAATATTTAAAAAAAACACAAACTTTTTCAATCCAATGAAAATTCCTACAAAGTTTGGTTTCAATTGTCCTAAAGTATCGATGACATCAGCTTCTCCTCAAAAGCCAGAATATATTTACTAATATGACGTCAATACTTTGTAAATTCTAACATATGTTTACTGTCCTCTCAATTGTAATACAAAGAAACTTTTTGTATAAATTAAGTACAAATGTACATGTAAACTTCAATACAAAATTATAAGATTTTTTATGCATATTAAATTCTTGTATAACATTATCAAAGTACAAATAGTACAAAAAAGGGTAAAACGTGTTCTTCTTTATCATAATTTTTTTTTTACTAGATAATTATCTCAAATAAAACCCTACATCAAAATAAACACTTAATCTTCTTCAGAATTAAATCTATATTATTTTATAATCTGTATGATACTAGTGCATGTAATACAGATAAGATGTTCAGAAATGGAAAATTAACAATTATGAAATCTTCTTAAGAATTAAATCTATATTTGTCATAATCTGTATGATACAAGTGCATGTAATACAGATCAGATGTTCAGAAAATGGGAAGCTAACAATTGTGAAAATTATTTTAAGAATTAAATCTATATTTTTTTTATAATCTGTATGATATCAGTATATGTATTACATATAAGATGTTCAGGGAATGGGAAGTTAACAATTGTGAAAATCTTCTTAAGAATTAAGTCTATATTTGTTATAATCTGTATGATACCAGTACATGTATTACAAGATAAGATGTTCAGAAAATGGGAAATTAACAATTGTGAAAAATAAGGTTGTTTATTGCTTGGGTTATTTCAACATTTTTTTAAATTTTCAGGTACATTTTTTTTTGTATCTCATGACTACCAGACCTATTGTAAAAGGGTGTGGAACACAGGAGGGTGGGGATGGCATCAAACAATTTAACTCAGACATATTACTGTACCCATCCCATGTTCATTAGTTTTTTTTGCTATCTTCTTTGAGTTTTTGATAATTACAGTCAGACAAGTTGGTCTTGTTCTTGTGGTTGGTGGAATTTTTTATCATCAGTTTATTTTATAACAAGATCAGATATCTGATAGGTCTGTCTTTCTGGTGGTCATTCACACAAAAAAACATGGATACCCTCTTTTACACAAAATTAAATAGTTAATAGTCTTGTTTATTGCTTGCTTGTTTATTGTGTTTAACGCCATCTTCAACAATATTTCAGTTATATCGTGGCAGTCAGTTTTATTGGTGGAGGAAACTGGAGTACCCGGAGAAAACCACTGACCTGTCGCAAGTCACTGACAAACTTTATCACATAATGTTGTATCGAGTACACCTCATCATGAACTTTAGTGGTGATAGGTACTGATTGCACAGGTAGTTGAAAATCCAACTACCATAAAATTACGAAAAAGACAGTCCCTAGTTAATAGTCAAACATTTACATCTACTTCTACCAAATACTGACTTCCTGTCACATGTTGAAGATTATGTCAGATCCATGTAACACATTACAAGTGAAAAAATATTAAATTATTTATATGTTTCATAAATTAGTATTTTAGAGGTGCCATCAGCCTTAAATATTTCAACTGATCGACTAATATCCACTGTGGCAGACGGTTCCAGTCAGATATCGTATAAGGGGAAAATTATTCTTGTCTTTGTTGAAATAAGTTTGTGAAGTTTTTCAAACTGACATTGAGTAACTGGCAAAAAATGAAAAAGTATAAACAAAATTGACCATTCAACAAAAGAATTCTTCTACCAATCTCTATGCATGTAATAAATTTTTATTTTTTTATCTATTTCATGTTTATAACTCTACAAGCCAATAAACAAGTTTTTTTTTTTTTTTTTTTTTTCAGAAAGAGTAACAGGAAAAAAGTCTAAAACATGGTTCCCTCCAGCAATAGAATTCTACAATGTCAGAATTTTTCTACCAGTCTCTGGGCATGTAATAATGTTTTTGATAATAACTGGAAAAAAAATGTGAAGCTTTTCAAACAGAGCAACAGGAAAAAAGTCTAAAACATGGTTCCCTCCAGCAATGGAATTGTCCATAATGTCAGAATTATTACACCAATCTCTGTGTTATACATTTTAATCTGTTTCAAGTTCTTACCTCTACAAGCCAATTAACAAGTTTTTTAAATGCAGACAGGACTGAATCATCATACATTTTCTTCACCACTAACACTGTCAGTGGAGCTTTACACCATTTTAACTTCTGACTGCCTGGGTCTGGTATTGTCCTGAAATAACAAAAATAATATCTAACTATTGGGGACTGGTATTGTCATACATTTTTCTAAACATCAGTTCATTGTTTTATCTAATTTTGAATACCACAAAAAAATTCTAGTGTAGGAAGGTATGGGAAAATGGCATTATTTATTGGCTAACGAACTTAAAGGGGGTTAGGGTTGGTTATAGTCTTTAACCCCACTTTCAACAATATTTCAGCTATATAATGGAGACTTCTTCAAAGGAAGAAATGGCAGAAGAGGCAGATTGGCCATAAGGTGGGATGCTGAGAAAAGCAACATATTAAGGAACAATGGAACAACCAGCTCGGTGACAGATGCCCAGGCTGGTTTTAACACTCAGTTGACATTTGACTGATTGCTATTTAATGTCACTGTGAGTAAGCTAATTAATGTCAAGTAAGTAATATTTCAGCTATATTAATAAACTGTGTAGGAAAAATACGTTGGTTGATTTGGTTTTATGGTGTATAACGCTACCTTCAAGATTTATTTTTGTTATATCGTGGCGGTAAGTTTTATTGGTTTTATTGGAGGAAACCCAAGTGCCCGTAGAAAACCACTGACTTGTTGCAAGTCACAGACAAACTTTATCACATAATGTTGTATCGAGTACACCTTGCCATGAACGGAGTTCAAATTCACAACTTTAGTAATGATAGGCACTGATTGCACAGGTAGTTGTAAATCCATATATCTTACAATCATTACCACGACAGCCCCTAAATTGTGTAGTAAAAACACGACTAGCTCTTTGATGTGCCACTGGACGGCACTATATGTGGTTGTACAGGGTAGCACACATATAAAAATATATGTTAAAATATGTGTCGAAAGAAAATATCAAGAGCATCTTTATGTATGTACATACCTATATATCTGAAGATTGTTGTTTTTATTCATTATAATTGGAAAACAATTACACAGTTGACAAATTCTCACAAAGCTATTGAGCTCATTTAAAAATCCATCATTTAATTATAACATATATTTAAAAGAGTATGCTTTATTCAAATTGTCAAAACTTTGATAATAAAAAAAATTTAAAAAGCTACAAGCCTGATCATTGGATTTCATCATCCATCAATTCCATCTCCAATTGTAAACAAACATTTCAAGGTTTCTGCTTTTAGTTTTAAATAAAAACTGAAACTCAGATTGTGTTCTACTTCAATATACATGTACATGTACTTGATATAATGTTTACTTCCATCTTCAATAATAAACAAACATTTCAAGGTTTCTACTTTTAGTTTTCAATAAAAACTGAAACTTCTGTTCTACTTCAATATACATGTACATGTACTTGATATAAAGTTTAAAAAAACATATTTGAAATAATTTATCAACCATGACATCCTATGTTTTTTTCATTGATGTTTGTTTGATGGTGTTTAATGCCACTTTCAACAATTTTCTTTGATGATTGCAGTTGGTTAAAATTATTTACAAGGAAACATTTTGTAAAAAAACCCATACATAAATGCATATTCAATATTCAGGGGGTTAGGGTAAGGGCTATGGTGTTTAACACCACTTTCAACAATTTTTCAGTAATAATGTGGTGGTAAGTTTTATTGGTGGAGGAAACTGGAGTACCTGGAGAAAACTACCAACCTGCTGCAAGTCACTGACAAACTTTATCACATAATGTTGTATCATGTACACCTCACCATGATTGCGGCTCGAACTAACACTTTAGAGGTGATAGGCACTGATCGCATAGGTAGCTATAAATCCAACTACCATGCGATCACAACCATGACGACCCCATTATTCAATATTCAAATATATATATATATATATATACATGTATATAAAACACAAAATTAGTTTAGCTTTATTGAACCAATGCATTTGTTCATATGTTTGAAACATTAATTAAATTGATTCGAAAATATAAACAAGAGGCTCACATGAGCCTGTACTGCTCACTTGATGAAGAAGTTTTATTATATAGATATCGATGAAATACCGTGATTTCCGAGTTAAATAAAAACGATAATTTCACTAGTGAAATTACCATTTTTATTTCACTCTCGCTATATTTCGCGCCATTTCGTTGTCGACGTCATATGAAGACTTCCAGTTCGAAACGTAAAAATTAGACGTTATTTGGCTTCGTGTACGCTTCAATTTGGATCAAATTTAACTAAAATAATATTTCAAGGTAAGCATTTTAATTATTTTATTGTCGTGGGTGGGTGGCGCCATGTTTTTTGAAGCGATACACATTATAGTATATCCCTACGCAGCACACCTAATATAGTGCAATTAAACTCATTTTATATTAAATTCGATTCGAAACATTTTTTTTTATCTATATAATAAGTACTATAACTAATTGACAAGTTTCATTATCAAAAATATGTCACTCATGACCAAATAACGTTGTAACTCACTCATGTGCTGCATGCATTCGTGAGTTACTGTGTTATTTGGTCATTCGTGACATATTTTTGATAATGAAACTCGTCAATTAGTTATAAAGTAATAATTTTTTGATTAGAAAACGGAAAAATCTAAATATTTCGTAAAGCGTAGATTTTTTTTTAACGCATCCAACGAGAGTTTGGTCATGAATTTTACTACCATTTTGGAATTGTATAAATATTTACGGTTGAAATTATTCTGAAGGCCCTGCTCATCTGAAAAATTACCAATTTTTGGCGTTATTTTGGTCTTTATTTCAGGCTAAGTTCTTCAAAATAGGCCAAGTTTGCTCGTTAAATGTGACAGCCAACTCACCGTGGACGTAATCCCATATAACAATAGGTCTTGTCTATTGTCTCTCGTCGAAGTGCCGAAGAAGACTATTGTTCCCTTCATGGTTAATGCATTTGACTACGTGACATTTATACACATGCTTACCTGAGATTTACGTCGAAAATTTTGAAAAAAACATGAAATCATAAATTTCCATAATTACTGATTTTTAATTTGACCAAGCTATTTCAATCTTTCTGAAATAATTCGAAAAAGAACGGTCTTTTCTGCTAATAAATTCACTGAAGTTAGACATAGAGTACACAATTATTGGATATGAATAAAATTTTATAGGTAAAAACGTTATGTACAATCTGTCATTTACAACCGGTATACCCGTTCAATATGTAATCATGTTGGACTGGATTCAGCTTTCCTCGTCGCTGGACTCGTCGTCATCAAAATCAATTTGGGGGAATCTCACTCCTATCAATGCAATTCTCTTTCCCATACTCCTTTTCTATTTTTAATACATGGTCTTCTGCCTTCGCCCAAACTTCCTTTGTAATTCTGCCAAACCCCCCATAAACAAGTTCTTTCACATCCTTCAAACGAAAAGTTGTATTGTTTTCTGCAACAAACCCTTTAACCTTTGCCCAAATAAGTTCTATGGGGTTCAATTCGCAATGGCGAACAGGGGTTCTTAGAACTTCGTGACCGTGTAGGTTGGCAATTTTATCAGTTTTAAAAACGGAAAGGAGTTTCTTAAATTTGATTTTTTCATAAAGTTGTTTTTTAGTTTCAAGGGGCTGAAAAGGAATGTTGTGTTTTGAAAGATAATCTTGTAAGACAGCTTTTCTCTGATTAAAGTTTGGCACAACAGTTTCTTCAGTCTTGATGTTGTGATAACTGGCATTATCTAAAACGATAACACTTGGGCTTTTTAATGCTGGCATAAGCTGATTTTCGAACCAGTTTAGAAAGATGGGCCCGTTCATTTCTTGGTGATAATCCCCATCTTTAGCTTTGGCAAGAAAAACCAAATCACACCTATCAATCAAACCCTCCTCACGATTACCAGCGTGCAAAACTATCAACCTTTTACCTTTTCCTGAAGGGATCTTTGGGGCATCAGAACCATCAACTGGTAACCACATGTAGTCAGTGGCATGATTCTGATTAACCCAGGTCTCATCCAAATATACAATTTCATACCCATCCTCTCGAAACTTCCTGATTTTTCGGAGGTAATTACACCGATCATTTATTACTGACCTCTGATCATATAAAAGCCTCCTATTATCGCCGGATTTTTTGTACTTATAACCAAGATCTAATAAAGTTAAAGTAAGCGTTGATTTCGAGATTTTAATTGTATCTTCAATTTCTTTCTTAATTTTTGAGACTGTTGGGGCAATTTTCCTGTTGTACATGCTATGAACGGTCCGTTTAATAACGCAACGGTCAAAATCATCAAGAGTTTTCTTTCTTTCTTTCGGTCTGTTGGATTCAGGAGGACTTTTACCGTTTACAACTCTATACACAGAACTGTAAGATATGCCAGCAGCCTTGCATGTTCTTTTAATCAAATTATCTGGGGAATAAAATGGTCTTCCCCTGGCCTTCTCAAGCTGAAAAAACTTGAATAGATTTAACACAATGTTTTTACAATCTTTTGACAAGTCCTTTGTTTTACCCATTCTTGCGATGTTTATATATATGTTAAGATGTCAAAAAATAGGTTTATGAAGAAATTTTATGTGAACTTTTAGAAAGATTTTAAAGTTTAAAAATGGAGTGTCAAAATATGCCAGTACACGTGTCTCTGTCTCTATCAAGGTAAGATTTACCTGGCTGCTACCTCTAGTTAGTTTACTCCCACCTCTATTTTGGCGGTAAAAATCGGGGAAAATGTCAAATTTCAGATGAGTGCAGCAATAATGAAAGGTTATTGTTAGATGAAATGCATATTTTAAAAATGGTAGTAAAATTCTGCACAAAACTCTCGTTTACTGTGTTTTAAAAAAATGTATTGTTTTCGAGAAAACTCAAATTTTCCGTTTTCTAATAAAAAAATTATTACTTTAGTATAATTATTACACCATCACAGCACATGTTAAATTCTGATTTACCCCAGGAATTTATTACTGCAGTTAAAATTTAAACCCATTTGATTTTAAAAGAAATAGTAATGGCCATTTAAAGAAATTTATATTTTTAGTAACACTGGCCATTTTGGATTGAGGGTGGGGCTTAATTGTGGATTCAAAATTGAAAGGAGACTCATGACCTAAGGATCATCCCAGCCATGCTTGGTTTTGGGAGGAGAAGACTTTTATGTGAAAAGCTAATTATGAATAGAAAGTTTAAAGGAATTATGGTAAACAATTCAAACATTATTAACAAAATGAAGAACAGCCTCCCATATCAAATAAAAATGTAGATATCAAATTTAGTGCAGCATGACGCATTTCTGGAATAACATTCATCAGGTACGCTCAAAATCTAAAGATTGGAAAACCAAATAATTTAAAGTTTTGGGATCAATAAAACCAAAGGGCCTGAATAGGATAGCCAAAATCGGCTAAGGTCACCTATGCCTTAGGGAAGAGAAGCATAGCTTAATCAAACCATTGTACACAAAAAAGACCATGACATACAGTGTTTGGAAATCCAAAAAACAATGGACAACGACAAGAACGGATACCAAGTAATAGCATTAGCTCACACGACCTTTTGGGTCAGGTGACCTAAAAAGTATATAAACACTTCTGTTTAGTAAATAATATCATCAAAACTTTCTTTACAGGTAAATATTCACAATAACAAATATACAATTAACGGTAATATTTAATCTCTCTCTTGTTGATTAATACCACAGTTAGTTAATTTCTGATATATTGACTACTTATGAGACCAATTTCAAAATAAGGTTATTTGTAGCTTGAATTATTTCAGCAATGTTTTTTCTTAATTTTCAGCTATATCATGACTTCTAGACCTATTGTAAAAAGGAGTGTAACACAGGAGAGACAAACTTTATCACATAATGTTGTTCATCTCGCCCTGATCGAGATTCGAACTCACAACATCAGTGGTGATAGGCACTGATTGCATAGGTAGTTGTAAATCCAACTACCATACGATCACAGCCCTTATAAATATGAATATATAAGTTTTTTTGAACTTCATCTTAAATTAATTTGTATTTAATTGAATAAACAGAAGACTTACTTTTCAAAATATGAATGTGAATATTGTGAAATCATTATTAATCGTGGGGTTTTAATTTTCGTGGATTTTGTGGTCCACTTAAACCAAGAAAATTAATATCGAAAGAAATACAAATTTCCCATTGCCTGTAGTGTTTGAAACCACAAATTCAAGAACCCATGGACCACTGCCTTTGGTAGAAACCACGAAAATTGGTGCCAATGAATTAAAGTACTTTCACAGTATATAAGTTTTTTAACGTCATCTTAAATTAATTTTTTATTTGACTGAATTTCAACGACTGTGACATCAGTTGGTATATGTATATACTAGTACTTTGGTCAATTAAGTATGTATCCGGGTACTCCAGGTCAATAACTTATTAGGTAATTGACATCAACCTACTTGATTAGGAAGATATGCATGCAGTGTTTAAGTGTCGTTTAGTTGTAAATAGGGGCTAGGGTTAGGGTTATGGTGTTTAATGCCACTTTCAACAATATTTCATTTATGTCATGGCGGTCAGTTTTATAAGTCGAGGAAATCAGAGTACCCGGAGAAGACCACCAACCTGCACTAAGTCACTGACAAACTTTATCACATAATGTTGTATCGAGTAGACCTCGCCTGAGCGGGGTTCGAACTCACAACTTTAGTGGTGATAGGTACTGATTGCAAAGGTAGTTGTAAATCTAACTACCATACGATCATGACCATGACGGCCCTTCACTTGTTTACATATCATGTAACAAACTATTATAGTTCAATAATTGCTTCAGTTCACACATTGGTAAACTCATACATAATAAAATTTAATCCTATAATAATTCTGACAATGTCCAGTGATGGGTCAAAAGTCTTTCCTATATATTTCCTATAAAAACATGTTGTTGTTTTTTGGTTTTTTTACTTGATTTTCATGAAACTGAAAAATGGCTCATTTGGCATTAAACCCTTATAACATCATGTTGCTGTGACATGTACTTATGACTGTTAAGCTTAGGCAAGGTCTATTCGATGCAACATTATGTGACAGTCAGCGACTTGCTGCAGGTCAGTGGTTTTCTCCTGGTATTCCGGTTTCCTCAACCAATTACACTGATCGCCACAATATAACTGATATATTTTTGAAAGTGGCTTTAATCACCATAACACTAACCCTGCTAAGGGGAGAGTTTCTGTTGTTATTTTTTTTCTTTTGACCTTACCTGAACATTACACAATGTAATCCTTTTTCTGATTAATCATGATATCTCCTCCTGATTAATCACTGTTTGTTACTTGATGTCACACATTTTCACACATAGTTCATGTACATTAATAGATCCTTGTATATTTCTTATTAATTCCTAGCTTACTTGAACAACATAATAATTTTAATTATCATAAATTTGCTATAAATTGACAAAGCCTGTGTACCCAGTAACCATTCTTGTACTACTTTCCTTATATAGGTTATAAATGATACCCACAAATTTTAATAGGCAGATATATTCTATTTGTGAATTGATCTATTAAAATCCTATATCATAACTAATTTGCATGAACATCTTTGAAGTTGTATATTTCTATTTATTTTATTTTTTTAAATTTTGTTATTCTGGAAATCAATATTATTTTAAGCAAACAAAAAATTACTTGATGTGTGACCACATGTTTTTTGTTTTTCTTTTATGTTCTAAATATTGACCTCTCATTTTCTTTCAAACAATGAATATTATTGATCTTTTGCTGGCTTGACAGTAGTGGACATGATGAGAATTTGGACACCTGTCCAAAGCTGTTTGCTTATGAAATTAAGCTTTTTGTTTAAATATATATGCACATCAAATAGTAATTTTCTCAATATATATCTAAATTACCATAAAAATCCAACTAAGTGTGTTGGTCTAGTACAAAGCGGACCTCATCATCATCTCATTGAAAATTGATTTGTTCTTGCCATGATATAGCTGAAAAATTTGCTGAGTAAACAACTATCACTCACTCTATATTACCTGGATAAAGTGTGGTCTCCATTTAAAATAAGCATCCTTAGTTATCCAGCCTTACAATATTCTCCTTACATACAATAGTCCCTGACAATAGTCCTTTTACATAAAATAGACCCTTTTGATATTCTCTTACATTACATATATGGTAATAGTCCTTTAAGCAAGTATCTATTTATGTTCTTATTTATGACTTTTTGGTGGATTGCTACTTTTTCATTCATCACAGATGCCCTTATAGGAGTTATTCCCACAATCCTCAGAAACAAGGTCTTATTTCTACTGCAGCTGGTCTTTGTAACAGGCCTAGGGGGGAAAGCTTGGGGGGGGGGGGGGGGGGGGGGGGGGGGAAAGAGGAAAGAGTCTTTCAGAGATGCATCTTGGAGCATGTATATTTGAATATTTAAAACTTACAATTACAATATTCTTCTTACATGTATATAAAAAAATATAGTAGTCCCCTATGATATTTACTTTATATTTAATATTCCTTTGCAATATTCTCCTTACATACATGTACAACTGTTATGATGTCCCCCACCATATTTTCCTTGCTTATATAGTCCCTTATGATATTCTCCTAAGTTAACAGATTCTTATGATATTCTCCTTATGATTTTTTTTATCTTATACATATATAAATGACATCAATATAATAAGGGAGGTAACTTTTCAAACATTTTTTGTGAAAGGGAGGTAACTATTCAAACATTTTTTGTGAAAGGGAGGTAACTTTTCAAACAATTTTTTTGTGAAAGGGAGGTAACTTTTAAACATTTTTTGGGGTTAAAAAGTGAACTTGATTAACTGTATACGAAATCTGAATTTGTAACACAAATTTATAACTGTAACACTTGTATTTTTATTGTGAGATGTATATATCGGTAACAGGTACCATACACCTATAGACTGTTAAGGGGGTTTTCTGTGGTTAGGCCAAAATAAAAAAATTGTTTGTTTCCCGTACCCGACCGACCGTTAGAAAACGTTGCGACTCGAAATATTTTTTTGCGTGAATTGCAACGACTTTTTTTTTTTTTTTTTTGGTTACCGGAAATCGTGACCGGAAGTTCCGATATTGTTCCAGAATTTACGTTCGGAACTGGTTAACACTTTTAATTGAACAAAATCCGTTGTTCGACTTTGAAGGAACTAAATTTGTGAATGAACGCAGTCTATTTTGAAAAAAAAATCCCCCTACCTACCGACCCATAGGTGAAAGTCGGGTGCGGGAAACGAACATATTTTTAAGGGTGGCCTTATATTTCTTTCTTTTGACCTTACCTTAACATTACACAGTATAATTCTATCAAAAATTTCTTTTCTGATCAATCATGATTACTCCTGATAAATCACTGCTTGTTGTTGATGGCATACATGTAGTTAATGTACAGGTATATTACAGTGTAATTCTATTAAAAATCACTTTTTTGATCAATCATGATAACTCCTGATTAATCATGATAACTTCCAATAAATCACTGTTTGTTGTTGATGGCATACATGTAGTTAATGTATATTACAGTGTAATTCTATTAAAAATAACTTTTTTGATCAATCATGATAACTCCTCCTGATTAATTACTGTTTGTTACTTGATGTCACACATTTTCAAACATAGTTAATGTACATTAATATATCCTTGTATATTTCTTATAAATTCCTAATACACTTGAACAAAACATAATCACTTTTATTATCATAACTTTGCCATCATTTCACAAAGCCTGTGTACATAGAATTAACCATTATTTAATATTTTTCTACTACAGAGGGTATATAAGTTGCAATTACACACACATATCTTAAAACACTGATATTTTTTTATTTGTAAATTCATCTATTAAAATCCTAAATCATAATTTATTTCAATGATAAAATTCTTTGAAGCTATACAACTTCTGATAATTTATTCTTATTTTTTTCACTTTATTATTCAGGAAATCAATATTACTTTTAGCAAACAATAAGTTACTTATACATGTAGTATCGTGACCACATGTTTTTTGTTTATCTTTTATGTCCTAAATATTGACCCCTCATATTATAAAATGGTTTATAAAGCAATGGATATTGATCTTCTGCTGGTCTAACAGTGAGAGCGGACAGTAGAGAATTTGTCCACATGTCCAAAGCGGTTTACTTATAAAATTAAGATATAAATATTTAAATATGCACATCATATATATAAGAAGTTTCTCAATATATTTAATTACCTGGATAAAAGTGTGGTCTGCATTTAAAATAAACATCCTTTAGTTAACGAATAGAAATTACCTTGGACCCATTCAGTGTGGGTCAGTAGGTCCATAATATCTTAATCTGATAAAATAACTACATGTAGCTGAACTCTATCAATAGGAGGAGGGGGGGGGGGGGGAGGGAAGGAGTATAGCATTACATCTTTTAGATCCCATGCCCACACCCACCATCTCATTTAGGTATCAGTCTGTTTTCAGTAAAATATAATGCAATGGTCCCCCCTTTTACAAGGCCAATCTCGCCACAGGTCACCCATCATATCAGATCAGATATCAGACACACTGAGATAGTAAAATACTGCATGTTCTAAATTGTCGACCTCAAGAGAGGCCACTTCTCTTATAAGGCCGATTTTTCATTGCAGGAGGAGTGGCCTAAATATAAGAGGGGGGTCTACTTTACTCCCAATTCTCTGCCTTGGTCTCATTAAAAATAATTCTACCTTATCCTTAAATCAGGTCAAGTGTAATACTTGGGAACAATTATATTTTCATAGATATTTAGGTTCATCAATCCTCAAAATGAAAATTTGAATTTACTGGTTCGAATCAATTTCTGGAATTTATTTTCATATAATTCTATAAAAAAATTGAAAAATTTACTGGTCAAAACAAAGTTTTACTGGTCTTGGGCAGGAGGAACGGTGCTCATCATGAGGACTGGTCTTAGGCAGGAGGAACGGTACAGTGCTCATCATGAAGACTGGTCTTGGGCAGGAGGAACGGTACAGTGCTCATGAGGACTGGTCTTGGGCAGGAGGAACGGTACAGTGCTCATCATGAAGACTGGTCTTGGGCAGGAGGAACGGTACGGTGCTCATCATGAGGACTGGTCTTGGGCAGGAGGAATGGTACAGTGCTCATCATGAGGACTGGTCTTGGGCAGGAGGAACGGTACAGTACTCATCATGAGGACTGGTCTTAGGCAGGAGGAACGGTACAGTGCTCATCATGAGGACTGGTCTTGGGCAGGAGGAACGGTACAGTGCTCATCATGAGGACTGGTCTTGGGCAGGAGGAATGGTACAGTGCTCATCATGAGGACTGGTCTTGGGCAGGAGGAACGGTACAGTACTCATCATGAGGACTGGTCTTAGGCAGGAGGAACGGTACAGTGCTCATCATGAGGACTGGTCTTGGGCAGGAGGAACGGCACAATGCTCATGAAGACTGGTCTTGGGCAGGAGGAACGGTACAGTGCTCATCATGAGGACTGGTCTTGGGCAGGAGGAACGGTACAGTGCTCATCATGAAGACTGGTCTTGGGCAGGAGGAACGGTACAGTGCTCATCATGAAGACTGGTCTTGGGCAGGAGGAACGGTACAGTGCTCATCATGAAGACTGGTCTTGGGCAGGAGGAACGGTACAGTACTCATCATGAGGACTGGTCTTAGGCAGGAGGAACGGTACAGTGCTCATCATGAGGACTGGTCTTGGGCAGGAGGAACGGTACAGTCCTCATGAAGACTGGTCTTGGGCAGGAGGAACGGTACAGTGCTCATCATGAAGACTGGTCTTGGGCAGGAGGAACGGTACAGTGCTCATCATGAGGACTGGTCTTGGGCAGGAGGAACGGTACGGTGCTCATCATGAGGACTGGTCTTAGGCAGGAGGAACGGTACAGTGCTCATCATGAGGACTGGCCTTAGGCAGGAGGAATGGTACAGTGCTCATCATGAGGACTGGTCTTGGGCAGGAGGAACGGTACAGTACTCATCATGAGGACTGGTCTTGGGCAGGAGGAATGGTACAGTGCTCATCATGAGGACTGGTCTTAGGCAGGAGGAATGGTACAGTGCTCATCATGAGGACTGGTCTTGGGCAGGAGGAACGGTACAGTACTCATCATGAGGACTGGTCTTGGGCAGGAGGAACGGTACAGTCCTCATGAAGACTGGTCTTGGGCAGGAGGAACGGTACAGTGCTCATCATGAAGACTGGTCTTGGGCAGGAGGAACGGTACAGTGCTCATCATGAGGACTGGTCTTGGGCAGGAGGAACGGTACGGTGCTCATCATGAGGACTGGTCTTAGGCAGGAGGAACGGTACAGTGCTCATCATGAGGACTGGCCTTAGGCAGGAGGAATGGTACAGTGCTCATCATGAGGACTGGTCTTGGGCAGGAGGAACGGTACAGTACTCATCATGAGGATTGGTCTTGGGCAGGAGGAATGGTACAGTGCTCATCATGAGGACTGGTCTTAGGCAGGAGGAATGGTACAGTGCTCATCATGAGGACTGGTCTTGGGCAGGAGGAACGGTACAGTACTCATCATGAGGACTGGTCTTGGGCAGGAGGAATGGTACAGTACTCATCATGAAGACTGGTCATGGGCAGGAGGAACGGTACTCATCATGAGGACTGGTCTTGGGCAGGAGGAACAGTACTCATCATGAGGACTGGTCTTGGGCATGAGGAACGGTACTCATCATGAGGACTGGTCTTGGGCAGGAGGAACGGTACGGTGCTCATCATGAAGACTGGTCTTGGGCAGGAGGAACGGTACAGTACTCATCATGAGGACTGGTCTTAGGCAGGAGGAATGGTACAGTGCTCATCATGAAGACTGGTCTTGGGCAGGAGGAACGGTACAGTACTCATCATGAGGACTGGTCTTAGGCAGGAGGAATGGTACAGTACTCATCATGAGGACTGGTCTTGGGCAGGAGGAACGGTACGGTGCTCATCATGAGGACTGGTCTTAGGCAGGAGGAACGGTACAGTGCTCATGAGGACTGGTCTTGGGCAGGAGGAACAGTACAGTGCTCATCATGAGGACTGGTCTTGGGCAGGAGGAACGGTACGGTGCTCATGAGGACTGGTCTTAGGCAGGAGGAACGGTACGGTGCTCATCATGAGGACTGGTCTTGGGCAGGAGGAATGGTACGGTGCTCATGAAGACTGGTCTTGGGCAGGAGGAACGGTACGGTGCTCATCATGAGGACTGGTCTTGGGCAGGAGGAACGGTACGGTGCTCATGAAGACTGGTCTTGGGCAGGAGGAACGGTACGGTGCTCATGAAGACTGGTCTTGGGCAGGAGGAACGGTACAGTGCTCATCATGAAGACTGGTCTTGGGCAGGAGGTACGGTGCTCATCATGAAGACTGGTCTTGGGCAGGAGGAACGGTACAGTGCTCATCATGAGGACTGGTCTTGGGCAGGAGGAACGGTACAGTGCTCATCATGAGGACTGGTCTTGGGCAGGAGGAACGGTACTCATCATGAGGACTGGTCTTGGGCAGGAGGAACGGTACAGTGCTCATCATGAGGACTGGTCTTGGGCAGGAGGAACGGTACAGTGCTCATCATGAGGACTGGTCTTGGGCAGGAGGAACGGTACTCATCATGAGGACTGGTCTTGGGCAGGAGGAACGGTACAGTGCTCATCATGAGGACTGGTCTTGGGCAGGAGGAACGGTACAGTGCTCATCATGAAGACTGGTCTTGGGCAGGAGGAACGGTACAGTGCTCATCATGAAGACTGGTCTTGGGCAGGAGGAACGGTACAGTGCTCATGAAGACTGGTCTTGGGCAGGAGGAACGGTACAGTGCTCATCATGAAGACTGGTCTTGGGCAGGAGGAACGGTACAGTGCTCATCATGAAGACTGGTCTTGGGCAGGAGGAACGGTACAGTGCTCATCATGAAGACTGGTCTTGGGCAGGAGGAACGGTACAGTGCTCATGAAGACTGGTCTTGGGCAGGAGGAACGGTACGGTGCTCATGAAGACTGGTCTTGGGCAGGAGGAACGGTACAGTGCTCATCATGAAGACTGGTCTTGGGCAGGAGGTACGGTGCTCATCATGAAGACTGGTCTTGGGCAGGAGGAACGGTACAGTGCTCATCATGAGGACTGGTCTTGGGCAGGAGGAACGGTACTCATCATGAGGACTGGTCTTGGGCAGGAGGAACGGTACAGTGCTCATCATGAGGACTGGTCTTGGGCAGGAGGAACGGTACAGTGCTCATCATGAGGACTGGTCTTGGGCAGGAGGAACGGTACAGTGCTCATCATGAGGACTGGTCTTGGGCAGGAGGAACGGTACAGTGCTCATCATGAGGACTGGTCTTGGGCAGGAGGAACGGTACAGTGCTCATCATGAAGACTGGTCTTGGGCAAGAGGAACGGTACAGTGCTCATCATGAAGACTGGTCTTGGGCAGGAGGAACGGTACAGTGCTCATGAAGACTGGTCTTGGGCAGGAGGAACGGTACAGTGCTCATCATGAGGACTGGTCTTGGGCAGGAGGAACGGTACTCATCATGAGGACTGGTCTTGGGCAGGAGGAACGGTACAGTACTCATCATGAGGACTGGTCTTGGGAAGGAGGAACGGTACAGTGCTCATCATGAGGACTGGTCTTGGGCAGGAGGAACGGTACAGTGCTCATCATGAAGACTGGTCTTGGGCAGGAGGAACGGTACAGTGCTCATCATGAAGACTGGTCTTGGGCAGGAGGAACGGTACAGTGCTCATGAAGACTGGTCTTGGGCAGGAGGAACGGTACAGTGCTCATCATGAAGACTGGTCTTGGGCAGGAGGAACGGTACAGTGCTCATCATGAAGACTGGTCTTGGGCAGGAGGAACGGTACAGTGCTCATCATGAAGACTGGTCTTGGGCAGGAGGAACGGTACAGTGCTCATGAAGACTGGTCTTGGGCAGGAGGAACGGTACAGTGCTCATCATGAAGACTGGTCTTGGGCAGGAGGAACGGTACAGTGCTCATGAAGACTGGTCTTGGGCAGGAGGAACGGTGCTCATCATGAAGACTGGTCTTGGGCAGGAGGAACGGTACGGTGCTCATCATGAGGACTGGTCTTGGGCAGGAGGAACGGTACAGTGCTCATCATGAAGACTGGTCTTGGGCAGGAGGAACGGTACAGTGCTCATCATGAGGACTGGTTTATTCCAATTGACCACTGAATATTATAAGATTGTTATGTTAATTTTAGAGAACTAAACTGTGTTTCCATATCCAGTAGGAAGGATAAACCTTGAAATGATTAAAAAAAAAAAAAATTAGTAAAAAAAGATAAAAGATGTTACAGTAAATGATCACAAAAAGGGTTTCCAACATTACAGTTAGACATAAATTAAAATAATTAAAGGAACAGTACTTTTATTGCTGTTTTACATTTCAGTCACAGTCGGATCTTCAACAATGAGCATTAACTCATACCCAAACATGAGTGTGAAACGGCCCCTAGTCTGCAGTTGAACAGCACTCTTTATTTCTACTGACAAATGCTACATCTGGACATCTAAATTATTTAGCTGTTATTTGGTGTATAGAATTTTATTTCCCAGATGCATGGGTTATCAACAAGAATACAGGGGCACACACTAATTTTTTAAGGTACCGGTAGCTTTCAGGGGAGAGTGTATCCTTTAGGATGCATGATCCTGCCCAGATATATTTTCATATTTTAAATTTGGCCCTACATGCATTTCCAATTCAAATCTTTTGGTTATAATATTTGTCAAGGTATTTTTCTTTCCATCACTGTTATTTTATTAATATGTGAGTAAATTCCAAAAGAGCAAAACTACCAATTAAGGCAATAAATTCCAAGGAGGAAAAATAACAATGATGGCAATATATTTCAAAAAAGCAAAAATGACAATAAATGTCAAAAGAGTAAAAATAGCAATCATGACAATAAATTCCAAAAGAGCAAAAAAAGCAATGATGGGCAATAAATTCCAAAAGCAAAAATATTAATTTTGGCAACATATTCCAAAGCTGAAAAATGGCAATTATGGCAATAAATTCCAAAGAGGAAAAATGGCAATTATGGCATTAATTTCCAAAAAAGGGAATAATAGCAATGATGGCAATAATTTCCAAACCAGAGGCTCCCAGGAGCCTGTAATCGCTCACCTGGATCAAAGCTGCTTTCAATAACAACGCAACTGCACTGTGGTGGCCATCTTGGCGGGAGAGCGCAACTGCCGGACACCATTTTGCAAGAGGACCATCCAATGACTATTCCATCAATGTTTGGTTTTAATTGAGCTACTGGTTCCAGACAAGATGGTTTTTATGTGAATTTCCCATAGGGTCCTATGTTAAACTAAGTACAGCTGTGCAGCCATCTTGGTCAGAGGGCGGGACCACCAGACACAAATTTGGTTCAGCGGTTTCAGAGGAGAAGATTTAAATGTGATCTTTTATCAAAATATGCCTAATTTGCATAATCGGTATAAATCGGCTGAAAGAAAAATTTCAAAAAAAAACCCCGAACATATGCTAAACTACTCCTTGCCATGTAGCTGCAGTTCAAATTTGAGCTCATTTTGACTTATACTAAAGCAGCAATGGACAATTGAAGAAATTTATATTTTTAGTAACAGCAGCCATCTTGAATGGAGGGCGGGGCTGTCGGACACAATTTTGAAAGGGAACCACCCAGGGACCATCCCTGCCATGTTTGGTTTAATTTGGTTCAGCGGTTTCAGAGGAGAAGATTTAAATGCGATCTTTTATCAAAATATGCCTAATTTGCATAATCGGTATATATCGGCTGAAAGAAAAATTTCACATAAAAACCCAGAATATATGCTAAACTACTTCTTGCCATGTAGCTGCAGTTAAAATTTCAGCTCATTTTGACTTACACTAAAGCAGCCATGGACAATTAAAATTTCATCCCCCCTTTTTTTCTATTTTGAGCTTGGCGGCCATCTTGGTTGGAAGTCGGGATCACTAGACACAATTTTGGAAGGGGGCCATCCAAGAATCATTTCAGCAAAGTTTGGCTCAGTAGTTTCAGAGGAGGAGATTTTTTTAAAATTTCATCCCCCCTTTTTTCTAATTTGCATAATCGGCAAAAGTTCAAACTTCATAAAAAATCCTGTCATACATGCTGAAAAGCTCATCATTATGCTTATACAGTTCAAATTTGGGCACATTCTGGCTTAAAATAGAGCAGTTTTGGCCATTTGAAGAAATTTATATTTTTAGTAATAGCGGCCATCTTGAATGGAGGGCGGGGCTGTCGGACACAATTTTGAAAGGGACCCACCCAGGGACCATCCCTGCCAGGTTTGGTTTAATTTGGTTCAGCGGTTTCAGAGGAGAAGATTTAAATGTGATCTTTTATCAAAATATGCCTAATTTGCATAATCGGTATAAATCGGCTGAAAGAAAATTTTCACAGAAAAACTCGTATGTTAAACTATTCCTTGCCATGTAGCTGCAGTTAAAATTTGAGCTCATTTTGACTTACACTAAAGCAGCAATGGACAATTAAAATTTCATCCCCCCTTTTTTCTATTTTTAGCTTGGTGGCCATCTTGGTTGGAAGTCGGGATCAACGGACACAATTTTGGAAGGGGGCCATCCAAGAATCATTTCAGCAAAGTTTGGCTCAGTAGTTTCAGAGGAGGAGATTTTTTAAAAATTTCATCCCCCCTTTTTTCTAATTTGCATAATCGGTCAAAATCGGCAAAAGTTCAAAGTTCATAAAAAATCCTGTCATACATGCTGAAAAGCTCATCATTATGCTTATACAGTTCAAATTTGGGCACATTCTGGCTTAAAATAGAGCAGTTTTGGCCATTTGAAGAAATTTCTATTTTTAGTAATAGCAGCCATCTTGAATGGAGGGCGGGGCTGTCGAACACAATTTTGAAAGGGACCCACCCAGGGACCATCCCTGCCAGGTTTGGTTTAATTTGGTTCAGCGGTTTCAGAGGAGAAGATTTAAATGTGATCTTTTATCAAAATATGCCTAATTTGCATAATCGGTATAAATCGGCTGAAAGAAAAATTTCACAGAAAAACCCGGAATATATGTTAAACTATTCCTTGCCATGTAGCTGCAGTTAAAATTTGAGCTCTGTTGACTTACACTAAAGCAGCAATGGACAATTAAAATTTCATCCCCCCTTTTTTCTATTTTTAGCTTGGCGGCCATCTTGTTTGGAAGTCGGGATCAACGGACACAATTTTGGAAGGGGGGCCATCCAAGAATCATTTCAGCAAAGTTTGGTTGATATTGGCTCAGTAGTTTCTGAGGAGAAGATTTTTTTTTAATTTCATCCCCCCTTTTTTCTAATTTGCATAATCTGCCAGGTGAGCTAAAAAAGGAATAATAGCAATGATGGCAATAAATTCCAAAAAAGGGAAAAATAGCAATGATGGTAATAAATTCCAAAAATGACAATTATGGCAAATATTGGCATTGGTGTTTCCATACAAAATTTAAACATCAAATGGACAGAACTTGCAGAAATTTGAAATTTGGTGTCCAGTTTTTACATGTAATAAATCACCAGAAAAACAGATTTGAGTTTTAAAGTGTGGGTATGATAAAGAGGATTTAGTACTGCAAATTATTTCTGTAGGCCTTCTAGTTTTCGAGTTTAATGTACTGAGATAACATACGGCTAAAAATGAGTTCAAATCATAGATAAATGTTTGTATTTTCATATTCGTTTGTTCGTACCATGTTTCTGTGGTCACATTTTTAGTTATCTAGGTGTTATTATAGGTACCCCTTGATACAAACATTTAGTAGCTATTTTCAAATACGATCTATTCCTTTATATCAACATTCGTGAGCATGTGTCGTATTATTTTTCGAAAGACGAAACATAAAGTATTAACACCAGATAGTACAAATCTGTTGATAATGATTCTTTTTAAAGATTTAGAATAATAAATTTTGTTATTTTTCTATGCATTTTTTTACATAATTTTCATTGATAATCTGAACAATTATTATGAAATTGCGCTTGTTATAATAAAATGACAATTATATGTTGTAACGCTGCTCCGTATCAAATTTCACAATTTTATACAGTGTTATTTAGAAATAAATCGAAAAAAAACTCTACCTACAAAGGCGGCTTTTAATGCGGAAATTATACCAATCCGATAATTGAGTGTTACTGTGTTCGGTCACTAAATAGGACAATTAACTCGATAAATGAGTTTTTGAAACGTCGTGTCATAAGCAAATATTGACGATTAGTTATATTTACTTGTTATTTTATGATAAATGAAATTCATCTGAGGTCAACGAGTGCTTCACTTTAGTAACTTTTGTTGTAAATAGTTTGTTTTTCTTGTTATTATTTTCGACTGTTTGTATTACACAAACCGAACCGTTGGGATACGATATTTTCCGGTTATTACTGGTATTTTGTAAATAACTGATTTGTTTCTATTTTTCGGTTTTCTTTGTTTTTAATTTGTTAGAGAAATAGAGAGTTGGTATTAAGTTGATTTTGTTTCAAAATGTGATCAGTTCTGAGCTACGGAGTTTTACATAAATTTTGTGTACATATTGAATTTGTTAATTTGTGTTCTTCATATATTATATTGGTTATTAATTTTGACAACCAAGTTTATTAAGATATTATGGCTAGTTTTGAGAGTCCAGTAAAACTCGACCCCTCTAATCCCAAAAAGAAAAGAGAAAACATTTCATTGGACAAATGCATCGTTTGTCAACGCGTTTCACTTGAGCAGACAGTAAATATGAGTGATTTTGGGAAGAGCAGTTTTGTAGAGGCAATGTCTACACGCAAAGATTCCATTTTTGAGAAAGTGATTCAAGAATTGACTTGCCTCGAAAACGTATATTCTATAGTGAGTTAGGTGATATGCCATATCCAGGCGACAGTCTGTATATTGCTGGACCTTTCACAGACCCAAATGTTGCAAAAAAGATTTCTTCAGTTGGTGTATCTAGCTGTGCTGATCTTTATTGTTCTCACGAGGAGGCAGATACGAGAATGTTACTCCATGCCATGCACGCTGACAAAGAGTTTGGAAGAAAGAACACGAAGGGTCGTATAATAGTAAAATCCCCTGATACAGATGTTTTCGTACTTTGTGTACATTTCTTTCCATCCATGTCAAATACCAAAGAATTATGGTTTCAAACTGGAACTATTACCAGGACCAAAGACTGTCGACGCTACCTACCTGTCCATGATATATGTAGCATGCTTGGGTCAGTTTTAGCATGTTTGGGTCAGTTTTATGCAGAGTATTGCCTGCTGCTCATGCACTGACAGGGTGTGACACTACATCTTCAATCTTTGACGTTGGGAAGAAAACCATGTACAAGGTATTGAAAGACAGCCAGAAAGAGTTCGTTGACTTGAAGCAAACTGCATGTGATGACATCGAAACATATGTTGCCGTCGACCAAAAGTTTGTAGCAAGACTCTATGACCCAAAAGCCAGATTTGCATGTGATCACGGTGATTTGAATAAGTTGAGGTCACGAATAGCACAGCAAAAGGATGCTAGTCTAGTGAAACTACCACCCTGTGAAGCAACTTTTCGACAACATGTGCTTAGGGTTTCACTTCAAGTCTATATTTGGACATCGTCGTCAATTGCTCAGCCTCCTGTTAGGTCACCGTTGCAATTTGGTTGGGTAAATAAAAATGGACTTGTGCTTGTTTATTTTGATGAACAAACGTCATCAGATTTCTATGTACTTGTAAGGGGAAAACTTTGTGTTCAAAAGGTTGTGTTTGTTTTGAACAAAACCTCTCTTGTACGGAACTCTGTCCCTGTCAAGGAAATTTCTCTTGCAACAACTCCAATACGCACACTTTTACAGACGACAGTGATGAAGAAGTTGATACATACAATTTTTGTTATTAAATATGACTCTAGCTGTTTCCCTATTGTCACTGTATGGTTTTTGTTTGTGTGGGTGTTTTTGACTGAATGTTCAACTTATGATTTGGAAAGTGGATTTGTAGAAACTTAAAGAGATTTATAACCTGTTCAGTTTAATTTTTAATTTTAATTAAGTTTTTGTTTGTTGTGGGTGTTTTTGCCTGATTGTTTAACTTATGGTGTTCCGTGTGATTGGATTGTAGCGTCAGTTTTCTGTACATAGTTTGCCAATGTATGTGCTTCAATTCCATAATTCTATAATAAGTCTGCGTCTAGAAATGAATATTGGACCATTAAAGGCAAATACGGGATATCAAATAGATATTTCATATATATAATTTCTAGAATTATAGTCATCCTCGGTTTCGCCTCAATTAATTATTTTTTGTTTAAATGTTTCTATGACTTACTCAACCCATCTTCAGCTCCGTTAGAGCATCAAACAAATGTTTCAAGAAGGATGACTGCTAATTGTAAATGTTTGATTGCATACAAAATTCTCATTATTTATGGTCAACAGGAAGTCAGAAATTAAGGCACTATAACTTAATAACTTACGCATGATAGCTTTGAAAATAACTTTGACTTATCAGCTACCAAATTATTGTTGAGAAAATAAAAATACAAAAACCTGTTTGGATGTAGGTACCGTTTAAATTTATGTTGTTAAATTTTAGGAAAATTAGATAGTTCAAGATTGACGCCATCTTAACATGGGTTGTATAAAAATAACGATAAAAATAGACCACAATCGTATCATTTGTAACATTATCGTAAAAATATATCCATTTTGTTTTCGTTTAGTAAAGGATTTTTGAAAAAAAAAAAGGCAATTTATTTTTATTGTTATTTTTTTTTGATTTTGAGATTTGACCTTTAACCCTGATTTTAGAAAAACGTGACCATTTCTCATTCGTACGAACAAAATTTTCCGATGCTCCCCATTATCCTCTTTTCAACGATATATAATTTAGCTGTATGTTCTCTCGGTACATTAAATCCATCTGAACAGTTTTCCATTTGCAGCACTAATTGGCCTACACACAAATCTCCTTTCCTCCATCTTATCATCTCCCCCTTTTTCTTCATAACAGACTGACTGAGTTCATTGTTTGTTGATGAAAAATGAAGATACAAAATCAGGGACAAAACTTAGCATTTTCGCTGCAATTGTCAACTGGGCTCTATACAATAACTAAATTAGTAACACAGCAAAACTGGTTGGGGCCCAGAAACTGACTTTGCACAAGAAAGATTCCAAAGTTCAATAGCTAGCTGGGTTGGATGAATGTCTAGATATTTTCAGGGGCCCAGGCCAAATTTTAGTGGTCTTGGGCTACATGTACTGGGCCCCTGTTAAGTTTTATCCCTGTAAAATTGATGGTACAGTTTATTTGCATATTTTAAAAAAAAACTCAAGATAATACCAGTAGTCAATGTTAAAATAATTCTTTTTCTACCTGGAATAAGCAAAGAACTAAAAAAAAAACTCAAGATAATACCGGTAGTCAATGTTAAAATAATTCTTTTTCTACCTGGAATAAGCAAAGAACTAAAAAAAAAACTCAAGATAATACCGGTAGTCAATGTTAAAATAATTCTTTTTCTACCTGGAATAAGCAAAAAACACCAAAAATAAAAAATAAATAAATAAAATGCATAGGTTTTAGCTTTAGAGCAAAATGTTTATAACCATGAACTAAGATAAAATAAAAAGAGAGATTTGAAGACTTACGTATACAGAAACATGTTATTTGATCAGAGTTCTTCCTTGTTGAGAGTGTAAACATTAAATGTAATTTGTCTCTCCCAAAATATAAATGATTATATAACAAATACACAGGTGGGATAGAAAATGGGGAATTCCTTCCAGGATCAAGATAATCAAATGTTTGTTCAAAGTCAAATTTCCAATTTGAGTTCAAATAGTTTTACAGTCAAATCTGCTTAAGTGACAACCTCTATTAAGCAATAACTTGTATTATGTGACTTTAACTATAATTTCCCTTCACAGTGCATTTCATATCCATTAAACCTGTATTAAGCGACTACCTGTCTTATGTGACCATATTTCACTGCTCACTGTAAAAGTCACATAAGACACATTTGACTGTACATATTACACAATGACTCCTCTTTTAAACGGTATGTATTTAAACAGTGGTGGCCATGTTGGATTTTTTTCCATCTTCGGGTGATCATGAAATGGACAGAAAATGGGGAATTCCTTCCAGGATCAAGATAATAAAATGTTTGTTCAAAGTCAAATTTCTGATTTGAGTTCAAATACTTTAAGCAATGACTCCTCTTTTAAACTGTATGTATCTTGGATTTTTTTTCTGCATGTGAAAAGGAATAGGTCACCCAAATCATTCGCTTCCCTGCTTCTGCATAGTATTCAATAGTAAATAAATCGTGACTGGGCATTCTATAATGTTTCACTGACATTTCTAGTTTTTGTTTTTGTTTTTTTAATTTTATTGCCAATAAATTGCCAGACAGAAGTCTTTTTTTTCTTCCTTAGGGTCCAATGTTAACAACTTTGTCATGCAGTAGCAGTCATCGTGGATTTTCGATTGACAAAGAAAAATTCAGTTGGTATTATTATGAGGAACATTCCTACCATGTAAAAATTCCATAAAACATGTGGTTTCTGAGAAGAAGAGATCTGAAACTTCAGTCAATCATAAAACAAAATTGACCTAGCAGCAATCTTGAAATTCCAAATGAACAGAAAATTGGATGCAATGATAATGACCACTCAACTCAAGTACATGTACCACTTCTGCCAAGTTTGATATGAATTGGGATAGAAGTTGTGAGGAAAAGATTGATATAAGAAAAGCTACCCGATTCAGATGATGATGATACACAAAGGACAATAGGCACAAAGTGGTGACAATATCTTAAATGGACCTTTGGTTAAGGTGAGCTAAAAAAAAAAAAGTATCTAGGTCCTTATCTTATGACCTCAAATTTGGCCACCACCTGCGATTGTTAGAAACCATAAAGCTGTTATTCTAAAGTAAATCAAATTAATACAGTAGGAAGAAATCCACAGCACCAGGATTCACTTGCAATTTTTGTAGTTGTTCTTTTACTTTTGTATCTAAGTCACTAAAGCATAAAGTTGGACAGTTTCTTATGTTCATTTACATCCACATCCTTTCTTACTTAACAGAACTTTTGCTTTGTCTTTGTTTATTGTGTTGTTTCTGGATTGTCCCTTTCCTGTAAAACCCTATTCACACATTTAGTTTCATGACATGTCCATGACACATTACCCTCCTCATCACTTCTCTATTAGAAGATACTACAAAGACATGAACCATTCTTATCCACACCATTAATCACCAGAAGCAGCTACCGCAGGCCACAATAATGAGCATCTAAATTTAGACAATTAAGTTTGCCATAGATGAAATTCAGATTTACCATTTACATCGTACCTGTAATTCTGTCAATAAAACTGAACATTATGATATAACTGAAATATTGTTCAAACCATAACCCTAACTCTCAAATCTAGTTTTTTTCCATCTTTTTTTCCAATTCATATGTGTAACATTTGACATAATCCCAACTTGTTGTAGTAATATACATTCAGTAATTTGTAGATGTTATCATGTAGAAATTATGACAGGTTGTTACAGAGTTATCTCCCTTATACCATTGATTTATAAATGAAATCGCAATGATGAAACAAAAAGCTCATTATTGTTCCCCTGGCTTACAGCCATACATGTGCAGTCAAACATGCCTTAAAGGCACCTCTATATAACAAATCACTGTCTATAAAGGGAAGCCTCATTTTCCCCATTAATGAATAGTGTATATAATTCTAACCTGTATAAAAAGGCCAACTGCACATACAGGGCACATTTTCAGGTCCCCCTGATTGCCTATTACATGTATTTACAGATTTGACTGTATTTTATATATCGACTAATCAGAAACTACACTACACTACCCTAAGGCAGCCATGTTGAATTGGAAAGAACCACGGAAACCCCATTTTGAGCGCCGTCTCATTTCTACAAAGTTTTACCATTGTTTTAATGTTCCATTGTTAAATGATAAGACTTTTTCATATTTCAACTTAAAATCTTGACAGTTTTTTTTAATTGATTGATTGATTGATTGATTAATTGGTGTTTAACATTAGCAATATTGTGACATGATCAAATCTCATTAATTAATTTCCATAACTATAAAATCTATAAGACTCTTAAAATTAAGACATATTTAATTAATTTTATATAATAGGTTAGCAGTGCTCACGCTACTGCATGATTCAAGCGAAAAAGTCACATTGTGATGGTAGACTTCGCTTTCTCGTTGGTCAAAATCGAAGTACAAATCACCATGCATTTCTAAATAGTTGCTCTATGTCACACAAGCCAACTCAAAGTTTTATTTAAATTTAATATTCATTAAACAAGTACAGTATGTATCTTCTCCCAGTGACCTCTTTGAAAGAGAAGTCACTTCTCCCTCTAATTCAAAAGTACATGTAGTGAGAGCCCTGGGCTAATGGTAATCATTACTGGATGTCAGATTGAAACATAATAGGGAATCTTCTTTAATTACTATCGATTTCAGTGCAATCATGGTTCATTGGTTTCTAAGGCGATTTTTTTTTATCAATTTCACACCAAAATTGAGGTGACCATGTTGGAGGTGAAATGAGTTATCATTTTTTGAGAATCATCCATACATCATTCCTAACAAATTTCTACTGATTTCAGAGAAGATGGAAATCTGAAAACTTTATGGGCTAACAGATGGACAACAGAAACCAATTGGCATGACTTTTAACAGGAAATAAAAAAAATAAAAAAAGGAATATATTTTAATTTAAATATGATTTTTGCCGTTGAGACTTCTTAAACATTAATTTCCATATTGTACAGGAAGGGAGTAAATATTTTAATTAAAATATGATTTTTACAATTAAAACTTATTAAAACTTTCCATATTTCACCGGAAGTGAGGAAGCTCCATAACGTCCCCAGTAGTCTATGGCTCTTACTCGATATGTTCCAAACACATCATCATCTTTCCCTTGGACAGGCGTGAAATAATATGAAGTAACAATAGTATCATAGTCATTGATTCTGTAGAGAATTTTAGTGTTTTTAGGTTGAAATTGCACTTCATATGTCCATATGCATTTTGAATTCACACAGCCATCAGACCATGTGATCAGAATTTGTCCTGCCGTTACGTTATAAATAACAACATTATTGACCTGGTCGGGTTGCAAATCTGCACGGGCACAAAAATGAATGAGAGTAACTTCAGGTGTTTCCATATTTATCATAAATTTCGCTGGATTGTTAAAATCTCTAATTGTTGTATTAAACGTCTTAGATGGACCTTCCGCTGCTCTCATACTTTTAAATTGCAAAATTGTCGGGAATTTTGGACTTCCATAACTTTTCCAAAGTGCGTATGGATTTCCTAAACCTTGATTATCATTATTGATAGAATATCCTACGGCCATTACTTCTGAGGCATTGGGATTTGGCGGGGTTAGAATAATTTTCAATTCCACAGAGTTTGTAATGCCTGGATTAGTATTTATATCCATGCTTTGATAAATCAGAACAGCCGCCTGCCACGAATCAGAAGTACCGAAGTCTTCGGGTTCATGTACACTTGCAACCACCCCAATATCACTATCATTTTGAACAATGTTTAGCTTCTGATTATCAGTTAGGGTTGTTTTTACTTGTTTATCTCCCAGTAAGCTTAGAAGACTCATTACGGAATGGACTGGTTTCTTGAGAAACTGAACATGTGGTGGATTTGTGTTGTTCATCTGAAATCGAGCTGTCAAAGTTCTTTCTGTAAATTGATAAGGGTACCAGCTTAAAAATCCATTATCATTGCTCAACAGTGAAAAGTTAGTCATAGGCGATTCAGAATTTGAAATAAAAATATTTTGATGTTGACCAATAACTTTGGTTACCATGGAAGCATATGTGGCGTCTGCTCTCCATTCTTCATCTTTAGACCAACCAACTAGAGGGTCAGCTTCATCATTGAAAAATGGCTTGTTAGATAACGAGGGATATTTTTTCTTTATTTCATTGATGATTTCAATCTCACCATTTATAATATTTTTCGACAAACCATCCCCTTTTGTGTGGTACGATAAATAATCAATCCTAACACCTTTTTCTCCGGTGAAATAATTATGACCATTTACAATATGATTCAAAAGACCGTCTGCATAGCTATTATGACCTAATTTATCACATCCCGCTCCAGGACCTCCAAATTTGATTAATGAACTTGCAGCCTTGAGGCCTTCCGAACAAGCATCGTAATAATTTAAAAACCCTTGAATCGTCATTTTAACTTTGTCAAAGTCGTGACAATCAGGTTCATTCCAGGTCTCAAAATTCCATGTCATGACTTCACTTAAACCGTATTCACTAATAAAAAATTGAGTCATGTCCAAAATTAAATCCTTCCATAAATAAACCTGAGTTTTGTTTTCAAAATCGTCAAAGAAAGCAGATGGCGATCCCATTAGTTCAAATCCAGGTTTCATTCCCTGGGAAAAAAGAAATTGAATCACGTCATCTAATTTGTTGTAATTGTAAACAGGATGGCCATTTTTGAATGTATCTATGGTAACCAAATCTAACAGCCAATGAATTCTAACCTGTTGGATTCCGCCGTGAGCCACAGAACCAATCAGAGCTAAGTTGTGCTTCATGTCTCTTCCGAAATCAAAGTCATAGGCATTTTCATGTGGAAGAGGTGGACAAAATCCAGTACTTCTCCAAAAGTGTTCAAGGTCATTTCTAATGTCAAATGTATCCACTTCCAACGTGTAACTTTTCCCACCGGCATTGTGGAATGATTGATTCCCCATCAAATATAGCCATATTAATGCAAACATACTTTAATAATAATAATAATAATAATCTATTTATCTTTTATCAAAAACTTATATATTTATATATAATGTGTATATACACAGGTTAAAGATAGGAGGATTGTGGTATACATGTACTACAAACTGATTAAACAGTTTAATCTTTTAACTCGGAAAATCATGGTATAAATATTGCTTAAACTGTACGTATATAACATATAAAGTTAAGTATGAAGGATATTATCAAGATATTAGCAAAGACACACTTCAAATGCAAAAAAAAATGATGCGAAGAAATAAAACATTTTTGCAGAAAATTGTCTCTATGAAGCTGTTTGAAGTCTCTGAAGGAGAAGTCAAGTTCCCTATTTTTTGCAAGTGTGATGAGCCCTGTAACATGGTGTACAAATTCAGTAGTTAATATTGTTCTTTACTAAGAATATAATATCAACATAGTCCCATCCAGGGCCAGATTATAACCTTTTGGGGCCCCTTGGCTAATGAAATTATGACCCCCTCAGACAGAGCCACCCTCTAACGCACCTTCACCTGCCTTGAATATTTTTTACTCATGATATATTTTAGCGACATTTACATACACATGTAGCTTGAAGTAAACTTTGTTAAGGTCCCTAAGCTTGAGGGGCCCTAGGCTGCAGCCTATATACTAGCCTATAGGATAATCCGAGCCTGGTCTCATTCCCTAAAAGATAAATGGTCATTCCCTTACTGATGAAGATCCTATATTTTAACCTGCCAATTTGGGGTCATGCATGATCAGGTATGCATGTAATTAAATACAAAATTGTACCTTGATCCAGTACAATATATGTACCAGGAAATACAGACATGTCAATTTTATTATCAGTAACACACAATTCTTTTATCTACCAGGTAGTATATCTTTCCCGGATTTAATTAAATCTTGAACCTATTATAGAAACTCAGAACATTATTTTGACAATTGTATTTGTTCTATTTTATATCTTAATTACGATCAACCCGTTTAAAGTACTGCAACAGTACACTGCAAAAATCTGTTAACCTAAGGGTATCACCACATCTAATTATAATAGAACTGAGTCATTCAGTATAACGAGCAAATCTTGAAGGAAACAATATGTACACCTGTATTACCAGGTATAATTTACTAATCCAGACATCCTGGAATATAATAACTGAAGTAGGTGAAAACAATCCTATGAATTTTACCTCTATTTCAATGGGAAATTTAAATTTTATTTTTATAATCTAAAATAAACCTGTCATACATTTTTGCATATTAATATTATGTTATAAAAATCAAAACAGAGACCTGATAATGTGTCAAAAAGGTTCAGAGGTCAATTTATCCTGCAACTGTGTGATTTTAAGTACTAATAAAGGGGGTCAAATAAACTTCAGTGTTATTAGGTCATGAACATATTAAAGCATTTCTGGTACCTGATTCATGTAGAGTGACAGAAAGAAACGGTAACAGTATATCAGTCGGGAAGCCACGCACAGATTCCGTACCTCCAACAATGCAAAGTCAAATCCCGAAATCAAGGGATGTAACTCTATTTTTTTTAGACATGACGCTTTACAAGTGAGCGGCCATGCATTGTTTACGTCGACACCCCATGTGTTTTTACCGAATATCTTCATAAATAAAACTGAAAGAAGTATTCATTTTTATTGAATCCATTTTTTAAATAAAATTGTAACGTGACTGACGCGTGAATATGTGTATTTATGATATCGTTTGCTTGAAATCAACGTTGGAACTCGGGATACCGCTGCTGATGAAATGTTGTAAAAAAAAATGGCGCTAAAAATAGACTCTTTAACTAAGTGGAACAATTGCATCCCATTGGCTGTTTATTAATAAATTTGGTAAAAATAGCTAGAAACACGTATTAGAGTATGGATTATTTGCATATTTCCCCATCATTCGTCACTAGAATTCCATATTTGGATGTAAACAAGAAGCACTATATTTCGAGATTCTAACCAAATATTTCTGGGTTTTTTCATAGATTGATCGATCTATTAGGATGTAAATGTGACTGTTTCTGTTTAAACACGAAAGAACCACTTGACCAATCATAGTCACACATATATAAAGTCATTTTATTCCATTTTTAACAACAAATCTTTCATTTTCGTTGACTCGTTCCATGGCATTTATGGACATGTCAAAATATTGACATAATTAATAAATACATTTTAGAAACCAGAGGCTCTCAAGAGCCTGTATCGTTCACCTGGTAATAAAAAAAAACAATTGGTCCTATGTAAAAACTATGTCCTGCGTCATCTTGGAATTACGATCAACATAAAAAACACAAAGTTTGTAAAGGACCTTCCAATGATTGATGCACAGTTTAGGTTCAATCAGTGCAATAGCTTCAGAGAAGAATATATTTCTGTATTTTCCCCATATGGTTCTGTGTTAATACTATGACCTGTGGTGGCAGCCATCTTGGATTTCCGATCGGCATAAAAAACAGGACCTTCCAATGATCATTCCTGGGCAGTTTGGTTTCAACTGTCCAAGTGGTTTCAGAGAAGAAGCATTTTGAAACATTTTTCCCATAGGGTCCAATGTTAAACTAAGTCCTGCCGTAGCCGCCATTTTGAATTTCATATCAGAATAAAAAACGTATATTTTGTAGAGGAACATTCAATGAACATTCATGCACAGTTTGGCTTTAATCATATTTGTAGTTTCTGAGAAGAAGGCATTTGAACATTTTCCCATAGGGTCCAATGTTAATCTATGTCCTGCGGTGGTGGCCATCTTGGATTTCCGATCGGCATAAAAAACACACACCTTGTAGAGGACCTTCCAATGATCATTCCTGGGCAGTTTGGTTTCAATTATCCAAGTGGTTTCAGAGAAGAAGCGTTTTGAAACATTTTTCCCATAGGGTCCAATGTTAAACTAAGTCCTGCCGTAGCCGCCATTTTGAATTTCATACCAGAACAAAAAACGTAAAGTTTGTAGAGGACCATCTAATGAACATTCATGTACAGTTTGGCTTTAATCATATTTGTAGTTTCTGAGTAGAAGGCATTTGAATATTTTCCCATAGGGTCCAATGTTAATCTATGTCCTGCGGTGGCGGCCATCTTGGATTTCCGACCGGCATAAAAAACAAAAAATTTGTAGAGGACCTTCCAATGATCATTCCTGGGCAGTTTAGTTTCAACTGTCCAAGTGGTTTCAGAGAAGAAGCATTTTGAAACATTTTCCCCATAGGGTCCAATGTTAAACTAAGTCCTGCCGTAGCCGCCATTTTGAATTTCATACCGGAACAAAAAACGTAAAGTTTGTAGAGGACCATCTAATGAACATTCATGTACAGTTTGGCTTTAATCATATTTGTAGTTTCTGAGTAGAAGGCATTTGAACATTTTCCCATAGGGTCCAATGTTAATCTATGTATTGCGGTGGTGGCCATCTTGGATTTCCGATTGGCATAAAAAACATAAAATTTGTAGAGGACCTTCCAATGATCATTCCTAGGCAGTTTGGTTTCAATTATCCAAGTGGTTTCAGAGAAGAAGCGTTTTGAAACATTTTTCCCATAGGGTCCAATGTTAAACTAAGTCCTGCCGTAGCCGCCATTTTGAATTTCATACCAGAACAAAAAACGTAAAGTTTATAGAGGACCATCCAATGAACATTCATGTACAGTTTGGCTTTAATCATATTTGTAGTTTCTGAGTAGAAGGCATTTGAATATTTTCCCATAGGGTCCAATGTTAATCTGTCCTGCGGTGGCGGCCATCTTGGATTTCCGACCGGCATAAAAAACAGAAAATTTGTAGAGGACCTTCCAATGATCATTCCTGGGCAGTTTGGTTTCAACTGTCCAAGTGGTTTCAGAGAAGAAGCATTTTGAAACATTTTTCCCATAGGGTCCAATGTTAAACTAAGTCCTGCCGTAGCCGCCATTTTGAATTTCATATCGGAACAAAAAACCTTAAGATTGTAGAGGACCATCCAATGAACATTCATGTACAGTTTGGCTTTAATCATATTTGTAGTTTCTGAGAAGAAGGCATTTGAACATTTTCCCATAGGGTCCAATGTTAATCTATGTATTGCGGTGGTGGCCATCTTGGATTTCCGATTGGCATAAAAAACATAAAATTTGTAGAGGACCTTCCAATGATCATTCCTAGGCAGTTTGGTTTCAATTATCCAAGTGGTTTCAGAGAAGAAGCGTTTTGAAACATTTTTCCCATAGGGTCCAATGTTAAACTAAGTCCTGCCATAGCCGCCATTTTGAATTTCATACCAGAACAAAAAACGTAAAGTTTGTAGAGGACCATCTAATGAACATTCATGTACAGTTTGGCTTTAATCATATTTGTAGTTTCTGAGTAGAAGGCATTTGAATATTTTCCCATAGGGTCCAATGTTAATCTATGTCCTGCAGTGGCGGCCATCTTGGATTTCCGACCGGCATAAAAAACCTTAAATTTGTAGAGGACCTTCCAATGATCATTCCTGGGCAGTTTGGTTTCAACTGTCCAAGTGGTTTCAGAGAAGAAGCATTTTGAAACATTTTCCCATAGGGTCCAATGTTAAACTAAGTCCTGCCGTAGCCGCCATTTTGAATTTCATATCGGAACAAAAAACCTTAAGATTGTAGAGGACCATCCAATGAACATTCATGTACAGTTTGGCTTTAATCATATTTGTAGTTTCTGAGAAGAAGGCATTTGAACATTTTCCCATAGGATCCAATGTTAATCTATGTATTGCGGTGGCGGCCATCTTGGATTTCCGATCGGCATAAAAAACATAAAATTTCTAGAGGACCTTCCAATGATCATTCCTAGGCAGTTTGGTTTCAATTATCCAAGTGGTTTCAGAGAAGAAGCGTTTTGAAACATTTTTCCCATAGGGTTCAATGTTAAACTAAGTCCTGCCGTAGCCGCCATTTTGAATTTCATACCGGAACAAAAAACGTAAAGTTTGTAGAGGACCATCTAATGAACATTCATGTACAGTTTGGCTTTAATCATATTTGTAGTTTCTGAGTAGAAGGCATTTGAATATTTTCCCATAGGGTCCAATGTTAATCTATGTCCTGCGGTGGCGGCCATCTTGGATTTCCGACCGGCATAAAAAACAGATAATTTGTAGAGGACCTTCCAATGATCATTCCTGGGCAGTTTGGTTTCAACTGTCCTAGTGGTTTCAGAGAAGAAGCATTTTGAAACATTTTTCCCATAGGGTCCAATGTTAAACTAAGTCCTGCCGTAGCCGCCATTTTGAATTTCATATCGGAACAAAAAACCTTAAGATTGTAGAGGACCATCCAATCAACATTCATGTACAGTTTGGCTTTAATAATATTTGTAGTTTCTGAGAAGAAGGCATTTGAACATTTTCCCATAGGGTCCAATGTTAATCTATGTCCTGCGGTGGCGGCCATCTTGGATTTCCGACCAGCATAAAAAACAAAAATTTGTAGAGGACCTTCCAATGATCATTCCTGGGCAGTTTGGTTTCAACTGTCCAAGTGGTTTCAGAGAAGAAGCATTTTGAAACATTTTTCCCATAGGGTCCAATGTTAAACTAAGTCCTGTCGTAGCCGCCATTTTGAATTTCATATCGGAACAAAAAACCTTAAGATTGTAGAGGACCATCCAATCAACATTCATGTACAGTTTGGCTTTAATAATATTTGTAGTTTCTGAGAAGAAGGCATTTGAACATTTTCCCATAGGGTCCAATGTTAATCTATGTCCTGCGGTGGCAGCCATCTTGGATTTTCGACCGGCATAAAAAACAAAAATTTGTAGAGGACCTTCCAATGATCATTCCTGGGCAGTTTGGTTTCAACTGTCCAAGTGGTTTCAGAGAAGAAGCATTTTGAAACATTTTTCCCATAGGGTCCAATGTTAAACTAAGTCCTGCCGTAGCCGCCATTTTGAATTTCATATCGGAACAAAAAACCTTAAGATTGTAGAGGACCATCCAATGAACATTCATGTACAGTTTGGCTTTAATAATATTTGTAGTTTCTGAGAAGAAGGCATTTGAACATTTTCCCATAGGGTCCAATGTTAATCTATGTCCTGCGGTGGCGGCCATCTTGGATTTCCGACCGGCATAAAAAACAGAAAATTTGTAGAGGACCTTCCAATGATCATTCCTGGGCAGTTTGGTTTCAACTGTCCAAGTGGTTTCAGAGAAGAAGCATTTTGAAACATTTTTCCCATAGGGTCCAATGTTAAACTAAGTCCTGTCGTAGCCGCCATTTTGAATTTCATATCGGAACAAAAAACCTTAAGATTGTAGAGGACCATCCAATCAACATTCATGTACAGTTTGGCTTTAATAATATTTGTAGTTTCTGAGAAGAAGGCATTTGAACATTTTCCCATAGGGTCCAATGTTAATCTATGTCCTGCGGTGGCGGCCATCTTGGATTTTCGACCGGCATAAAAAACAAAAAATTTGTAGAGGACCTTCCAATGATCATTCCTGGGCAGTTTGGTTTCAACTGTCCAAGTGGTTTCAGAGAAGAAGCATTTTGAAACATTTTTCCCATAGGGTCCAATGTTAAACTAAGTCCTGCCGTAGCCACCATTTTGAATTTCATATCGGAACAAAAAACCTTAAGATTGTAGAGGACCATCCAATCAACATTCATGTACAGTTTGGCTTTAATCATATTTGTAGTTTCTGAGAAGAAGGCATTTGAACATTTTCCCATAGGGTCCAATGTTAATCTATGTATTGCGGTGGTGGCCATCTTGGATTTCCGATTGGCATAAAAAACATAAAATTTGTAGAGGACCTTCCAATGATCATTCCTAGGCAGTTTGGTTTCAATTATCCAAGTGGTTTCAGAGAAGAAGCGTTTTGAAACATTTTTCCCATAGGGTCCAATGTTAAACTAAGTCCTGCCATAGCTGCCATTTTGAATTTCATACCAGAACAAAAAACGTAAAGTTTGTAGAGGACCATCTAATGAACATTCATGTACAGTTTGGCTTTAATCATATTTGTAGTTTCTGAGTAGAAGGCATTTGAATATTTTCCCATAGGGTCCAATGTTAATCTATGTCCTGCAGTGGCGGCCATCTTGGATTTCCGACCGGCATAAAAAACCTTAAATTTGTAGAGGACCTTCCAATGATCATTCCTGGGCAGTTTGGTTTCAACTGTCCAAGTGGTTTCAGAGAAGAAGCATTTTGAAACATTTTCCCATAGGGTCCAATGTTAAACTAAGTCCTGCCGTAGCCGCCATTTTGAATTTCATACCAGAACAAAAAACGTAAAGTTTGTAGAGGACCATCTAATGAACATTCATGTACAGTTTGGCTTTAATCATATTTGTAGTTTCTGAGTAGAAGGCATTTGAATATTTTCCCATAGGGTCCAATGTTAATCTATGTCCTGCGGTGGCGGCCATCTTGGATTTCCGACCGGCATAAAAAACGGAAAATTTGTAGAGGACCTTCCAATGATCATTCCTGGGCAGTTTGGTTTCAACTGTCCAAGTGGTTTCAGAGAAGAAGCATTTTGAAACATTTTTCCCATAGGGTCCAATGTTAAACTAAGTCCTGCCGTAGCCGCCATTTTGAATTTCATATCGGAACAAAAAACCTTAAGATTGTAGAGGACCATCCAATGAACATTCATGTACAGTTTGGCTTTAATCATATTTGTAGTTTCTGAGAAGAAGGCATTTGAACATTTTCCCATAGGATCCAATGTTAATCTATGTATTGCGGTGGCGGCCATCTTGGATTTCCGATCGGCATAAAAAACATAAAATTTCTAGAGGACCTTCCAATGATCATTCCTAGGCAGTTTGGTTTCAATTATCCAAGTGGTTTCAGAGAAGAAGCGTTTTGAAACATTTTTCCCATAGGGTTCAATGTTAAACTAAGTCCTGCCATAGCCGCCATTTTGAATTTCATACCGGAACAAAAAACGTAAAGTTTGTAGAGGACCATCTAATGAACATTCATGTACAGTTTGGCTTTAATCATATTTGTAGTTTCTGAGTAGAAGGCATTTGAATATTTTCCCATAGGGTCCAATGTTAATCTATGTCCTGCGGTGGCGGCCATCTTGGATTTCCGACCGGCATAAAAAACAGATAATTTGTAGAGGACCTTCCAATGATCATTCCTGGGCAGTTTGGTTTCAACTGTCCTAGTGGTTTCAGAGAAGAAGCATTTTGAAACATTTTTCCCATAGGGTCCAATGTTAAACTAAGTCCTGCCGTAGCCGCCATTTTGAATTTCATATCGGAACAAAAAACCTTAAGATTGTAGAGGACCATCCAATCAACATTCATGTACAGTTTGGCTTTAATAATATTTGTAGTTTCTGAGAAGAAGGCATTTGAACATTTTCCCATAGGGTCCAATGTTAATCTATGTCCTGCGGTGGCGGCCATCTTGGATTTCCGACCAGCATAAAAAACAGCAAATTTGTAGAGGACCTTCCAATGATCATTCCTGGGCAGTTTGGTTTCAACTGTCCAAGTGGTTTCAGAGAAGAAGCATTTTGAAACATTTTTCCCATAGGGTCCAATGTTAAACTAAGTCCTGTCGTAGCCGCCATTTTGAATTTCATATCGGAACAAAAAACCTTAAGATTGTAGAGGACCATCCAATCAACATTCATGTACAGTTTGGCTTTAATAATATTTGTAGTTTCTGAGAAGAAGGCATTTGAACATTTTCCCATAGGGTCCAATGTTAATCTATGTCCTGCGGTGGCGGCCATCTTGGATTTTCGACCGGCATAAAAAACAAAAAATTTGTAGAGGACCTTCCAATGATCATTCCTGGGCAGTTTGGTTTCAACTGTCCAAGTGGTTTCAGAGAAGAAGCATTTTGAAACATTTTTCCCATAGGGTCCAATGTTAAACTAAGTCCTGCCGTAGCCGCCATTTTGAATTTCATATCGGAACAAAAAACCTTAAGATTGTAGAGGACCATCCAATCAACATTCATGTACAGTTTGGCTTTAATAATATTTGTAGTTTCTGAGAAGAAGGCATTTGAACATTTTCCCATAGGGTCCAATGTTAATCTATGTCCTGTGGTGGCGGCCATCTTGGATTTCCGACCGGCATAAAAAACAGAAAATTTGTAGAGGACCTTCCAATGATCATTCCTGGGCAGTTTGGTTTCAACTGTCCAAGTGGTTTCAGAGAAGAAGCATTTTGAAACATTTTTCCCATAGGGTCCAATGTTAAACTAAGTCCTGTCGTAGCCGCCATTTTGAATTTCATATCGGAACAAAAAACCTTAAGATTGTAGAGGACCATCCAATCAACATTCATGTACAGTTTGGCTTTAATAATATTTGTAGTTTCTGAGAAGAAGGCATTTGAACATTTCCCATAGGGTCCAATGTTAATCTATGTCCTGCGGTGGCGGCCATCTTGGATTTTCGACCGGCATAAAAAACAAAAAATTTGTAGAGGACCTTCCAATGATCATTCCTGGGCAGTTTGGTTTCAACTGTCCAAGTGGTTTCAGAGAAGAAGCATTTTGAAACATTTTTCCCATAGGGTCCAATGTTAAACTAAGTCCTGCCGTAGCCGCCATTTTGAATTTCATATCGGAACAAAAAACCTTAAGATTGTAGAGGACCATCCAATGAACATTCATGTACAGTTTGGCTTTAATCATATTTGTAGTTTCTGAGAAGAAGGCATTTGAACATTTTCCCATAGGGTCCAATGTTAATCTATGTCCTGCGGTGGCGGCCATCTTGGATTTTCGACCGGCATAAAAAACAAAAAATTTGTAGAGGACCTTCCAAAGATCATTCCTGGGCAGTTTGGTTTCAACTGTCCAAGTGGTTTCAGAGAAGAAGCATTTTGAAACATTTTTCCCATAGGGTCCAATGTTAAACTAAGTCCTGCCGTAGCCGCCATTTTGAATTTCATATCGGAACAAAAAACCTTAAGATTGTAGAGGACCATCCAATCAACATTCATGTACAGTTTGGCTTTAATCATATTTGTAGTTTCTGAGAAGAAGGCATTTGAACATTTTCCCATAGGGTCCAATGTTAATCTATGTATTGCGGTGGTGGCCATCTTGGATTTCCGATTGGCATAAAAAACATAAAATTTGTAGAGGACCTTCCAATGATCATTCCTAGGCAGTTTGGTTTCAATTATCCAAGTGGTTTCAGAGAAGAAGCGTTTTGAAACATTTTTCCCATAGGGTCCAATGTTAAACTAAGTCCTGCCATAGCCGCCATTTTGAATTTCATACCAGAACAAAAAACGTAAAGTTTGTAGAGGACCATCTAATGAACATTCATGTACAGTTTGGCTTTAATCATATTTGTAGTTTCTGAGTAGAAGGCATTTGAATATTTTCCCATAGGGTCCAATGTTAATCTATGTCCTGCAGTGGCGGCCATCTTGGATTTCCGACCGGCATAAAAAACCTTAAATTTGTAGAGGACCTTCCAATGATCATTCCTGGGCAGTTTGGTTTCAACTGTCCAAGTGGTTTCAGAGAAGAAGCATTTTGAAACATTTTCCCATAGGGTCCAATGTTAAACTAAGTCCTGCCGTAGCCGCCATTTTGAATTTCATACCAGAACAAAAAACGTAAAGTTTGTAGAGGACCATCTAATGAACATTCATGTACAGTTTGGCTTTAATCATATTTGTAGTTTCTGAGTAGAAGGCATTTGAATATTTTCCCATAGGGTTCAATGTTAATCTATGTCCTGCGGTGGCGGCCATCTTGGATTTTCGACCGGCATAAAAAACAAAAAATTTGTAGAGGACCTTCCAATGATCATTCCTGGGCAGTTTGGTTTCAACTGTCCAAGTGGTTTCAGAGAAGAAGCATTTTGAAACATTTTTCCCATAGGGTCCAATGTTAAACTAAGTCCTGCCGTAGCCGCCATTTTGAATTTCATATCGGAACAAAAAACCTTAAGATTGTAGAGGACCATCCAATCAACATTCATGTACAGTTTGGCTTTAATAATATTTGTAGTTTCTGAGAAGAAGGCATTTGAACATTTTCCCATAGGGTCCAATGTTAATCTATGTCCTGCGGTGGCGGCCATCTTGGATTTCCGACCGGCATAAAAAACAGAAAATTTGTAGAGGACCTTCCAATGATCATTCCTGGGCAGTTTGGTTTCAACTGTCCAAGTGGTTTCAGAGAAGAAGCATTTTGAAACATTTTTCCCATAGGGTCCAATGTTAAACTAAGTCCTGTCGTAGCCGCCATTTTGAATTTCATATCGGAACAAAAAACCTTAAGATTGTAGAGGACCATCCAATCAACATTCATGTACAGTTTGGCTTTAATAATATTTGTAGTTTCTGAGAAGAAGGCATTTGAACATTTCCCATAGGGTCCAATGTTAATCTATGTCCTGCGGTGGCGGCCATCTTGGATTTTCGACCGGCATAAAAAACAAAAAATTTGTAGAGGACCTTCCAATGATCATTCCTGGGCAGTTTGGTTTCAACTGTCCAAGTGGTTTCAGAGAAGAAGCATTTTGAAACATTTTTCCCATAGGGTCCAATGTTAAACTAAGTCCTGCCGTAGCCGCCATTTTGAATTTCATATCGGAACAAAAAACCTTAAGATTGTAGAGGACCATCCAATGAACATTCATGTACAGTTTGGCTTTAATCATATTTGTAGTTTCTGAGAAGAAGGCATTTGAACATTTTCCCATAGGGTCCAATGTTAATCTATGTCCTGCGGTGGCGGCCATCTTGGATTTTCGACCGGCATAAAAAACAGAAAATTTGTAGAGGACCTTCCAAAGATCATTCCTGGGCAGTTTGGTTTCAACTGTCCAAGTGGTTTCAGAGAAGAAGCATTTTGAAACATTTTTCCCATAGGGTCCAATGTTAAACTAAGTCCTGCCGTAGCCGCCATTTTGAATTTCATATCGGAACAAAAAACCTTAAGATTGTAGAGGACCATCCAATCAACATTCATGTACAGTTTGGCTTTAATCATATTTGTAGTTTCTGAGAAGAAGGCATTTGAACATTTTCCCATAGGGTCCAATGTTAATCTATGTATTGCGGTGGTGGCCATCTTGGATTTCCGATTGGCATAAAAAACATAAAATTTGTAGAGGACCTTCCAATGATCATTCCTAGGCAGTTTGGTTTCAATTATCCAAGTGGTTTCAGAGAAGAAGCGTTTTGAAACATTTTTCCCATAGGGTCCAATGTTAAACTAAGTCCTGCCATAGCCGCCATTTTGAATTTCATACCAGAACAAAAAACGTAAAGTTTGTAGAGGACCATCTAATGAACATTCATGTACAGTTTGGCTTTAATCATATTTGTAGTTTCTGAGTAGAAGGCATTTGAATATTTTCCCATAGGGTCCAATGTTAATCTATGTCCTGCAGTGGCGGCCATCTTGGATTTCCGACCGGCATAAAAAACCTTAAATTTGTAGAGGACCTTCCAATGATCATTCCTGGGCAGTTTGGTTTCAACTGTCCAAGTGGTTTCAGAGAAGAAGCATTTTGAAACATTTTCCCATAGGGTCCAATGTTAAACTAAGTCCTGCCGTAGCCGCCATTTTGAATTTCATACCAGAACAAAAAACGTAAAGTTTGTAGAGGACCATCTAATGAACATTCATGTACAGTTTGGCTTTAATCATATTTGTAGTTTCTGAGTAGAAGGCATTTGAATATTTTCCCATAGGGTCCAATGTTAATCTATGTCCTGCGGTGGCGGCCATCTTGGATTTCCGACCGGCATAAAAAACGGAAAATTTGTAGAGGACCTTCCAATGATCATTCCTGGGCAGTTTGGTTTCAACTGTCCAAGTGGTTTCAGAGAAGAAGCATTTTGAAACATTTTTCCCATAGGGTCCAATGTTAAACTAAGTCCTGCCGTAGCCGCCATTTTGAATTTCATATCGGAACAAAAAACCTTAAGATTGTAGAGGACCATCCAATGAACATTCATGTACAGTTTGGCTTTAATCATATTTGTAGTTTCTGAGAAGAAGGCATTTGAACATTTTCCCATAGGATCCAATGTTAATCTATGTATTGCGGTGGCGGCCATCTTGGATTTCCGATCGGCATAAAACACAGATAATTTGTAGAGGACCTTCCAATGATCATTCCTGGGCAGTTTGGTTTCAACTGTCCTAGTGGTTTCAGAGAAGAAGCATTTTGAAACATTTTTCCCATAGGGTCCAATGTTAAACTAAGTCCTGCCGTAGCCGCCATTTTGAATTTCATATCGGAACAAAAAACCTTAAGATTGTAGAGGACCATCCAATCAACATTCATGTACAGTTTGGCTTTAATAATATTTGTAGTTTCTGAGAAGAAGGCATTTGAACATTTTCCCATAGGGTCCAATGTTAATCTATGTCCTGCGGTGGCGGCCATCTTGGATTTCCGACCAGCATAAAAAACAAAAATTTGTAGAGGACCTTCCAATGATCATTCCTGGGCAGTTTGGTTTCAACTGTCCAAGTGGTTTCAGAGAAGAAGCATTTTGAAACATTTTTCCCATAGGGTCCAATGTTAAACTAAGTCCTGTCGTAGCCGCCATTTTGAATTTCATATCGGAACAAAAAACCTTAAGATTGTAGAGGACCATCCAATCAACATTCATGTACAGTTTGGCTTTAATAATATTTGTAGTTTCTGAGAAGAAGGCATTTGAACATTTTCCCATAGGGTCCAATGTTAATCTATGTCCTGCGGTGGCGGCCATCTTGGATTTTCGACCGGCATAAAAAACAAAAAATTTGTAGAGGACCTTCCAATGATCATTCCTGGGCAGTTTGGTTTCAACTGTCCAAGTGGTTTCAGAGAAGAAGCATTTTGAAACATTTTTCCCATAGGGTCCAATGTTAAACTAAGTCCTGCCGTAGCCGCCATTTTGAATTTCATATCGGAACAAAAAACCTTAAGATTGTAGAGGACCATCCAATCAACATTCATGTACAGTTTGGCTTTAATAATATTTGTAGTTTCTGAGAAGAAGGCATTTGAACATTTTCCCATAGGGTCCAATGTTAATCTATGTCCTGCGGTGGCGGCCATCTTGGATTTCCGACCGGCATAAAAAACAGAAAATTTGTAGAGGACCTTCCAATGATCATTCCTGGGCAGTTTGGTTTCAACTGTCCAAGTGGTTTCAGAGAAGAAGCATTTTGAAACATTTTTCCCATAGGGTCCAATGTTAAACTAAGTCCTGCCGTAGCCGCCATTTTGAATTTCATATCGGAACAAAAAACCTTAAGATTGTAGAGGACCATCCAATGAACATTCATGTACAGTTTGGCTTTAATCATATTTGTAGTTTCTGAGAAGAAGGCATTTGAACATTTTCCCATAGGGTCCAATGTTAATCTATGTATTGCGGTGGTGGCCATCTTGGATTTCCGATTGGCATAAAAAACATAAAATTTGTAGAGGACCTTCCAATGATCATTCCTAGGCAGTTTGGTTTCAATTATCCAAGTGGTTTCAGAGAAGAAGCGTTTTGAAACATTTTTCCCATAGGGTCCAATGTTAAACTAAGTCCTGCTATAGCCGCCATTTTGAATTTCATACCAGAACAAAAAACGTAAAATTTGTAGAGGACCATCTAATGAACATTCATGTACAGTTTGGCTTTAATCATATTTGTAGTTTCTGAGTAGAAGGCATTTGAATATTTTCCCATAGGGTCCAATGTTAATCTATGTCCTGCAGTGGCGGCCATCTTGGATTTCCGACCGGCATAAAAAACCTTAAATTTGTAGAGGACCTTCCAATGATCATTCCTGGGCAGTTTGGTTTCAACTGTCCAAGTGGTTTCAGAGAAGAAGCATTTTGAAACATTTTTCCCATAGGGTCCAATGTTAAACTAAGTCCTGCCGTAGCCGCCATTTTGAATTTCATACCAGAACAAAAAACGTAAAGTTTGTAGAGGACCATCTAATGAACATTCATGTACAGTTTGGCTTTAATCATATTTGTAGTTTCTGAGTAGAAGGCATTTGAATATTTTCCCATAGGGTCCAATGTTAATCTATGTCCTGCGGTGGCGGCCATCTTGGATTTCCGACCGGCATAAAAAACGGAAAATTTGTAGAGGACCTTCCAATGATCATTCCTGGGCTGTTTGGTTTCAACTGTCCAAGTGGTTTCAGAGAAGAAGCATTTTGAAACATTTTTCCCATAGGGTCCAATGTTAAACTAAGTTCTGCCGTAGCCGCCATTTTGAATTTCATATCGGAACAAAAAACCTTAAGATTGTAGAGGACCATCCAATGAACATTCATGTACAGTTTGGCTTTAATCATATTTGTAGTTTCTGAGAAGAAGGCATTTGAACATTTTCCCATAGGGTCCAATGTTAATCTATGTATTGCGGTGGCGGCCATCTTGGATTTCCGATCGGCATAAAAAACATAAAATTTCTAGAGGACCTTCCAATGATCATTCCTAGGCAGTTTGGTTTCAATTATCCAAGTGGTTTCAGAGAAGAAGCGTTTTGAAACATTTTTCCCATAGGGTTCAATGTTAAACTAAGTCCTGCCGTAGCCGCCATTTTGAATTTCATACCGGAACAAAAAACGTAAAGTTTGTAGAGGACCATCTAATGAACATTCATGTACAGTTTGGCTTTAATCATATTTGTAGTTTCTGAGTAGAAGGCATTTGAATATTTTCCCATAGGGTCCAATGTTAATCTATGTCCTGCGGTGGCGGCCATCTTGGATTTCCGACCGGCATAAAAAACAGATAATTTGTAGAGGACCTTCCAATGATCATTCCTGGGCAGTTTGGTTTCAACTGTCCTAGTGGTTTCAGAGAAGAAGCATTTTGAAACATTTTTCCCATAGGGTCCAATGTTAAACTAAGTCCTGCCGTAGCCGCCATTTTGAATTTCATATCGGAACAAAAAACCTTAAGATTGTAGAGGACCATCCAATCAACATTCATGTACAGTTTGGCTTTAATAATATTTGTAGTTTCTGAGAAGAAGGCATTTGAACATTTTCCCATAGGGTCCAATGTTAATCTATGTCCTGCGGTGGCGGCCATCTTGGATTTCCGACCAGCATAAAAAACAGAAAATTTGTAGAGGACCTTCCAATGATCATTCCTGGGCAGTTTGGTTTCAACTGTCCAAGTGGTTTCAGAGAAGAAGCATTTTGAAACATTTTTCCCATAGGGTCCAATGTTAAACTAAGTCCTGTCGTAGCCGCCATTTTGAATTTCATATCGCAACAAAAAACCTTAAGATTGTAGAGGACCATCCAATCAACATTCATGTACAGTTTGGCTTTAATAATATTTGTAGTTTCTGAGAAGAAGGCATTTGAACATTTTCCCATAGGGTCCAATGTTAATCTATGTCCTGCGGTGGCGGCCATCTTGGATTTTCGACCGGCATAAAAAACAAAAAATTTGTAGAGGACCTTCCAATGATCATTCCTGGGCAGTTTGGTTTCAACTGTCCAAGTGGTTTCAGAGAAGAAGCATTTTGAAACATTTTCCCCATAGGGTCCAATGTTAAACTAAGTCCTGCCGTAGCCGCCATTTTGAATTTCATATCGGAACAAAAAACCTTAAGATTGTAGAGGACCATCCAATCAACATTCATGTACAGTTTGGCTTTAATAATATTTGTAGTTTCTGAGAAGAAGGCATTTGAACATTTTCCCATAGGGTCCAATGTTAATCTATGTCCTGCGGTGGCGGCCATCTTGGATTTCCGACCGGCATAAAAAACAGAAAATTTGTAGAGGACCTTCCAATGATCATTCCTGGGCAGTTTGGTTTCAACTGTCCAAGTGGTTTCAGAGAAGAAGCATTTTGAAACATTTTTCCCATAGGGTCCAATGTTAAACTAAGTCCTGTCGTAGCCGCCATTTTGAATTTCATATCGGAACAAAAAACCTTAAGATTGTAGAGGACCATCCAATCAACATTCATGTACAGTTTGGCTTTAATAATATTTGTAGTTTCTGAGAAGAAGGCATTTGAACATTTTCCCATAGGGTCCAATGTTAATCTATGTCATGCGGTGGCGGCCATCTTGGATTTTCGACCGGCATAAAAAACAAAAAATTTGTAGAGGACCTTCCAATGATCATTCCTGGGCAGTTTGGTTTCAACTGTCCAAGTGGTTTCAGAGAAGAAGCATTTTGAAACATTTTTCCCATAGGGTCCAATGTTAAACTAAGTCCTGCCGTAGCCGCCATTTTGAATTTCATATCGGAACAAAAAACCTTAAGATTGTAGAGGACCATCCAATGAACATTCATGTACAGTTTGGCTTTAATCATATTTGTAGTTTCTGAGAAGAAGGCATTTGAACATTTTCCCATAGGGTCCAATGTTAATCTATGTATTGCGGTGGTGGCCATCTTGGATTTCCGATTGGCATAAAAAACATAAAATTTGTAGAGGACCTTCCAATGATCATTCCTAGGCAGTTTGGTTTCAATTATCCAAGTGGTTTCAGAGAAGAAGCGTTTTGAAACATTTTTCCCATAGGGTCCAATGTTAAACTAAGTCCTGCCATAGCCGCCATTTTGAATTTCATACCAGAACAAAAAACGTAAAGTTTGTAGAGGACCATCTAATGAACATTCATGTACAGTTTGGCTTTAATCATATTTGTAGTTTCTGAGTAGAAGGCATTTGAATATTTTCCCATAGGGTCCAATGTTAATCTATGTCCTGCAGTGGCGGCCATCTTGGATTTCCGACCGGCATAAAAAACCTTAAATTTGTAGAGGACCTTCCAATGATCATTCCTGGGCAGTTTGGTTTCAACTGTCCAAGTGGTTTCAGAGAAGAAGCATTTTGAAACATTTTTCCCATAGGGTCCAATGTTAAACTAAGTCCTGCCGTAGCCGCCATTTTGAATTTCATACCAGAACAAAAAACGTAAAGTTTGTAGAGGACCATCTAATGAACATTCATGTACAGTTTGGCTTTAATCATATTTGTAGTTTCTGAGTAGAAGGCATTTGAATATTTTCCCATAGGGTCCAATGTTAATCTATGTCCTGCGGTGGCGGCCATCTTGGATTTCCGACCGGCATAAAAAACGGAAAATTTGTAGAGGACCTTCCAATGATCATTCCTGGGCAGTTTGGTTTCAACTGTCCAAGTGGTTTCAGAGAAGAAGCATTTTGAAACATTTTTCCCATAGGGTCCAATGTTAAACTAAGTTCTGCCGTAGCCGCCATTTTGAATTTCATATCGGAACAAAAAACCTTAAGATTGTAGAGGACCATCCAATGAACATTCATGTACAGTTTGGCTTTAATCATATTTGTAGTTTCTGAGAAGAAGGCATTTGAACATTTTCCCATAGGGTCCAATGTTAATCTATGTATTGCGGTGGCGGCCATCTTGGATTTCCGATCGGCATAAAAAACATAAAATTTCTAGAGGACCTTCCAATGATCATTCCTAGGCAGTTTGGTTTCAATTATCCAAGTGGTTTCAGAGAAGAAGCGTTTTGAAACATTTTTCCCATAGGGTTCAATGTTAAACTAAGTCCTGCCGTAGCCGCCATTTTGAATTTCATACCGGAACAAAAAACGTAAAGTTTGTAGAGGACCATCTAATGAACATTCATGTACAGTTTGGCTTTAATCATATTTGTAGTTTCTGAGTAGAAGGCATTTGAATATTTTCCCATAGGGTCCAATGTTAATCTATGTCCTGCGGTGGTGGCCATCTTGGATTTCCGACCGGCATAAAAAACAGATAATTTGTAGAGGACCTTCCAATGATCATTCCTGGGCAGTTTGGTTTCAACTGTCCTAGTGGTTTCAGAGAAGAAGCATTTTGAAACATTTTTCCCATAGGGTCCAATGTTAAACTAAGTCCTGCCGTAGCCGCCATTTTGAATTTCATATCGGAACAAAAAACCTTAAGATTGTAGAGGACCATCCAATCAACATTCATGTACAGTTTGGCTTTAATAATATTTGTAGTTTCTGAGAAGAAGGCATTTGAACATTTTCCCATAGGGTCCAATGTTAATCTATGTCCTGCGGTGGCGGCCATCTTGGATTTCCGACCAGCATAAAAAACAGAAAATTTGTAGAGGACCTTCCAATGATCATTCCTGGGCAGTTTGGTTTCAACTGTCCAAGTGGTTTCAGAGAAGAAGCATTTTGAAACATTTTTCCCATAGGGTCCAATGTTAAACTAAGTCCTGCCGTAGCCGCCATTTTGAATTTCATATCGGAACAAAAAACCTTAAGATTGTAGAGGACCATCCAATGAACATTCATGTACAGTTTGGCTTTAATAATATTTGTAGTTTCTGAGAAGAAGGCATTTGAACATTTTCCCATAGGGTCCAATGTTAATCTATGTCCTGCGGTGGCGGCCATCTTGGATTTCCGACCGGCATAAAAAACAGATAATTTGTAGAGGACCTTCCAATGATCATTCCTGGGCAGTTTGGTTTCAACTGTCCAAGTGGTTTCAGAGAAGAAGCATTTTGAAACATTTTTCCCATAGGGTCCAATGTTAAACTAAGTCCTGTCGTAGCCGCCATTTTGAATTTCATATCGGAACAAAAAACCTTAAGATTGTAGAGGACCATCCAATCAACATTCATGTACAGTTTGGCTTTAATAATATTTGTAGTTTCTGAGAAGAAGGCATTTGAACATTTTCCCATAGGGTCCAATGTTAATCTATGTCCTGCGGTGGCGGCCATCTTGGATTTTCGACCGGCATAAAAAACAAAAAATTTGTAGAGGACCTTCCAATGATCATTCCTGGGCAGTTTGGTTTCAACTGTCCAAGTGGTTTCAGAGAAGAAGCATTTTGAAACATTTTTCCCATAGGGTCCAATGTTAAACTAAGTCCTGCCGTAGCCGCCATTTTGAATTTCATATCGGAACAAAAAACCTTAAGATTGTAGAGGACCATCCAATGAACATTCATGTACAGTTTGGCTTTAATAATATTTGTAGTTTCTGAGAAGAAGGCATTTGAACATTTTCCCATAGGGTCCAATGTTAATCTATGTCCTGCGATGGCGGCCATCTTGGATTTCCGATCGGCATAAAAAACAGTAACTTGGTAAAGGACATTCCAATGATCATTCCTTTACAGTTTGGGTTCAGTCAGTTCATTAGTTTCGGAGAAGAAGATCTTTGAAATTTCGGCCAATCAGAGCATATTATTGGCCCTGGCAGCCATATTGAATATCCGACTGGAACGAAAAACAGTAACTTTGTAGAGGACCATCCAAGGAACATTCCTGCTAAGTTCGGTTCCAATCGGCCAAGTGGTTTCGGAGAAGAAGCTTGAAATGTGAAAAGTTTACAGACGACAGACGACAGACGACAGACGACAGACGACGGACGCCAAGTGATGGCAATAGTTCACATGGACCTTTGGTCCAGGTGAACTAATAAAAAGGACTGCATTATAATGTATGATCTTGTCATGCAGAGAATGGTGAAAGATTATGTTAAATTCACTCTAGATTAACATGGCATAGCATAAGCTACATATTTAGTTCATGTCAAGCATTTACACCCCCCCCCCCTTTTTTTCATTTTCAGTCTGTTTTCCTGAAATACTTATTGATGTGTGTACATGCTACTTTTCAGTGCCAATGGTATTGACAACCTCCAGTTTTAGTTAGTTTTAGATCATTGTAGATAGATATATATATATACAGACTGGACATGGGATGTTTATTTTTTTTTTAACAAGAGTCTGAAGATACCAAAGGGGCAAAGTTACAGATTCTATTAAATAAAATGGATGTTTATTTTCTGTTAGTTTCAGATTCTATGAGTATAAATGCAAAGTTTCCTGTGATGTTTATTGGTTGAATATTTGAATAAATAAAAATAAGAATATATGACAAGTCTTATATATATATTCATACAGGTTTGAAAATCAATATATATATATATATATATATGGTTTTTTTCTTCTAAAATATCCATGAAGTAAAAAAAATGGACCAGCATTCCAATTATTTTTAAAGTACATCATCAAACAAATGCCATGAGTTTTCAAGACACCTTGTGTCATAAATTATAATAAAGTCATTCAGAAAAGAACTTTTTGATTGTGTAATTTGTGAAACTTCATCTGAAAGTCAAAAGGTTTATTTCAATTTCAATTGAAAACCAGGACTTATTTTAAACATTTCAAGAATGAATTAAATTTCTGTAAAGAATTTGGCTCAGAAGATAAATTATATTGTGGTACATATTGTTATAACAGTTGTAACACATTTTCTAGGTCAGAAAGTGGAGCTGAAACAAGATCTCAAACTTTTCAATTTCTTATAGATATATTGAACCAGAACCAAGTTGTTGAACAAGTTTCTACAGACATTTAGACCTGTATACACTCCAACATATTGTTGAATTTGTTATTCATGTTGTTTTTTTAGATGAAATGGTACTTATGTTGCCTGTTGTTTATGAGAAATATAATTATCTTTTATCTATGAATATTAATGCCGAAATTTATAAATTTTCTTTTACAGAAAGGAATTTTTCAAAATGTGCCCATTTATTAACTTTTTTCCAGTCATTGGAACAAATAAAATAAATTTTTTTAACTTCAATTTTAAACAATATTAACCAATACTTGGTTATTTTGCCAACAGAAAAGATATTCATTCTATTCTAGTCATTTAATTTACTTAGTGAAATTTGGAATTCTGGTTTGTCCTTTCATGTGAATGCAAGTATGCTGTATGTGTCTTTAAAATTATGTGAATGGTAGTCATTCAATATGCTCTTTTATGTGAATGCTAGTTATTCTGTATGTGTCTTTTATGTGAATGCTAGTCATTTTGTGTCTGTCTTTTATGTGAATGCTATAATCATTCTGTTTGTGAATGTCATGGTGGAAAAATTATTGCAATCTAAGTATCCATATTTGTAAAAGCTGGTAATTTTGTGAATGTCCTGGAGAAAGAATTATTGCAAACTAAGTACCCATATTTGTAAATGCTGGTCATTTTGTGAATGTCCTGGAGAAAGAATTATTGCAACCTAAGTACTCATTTTGTAAATGCTGGTCATTTTGTGAATGTCAAGGGGAAAGAATTGTTACAACTTGACCACTCATATATGTTATAAAAGCTAGTTTGTAGTTGTGTCAAACACATGAATATTCCAAATACATTGATATTTACATTGTGAGATAAACATGAAACTTGGTAGCTTTCATTCAGATAATAAAATTTCCTAATTTCAAGAAAAATATTTGCTTACACTGATTTTTTTTTAATTTGCCTTGATATAATAGGAAGGGTTAAGATATCTGAATACAATTTTTTATGCCCCTTTGTGTCTCAAGGTTTCCCTTTTTTCTTAGATTTTAAAAAAATTATTAATTTTTTTACATGTTTTTTTTTTATAATATTTTCATATTTTTTCAATTCGCTTAATTTTTGTTTACATGCTTTTATTTTTTCCACACATTTATTTCTTTCTATTTATCTTGTACCTGTTGTATTGAAATTAAATTAAATTGAAATTATTAATTGTTGTACATTCCCAGTGCAATTCTAGTATCATAGTCATAGATGATTTTTTTTTAAATTTAAAGTGATAATAAATAGTAATTCCCCAGTCTAAATTACAAAATGCACAATGTCTAAAACAATATTGCAATACAAATAATTCAATTAAACTGAAAAATACGGTATTAATACAAGAAAATAAAAACCAGAGGCTCTCAAGAGCCTGTATCGTTCACCTGGTAATAAAAAAAAACAATTGGTCCTATGTAAAAACTATATCCTGCGTCATCTTGGAATTACGATCAACATAAAAAACACAAAGTTTGTAAAGGACCTTCCAATGATTGATGCACAGTTTAGGTTCAATCAGTGCAATAGCTTCAGAGAAGAATATATTTCTGTATTTTCCCCATATGGTTCTGTGTTAATACTATGACCTGTGGTGGCAGCCATCTTGGATTTCCGATCGGCATAAAAAACAGGACCTTCCAATGATCATTCCTGGGCAGTTTGGTTTCAACTGTCCAAGTGGTTTCAGAGAAGAAGCATTTTGAAACATTTTTCCCATAGGGTCCAATGTTAAACTAAGTCCTGCCGTAGCCGCCATTTTGAATTTCATATCAGAATAAAAAACGTATATTTTGTAGAGGACCATTCAATGAACATTCATGCACAGTTTGGCTTTAATCATATTTGTAGTTTCTGAGAAGAAGGCATTTGAACATTTTCCCATAGGGTCCAATGTTAATCTATGTCCTGCGGTGGTGGCCATCTTGGATTTCCGATCGGCATAAAAAACACACACCTTGTAGAGGACCTTCCAATGATCATTCCTGGGCAGTTTGGTTTCAATTATCCAAGTGGTTTCAGAGAAGAAGCGTTTTGAAACATTTTTCCCATAGGGTCCAATGTTAAACTAAGTCCTGCCGTAGCCGCCATTTTGAATTTCATACCAGAACAAAAAACGTAAAGTTTGTAGAGGACCATCTAATGAACATTCATGTACAGTTTGGCTTTAATCATATTTGTAGTTTCTGAGTAGAAGGCATTTGAATATTTTCCCATAGGGTCCAATGTTAATCTATGTCCTGCGGTGGCGGCCATCTTGGATTTCCGACCGGCATAAAAAACAGAAAATTTGTAGAGGACCTTCCAATGATCATTCCTGGGCAGTTTAGTTTCAACTGTCCAAGTGGTTTCAGAGAAGAAGCATTTTGAAACATTTTTCCCATAGGGTCCAATGTTAAACTAAGTCCTGCCGTAGCCGCCATTTTGAATTTCATACCAGAACAAAAAACGTAAAGTTTGTAGAGGACCATCCAATGAACATTCATGTACAGTTTGGCTTTAATCATATTTGTAGTTTCTGAGTAGAAGGCATTTGAATATTTTCCCATAGGGTCCAATGTTAATCTGTCCTGCGGTGGCGGCCATCTTGGATTTCCGACCGGCATAAAAAACACATAATTTGTAGAGGACCTTCCAATGATCATTCCTGGGCAGTTTGGTTTCAACTGTCCAAGTGGTTTCAGAGAAGAAGCATTTTGAAACATTTTTCCCATAGGGTCCAATGTTAAACTAAGTCCTGCCGTAGCCGCCATTTTGAATTTCATATCGGAACAAAAAACCTTAAGATTGTAGAGGACCATCCAATGAACATTCATGTACAGTTTGGCTTTAATCATATTTGTAGTTTCTGAGAAGAAGGCATTTGAACATTTTCCCATAGGGTCCAATGTTAATCTATGTATTGCGGTGGTGGCCATCTTGGATTTCCGATTGGCATAAAAAACATAAAATTTGTAGAGGACCTTCCAATGATCATTCCTAGGCAGTTTGGTTTCAATTATCCAAGTGGTTTCAGAGAAGAAGCGTTTTGAAACATTTTCCCCATAGGGTCCAATGTTAAACTAAGTCCTGCCATAGCCGCCATTTTGAATTTCATACCAGAACAAAAAACGTATAGTTTGTAGAGGACCATCTAATGAACATTCATGTACAGTTTGGCTTTAATCATATTTGTAGTTTCCGAGTAGAAGGCATTTGAATATTTTCCCATAGGGTCCAATGTTAATCTATGTCCTGCAGTGGCGGCCATCTTGGATTTCCGACCGGCATAAAAAACCTTAAATTTGTAGAGGACCTTCCAATGATCATTCCTGGGCAGTTTGGTTTCAACTGTCCAAGTGGTTTCAGAGAAGAAGCATTTTGAAACATTTTTCCCATAGGGTCCAATGTTAAACTAAGTCCTGCCGTAGCCGCCATTTTGAATTTCATACCAGAACAAAAAACGTAAAGTTTGTAGAGGACCATCTAATGAACATTCATGTACAGTTTGGCTTTAATAATATTTGTAGTTTCTGAGTAGAAGGCATTTGAATATTTTCCCATAGGGTCCAATGTTAATCTATGTCCTGCGGTGGCGGCCATCTTGGATTTCCGACCGGCATAAAAAACAAAAAATTTGTAGAGGACCTTCCAATGATCATTCCTGGGCAGTTTGGTTTCAACTGTCCAAGTGGTTTCAGAGAAGAAGCATTTTGAAACATTTTTCCCATAGGGTCCAATGTTAAACTAAGTCCTGCCGTAGCCGCCATTTTGAATTTCATATCGGAACAAAAAACCTTAAGATTGTAGAGGACCATCCAATGAACATTCATGTACAGTTTGGCTTTAATCATATTTGTAGTTTCTGAGAAGAAGGCATTTGAACATTTTCCCATAGGGTCCAATGTTAATCTATGTATTGCGGTGGCGGCCATCTTGGATTTCCGATCGGCATAAAAAACATAAAATTTCTAGAGGACCTTCCAATGATCATTCCTAGGCAGTTTGGTTTAAATTATCCAAGTGGTTTCAGAGAAGAAGCGTTTTGAAACATTTTTCCCATAGGGTTCAATGTTAAACTAAGTCCTGCCGTAGCCGCCATTTTGAATTTCATACCGGAACAAAAAACGTAAAGTTTGTAGAGGACCATCCAATGAACATTCATGTACAGTTTGGCTTTAATCATATTTGTAGTTTCTGAGTAGAAGGCATTTGAATATTTTCCCATAGGGTCCAATGTTAATCTATGTCCTGCGGTGGCGGCCATCTTGGATTTCCGACCGGCATAAAAAACACATAATTTGTAGAGGACCTTCCAATGATCATTCCTGGGCAGTTTGGTTTCAACTGTCCTAGTGGTTTCAGAGAAGAAGCATTTTGAAACATTTTTCCCATAGGGTCCAATGTTAAACTAAGTCCTGCCGTAGCCGCCATTTTGAATTTCATATCGGAACAAAAAACCTTAAGATTGTAGAGGACCATCCAATCAACATTCATGTACAGTTTGGCTTTAATAATATTTGTAGTTTCTGAGAAGAAGGCATTTGAACATTTTCCCATAGGGTCCAATGTTAATCTATGTCCTGCGGTGGTGGCCATCTTGGATTTTCGACCGGCATAAAAAACAAAAAATTTGTAGAGGACCTTCCAATGATCATTCCTGGGCAGTTTGGTTTCAACTGTCCAAGTGGTTTCAGAGAAGAAGCATTTTGAAACATTTTTCCCATAGGGTCCAATGTTAAACTAAGTCCTGCCGTAGCCGCCATTTTGAATTTCATATCGGAACAAAAAACCTTAAGATTGTAGAGGACCATCCAATCAACATTCATGTACAGTTTGGCTTTAATAATATTTGTAGTTTCTGAGAAGAAGGCATTTGAACATTTTCCCATAGGGTCCAATGTTAATCTATGTCCTGCGGTGGCGGCCATCTTGGATTTCCGACCGGCATAAAAAACAGAAAATTTGTAGAGGACCTTCCAATGATCATTCCTGGGCAGTTTGGTTTCAACTGTCCAAGTGGTTTCAGAGAAGAAGCATTTTGAAACATTTTTCCCATAGGGTCCAATGTTAAACTAAGTCCTGTCGTAGCCGCCATTTTGAATTTCATATTGGAACAAAAAACCTTAAGATTGTAGAGGACCATCCAATCAACATTCATGTACAGTTTGGCTTTAATAATATTTGTAGTTTCTGAGAAGAAGGCATTTGAACATTTTCCCATAGGGTCCAATGTTAATCTATGTCCTGCGGTGGCGGCCATCTTGGATTTCCGACCGGCATAAAAAACAGAAAATTTGTAGAGGACCTTCCAATGATCATTCCTGGGCAGTTTGGTTTCAACTGTCCAAGTGGTTTCAGAGAAGAAGCATTTTGAAACATTTTTCCCATAGGGTCCAATGTTAAACTAAGTCCTGTCGTAGCCGCCATTTTAAATTTCATATCGGAACAAAAAACCTTAAGATTGTAGAGGACCATCCAATCAACATTCATGTACAGTTTGGCTTTAATAATATTTGTAGTTTCTGAGAAGAAGGCATTTGAACATTTTCCCATAGGGTCCAATGTTAATCTATGTCCTGCGGTGGCGGCCATCTTGGATTTTCGACCGGCATAAAAAACAAAAAATTTGTAGAGGACCTTCCAATGATCATTCCTGGGCAGTTTGGTTTCAACTGTCCAAGTGGTTTCAGAGAAGAAGCATTTTGAAACATTTTTCCCATAGGGTCCAATGTTAAACTAAGTCCTGCCGTAGCCGCCATTTTGAATTTCATATCGGAACAAAAAACCTTAAGATTGTAGAGGACCATCCAATGAACATTCATGTACAGTTTGGCTTTAATCATATTTGTAGTTTCTGAGAAGAAGGCATTTGAACATTTTCCCATAGGGTCCAATGTTAATCTATGTCCTGCGATGGCGGCCATCTTGGATTTCCGATCGGCATAAAAAACAGTAACTTGGTAAAGGACATTCCAATGATCATTCCTTTACAGTTTGGGTTCAGTCAGTTCATTAGTTTCGGAGAAGAAGATCTTTGAAATTTCGGCCAATCAGAGCATATTATTGGCCCTGGCAGCCATATTGAATATCCGACTGGAACGAAAAACAGTAACTTTGTAGAGGACCATCCAAGGAACATTCCTGCTAAGTTCGGTTCCAATCGGCCAAGTGGTTTCGGAGAAGAAGCTTGAAATGTGAAAAGTTTACAGACGACAGACGACAGACGACAGACGACAGACGACAGACGACAGACGACGGACGCCAAGTGATGGCAATAGTTCACATGGACCTTTGGTCCAGGTGAACTAAAAAAGACATAGACACCCATTTCCCAAATGAAATATACTCTTTCGGATGTACGCTTAGGTGTCGTTTATTGTTGATGTTAAGGAACACCACCGATGTGTTCCGAAAGACAATGAATTTCGATGTTTGGCAAATGGTCGATCCGATCAAGGTGGATGTAGGGCTAAGTGGAACAATTGCATCCCACAAGACATTGACACTAGTTGTCTGTATGACAATGATCCTAGATGATTTCCTCAGGCAATGTATGTTACAGAAAGCCATCATATTGTTTTAATTAAATTTTCTCTTTTAAATAGAACCACCTTGACATTTGTTTTGAAATTGAGTCCACTTAAAGTAGCAAAATTCGATGTTTGTGCACAATATAAATAAAAACTGAAGTGATACAATAAATTTCTATTTATCCATAGACATCTTCCGTATATTTTAATTGATTTCAAGCATAAATATTTATTGTAAATCGACGTATTTAAAGCGAAGGGTTGAACGTCATTTTTCATCAAAAATGAAGCGAAAGTCACGTGACTGGGACTTGACTTTGGAGCTCTCCTGTCACGCTGGCTGTCCTACTGTATAAGCTCTGATGTCACAGATGACACCATTGAAAACGATTAGAACAACACTTGTTTCAATTATTTTCAGGTAAGTTAGCAGGTGTTTTGGACTTTTTGATATTGTAGGATAAACACAATATATATACATTGTCATTAAATATAAAATTCATTTGCACTCGCTACAAAACAGGCTATATTTATTTACCATAATAGCATATTTAACTTCTGTTGATTAGAAATCAAATAATTAATTTACACTAAATTCTATGAAGAATCCCGAGGATTATGCTTGGCTTCACCTCCAAACATTTTTTTTCATATTTAAAATGCTGATCATTGATTGGTCCATTACATAATGGGTTAGGGTTATGGTGTTTAATGCCACTTTCAACAATATTTCAGTTTTATCGTGGCAGTAGGTTATATTAGTGGAGGAAACTGGAGGACCCGGAGATAATCACTGACCTGCTACAAGTCATTACATTATACATTATTTAGAAAAGAGAATACATTATACATAGCTTGGTATATGAGATAGATGGAAGAATTCACTTTAATATATACCAGAGGCTCACCAGACCCTGCATCTGAATCAACGGGCTACATTAAATAGCTGGCTGAATAGTCCCTTTCTTATAATAAAAACCCTCCCACCAAAGGCCACCCTTCTTATTATGCCAGATTTCAGTTGCATTGAGATAGTATAAAATTACTAAATTACCCCCCTCCCTCCCTCCCCCAACCCATTTTTTCATTGCAGATGGGTTGACAATAAGAAGGCAAAAAATGTATAATACATAGGTACATCGTATATGTGATCGATGGATGAATTCATGGTGAGGTGTAATCGATACAACATTATGTGATAAAGTTTGTCCGTGACTTGTGGCAGGTCGGTGGTTTTCTCCAGCCACTCCAGTTTCCTCCACCAATAAATCTGACTGCCACAATATAGCTGGCATTAAACACCATAATCCTAATCTTGAATGCACTGTACATAATACCAGAGTTTCATCTGACCTCGGCATGTACCTGAATCATCTGGTTATATTTATTACCTGTATGAATATTGGTTGATTGATTGTTTGATTGGTTCTTAATGCCAACTTTAACAATATTTCAGCTATATCGTGGTGTGGATGAATATTGGAAGTTAAAAATAATCCCCAAAATTCTACATTATCAGTCACTGTTGAAATTAAGCACACAGTTTCTTAGAACATTATATGGATGCAGAACGCAGAAAGTTTTACTTTTACTTACAGAAAAGACGAGGAATTATCCAGGATGGTTCCCTTTGGTCCGAACTGACAACAGGGACTAACACCATACAGAGATCTGGCTCTCCTGAAAAAAAATAATGAAATAAAATAAACTGGCAAAATAATATGCTACCCAAAAAAAATTGCAAAATTAATTTTTGTCAAACAAATACAGTAACTACACATTATCATATGTCTACCATTTTTTGTGTTTATTGTTTATCAACGTGTAAATGATACATGTAGTTTGCTTTATTTTGAGGCTCAATAGTTTAACATGACAACTTCAGCCATATATGACAAGTGTTGGACAATAAGGGTAATAACAAAATTACCGAACTCCGAACAATCTTACAAAGGGAAAGTTAAAACTCATAAGTATATAAACAGACAAAATCAGTCAACAACTGGAAAACTGTGAAAACCGTAATGACTCTGACTTGGTACAGGCATTTCTATAGAAATGGTGGGTTGAATCAGATCTTAAAGTGCCAAACCCCCCCCTTTCATTACGGCTCAAAGCTTCCGGCTGTCACTATAACAAATTGGATTTAAGACCAAATTGAAAAAGACAGCTTACAACTACCTATATGCAATCAGTGCCTATCACGACTAACGTTGTGAGTTTGAATCCAGCTCATGGCAAAGTTTACTCTATACAACATTATGTGATCAAGTTTGTCAGTTATTTTTGGGAAAGATTGGTGGCTTTCTCCAGATACTCCAGTTTCTTCCATCAACAAAACTGACCACCACGATATAACTGAAATATTGTTGAAAGTGGCATTAAACACAATAACCCTGAAAAAGATAGCTGTACCATATGCGAATGATTAACAAGTCCCATAACTCTCGAATAAACACAAGTGAAACACATCAAAAGATATAGAATCTTGACCTCTGGCTCTCCTAATAATCTGGTAAGATTGAAGTCAGTTAAACTTAGAAAGGCATGGAACATGTCTACAAATGACTATTTTACGTCTGATAATGTTCCATAACTCTAGAACAACAAAGTAAACATGTCTACAAATGACTATTTTACATCTGATAATGTTCCATAACTCTAGAACAACAAAGTGAACATGTCTACAAATGACTATTTTATGTCTGATAATGTTCTACAACTCTAGAACAACAAAGTGAACATGTCTACAAATGACTATTTTACGTCTGATAATGTTCCATAACTCTAGAACAACAAAGTGAACATGTCTACAAATGACTATTTTACATCTGATAATGTTCTATAACTCTAGAACAACAAAGTGAACATGTCTACAAATGACTATTTTATGTCTGATAATGTTCCATAACTCTAGAACAACAAAGTGAACATGAATGTTCCATAACTCTAGAACAACAAAGTGAACATGTCTACAAATGACTATTTTATGTCTGATAATGTTCCATAACTCTAGAACAACAAAGTGAACATGTCTACAAATGACTATTTTTCGTCTGATAATGTTCCATAACTCTAGAACAACAAAGTGAACATGTCTACAAATGACTATTTTACATCTGATAATGTTCCATAACTCTAGAACAACAAAGTGAACATGTCTACAAATGACTATTTTATGTCTGATAATGTTCTATAACTCTAGAACAACAAAGTGAACATGTCTACAAATGACTATTTTATGTCTGATAATGTTCTTTAACTCTAGAACAACAAAGTGAACATGTCTACAAATGACTATTTTATGTCTGATAATGTTCCATAACTCTAGAACAACAAAGTGAACATGTCTACAAATGACTATTTTATGTCTGATAATGTTCCATAACTCTAGAACAACAAAGTGAACATGTCTACAAATGACTATTTTACGTCTGATAATGTTCCATAACTCTAGAACAACAAAGTGAACATGTCTACAAATGACTATTTTACGTCTGATAATGTTCCATAACTCTAGAACAACAAAGTGAACATGTCTACAAATGACTATTTTATGTCTGATAATGTTCCATAACTCTAGAACAACAAAGTGAACATGTCTACAAATGACTATTTTATGTCTGATAATGATCTATAACTCTAGAACAACAAAGTGAACATGTCTACAAATGACTATTTTACGTCTGATAATGTTCCATAACTCTAGAACAACAAAGTGAACATGTCTACAAATGACTATTTTATGTCTGATAATGTTCTTTACCTCTAGAACAACAAAGTGAACATGTCTACAAATGACTATTTTATGTCTGATAATGTTCCATAACTCTAGAACAACAAAGTGAACATGTCTACAAATAACTATTTTATGTCTGATAATGTTCCATAACTCTAGAACAACAAAGTGAACATGTCTACAAATGACTATTTTACGTCTGATAATGTTCCATAACTCTTGAACAACAAAGTGAACATGTCTACAAATGACTATTTTACGTCTGATAATGTTCCATAACTCTAGAACAACAAAGTGAACATGTCTACAAATGACTATTTTATGTCTGATAATGTTCCATAACTCTAGAACAACAAAGTGAACATGTCTACAAATGACTATTTTATGTCTGATAATGTTCCATAACTCTAGAACAACAAAGTGAACATGTCTACAAATGACTATTTTATGTCTGATAATGTTCCATAACTCTAGAACAACAAAGTGAACATGTCTACAAATGACTATTGTACATCTGATAATATTCCATAACTCTAGAACAACAAAGTGAACATGTCTACAAATGACTATTTTACGTCTGATAATGTTCCATAACTCTAGAACAACAAAGTGAACATGTCTACAAATGACTATTTTATGTCTGATAATGTTCCATAACTCTAGAACAACAAAGTGAACATGTCTACAAATGACTATTTTATGTCTGATAATGTTCCATAACTCTAGAACAACAAAGTGAACATGTCTACAAATGACTATTTTACGTCTGATAATGTTCCATAACTCTAGAACAACAAAGTGAACATGTCTACAAATGACTATTTTATGTCTGATAATGTTCCATAACTCTAGAACAACAAAGTGAACATGTCTACAAATGACTATTTTATGTCTGATAATGTTCCATAACTCTAGAACAACAAAGTGAACATGTCTACAAATGACTATTTTACGTCTGATAATGTTCCATAACTCTAGAACAACAAAGTGAACATGTCTACAAATGACTATTTTATGTCTGATAATGTTCCATAACTCTAGAACAACAAAGTGAACATGTCTACAAATGACTATTTTACGTCTGATAATGTTCCATAACTCTAGAACAACAAAGTGAACATGTCTACAAATGACTATTTTATGTCTGATAATGTTCCATAACTCTAGAACAACAAAGTGAACATGTCTACAAATGACTATTTTATGTCTGATAATGTTCCATAACTCTAGAACAACAAAGTGAACATGTCTACAAAAGACTATTTTACGTCTGATAATGTTCCAAACTCTAGAACAACAAAGTGAACATGTCTACAAATGACTATTGTACGTCTGATAATGTTCCATAACTCTAGAACAACAAAGTGAACATGTCTACAAATGACTATTTTACGTCTGATAATGTTCCATAACTCTAGAACAACAAAGTGAACATGTCTACAAATGACTATTTTATGTCTGATAATGTTCCATAACTCTAGAACAACAAAGTGAACATGTCTACAAATGACTATTTTACGTCTGATAATGTTCCATAACTCTAGAACAACAAAGTGAACATGTCTACAAATGACTATTTTATGTCTGATAATGTTCCATAACTCTAGAACAACAAAGTGAACATGTCTACAAATGACTATTTTATGTCTGATAATGTTCCATAACTCTAGAACAACAAAGTGAACATGTCTACAAATGACTATTTTACGTCTGATAATGTTCCATAACTCTAGAACAACAAAGTGAACATGTCTACAAATGACTATTGTACGTCTGATAATGTTCCATAACTCTAGAACAACAAAGTGAACATGTCTACAAATGACTATTTTACATCTGATAATGTTCCATAACTCTAGAACAACAAAGTGAACATGTCTACAAATGACTATTTTATGTCTGATAATGTTCCATAACTCTAGAACAAAGTGAACATGTCTACAAATGACTATTTTATGTCTGATAATGTTCCATAACTCTAGAACAACAAAGTGAACATGTCTACAAATGACTATTTTACGTCTGATAATGTTCCATAACTCTAGAACAACAAAGTGAACATGTCTACAAATGACTATTTTACATCTGATAATGTTCCATAACTCTAGAACAACAAAGTGAACATGTCTACAAATGACTATTTTATGTCTGATAATGTTCCATAACTCTAGAACAACAAAGTGAACATGTCTACAAATGACTATTTTATGTCTGATAATGTTCCATAACTCTAGAACAACAAAGTGAACATGTCTACAAATGACTATTTTACGTCTGATAATGTTCCATAACTCTAGAACAACAAAGTGAACATGTCTACAAATGACTATTGTACATCTGATAATATTCCATAACTCTAGAACAACAAAGTGAACATGTCTACAAATGACTATTTTACGTCTGATAATGTTCCATAACTCTAGAACAACAAAGTGAACATGTCTACAAATGACTATTTTATGTCTGATAATGTTCCATAACTCTAGAACAACAAAGTGAACATGTCTACAAATGACTATTTTATGTCTGATAATGTTCCATAACTCTAGAACAACAAAGTGAACATGTCTACAAATGACTATTTTACGTCTGATAATGTTCCATAACTCTAGAACAACAAAGTGAACATGTCTACAAATGACTATTTTATGTCTGATAATGTTCCATAACTCTAGAACAACAAAGTGAACATGTCTACAAATGACTATTTTATGTCTGATAATGTTCCATAACTCTAGAACAACAAAGTGAACATGTCTACAAATGACTATTTTACGTCTGATAATGTTCCATAACTCTAGAACAACAAAGTGAACATGTCTACAAATGACTATTTTATGTCTGATAATGTTCCATAACTCTAGAACAACAAAGTGAACATGTCTACAAATGACTATTTTACGTCTGATAATGTTCCATAACTCTAGAACAACAAAGTGAACATGTCTACAAATGACTATTTTATGTCTGATAATGTTCCATAACTCTAGAACAACAAAGTGAACATGTCTACAAATGACTATTTTATGTCTGATAATGTTCCATAACTCTAGAACAACAAAGTGAACATGTCTACAAAAGACTATTTTACGTCTGATAATGTTCCAAACTCTAGAACAACAAAGTGAACATGTCTACAAATGACTATTGTACGTCTGATAATGTTCCATAACTCTAGAACAACAAAGTGAACATGTCTACAAATGACTATTTTACGTCTGATAATGTTCCATAACTCTAGAACAACAAAGTGAACATGTCTACAAATGACTATTTTATGTCTGATAATGTTCCATAACTCTAGAACAACAAAGTGAACATGTCTACAAATGACTATTTTACGTCTGATAATGTTCCATAACTCTAGAACAACAAAGTGAACATGTCTACAAATGACTATTTTATGTCTGATAATGTTCCATAACTCTAGAACAACAAAGTGAACATGTCTACAAATGACTATTTTATGTCTGATAATGTTCCATAACTCTAGAACAACAAAGTGAACATGTCTACAAATGACTATTTTACGTCTGATAATGTTCCATAACTCTAGAACAACAAAGTGAACATGTCTACAAATGACTATTGTACGTCTGATAATGTTCCATAACTCTAGAACAACAAAGTGAACATGTCTACAAATGACTATTTTACATCTGATAATGTTCCATAACTCTAGAACAACAAAGTGAACATGTCTACAAATGACTATTTTATGTCTGATAATGTTCCATAACTCTAGAACAAAGTGAACATGTCTACAAATGACTATTTTATGTCTGATAATGTTCCATAACTCTAGAACAACAAAGTGAACATGTCTACAAATGACTATTTTACGTCTGATAATGTTCCATAACTCTAGAACAACAAAGTGAACATGTCTACAAATGACTATTTTACATCTGATAATGTTCCATAACTCTAGAACAACAAAATGAACATGTCTACAAATGACTATTTTTCGTCTGATAATGTTCCATAACTCTAGAACAACAAAGTGAACATGTCTACAAATGACTATTTTACGTCTGATAATGTTCCATAACTCTAGAACAACAAAGTGAACATGTCTACAAATGACTATTTTACGTCTGATAATGTTCCATAACTCTAGAACAACAAAGTGAACATGTCTACAAATGACTATTTTATGTCTGATAATGTTCCATAACTCTAGAACAACAAAGTGAACATGTCTACAAATGACTATTTTATGTCTGATAATGTTCCATAACTCTAGAACAACAAAGTGAACATGTCTACAAATGACTATTTTACGTCTGATAATGTTCCATAACTCTAGAACAACAAAGTGAACATGTCTACAAATGACTATTTTATGTCTGATAATGTTCCATAACTCTAGAACAACAAAGTGAACATGTCTACAAATGACTATTTTACGTCTGATAATGTTCCATAACTCTAGAACAACAAAGTGAACATGTCTACAAATGACTATTTTATGTCTGATAATGTTCCATAACTCTAGAACAACAAAGTGAACATGTCTACAAATGACTATTTTATGTCTGATAATGTTCCATAACTCTAGAACAACAAAGTGAACATGTCTACAAAAGACTATTTTACGTCTGATAATGTTCCATAACTCTAGAACAACAAAGTGAACATGTCTACAAATGACTATTGTACGTCTGATAATGTTCCATAACTCTAGAACAACAAAGTGAACATGTCTACAAATGACTATTTTACGTCTGATAATGTTCCATAACTCTAGAACAACAAAGTGAACATGTCTACAAATGACTATTTTATGTCTGATAATGTTCCATAACTCTAGAACAACAAAGTGAACATGTCTACAAATGACTATTTTACGTCTGATAATGTTCCATAACTCTAGAACAACAAAGTGAACATGTCTACAAATGACTATTTTATGTCTGATAATGTTCCATAACTCTAGAACAACAAAGTGAACATGTCTACAAATGACTATTTTATGTCTGATAATGTTCCATAACTCTAGAACAACAAAGTGAACATGTCTACAAATGACTATTTTACGTCTGATAATGTTCCATAACTCTAGAACAACAAAGTGAACATGTCTACAAATGACTATTGTACGTCTGATAATGTTCCATAACTCTAGAACAACAAAGTGAACATGTCTACAAATGACTATTTTACATCTGATAATGTTCCATAACTCTAGAACAACAAAGTGAACATGTCTACAAATGACTATTTTATGTCTGATAATGTTCCATAACTCTAGAACAAAGTGAACATGTCTACAAATGACTATTTTATGTCTGATAATGTTCCATAACTCTAGAACAACAAAGTGAACATGTCTACAAATGACTATTTTACGTCTGATAATGTTCCATAACTCTAGAACAACAAAGTGAACATGTCTACAAATGACTATTTTACATCTGTTAATGTTCCATAACTCTAGAACAACAAAATGAACATGTCTACAAATGACTATTTTTCGTCTGATAATGTTCCATAACTCTAGAACAACAAAGTGAACATGTCTACAAATGACTATTTTACGTCTGATAATGTTCCATAACTCTAGAACAACAAAGTGAACATGTCTACAAATGACTATTTTACGTCTGATAATGTTCCATAACTCTAGAACAACAAAATGAACATGTCTACAAATGACTATTTTACGTCTGATAATGTTCCATAACTCTAGAACAACAAAGTGAACATGTCTACAAATGACTATTTTACGTCTGATAATGTTCCATAACTCTAGAACAACAAAGTGAACATGTCTACAAATGACTATTTTATGTCTGATAATGTTCCATAACTCTAGAACAACAAAATGAACATGTCTACAAATGACTATTTTATGTCTGATAATGCTCCATAACTCTAGAACAACAAAGTGAACATGTCTACAAATGACTATTTTATGTCTGATAATGTTCCATAACTCTAGAACAACAAAGTGAACATGTCTACAAATGACTATTTTATGTCTGATAATGTTCCATAACTCTAGAACAACAAAGTGAACATGTCTACAAATGACTATTTTATGTCTGATAATGTTCCATAACTCTAGAACAACAAAGTGAACATGTCTACAAATGACTATTTTATGTCTGATAATGTTCCATAACTCTAGAACAACAAAGTGAACATGTCTACAAATGACTATTTTACGTCTGATAATGTTCCATAACTCTAGAACAACAAAGTGAACATGTCTACAAATGACTATTTTATGTCTGATAATGTTCCATAACTCTAGAACAACAAAGTGAACATGTCTACAAATGACTATTTTACGTCTGATAATGTTCCATAACTCTAGAACAACAAAGTAAACATGTCTACAAATGACTATTTTACATCTGATAATGTTCCATAAATCTAGAATAACAAAGTGAACATGCTTACAAATGACTATTTTACATCTGATAATGTTCCATAACTCTAGAACAACAAAGTCAACATGTCTACAAATGACTATTTTATGTCTGATAATGTTCCATAACTCTAGAACAACAAAGTGAACATGTCTACAAATGACTATTTTATGTCTGATAATGTTCCATAACTCTAGAACAACAAAGTGAACATTGTCAAAAAGTATACAGATGCTCAGACTATCATTTGCCATTATCGGATCACTGAACTCACCAATATTAGGTCAGTTCACAAGAACTGACTGATGTTGAAAATTGAAAACACATTTTGACGTCACCAATAAAAACAATAACGCTAGTTTTGAAGATCTTGATATACATTACCACTAGTGTCACAGCTCGTCTTGTTGGACTTGCTGCGATACTAGCGATAATGTCTGTCTCGACCTTCAACACTGAGTTATTCTATATTTTTCTGGTGAAGTCTGAACAATATTGATCAAAGCAAAGTGAAAGTTAATGCATGACAAACTATTTTTCAGGATATAAAAGTCCCATAAATCTAAGTGAGGGGACCACTTATTATCTTTTTTTTTTTGGTTGATATTGGTTGAATTGTTGACCCTTGGCTTATTGTTTCAACTTTCTTTTCATAATCATAAATATTCGTTATATTATTACTGTTTAAAGAACAGGATTTTGTCAAATTATCAACCGTCAACATTTCTTTTACAAAAAACTTTAAAAGTACTTCAGGTCAGGATATATACTATACATGTACTATCTACTTACAATAATTACTTTGTATATCCTTAATAAAAAAAAATACGTTAATTGACACTTGTAATGAACGTGATTAAAAATATAACTTTAAATTAAAATATCATTTACACCTTATTCATTATGAATAAAAAAAAATCCAAATTATAGTTACTTCCTGGTTTATAGTATTGAAAGAATGAATGCCTTAGTTTAGAATTTCAAAATTTCAATGTTATAAAAATAATTTATTTATTTTGGTTCTAAGTCATTTTTAAAATTTTAAAAACAGTCCCAAATCATTTTTTAAATTTTGGTTTAAGCATATCTTATTGATAAATAACTTTTTTCATAATACAATAAATAAGGGTAATAACAAAATTACCGAACTCTGAGCAATCTTACGAAGGGAAAGTCAAAACTCATAATTATATAAACAGACAAATTCAGTCAACAACCGGAAAACTGTGAAAACCATAATGACCCTGACTTGGTACAGGCATTTCTAAAGAAATGGTGGGTTGAATCAGATTTTAAAGCGCCAAACCTCCCGCTTTCATTACGGCTCAAAGTTTCAGACATAGATTCAGAAACAAGCGTAACGCTTATATTAATCTGTTTCCTTTTTAAATTTTAAAAACACTTATCAAGTTATTAATACAGAAAAAAAACATACAAGTGACGTCAACAACAGAAAACTTTGAAGAGAAATCACAAATTTGTATGATCTTTCTCTACAATTTCATTTTTTAGCTCACATGGCGAAATGCATGGTGAACTTTAATTTTGGAATAACACTTGGCATCTGCCATCGATCATCCATAATTATTTCCCTTTTTAATCATCTCCTGCAATACTGCTTAAACCTAAAACCAAATTTAGCTTAAATTTGCTGAGATAATCCTTTGAACGATAAGATACAGTCTTGTACAAATGAAGCTTACCCTCAGCGGGGAGGGGTTTAGTAGGGAACCTAAAAAGGGAAATTTTTAAAAATATTCTTCTCAAGAACCAGCAGTAGAAATGTTACAGAGGAGGTAAATCTTTAATAATGGCCGTAATCAGGGTTTTCCGATCGACCTTTCATCTAGACAAGCAAATTCAACACAGAAATTGTTATCCATGATATATCTGGAAAAAAAAGATATCCAAAGAAGTAAACAAAAATTAAATTACTATAATTAGATCTTGTCATGATCTAGTTCAAAAATTGATCACATGACCTTAACATTTCATACAAAAGTTCACAGCTGGATATATACCCAGGTATATACTGGATCTTTATATTAATTATATATTATATTTTAAAAGATATTTGGAAATTAATAATTTGATAATTGTGGGAGTGAAACATAATATAATTATTGTTGTTAAAGTTTCAATTATATATTTCTACACATCTATATAATTATCAGTAATTTTTCCTTATGATCTCACTGGAGTGATATTGTCGGTATAAACGAACCGACTCTTGATACTGAAAACTATTACAGTAGTCAAGTGTGACGTCAAACATATCATGATGTCAAACCCATAATGAAGTTACCGACAAAAACAATAACAACATTAGCTTTGAAGGTCCCGAAATACATTATCACTATTTAGGATAGGGTTATGGTATGATGTTTAATGCCACTTTCAACAATATTTCAGCTATATCATGGCAGACAGTTTTATTGGAGAAGGAAACCGGAGTACCCAGAGAAAACCACCGACCTGTTGCAAGTCACTGACAAACTTAACTTTAACACATAATGTTGTTACTTGTATCGATTAAACCTCACCATGAATTCATCCATCGATCACATATACAATGTACCTATGTATTATACAGTTATTGCCTTCTTATGGTCAACTCTTCTACAATGAAAAAATGGGAAAGGGGGGGGGGGGTAATTTAGTAATTTTATACTATCTCAATGCAACTGAAATCTAGTGATAGGCATTGATTGGACAGGTAGTTGTAAATCCAAATACCATAAGATCACGACCTCGACGGCCCCCTAGTTTTGAAGGTTCTGAAATACATTATCACAAGTATCCCAGCTTGTCTTATCAAACTTGGTGTGACACTAGAGATAACATCTGTCTCCATAATTCTTACATGTTACTGTCATTATGCTATATTTATTTTTTATTGAAAAATATTTTTCAACTCTTTTTTATTAACTACTGAACCATTTGAAAGCAAACTTGGATAGAATGTAATCTATCAAATATGATAGATGGGTAGACTATGAGAATGAAAGACATACCCATATTTGGTAGAGAATGTGTATTCAAATGAAAAACATACAATGTACCCTTGTTTGGTACAGAAATTGGTATTCAAATGAAAGACATACCCTTATTTAGGGAGTGAATTTGGTATTCAAATAAAAGACATACCCTTATTTAGGGAGTGAATTTGGTATTCAAATAAAAGACATACCCTTATTTAGGGAGTGAATTTGGTATTCAAATAAAAGACATACACTTATTTGGTACAAAATTTGGTATTCAAATGAAAGACATACCCATATTTGGGAGAGAATTTGGTATTCATATGAAAGACATACCCTTATTTGGTAGAGATTTTGGTATTCAAATGAAAAACATGCCCATATTTGGTATAGAATTTGGTGAAAGACTATACAAATATTTAGTTATGTAATACATATTCCTAAGAAAGTCAAGACATACCAATATTTGGTAGAGAATTTGGTATTCAAATGAAAGACATACCCTTATTTGGTATTCAAATGAAAGACATACCCATATTTGGAATAGAATTTGGTATTCAAATAAAAGACATACCCATATTTGGTATAGAATTTGGTATTTCAATGAAAGACATACCCACATTTGGTACAGAATTCGGTATTTCAATGAAAGACATACCCATATTTGGTTGAGCAATAAGTATTCCTTCTCTTAAAACAATCTGGGTCAGAATCAAAATGAACATACGATGTGTTCTCTGCCATTGTTATTTCACATAAACTAACAGTTCATACATTTTTATTACTAAATTTGTCTTTTATATCTATATACTGAACAACAAAAATGTGTTTCCTATTTGAATAATTATAAGAGTACATCTTATATACATACAGGTTGTAACTTGGATTTACAACTACCTGTGCAATCAGTGCCTATCACCACTGAAATTGCTATGGAAACTACTAGACACAGATCAGTAAGGGAACCAATCCATAACAATGGTTTTCATGACCCATGGATGATGAGTGTGAGTGGAAATATCAGAGCATGATCAGTTGTGGATTACCGACAATGGGATCTTCTACATATATCAGGTCATGTCAGAGATCATAGTTCAAGCAACCTAATGTCCTTCAGTATCAGGTTATGTCAGAGGTTATAGTTCAAGCAACCTATCAGCAATGAACACACAAAATCTTTAAGAATTGTGCAAAAAAAGGTTTTGAAAATAGTAGAAAGATTCCGAATGACCTTATGTGACCCTTAGCTAAACGTAGTAAGAGGTTTAGGTTTATAGTGTTTAATACCACTTTCAACAATATTTCAGTATATCGTGGCGGTCAGTTTTATTGGTTGAGAAACCGGAGTACTTGGAGAAAACCAACGACCTGTCGCAAGTCACTGACAAACTTTATCACATAATGTTGTATCAAGTACACCTCATCTGAGTGGGATTCGTACTCACAGCATTAGTGGTGATAGTCACTGATTGCATAGGTAGTTGTAAATCCTAAACTACCATACAATCTATGACGGTCCCAATAATTGTTGTAAGATGGATTCCCAGATAACAAGAAATTTTAATCCAGCTAATATCTTATTTTCTTAAGAGTTGAAAAACAGAAATAAAGCACTGTTCTTCAATTAAAAAGTAAAAAAAAACTTTATCAGCTATTCAGTTACATGTAGGTTCAAAAGTCAAGAGATTATTAGAGAGCTAAATAATTTTATTCTATGGCAGCAAGAAAATCAAAGGGTATACCACCATGATATAACTGAAATATTGTTGCAAATGAAGTTAAACACCATAACCCTAACCCAAAGGGTCTAAACAGGATAGATAAAATCCTCTTTTACGAAACAAGAAAAAAAATTATTTTATAAATAAAACTGACTCACAGGGAAAAAAAGATATTGATCACCTAAAAACAATTGTTTTGTTTTTTTATTAATAGTGCAATAGTACATTTTTGTTGATAAATTGTTATTGAGACGTGATGGCGAAAGGTCATGTTCAAGTGGTATAAGTTATTAGTGGTATACATGACAATTAACATTATGCTTTTTTTTTTGCATCATCCAAAGTTTAAATTATTTAATTACAGGGGTATTAATCTATTAATTTGAATTTTTTTTGGTACAATTATAATGTTTATTTAACATGAAAGATTGGTTTATGGTTGATGGTGTCAAATGCCACTTTGAACAATATTTCAGTTATATCATGGTGGTCAGTTTTATTGGTGGAGGAAACCAAAGTACCTGGAAAAAACCACAGTCACTGACAAACTTTATCACATAATTAATGTTGTATCGAGTACACCTAGCCATGAACGGGGTTGGAACTTAGAACTTTAGTGGTGATATGCTCTTATTGCACAACTACCATACGATCACGGCCACGACGACCCCTGTTTATTTAACATGAAAAGATGTAAATATAATGAATATAAATGAAAGAAATTCATCCAATATTCATATGAAAATGAAAAATTAAAGAACCACTCTTTTACTGTATATTAGCAAATTTCTTGTGAGTTAACAAATATGATGCTACTATTTTTTTATACCAGCAAGGGACATAACTCAAATATTCTTTGTTTTCAACATCACCTTAGATAATTGTTGGTAAATTGGATAACTTAATTTTTAAGGGGCAATACTTCAATGATCATGTAAATAGTCAAACCTGCCTTAAAGAGCAACTCTATAAAACAAATCACTGTTTATGAAGGACAGTCTTAGTTTTCGTATTAATGAATAGGGTTAGTGGTTGTGGTGTTTAACACCACTTTCAACTATATTTTAGTTATATCTTGGCAGTCAGTTTCATTGGTGGAGGAAACTGGAGTACCCAGAGAAAACCACTGACCTGCCACAAGTCACTGACAAACTTTATATCACATAATGTTGTTTCGAGTACAACTTGTGTGAGTGGGATTCAAACTCACAACGTTAGTGGTGATATTTCATTTTAAACATATTTTATTCATAAATAAATGAAATGGATTGGATAGCAGTGGTGATAGGCACTGATTGCACAAGTAATTGTAAATCCAATTACCATACTATCACAACCACAACCCCTGATGAAGGTTATTCCATATATGTATTGTATATACTTGATTAGATATCTACATATCTATTGCCAAAAGCAATGTCACCTTCTTTGCAGCTTGGCAAATAATGATACATTCATGTTACATGCACATTAAAAAATAAGGTTATTTTTCCACATAAATTAATGGGTTTTTTATGAGGATCACAGCAGATAACATGAAATCGTACATTTCTCCTGATGTTCAGTATAAGTTTATAAGAAGAGATGTCTTCTACTGATGTATCACATGTAGCTGTCAAAATCATACAATATATATCTCAATTACAACTTTAAAAACATCAAAATCAGTCATAAAAATTATGTCCTCCCTATAAAATTCAAGGTTAAAAAATAAGGAGAATTTTGAACAGGTCAAGAAAACAGAAAATCAACACTTTAAGCCAGTATGTCTGTACAGCCTTGGTTTAGTGTTAATTTTCTGCAATTTATGTTTATCATCATGATCAATTTTAATCTGTCTGTCAAGTAAATTTTTTAAAACATCTTAATGATTAAGATTAAGATTAATCTGAGGACAACTTATGTAAATAAGCTACATATATATACATATATCTTTCGCATATTTTACATATGCAATATACATGCTTGTCACATAAATAATTGTATTGAAGATGAAAAACATGTCTTATTGGATTGTCCAGTATATGAATATTTGCGTCAATATCTATTTAATCATGATGTTTGTATAATAATAATCTTATGCACTTGTCTGATGCTGATCAATTTATATTTTTATTTACTAATGAGAATATGTGTTACTAAATCTGCTATGAGATTTGAATGAAAAGAAAATATATTTTTTATATCGATAATTTTACATATGTACATATTATTTTATAGATTACAATAGTTTTCGTAACTCTTGTCAGAGTGGTTCCTTTATGTTTTTACAATGTCTGTGTTTTATTTGTATTCATATTTTGTAAATCAAGACTGAAGAGATGATACTTTAATAAAGTATTTGTCTTTTTTTGTCTGTCTATATATAAAATATATATATATGTACCAGTATATATTATAATACAGTATGATTTTCTTATAATTAAACATAAAAAACTTACAAAATAATAATCAGACTTTTTTAAAAAATCACAAAAACACAAAAAAAATAATGCACAAATTGTATGCATATTTCAAAAATAAAAGTCAATTACATAAGTTTTACTAACCTTAACATAGGACGATTTCAATCCATTTTAAAATTCTGATTCATTTAAAAAAATTTAAATAGCTTATTTACATTACTTCTCCTGAATATAATTAATAAATGTCCTAAAGTAGTTTTTTTTCTTTTCTATATTCTCTCTTGCTTTAATTATTTCGTTTGATTTCGTTTGATTTCAAGGATATAAATAAAAACTTCAAATAATGAAATTAAATCTAACTGTTTAAAAAATACTTCCCTTACGTCATTGTATTAAACTATACCAAAACAACTATCTGACATAGAAAAAATAAAATAAAAACGCAGGTACATGTATTTAATTAAGTGAGCACGATACGTTCCTGAAATAACCTTCATCGGGTATGCTCAAAATAAAAAAAAATTGGAAAGCTACATATACTAATTTAAAGGTCTGTGGAAATCCAAAATCAGCTACGGTTATCTATATATCCTCGACGGAGGTGAATCTTAGTTTTAATAATAACTACATTAATTAAGGACTGTAAATTTCAATAATAAATGTATATAATAATAAACCATGTGAGTGTCAAAAACTCCCAAGGATTTTTAAATTATTCGGCTTTCTAATCTTTCGACTTTGAGCATACCTGATGAAGGTGATTCCAGAAACGGGTGGTGGTTCGCACTTAATTTGATATCTATGATTTTACTTGTTATTACTACTGGGCGAATGATACCCTCAGGACTGATCGCCTACCAGATATCAAACCAGTGATAGTGATAAAACAGTAGATATCTAATTTAGCACACTCCATTTCTGGAATAACCTTCATCAGGTACGCTCAAGGTCAAATGATTAGAAAGAGTCAAATAATTCTAAAGGTTTGTTGGTGCAAGAAAATCCACAGACTTAAAGTTTTTGTTTACAAAAGTACTATCATTGGGACGAAATAAATTCAGTTTTGTGCTTAATTTGTGTTTTCTCAAAATTTTTAGTAATTAAAATGGAAATATCTTTGTGAACCTAGAGTCTTAGAGTTAGTGGTTTTATTGTTTTCAGTCTTAAAAACTGACAAAACGATATAGCAAAAAAATCAAAATAAAACAATTTTAAACTACATGAACATGTACATGTACACATGTAAAACAAAATACATTTTATATACATGTATACAACTTGTACATTTCACACAATTTCATTTATTCCCATTTTTCATGCATGTTTGTATGTAAGTAAATAAAACATAACTTAATTAATATAAAACAAACTCATTGTGTTTGATACTTTCAGCTACATATTACATGTATACAGTGATGGAATACATGTATACTCTAGTTTACTCCACTTATAAAACTGACTGCCACAATATAACTGAAATATTGTTGAAAGTGGCATTAAACACCATAACACTAACCCCCACCTCTCCATTAGGCACAGTGTCTTGGGCCTATGAAAATGAAGAATTACCTGTAAAAAACGTATTTTTGTCGGGTGGACTTCATTTTTAATTTATATCAAACAAAAAATGAGAAAATAGTGCCCTAAATTTGGCCCTGTGTGTATAACTGAAATCTATCTAAAAGGTTATAATTACAGTTATTTGTCAAAAGTATTCTGAAACTTCCAGTTTTCCCTACATATATTTCATATAAACTACAATTTTTCAAAATATTATCCTGAAGTCAATTCATGTTCGATTTAAAATTTTTGATTAACAAATTAAAAGCAGAATCAAATGTAATTTTACTTTATAATTTCACTGTAATTTGAGAAAACTCAAAGTTATGATTGATATTTTGTAGACAAATAATTTAAATCTGTATTTAGATCATGATTTGAAAATTACTACAATGAACCACATACTTTTCTGCTTTTGTTACAATAAAGCAAAACACTATCAAAATCAAATATGATTTGACTTCAGGGTTGTTGTTTTTTTAATTGTAATTTTACATGAAATAATTTAATTTGATGTGAATACTGCAATCTGATTGGCTGATCTGCCTGTAGCAACATTGGTTATATTTGATAACCTGGGTTGTTATTGTGATGTCGGCAACATATTCATTCGCCAACGACAAATTCAAATAGTCCCATGAAATAACCGTAATTAAAATCGAGGAATCATTAAATTTTGTGGTAAAAATTCAATTATAAGGAAGAAGTTCAATTTTTGAACAGGTTATACTTGTATAACCATAACCTGGTTTTGGAGCAGAAAACTGGAAGTTTCAGAATACTAGTAGTTTTGACCAATGGATGTCCTTCCATATAAACAACATGCATCTATGATCTAATCTACTTTCCAATAACCATGGCAACTGTTAGATCTAAATGTATACTTTTTTCTTAGCCATGCTCACTCTTTAAATAATTTTCCAACATTGCTTAATCATTAATTAAATGGTTCATCTTCTAAATGATGAAAACTTGCTTGGGCATGTGGCCTATAAATTGGGATGGCTCTTGTAGATAACCTCTCTGGGAATATCATACATGTATATTGTCATTATTTCAGTTGTGGCAGTGAAATATTTTTTAATCTTAAATCTTAAACAAAAAAGCATCAACTGGCTTTAATAAAAACAAATTTAGTGGTCTATTCAACTACATGTACATGTAGCTATTGGTGATGGACATAAGGCTAAGCAATAGTGCAGTAGCTTATCAAAGGTGTGAGTTCGAATCTCGTTGAGGGAGATAAAAAAAATTGTAAGTTCGCTAAAATATTCCATTACCATAAATTATACAGTCACAACACTAAACATACCCACTTTGTCTTTGTCCATTAGGATAGCTTGTAAAACAAAAAGTTAAACATTCAAAGTATGTACATATATTATATGGGTCACCATTACTACAGGAGAAATTCACTTAATAATTTGCATATGATAGAATTTCAAATAATTTATTATGAATTTTTACTTCAAAATGCAATAACAACCCATAACTGATCATGCTCCGATTTACTCTCCATTCTGACATCACCTGTGGGTCAATTGAAACAATTACATTCGTTTCGAAGTTGTCCTAGCTGCTACAAAGATAGAACATAGAAGTTGCTATAGCATAACATTACTCAAATTTTACGATTGGTCAGTCATGTCTGTAGTTCTCAGAAATAACAGTTTTAATATAAAGCCATGTCTTTTCATTCACTATAGATGCATTGTACATATCAAAGCAGTGTAAAATAATATTTAGGTCCTGCAAAATATAATACAAGACCAAATAGTACAAAGAATTTTCTTTCAAAGGAAGAAAGGGATATGAGTGGAGATTAATCAGAGCATATTCAGCCATGGGTAACAGACGATGTCTATGACCATACATCTATCACCTCTATCCCTGTAAATTTCTGTTTTATATTTCATGTATAATAGGGTAATTCAAACAGAGTAATCTCCCATCTTTCACTCTACTGATACATTTGTATGTTGCAACATTTACTATCCAATGAAAATAGCTGTTATGAAACTATGAAAGTGCTATAATATAAAATTTAATTCCTTTGTTTGCTACAAGCAATCTGATTGGTTGAAAAATATTAAAGGTCATAACCCATATTTATCATATCGTTAAATATTCATGACATAGGGTCACTCACATGTCATGTGACCAGTAATGTGGTTTCTACAGATCTTCTACACCGTGACATTTAAGCACAGTGGAGCAAGTGAGAGATGTAAATTTAATCAGATTAGATTCAAAAACTTCCAATTTTCCTTTTATATTATTCAAATACAACTAGAATTTTCCAAAATATTATCCTGAAGTCATCTATGTCAGATTTTGATGAGAGAAAGATGTGATTTGAAATTCAATTGCTAATGGCACTCAGAGATCGCAAAATAAATAATAGAGGCACACTTGAAATGCAGTTCAGATAAATAGGGTTCAAGTGGCCATGGATAACAAACAAAAAATATATACCGGTAGTATTCATACATGTATACTTTAACACTGAAAATTTATTAGCACATTTTAAGGATGTAATTATGCTTATCTATTTCCTTTAAATTAACAGTTAGTATCTTTATACAGTATATAACAACATGTATTATAATAAATGGGAATTATTACTTGCAATTCACCTAGACAAGTCATGGACTCACCATTTTGTTCAAATTCTAAATTATTACAATGGTGGGATTCACCAAAATTTTCAAAAATGTCTTCTGGAATCATCAAATTAAATTGTTACAAGTATCCCTGATACATAATTGATAATGGAGTTCAACATAAGATAGCAAAACATTACATTTTGCAAATAAGAAATGAAACTTTTTGTTTTCCAATACTTTTTTTAGATCGGAGTTGACCATGCTTTTTTCGCAATTGAAAATTTAGTCATATGGCAGACGACATTAGGATATATACTTTGAAAACGTTCCACAGATTCTATTTAATGTACATTTTAAATATTTTTAGGAACTAAAAACTGAGTTAGGATAATTATGCAATTTTCTGTAAACTATAATTATATAATTCTACAATATAACAGTTTGCTGATTAAGATACAACAGTATGCTGTACATTTGTAATACAACATAGATTATCTATTCATGTGAAATCAATATGCAAAATTATCGGTGCTCCCAACAAAATCAGTGTCTAAACATTAAAAAAAAACATGCCGTACACAACATACATAGATTAGTATGGGGCCACTATGTTCGTGGGCCCCAGGGCAACTGTCCAGTGCAGTGTGCCAATTATTCCCAGATTCCTCTGCAGTCGGACGGCAGAGGAATCTCGGACTATATGCCAATGTGTTACGGCGACACTGCACGCCACAGGGGCTCGCAGTTATATTTTCACATCACCAGGTATGTATTAAAAAGAAGGGAGGACACTTTTTGGGGGGCCAAAAGTGGAAGTAGAGTTTCCGCACCTTTTTTCGTTTCAAATACGGTTTAGTCTTTGTTCTTCCCATATCGATGTTTTTTGCTGATTCAGTGATTGACTGGTTTACAGTGGAATAACACTTGTTTTTAAATTCCAAGCGGTTTGGACAACTTCTTATCATACTCAATTCCGGTTTATACGGACTATATATCAAGGTGAGTTTTCAATGGTCGAAGGATTTAAACTGGCATTTTTGCTGGAAATTATTTACTCATCTTGTCAAAAGATATTCTTAAAATGCTGTCTTCCAATATTTCCAGATTGATTGAGACAAGGAAAAAATATCTTTTAATGCAAGAGATTTAAGTTGTCTTTTTTCCTACTTTTTAAATTTATATTTCGATTTTTTTATTTCTATCAATATTATTAAGTCCGTATAAACCGGAATTGAGTATGATAAGAAGTTGTCCAAACCGCTTGGAATTTAAAAACGAGTGTTATTCCACTGTAAACCAGTCAATCAGCAAAAAACATCGATATTTGCATTAATTTTATGAGAAGAACAAAGACTAAACCGTTTTTGAAGCGAAAAAACGTGCCGAAACTCTACTTTCACTTTTGGCCCCCCAAAAAGTGTCCTCCCTTCTTTTTAATACATACCTGGTGATGTGAAAATATAACTGCGAGCCCCTGTGCTGCACGCTAGGGTCATGTAACAACAGTTGCTATCTTACCTATTTCTTGATAATTTTTGTGGTTTGCGAGAACCTGTAGCAGGTGACACGTCTTTCCCATCAGTATCAGTGTTATTCTCATTTTCATTGATTTTAAAATTCACCATCCGGTCTTCCAATTTTTCTGTCGTCTCTCTCATTGAATTTGCTTTACGTCTTGGTCCCTGGACATGTTCTGGTGGGTGTTGATTTTGCATATTTGTAAATTAATTTGACTGAACTGGGTTTTTTTTCAGAAACGTCTAACGAACTTCACTTTCCTGACTCAACTCAGTCAACTGTTTACATTTTGTAGTTTTTCCACTACTTCCGGCGAATCCGGGTCGTTTCGCTCCGAATCCCGTTCGCCCCTATTCCCGTTCGCCCCGGGTCGTTTCGCCCTCATTTATTAATAGTGCTTTAAAAAATGAAATATGGAAAATACCATTGCAAATATTCGTATTTTGGATGTTGTAAGGCTTGTTCATGGGTATCGATACTTTATTTTTGTCTTCCTCATAATTAACATGCTTTCTTGACGTGTTTAATAACAAGGACGTTAATAATAATATTATGTATGGCTTCACTTTAAATTTTTTTCATTAATTTCTCTTTACTATTTTTTTGCAGTTTAATTAGTAATAATTGACCAATAATTATTAAATATTATAATATAACATCATGATGATGTTAACTCCGTTGTTTATCATATATTTTTATTATTTTTATTTTATTTTTATGTCATTATTTTTTTTTGTATACAACTAATAAATAAATAATTACCAAAAAATTGTCGAAAAAGACTTCATCTATTATTATAAAATAGCGATTAAGGGTGTAGGCCTGGGTAACCCCGAAATTTTCCCATTGATTAAAGAATCCCTTAATGTTAATAAATCTTTACATGATGAAGGCTTCTACACATGGTATACTTTGGCATTAAATGTCTTTCAAGAATTTGATTTGAATGCTGAAGATTTTTCTAATATGGTTAAGTGTTTCCATAAGATAAAAGTTCCATTTAAAAAAGAATTTAAAAAGGTTGTCCACAATAATTACATTCAGAAAACTAAAGACAAACTTTCAAAATTAACAGATAATTCAAACTTTATTTGTATAATAAAATAAAACATGATATTGTTTTGGAAGAGTATTTGATACAGGAAAAAAAACTTTAAAAATAGACAACTCATAGCTAAATTTCGGACAAGTGACTATTGTTTGCAAATTGAAACTGGTCGATATATTAATATACCCCGTCAACAAAGACTTTGCACTACTTGTAATATCTTAGAAGATGAATATCACTTCTTTTTAAATTGTCATTTAAACCAGCAACCAAGAAATTTACTAATAAATACTATTGAAAATAAATCATATTCTAGGTTTTTTAGCCTCTATGTCTAGCGGTTCACATATTTTAGCACTCCTCTCAAAACACTAGTGGTTGAATTGTTCAACATTTGCTCTGCAGTCTAGTGAGCTCTGAATTAAATTTAAGCTTTTTAAGGCTTTGCCTATGTCAAGTGATCTCTCTTGTAGTGATCTTGTAGAGGACCTTTGTGCGTTGGCATAACTTGTGTCCGATCCAAATGTTATATAGTTAACAATAAAATAAGGTTAATCTAAATCTAGTGATCTGCTGAGCCCTTTCTTAAAAGCCAGGCACATTTGAACAATAACAATGGTTACGACAAAATCAAAGTTGCAAATGGAATTCAACAAAGAAGTTACATCAGCTTCTTCTGATCTGGTGTATGTGTGTTTTGACAGTTTTGTAAAGTGCTCAAGGGTTTGAGTAATAGCAGGGGGGAAATCTAATTTAAGTCTATTTTATTTCTAATTAATTTTAATTATTTTATATGTATTTATATTTTCATTTAGAGTTTAAAATATGCTGTATTCATATATTTTCAAAACGGAAACTCGTGTATTTATTTATTTTTTTTTTTTTGTAATACAGCAACATTTGCCTTTAATTTTTGTGTGAAAATAAATGATATTTAAAAAAGAATTTCCTTGAAAGAGCCTCAATTTACAGGTGTTGGTGGTTATACCTATATGAAATTGTGACACTAGACATGTTTACATAACGGTTTAAGACAATACCTGATTAATTGGTATTTTGACAATACATTCATAAAAACTTCAAATAAACTTGAAAATTTGATTTAGCATAATTACTTATAATTACCTCTTTGAAGATTAATTCAAAACAAAGAAATTAATTTGTATTTTGTTTTACTTTCATCACACAGATCGAAACCATTCGATTAAAAGCCATATCGTGACGTTAACTAGCCTTGAAAAGCGTATGTTAATATATGTGCTTGACTTATTCGACGGGGGGGCTGAAGCCCCCATAGCTCCCAAATATTTCTCCTACATTTACATATTTATTATGTTTGTGTTGTTTTTCTTTTATATGTTGCATGCTTTTGTTAATTGTATTGTAATTGCTTGACCCATATAGGTGTAATATGCAATTTGAATAAATAAATGAATATTACTTTTTTTCAAATTTGAATTTGCACCATAGAATAGTTATGTCTAAATACATTTTCTGGCAAAGTTTCAAGAAATTTCACAGTGCCGTTTTCTCCATAGCACATCCTAAATATAGCAGTTTTGGGGGTATTCCCGACGCCAGATGGTAATACTAGTTTCGGAAGCTTCTAATAGATATACGCATTTATTTCTGGTTGAAAGGGAATATTTTGGCTTTAATACACTTGACAGTGTTATTGTTCAATAAATATGAAGTATCTAGCATATATGAATATTCTGTTTGGAGATAATCACGTGCAAACAGTGGAAATTGGGGGGAAAAGGGGGGATGCCCTGAGGTACCACCCTGGTATTAAAAATCTGATTAAAAAAAATCCTGTCGATTAATTTCCACCAAAAAATGCTGCAGTAAAGAATATATATATAGACATAATTGCACCAACTTTTACAAACTTTTACCGTCGGATTTTTTAAATATTTAAGATTATGTTTTTCATGGATGGCACCCAGAAAAAAATGAAATTGTCAAGGAAAGTTATTACACACTCATCCTTTGCTGTTTCTTTATTTATGAAATAAAAAAAAAAAAGTTACCAATAACAAAAAGCGTTTGAATTCTTATATTTGAAATAGTGGATGTCCAAATTACCAAATTACTGCATTTGTCTTCTTTTTTTTCCCTTTTTTTCTCTCAGGACTGTTGGGTAGTAAGGGGTCGTTTGGGGTGACTTTACTTGATTAATTCATTACAAATAAAGCAATGGTACAATAGTTTCATAATATGTAAGATTCTGGTTTATATAATTAATATTTTTTATTTGACAAACACTTGAAATTAAATGGAAAACAGTTTTTCACACAAAATGTGTTACACTCCTGTCATATTTTACAACATATTTCGCTGGGAATTTTTTCTGGAAAGAGATATTTCAATGATATTTTGTGGATACAAGAATATAATAATAATACTCTGTTATTGGCTGCAATAAGATATAAAAAGACAAGGAGCACAACTATGGAAAGTTAAAAGGGAAAGAGGTCATTTTTTAATTAAAACTCTCGGAACAGACTAAAAAATCCAATCGAAAAATCTTACATACAGTAGCAAAACGATTTCCCTAACACACATATACATGACAGCTCACTTTCCTTGCTTGGTACAGACACTTCAGTTCAAATTATCGGAGTTAAGCTAGTTTTATGAATCCAAATCTTCAATTTTAGTGAAATGATGCTGCCATGCTAGTGTTTCCACATGTGAGCAAAATGCCAACCCTTACATATGATGGAGCAAATAACGGTGTTATTAAAAATGATATAATCTTGAACATTTAATCTTTGTGACACATATATTGCCATATACTTAGTATATAATATCAGATCTATTAAAGAGCACCGATGGCCTCCACCATCATTTAGATACCGATAGTACACAATGTTATTGTAAGACTAGTCTGGTACTCGTGACCCCTCGGATTTTTTTGTTTGATCCGAGGGGTCACGAGTACCAGACTATTGTAAGATTTGTGGTATAAGTTGTTTCACCGTTTGTACATGTAATAATGGGAAGTATAATGGCAAAAATTAAGAGTCCATGGACTAGCTACTATGCTTATGTACAACAGTGTACAATGTACAAAATTTTGACCAAATTATATATTCAGTCTTATATCGAGTTGTTGAATCAATAATTTGTTCTCATTCTGTTTAAACATTATTAAGTCTCCCAAACGTTGTTTGGAGACTTATTGTTTTTGTTCCGTTTCTTATTATTATTATTATTATTAATATGAAACAGGCACTGCCTGCAAAGCTCGCAAAGCTAATCACTAATTAGATATCCTTGGTCTTGGATGAGCAAACATATGCAAAACTTTATGCTTATGTACATATAATTATTTACCAACTTTGCCTGAAAATAGAAATTTGGTTTACAAGTGACCACCAGTAGACATAATAGAGTATGTAAATGTTGCACATAGCATAGGGTCTGAGACACTCTTCAAGATCACAGGTACTTGTGGACAGGACCCTATGGTGCCTCTGATTTCCCATCCCTCCTTTTTTTTAACATCAATTTGTGTTCATGTACACAACATTTTGCAACTTTCTATGTATCTCTGTATGTCATATATACAAAAAAAACCATTCAAACAGCAGTTTCTATCCATACTGGGTTTCTGACATATGCATAAGGTTTTGAAAGTGTTTTTCTTTGAGACATTTTGGGCAATTGTGTATTTTATCAATACCTGATGCAATTAAGCGAATATAAATATAAGCTTGAGTTTGCTCTAGGAAAAATCCAGAGCAGACGATCAGGTTGCACAATCGTGTTATTTTTAGCGACTCGTTACTTTCCGTGTAGGATTCGATAATTATCGGTTTCAATTTACAGACAAAATTCTTTAAATATTCATTTCAAACAAATAATTTGTATATTTTCTTCAAAGAAGAAGAACGTTGAATTAAATTTTATGTTTATTTCATAAGGAAACAATATAGGCAACAGCGATTCCGGTATTCGATACCTTTCGTACACCGCATCTTTCATAAGTTCTAGAGGGTGTCGCGAAAAGCAGTGACCCGGAATGTCCCGGATGTGTTGAAGCTTTTTCATAGCCATAGTGGTATGGATAACCCGGATGTGGTGAAACTTTTTCATAGGCATAGTGTATGGATGATAAGGATTACTGTTTTAGTCAAAGTAAATGGTATTCGTCATTATTCCTTTATTGATTTAATTTTACCATGTTTCAGTCATAAATAGCTCGCTTAACGAAGCGAGCTTATTATTATTATTATTAATATGAAACAGGCACGGCCATGAATCCTCGCGAATCTGAAAATTATCTGGCAATTTCACGCTCATCCAGTGCATCAAAAAGTGTCGAGATTTTTTTGGGCCGAGATATATCGGGGACGACTTTTTTTTAGGGCCGAATCTAGTCTCATTCAATCGAACTGTCGTTCCTTACGAAATCTCAAAAGTTAACTTCCGCGTAGAAACAAAAATTCTTGTCAGTATGTCAAGAGATTTAATAAATTAAAAATATCAATATAAGTAAAACAAGCTAACAAAATGACTTTTATTACACACGGGTTCCGGGTTTCAGTTGTATCGGACTTACGAGAGCGGGAACGAGACTTAGGATCACCTTTGCGCTTTATGTTAAGAAGATCTTCATTAGTTGAGTGTGTTAGTGTGTTACACGGAACGTGTTTACAATGCGTCGAAAATTTTTTTATCCATCAGTATGTGCAGCCATGTTTGTCAAAAAATCCTAAGTACACATGTTCACTGTGTACAAACGGACCCGGCAAAAAATGTTTGGACTCGTGCATATCTAATTCCGGAACGGAACCAGACTGTAAGAAGGTAAGAATTCTGTTTATTTATTTGTTTTTTGCATGAACTTGGGGGCAATAAATGCTTTATTAACCATTTCCTGCAGTCAGATGAAACAGTTTGGCTATGTCATCGTATATTTATTGAGAAATAAGCGATAATGTGCCGCAAAATGACGATCAGCTTGACCCCAACCCCGAATTTCGCTCAGTTTCTCTTTGAATTGCTCACATTGAATGGAACGAAATGTATTGAAGGAACGATTGATGAATAAAGATGACAAGAATCGTCACTTTGTGCTTTTATTAATTGATATTCTTCAGCTATATCACGGCGAGTACAAGTTAATTTTTAATGAGATGATGATGAGATCCGCTTTGTACTAGACCAACACGGATAATCTTTATAGTGCTAGCTCACTGACACAACAGTCTGCAGATAGACATGCTGCTCCACTCGGACACATTATCCTGATACCGAGTCAACCAGTCTTTGCTCATTCTACTTAATGCTGTGTTCTCAGAGAAGCAACAAATACCAATTTTATAGTCATTGGCTTGACCCGATTGGGGCTCGAACCCACGATCTACCTTACTCGAAGTGAGTACGCCAACCATTACACCACCGATGCAGTTTTCACACTCGTGGAGCATGTCTCCGATCTTAATATGGACTCATATAGGTTAGTGGTTTATGGTGTTTAATGCCACTTTCAAGAATATTTCACTTGTATCGTGGTGGCAAGTTATATTGGTGGAGGAAACCCGAGTACCAAGAGAAAACCACCGACCTGTCACAAGTCACTGACAAACTTTTATCACATAAAGTTGTATCGAGTACATCTAGCCATTAACAGGGTTCGAACTCACAACATTAGCGGTGATAGGCACTGATTGCACAGGTAGTTGTAATTCCAACTACCATACGACCATGCTGGCACCCTGGACTCGTATAAGAACCTATTAATCTGTAATAGAGGAGTATATAAACCACAAGATGTAACAGGGACATAGTTATACATATACTAACAAGATGTTGTACGTCGTGCTAAGAATACCTCCACTCGTTCATTTGTAAGTCGCACGGTAAACAGGAAGTAGATGTGCGGTAAACCTGGAAAGGGGAGACACAGTACAAGTCACCATGCCAAAGCCATATATCAAATATAAAATCTTTCTTCCAGTTGAAGCTGAGATATCTGTTACGAAAATGTGAACGAACGGACGGACAAGGTGATTGCAATATAGCCCCCACTCTATGAGTGGTGGTATAATAAACACAAACAACAAAACAAATTTACTTCTTTATTTTTAACAGTTGTTCAGCTCAATTTTTATAAAGACAAGTCCTTTGTATTACACAAAAGCCTGCATATTTATCACAAATTGAACATTAAAATGTTTTAACAAATATATCTAATGACATCTGAAGGAAATATGATCATCCTCAAGACCTTTCTTAGATATGTCTTAAAAAGTGTATCAAGAGAAAATCCAAGCGTGTAGATTATAACATTAAACTGACATAATACATTCTTTTTACAAGAATAAATATCAGTTTTAATCTTAATCCATAACAATATTAACATTTTTGTACATTTTTCATTTTCAGATTACAATTGTTGGAAAATAAAATTTGAATTTTGAATGTCAGTTGTAACTATCTTGAAATCAAAAAAAATATTCCCATTTTGTGCATTTTCAGATTAAAACTGTCGGAAAATTTAAAATTTGAATTTGTATGTTGTACACATCTTCAAATTAAAACTTTTGAAGAAAGAAAATTCCATCTTGTGCATTTTCAGATTAAAAACTGTCAGAAATTTAAAATTTGAAATTGTATGTTGTACATATCTTCAAGTCAAGACTGTTAGAAAATAAAATCTGAATTTATAAGTAGTATTCACCTTCAAATAAAAACTGTTGAAAATAATTGTGAGAGACGTTGAAAGTTTGCAAGTTTTTTTTAAACATCTATTAAAAATTGCAGAGTGAACGACGCTGTAAGTTTGAAAGTTTTTTTTTATATCTTCATCCCGACTTGAAGAGCAAACAATGGCTGTATTTGTTTTCCAACATTTGAAAGTTTTCTAAGCAATTCACTTCCTGATTGAATTATTAAACTGCATTTCCTATTCAAATGTATTGATTGATTGACTGGTGTTTTAACACCAACTTTAGCAATAGTTCAGCTATATCATGGTGTGAACAAATTCATTCAAATGTACACTGATCTAATACTGATATGATTCATCTTATGTTTATATTAAAATAAAAAACCGGGGAATAACTAATGAAGTTTTTAAAATTCAAAATAATTGTAGACGTCAATCAATGATTATCCGGCCACAAAACAGACTTCTCTAGTGATGTCTGTAAAATGGACAATTGTGATAATGAAATTGACAAAATTAATTAAAAAAAAAAGTGATTTTTTTTATCCAATATAGTGATTTGAAATGATTCTGTGAAAATAATTTGACAAATAAAATATATTGTCCAATGGTGGGACGATGGTTGCACGAAATCCAGCAGAAATAGATATGTCCATGACAAATAAAACAGTGTTAAATTTTAATAAAATAATTTCATTTCAATCAACAAGAAAGAAAAAATGAATATTAAGATCTTGCATTTTTTCTTAAATTTTCAATTGAAATATAAAATTGCAGCCAAATAAAAAAAAACCATTTCTGTTGAACACAAATAAATATAGACCCAGCTTTTTAAAACTTCTTTTACAAAATAAATATTATTGTATTTCTATGGGAAACAACTTTTCAACAATTTGGCATTCAGTTAACAAAACACACATCAACCTGAGAATGCAGGTAACTACACATACCATTCAATCACACAAACAATGTCTACTAAATAATTGAGAAAAATAATTTAAAGGATAAATAATACAAGATTTTCTCTCTATTATCTAAATGATTGAGAATTACCGTAATTGCTTGCGTATAATATGCTTCCATTATCATTTTATAAATGAGTTACCATAAATGTTCGAGTATAACATGCACACCTTTAATAACAAAAATTTATATAAATGATTGAGAGCTACCATATGCTTGTATATAATATTCACACCTTCTTTAATAAATTTTTTTTAATAAACAATTTAGATCTACAGTAAATGTTTTTGCATAATACACACTCATTTTTTTTTTAAATAATCTTTAAATTCTGGTATATAATACTCAAATCAGTATGGAAAACAATTGGGGTCAACATTGTTAGTGTTGAATTCCAAATTCTTCATGTATTATAAGAAAACAGTTAATTTAGAAAATAAGGAGAAATAATTAATAGTTCAACAGGATTCATAATTAAATGAAGGATTTGGAATCATGGATGAAGAAATAAGGACAAAGAAATTAGAAATAAGAATGATGAATTCAGAATAAAGAATTAGTAACGAGAAAATTAGAAATAAGAATGATGAATTCAGAAAAAAGAATTAGGAATTGCAAATGAAGAATAAGGAATAAAGTACAAAGAGTTTTGACTTAATGGCTTTCCATAAAATCCAGACTGGTCATTCTTTCCCTCATCAATAAAGTGAGTATTTTACACAATCAATTACAATATATAATACAAATGGTTGTTTACTAAAAAAATAAATGTATGGACACGAGTGATGCACTATTTGAAATTTGTCAACCTCATTAAAAATAAAATAATAACCTTTGAAATAATCACTTAAATATCAAGTTTTTAATGGTATAATGTCGTTGATTTTAGGGATTTTTTTGTTCAGATATTTTTTATAAGGAGTACATTAAAAACATAAATTAACACTAATTATTCAATTCTAAAGTAAAAAGTCCATCCATTCTCTTTTATTTTCATGTAAACACATCTAGAACATAAATTCCAGTCTGTACGACAACCTACACCCATATGCATAAAGCCTTAGGTGACCTTTTACTACACATGCGCGAAGTCTGTTCTTGCAGACATTATACCTTTAAGATATTTCATTAAAATAGGGAGATATTATTATGCATTATAATCACTAAAATATGAAGTTCTCAATTAATTAATAGTCAAAGCATGAACAAATATTCATGTGATTCACACACTTTCAGCATTCTCCAGAAAACAATTAAACAAACACACTTATCCACATTTTCAGACAGGCTTCATACATTCTCACATCTCACTATTATAGTCAACAAGTCTTAAAATACTGTCCCTATTTGAGTCAAAATTTAAAAGAAGATAAAAATAGGACGATCTGTAATAAAATGTGATTCTATAAATTTTATTTGGACTGTTCAAATTACCCCCAAAAAAATCAAATCGTGAAAATGAACAGAATTTTCTGTTTAATGTCAGCCATTTTAAGTTTTTGAAATTCTTGCCACTCTATCAGCAAAATTATCTTTATTCTGTACAATGCTGTTGCCAAGCAACTCTTTATTCATTCAATAACATAGTTTTCTACTACATGAAAATTTGCAAAGTACAGTAGTACAGTCAATCTTGCCTGTACAGTCACCTTGAATTATCTTGAATTACCTCACTAACAGTCAGTCAAAGTTTATCCCATCATAACAGTTTATAACAGTCAGTAAATAAATTATATATATTAATTTTAACCTTGACTTGTACTCATAATTCATTTACCATGTACTTTAAAGGCATACTACAGCATAATGACCTGTATATTACACAACCAATTAAACATGTAGAACTGAAAGGCACTTTATCTGCCTCATACAAAGACATTTACCATAGGAAAAACGGATGATCGGCCTGTTTAGTTTTACAGTATAGTATGCTTGTATTCATTTTTACAATGACCAAAAATCACTCAAACAGTACAAACTAAAATATTGTATTTCCACTTTTATAACAAACAATATTGTTTTGCCATAATTACATAAAAGTACAGACACTAAAATACAAATTCTCCTTCTGCTACCAGAGGATTACGATATTTCTCAACTTGACATAGTTAAAATTTGAAAATTTAAATATTGTGAGTGGAGAAATGTTGTAATCCACCTTTAGCAGAAGGAGAATTTGTTTTCTTCTAAAAACGTCAAAAATATTATCAAATTGTTAATGACTGTAGAAAGGAAATAAATGGCAGGAGTTCTCGTGCAGAAATTTAACAACAGTGGTGATTTAAAATATTATGAAAATATAACCACAGTGCTTTCAATAGAAGCCGGCTGCCGTCGAAAATCGACAGGTATTTGATGGTCCATCGCCGGCTACTTTTCTGGCAGTAAAAAAATAAATAAATAAAAACAGAAAAAATTTGTATAAGAATGGTATAAATGTTGTAAACTAACAAACAGCTGCGTTTGTTATCGCTGCTTGCGATATATTTTCAATTAAATAAACTTCCTTGTTTGAATGTTTAGTGTTTTCATGAATTCCCTAGTATGCCAATTTTGATTGGACGAAACACCGCTGGTGCCCTAACACGAATAATCCAGTCGTTATATTACGCTTTGCTACATTAACCCTCGAGTAGCGATAGCGGATAGAGAGCGCTGAATTATTCGAGTTACTGGTGCCCCAAATTAGTTTACTTTAAAATGAACCAGTCGTTAAAAAATAAACTTCCGGTTTGTAAACTGTAAAACAGCATGACCAAAATGTGACATGTCACAACAACAAAAATTAGATTTCTTTGGTTTTAGGTAAGTCGGTTAATTAAAAAAACGCCAGTGTTTCATTCCCGATTCCAGTGATTCTGCAGTGGTGCAGGTAGTCGGATTTTGAAGAGGAGTCGAAGACCTGACCATTGACAGTACAATTACAAAGTACATTCAATACATAAAAATAATAATTTTACGTCCTTCAACCGATCATAAACGTCCATAATCTTCTTCAGTCTCGTTGTTGACTGAGTTGTAGGACTCTCACAAGGACTATTTTCATAAACTAAGGTAAAATTTGACTAATTTTATTTTGAAATTCTATAATAAATTGTAGGCAAGCCGAGGTGTATGGCTCATCTCATTTTCTGTATATATGAGCCTGTCCCCACACCTTTTTCTCCCTTGTCCATACTTTTATACCTGGGATATGGGAAGGGGAGTTAAATTTAAAAATGTGTTTATTAGGGGGGGGGGTGGGGGGGGAGGGAGAGAGGGTGCTGTCAATTTTTTTTACAAGCTTATTAAAAGGAGGGGCATGGGAATTCAAGCTTCTGTGTGTAGTTACTGCAACCAGGACAAGGAAATAAACAAAAAGAAAAGATGCATACTTCATACAGGTGTAGTATTACAAATATGGTCATGACAAATGCTATTTTTTTTCTTTATTTTTAATTTCACAGGCAAAAAAAAAAGGTGTCATTTGAGAGTTGGAATTTGGTGTCAGGAGAGTGCCAGAATGCAGGATTTGGCTCCATTTACTCGAGAGCTTCTGGGGTCCCAGACCCCCGGCCGTAACGGGTGCCGAGCAAGCATTCTTTTGCCGCCTACTTTTTAATTTTCTCCACTTACTTTAAATTCTATTGAAAGCCCTGTAACCAACAGGTTAAACACGCTAAAAACTCTGTTGATTTCCTGCCACATAATCAAACCTCTTTGTGTCACAGACAAACCATTTTACTTGGTAATATTTAAGTATTCAATTGATAAGGGTTATAGTATGCTCAAATATTCTATAAACTTTTAATTTCATCTAACCTAGGAAATGCCTTGACAAATGTGAAGATAATGAGGGTCAGCAGTACTTATTAAAGACAAAAACACAAATTTATATTTTACACTTTAAACAATTTTGTACTGTAAAAATCGGGAATACTCCTATTTCCAAAAATATAAGGGGAAATAACTCCATCAACTAGAAATTATCTGGAGCTCTGATCATGATCCTTTAATTTGAAATAACTTGTGATATCTGTATTAATTCAATACATATAATCAGATCAGAAAAATGCCAATATAGTGTGGTTAATGTCTTGTGTAAATGTATTGTACTGTCTTTAAAAATGGAAACTTACACCCCCCATCCCCTCCCCACCAAAAAGTTTTTTTTAAGTACTTATTAAAGATGAAAACAAAACTATATTTTACACATTTAACAATTATGTACGGTACTTTCCAAAACAAAAATTATTGAAACACATTTTACTGGATTTTATTTTCGAGATCAGATATTATTTTCCTATCCAATTATTTCCAAGATTTCTAAAACTATTTTTGTGTATGTACACAAAAAAATGTAAAATTGCCAGTGTATATTGTTTAAATGTTTGGTACATGGGATAAAAAAACAAACAAAACATACAGAAGGCCATTCAGGGAATAAGGTCCATTTACTTTGGCACATAATAAATCTTTCATAATCTCTTTCATAAACATCAATTACTCTAACATACAAAAATATATATATAATTTTTTACTTAAGTTATATCTGCCAAAAAAAATTACATTTCATGCTTTCTGGTTTTTAACATTTATTTCAAATAAAAACAAATGGTTCACATCACTTACTACAGTAGTTCCCCTCTTATAAGGTCACTCCCACCAAAGACCATCCCTCTTGTTAGGCCACTCCCACAGACATCCCCTCTGATCAGGCCACTTCAACCAAAGGCCATCTTTTTATCAGGCCAGATATCAGATTCACCCAGATAGTAACACACTACTAAATTATCCCCTCTTTAGAGAGACCACACCTCTTATAAGGACACTTTTGCATTACAGAAGGGATGGCCTTATAAGAGAGAAGACTACTGTAAATTGTCAATTCAACCATCATATTTTGTAGAACTGGTAGGTCTATGAAAGCTATGTATGATCATACAATGCTAAGAATTAATGAATCAATTGGTTTTGATTAAGATCAAAATTTGCATAAATTATACATGTAAAGTTTTGTGGAATCTTGATATGTCTTTCCACTGTAATTATGCAATGGATTATCAGAAAGAACCATATAAATGAAGGTTTTTAAACAGGTAAAAGTCTCATTGTCTAGATGTTGGTTGTGTTTAATTTTTTTTAAATTCCCTTTTCAAAGGTTAAACAATAGTGGACTTAACAATAGCTGAAGATGACGATGCAATATAGTCCACAGATATTGTCAAGTGTAGTAATATAAAAAATTAAGGAATGTTTGCTGGTTTAAAGTTTGTATATATCATTGAATAAACTTGACAAAAACTTGTTTTTTTCCTTATTCTGCTTATGGTAATTATTTCGGTATCAGACTTTAAAGAAAAAAAACCTTCCAACACCTGTATAAGTTTTTCTTGAAAATTAAATTCTTAAATATCTATGATTTTCATAAAAGATCGAGCTGTCACAGTAAAAAGAAAGCATGTGTATTTTTTAAAGATGTATAAGAAATGACAAAATACTTTGAAGTATAACAACCTTTTTTTTTAATTATGAAATGTCTTGTATATCTATTCAAGGCAATAATAGATATATACCACCAACATGTAAAACATATTTTTATTACTTTAAAACTTTCAACAACTCAAACAAATGCATGTAAAACTGGTGTTCCATCAACCATCTTATGTGGTTTGTAAAATAAAAAGTTGTTCAAATATATAATATAAAAAAAAAAGAAATAACAGAGCCTTGATGTCATGATTTAAAATACTGTCAGTAAAATATTTCAACTAGGTCAACAATTACTTTTGTATTTCAACTAGGTCAACAATTACTTTTGTATTTCAACTAGGTCAACAATTACTTTTGTACTTCAATTAGGTCGATAATTAATACTGCACATTCAGTTGTTTTATACTGGCCAATATCTAGCACTATAGCTTAATATGGATTTTCTGAACTTTCTTTGTCTGTCATATTTCCAACTTATAAAGCAATATCTTCATTATCAGTTCCTTTTTGACACATTCCGACGGGGCCAAATGGGCCGGAGCGCTTCTGTTCGTTTTTGGGCTGGATAAAAAGGCCACGCCCATCAAGGTATATAAGCTATGGAGACTTGAGTAATGTGACCAAAACCCAACATTTAAGACCAACCATAACAAAATATCAACAAATACAAAAACATTGTCTCAAGTTGTTAAAAACACTGTTGATAAAAGCAGTAAAATCCAGGTTATCTCCCTTCTTCATTTCATTTTCCATCATCCTCCATTTCACCGACATTCTTACGTTCTGGGTCAGCACTGACGGTGAATCCCAGTATACTGCTATCAATTTTCATCATCTTCTTCTTTTTCTTTCCGCCTTTGTTCTTCTGAGAGTCAAAGTCGGATGGTTGGTTGGTCGATTGTCGATAGTCACGGGCAGGTGCAGGCCCCCATATGCTCTCCTACAATAATACAATTTCATATTTATTTACCTTTCTCAAATACTTTGCAATTTTTTTTAATGCCATTTTATACAGCAGTCTTTGCCTAAATTTTTTTCACCTACTTACCTGAAAGCCAAATTTAGAAAATTTTCTATTTATTCAAACCAATTCTTTAATAATTTTTATTTGCCCAAATCCAGTTTTACTTGTCCCGGCTTTTGGGTAAGTGGGTTAGTGCGAAGATATTATTCTGCATTAATGGGACTCAAATTATTTACCAACATAGATTAAATTTGATTGAATTAGTCAGTGATTGTTGTTTTTTTAAGCAATTTTTCAGCTATATGATGGCGAGAACAAGTTACATTTCAATAAGATGATATACACTTTGTACTGGACCAACATGCTTATAGTTGGATTTTTTAAGTGCTAGCTCACTGAAACAACACTCTTGCAGGTAGACATGTCGCTTCACTCAGAAACATTATTCCTATTCCAAGTCAACTAGTTTTTGCTCTTTCTCCTTAACACTGCGTGCTTAGCGGAGAAGTAACAAATACCAATTTTATAGTCTTTGGTTTGACAAGGTCTGGGCATGAACCCATGATCTACCGCACTCGAGGCAAGCACGCTATCCAATACACCACCGAGGCGGTTGAAAGTTTGAAAATGCCAACTGAGTAATCAGAAGACCTAATGATCACTCAGGCCGAGTTTGATTCAAATTGGCCTATCAGAGGAGGGTTTTTTCCAAGTTGACATGGATATGATGGAAATAGCTCATATTACCAATCCTTTAGGTTATCTAAAAAAAAAGTGTACATAATATTCAGTATACCTCGATTACTGGTGGCTTAGCTTTGTTACGAGATTGGCTTCTCTTCTCTAGGAATTGTTTGGCAAAGTCCTTCGAAGCTTTACTTTCACCCAGGTAAGATCTCACATAATCATGAACCTGAAATAGATATGTTCTCATATAATTTTTTTTTTTAATTATCTGATGTCACGAAATTATGATTTTCATGATTGTCCCTACAGGACAAGATTAATAAATGTATAAATTGAAATTAATGCTTGATTATTTCTAGCTACTGAATCAACTTTAAATCTTAAAACAAGAGCAGAAGAAGAATATCAAGTTCATGTAGTCATACCTGCACATGCAGTTACCTCTATTAAGCAGTCACATGTATTAAAAGGTCATCTTTTCTTGTCCTGTCATAGAAAATTCATATGAATTGAACCTCTTTTAAGAGGTCATGTCTTATAAGGCCACTTTTTCTTTATCTCAAAGGTAACCTCTGAATACAAGTTTTAGTATCTTTCTCCCATTATTACGACGCTTTAACCCAGCTGAACCAGTGGTGGAAAAATCTGTAATCCTCTAGAGGATTAAAATGTCTCGTGCAGAGTGGAGAAATATCGTAACCCACGGAAAACTGAAGGAGAATCTATATATATTCTCTCTATACAATAATCTCCCTCTTATAAGGCCACGCCCTCAGCAAAGAAAGTTGCCTTAAAAGAAGGGAACCACTTTAGTGGTCTTCAATCATCTGTATTTTCAACTATTTATTACCTGTTCAATAAGTTATATAGTATATGCACACAGTTAAGTATGAGATCTATTTGACTGAAGGCTATAAGGGCCATTACATAAAAGTTAGAGGTTTAACACAGGGACAAAACTAGGCATGTTTCTGCAGTGGCCAGCTGTGCTACCTAAAATTACAATCTACAAAATTTAAAGTCGATAGATTGTTACATTATTTTTAGTATCTAAAAAATTGATAAAGAAGCAGAACAAACATTTTAATGTTTGATTTCATCAGTCTTGTTTAAATACATGAAAACATTTAGGAATTATTTAAATAACTTGTCCGCCAATATGCATGTGCAATGTAAAATATATCAGGAATTTTAACGTGGAACTGTTTATATTGATTATGAAGGACGTCATATTAGATTCTGTGATAATATTAACATACCTCATATGGTGATTCTACTTCTGTCAAAAAAGCCACAAAAGTTGGTACTACAAGAAAACAAAGAAAAAGATGGCTTAGTATGTTTAAAAGAATTTTAACCTTTTTTTTCCTTTCTTTATATATATCTATGGTTATTGGTATCAATTTTCATAGATAAACGGATAGTGTGATGCTTAACACTTGAATCTTGGCTGTTTTGATACATACTCATAACTTCTCTTTTTACATATACAGCTTAATCTTGGTTGAACACTATGGATAGCTCAAATTGATTTATATTTCTAAGTGAAAAAAAAACCTTCCCTCGAACAGTCGAACTCAATAAATGGTCCTGTCAAGAATACCATGCCAAACTCGAACATCGCAATTAAATGACAGGTGTATGTTACGGTTGAATGTGCTTACAGCAAAGTGTGATAAATGTCAGATTACCAACAGATAATTGTTTACTTAACCATTACAGGAAGAGGGATAAACTTGTCATAATTTCTGTTAATTAGTCATTAAATTCAGTTGTGGCCTGATTATTAACCGATAATTATGATTAATAAAGAACAATTATTGAACCTGAGACACTTTATTTGAAAATGGGGAAATCACTATAATACCAGACTACAAATTCCACACTTTACAGGACTTACTGTCTACAGATGTATCATTTAACACTTTACAGGACTTACTGTCTACAGATGTATCATTTAACACTTTACAGGACTTACTGTCTACAGATGTATCATTTAGCACTTTACAGGACTTACTGTCTACAGATGTATCATTTAACACTTTACAGGATTTACTGTCTACAGATGTATCATTCAACACTTTACAGGACTTACTGTCTACAGATGCATCATTTAACACTTTACAGGACTTACTGTCTACAGATGTATCATTTAACACTTTACAGGACTTACTGTCTACAGATGTATCATTTAACACTTTACAGGACTTACTGTCTACAGATGTATCCAGACTTTTGAGTGCTCTCTCACACCATTGTGAAAAATCATTTTCCTGAGTCTTTGGCTGTTTAAAAAGTCTCTGTACAGCTTCCTAAAAATAGAAACAAAATCTAGGAGTCTTGTTGCTGCTTGAAAAGACTCTTTACAGAACATAATAATGGCTTATCCAGTATGTAGCTGTTTTAAATAGCCCCCTGGACAATAGCCCCTCGGACAATTGACCCCCATCCCAATTTTTTTTTTTTATTTGAAAAAAAAAAAAAAAAAAAAATTTAAATGAGAAATAAATATGCATAAACTCAGATTAAATTATTCAAATTACTTTTAAGTTGGATTTTTTTCTTTGTATATTAATCATCAAAAGGATTATACAGCTTGTCTAAGCTATGATAAAAATAACTTTCTCTTATTATTTTTAGATAAGAGTTTAATGATTTTCCAATTAAGTTTAATTACCTTAATACAAAATTGGTCTTCAAAGAAAAATTATAAAAAGGAATTTGATTAAACAACTTTTTAACAGTTTTAATATACAAAGGGAAGATAACTCTGTTTACTTTACCTCTTCCTTTTTCATCTTGGAAGGTTTTTGTGTCTTAGACACAGGCACTGAGGGTGTATTCATTGGGTTACCTCCTTTTAAAGCTGGAAATTCAGTGGGGTTACCTTGCATACTGAAAACAAGGAAAGAATATTAATTCTAATATGACGTCCTGTATTCCGTATACAAATAAAGGCATATTTGAATAACAATCAAATATAGGCCACACATGCGCGCTGAGCTAAAAAAAAAAAGCACCTACATAAACACTGACTATTTTCAGAAAATTCTTCATGGTTAGCGATTTTCTATTATTGTTTATCTAAAAATTATTTCTTAAATATATTTCACTTCCAAGATTTTGTTTTTTGTTTTTTCATCACAAAGAAAATTCTGCTTTTTCATTTCAAAAGAACTAAAACGGATCAATCTGCAATTTTTGGAATATGTTGTTTCTACATATTAATTGTTTTCTCGTGTGTTAAAAGTTAAAAAAAAACTAATTCTGGTAAAATATTATTCACGAATGAAAGCTGTATTGTACAATAAAAGCTGTCTAAACTGAACCTCCTTGTGACCAACTTTTGAATCCAGAATAGACAGGTGTCCAGTGTGAAATTAACAACATTTTCCTACGTTGGGACTTTAAACTTTCTTTTCATAATTTATTCAAAGTTCTGTACATGATTCAAGGTTATTAAGGGTTTGATTTACACAGATTTTCACTGCAGTCAACAATATGATCAAACATCTCAGCAAAGAGTAATATCAGCTACTAATTCTGTGTAAAACTTACTTTTTATTTGAAGCAGCAGGTGCCCTTTTAGATGATATAATAGCATCATCCCAGAAGCCTAGAGATCCTGAACCATTTGGACTACCAATGTTTCTGGCTTGGTTTCCCCATGCTCCTTCACTGGCCCAATGTGATGAAGATGTCACTCCACTCCAGGCACTTGCTGCAGATATTGATAAATTCTGAAACAAACATCAAGATTTATAATTCTGTTATACAGTAAAACCTGTCTAAACTGAACCCCTTTGGGACTGAAAAATTTGTTCAGTTTAGACAGGTGTTTGGTTTACACAGGTTCTAATTACATAGACATTTAGTAGATGGGACTGTAAAAGTCTGTCTGGTTTAGGCAGTTTTCAGTTTTCTCAGGGTTCGGTTTAGACAGGTGTCACTGTATAATATTTGGTTTGGTTTATGGTGTTTAACACCACTTTCAACAATATCTTAGTTATATCGTGACAGTCACCTTTATTGGTGGAGGAAAACAGACTACCCAGAGGAAACCACAAACACAAGTCACTGACAAACTTTATCACATACTGTACACCTTGCCATGAACGGGGTTCGAACTCACAACTTTAGTGGCGATAGGAACTGATTGCACAGGTAGTCTTAAATCCAATTACCATACGATCCCGACCACAACGGCCTCTATAAAAAAAAATTTTCAGTTCTTGTTTATATCCATGAATAATATATATCTGTAACTGTGTGCAAAGTCCAGGGGACATTTATGCCATTAAACTTCAATAAACATATATTTATGAGGAAGGTGAAAATACAATGTTATACATATGGTCAGGTGACATATGTCTGGCTGACATGTACTCTCCATGATCAATGTGTGGACCAAATGAGGTGAGCCTAGGTTGTATGGTAGTAGAGAAACTGATTTAATCATGAAAACTTGACATAAATTTAACAAAGTCAGTAGACTGTGAAAATGAGGTCCATGGTCAGAGGACACATGTCCACCTGACAGAAACTAGCCTAATCATGTAAACTTAACAAAAGTCAGTAGTAGACTGTGAACATGAGGTCAAGGTCAGGTGACACAGGCCTGACTGACTTATACCCTATATGATTAATGTGTGGACCAAGTATGGTGAGTTTATGTAATATGTCGCCAAAACTTGAGTGTTAACACCATTACTGCCACCTATATCTCACCTTCAGCAACAATCGCTGCAGGTGAGACATCTAGGTCTAAAATCTAATTTGAGCTGACTTTTATTGTCCCTAATTTTGTATATAAATTTAAATGATTTGCATAAAGGAAACTTAATTTATTGAATGAGACCACAGGAGGACAAACGAACATGGGCAATAAAGACTTCATGACCTGGGTGCCTAGCAAAGGAGATATTAAAAACTGTTTGCCAAGTTTGTAAGCAAGGCATGAAGTTTTTGAAAGACATGACAGAGTTATATGACTTTGAAAAACTTGAAATAAGGTGACAACAAAAAGAAACCATGTTGAAAATATACAATATGGTAGTCCCCCTCATATAAGGCCATCCCTTCTGCAATGGAAAAAAATGGTTTCATAGGAAAGGTGGCATCTCTTAATAGTAGTATTTTAAAATCTCAAGGCATCTGGAATCTGGCCTGATAAGAGGGTGGCCTTTGGTGGGAGTAACCATATAAGAGGGTTGGCCTTTGGTGAGAGTGACCTTATAAGAGGGGGACTAGAATAGCAACTACAGATAGAATCAAAGATAATGACAACAGCAACATACAGAAAGTCCCTGATGCAAAAATGATCCCTTAGTAGCATGACCAATCAAATACCTTGGTTTGTGATTGTTGTTCCTGGTGTTTCTGTTGTCTGTCTAATTCTAGCTGCCGTGCTTGTTCTTCTTGAATTTCTATTAAAGATCTAGAACTTGGTTGATTTGAAAATCTGAAAAACAACCAACAAAAATTAGATTATAATGTTCAATTTTCTAGCACATAAATAAATAGGGTTAGGTTATTAGTATTTTGGCCACTGTAGCAGTTTTACAGCTATATCATGACTACAGGACTTAGTGGAAGAAGCAAGTCTGAACATTTATAATAAACTGATGGGTGAATACCCTAGCCATGGTTATATATGACTACAGGACTTAGTGGAAGAAGAAAGTCTGAACATTTATAATAAACTGATGGGTGAATACCCTAGCCATGGTTATATGTCTAAAACCTGAACACTTGAGGTGGTTTTATGCTTGTAGTCACAAGTCATTGACCATAACCACTCAGTCACAAAGTCCCCCACTTGATACATAATTCTTTGGAAACTGCAAATAAACACAAGTATCAATACAATATTGAACTTATATCCTAGAATTATATAGTACATGCATGCAAGGCTTGACACTAACTTTTTTACCAACTTGTCCATTAGGACTAGTAGCCCAAAGCTTGAGTTGTTCGAAAGCAGGAAATACCTGTCCAAATTTTTTGATTGTTAAAACAAGATAGTGATCATTTTTTTTTAAAACAACTTCTGACAAATCAATAGAAAAGTCCTATACTATATTTGAATAAGGAAAAACAACCATGTCTTTAAAGAAATCTGTCGTTAAATGTTAAATGTTATAAAAAAAAAAAAAAAAAATTATATTAGGACAACTTCCTACCAATGAATTTTATAACATTTTGCAAATTTTAGCGTTTTTATTTATTTTGTTCACTTGTCCCATCGTCCAAGTAACATACAACATTCACTAGTTCGAACCAAACTTTTACCTGTACCGAGCTACAAGACTACTGCTTATGTCAAGCCCTGGTATGTAGTCTTCATCAGGACAAATTTAACTTCTGGTATTGTAAATAAAATAAAGAGTCAAAAACTTGATATTATTGTATTTTCTTAACTATAAGTCTAGGTTTAATTGGCATCTTGTTTATATATTTACAATTGAAAAGACAACCCTTCAAAGTAAAAAAAAAGAGACATCAATTAGTCTGAAAAATTATGGGGAAATAATTTCAAAGGCTTCCGACTTCTACAATATAAATCATCATATTGTCTGGATTTTTCTTTGCACAAAAAACAAATGGGGGACTGTCATGGTCATAATCGTATGGAAGTTGGATTTACAACTACCTATGCAATCAGTGCCTATCACCACTAATGTTGTGAGTTCGAACCCCGTTCTTGGCAAGGTGTACTCGATACAACATTATCTGATAAAGTTTGTCAGTGACAGGTTGGTGGTTTTCTCCAGTTTCCTCCACCAATAAAATTGACTGCCACGATATAACTAAAATATTGTTGAAAGTGTCGTTAAACACCTAAACAAAATAAAAAACAAACTTAGTCAAATATTCAGTATTCTTACATTTGTCCTGACCATGATTTCTGTTGTTGTTGCTGTTGAATGGCCATTAATTGTTGTCTCTGAGCCTCTAACTGTCGCTGAATCTAAATAAAAATTGTAACATAATTAACATTCCTTCCCATCTGAGGACGGTTGATTTTCCTTCCCACCCAGGAAGAGTGGTGACTTTGACAATCAATCAAGGTGGTCTGTGGCCTCATGTGCATGTTTATTTGCATCAAATCAGTCTAAATGAGCAGTGTTTTAGCTTGACTTTGAAATCTTCAGGACAATTTGAGAAATAGGTGGGCAAATGTCCTGAGACAGGTGCCTAGCTGAATCACTGAATCGAATGATTAATAGTGTACAATTGCAATATATTGTAAATGTGTGAGTGATTCATATATATTTTTCCTTATATAATTCTGTGCTCAATTTTTGGTCCTGTGATTAGATCAATAAAATATTCTATATTCATACAACTCATTGTAATTATGAGAATAAATAACAGAAATAATATTCATGTTCCCTTCACTTTTGGAATTTTGGTTGGATTATCTTTCATGTTTACTAACATCTAATCCTCTTTTTGTTCAATATATTTGTGGCCATGATATGAAGGTATTAATATTATTGAAGCGACCTCTATTTCCTGTAGGGGCCACTAACGTTGTGATTTCAAATCCCGCTCAGGCGAGGTGTACTAGATACAACATTATGTGATTAAGTTTATCAGTGACTTGCAACAGGTCAGTGGTTATCTCTGGGTACTCCGGTTTCCTCAACCAATAAAACTGAGTCATGATATAACTGAAATATTGTTAAAAGTGGTGTTAAACACTATAACCTTAACTGCTATTAATTTTCATTAAAGTGAGCCCTCTATCATGTATTCCTTGTATAGAAGTAGCCTCTAAAGCAGTCTTGACTAAAAAGGATATTTATCTCCTCCTGTATCAAGTCTTGACCATATTAAGATATTTACCTCCTCCTGCCTCAGTCTTTCTCTTTCCTCCTGTTCCTGTATTTCTAGTAATGATTTAGCTTTTTGTTGTTCACTAGGACTGGCTCCTCCTTGTTGTTGGTTTGCCCACTGTGCATGCTGTGGCAGCTACGTATTGAAAATATGCACAATCAACATTCCATATGAACATAAAAGTAAGTGTTTAAACAACAAGGATTCTATTTTTTCCCAATGTTTGCATGAAATAGTTCACATTTAGCTTAACCTTCCAACTTCTACGATTAAAATTAAAGGTTGTCTTTGATGCAAGAACATATGTCCAACATTGTTCACCATCTTTTAAGAGAGATAACTGTTTTTGCTATGTGCAATCTATAAGTGACCTTTTGGTTCAGGGGCCATCAAGATTGTTATCGTATGATAGTTGGATTTTGCCTATCACCACTTAAGTTGTGAGTTTGAATCCTGCTCATGGCAAGGTGTATTCAATACGGGAGCAGGACAATAGCCCCCTTGGACAATTGCCCCCCACAATTTTTTTTCAGTTTTATATTTAGTTTCTGATTACCCCTTTCTGACTATGAACTCCATTGCACTAGCTACTATACTTTCACTTCAAAATACACTCCTATTTAAGCCAGTTCTAAGCTTGTACTTAGCTTGCAATCATTTTTTCTCAAAATTCTTTTTAATTATTAACCTTTGTACTTAGCTTTGATCATTGTTTAATGAAATTCCTTTTTATAATTTTTCTTTGAAGACCAATTTTGTAAGGTAATTAAACTTAATTGGAAAATCATTAAACTCTATCTAAAAATAAAATATCTATAAATAATAAGAGAAAGTTATTTTTATCATAGCTTGTCCAAGCTGTATAATCCTTTTGATGATTAATATCACAGGGGCTTGAATCGCTTTCATAGATGTCACACGGCCTATATACCAGTATATATGGTATATAGGCTGTGTGACCTCTATGAAAGCGATTCAAGCCCCTGTGATTAAAATACAAAGAAAAAAATCCAACTTAAAAGTAATTTGAATAATTTAATCTGAGTTTATGCATATTTATTTCTCATTTAAAAAATAAATAAAAATGAAATAAAATTAGTATTACTGTGAGCACAGCTCACTAAGATATACCACCCACTCTCCACATATGTCCAACCTATTTCCATAACCAAAACATTACTGATTGTTCCGACCAAAAATGAAAGGGACCCTCCTCTCTTCACCGGTAAGCTGCTGATAAAATTTCAAAACATTCTGAGAAACACTACTCAAGTTATCATACGACATAGGGTAAAAATCCTATTTTCCGTCATATCAAGTCCAATAACTCTGGAACGGCAAAAGTGAAAATCGTCAAAAATGAAAGGGATCCTCCTCTCTTCACCGGTAAGCTGCTGATAAAATTTCAAAACATTCTGAGAAACACTACTCAAGTTATCATACGACATAGGGTAAAAATCCTATTTTCCGTCATATCAAGTCCAATAACTCTGGAACAGCAAAAGTGAAAATCGTCAAAAAAGAAAAGGATCCTCCTCTCTTCACCAGTAAGCAGCCGATACAATTTAAAAAGATTCTAAGAAACACAACTCAAGTTATCGTACGACATAGGATTTGTCTACAGATGGACGGACGGACATGGTGAAACCAGTATACCCCCCTACAACTTCGTTGCGGGGGGTATAAAAATTGGGGGATGGGGGGCAATTGTCCGGGGGGCTATTGTCCTAGACCCATTCGATACAACATTATATGATAATGTTTGTCACTGACTTACGACAGGTCGATGGTTTTCTTCGGTTTCCTCCACTAATAAAACAGACTACCACGATATAACTGAAATATTTTTGAAAGTGGCGTAAAACACCATAACCCCTGGGTCAGATGAGCTAAAACTATTCTTTAATGTTTACTGTAGCCTATGTTACACTAAAGGCTTGGACTCCACATAAACTGGGTCATTAATTTGTAAAAAAAAATCAATCTTAACATCACAATGACACTTCAAATCAAATACAAAAGGACTTCTCATTAGATCTGACATCTCAGACTTTGTCTTTGATGTTACATAGCTCTGAGAAATCCATTCTCCCGAAACAAATCAATGATAGTATAAATGTACTATATGACATTACACAACAATCAATGTTAGTTCTATGACAGAAACGTTACATCTCTTACCTGCATGTTGGCCATCTGTTCCTGTTGTAACCTCTTCAGGGCCTCTTGTTGTTGACGCTGTTTATGTAATTCTTGTTGCTGTCGCATCTCCTCCTGCTAAAAATAGATTTACCGATTAATTTTCTATAGAACACAAGCTTATTTGAGTATTGGTAGTATTGCCATAGGGCAGACATGAAAAGTATTATAAAAATCAAACTAAATTCAAATGGTTGTTTTCTCCCCCCAATTTTATGAAATATTTTAAGCTTTAAGGTATTTGTGCGTACAAACATTTGTGACGGACATATAGACGGCAAATATAGCTAAAAATCACATGGCATATGGCCAGGTGGGCTAATGATGGTTTTCAAATACTACTTGAGATACTGTCCATATATAGCTTGTGCATAAATTTGGGATCATTTTGTTCTGGTTTGTTATTGGCTAACAAGAACATTTTCGCACTCTCTCTTTTTAAATATTTGAAGGGTCCCTGTATTATAGATTTAATTTGATACCTGTCTTCTCTGTAATTCCTGTTGTTCTTCCATCTCTCTCTGTTTCTGTTCCATCATTTGTCTTTGTTGTTGTCTCATTTCTTCCTCTCTCCTGTCAACAAAATACCCAACATTTAATTGTGGGTCAGTGATTGTTGTTTAAAGCCAAGAAAACAGTTTTTCAGTCATAACATGGCAAGACGATGATGATGATGATGTCTATATTGTACTAGACCAACACCCTTAGATGGATTTTTATAGGCTAGTCCACGAGTAGACATGTTGTTCCACTCCGAACCGACCAGTCTTTTCTCTTACTCGTTAATGCTATGTGCTTATTGGAGAAGCAGCAAATACTAATTAGTCAGAACTCGAATCCACGATATACTGCACTCAAGGTGAGCATTCTAACCATTACATCAACACTGATGTCTGTTTTTGTTCTTATTCACATAATGTGTTATGGCAAACATATTACCGGTACATAATAAGGATTCATTTTCTTTCATAGAAATTTTGGGAACAGGACAAAAGCCCCCCATAATGAAATAATCATAGAATCTTTATACATTTGTTTTTATATTGATGGGGGAATTAATACAAAAAAATAAAATATTTTAAAACATATTTTTCCATTGTTATGGTCAATTATAAAGTGTAAATAAAAAAAACTCTGTTTAATTGTTTAAATTGAAATTAATCAGGTAAAGTTAATCAGGAATTGTTTTTATTGATAAACAATTGTTATTACATTTATAACTTTTGAAGTTATTAAAAGTAATGAGCGAGTTATTTTCTCATCCTGTTTGATATACTATAATGATATTTTTTTTAAGATAAAACAATTTTATTATTTTATTTTTACTTTCTTTGATGAGGGTTATTATAATTCTTAGACAAATATTTCAATTGTTTATGATATCTTCAAGTTCCAATAATAACTTATTATGAAAAATGGTATTCAAAAATAATGTTAACCCATAAATAGAAGTACAATAAGCCTAAAATGTGTGCAAAGATACCAATATATAAATAACTTGTACAATTCATTATTGTTTTTTTTTGTCCAGTGGGCTTTTGTCCTAGACCCAGAAATTTTCTTATATTGATGGAAAATCAATTCAAATTTGTGTCTTAGATATTCTAACTATTCTGATTGAAGCTTAATTAAATTTGTCAGTTAAGTGGTACATTTACCAAAATATTAACGAATTAAGACTTCCATAATTATAAATATACTTCCTTCTTCCCACCATTACCAACCTCATGTTATCTTCCCTTCTTCTCATTTCTTCCTCATGTTTTTGTTGCATCTCTCGTTCTTTTCTCATTTCTTCTTCTTTTCTTCGTCTCTCCACTTCTTCTACATGTTTCCTCTGTCTTTCTTCCTCTTCTTGTTTCTTCCTTCTGACTTCTTCCAAACTCTGTATAAAGATTTTGTTACAAATTGTTGCTCAATGGTACTAAGTTACATGTAATTTTTTTGTCAAGATAGACAAAAAATTACATGTAACTTAGTACCAGTGAGCTATATCATAATGGCTAGGGATATGATGTTTAACGCCATTTTCAACAATATTTCAGCTATATCGTTATATCATAATGAAATTAGACTGAAGCATGCCTCTGGACAGCATATGGACACCAGATGTTTAAGACATATATGATGCCCGGCAAATAAAGGAAATATAAATCCTTATGACATGCACATCTTTGGTTTATGAATAAATATCTTGTAAAGGACTAGAAAAGAAGTATGCCCCATCACTTGATAATTATGGACAAAGTTGTTTTGCTAGGAGTGATTTAAAAAAAATGAACTGTGGACATGCACACCTCCATTATGTGTATAAACATCCTACAAATATTAAAGCTGTAGCTCCAAAACTGTAGGAGGAGATAGCCGGACAAACCATGTATCTATATCCGGACGGACGAAACGGACAAACAGGGGGTAAATTAATATGCCCCCGCCCCCGACTCTTCGTCGCGGGGGCATAAAAATGCTTCAATCTTGAAAACTGTAACAGGAGTTAAAGAGTACAAACAAAACATTCAAACGTTCACTGACTCTGATATTACAATCTCCATGTTTATGTTGTCATTTTTGTAATAATGTGTCGTCTTCACTGACCCCGATATTACAATATCCATATTTATGTTGTCATTTTTGTAATAATGTGTCGTCTTCACTGACCCCGATATTACAATATCCATATTTATGTTGTCATTTTTGTAATAATGTGTCGTCTTCACTGACCCCGATATTACAATATCCATATTTATGTTGTCATTTTTGTAATAATGTGTCGTCTTCACTGACCCCGATATTACAATATCCATATTTATGTTGTCATTTTTGTAATAATGTGTCGTCTTCACTGACCCCGATATTACAATATCCATATTTATGTTGTCATTTTTGTAATAATGTGTCGTCTTCACTGACCCCGATATTACAATATCCATATTTATGTTGTCATTTTTGTAATAATGTGTCGTCTTCACTGACCCCGATATTACAATATCCATATTTATGTTGTCATTTTTGTAATAATGTGTCGTCTTCACTGACCCCGATATTACAATATCCATATTTATGTTGTCATTTTTGTAATAATGTGTCGTCTTCACTGACCCCGATATTACAATATCCATATTTATGTTGTCATTTTTGTAATAATGTGTCGTCTTCACTGACCCCGATATTACAATATCCATATTTATGTTGTCATTTTTGTAATAATGTGTCGTCTTCACTGACCCCGATATTACAATATCCATATTTATGTTGTCATTTTTGTAATAATGTGTCGTCTTCACTGACCCCGATATTACAATATCCATATTTATGTTGTCATTTTTGTAATAATGTGTCGTCTTCACTGACCCCGATATTACAATATCCATATTTATGTTGTCATTTTTGTAATAATGTGTCGTCTTCACTGACCCCGATATTACAATATCCATATTTATGTTGTCATTTTTGTAATAATGTGTCGTCTTCACTGACCCCGATATTACAATATCCATATTTATGTTGTCATTTTTGTAATAATGTGTCGTCTTCACTGACCCCGATATTACAATATCCATATTTATGTTGTCATTTTTGTAATAATGTGTCGTCTTCACTGACCCCGATATTACAATATCCATATTTATGTTGTCATTTTTGTAATAATGTGTCGTCTTCACTGACCCCGATATTACAATATCCATATTTATGTTGTCATTTTTGTAATAATGTGTCGTCTTCACTGACCCCGATATTACAATATCCATATTTATGTTGTCATTTTTGTAATAATGTGTCGTCTTCACTGACCCCGATATTACAATATCCATATTTATGTTGTCATTTTTGTAATAATGTGTCGTCTTCACTGACCCCGATATTACAATATCCATATTTATGTTGTCATTTTTGTAATAATGTGTCGTCTTCACTGACCCCGATATTACAATATCCATATTTATGTTGTCATTTTTGTAATAATGTGTCGTCTTCACCGACCCCGATATTACAATATCCATATTTATGTTGTCATTTTTGTAATAATGTGTCGTCTTCACCGACCCCGATATTACAATATCCATATTTATGTTGTCATTTTTGTAATAATGTGTCGTCTTCACCGACCCCGATATTACAATATCCATATTTATGTTGTCATTTTTGTAATAATGTGTCGTCTTCACCGACCCCGATATTACAATATCCATATTTATGTTGTCATTTTTGTAATAATGTGTCGTCTTCACCGACCCCGATATTACAATATCCATATTTATGTTGTCATTTTTGTAATAATGTGTCGTCTTCACTGACCCCGATATTACAATATCCATATTTATGTTGTCATTTTTGTAATAATGTGTCGTCTTCACTGACCCCGATATTACAATATCCATATTTATGTTGTCATTTTTGTAATAATGTGTCGTCTTCACTGACCCCGATATTACAATATCCATATTTATGTTGTCATTTTTGTAATAATGTGTCGTCTTCACTGACCCCGATATTACAATATCCATATTTATGTTGTCATTTTTGTAATAATGTGTCGTCTTCACTGACCCCGATATTACAATATCCATATTTATGTTGTCATTTTTGTAATAATGTGTCGTCTTCACTGACCCCGATATTACAATATCCATATTTATGTTGTCATTTTTGTAATAATGTGTCGTCTTCACTGACCCCGATATTACAATATCCATATTTATGTTGTCATTTTTGTAATAATGTGTCGTCTTCACTGACCCCGATATTACAATATCCATATTTATGTTGTCATTTTTGTAATAATGTGTCGTCTTCACTGACCCCGATATTACAATATCCATATTTATGTTGTCATTTTTGTAATAATGTGTCGTCTTCACTGACCCCGATATTACAATATCCATATTTATGTTGTCATTTTTGTAATAATGTGTCGTCTTCACTGACCCCGATATTACAATATCCATATTTATGTTGTCATTTTTGTAATAATGTGTCGTCTTCACTGACCCCGATATTACAATATCCATATTTATGTTGTCATTTTTGTAATAATGTGTCGTCTTCACTGACCCCGATATTACAATATCCATATTTATGTTGTTATTTTTGTAATAATGTGTCGTCTTCACTGACCCCGATATTACAATATCCATATTTATGTTGTCATTTTTGTAATAATGTGTCGTCTTCACTGACCCCGATATTACAATATCCATATTTATGTTGTCATTTTTGTAATAATGTGTCGTCTTCACTGACCCTGATATTACAATATCCATATTTATGTTGTCATTTTTGTAATAATGTGTCGTCTTCACTGACCCCGATATTACAATATCCATATTTATGTTGTCATTTTTGTAATAATGTGTCGTCTTCACTGACCCCGATATTACAATATCCATATTTATGTTGTCATTTTTGTAATAATGTGTCGTCTTCACTGACCCCGATATTACAATATCCATATTTATGTTGTCATTTTTGTAATAATGTGTCGTCTTCACTGACCCCGATATTACAATATCCATATTTATGTTGTCATTTTTGTAATAATGTGTCGTCTTCACTGACCCCGATATTACAATATCCATATTTATGTTGTCATTTTTGTAATAATGTGTCTTCTTCACCGACCCCGATATTACAATATCCATATTTATGTTGTCATTTTTGTAATAATGTGTCGTCTTCACTGACCCCGATATTACAATATCCATATTTATGTTGTCATTTTTGTAATAATGTGTCGTCTTCACTGACACCGATATTACAATATCCATATTTATGTTGTCATTTTTGTAATAATGTGTCGTCTTCACTGACCCCGATATTACAATATCCATATTTATGTTGTCATTTTTGTAATAATGTGTCGTCTTCACTGACCCCGGTATTACAATATCCATATTTATGTTGTCATTTTTGTAATAATGTGTCGTCTTCACTGACCCCGATATTACAATATCCATATTTATGTTGTCATTTTTGTAATAATGTGTCGTCTTCACTGACCCCGATATTACAATATCCATATTTATGTTGTCATTTTTGTAATAATGTGTCGTCTTCACTGACCCCGATATTACAATATCCATATTTATGTTGTCATTTTTGTAATAATGTGTCGTCTTCACCGACCCCGATATTACAATATCCATATTTATGTTGTCATTTTTGTAATAATGTGTCGTCTTCACCGACCCCGATATTACAATATCCATATTTATGTTGTCATTTTTGTAATAATGTGTCGTCTTCACTGACCCCGATATTACAATATCCATATTTATGTTGTCATTTTTGTAATAATGTGTCGTCTTCACTGACCCCGATATTACAATATCCATATTTATGTTGTCATTTTTGTAATAATGTGTCGTCTTCACTGACCCCGATATTACAATATCCATATTTATGTTGTCATTTTTGTAATAATGTGTCGTCTTCACTGACCCCGATATTACAATATCCATATTTATGTTGTCATTTTTGTAATAATGTGTCGTCTTCACTGACCCCGATATTACAATATCCATATTTATGTTGTCATTTTTGTAATAATGTGTCGTCTTCACTGACCCCGATATTACAATATCCATATTTATGTTGTCATTTTTGTAATAATGTGTCGTCTTCACCGACCCCGATATTACAATATCCATATTTATGTTGTCATTTTTGTAATAATGTGTCGTCTTCACTGACCCCGATATTACAATATCCATATTTATGTTGTCATTTTTGTAATAATGTGTCGTCTTCACTGACCCCGATATTACAATATCCATATTTATGTAATAATGTGTCGTCTTCACTGACCCCGATATTACAATATCCATATTTATGTAATAATGTGTCGTCTTCACTGACCCCGATATTACAATATCCATATTTATGTTGTCATTTTTGTAATAATGTGTCGTCTTCACTGACCCCGATATTACAATATCCATATTTATGTTGTCATTTTTGTAATAATGTGTCGTCTTCACTGACCCCGATATTACAATATCCATATTTATGTAATAATGTGTCGTCTTCACTGACCCCGATATTACAATATCCATATTTATGTAATAATGTGTCGTCTTCACTGACCCCGATATTACAATATCCATATTTATGTTGTCATTTTTGTGATAGTGTGTTTTTTTTTTTTAATGGATTTCAATTTGTGCAGGTTTTTTTTACTTTGTCTATAACTGTATTACTATCGGAGAACCCATTATCAAGAGGGTTAGGGTTGGGATCCTATTAACTGAATTTCCATCAATGTATGTCCTGGTCTTTTTTGTGTTCAACGACATGTGAGAGACAGTTGCTCATTTTGTAGATATTAGTGGCATTATTGACTATCACTGTTTAACCTTTCTTTTCATAATTACACATAAAACAACTTTAGCTACATTTTTTTTAACCAAGCATACACGTGGCTTAATAGAAATGACATAAATTCACTTTTCCAACTAACCTGTAACTCAAGCTGCCGTTGTTTTTCTATTTCTAACTTTTGTCGTTCCACTTCTTCCTTTTGTCTGCGTAGTTCTTCCTGCTGTTTCATCATTTCTTCATGTTGTCGTTTTAATTCTTCCTGAATTCTTCTTTCTTCTTCTTCCTTTTCCTGTCTTATTCTCTCTAATTGTTCTTCTTTTTCCTGGAGAAAAAAAAAGGCTTAATAATGCTATTTGTATGTACGAACATACATGCTCCCGGTAGCAACAAGAATCTTAAATACTAATTGTTACTTGTATCTTCTGGATTTCTGATTGCATCTATATTTTTTATTTTTGGAACCACATCGGTGGTGTAATAGTTTGCTTTCTCGTCTCAAGTGAGATAGAATGTGTGCTTTCTCGTCTCGAGTGAGGTTCAAGCCCTAATCGGGTCATACCAATGACTATAAAATTGGTATTTGTTGCTTCTCCGCTAAGCACGCAGCATTAACAAGAAAAAGCAAAGACTGGCTGGCTCGGAATCTGGATTATGGGTCAGAGTGGGGAGACATGTCTATCCGAGGACTGTTGTTTCCGAGAGCTAGCACAATAAAAATCCAACTAAGCGTGTTGGTCTCGTACAAAGCTGACCTCATTTATCACTTCATTGAAAATGAACTTGTTATGGCCATGATGTAGCTGAAAAATTGTTGAGTTGGTGTGAAACAACAATCACTCACTCACTCATTACGTATGCATTTTGTTGTGTTATTAACATGATGTTTATTATTTCAGGAGGGCAGTCAAAATTAAACTTGATTTGTGTATTGTGGTCAAAAACATTGTGCTAAAAAAAATTCAAAACATTAGTCCTAGGGAAACTGAAGTTAGAGAATGGAAACCACAATTTTGCCATTTTTCAATTAAATAAAGGGTATACCACTGGAACCACAAAAGGAGTAATAACTATATTCTAACTTGACCAGTGTATTATGGTAAAACACATTGCTTAACAAATTTCAAATGATTTGTTTATGGGGAACTTAAGAAGCTATTGTGAAATTGGTAATGTTTCACAAAATCAAGGGGAATAACTCCAGAATATGTTTTTTTTTCAAACTTGAACTAGTTTTTATGGTCCTTGACAATGTTTTTAAATTTTATATGAATTCCTTAATGGGAACTGAAGTTATTGAACGAAAACCAAATGTTATGACATGGTTAAAACTGAATTGCCTGAACATGCTTCTTTTCACACAAAAACAAATATGTTAAATACCTCATTACCACACAGAAAAAATAAAAATTCAACCATTATACTTAGTAATGGTGGCCACCTTAGACTACAATTGATTGGTTTGGTTTATGATGTTTAACGCCACTTTCAACAATATTTCAGTTATATCGTAGCGGTCAGTTCTATTGGTGGGGGAAACTGGTGTACTCAGAGAAAACCACCGACCTGTCGCAAGTCACTGACAAACTTTATCACATAATGTTGTATCGAGTACACCTCGCCATGAACAGGGTTCGAACTCACAACTTTAGTGGTGATAAGCACTGATTGCACAGGTAGTTGTAAATCCAACTACCATACGATCACGACAGCCCCTTAGACTATAGTTGAACATGGACCATCCTCAATTTTGAAATGTGATCAGCGAGATAAAATTTGATATAAAACATTCTTAAGAATGTAGTTTTTCTAGACCAACCACTGCTTACCTTTCTAGCCTTTTCAACCTGCATTTCTAGATCTGTATTTGTAATGGTTGTCTTCGGATCTAAATCCCATACACTTGTTGGCTGTGACCACCCTCCTGAAATAATAAGCAACATCTTAATAACACAACAAAATATGTGCGACATGAAGAACGGCAATAAAAACATCATTCCTTAATTCAAACATGTCATTATTTCTGTGGTTTTGTTTCCAGTTCATCATCTTTCACAAATGAGATCATTCCTTTCTTCAGAATTTGGTTTAAGAAAAATTTATATTAAGGGTTATAGGGTTATGGTGTTTAATGCCACTTTCAACAATATTTCAGTTATATTGTGGCGGTCAATTTTATTGACGAAGGAAACCAGAGTACACAGGGAAAACCACAGACCTGCCACAAGTCTGACAAACTTTATCACATAAACCACAGACCTGACACAAGTCTGACAAACTTTATCACATAAACCACAGACCTGACACAAGTCTGACAAACTTTATCACATAAACCACAGACCTGACACAAGTCTGACAAACTTTATCACATAAACCACAGACCTGACACAAGTCTGACAAACTTTATCACATAAACCACAGACCTGACACAAGTCTGACAAACTTTATCACATAAACCACAGACCTGACACAAGTCTGACAAACTTTATCACATAAACCACAGACCTAACACAAGTCTGACAAACTTTATCACATAAACCACAGACCTGCCACAAGTCTGACAAACTTTATCACATATTGTTGTATCAGGCACAGCTCACCATGAACGGGATTCAAACTCACAACTTTAGTGGTAATAGGCACTGATTGCACAAATAGTTGTAAATCCAACTACAATACAATCACGACCATGACGGCCCCCAATAATATTACAGAAATCATAAAAAAAACCATATACTCTTCTGAATATTTCTTCACATTTCTTGAGATGCATCTCTGTATTAATTGTCATTGGTTACTTGCAATCCTTTATAATACCAATGTGATCTATAGTACTATAGTTTGTCAATTTATTGATTTTCTATTTTCAGTAACATCTGCCGTCTTGGATGAAGTTTGAACCATTTGGATACAATTTAGAATGGGGACCATCCAAGCCTTCCAAGGAGTATTCCTGCTGCTAAGTTTGGATCAAATTGGCTGGATAGTTTCAGAGATGTTTACTTGCTGCAAATAAAGCTGCTTTGGCCCATTTAAGAATTTTCTATTTTTAGTAACCTTAGTCAATTTTGACTATCCTGGTTTTCTTGCCGACTTTTAAATTATTTGGCTTTCCAATCTTTAGAATATGAGCGTACCTGATGAAAGTTATTCCAGAAACACGTTGAGCACACTAAATTAGACATCTACGTTTTTTATTTGTTTATTTTCCACTGCAAAATACTAATGAATATCACTATCACAAAGACAGTAATGACTATTTCATCACAGTAATGCTAGAATCAGTATATCTTAGTAAAGATCTCTGAAGCACAAGTACATACATGAAATAGGCACAATACACAGTAAATATTACTGTACCAAACAAAATTATACACTCTGCTTCTCTAATAAATGATTTACCCATATTTTGTTTGTTTGTATTTGTATCCCATATAGATGCCCCTTCATCTGTTGATGTGTCTGGTTGTGAGACAGATCTGTGAAATGCTGGATGATTAGGATTTGATGGTGGTACACCGGAAATTGATTCTGTGGGCGGAGATCTACTGTAATGAAAAAATACACAAAAATAAAAGTATACATTAAAACTCGAATATAACGAATACGGTTACAATGAATTTACACCTACAGAAAATCATTTTCATTGTCCTGTCAAAAGCTTTAACAAACCTATTTAGAAAAGTGAGCGAGTGAGTGATTGTTGCTTAATGCCAACTCAGCACTTTTTCAGCTATATCACGACGAGAACAAGTTTAATTTTCAATTTTCAACGCCTAGTTGGTCTTTTATAGTGCTAGCATACTTAATCAACAGTCACCCCACTCGGACACATTATCCTGATTCTGAGCCAATCAGTCTTTGCTTTTTCTTTAATGCTGCATGCTTAGCGGAGAAGCAACAAATACCAACTGTAGTCTTTTGTTTGACTCGATCAGGGCTTGAACATACGATCTACCACACTCGAGATGAGCACACTATTCATTACAATACCGATGCGGTTTTCAGAAAAGTGATGTCATAGTGAATTCAGTTAGTATGAATTTACGGTTATAACAAACAATTCTTAATTCCCCTAAAATGCAAATCCTAATATAATTATAACGGTTAAAACAAACTTCTAAGAACGGATTTACATGATTGATGTCAAAGTTAATCAACTGATATGTCAACATGTTACCGCTTTTTTTTATAAATATGTACATGTCATTTTCAAATATAAATTAATATACAGGTGAGTATTAATCAAATAGTGTTAATTAGATTGTGACTTTTATCATTTGCTGTTTGATGGTTCAGGTTTATAGTGTTTAATGCCACTTTCAACAATATTTCAGTTATATCCCCGTGGTCAGTTTTATTGGTGAAGGAAAACGGAGGACCAGGAAAAAACCACCGACCTGTCGCAAGTCACTGACAAACTTTATCACATAATGTTGTATCGAGTACACCTCCCTATGAGCATGGTTTGACCTCACAACTTTAGTTGTGATAGGCACTCATTGCATAGGTAGTTGTACAATCACGATTTTGACAAATAACGATGGTATTTTGGAATCATACTAGAAATAAATACATTCACTCTACCGAATGGACGACCGACTTCATGGATGCAGTGTGGGAAACTACCGCTCGCTAATTCGCCAAATGCGAGTGTAAAATGATTTTGGCGAGTATTTCTATCCAAGTACTAGCCATTCTGGCGAGTTGGCATGTCTGTGCGAAATACGATAATTTACTGCTCGACAGTTGATGTAACAAAATAAATAGTCCAAAATCGATTGAATGTGATTTACTTGCGTGTTCCGATAAAATAGTACCGAAAAATAAGTTTTTATTCAAATTGTCACTCGTTTTTTGTTGCGGACGCCATCACAGTTTTTATGGAAACACTAAAAACTTACGCGATTGTCCCGACCTTGGTTATTATTTTCTTATCGTTTCTGATTAGAAATCGTGAATGAGATACCTATGAAATACCCTTAAAAACAGATGTTTTGTTATTTCAAACATATTACCATGTTGTAGCCCAAATTTTAGCAGAAGTTGCTAATCATTTACTGAAATAATCGTACATCATTGATCGGAAATGGTACACTTATTTTGTTAATATCCTAAAAGTTCTAAATGTTGACCTTGGCGGCAAATTTGAATTAGGAATGAAACTAAACCCAACATGAAAATATTTAAAATAATTTTAAGCCAAAAGGAAATCCTTCACCTGAAAAAGATGTTAGCCAAAAGACAGTGAGAAAATTTATCCCTAAATGGAAAATAGGGAGAAAATGGTTGATGCATGATGCGAACAAGGGAATGGGGTGTTTCCTAGGCTATATGAGGAAAATTGGACACTTAGTGTTATGGAAGATATGGAGAGTTCAAATGAGGGATCACTCACCATAGTTGGCTAGTGGAATTTAATTTTGGCGAGTAGATTTCAATAGTTACTAGCCAGATTGGCGAGTAACTTTAAAAAATGGTTTCCCACACTGTGGATGGCAATAGGAAACTTCAACTGTTAGTCATCGGCAAGTTTCAAAATATGAGATGCTTCAAAGGAATTCAATATTTGCCTTGAATTGATGGTTAGTTTAGGTTTATTGTGATTAACACCACTTTCAACAATATTTCAGCTATATCGTGGCGGTCAGTTTTAATGGTGGAGGAATCACATAATGTTGTATCGTGTACACCTCGCCATGATCGGGGTTCGAACTCACAACTTTAGTGGTGATAGGCACTGAAAATCCAACTACCATACGATCACGATCACAATGGCCCCCTGCCTTGAATTGAAATGCCACACCTCGAAAATTAATCCATAATTATAATTAATCGACATGAATAGCCATGAAACTTAAATACCTTCACATTGTTAAAACACCTACATATAACTAGCATAAATTATAAATTTTGGTCCCATTTAGATCCCTTTTGAGTCAAGGATCTTTGTTTTAAAAATTCAGAGGATCTGTCAACTACAGCAAAAGTTATTGCACAGAAACTATGAAGTTTGCAGACAGAAGATATTTACATGGGAGATAATTTATTGCACAGAAACCATAAAGTCTACAGACAGAAGATATTTACCTGGGAGATAATTTCTGCATTTGTGATTGTGGAACGACAGATACAGCAGACTGTTTCATCATTAACTGCATGGCTAACTGTTGTTGTTGTAATGGGGGAAGGCTTTTAAACTGTTCATTTTCTTGTAACTGTTGCATGACTTGCTGGATCTGCTGCATCTGTAATTGTCTGCAAAAAAAAACAATGAAAAAATGCCTCAAAATTCATTATGTGTTTCATCTATCTCGTATTCTTTTTTTAATCCTTACACTCTCACAAATGTTTCAAATCCCAAAGGCAAAAACTTAACTTTTTAAGAAAACTTTTACATACTCTGGACCAGCTATGAAATGAACTTCCATTTTCAATACAGCAAGCTTCTTCTCTTAATGCATTTAAAGCAAAAGTTACAAGTCTCAATTTAAATGAGGATGCACCAGAAGTTACCATTAAATGTTTACTAAATCTTTATGTGTATATCTATTACAAGGTTTTGCTTCTTGTGTACAGAGGGCCTGGGTGGCTCAATGAGTTAGGTAGTTGGATTACCTAACAACTCATACAAGCCCATCACCAATACAGCGTGGGTTCGCGCCCGGCTTTGTAAATTACAAAAAAGGGTGCACTCGACTCGCAGCCGCAAGTGATAAAAGTTTATCAGTTGCTTGCCCATGGTTGGTGGTTCTCTCTGGGTACTACGGCTTCTTCCACCACTAAAATTGGTCGTCATGATATAGCTGAAATATTGCTGAAAGTGGCATTAAACACCAAAAATCAATCAATCAATCAATCTTGTGTACAGCCTTTATTTTTACAATGTATGTTTTAATGTCAATGAGTGCCTCAGGGAAAATTAATCATTAACTAATTATCTAACCCTCTATAAAGAATTTATTATTATTATTTTCTACACAAGCACTTGAATATTTAGAAACTGGTGATTTGATGTACACAACATTTAGTAAGAAAGAATCTTGATCTAAATGAACACGAGAGACTATCCAATTTTACACTTAGACACAAATTAAAGAAAAGGAACAGCACTTTTATTGCTTTTCTACATTTCACAGTCACAGTAGCACCTCCAATAATGAGCATAACTCACATCCTATAATTAGTGTGAAACGTCACCTAGCATTATGTGTATATGCAAAATTTCACAAAAATTGGACAGTTCAACAACCAATAAAGTTTATAGGGAAAATTGAAGAAAATAAAATATCTTTGGTATATGTACAAAATCTGTAAAATAAGTCTTACAGATTGAAAATTGTACATGACAGAAAAAACATGTACCCTACATGTGGACAGACAAACGAGCGAGCGAGTGATTGTTGTTTTACACCCATTCAGCAATTTTTCAGCTACATCATGACGAGAGCAAGTTAATTTTCAATGAGATCATGATGGGGTCCGCTTTGTTCTAGACCAACACATCGAGTTGGATTTTTATAATGCTAGCTCACTGAAACAACAATCCGCGGATAGACATGTCTCTCCACTCGTACACATTATTCTGATTCCGAGCAGACCAGTCTTTGCTCTTTCTCCTTAATGCTGCGTGCTTAGCGGAGAAGCAACAAATACCAATTTTATCGTCTTTGGTTTGACCCGACCAGGGCTCGAAGCCACGATCTACCGCACTCGACGTTAGCACATTAACCATTACGCCACCGACGTGGTTAACAAACAAACGAAGGTACAGAGATAAAACAATGTGCCCAGCGACTTCGTCTCAGTCACAGGTGCATAAAAACTATGATAAAAAGTGACATTTCTAACCTCATTATAAACTGTTGCTGCATCATCTGTTGTTGCATCAGTAACTGTTGTAAGGCCTTCATTTGTTCTTGTTGTGCAGCTTCAGAATTAGCCTGACTTGTGGGGGTATTCTGTAATAGAAAATTAAGTTCAGGATTATAGGCGTTTTTGAGGGCCATCGTGGTCATGATCGTAGGGTAGTTGGATTTACAACTACCTGTGCAATTAGTGCCTATCACCACTAAAGTTGTGAGTTCGAATCCTGCTCAGGTGAGGTGTACTCGATAAAACATTTTGTGATAAAGTTTGTCCGTGACTTGCGACAGATCGATGGTTTTCTCCGGTTTCTTCCACCCATAAAACCTTAACACCTATAGGTGTTTTATAATATTTTACAATATTTTAATATAGTGGTAAACTACAGACATTGACATGTACACCTCATCAGGACTTACAGTCATAAATCTTTATAGGTACAACAGATGTTTTACTTGGGGAATTAGTCTTCAAATAGCACACTTTCTACCACAATCTGTATGGTTCATGATGATAAAATTGTCACTGCTGACTTAACCAGTTTTGTCTCACTCAAGGAATTTGATAAAATATGGGATGGTCATGATTCATCTAAACTGGTAAGAAATTGTTTTTTTTCCTCTTTTTTACATACAGGCTGTCAGAATTGATTTTTTTTTTTTATTATTAAAAGTTGCCAATATTCGATGTTTTATACTGATTGCAGTTGAAATTTTTCATAATATCATACGTAAATAGCCTAGAACGAAGGAAATACGTCGCTGTTTGATTCTCTTGTATCCAGTAAAATTTCAATGTTGACACGCGCAATATTCATATGACCTGATGGTGAACTCATTCGGGAAAGCGTTTACACATGTGTGAATTTGTTAAGTTGTTTGTTGATTGAAGAACACGTGCTCAAATCGAATCGTGGAAGCAAAAAAACGTTGACGGATTCTACACGAAAACGACACAAAAAGGAGGATTTACCAAGCTTTGTGTAAAAATTAAAAAAAGATGCTATACCGACCTACTCCATTTTTCAACACGTATACGGTAAGCATAATTTAGTATCTTTTTACGGCCGAATCGTATTTTGACAGTAGAATTGCATCGTAGTTTTTTTTTATATATATTCTTTTTTCAGGAGAAAACGCTAGGTGATATCTCTTTTAAATTAGAGACTAAAATAATGAACTTCATGTCTGTTTTTTTCTAAAAAAATATAATCAAGACTACTTAAGTGTTCACTGTGGTAAAGCTGATGACCGTAACTGTAATTACGGTCATCCCAAGATGGCAGACATGAAATTAGGTAAGAATCTTTTTTGTCGATTAAATTGTTTCTATAATGTATTTTAAATGACACATGCATTAGTACGATAGTAATCTATGAACTTTTCACAAGGAAATCACAAATTACGACTGAAAAATGTATATGAAAGAGAAAATCCGATTTTAAAAAATCGTTAAGATGACCGTAACTGATCATATTTTTTTTAAAGATGACCGTAAACTCAGTTTTCAGCTAAGGTCATCTTAGCGATTTTTTAAAATCGGATTTTATCTTTCATATACATTTTTCAGTCGTAATTTGTGATTTCCTTGTGATAAGTTAATAGATTACTATCGTACCAATGCATGTGCCATTTAAAATACATTATAAAAACAATTTAATCAACAAAAAAGATTCTTACCTGATTCCACGTCCGCCATCTTGGGATGACCGTACGTATTTACAGTTACGGTCATCAGCTTTACCCCAGTGAGTGTTGTCAATAATATGCAATACAATTTTCCCTTCATCGGGCCCCATTGCAGAGTTTGGGTTTGTATTTATTGATTTCATCACGTATTTCCGATTTTAAGTGTCATTCTTACTAAACACCATAATATAATATTAACCGATTACCCCGGGATCCAATTTCATAGATATATTTCTTAAATTATATTAATTCTAACGAATTTTCATGCAACATGCTTCCTGGTTATTCGTAGCAGTTATCAGTGTCCAGCAAACTTCAGAAAAGCAGCCGACTTATAATTAGGTGTGTTAATGGCGATTTCACCAACAGACATTCAAATTCTTTTCACCAATTACAACATTATAACATATTTTTTAAACCTGGCTTTTTGTTCAGAACATTTTAATAGTATAAAACATCGAATATTGGCAACTTTTAAATAAAAAAAAAAAATTCAATTCTGACAGCCTGCATGCCTTTAATAATACATAGAGACGTTTAATTTGTTTCTTTTTAATTACCATATTGCTTTACATTTTCTAGGTTGCCATTGTTACAATAAAACACTTATTTACTTGTTATTCTGACAATAACAAGTTTATTGTCCCCCTCGACACAAATTATTTCCCTCTGCTTCGGGTAAGGTAATAGTTGGTGTAGATACATTGTATATCATTTGCTATGTTGTGGAGTGAGTGAGTGAGTGATTGTTTTTTAACTCCAAATGAGTAATTCTTCAGCTATATTATGGCGAGAACATGTCACATTTTGATGAGATGATGATGATGTCCGCTTTGTACTAGACTAATATGCTGAGTTGGATTTTCATAGTGCTAGCTCATTGAAACCAAAAACCACATGAAGACATGCTGCTCCACTCGGACACATCATTCTGGCCCCTTCCGAGTCAACCAGTCTTTGATCTAACACTTCCTTAATGCTGCGTGTCTGCAGAGAAGCAACAAATACCAATTTAATAGTCTTTGGTTTGATGTGACCTGGTAGAACCCACAATCATAATTGAAGTGAACACACTAATCATTACACCACCGATGAGGTTTAATATATTGTGGGCAAAAAATAACCTCAGCTTTGATGGAATATACAATGTACTTACCAGAGCTGGTGGAGGAGCAGGGCCTGGTAAAAATGGAACTCTACCCCAACTTTTTATAAGTTCTCCTGAAATTTAAATCATGTTTAGTGAAATAATTGTATTTTGTAGCAAATATGAAAAGAAAGTCTTTATAACAAAGATGGTCAACCAATTCAACCAACAATTACCTCTCATCTCTTAATCATTGAACACAAACAAGCCAATATATGCTCAGGGCTCACCACACATAGTAAAAACAGGGCGACTTGACTTTTCTCTCTCTTGACTTAAGGGTGAAGTGAGGGAAAATCTGGGAGACTTCCGAAAATTGATCAAAATTTTAACATTTCTTTCCCCACTACTGCATGTTCCCCTACCTTTCACAAAAACGAACGTGCTGCACTATGATCTTAACTAGAGGCTCAGGTGAGCCTGTATCGCTCACCTGACATAAATAAGTCCTCTTAAGAATGTCTGCATGCTGAATACATCTAAGTTACTATTCAAATCCCATACTGCCATAGGGTTCTATGTTAAAACTATGTCTGCTCATGGCAGCCATCTTGGATGGAGGTCGTGGTCACCGGACACAATTTTGAAAGTATACTACCCAAGGACCATCCATGCCATGTTTGCTTTAAATTGGCTGACTGGTTTCAGAAGAGAAGACTTTTAAACAATTTTCCCATAGGGTCCTATGTTGAAACTATGTCTGCTGACGGCAGCCATTTTGAACCGAGATCGGGATCACTGAACACAATTTTGGAAGTTGACCACCTAAGGACCATCGATGACATGTTTGCTATATTGGCTTATTAGTTTCAGAGGAGAAGATTTTAAAACATTTTTCCCATAGGGTCCTATGTTAAAACTACAGTATGTCTGCTGAAGGTGGCCATCTTGGATGGAGGTCAGGGTCACTGGACACAATTTTGAAAATTGACCACTTAAGGACCATCCATGCCATGTTTGCTTTAAACTGACTTACTGGTTTCAGAGAAGAAGATTTTTAAATATATTTCCCATAGGGTCCTATGTTAAAACTATGTTCGCTGATGGTTGCCATCTTGGATGGAGGTCGGGGTCACAGGACATAATTTTGAAAGTTGACCACCTAAGGACCATTCATCCCATGTTTGCTTTAAACTGACTTACTGGTTTCAGAGGAGAAGACTTTTAAACATTTTTTCCATAGGGTCCTATGTTAAAATTAAGTCGAGTCATGGCGGCCACCTTGAATTTTCCGATCAGCAAACGATTCACAATTTTAGTACAGGACCACCCAATGATCATTCCTGCAAAGCCACAATTCAATTGGCTTAGTGGTTTCTAACAAGAAGATTTTTAAAATTTCGACCAATCAGAACACATTATAGGCCCTGGCAGCCATGTTGGATTTCCGATCAGCACCAAAAACACAAATCTTGTATATGACCATCCAATGAACATTTCTGCCAAGTTTGGTTCAAATCTGTTTTGTGGTTTCAGAAAAAAAGATGAAAATGTGAAATTCCCATAGGGTCCAATGTTAAACTAAGTCGAGTCATGGCAGCCATCTTGAATTTTCGATCAGCAAACGATTCACAAGTTTAGTACAGGACCACCCAATGATCATTCCTGCAAAGTCACAATTCAATTGGCTTAGTGGTTTCTAACAAGAAGATTTTTTAAATTTCGACCAATCAGAACACATTATGGGCCCTGGCAGCCATGTTGGATTTCCGATCAGCGCCAAAAACAAAAATCTTGTATATGACCATCCAATGAACATTTCTGCCAAGTTTGATTCAAATCTGTTTTGTGGTTTCAGAAGAAAAGATGAAAATGTGAAATTCCCATAGGGTCCAATGTTAAACTAAGTCGAGTCATGGCAGCCATCTTGAATTTTCGATCAGCAAACGATTCACAAGTTTAGTACAGGACCACCCAATGATCATTCCTGCAAAGTCACAATTCAATTGGCTTAGTGGTTTCTAACAAGAAGATTTTTTAAATTTCGACCAATCAGAACACATTATGGGCCCTGGCAGCCATGTTGGATTTCCGATCAGCGCCAAAAACAAAAATCTTGTATATGACCATCCAATGAACATTTCTGCCAAGTTTGATTCAAATCTGTTTTGTGGTTTCAGAAGAAAAGATGAAAATGTGAAATTCCCATAGGGTCCAATGTTAAACTAAGTCGAGTCATGGTGGCCATCTTGAATTTCCGATCAGCAAACGATTCACAAGTTTAGTACAGGACCACCCAATGATCATTCCTGCAAAGTCACAATTCAATTGGCCTAGTGGTTTCTAACAAGAAGATTTTTTAAATTTCGACCAATCAGAACACATTATGGGCCCTGGCAGCCATGTTGGATTTCCGATCAGCGCCAAAAACAAAAATCTTGTATATGACCATCCAATGAACATTTCTGCCAAGTTTGATTCAAATCTGTTTTGTGGTTTCAGAAGAAAAGATGAAAATGTGAAATTCCCATAGGGTCCAATGTTAAACTAAGTCGAGTCATGGCAGCCATCTTGAATTTTCGATCAGCAAACGATTCACAAGTTTAGTACAGGACCACCCAATGATCATTCCTGCAAAGTCACAATTCAATTGGCTTAGTGGTTTCTAACAAGAAGATTTTTTAAATTTCGACCAATCAGAACACATTATGGGCCCTGGCAGCCATGTTGGATTTCCGATCAGCGCCAAAAACAAAAATCTTGTATATGACCATCCAATGAACATTTCTGCCAAGTTTGATTCAAATCTGTTTTGTGGTTTCAGAAGAAAAGATGAAAATGTGAAATTCCCATAGGGTCCAATGTTAAACTAAGTCGAGTCATGGTGGCCATCTTGAATTTCCGATCAGCAAACGATTCACAAGTTTAGTACAGGACCACCCAATGATCATTCCTGCAAAGTCACAATTCAATTGGCCTAGTGGTTTCTAACAAGAAGATTTTTTAAATTTCGACCAATCAGAACACATTATGGGCCCTGGCAGCCATGTTGGATTTCCGATCAGCGCCAAAAACAAAAATCTTGTATATGACCATCCAATGAACATTTCTGCCAAGTTTGATTCAAATCTGTTTTGTGGTTTCAGAAAAAAAGATGAAAATGTGAAATTCCCATAGGGTCCTATGTTAAACTAAGTCGAGTCATGGTGGCCATCTTGAATTTCCGATCGGCAAACGATTCACAAGTTTAGTACAGGACCACCCAATGATCATTCCTGCAAAGTCACAATTCAATTGGCTTAGTGGTTTCTAACAAGAAGATTTTTAAAATTTCGACCAATCAGAACACATTATGGGCCCTGGCAGCCATGTTGGATTTCCGATCAGTGCCAAAAACAAAAATCTTGTATATGACCATCCAATGAACATTTCTGCCAAGTTTGGTTCAAATCTGTTTTGTGGTTTCAGAAAAAAAGATGAAAATGTGAAATTCCCATAGGGTCCAATGTTAAACTAAGTCGAGTCATGGCGGCCATCTTGAATTTCCGATCGGCAAACGATTCACAAGTTTAGTACAGGACCACCCAATGATCATTCCTGCAAAGTCACAATTCAATTGGCTTAGTGGTTTCTAACAAGAAGATTTTTAAAATTTCGACCAATCAGAACACATTATGGGCCCTGGCAGCCATGTTGGATTTCCGATCAGCGCCAAAAACAAAAATCTTGTATATGACCATCCAATACACATTTCTGCCAAGTTTGGTTCAAATCTGTTTTGTGGTTTCAGAAAAAAAGATGAAAATGTGAAATTCCCATAGGGTCCAATGTTAAACTAAGTCGAGTCATGGCGGCCATCTTGAATTTCCGATCAGCAAACGATTCACAAGTTTAGTACAGGACCACCCAATGATCATTCCTGCAAAGTCACAATTCAATTGGCTTAGTGGTTTCTAACAAGAAGATTTTTAAAATTTCGACCAATCAGAACACATTATGGGCCCTGGCAGCCATGTTGGATTTCCGATCAGCGCCAAAAACAAAAATCTTGTATATGACCATCCAATGAACATTTCTGCCAAGTTTGATTCAAATCTGTTTTGTGGTTTCAGAAGAAAAGATGAAAATGTGAAATTCCCATAGGGTCCAATGTTAAACTAAGTCGAGTCATGGCGGCCATCTTGAATTTCCGATCGGCAAACGATTCACAAATTTAGTACAGGACCACCCAATGATCATTCCTGCAAAGTCACAATTCAATTGGCTTAGTGGTTTCTAACAAGAAGATTTTTTAAATTTCAACCAATCAGAACACATTATGGGCCCTGGCAGCCATGTTGGATTTCCGATCAGCGCCAAAAACAAAAATCTTGTATATGACCATCCAATGAACATTTCTGCCAAGTTTGGTTCAAATCTGTTTCGTGGTTTCAGAAAAAAAAGATGAAAATGTGAAATTCCCATAGGGTCCAATGTTAAACTAAGTCGAGTCATGGCGGCCATCTTGAATTTCCGATCGGCAAACGATTCACAAGTTTAGTACAGGACCACCCAATGATCATTCCTGCAAAGTCACAATTCAATTGGCTTAGTGGTTTCTAACAAGAAGATTTTTAAAATTTCGACCAATCAGAACACATTATGGGCCCTGGCAGCCATGTTGGATTTCCGATCAGCGCCAAAAACAAAAATCTTGTATATGACCATCCAATGAACATTTCTGCCAAGTTTGGTTCAAATCTGTTTTGTGGTTTCAGAAAAAAAGATGAAAATGTGAAATTCCCATAGGGTCCAATGTTAAACTAAGTCGAGTCATGGCGGCCATCTTGAATTTCCGATCAGCAAACGATTCACAAGTTTAGTACAGGACCACCCAATGATCATTCCTGCAAAGTCACAATTCAATTGGCCTAGTGGTTTCTAACAAGAAGATTTTTTAAATTTCAACCAATCAGAACACATTATGGGCCCTGGCAGCCATGTTGGATTTCCGATCAGCGCCAAAAACAAAAATCTTGTATATGACCATCCAATGAACATTTCTGCCAAGTTTGATTCAAATCTGTTTTGTGGTTTCAGAAAAAAAGATGAAAATGTGAAATTCCCATAGGGTCCTATGTTAAACTAAGTCGAGTCATGGCGGCCATCTTGAATTTCCGATCGGCAAACGATTCACAAGTTTAGTACAGGACCACCCAATGATCATTCCTGCAAAGTCACAATTCAATTGGCTTAGTGGTTTCTAACAAGAAGATTTTTAAAATTTCGACCAATCAGAACACATTATGGGCCCTGGCAGCCATGTTGGATTTCCGATCAGCGCCAAAAACAAAAATCTTGTATATGACCATCCAATGAACATTTCTGCCAAGTTTGGTTCAAATCTGTTTTGTGGTTTCAGAAAAAAAGATGAAAATGTGAAATTCCCATAGGGTCCTATGTTAAACTAAGTCGAGTCATGGCGGCCATCTTGAATTTCCGATCGGCAAACGATTCACAAGTTTAGTACAGGACCACCCAATGATCATTCCTGCAAAGTCACAATTCAATTGGCTTAGTGGTTTCTAACAAGAAGATTTTTAAAATTTCGACCAATCAGAACACATTATGGGCCCTGGCAGCCATGTTGGATTTCCGATCAGTGCCAAAAACAAAAATCTTGTATATGACCATCCAATGAACATTTCTGCCAAGTTTGGTTCAAATCTGTTTTGTGGTTTCAGAAAAAAAGATGAAAATGTGAAATTCCCATAGGGTCCAATGTTAAACTAAGTCGAGTCATGGCGGCCATCTTGAATTTCCGATCGGCAAACGATTCACAAGTTTAGTACAGGACCACCCAATGATCATTCCTGCAAAGTCACAATTCAATTGGCTTAGTGGTTTCTAACAAGAAGATTTTTTAAATTTCGACCAATCAGAACACATTATGGGCCCTGGCAGCCATGTTGGATTTCCGATCAGCGCCAAAAACACAAATCTTGTATATGACCATCCAATGAACATTTCTGCCAAGTTTGGTTCAAATCTGTTTTGTGGTTTCAGAAAAAAAGATGAAAATGTGAAATTCCCATAGGGTCCTATGTTAAACTAAGTCGAGTCATGGCGACCATCTTGAATTTCCGATCAGCAAACGATTCACAAGTTTAGTACAGGACCACCCAATGATCATTCCTGCAAAGTCACAATTCAATTGGCTTAGTGGTTTCTAACAAGAAGATTTTTTAAATTTCGACCAATCAGAACACATTATGGGCCCTGGCAGCCATGTTGGATTTCCGATCAGCGCCAAAAACAAAAATCTTGTATATGACCATCCAATGAACATTTCTGCCAAGTTTGATTCAAATCTGTTTTGTGGTTTCAGAAAAAAAGATGAAAATGTGAAATTCCCATAGGGTCCAATGTTAAACTAAGTCGAGTCATGGTGGCCATCTTGAATTTCCGATCGGCAAACGATTCACAAGTTTAGTACAGGACCACCCAATGATCATTCCTGCAAAGTCACAATTCAATTGGCTTAGTGGTTTCTAACAAGAAGATTTTTAAAATTTCGACCAATCAGAACACATTATGGGCCCTGGCAGCCATGTTGGATTTCCGATCAGTGCCAAAAACACAAATCTTGTATATGACCATCCAATGAACATTTCTGCCAAGTTTGGTTCAAATCTGTTGTGTGGTTTCAGAAAAAAAGATGAAAATGTGAAATTCCCATAGGGTCCAATGTTAAACTAAGTCGAGTCATGGCGGCCATCTTGAATTTCCGATCGGCAAACGATTCACAAGTTTAGTACAGGACCACCCAATGATCATTCCTGCAAAGTCACAATTCAATTGGCTTAGTGGTTTCTAACAAGAAGATTTTTAAAATTTCGACCAATCAGAACACATTATGGGCCCTGGCAGCCATTTTGGATTTCCAATCAGCGCCAAAAACAAAAATCTTGTATATGACCATCCAATGAACATTTCTGCCAAGTTTGGTTCAAATCTGTTTTGTGGTTTCAGAAAAAAAGATGAAAATGTGAAATTCCCATAGGGTCCTATGTTAAACTAAGTCGAGTCATGGTGGCCATCTTGAATTTCCGATCAGCAAACGATTCACAAATTTAGTACAGGACCACCCAATGATCATTCCTGCAAAGTCACAATTCAATTGACTTAGTGGTTTCTGACAAGAAGATTTTTAAAATTTCAGCCAATGAGAACACATTATGGACCCTGGCAGCCATGTTGGATTTCAAATCAGCACCAAAAACACAAATCTGGTAGAGGACCATCCAGTGAACATTTCTGGCAAGTTTGGCTGATTTCTGTTCAGCGGTTTCAGAGAAAAAGATTTAAATGTGAAAAGCTAACGGACGACGGACGCTTACCCATGACAAAAGCTCACATGGCCTATGGCCAGGTGAGCTAAAAAGGATGCAATTAACGAGTTTGGAATAAAATATTGAACATCAAACCCTGTATGGGTCACATTTCAGGAACATGGGAGCTCCTTTTATGTGAATATTGAAGAAAAAGTATGATTATTGGTGAAAAAAATACGGACTTGAAAAGACTGACAGGGCGACTAAAACTTCGCTTTTTGACAGAAATTGGGCGATTTCATTGAAACCAAGGCGAAGAAGTCACCCACTTCGCCTGGTTTGGTGAGCCCTGATGCAGATACAAATCAAGGTCCTTGTTTGGAACAGGCACAAATATGTAGTAATGCACCAATGAGTAAAAACAAATTCTCAAGAAATCAATGGTCTACACATGAGGCTAGAATAAATAGATCATTAATTTGTTGGAACTAAGCAATGATTATATAAGGATCCATTAAACTAGGTGAAGTGAAAGACTTTTTCACCCTGGTTTCAATAAAAATCACCCTGAGGCTAAGTTTTTATCACCTTGTCAGTATTTGGAGTCTTCTTCCACCAATAATCATACTTTTTCTTGTATGTGTATATTCAAACATACAGAGCTCCCAGGTTATTGTATTTTTATCTCTAGGGTTTAATATTCAATGTTTTATTCCCAACTTATTGATTACATCATTTTAAAGATCATTGAGCAGCACTTTTGTACTGAGAAAACTATAATCTGAAGTTCTTAGAACATCAAGCCACCCTGTTTTTACTGACTGTGTCGAGCCCTGATATGTCATAGTAATATAAAAACATGTCTGCAACTGTATTTTTTCAACGTATAAATAATAAATACAAACCTAATGGAGATATTTTTTCATCACAGCCTCTTTTTACTTGTAAATTCATGGTAAAATATCCAGCACTAAACCACTCTGCCATCTCATTTGATGTAAAGGGACCTGTCAAAAATATCATTCTATTATCATGTAAAATGTAGAAGTTCCAAGTTTTTAAAATGAAATATAAAGTAATAAAGGGCAATAACTCCTTCAACAAAAGTGCAAATAAACTTCCATTATGATATGCGAATCTTCATATAGTAGGGAGGTCAGACATTTTTCAATTTTATTTACACAATGGCAAATTCTGTAATTCTGTCTTACATTTGAAAACAGCTGCAGTGACCATGCACTAGAACACTATTATTTAAAATGAATTATTTAAAAGGTGACATGTTGAAATAAATAAATAATGCACATGCTTGGAGAAAATTCTTCATATGTCACAATTTTTTTTATATTTAAACTAGACAGAAGCGACCAAAATTGAATGGAAACTTTGGAAATGGTACCGCTATTTTGAAACTATTTATTCCCTGAAACACATGTTGCTGACCAGTTAGACTGAAAGTAAAACTCTTCTGTAGTGGATAGTAGGCTAGGTTTCAATAATCTCATACAGTTTGATGAGAAAATTCAAAATGTTTATTTATAGGTTCAATTTTATGGGTAAAATTTATCCAATTTTGGTGCCATTTTCAATTTTCCCATTGAAATGCATGGTAAAAAATGATTTTAAAAATGTGTTTGGAAACACATGTTGCTGATGAAACAAAGACTACAACTATGCAATTTCTTTTAGAACAATGTCTAAGCTACATTTATCAAGTACAGTTTCATTAGATTTCATTATTGTTTTCAAATAATTTCTGATATTCTATTTCTTGGTAAAGACAGATAAAATTCAAAATGGCCCATCATTATAAAATATAAGTGGTCATTTTCCGAACTTCAAATTGTCATAACTTTTGAACCGCTTAACCGATTTTAAAAAACTAAACACCACTGTAAATATCTTCAGGAGATCTGATCATTGGTGTGTACTTTAAGATATTTTAACACATTTTCAAAAAAAGTCTGACCCTCCTACATATAGTAATAAATAAGTATGCAAAATTTTGAGGAATTCCCATTTAAAACGTAGGAGGAATTGTGCATGCAAACTTTTGTGACAGACGGAGTACAGGTCAAAAACAAAATGTCTCTCTTAGAAGAAGAGACACAATTAGTTTGGGGGAAAAAACTGGGGTATTCATGTTAATAAAAAAATAATTGCATCATAATAGTTATTGTTAGTAGGATTTCTCTTTAATTAACACAATTTATCAATTACTTCCATTAGGCAGACATTTCAATAACAAAAATCTTATCAATAGTGGCATTGTTTGAAAATCAAAATTCAACGGACAAAGGAAAAATGACTGCTTATTTAAGACCAGTCGATCCAGATTTTCAATTCCAGCCCGCCAATGATCAGAAAGGCATTTTATTAGAAAGCACGGAGGTAATTTTTCAAGGTCCGTTGTTTTTATACCGATTTACAGTTAATTAATTCATTATTCCATAATCTGATAGCTCAATTGGTACAATCGTGTTTTGAGAACACCTCAAAAGTTAATTACCGATGATATTTTTAAAAGTATAGAATGAAAAGAAAATGTTAAACATTGGTAAACTGATACGATAGGATAAACTTTGAGTGACCACTGACCACTTATTTAAGCTAAAATGATTGGGAGGGTTTAAAACTAGCCGCTTACAGCAGGTTATTCAAGGTTTGAAAACATTCATTGATTCAAAATGTACTAATCCAAATTAGGCCACAGTTGACTCCTAAACCTAGACCTTAGTTTTAAACCATTTGATTTGTATTCTAACTCCATGCACACATATTATTACAAACTGATTGTACCTTGCATGTCGCCCTGAGGATCTTTATAAAACCATTTGTGTGCATCTTCATGGTCTGTAGGTAATGCTGTTGAATCTTTGGGTGTAGGAACTCCTGGTGTAGGAACTACTTTCTCTTTGTCATCGTCCTATACAATGTACATGTAACTTAAATATTCCATACAAGAATTTAGTATGTTACGTATATGGAGGTATTTGATAAGCTGACAGAAAAATTAAAACAGAAATATATAGTCCAATTTAATTGTGTTAAAGCTGAAGGGAACAATGATTTTACTTCAAAATAGCTGAGTTTTCTAGATAAATTACAGTAAAAGCTACAAAGAATTTCCCATAGCAATATTACATCCAAGGCAAAGCCTAAAATGGGATGAGAAATCCATTTATATCAATGATAGAATGTTTATCGAAGATTTGTCAAAAGCCATTAAAATAATGTCCCATAGTCACATTTAGATCTTTAAAGTAAACAATATGTTGGTTAATAGGTATTACTGTGTGTAAAGCTCTTCAGAATGTAGAGGTAGACATAAAACAAACAACCATAAATCATGGCCATGACGGTCTCTCTTATATTTCTATTTTTCCCAACGGCAACCATCCAGGGACCATTGTGGCCAAAATTGGCCCAGAAGATTAACATATCAAAAGCTGAATACAAATATGCCTAATGAACAGTGCTCATGATGGTTAAAGGGTTAAAGCTCACATGGGTATTGGTCAGACAAGCTATAAATTCCACTATATATATATATGCTATATAAAGTAATTTAAGCAACACAATAGTATAACTGCAGCCTATACATAATCACTCACCTATAAAACAGATGTCCATTGTTTTCAAAATACAGACATAAAAGTAATTAAATTAAATAGATACCCCCAATAGAATCTCCACACATAATGCATGCAATGTTTTGGTTTTATAAGGCCAGCGGCTTCCATGGAGAAGACTTTTTTCATATTTCAGGCATTCAGATAGTTTTTTGAGGACCATGAGTTCAAATGATCCAGCAATTTCCAAGTATGTCATTATTTTTTCACCATATTTTGACCAATGAAAACCCATCATACCAAGCTATGGTCTGAATCTAAGGATGGATCAATGAAAAATAGCTGAAACTGTATACCTCCTCAGTGATTTTGTTTGCTTTAATTTACCTCCAAAATTCGGCTGTTTCCCTTGTGAAAGCTTCCCAATTTGTCAAAAAAATGGCTTAAAATTCTTCCCAATAAGACATGAATTTTCCCAAAACGGTAGTAGTCTCGATTCTCGTGCATGTAAACATCGTGTTTCCATTTCCTGTGTTATTATTTTAATTCCATGAAAGCGTTTTTGTGAGCCTGATGAATCGCCGTGATGTTTGATGTGTGTGTACTTTCTGATGTCTTGTAAAACGCAGATAAGACATGCTCATTTTTTCCATTTCTTTCCCCTTTATTCAATGTTCCCCTTTCATTAGAATATGTTGCACAATTCGAAGTACTACATTTACTTCAAATTCAGTTTTTAGTACAATTATATAAATTTCCCAGTCTTCTAAAAATGTCACGTATATTCCCAAAACAAACGGTGGAGGTAGTTTTGAAAAAAGGAAACAAAATCACTGCTCCTTTCAAAAAAGGTCAATTTTTTACCTGTTCTGACCATTTCCAATAACTTTCGAAATTTTTTTCCAGAGGAAAATAGCTGATATCAGTTAAATAGAAGAAAAATGATCCCTGGTTCCTGGTTTAAGGAAATGATAAGCGATGTCAAAAAGCACACATGATCTTTAGAAAATTGAGCTAAAAATAGTTTATATGGAAAATGTATGCCAATGGTAAATATACGTCCCACAAAAATGTGGGTCAACTTGTGGCATTTTGTGTCATTTAATACCGTGGTACTACAGAAGCTCTTCCTTTACATCGAAAAGGAAGAGTTCTAAAAATAACTACCAAAGAATAATTTCAAATGGTACAAAATCATTACATAATCAAATCTGGGTCAAAAGTAATTAATACATGTATATTTGGAAGCAAATGCTATTTCAAAGAAAGCCTATTTTCATTGAGACTTTTTAGAACAAATTCACTAAAAGAATTTCTATTTTTTTTTAAACGGAGTAACATGTATTTCTACCATTTGAAAAGTTCTATTGGTTATGGAATTTGTACCTCTGCCGTCATGGCTGACAACACCACATTTTCGGCAGCTTCCTGCAGCCTAGCTAGCGTCTCCGCCTCGGCTGCTTCTTTCTTCAAACTTACGTTAGTCTCTTCATTTTTCACTTTCACGGTGTCACTTTTATTACTATTGATTTGAGCACTATTAATTTCTCGAGAACTTTTCATCTCATTAATAATTTCGGGTTCTTTTGGTTTACAAGTAAAACCTGCCGGTTTCGAAGTCACTATCTTAACATTTGTATCTGGTTTCTTATTTGTTACATGTTCATTTTTCTTTCCAGTTTCATTTTGTTTTCCTTCTTGTTTGACCTGTGGTGGAGGTGTCTTCGCTTTTTCTTTATTTTCTACTTTCACTTTTGTATCTACTTTCTGTTTAGCTGGAGATTTGTTTGTATCACTGTCTTTCTTTTCATTTGTGGGAGGAGGATCTTCATTATTATTTTCTGTTCTTTTGTCATCAGGTTTCTTCTACAACAAGAACATCAAAACTTATAGATATACAGTCAAACTTGTCTATAGCGACCATTGAAGGGAGTTCTGAAAATAGGTCGCATAAGACAGGGGGTCGTTGAATAGAGGTTGTGATATTTGCTCCCAAAATCTCGAGAGGAAAAACCTAGTTCGGGTATATAAATCCGCATCAACTTGTAACCCTTTCGTGTGTAGGACAAACGCATGAATAGAGCTTAAATTCTGGCAAGAAAAAGGTATAATGAAATAAAAAATATGTTCAATTATCGTTAAATATTTCCGTCCTTTGTGGGTGAAATTAAATAAAAAGAATAATAAATGATCGAGTTTTTTACTTTCGTTCAACAGCTATTGTTATCGTAATTAGAATTAATCATTATGATTAGAAGAATTGGGTCTTCAGACAAAAATTTCTTTAACATGCATTAGCCCAATGGACAAATTTGTGATAAACTTGAACATTCATCTTTGTTGTCTCCTTTAAGCACTTATTATTTCTCTTAAAAACAAAATCTTGAGAATTTAACTCTTTTTTTTATATAATATTTTGAAGTATTTATGAATCAATTTTTATATAATTTAATTACATTCCGTCATAAAAGAAGAGTTTGAAGATACCAAAGGGGCAATCAGAATACATATATCGAAGAAGAACAGACAACACAATGGCCAAAAGAAAAAGTACAAACAACGATCAACAAAACATACATATAAAACTAAAGATCGAGTAACACGAACCCACTAAAAACTGGGGGTGAGCTCCAGAAGGGTAAGCAGTTTCTGCTCCACTAGTGACACCCGTCGTGCTAATCTAGTTACAAATCCAGTGAAAAGTCATGAACGAGGAAAGGACCGAGAAGTGCTTACGACAAGTGGAACATATCCGTGGTCATTTGTGACACAGATATTCCATAACGGTCAACCAAGTCATGGTCAACTTAACTAAGAGGAACCCTTGGTTCAGTAGCTTCCTTGTTAGCAGCAACCCTCTATCAAGGAAATCCTGATAGGAACCACAAGCTCTGGAATATCGTATCAACTGAGAGATATATACTCCATATGCAGGTGCTGCTGGAATGTTGCTACATATGAATGGAAAGTTCACAATGGGAAAATTGAAATCATCTCTTTTGTCGTAAAGTTTCGTTCTTAACCGCCCCTCACTGTCAATGTAAATGTTGTACCTTAGTAGATACAAAGGCACCACTTGAATCAAACGTTCCTACATCATTCCCTTCTGTGTCTGGCATACTCCATTCTGGTAAATTATCTGTAAAAAAAATTTAAAACTATTGGATCTATCTGTTTGTATAAAAAATATGTTAACAAAGTTTGATGACGTCATCATTTTCGCAATGAGGTGAAAATGATGACATCATAGAACTTTGTGAAATGGTGTACCAACGACAATTATCTGTTCAAAAATAGTGTTTCAGTAGTATTACCTTTTTAGGGTTGGGGTGTTTAATGCACTTTCAACAATATTTCAATTATATCGTGGCAGTCAGTTTTATTGGTGGAGGAAACAGAGTAACGATGACCTGCCGCATGCCAGTTAACAAACTTTATCACATAATGTTGTATCATGTCCCTTTTTAAACAACCATCAATCATCATTTGCTAACCATGTATGTATCCTGAACAGCATATGTAAAGTCCATGTGACCTCATTGTGAGACAATTTATCACAATTGCACGACAATATAACCTACTTTATTCTGAATTTTAATTCAATCCTGTTTAGGCAGATAAACGTGAAACATGAAAGCCTAAAAAAACTAAGCATGATTGCACTGATCTTAAAGAGTGCTTATGTGAAAGGTACAGCCCCACCAGGATCTCACATCAAAGGTTTTCTGTACGCTTGTGAACCTGCAAACTGTTTTGCCCCAAACCCTTATTTCCTGACATCTCTGATACCTTGACAGAAAACTTTTATAGCATATTTTGACAAGGCCAAAAAAAAATATATGTGTGTTTACTGTCACATGTCAACAAAATCTAGGGTCGGTCGGTCGGCATTCATTTTTTTAACTATCGGCAAAACCGGAAATAGTCGTGCCCGGTTCCGGAATCCGATATTTCATTTTTGAAATTTCCGGTAAGCCGTCATTTGTTTTATGACGAGTTACACAGTTTTTCTACCTTCTTTGCTCTCAAATTCGACAAAAAGCTAGTGGTTGAATAAATAAAACATTGTTGCTGATTAAACAACAAAAATGGTTATCCGAATTCTGTGTAAAAATTGATAGGGTCGTTAGCAAAAATTAGGGTGGAATAATTGCCGATAAAAAAGGTTAGGGTCAGCGGCTGAAAAATAGGGTGGGTCGGGTGACCGTAAACACACATATTTTTTTTTTGGCCCAAGTTCCAAGGTCGGGTCAAACCAAAGACCATAAAATTGGTATTGACTGCTTTTTCTCGCCATGATATAGTTGAACTAGAGGCTCCCAGGAGCCTGTAATCGCTCACCTGGTTTTCAATTTGACATCTAAAGTTGATAGAAAATGGGGGTGTTACACATAATTTTAAAAGTGGGCCACCCAAAGATCATTTCAACTCAAATTTCTGAGCAAAAGATTTTGATGTGATTTTTATCTCATAATATTCCTAAATGGAATAAACTGGCTGAAAAAATCTCACAGAAAAACCCAGAATATATGTTAAACTACTCATTGCCATATAGCTGCAGTTAAAATTTGAGTTCATTTTGATTTGTAATAAAGCGGAAATTGACAACTAAAGAAATTTCTATTTTTTGCAACAGTAGCCATTTTGAATGGAGGGCGGGGCTGTCGGACACAATATTGAAAGGGGACCACCCAAGGACCATCCCAGCCAAATTTGCTTTAATTTGGTTCAGCGGTTTCAGAGGAGAAGATTTAAATGTGATCTTTTATCAAAATATGTCTAATTTGTATAATCAGTATAAATCGGTTGAAAGAAAAAATTCACAGATAAACCCAGAATATATGTTAATCTACTCATTGTCATGTAGCTGCAGTTAAAATTTGAGCTCATTTTGATTTATAATAAAGCAGCAATGGACAATTGAAGAAATTTCTATTTTTAGTAACAGCAGCCATCTTGGAGGGCGGGGCTGTCGGATACAATTTTGAAAGGGACCCACCCAAGGACCATCCCTACCAGGTTTAGTGTAATTTGGTTCAGCGGTTTCAGAGGAGAAGATTTAAATGTGATCTTTTATCAAAATATGCCTAATTTGCATAATCGGTATATATCGGCTGAAAGAAAAATTTCACAGAAAAACCCGGAATATATGTTAAACTACTCCTTACCATGTAGCTGCAGTTAAAATTTGAGCTCATTTTGACTTATACTAAAGCAGCAATGAACAATTAAAATTTCATCCCCCCTTTTTTTCTATTTTTAGCTTGGCAGCCATCTTGGTTGGAAGTCGGGATCACCGGACACAATTTTGGAAGGGGGCCATCCAAGGACCATTCCACCAACGTTTGGTTCAAATTGGCCCAGTGGCTTCAGAGGAGTTGATTAAAATGTGAAAAGTTAACGGACGGACGACCAGTGGTGACAATAGCTTGGGTCAGGTGAGCTAAAAATTGTAGCTTGATATGGCTGAAAAATTACTCACTTAGCATTAAACAACAATCACTCACAGTTTGTAGAATTAATACCTTCTTCCTCCCAAGATTCACTGATACGATTTCTTTGGTATGATCTTCCTTTATCTCTGTCAAATCCTCCTCTTTGTATGCCATTTGGTTGGTGTCTTTCTGAATCGAAACCACCCCTATCTATTCTGTTTATTGGTTCTCGCCAACTTCCTCTTGTATCTATAAGAAAGAACTGAGAGTATCAAAAGGGCAGGGGCAATAAAATGTCTTAAAATAATTCAACAGATATTCACTATATGGTGAAGACAAATATAAAGTCAACAGCAACTATATACAGCTATGTTAAATGTGACACAGTCTAGTTGATACATAAACAATATACTTCCATTGTCAGCAAATACAAAATTTATTTGTATGAGCTTTAGAAACAGGAAGAAATGCAAATTTTTCTTTCCTGTTTCAAGGCAAGCACAATTCTTTTTAATATTTCCTGACAATGTATGTATATAGTCCTTAGGGCTTTTCCAGGAAAACATACATGGGGGGGTGGGGGGGGGGTCGGAACTCCGACAATAATTTGGGGTACTACCACCAAAATTTTAATTGTTTTTGGGTTACCACCACATAAATATAAATACTCAAAATGGCCCCCACTTAGAAAATAGATATAGATATGGTAAAAATACTGACAACCACGATTAATTAAATAGAAATTTGACAACAACCCCCAGAAAAGAAATGCGTTTTACGCCCAACACCTAGATAAAAAAAAAATCAATGGCATTCCGACCCTACCGGGTATTTTTTCAGCTTTATTGAGAATCTGACCACTCATTCACTCTCCCTCCCCCCCCCCACATTTTCTTTGGGTTATGTGACTGTAAAACTTGTCCTTTGAGGTGAGAATCCAGGCTTAATTTCCCCTTAGTTGAGTTTGGCTTGAGCCACATAGTCAATTGTGAGTGCAAGGTAGTACGACAAAGATGTTGAGCACAATGCTAGACAATGTGATGTCTAAATGTAAACCATGCTAAATAGGTAAAAGTAATAACAGTTGATGTTTTTGCTACAAATAATAAACAAATTAATTTTAAGTGATTTAGACTACAATTCATACAATACATACTCCATTTAGATCCTCCTGCTTTTCTCCAATCCCCATCCTCCTCTTCTTCATCCCCACCCCTGTCTCTCCAATTTTCATTACTCAGCGATCTTTGAAATTGTCTTTGTGGGGGGCCTGATGAACCATCTTCATAGCGTAACTGGTAATTTCTCTTTGCACCACTGTAAAAGTATTCATATTGATGCTATTTAAATTGATAAAAACATTTTAAAGACCCTTCTATTGACTGGGGATTCATATTGAGGATATTTAACTCCAAAGAGACATTTTAAAGACCCTTCTATTGACTGGGGATTCATATTGAGGATATTTAACTCCAAAGAGACATTTTAAAGACCCTTCTATTGACTGGGGATTCATATTGAGGATATTTAACCCCAAAGAGACATTTTAAAGACCCTTCTATTGACTGGGGATTCATATTGAGGATATTTAACTCCAAAGAGACATTTTAAAGACCCTTCTATTGCCTGGGGATTCATATTGAGGATATTTAACTCCAAAGAGACATTTTAAAGACCCTTCTATTGACTGGGGGTTCATAATTATGACATTAAATCTATAGGAACATTTTACAGACCCTTCTATTGACTGGGGGCAGTGGTGGTTCATAATTATGATATTTAACTCCATAGGAACATTTTAAAGACCTCTCTATTGACTAGGGTTCATAACGTTTGTTCTTGATAGCTTAAAACATTCACTTATGTCCAAGTTATTGTTGAATCTGGGTATTAACAGTTGATGATCAAATTACTATAGTGTCATACTGAGTTTTTATATTAGTAAGAAGAGTTTGAATATACCAAAGGGGTAATTAGTATCCATATATCAAAGAAGAACAGAGAACACAATGGCCAAGCATTAGATATCTACCTTGTCTGTTGAGCATTATTTTAACAAATGGAAAGCTTTTCAATCATACATTGATAGTTTCGTTATTATAATTCCTGATATTATCATCTTTTATACTTTTTTTGTATATAAAACTTTAACCTTTATTTTATGAAAAGAGACCACTTTTAATATTAGTCTATACTTTTTTTTTGTAAGAAAAACTTTTGGGGTTAGGGTTTTGGTGTTTAACACCACTTACAACAATATTTCAGTTATATTGGTGGAGGAAACCAGACGACCCGGAGAAAACCACTGCCCTGTTGCAAGTCACTGACAAACTTTATCACATAATGTTGTATCAAGTACACCTCGCTAGAGTGGAGTTCCAACTCACAAAGTTAGTGTTGATAGGCACTGATTGAGAGTTGGTCCATCTAGGACAAGAGAAACAAATTGAAGAATTGCCCGACTTGCCTAGATAGTAGAGTAAAGCAAACATTAAATCAGACTTTATCATCATTCAGACTTACACTTCCTCCCATCCATCTGATCTGGAGTGACTCGGTGGCCTGCCGAACCCCCCTCCTTCCTCTGCTGACAGACCCCTCTGTAGATAACCTTCACCCCGACCTCTGCCTGAAAAACAGAAAACAAAACAATGATAAACATACTATCAACTATCCTTAAACCATACCAAATTAGTGAATGAACGAAGATAAGTCGTCAATGGAAAACATACTATTAATTTTCCTTAAACCATAGGAAATTAGCTAACAATAGAAGTACTGTAAAACTATGGAGATTTGGGTAGGGAAATATGCTTAAAGTAAATGATCTTTCATTTCATGTGAATAAAAACCCTGTATAAAAGATATTAAACAGTACAAACCTCGCCCTCTTCCTCTCTCTATACCTCCTCTGCCTCCTCTAACTCCAGGAGGACCACCTCTCCCAAACATCCGAAGAACTGCTGTACTGTTAACAGATTGTGACATTAATCTCTGAAATCATGTCATAAGAAAACTGGTTATGGTTGACGACAACGCAACTTGCATACGTATACCATGCAATAGAAAAAGGAGTAAATATAGTGAAAGCGCTATTTTTTTACTTATACAAAACAATAGAAAACGGAGTCAATTTGTTGAAATTCCTGCTAAGGGCTGTTCCAGAAAAAAGGACGGCAACTGATATTTTTTTCTATGGGTCGCCGTGCAAATGAAAATTTAAATTCTGTTGGTGGTCGTTTTGAACGAAATTTCAATTTCATTGGTGGTCGGTGATTTTGAATAAAAATAATTGTATGGGTTGTGGGTAACCAGAAGATTAGTTTTTCCGTAATGTAAACGTGCAGCGAGTACAGCTTTTCCGTGTATTTTTGCGATATTTACAAGTGCATTTTCCGGTTAGAGTTACCTCCCATATTATCGATTTGGTAACCAGACAGTTCGGCCCGCGGACAACCGTACATTAGGACTACTCGGACCATTACAGGGCAATCCGGATTGTAATAAATTTTGATCAGGTCGTGAAAAATAACTTAAAGCACATATAGGCATTTAAATCTTATTTTCACTATATCCTAGTAGTCCTAGACTTTCTGGACCGAATGTCCACGGGCCGAGTTGTCCCTTTATATTACGTAATGTCGTACGAAATGGTCGTAAAGGTATTAAATACATTTAATACGATTAATTGCTATTTGATTTATAACAGAGTCGTTGTATTACAAAATATTTCTTTCCCAAGGGAATAAGTTTTTAGTCTATTCATAATTGTGAAAAAAAATAAAGATATCGAGATAATTCGAAGTTTCGTTTTGTGAGCATTACAGGTTCCATGCCACTAAGCCTCTAATGTGGTTTCAATGGACAGTTTTGGGGTGAACATATGGCTAATTTCCCATGTTGCTTCCATTTGTCTTTTCTACATGATAGAAATTCTAAACTGGACACAACAAATAATGATATGTTGAGTTCGACTAAGTTAATAGCAAAATAGGAGATGTGGCATGACTGTCAATGAGACAGCCATCCGTTGAATTCCAAGACACAACATTGTAACATTTACAGGTCACAATATGGTCTTCAACAATGGACAACGCCCATACCATAAAGCATGCTGTGAAAGGCCCCTAAATAAATGTGAAATAATTCAATGTTATAAAGCATGGCCTATCTTCAAAAATATGTAAAACAGAAAACAAACATAGACAACGAAACTACAACTGTACTACAGGTACCTGGCTTGGGACAGGGAAACAAATATGTGGCTTGGTTAAACCATCTTGTGAGCACTCAACCTTCCCCCTTCCTACTTGGGACAGGGGTGTGACAACAATCAAAACAAAAGGGCTTTCACTAGTTATTGGAGAATGGATGAAAAGTTCATAGATTTGAATCTCATTCATATTAAAGTTTACATTATATCAATGACTACTTCGGTCAGAACTACAGGCTCCAGGTATGGGGCATTCACATAAGTATGTAATGGAATTAAGCACTGAAGTGTGGAGCATTTTCAGAAGTAAAACCAGATTTATGATTTTTTCACTCTAAAGGCATGGCTATTGGAAAATAAAGAATAAAAAATGAAATATTTTTATTAAAGCAAGATGCTTAAAGGGAAACTTCGCAAAAAAAAATTTTTTTTTATATGTTTTTCCTGATGTATAAATATGGATGTTTATATGTATATTAGCATTTTATTATGTTGGATAAGGGAATGAAAACGATTTTAAAATTCGGTCAACGATAGATGGATGTCGTCATTTTGATAGCATCTCGATACCAATTATCATGTGATGTCTAAATACCACCACGCCCCAAAACAAGCGTGACAAACTGGGGTCCTCATTCAGTGTCGATATGGCTTGTCAGGCGTAATTCCTTTTATTTTTCTTATTATTCTAAATACAGTCAAACTTGTATTAAGAGGTCACCTTTGGGACAAAGAAAAAGTAGCCTTTTAAGACAGGTGACCTCTTAAAAGAGGTTCAATTCATATGAAATTTTCTATAACAGGACAAGAAAAAGGTGACCTTTTAATACAGGTGACTGCTTAATAGAGGTGACCACATGGACAGGTTTGACTATATATGAATTTATTACACAATCACTTTTTGCAGATTTACGTTTTGTTTCTATATACTTATGGCAAAACAAACGAATCGGAGAAAACGGTCCGTCTTTAATGAGACACATTTACAAAAGATTTTTTTCGAAAATTTAAGAACTACGAAATTATGTGAAAAAAAAGAACGGACATCGGAACAATGCCATGAATTCGTAAAAAAAAAATATAATAGGCATATACTACGGGGCAAAATTGTTTTAATGATATTATCTATAATATCGCACTTTGTAATCGATCATTCATGCACTACAATAAAGCTACACATAAGCTCTGCTTCTTAGCTAAAAGTACAGAAAGTTACAGGGTAGGAAGCCATAAAATTGAGAGGATTATGTAAACACATAATTTGTAATAGTTTTCATTTGACAATTACAGACGATGAGTATAATAAATACTTTTAAAGTTTATTATACAAAACTTCAGGGTACATCTCTTACGTAATATAATAATTTGTTTATGGAAATACAATATTCTTATTCGCCAACAGTAAAAAGATTAATCTGTTTTCATAACGGTTATTTCTGATTTGAACAAAGCGTAACATATAATATGTCTCTGCATAAAGAAAACATTTTTTTGTTTATTTTAATCACGTCTTTCGAACTGGCAGACCCTTCTGATTAATCTCAGAATAGTCATAAAAAATATGGTTGTTGTTTTTATAAGGAAAAATTGCATACAAATGGTTTTTGTCTATTTTGCTTTTTGGGGTTTGCAAGAAGAATTTTCTACCCTGCCCTGGTTCACCCTGCTTTACTTCATAATTTTAGTTGTTGCTATATCATTCTGATGAGGCACAAAAAAAAATCAAGATAAAAATGAACAATTCAATATAACTTACGATCAATGTTAATCTTAAGATTTTTTTGTGAAAATAGCCCCAGAATCATTGCTGCATCAGGCATGGATCCAGTAGTTTTGAAAATGGGGTCCCAGGCTCTTGTTTGCCAATTTTTACCCAATTTATACACGACTTTTACTAAATTGTCGAACACCCCCTTGATCCGCCAGTGTGCATTAATATGCATCCATTCCTAATGTATACTTGATCAGGGTCGTGTATTTTGATCACCTATTAGAACCTTTAAAATGTGTATTGCATCTCCTATTCTAGTCACGTGTAGCGTTAACGGGTCACAAAATGTGCATTGCGTTTCTGATTATTGCCAAAGATTGTGACACATGTATTCAAGTATTCGTTCAGAGTCCTGTCGACTGGATGTAAAATGACACTTGTATATTCTGCCTGGCGACTTCCTGTGTGGACCTAAACTCAATACGCAATATTAGGTACCCTGCTGAGTGAACCGGTTTGAATGTACCTGTCGTTTTCAGAATGAAAATAAAAATAAGTAAATCCCGCCTTTCACTTCTTATTTCAGGAATTATTTGCCTCAATTTATTGAAGAATAAAATATCTAAAATTAAAATATGGTCCCTCGCTTCTGAAAATACATGAAAAATATAAGAAATATATTTTCCACATAATATTGTACATTTCACTCATCAAACAAAAAAAGGAAAAAAATTAACATTCTTAAATCACTTGCTCGCTCCAACGTTTTTAGCACAAAATCCGAAGAACAAGAAGTAAATTTGGTGTGGTCTAATCTCTGTATATTTTGACTGCTTTATATATATATCTGTTTATACCGCTCATGATCATGATCTCTTCCGAACTTTGTCTGAATGAATATCAGTGGATATCAAAATTATAGGTCAAGTTTGCTTACAGGGTTCCGAGCTGAAAAAAATCATATATTTAGGTTTTGTGCCTTCTGGGGGTCACTGAGCAAAGATTTTTCTTTTCTTTAAACACTAACTTTGTAAACTCAGTTGCCACCCGATCTCCTAACCTTTAATTTTTAGTTCTTTAATTAAAATTAAAACATCTTTTATGAACATCGATCGTTAAAATTGTGAATACATATTAATTATGATGAGACAGCTATATATAGTTAGGCCAATTTGGCGACTCTAATAATGAAAACTTATAATTTCAAGGATGGTGTATACTTTTTTATCATCTAAAACATAATTACAATTATAATTGTTCCTGTTATTTCAACATTATATTTATTCTAATGTTTTAAAAATATTTTATCTTTAATAAATAATAAACGATCTACCAACTCGTCTTGGAAAGCAAATAGTGTGTATTCAAATTCCCATTTTATTAATCTGATCAATACACAAGTTACGCGTTGTCAAAATTATCCATTATATTTTTCAGCACATTAGCAGTAAAACAAAATGAACATAATTGTAAAAGGGATCCTACATATAGTGAATGTAGGTGATTGTTGTAAAACACTCTTTCCATTGTAAATATAAAGGAAATGAAACATTTTGTTCATTTAAAATAGTTGTTTGTCAAAAAGGTACGTAGCTGTTCACTTCAGTATTTAATTTTCCAACGGTTATTAGATTTAAATTACAATCCTCTGAGCGCTTTAAATGAAGCGAATTTAACATCAGCGACCCAGACTTTAAATTCCAATCCCACAATGCAATTATCGGGCTAAAACGTCACAACCCATGACAAAATTAGAAATTAAAATTACAAATTTGCGATATGCTTCGTTATTTGTGGAAATATGTCGATAAAACTTTGTGAATATGTATTTTATATCACCAGGAACATATTTAGCTAACATGTAAAAAATCGTGAAGTTTCCCTTTAATCTAATATATATATATATATATAACAGTTTCAATTAAAAAAAAACAGTTATGAGGAGGATTACTACAATTATCATATGCTTAGAGGACATAATATTTCTTTAATCCTGAAATAATGGATGAACTTGTCAAGTTAATTGTTTTTCTTTCAACACAGATTCTGTTTAAACATCTGAAACCTTTGAAAACACAATGCAGTCATTTTACCATATACAGCTACATTGTAACAAAGTTACATGATGTCCTGTGCTTGACATGAACGAGCCATATAAATGTATATATTCTTATATTTTACTACAACTTTGTACAACTTCATACACATAAAATAAATTCTATGGGTGGCTGGTCTTCTATATATATTTTTTTCTAATTCTATGGGTCATTGAATTTTACTACAGTATAACCTCGTTAAACCGCCATCATCTGTCCAGCCAGATTTTAGCGTTATAACGAGTTTGGCGATAAACTGAGTAAGGACAGAAAACCGGAAGTCAACAGTTTGATTTTAAATTTGGAATGACTGACGGTTTGATTTTTACAAGTTTACCGGAAATGAGTATTATCACTTACAATTATAATATATATTCTAATATATATGTTTCATTTTGACAGTTGTAGAAAATTTCAGCATTTGTAAATTTAGCAGAATTTATTTTATCGAATTTGAAAAGAAAAAAATCTCCTGGAATTACGTTATTAGCACGTATACTAGCAATTTCCTTTAATATATATTAAATTCGTTTTTACGTCTTACAAATATTTACTCTCCATTTTATTTACAATTTTTGTTTACCACAACTAAAAAAAGAACAATAAAGGTTTTTTTCTCACTCGTTGTCGTGTCACAAGATTAATCCTGTCCCTGGGGCAAATGTACAGTTAACATATGAATAATTGATCATTAATTGTTTAAAGAAAGGTGATAACATATGCTTATTGAAGCAAGGGTGTTATACTTTAATTGAAAAATGTTTATACAACACTTAGAAGCATGTCACCGTCAGTAAATTTTATTTCTATAACCGGAAGTTGTTAAAATCTATTCACATATAAACATTTCTGTCGTTTTTACACATGCATTCACAATCAAATAATTCACAACATCTTCACGTGGATTATAACCCATTAAAAGAAAGGCTTGTACTTATTTCTTCATTAATGTTCAGAAAGTCGAGGTGACTGGAGGACATCATTTGCCAATATATCGATGTCGAGCTGCTTCCCAAGTTTCATTGTTCGTTGGATTCTTAATTTCCACAATTTCTCTTTTGTCGAGAATCAAGCAAATTTCTTTTACGCTTAGGCGTCGACATTTTCAACACAAATGAAAAGAACACACAAACAAATTTATTAAGTTTTATTCAGAATGAAAAGTATTCAGTTCAGGGTTGTAAAATTTTATTGTAAAGAATACAATTAACTGTTTTCACAGCAATATCTATTTGCCTTGACTGCTTGTTTACTTACCTTGATTGACAGGCACTTCTAAAATCACCGAGGTGTGACATTATTGATTGGCATTATGATCGAAGTTTAAATAACAGTAAATTGACCGTTTGGTCTTTAATTACCGTGGCGGATGGCGGTATGCGAGTTTGGCATTTTAACGGGGTTATTACTACATACAGAAAACGGGACTGCAGAAATTCTTGGCGATACGCGAGTTTGGCGGTGAATCGAGGGGCAATAAAGCGGGGTTTTACTGTATTATGTAGTTCAAAAAATTTATTTCAAGTGATGTGTAACTGTTTTGTTTGCTTTGTTTTGTTATTTTTAGACAGATAATAATGTTTTTACTTCGATGATTTTGTTGTAATAAAATACTTTCAGCGGATTTTGCTTTGTGAGTCTTTGTTTTTTTTGTAACACCATTCATAATGCAAGCTATGTTGAGGAATAAATTAAAGTGACCTACACTGATAAAATATGACATCGTTTTTCTGAATAGAGAAAAACAAAAACGAGAATTGTTGAATAAAATTTATTAATTCAGAAGTTAAAATAAAACATTACTTCAATATTGTAGGATCTGATATTTTGTATCAAGATCTATTGCATTTCTTTTTCTGCTAGCCATACTGATTACTGAATGATCACCACGAGGATGTGTTACCATATTTATGACAATGTTCAGCTTGCAGTGTGAAAAACGGTAGAATTAAAATTTAAAAGCCGCTTTGTTGTTTAATTAAAGAGTCTATCATCAAAGAAAAAATAAACAATAGCGAATGAATTAATCTCACACATGACTGTTTTAATTTCTTTAGCTTGTGCATCCATTCATTAAAATTTAGATTACGTTTTATTAATTTTTAATATAATAAATTAGCATGTGTGTTATTTTAAAATTGACAACTTGTTAATCATTAATACTCATTTTATTGTTTGAATATTTCAAAGAAAAGTCTTGATTGACATCATTAACAACATCACAGGTGGGATTATTGATTTTTCAATTACCGATAACAGAAGTGTCAAGTGCCATTATGTGATCGTCCGTGCGAAACGGAAGACAGGTAAACGATTTGTTTGTTGGTTATATCAGGTCAATTTTGAGTAATAAAAAGGTTGTTTGGGTTTAAAATTCCCTTCGTTCTAAGCCTGATTTTCATTATAAAAAATTAGTAATATAGGCCTTCAAAAATACATTGTTTAATTAACAATTGGACCGGGGATTTATCTTTACTTCGTTATAAGCCTGTTCGTTATAAACGAACTCTACTGTAATTCTGTTGGCCATTCATAAAAAGTCAAATTTATTTCTATAGGTGGTGGGGGTGAAAAAAAAGTGCCGTCCTGGGGGGGGGGCAAACTTTTTTCTGGAACAGCTCTAATATACCTTAAAAAAAAATACTGTAATCTTAACTATTTTTGTCACAGTAATTGGTTGGCTAAACAGTTGAATGTTTTCCTTACACACAATCACACTTATATTTAAAAAGTTCTTTGGTTTGTATATTCATTTTTGTTAAGCCTACTAAATCACTGGTTCAAACCTTAGACAAATGAATTTTAACTATAGCATTTACTATAATGAAAATGACTGAAATGAGAAAAGTTGACGGATGATGGACACAAAGCGATTATAAAAACCTAACTTGGTCATACAGGCCACAGATATAACGACAAGGACAGAAGTCAGTAAGGGGTGAATCCTTCCTTCTTTTATACAACCTATAATTATGGAAGATTGAAAGAGTGGCCATTTTGAAACAGGTTTTTCGAAACAGTAGAGTACAAATACAGATTTTTTTTTAGCTGTATACCTGGATTGGTATTATTATCATTTTGTTAAATATAGGCCTGTAATGTGAAAGGCAAAACTGCTATTTTCTGTTATTTCAGTTAACATGACACCCTAGTTAAATATTATGAAAATTTGTCTAGGAAGAAAAACATGGATGCAGCTTAACAACTGACAACTAAATACTATCTAAATAATTTAAAAACTCCTGATCAGTCTGTACCTGTTCCTCTTCTGTTAGAGACTGCATGGATATAGGTTCCTGTGCTTTCTCCACAAATATAGTAGTTAGTTTCCGAAGTTCTTCTGATGGTTCTGTAGTGTTGGGATTATTTAACGCTAGCATTTCTTCTCTTCCATAACGATAATCTGCCAGCTTGTATTTCCCAGGTATCCCTGGCGAGGGAGGCGGGGTTCCAACATTGTTTCCATCCGACAAGGCTCTGAGCCTATAACATAAAACAGTATCAATACTATAACTACATAAATCTATAGAGTGGCCATCGTGGTTATATGGTAGTTGGATTTACAACTATCTGTGCAATCAGTGCCTATCACTACTAAAGTTGTGAGTTCGAATCCCGTTCATGGTGAGGTGTACTCGATACAGCTTTATGTTATAAAGTTTGTCAGTGACTTGCGAAAGGTCAGTGGTTTTTTCCGGGTAGTCCGGTTTCCTCTCCACCAATAAAACTGACCGCCACGATATAACTGAAATAGTGTTGAAAGTTAAACATCATAAACCAAACCATTCATTCTATAAAGATGTAATTTAATAACAACATATGGTCTAGTTAATATAAACTTATTATATTAATCTTTTCAAGGTCAATAAAAATAAAACACATTTGAAACCAACATAATATTTTATTGCATATGTATTCTATTTTTCCATGTCATTTATGGTTTCAAAAATGCACGAAATCCCTGCATGCTGTGACAGGTTAGGAACTGCATACTCTTCAAGAGCACCAAAGTTCATCCCCAGTTTTTAGTGGGGTTCGTGTTGCTCAATCTTTAGTTTTCTGTATAATGTTTTGTAGATTGTTTTTCCTTTTAGCTTGATCTTTTTGTTTGGCCATTGTGTTGTCTGTCCTTTTTCGATGTACGGTCTTCTGATTATTCATTTGGTATCTTCAAACTTTTCTTGCATTCTAGTTTATGGACTGTAAAATGCATTGCCATATTACTTACCATTCAGGACCAAAGTTCAATGTATCTGCCATTTTAAAACCTGAAACGAGACAAAAAGAGTAGATTATATAAAAATTAAAATAACATTGAAACCTGTATACCCTTTAAACAACCTTAGGAGTAAAATATTTCTTAGGAATAGACAGTTTTTTTAAGATTTGACAGTTTAAAACTGACGTACGTTGATTTTGTATTTTCAGTTTCAGCTTTATATAAAGATTATGTGGGTTTCCATGCAATTTGATTGTATGCAATGCTTTATTGGAAAAAGAATAAGGTACTAAAAAAATGAATACAATGTAATAGATTTTCCACAACATTAAAGATTGATCTGATAGTAGTATTTCAGATCAAGACCAAGACAAAGGTGAGTAAGTGATTGTTGAGTTCGGTAATTTTGTTATTACCTTTAATTATTTATTATCCAACTCAGCAATTTTTCAGTTATATCATGGCAAGAACAAGTTAATTTTCAATGAGATGATGATGAGGTCCACTTTGTTCTAGACCAACACACTTAGTTGGATTCTTATAGCTCTAGCACATTGAAACAACAGTCTGTGTGTAGACATGTCGCCCCACTCGGACACATTATCCCGATTCTGAGCCAACCAGTTTTTGCTCTTTCTCCTTTATGATGCATGCTTAGCAGAGAAACGACAAATACCAATTATGTAGTTTTTGGTTTTATCAAATCGGGGCTCGAACCCAAGATCTGCTGCACTTGCGGCAGGAACGCTAACCATTACACCACCGATGCGGTTCCAAGACAAAGGTTGTACAGGACATGTACCGGGTATACATGTGCATTTTTTTTTTATAAATGTGGAAATTTAAAATGACAATTATCCCCTTGTTGACATCATTTCCATGTAAAATATATGTACTTGTGTAAATACAATCAAAAGTAAAATTGAAAAACTTAAACTGTGTATATCCTATATAATTACAAAATTTCAGGAATTTGGGCACCATTTAGCCATAAAAATAGCTAAATTCTGTAAGGACTCAAACGTAACTCAGAAAGATGAATATCTTTAAATTGGATGAAAAGTAAGAAAGTTAAATTTGGATTACGGCTTTTGTTGGCTCCTTTGAGTTTATCTTCGTAATTGTATCCATCAACATACTACCAGAAGCTCTTGGTGCAATCAATTCACAGAAAAAAATTAGATGAAAAAACCTTCCAAACATGCAAAACTTTGGTATTTGGACACTTTTTTTTTTAATGGTCCATCAATAACCAATTAAGATGATAATTTTGCAACTATAATAGAAAGGGGAAATCCATCAACATACAACCAGCTCTCATCTCAATAAATTCAAAGAAAAAATATACACTTCAAAATTGAACAAAAAATTCTATGTTGCCTTCCAAATATAGAATATTTTAGAATTCTGGTACTTTAAGAAATAAAATAGCATTATTTCTATGGTCAATAAATTATCTATAAAGATTACCGCATTAAAATTGGATAAAAAATAAAAAGCTGAAAAATCCCACTTTGCTATATGCATTTTTCTGAAAAGGATTTATCTAGGGAATTCATTAACAACAAATTCATCAAATTCAGATGAAAAATTAAATTGTCGTGTACAAATAACAGAAACATTCATTTTTGCACCTTAGGGCCTGCAGTTTGGAATCGGGTAGGGATGCTATATTCCAAATTGATACCAACTTTATTCAGTGTCAACAACAGAAATCATTCTGTCTCACAGGGACTCGCAGTTATATTTTCACATCACCAGGTATGTGTTAAAAAGAAGAAGGGAGGACACTTTTTGGGGGGCCAAAAGTGAGTTTCGGCACCTTTTTTCGCTTCAAAAACGGTTTAGTCTTTGTTCTTCCGATAAAATTAATGCAAATATCGTTGTTTTTTGCTGATTGACTGGTTTAGTGGAATAACACTCGTTTTTAATTTCCAAGCGGTCTGGACAACTTCATTTCATACTCAATTCCAGTTTATACGGACTAAATATTAAGGCGAGTTTTCATTGGTCGAAGGATTTACATAAATAAACTGGCATTTTTGCAGGAAATTATTTACTCAATCTTGTCAAAAGTTATTCTTAAAATGTTGTCTTCCTATATTTCCAGGTTGATTGAGACAAGGAAAAAATATATTACAATTCAAGAGATTTAAGTTGTCTTTTTATCCTACTTTATTTTAATTATATTTCGATTTTTTTATTTCTATCAATGAAAACTCACCTTATTATTAAGTCCGTATAAACCGGAATTGAGTATGATAAGAAGTTGTCCGGACTGCTTGGAATTTAAAAACGATGGTTATTCCACTGTAAACCAGTCAATCAGCAAAAAACATCGATATTTGCATTAATTTTAAAGACCAAAGATACAGAGATGCAGCTAACCGTCGGCCCTGTCGGACCTAAGGGGCAGAATTTTAGAGGGTCCGGCAAATGACGTCTTTGTGTCAGACCTAATGACCGGCAAACATTTTTACTGCTTGGGGCTGTCAAAAATAAAATTTCTGTCAGTCCTGGTTACCTTAGACCCCTAAGCGAAGGATCTTTGATTATCGTTAATAAAGTCAAAAGTCGTAAGCAAATCGGTAAAAATTTCTGTTCCTTTCTGTTTATGCTAAATTTCGGGAACCAGTTCCCATTCCGGATTTTATTTCGTATCCTATCGGTAATCGTTGTAAATTGTAATTTGATCATTTCCGTTATGGCTGCATGGCCAATTAAGTTTACGTAGGGGTCTAAATCTGGAAAAAAGCACCCACTACCTATCGATTTATCTACAGAGAATAAAAAAGCCAAAGGGTCGGCATATGAAAAGGAGATGCGACCGGGGCGGTCCTTTAATCGAAAATGGAAGGACAAAATGAACAAACAAATGACGACTTGATATCAAAATATTCATTAGAGGAATAATAAAATCTTACTAATATGAAGTATTGATTATTTGATGTTGCAGGGCTATCTAAATTGAATGTGGTCTCAGTCACTAACCCCCCTTTGGCAATATTCTGGTGCTGCTTTTGACAACTGTTTTACCTGTTTTGTTCAAGTATTGTTATAAATACTGTTATAGACTATAGTGGCAGCCGGAAACTTTGAACCGTAATGAAAGGGGGAGGTTTGACGCTTTAAAATCTGATTCAACCCACCATTTCTTTAGAAATGCCTGTACCAAGTCAGGGTCATTTTTTTTTCACAGTTTTCCGGTTGTTGACTGATTTTGTCTGTTTATATACTTACGAGTTTTGACTTTCCCTTTGTAAGATTGTTCGGTAATTTTGTTATTACCCTTATTTAAGATTGTCCCTTTAATCAAACTGTATTGAAAGTGAAATATAAAAAAATTTCTAAAAAAAAGTAGGTCTGGCAAAAAGTTGATAGGTCTGGCAAAACTCTCTTACTTGCAGGACCCAATGTCTGACAGGATTTTTTTTTTATCTGCAACTCTGAAGATAGCTGCGGAACCGTAGCCCTTTATGGTCCTTTTTATTTATTTTTTTTTGCAGACCATAGGGCTACGGTTTTCACTCTATCATAAACTTTCGAAACTGCGCAAAAAAAATCTTGTGCCGCTTTTTTGCCAATTTTTGTCATGAAATCGGGTGCGAGAACGATCAAACATATATATTTCGTTTGATATTTATCTACATTCTTCTATACTTACTTACCTATTAATATTCATTTCCAGTTCATTATCATAACAAATATCTCATTTGTGACAAATCCTGCCTACTTTGTCCGCCATCTTGCTTCTCCGGTAGTCTCGTTCTGAGGTCACGTGATTTTTCCAAATATAACCCTATATTAACTTGGCCCAAAATAGGAGGGTGGAAGATGTCAATAATCATTTTCAAAAATGTTCAATGAAAGTCACTTTCAGAAAAAGAAATTTAAAAAAAACATTTATTTATTCAGATTATTTATTGAAAAATATATGCCAAGAAGATCCAAACTCTCATTTCTCCTTATATAAAACCGCCGAAAACATCTTCGGTAAAACGTAAACAAACCAAACATGTGTTTGCGGTTTATAAATAAATAGGGTTATATTAGAACGAGACTACCGGAGAAGCAAGATGGCGGACGAAGTAGGCAGGAGTTGTCACAAATGAGATATTTGTTATGATAATGAACTGGAAATGAATATTAATAGGTAAGTAAGTATAGAAGAATGTAGATAAATATCTAACGAAACGAAATATATATGTTTGATCGTTCTCGCACCCGATTTCATGACAAAAATTGGCAAAAAAGCGGCACAAGATTTTTTTTGCACAGTTTCGAAAGTTTTTGATAGAGTGAAAACCGTAGCCCTATGGTCTGCAAAAAAAAAGAAAAAGAACCATAAAAGGCTACGGTTCCACAGCTAGACCAAAGACTAAACCGTTTTCGAAGCGAAAAAGGGTGTCGAAACTCTACTTTCACTTTTGGCCCCAAAAGTGTCCCCCCTTCTTATTTTTAACACATACCTGGTGATGTGAAAATATAACTGTGAGCCCCTGTGCTCTGTCTACAGAGGGGTGATAACGACCACAACATAGCATAAATTATGCCATAAATTGGCATAATAGAACCAGAATGGCAAAATGTTGTATGTTCAGGATCAGGTTTGGAATTGCATTCGTATAAACAATTAGGGTCAGTAGGTCAGACTTTGTTTTTGTGTTAAATCCAATTTGTTCAAATGAGAGAAGCTGTTGCCGTGTGTTGACTGTTGGCACAGAAAAAACAGGATGTACAAAACACGTCAAAAGTTGCCCGTTGTTATTTATCCCGAAATATCATCAGATTTTCATCGGGAATCATAATTCTATTCTCATACTGATTCTAACGTTTTGTAATTCTTTTCGTCTAATTCTGAGAACTAATTTTATTACTTCAAAAAAAAACAAGTAAAGAAACATATTTTCTAGAACTGCCATGCCAAAAAAGGAACATACTGTGCCACAGTCGATACACGAATGCATTCTGACAACATGTTGTTTCGAGATTCTAGGGCGACAATACGACAGAGAAATAGGTAGGGAATGTGCATGAACTATTGCTTTTGTGTATTGCAAGTCTACCTTTATAATTTTCAAACTTTTTTATTAGCTTGAACACGAATGCAGTAACCAATATGGCCGTAGTTGTGTATTATGTACCACGTGACAATAATAAACAGGAAGCGGAAGTTATGCAGACGATATAAAAGGGTGCACCATATAAAAGTGTGGTTTTTTTCTCATTGAATATGCACGACAAAAATAACTTCAAATAACACAAACTATTCTACAAAAACTGTAACATTTCTAATATGAAACAGGCACGGCCATGAATGCTGTAGCATTTCTATAATTTTAAAACCTAGATTCTCTCAGAATATAACTATAAAAAATCAAAAATCAAATAAATTGTATTCCAATTATGGGCCCTCGAGGGGCAAACAGAAATTACACATATAAACTCGTATATATTAAGAATACTTTGTTGATCAATTAAGGACCCACAAGGGGCATAGCAATTACAATGATTGACAATATGGAATACATACATACAAGGTACATAATAACAACAAGGAAATATTGATAATGTCATATATGATACTACATGTGTATAATATAGTATCATACTGCGATGATACTCAACTAAACTTTTTCTAGAGGACTGCACTGTAATCTGAAAGAAAGAAGAATATTAAGAAGTATGCCGCTCTGGACAACAGCAGAGCAGGTACGAGACTATTAAAAAAAAATATACCCAAACCATGTTTGAGTATAGGCATACATACAACAACATTAATAGGGATAGGAGCCGGGGGGAAAGGGGATCATGTACACCCACTTTCAAAAGTGCGCGCGTGGAAAAAGGGGGAGGCAAAACTATGTTTTTGCTTCCCCCTTAATTTGGCAAAAGAATTAGAAACGGTTGAAATTAAAGCAGTTAGCATGGAAGCAGAAAATGTGCCGTAATTTTCGAGATTTGAGACTAAAAATCTATGCTTTATAGTAGCCAAAAGACAATTTTTTGCTTGTCATTGAGTTTTAAACGCTTGTCCCCCCCATCCACCCCCCCCCCCCCCCCCCCCCCACATTCCGGTCCTCCCTTGAAGATTTGCCCCACTTTCATGTCCACCCCATCATGAAAGCTTGCCCCAACTTTTCGGCCAACAACTATGCCGCTGACATACATAGGGCTATACAAAATATCTTCGAACTTGAGCTCCGACCCTGTATCATTCTGACAGAGTATACATTCATGTCATTGTCACAATACTCCAGCAACAACCCAGTACTGACGTAGATTCGGCATTCCATATTGTGTATCAAATAACGCGCACCTGATAGAGGACATCAATGAAACGACAGTTGATAAGGTTGGTTTCAACTATTTTGGTTATATTGGACATTTTTTATATATTTTTGACAAGACAGGATGAACACATTGGAAACTGCGACGAGTGTTTTATGACATTTTAGCTGGAGACCGAACTCAGAAGAGAAAATCACAACTGAGTTGTTTTTGAATTTGAGTGAACACTTAACGTCTTAAGTTTTGACTTTAATAAAAAAAAAAAATAGAAATCCAAGCCAGGTAACATGATAGTAATAAGTAACCCGGAACCAGTCAGATCAATTTTTTGTTCTTTTCAGGTTCACAAGTGAATCATGAAGGATGGCTGTTGAGTGATTAATACTTGCAATTCACATGTTGCATTCTTTTGTCAAACGGGGGAATAATTCGTGTATGTAAAATTATATGTACCGTATAATGGCGGCTGTACCTTTTTAGGCAAGTCCACGGATTAGTAGTAATATCATAGATAGGTCTAACCTAGACCTTGCATTTTGAACCCCAGTTTATAAACTGGGGCTTAAGTACAAGGTCTGGTGTCGGAGAGTGATCAGCCGTGGCTTACCGACAATTTTACAGACAATGTACTTCATTATTCACCAGTTCGGAAAAATACAATATATGTAACAATCAACAGCGATCCTTCAGTATTCACGATTAACCCGAAAATAGGGTCCACAAAATTGCTAACTGTTCCCCGATTTCAAATTTTCGCTGATAAATTCTATAATTTTAACATTTCCTGATTATAATATACAATTTGTACTTGCTGTAGACGCTTGCTCTGAAGGCATTGTTTACGTGTTTTGTCAGAAATTAAATGCGAAGAAATCATTGTTATTCGATTCGGCTCTAAAACAGTAAGATTACAGTCCGTGGTCTAGCATAAAATTTTTGTCTTTGCGAGCATTGAATGTATACTAAACAGTCTTGAAAGTATATCAATATGGTATCAAATGAAAGCTTATAGTATTACCTTTCAATTGAATACAAGATATATACACTTTGTGGCTGTTAAATTTTGTCAGACGTGAAAAACCTACCCCTCCCCCTTCCTGAAATGAAAAAAAACATTTTTTCCCTTAAAAGTTTAGATAAAAAAATATTTCGTACTAAACTGCGATCTTTTTTATACTAAGCCAAACAAATATATCACACTTAATAAATCAAGCACTAGTAATTCTTTATGAAGTGATTTTTGTGGTCAAAATACTTGAAAAATGGGATATTTTCAATTTTGCAGATTTTCACAGGATTCTGCATATATCTTAATTTTACTAATAAAATAAAGGATACCGCATCATAATGACGGTTGATTTTTGTATCAGGTACTATAACAATGTAAAAAGAGAATAATTATGTTCCTTCTACCTACTGATTAATAACAAAAAATAGCAAAATATTAGCCCTACCCCTCTAAAAAAACACGTAAAATTTGATGAAACTCGGTTTATTTCCTTAGAAACATGGTCGGGCAGGGTGAAATTTTTATTTGCCCTGTAAGATCTTTCAATTCTTTATTTAAACAAATCATATGAACATCATCTAAGAGGGCTTAAATTCTACCAATGTCAGAAAACATGAAAAATGGGTAATTTCTGATTTTCATAATTTCTACAGAATATTCCTTATTGGCCAGGTTAAGCTGCTTTATGGGAATTTTTGTCCAATCAATATAGTTTTATCTGAATGCTGAATGTATTAGCATTTATTTTAAAAACCATTAACCCTCATATATGCATATTATGATGCCCATTTTAGCCAAATTCTACCCCTTCCTCTACTTGAAAACTGACACAAATATAAACGATATACTCAATATTTCCATATTTCAGTTTCATTCTTCAACAAATGACCTGAACAATGAGTATTGCAAACGGCCAAACAGTATTGAAAATTGGCGAAACAGTTCTCACCAGTCTTCCTCTTCACCATCAATCAACGAGTATAAAACATCGTCGAATTCATCATTACTTTCATCGCTTTCTGTCAAACCTGCAATATTTTCCTCGACTAAAACGTCGGCGAGTTTTTGTGGAATGAAATCACCAGACACCCATTTTGGTTCAATCATCCCATCAACACACTGCCAACCATTGTCATGAGTAGGCTCCGGATATACTGGTTTTGCAATATGGGCTCTTTTCCAAATTCCTACCTGATAGTTAACTCTTTTCATAATGTTCTCTCAGACAGTTTCTGCATGGAGGCAATACACCTAGATCAATATTTTTTGAGGCATCAAACGTTTCACCCGTTGAACAGCACTTTCCTCTGATCTTATTATAGCGCAAATCATTCACACAGGAGGCCTCTTTACCGCCATACAACAAGCAGGTAAAAGCCTCCATCTGCAGAAACAAATCCTCTGAAATTTGCCAGGAATCTCCAATTTGTGCATGAGTACTTTTGAATTGGGATGACTTTTGTAATGTCTTAATTGGCTTGACTTTTCCAATCCCGATTTTGCGCTGTGTATTATACAGACTGCACAATCCTCCTGTTGTGCTTTTCTCTTTTTTCTTGAACTCATTTTATTTTAATATCAAACTAATTTGGTATTAAACACTCGAAAACTTGGAGTCATAGACTTCTGTCCAAGTATCTGAAACCAGAACTTCACGGATAATGTCGGTGACGGAAGAACGCCAAAACTAATTTTATGTTCATTATAATTTTGATCTGCGTAAATTTATTAAATACAGTTAACTGGACTATAAAATGGGGCAATATTGCGAAATTAATTAATTTAATGTTTCTTCCGTGTTGTTTAAGAACATTTATCTAAATTAACAACAGGCAAAACTGTAAATTTGTCCTTATCTATACTGAAAATATGCGATTTACGACAGGGTAAGGGGTAATATTTTGCCACTAGAAGCCCTATACAGGGTGGTACTAGAACACATTTTATTTTGAAATGTCTCCATAACATAACTTCATACGACAGATGTATCATTTGGTTGTCAATTTATATTATAAAAAAGATATTACGCGCTTTGGGCTGAATAGAGCTAAAATCGGTAAAAATCATAATATTCCATTTTTCGGCAATCTACACTACAAAACATGTTTTTTGATGATGTAATGGGTTTAATTTTCCGTAAATGCAAGTTTTAATAAATTAAATATAAAAATATCATCAAAGTTGTGTAATATTTTGTCTATTCAAAACAAAAGGCGAAAAATCTCGGTTTTTACGCAATTTTATCACGGGTAGGGATAGATTTTTTGCCTCCTGCGATTACTGAACTTCATCAAATATTTTAAAATAACTTGTATTCATTTGAACGATAATATAATCAGCTATCCACCAAGCCCCAGTTTTTATATTCTAATAGTTGTTCATAAGCTACAAGACCTCAGCAACTGTGAAGAATGAACAAATCTGAAAATCCGGCAAAAATATCGAAAGGATGTAAAAAAGGGCTCACAAATGTAAGTTCGCCCCACAATATTCAATGTTAACATGTTTTTTTTTCAAAAGGACATATCAAAGGACAAAAACAAATTAGTGGGGTTCGAAGATGGGATGGGGGGGCCCATGGCCTATTGGTGATCAATGAAAATCGTAGGCAGCCACACAATTAGAGTTCTTGTGAATGGTCACAGTAATCCTAGACTGTTCTTGTCATCTTCGAGGTAACCACATCGGTGGTGTAATGGTTAGCGTGCTCGCCTCGAGTGCGGTAGATCGTGAGTTCGAGCCGCGATCGGGTTAAACAAGACTATAAAATTGGTATCATAACAGCTATTATACCCAAATTGCCTCTTATTTCGATGTCCGTTATTTCTAATTGTAATGTACATGTAGTTGAATATTTAACTACAAGAAGGTGTTGCATGATCTCAATATTGACGATTTCAAGTCCAAGCCTGTGTAAGTTCCCCACTCATATATGATCGTTATAACTCAACTGGTGCCTTTAACATTATCAACGACACCTGTCTACGAGACTACGAGAGATGTGTTCCCAAAGGACCAAAATACCGTGAGCCTAAGTTCATAAACTGGAAACATAGCTTTAAAATTCTTATGGATTGTGTCGAGGTCTATGCCAGACAATGGGCAACACGTGAAAAGAAGGACTTAGATATTCTTTCTGAACGGATGAAGAGCGTGGGGGCGTTGATGCAAATTAGAATTAAAAAACTCAATGGGTCAATGAACACTCGCAAAACATCAACCTTTAAAGACCTATAAGTTGCGAAACACCGGTCTCACCTCCATGACAAATATGTTGTACCTGCCGACAAGACCTCTATCAATGTCGTTTTTGTTCTGTAAATCACGTTGCAATGACTGTTTGATAAAGGAATTAGGTATTGGTAATTCACTTGGCAACCCTACAAATACCCGACGACACTTACGAAAGAGGAAATCCTGGACAATCATAGGTCTGTTTGTATTCCTTTGAAATTTCAAAACAAAATGAAAAATTGGATATGCCGTCACTCTACTGGATTCCACAATTACACAAGTGTCCTTATATATAAATAGGTTATATTGCTGGGTCAGTCAAATGCTCCACGAAACCTCTTTCCAATTTATTAAAATCTATTCTCTCAGCACTCAAATCCGAGCTTCAGAGTTACTGTGACACTAGTTACTCAAGGGATGGTGTGAATCAGATGTGGATTCTGACGAACTCTAACAATCTCTTAGAGTACATACAACCAAGGTCCCTGCAACAGCACAGTTGACTTCTTTACCATCTACACAACAATTCCACACTCAAAGCTTAAATACAGATAAAAAGAATTAGTCAAACTGTGTTTCAGCGTAGATATAAATACCTTGTCTTAGGAAGGGACAAATCTTATTTTGTGAAAAAAAACACTCTTGATTTTGCCAAAAAAGTTCCCTGACACAGATATAATCAAAATACTCGATTTTTTTTTATTGACAGTATATTTGTTATGTTTGATGGACGTGTTTTTCAACAGACAGTCGGCATACCCATGGGTACAAACTGTGTTCCTCTTCTCACTGACTTGTTTCTTCACACGGGGACTTCTTCAGAGAAGCGAATAAGGGTAATAACAAAATTACCGAACTCCGAACAATCTTACAAAGGAAAAGTCAAAACTCATAAGTATATTAACAGACAAAATCAGTCAACAACCGGAAAACTGTGAAAAGAAGCTAGCCCGATCCTTTAATTTCACGTTCCGCTATATAGATGATATCCTTTCACTAAATTTAGCTGTTTTTGAAAGTATTAAACACTTCCATCATTATCGGTGGTGTATGGAACCCAGTTCAAAGTTCGCACAGATCATGGTGCTTTATATTGGCTAAGAAAATTTAAAAATCTAGAGGGCAAAATAATCAGGTAGGAAGAAGTATTGGAGTCCTACAATTTTACCATTGAACACAGACCAGGGAATGCTGATGGCAGGGCCCGAAATTAACGCTGGTCCGCTAGCCCGAGGCTAGTAAAATCATCGTCGGGCTAGAAGAAATTTCTTAGAAGCTAGTCCGATGGGCTAGTTAAAATTTCCAATTGTCAATTATTGTTTCCACTTCATTGATTTTAATGACATAATTGAAAATCATAATTAGTCATTCATATTACTTACCTTACCTTACCTCTGTATCTTCACATCCTTCTAAGGATAACCATACCATTTGGCATGTAGAACATCCCATCTCCAATAAAAACCATGTGTAGTATTTACAAGTGCAGCATAATAAATATTAACAATAAAAGTCCATGATATATATACACGGTGCATACGCATAAAATGTAATAAATCCAGGATAAAAAGTCTCTGCTAAAACATTAGGGTTTAAGATAGTTGACGTTCCTTGCGTAAAATATATATGATTTTAAAATATAAAACTGTGATTATACACGTTCAATAATGAGTCTTAAAAAAAAAAAAAAAAAAAAGCTTATCTTATCTTGTTACTGTATTTGCACAACAGATCAATAATGATGGTGGCTGTATATTAGTTGCGCCGGATTATTTATGCCTTTTCTTTAATTTCCAATGAATGTTCAAGATTTTGTATCTCTCACTGTGGAGTGCATATATTAGTCTCCTTATTTGATATTCAATTTGTCTGATTTGATCATCTGTTAATCTCAACACTTTCGATATTCTGGTGATGTCTAATAGTATCTGCATTTGAACTGATGTTGATTGTTGACATAGGTCGTATTCCGTATGATGAAGGAATATATCCTGAATCTGCCGTAAGATCGGGTTTCGGATAGTTGATAGCTCTGTGCAGTCCAACAATAAGTGTTCCAGAGTTTCAGCTTCTACTTTGCATAGTTGACATTTCGCATCTTCGTCGGCATACATTTTTGTTCTAATAGTTTGCAATATATATGTTCCTGTTAACATTTTCAGTTTTGGTGGAATTCTACTTATTTCTATAGATGATGAGCATTTAATTTTCAATAGTGGATGTATATTTCCCGGTCGGTAGTCTGCGGAGTTTAGGTATTTCAATCTCGGGTAGTATGAAGCCATTGAAGTTATGAGTTCTTGCCAGTAATTTTGAATTTCTCTCTTTATTGATGTTATCCACAGCCTTTTTGTCATAGGATTGTCCAAGTAGTACTCTGGGTCTTGTAGGTTGTATTTTATCAACATTTTCTTAATTTCTATAAACCAGCTGTTACTGTTGATGGTTTTTGTTCTTAGTTGTTGCCATGCTAGTAATTTTTCTATGCTTTTCTCTTCTTGGTTACAGATGTTATTGGAGAAATTTAATGCTCGTATATGTAGTTGAGCCTCAACTGGCAATGTTCCGGATAGTAAATAAACTGCTGGGTCGGGTGTATTCGGTGGTAATGATAGTAGTTGTTTGAGAAGCTTCTTTTGATATCGTTCTAACTGTTCTAGTGCTGTGGTCTTTGGGATGATTAGTTCCATACCGTACATTAATACTGGCGTTATGTATGTATTGAATAGATGTATTAGAGTTTCAGGATCTAGTCCATTGTTGCCATGGAATCCTCCTCCAAATAGACCATAAGCGCTTCTTCTAGATTTCTTGATATTCTCTTCTACATTTACTGTCATGTTGTCAGCTAATGTGTTTGTTCTTATTATTCCCAAATGGATGGCTTGCTTTACATTAGGCATTACATTATTTCCAAGAATATATTCTTGATCCATCATACTTTGCTTTCTCTTGTTTGGTTGTATGTTGATGATAACACTTTTAGCTGGCTGAAGTTTGTATCCTTCCATTGTAGCAAATTCATGTGCTATATTAATCATGACTTGCGTTTCATGTTCACGTCTACTCATTAGTGCTACATCATCTGCACATGCACTAGCATTACAGTTTACATTTCCGATTTTCATTCCTAGATATATATGAGTCACTAAGATTGTTTAATAGAGGATTTATGTAGACTTTGTATAGGTCACTGCTTAGGATACCTCCTTGTCGAACTCCTTGAGTTACTGGGAATTGTTGTGATATTTTGTTATCCCATTTTACCGAACTACTAGCTTTCTGGTGCATACTGTTGATTAGTGACCAGTGTTTGTCCTGTATTCCAGCATGGTATACCCGTCTCATCAGATGACTATGTATAACAACGTCAAATGCCGATTTTGCATCCAGTAATACTAGCTGACATTCATTTTTGTTATCTGCATTTTCTCTGTATGTCTCTTCAACTGGCAAAGCAGAATTTAAGGGTGATGATCCTTTAGTGAAACCACGTTGTATTGGATTCTGGATTGCCAGTATATTATGGTTTGTCCGTTTTTTTATTATGGTTTCAATTATTTTATTGATGACTGGTAAGACGGTTATGCCTCTGTAGTTTATCACTTAAGCTATATTCCCTTTGTTCTTAAAGATCGGTGTAAGTAGGCCTACTTTCAGAATGTCGGGTACACTGCCATGATCAAATATGGCGTTTACTATTTGTAGCAATATGGTTATCATTTGTTCTCCAGCATTGATGATATGTTCAATGGTGATGTTGTATATATCTGCCGACTTCCCCGTATTGATGGATTTGATACTTTTTTCCAATTCGGATATTGTTGCCACCGGTATCGCTTTATTTTTGACAAGCTGATTTATCAGTTGGATTTCTTGTTCTATTTTCCTGTGATATTCACTCTCATTATTACTGTGTTTGTTTACGCTGTACACAATTTACCTGTGGGGAATTCCCTCGATAGCAATTAGATCATTAAGGGTGGTATGCGAATTGATCAAATTACTCGATAATCCGGGTAACTCAGTGAGCGTTCTTAACAACATAATCTAAGGTTCAAGAAATGTGGCGACACATTACCGGCGTAGAGCAACCAGCGAAAAAAATTTAATTAGATAATGAAAAATTGGAGAGAAAAAGGACGTATGATCAGGTCAAAAGAAAAAGAAAAATAAGCTGGCAGAAAAACCGCAACTGGTTAGTTCACAACAGTGAAATAGACCGAATGACATGTTCAGTTTGCATACAATATGCTTCTTCCGACAGGATGATGGTGACGCTGGTGATGATGATGTTTCAAGTGATGACAATACTGACATTCTTTCTTCATTATAATTTTTTCAAATAAAATAATTATTATATAATTTTTAGTAATTGTCCCCATGATGGTCGGGCTAGTAGAATATCTGGGGGGCTAGTTGATTTTTATATCTACTAGTCCTGCTGGCTAGTTGCAATTTTTGCTTAAATTCTACCCCTGGCTGATGGACTTTCACGCCAATGTTCCCCGTGTAAATTTTGTTCTCACCAGGAGGACAAGGAAGACGTATACCTAGACCAGTATTTACGGGCAACACAATCATGTGATGATGTCATGAACCCTCGACAAGTAATCAGGAACAAGTTGACTCTTGGATGAGTCCAAACTCTGTATGAGAAATCAGATAGAACATGAGACATTATATAAAAAAATATTTATGAATTGTTTATTTGATCTTTTCAGTGGTAACCAAAGATTTAGCTGCGTCAGAAGTGACTCATCCCACGAGACGGTTGGTCAGCTAAAGAGGCAATACGCTAACCGTCATGGGCCAAAGCTAGCGTGTACGGTGGCTGAATGTCCATTTACATGCCCAGAATCACGGAGCTACATGCTTAAAAATCATCTTCGTGATTCATACAGAATTACTATTACGGCACTAGTGGAGACGTCGGATGTGTTCCCCATGACACCACTACGTTCGCCAGAAGATATAGCAGTAGTGTGGAAACCAACCACTGAGCAAAGGAGAGGGTTTGACCTATTATATGCGGTCTGCGAGCAGAGTGGAGTAGATCTTGAACCACCCAGAAAAGTTTTTCGGGCAGCACCTTCTGGTGATATCTCAGATTTTTCACCAGTAAGAAACCACAAGTCTCCATAGAGACCTGACTTCAGAATTAGAAATATCTATTAGCACCCGTAACACCAGTAAAATCTCCGCCACCGGTTTCAAAAGGGGAAGCACTGATCTCAACAAGGGAACTTCCGTCTCATAAGACAGCAATCTAATTAAAATTAGATCTACACACTTGCTCCCTATATTTTCTATCGTTTTTTTTTATCGACGCGTGTGTAGCATCTAACAACACCCCACTACACACGAGCGACCAAAAAAAACCCGATAGAAAATAGGGAGCAAGTGTGTAGATCTAATTTAATTAGATTGCATAAGACAGGTACAATGTCTGCAACCCCTTCGTGTGAGACATCGTCCTCCGTGATGTATTCCGCCACCACCATTCCCCAGAGCCTATGAGAGGGGGGTTGTATTACCTCTGATAACAATAACACTCTAGAAAAGACCCCTTAACATACAAATTAATTCAAAGAAAACCAGCCATTGTTCCTGCATTATCTCTGTTGTTTATTTGTGCAGATGTTGAGGCTAAAAACAAAGTTACAATATCCGAGGAAACTCATTTGAATATATTGTCTGTACTAGACAACATGAATTAAAATCGAAATCAAACTGATTGCGCTAGTTTTATTAGCAACTCTCAATTAAGCTGTAATTCATATTTCTACTATTTGCGTTTTTATTAACAATGCCTGTCTTAACTTTACAACATGTCACTCTTGATCTCTTATTCACAGAAAATTAAACGAATAAATAAATAAATAAATAAATAAAAAGTACACTATATCAGGCGACACCCTATCCACCTCTTTATTGACGACGTTAAAATGAAAATTTTGAGCGTTACGTAATTAGCAGCAGTTTCTTGCGCGACGTCTATGGAGTCACCCTATTCAACGTCTACCATTGTGAAAGATGCCGAGACAAGAGATAATTCTAAACCGTCTGGCCGTTCAACAGAATTTACTGCTTTCTTCAGATTGCCCTATGGAAGTAAGTACATGTGTACTTCTTCCTTCGTGGCTGATCCGAACAACCACACTCCACCAGAGAAAATTGGTGCTGCAGTACAATATGACATTATAAACTTTGAACCTTACAAGAAATTCCAAAAGTTTTTTGACATGATGTACATGTTTTAGAGCTAGTTTGATAACAGCTCTTATAAAGGGATCTGTGCGTATAATTTAACTTATTAAATCTATTTTGGGAGTTGGTCCACTGTAACTCGGTTTGGCGGAAAAACCACCAACGATGGGTGCGAAGGTAAACCTAGAAAATAATGGTGATGGAAGGGTTAAATGGACCCGGTATTGTCTATAGTGAATTATTCCACCAAGGTCCTGGTAGCTCTATCTAGATTATGGACTTGTTCTGATTTTGGTTGTGGTTTATGGTTTACGATGTCTAACTACACTTTCAACAATATTTCAGTTATATCGTGGCAATCATTTCTATTGGTGGAGGAAACCGGAGTACCCGGCGACACTTTATCACATAATGTTGTATCGAGTACACCTCACCCGAGAGGGATTCAAACTCACAATGTTAGTGGTGATAGACACTGATTGCATAGATAGTAATACATCCAACTACCATACGATCACAACAATGATGGGCCGATTAAGCCTTTAGAGAATGAAGTAAAGACACTCCACTTGTTTTAAACAAGATTTTTTTCTAAAGGTTTGCAGTTTACCAACAGAAAGTTCAAGCTATCTGATATTCTCTCTCTCGTTTTTAATATATAAACTAAGTTGGCACCCAGGATTTATAACTACCTATGCAATCACGTGCCTATTACCACTAACGTTTTAAGTTTGAATCCCGCTCAGGAGAAGTGTTCTCGATACAACAATATGTGATAAAGTTTGTCAATAAGTTTTCTCTTGGTACTCGTTTACTCCACCTATAAAACTGACCACAACAATATAACTGAAATTTTGTTGAAAGTAGCATTAAACAACATTACCCGAATCCTATATAGAAATTCCCCCCCCCCCCCCCCCAAAGATGTACAGGTACGTATTTCTGTATGGATGGTTTGGAGTTGAAGCTGTGCATATTATAACTCTATAATGTTGTATATATTGAGATGCAAGGGATATACAACTATCTATTAGAATATTTCTCACCAACCCATGTTTAAGATTTAAAAATAGCTAATATTGCTCGTCTAGAATCAATGAATTAGAAAATATGGAAGTGTTTCAATATAGATTATTATATCTATATAAATTCTGCAGCAATGTTTTATGACAATAAGATTTATTTGAGTTTATGTTATAGTTTTATTGTTACCTTAAATATATTGACCTATTTTTGCCTGTCCATATATAATATGTTGTCCATTACATAACAAACGGCCTTTTTTTTTCTTTCTTTTTTTTTATATTTCAAAGTGTAATGTTTAGTCATTCTATGGCAGTTAATGTTTACTTATCATGGGCACTACATCCCATCAATGGAGATAGAAAAGAAAAGTAGATAAATATTGTTGGCACTGTAATTTTTTGTTGTGTCCACTTTGTAATGGATGAAATTGAAAGACAGGGATGATTCTAGTTAGAAAATAAAATAACTTAAAATAAATGAAAAATTTCTGAAACAATATACACCCCCTTTAAAATGGTCTATTTTTGAACTGTTCTGAGTGTCCAGCAACTTTCAGCAATTTCTCTCCAGAGGAAAATAGCTGAAATCAGTTAGATAATTGAAAAAAATCACCCCTCCCTATAAAACTAGGTACTTAGTTGAATATATTATCCGAGATGATGTCACAACTTGTTTATTTGTTGTGGAAATTATTTGTTTATAACCAAGTTTGTAGTTATTATTAATTTTCACATAGGCTTCCATATTAAGCTAAGCATGCAGTAGTGGCCACCTTGGATTTCTGATCCAACACTTAATGTCGCTTTTGAAGAGGGCAATCTAAGGATACAAGCCCTCCTGGTCCAAAGATTAACATACTGCAATGGATAAAAATACTAAGACAAGTCAGTGAGATCAAAATAAAAATGTATAACAATATATCGCATGGCCTTAATTTGTACAAGCTTAAATCCTTATATCACAATGATGATTACAGTGATCCAAAGCTGGTTCTTAACAAAATTTTTTTTTTAAAGTTTTCCCATGTTAAAAATGTTGAACCTCAGGGTTTGTACCCATATAGGTAGGCCCTTTATTTGTACAAGGTTGAATAATTTAATTTGATATGAATATTTCAATCTGATTGGCTAATCCGCCTGGAGAAAATTTTGGTTATACTCGATAACCTGGGTTGGTATTGTGACGTCACCAACGTGTTCATCTGCCAACAACAAATTCAAATAGTCACTTGAAATAATCGTAATTAAAATCAAGGAATCATTAAATTTTGTTGTAAAAATTAAATTATAAGGAATATTTGAAATTGTTGAACAGGTTATACTTGAGTTTGTGGTTTATTAAGCCTAATCTGACCCAAACCAGGTTATATGTATAACCTGTTCAACAATTTCAAATATTCCTTAAATATCTAGTTCTCAATTTGTCAGTTATATCATGGTGAGAACAAGTTACATTTCGAGGAGACGATGTTGTCTACATTTTATTAGACCAAAATGTCAAATTGGATTTTCATAGTGCTAGCTCATGGGTAGACATGTCGCTTCACACCTACAAATTATTATGTTGTCAAGCCAACCAGTTTTAGCTCTTACTCCTTATTGTTGTGTGATTAGCAGAGAAGCAGCATATATATATATATACATTGTAATACTAATTACATAGTCATTGGTTTGACCCAGCTGGGGCTCGAATCCATGATCTACCACACTTTGAGCATACCCACCATTACACCTACCCTGGATGTGGTGAAATAAAAATAAACAATACGGAAGCTTGACAGATCTTTATTACATATCTTCATGTCAATATAAACCAGTAAAGCAATCATGTTCTATAGAGACCAAAATAGATGTGTATTTATAATTAGAAAACTGGTATCACTGATGATTTTTTTTAACTAATAGAGTAAAATGAAAGCTGCTATGACTAACTTATGCCAAATATTATTTACCTTTTCGGTACTTATTTTGCTGAAAATTACAAATCATGATCGGAAATTTGGCCTAATTACTGGCATAAGAATTAAAGTTACTGATGCCAAATATTATTTACCTGTTTGGTAATTATTTGGTTGAAAAATATGAATCATGTCATCGGAAATTTTGCCTAATTACTAGCATAGGAATTAACTTTACAATATTAATGTCGATTTGGCACAACAAATTAATTTTAAGGGCATTAATAATTATACATTGTAAAACGTTTCTAAACCCCAAATAAAATTGTTTGAATAAAACAAATCAAATGTAAATTTAATGTTGTAATTACATGCATACAGATTCATTTATTTTTGATAATTCAGATATACATTTATTGTCATTAATTTAATTTGATATAGAGAAATAAATTTTTGTGCAATTTTCAAAATGCCTGACTGTACATGATAAAATCTAAACCTTTGCCTACGAAGTCAGAAACTCTTATGTACATTTTATATGCATACTATAAAGAGTAAAAGGAGCAGTTACATGATGCACTTTCCCATCGGACTTGTTCCTTTCGACAAAAATTGTATCATGTGAACACAAAAGTCAAATTTAGACATTGTTTCAAAATTGGTTGGCTTCTTAATTCCATATGACAGTCTGATGAAAATCATATCAAAATCGACTGGAAATTTGAACAGTGTGCACACTTTGCCATTCGACTTTACATGTGCCGCAGATGCAGAATCGTCGGGAAATTAGACGGAAAATTGTATCATGTGACTGCACCTCAAGACAAGTAAGATTCTGTACAATTATCTATATAAAATGTCTATATACATGAGAATATTGTTGTCTTATATTTGTTCAGGGTTAATACACGTAGATTTATTATGGATTTCATATAAATGAGATTAAAATACAAAACAATGTATAACTATAAGATTACCTAGCACTGGCCTGTGTATTTGATTATTATGTAGACTATATCCATCTTATACAACACAATGTATTCCTAAAAGATCACCTAGCACTGGCCCAGGCCCGTAGTATGCATTTTTCAAGGGGAGGTTTGATAATCTTGTGATGCCACATGGTCAGGGGTCAAAATCCACACAATACAGATTTTATATAGTTATAATTCAACCAAAATCTTGATTTTAATTGTCGTAATTCAACAAATATTTACTTTAATATTCCATCTTGGTTATTAAGGGGGGTTTGTATGAACCCCCTTGGCTACGGGTGTGTTGGCCTGTGTACTGATGAACTCCCCTTGGCTACGGATGTGCTGACCTGTGTACTGATTATTACCTAGACTTATATAAAACTAGTATAAATGAATTCCTTTTACATCTAGCCTTCGTTTTTATCATACATGATCTAACCTACACACTATGTACTTATTAAATCTCCAGATGGCACGTTTTTTTTTAACATAATAATCTTCCAAATTTATGAGTATTCTTGTTCTCTCTCATTAAGTAATTTAAATGAACCACAAGCTTAGTCAACAGTCTTTGCCTTATTTTTTTTCACCTACTTGCCCAAGAGTCACATTTAAAAATTTTGTCGATTTATTCAAGCAAATTCTTTCATGATTTTCACTTGTCCCAGGCTTCGGGCAAGTGGGTAAGCGTGAAGACTGAGTCAATAATTAAAACTAACGGGTTTTTAACGGAATATCATTTTTCTGTAAAATTTGTTTTCAAGGAAAATATAAAATTGGCGAAGATAAAATATAGAATCAGTTATCTACTACTGAATATAATCTGATTTAAAAATGGTGTCATAAAAATGAAAATAATATTAAAAATAATAAAAATACAGCACCTAAGTTTATAAATGAAATATAAAAAATGCTTGGATTATTTCTATAAATATCACAATGACATTGAAAAGATGAAAAATATAAAAGCATACTGGATTTATACTTACAACCTATGAAGATTGAATGTAGCTTTCAAATAAAATTATTTTAACTAGAAAATTATACTACAACCTACAAAGATTGAATGTAGCTTTTCAAATAAAATAATTTTTACTAGAAAACTATACTTACAACCTAATTATTTTAACTAGAAAAGCAACTAAATTTAAGGCTGAACACACCTTCTATGTTTTGATTGCATTGCTTGTAAGATCCCCCCCTCATAAAAGCCACATTAAATCCATTAAGATTGAGTAAATACATGTATCTATTTATTGGTGTTTAATGCCAACATTAGCAATATTTCAGCTATATCGTGGCATAGAGTAAATACAAAACTTAAAGCTACAAAAACATTTAAAATGGACAAATTTTAATATAAAATATAAAAGGTGCAAAAAAATATAATTAAAAAAATAAAATACAAGTTAGTGTAAGTAAAGCTTCAATAGAAAAAAAGCATCTAAAGAATTTAAATAGGTCAACAGATATTTCTTACTTCATTTCATTCATGTTCAAAGCTACATAGACATGCAAAAGTATTTGTCAGTAAAATAAATTATTGTATGTTTCATATAAAACTACATTGTATAAATTTGTTGTTGAAGAATTGATATTTTAAATGAAATATATAATAAAAAAATGTTTAGTCACCAAATCTTTTGCACCTCTTTGTACATACATATCTACGTATCAAAAGGAAAACTAATTTTGATTGCCTATTAAATTCAAACCTATTACATGTATATAACTACAACAAAATGCTTTTATATTTCACATTAAGTACATTTGGCAGACAAAAAAAATGAATATGTTTACATCAATTATTTGCATAAATGTAAGTAGCACAAATTAACATTGTTTAATATAACAAAATAAATGAAACAAACATTCAAAACATCAACAGATCAGATACCATATAAGGAGAGATAATCCAGTTACCACATGACGAAACACACCTAGTTACGATATAAGGAGACATTATCAAGTTACCATATAAGGGGAAAAAAACAAGTTACCATATAAGGAAACATAACATAGTTACCATATAAGGGGAACAAATCAAGTTACCATATATGGAAACATAATCAAGTTAGTATAATATGTAATTATATTATGGGTCGACAACAAAAACTATCCCATAGTTCCCAGTACACTTATATAATGTCCAATTATAATACAGTATTTGGGTATCAATTTATATACATGTGCCTTTGTTTTGATGCATATATGTGTATGATTACCCTTCCTTATATCAATAACTGTAACCTATTTACACATATTGTTATGTGTATATGACCTTTACATGAACTTTCTATCATCCAAATATGGTATACAGTCTGATCCAACGTTCATCTTAATATCTCTTATTCTCATCAACAAATTGTAACAGATTTTCACACTTAATAAAAATTCAAAAAATATTGTCAATTAAAAATTCAGTTTAAACATGGTCGGACATTATAACCTCTGACCGCATCTTCTGGGGCTCTCAGCGGTCCTTTGTCCATGAAATAAATATCGTAAATACAACCATTAAAGTTTTCTTTATATCTATTGCCTGTCATTGATTCTATTGCTGAAACACCACCTGAAATAAATACATACTTTTATTGTAATAATAATGACAGAATGTGTGTTTGCCTTGGAATTGTTTCAGAAATTACATTTGGTATTTAAGGATTGCAGTGGGAAGAAGACATTTGAAACCTCAGTTCACCCTCTAGTTTTGTTGTGGAATTTGTGTCGCTCAATCCTTAGTTTTACGTGTAGTGTTTTGTATGTTATCGCTTGTACTTTTTATTTGGCCAATGTATATAGTCTATTCCTCTGAGATTTATGACTTCTGATTACCCGTTTTCTTGTCTAATCTTATGTTCTTTATTTCTAAGTTTATATTTAACTGCTGTTGATTTGTCTGTCCAATTTTTTGGGGTTTTATTAGCCCTAATCAATATTTTATTCTTACTTTCAGTAATGCAGAACTGATGATTTAAGAATCACATTCTGAGAAATAAGAGACATATCAAATACACAAAGAAAATGTTGTAATAAAATACCCATTTCTTAAAATAAATAAATATTGGTAGTTCAATAAAAATGTTACACTTTAATTTTTTGTTTGTATTAACGATATATTTACCTATATAAAGGTTACTTCCAGCATTGAGCATCTGTAATATTCCCTGTGACGTTCCTTCTACCACTGTTTCGTCTTTGTTGTCTATTTTTAATGTGCCTTGTCTACCCAACCTGTCAAACAATACAATATACAGTTATATATATATATATGAATATGGTTTGGTTTGGTTTATGGTGTTTAACCCCACTTTCAACAATATTCCAGTTATATCATGGCGGTCAGTTTTATTGGCAGAGGAACCCAGAGTACCTGGAGAAAACCACCGACCTGTCAATAGTCATTGACAAACTTTATCACATAATGTTGTATTGAGTACACCTCCCCATGAGCGGGGTTCAAACTCACAACTTTAGTGGCGATAGGCACTGATTGCACAGGTAGTTGTAAATCCAACTACCATACAATCACGACCACGACGGCCCCTTATATGAATATGTATTTGTTCCTTTGGATAATATACAATTGTTGCCTTCACATGAGGTCAAGGTAGAAAATTGTCAACCTGAGGGTGGGTGATTTCCTCCGAGGATGACAACTTCATGTTCGCCTCATATGAAGAAATAACTGTTCTATTATACCGAAACTACACTAAGATGTTTATAACTTGAATGTTTTATTTTGCAGAAAAAATAATATAACTGACAAACTTTTTCACATTATGTCGTATCGAGTACACCTTGCAAAACTTTAGTGGTTATTTTGCATTTATTACACAGGTAGTTGTAATTCCAACTACCATATGACCACGACTGCCCATACTTCTTATACATTACGTATCTTGATATAAACAGATGATTTAAAAAGTTGTTCTGTCAATGTATTAATAAGATTGATGTATACAATACCTCGTAACTTCTATTGTGTGACCATAACCATCATCAACCTTCTGTAGAGATCTCAGTACAGCTGGACCACTTCCCAAATCATAACTAAAACAAAGATATATATATATATATATATAGGTATCAAACACATGAAAACACTATATAGGTGTTGACTACAGGTTGACACAATACAGGTATTAAACACAGGTAGACACAATACAGGTATTAAACACAGGTAGACACTATACAGGTGTTAAACACAGGTAGACACTACACAGGTGTTAAACACATAGATAGATACTACACAGGTGTTAAACACATATAGACATTATACAGGTATTAAATACAGGTAGACACTATACAGGTGTTTAACACAAGTGATAAACACAGGTAAACACTATAAGTGTTAAACACAGGTAGACACTACACAGGTGTTATACACAGATAGACACTATACAGGTGTTAAACACAGGTAGACATTATACAGGTGTTAAATACAGGTAGACACTACATAGGTGTTAAGCACAGATACACTACACAGGTAGACACTGTACAGGTACTAAACACAGGTGGACACTACACAGGTGTTACACAAAGATAGACACTATACAGGTGTTAAACAAGGGTAGAAACTATACAGGTGTTAAACACAGGTAGACACTACACAGGTGTTAAACAAAGATAGAAACTATACAGGTGTTAAACACAGGTAGACAATATACAGGTGTTAAACACAGGTACATTATACAGGTGTTAAACACAGGTAGACACTACACAGGTGTTAAACACAGGTAGACACTACACAGGTGTTACACACTGATAAGACACTATACAGGTGTTACACACAGGTACACTACATGGGTGTTAAACACAGGTAGACACTACACAGGTGTTAAATACAGGTAGACACTCTACAGGTGGTAGACACTATATGGATGTTAAACACAGATAGACACTATATGGGTGTTAAACACAGGAAGACACTATACAGGTGTTCAACACAGATAGACACAATACAGGTGTTAAACACAGGTAGACATTCTACAGGTGTTAAACACAGGTAGACACAATACAGGTGTTTAACACAGGTAGACACTATACAGGTGTTCAACACAGATAGACACAATACAGGTGTTAAACACAGGAAGACACTATACAGGTGTTCAACACAGATAGACACAATAAGGTGTTAAACACAGGTAGACACTATACAGGTGTTCAACACAGATAGACACAATACAGGTGTTAAACACAGGTAGACACTATACAGGTGTTAAACACAGATAGATGCAATACAGGTGTTAAACACAGGTAGACACTATACAGGTGTTAAACACAGGTAGACACTACACAGGTGTTAAACACAGGTAGACACTATACAGGTGTTAAACACAGGTAGACACTACACAGGTGCTAAAACAGGTAGACACTACACAGGTGTTAAAAACAGGTAGACACTATATCGATATCAAACAAAGGTAGGCATTGTGTTGCAAAGAAATAAAATGTCATTCATATTTTTGTGGAATCCATTTTTTTTCTCATACAATTCCACTTAGATTTCCTATTAACAAATACAACACAGGGTCAAGGCTTTCCTCCCTAATAGTCAGTCAAGTGACACCAATAACATTACTCTCTCTATATATATATACCTGTATACTACAAAGCCATCTTTAAGTCCTACAGAGACGTAGTCTTTAGACTGTGTATTCTGTCCTGCTGGGGTTGCTTGGCCCTTCCAGAAAACAAGCCCATTGGGTTCTGTGGTTCTTATGGAGAATTTAACTATTTCTTTGTCTTGTGTTTGGACCAGGAAAGATTTGTCAAACTCCAAGAATCCATTGCCAAGGACACTAATCTTTTCTCCTAATTGTGTTGCTATTGTGAAATAAAATGAAAATTAGTTATTTGCAACAAGAGATAGTTTTGTTTGTTCATTTTTTGAATGATCTACATTTATTGAGAATTAATTTTTGTTTTTACCAAATAAAAAAATTAATAAGGTTGCATCTTAATAATAATTCTGAACTTTCACTCTTTAAAATACATGTGACAGCAATTCATCTAAAATATGCCTACATAATACTGCATAAATTACAGGGGCCGTTGTGGTCCTGATCGTATGGTGGTTGGATTTCTAACTACCTGTACAATCAGTGCCTGTAACCACTATAGGTGTGAGTTCGAACCCAATTCATGGCAAGGTGTAGTCAATACAACATTACATGATAAAGTTTGTCAGTGACTTGCGACAGGTTTTCTCCAGGTACTCTGGTTTCCTCCACCAATAAAACTGAAATATTGTTGAAAGTGGCATTAAACACCATACTAGAGGCTCAGTGGGCTGAGCCTGTGTCGCTCATCTTTCATTGTGCTTTGAGGAAACTTACTATAGAGCCTTCCATAGATGCTTCCCACCAAGCTTCGGTTCATTTGGCTAAGCAGTTTCAGAGAAGATTTTTTAGAAATCAACCAATCAGAAACAAGAATTGACTGTGGCGGCCATGCTTGTCAACGGATTGGGACGAAATGAGCAATCCTTATAGAGGACTATCCATTGATGCTTCTTACCAAGTTGCGGTTCATTTGGCCAGAGTGGTTTCACAGGAGAAGATTTAATAAAAATCGGCCAATCAGAAACAAGATTTGCCTGTGGCGGCCATGTTTGTTAATGGATCGGGACAAAATGTGTAATCTTGAGAGAGGACCTTCCATAGATGCTTCCTACCAAGTTTCAGTTCAGTTGGCTGAGGGATTTCAGAGGAGAAGATTAAAATGTGAAAAGTTACTGGACGACAGACGGCGGATGCCAAAAGCCTAAAAACCTAAACCTATAATGTAAGCAAACAAGATATCAGACTGACTTACTTCCTTCACAGTGCAGTCCAATATAACCTAGTGGACAGTCACATCTATAACCATCATCAGTTATACTGCAAGGGGCATTGTTCTGACATGGCTTCTTGGTTATACAAACATTCATCTGTGTCTCACAATTTCTTCCTACAACAAACAAAAAAAAAGAAAAGAAAAGAATATAAAACAGTGTATACTTCAAACAGGTGTACGTGTCTCATTCTATACTCTATATGAAAATATTTACAATTTTCAAATATCAAAATTCCTGTCTTTTATTTGTGGTGGTGACATCATGGAATTTCTAATTGCAAATAAAAAATGTAAACTTTGTAAACAACCATCTAAAGATCATTAATGCACAATTAGTTTGTAGTTATTTTAATTCATTTTCCCCAAAGGGTCCAATCTTAAACTTATTCCTGTGATGGTAACCATCTTTGATTTCCAATTGGCAGACTAAACATTGACCTTGTAAAGGACCACTCCAAAATAATTAAAACTATATTAAATTTCAAACTACCGAGTAGATTTTGAACAGATCTCTGTGGCTCAGTCAAATCAAATCACTTAATTGGTTCTGGTTGCAAGCTGATTTTCAGATTGGCACAAAAAGGAAACAATGTTGATAAGGTCCACTACAATGGTTTGAGCATTCCATACAAATTCTAAAATGATGTAATTCAATCATGTGAAATCATAGAATTTTTCCAATCAATCTCCAGGCATGTTTGGAATTCTATCAAACTTGCCATTGGGTCACCAAAGTTGCAATCATTGCCAAAAGGGTTACCACAGGGTGAGCTTGGTAGAATATTGAACACACCCTCCAACTTTATAGTGACACCTGTCTAAACCGAACCAACTTTTGCGATTGGAATAGACAGTTAATCAGTTTATACAGGTTAAATTAACAAAGATTTCCTACATTGGGACTTTATTTAAAGTTCGGTTTATACAGGATTCGATTTATTCAGGGTTCAGTTTAGACAGATTTCACTGTACCACCCCTGTCTTTGCCTTATTTTTTCTCTCACCTATTTGCCTGAAAGTCAAATCTAGAAAAAATTACTATTTATTAAAACAAATTCTTTCATAATTTTCACTTGTCCGAATCCAGTTTTACCTGTCCAGGGCTTCGGGCAAGTGGGTTAGATCGAAGACTGCTACCCTAAATTGTTTTTAACATTACCTGTATATTTTGTAGGACAAACACATCTGTAATCAGTAGATGATAACCTCTCACATGTACCTCCATTTAAGCATGGTCGTCTGTTACATATGTTTCTTTCCCCACAGTCGTTTACATTGTATGTTTCTACGGCCTTCACTATTAAATCTAATGGCCGAGAATTAATGGTCAGCTAAAAAAGATAAAAATAATGCTGATAAATACAGGCCAAAATATAAAATGTTGTTGAAAACTAAAGAAATTTCTCAACGGGTTCTAACGAGTCATGATAAAATTTTCATCTATTACAGGGGGCCGTCATAATCGTAATTGTATGGTAGTTGAATTTACAACTGTGCAATCAGTTCTTATCACCACTGAAGTTGTGAGTTCAAATCCTGCTGATGGTGAGGTGTACTCGATAAAACATTATGTGATAAAGTTTGTCAGTGACTTGCCACAGGTCGTGGTTTTCTCGATGTACTCCTGTTTATTTCATCCATAAAACTGACGGCCACAAAATAACAGAAATATTGTTGAAAGTGGCACTAAACACCATAACCATAACTCTTATTCTTAATATTTTGCAAAATGATTTTTTTTCTACCACTAATTACATAACTAACACAATGATATGTAAAATAAGGTGGTCAATATACACAAATCTATCTCTAAACTGTCAATAAATCCTGTTTTGTTGAGACTTAATTACTACTATATGTATGAATTATATCAAGTTATTGACAGCAAAAATTGCATTACGAGAACAGCCTAATTCATGTTGACCTTTTATTGTGATTCCATTGAGCAGAATATCACCTTAGACATCCCTAGAGGAAAACATGCAGTTAAACCCTTCCTTGTATCAAGCCTGAAAAGCGAGTGGTTATGTATTTGTGTGTTAGGGGTTTAGTTTTTGCCTCTCACTACGATTTTGATATTAGATTTATCAAATTTTTCTGACAGTGTGGTATTTTTTGTTTTCTTATGACTAAGACATCATCATGGTCTCAAACGGAAATAAAATAACAATAGACTTATGTCCAAAATACATATTATAATACACAATTATTGTGGTAATTCTTATCTAGGTTGGTTCCTCATATTATTCGTCACAATCTCTCCTCTCTACTGTCTGTCATATGTTCTAACAGGTAACACTCACCTCAGCTACACATCCTATCATACCATTGTTGATTCCTAAAGATTGTGGTAACTTAATATCTGGGTCAATTCCTCCAATGTATAACATAGTTCTTAGATCTAAACCAATGGTTGTCCCTGGTGAAGTAGCTGTCAATATATTATTACAAGATATTAGTTCCTTAGAAAACCAAATTCTATAAAAGGGGAGATGTTATGAAGGCACAATTTTTTTTTTTTTTTTACCATTAATTAGATAGCTTCTTTTATTACAAGAGAAAAGATAAATCACTGAGATAAGCAACCAAAATAAAGGGAGATAATTCATCTAAACAATAAAAGTTATATCAAGTATTTTGTTTGATACTAATTCATAATGTATGCCCAATATGCCCCAATCTAATTAAAATTAGATGTTTGTTGTATTTCTTAAAATTACTTTTTCTCTGGAGATATACTAGCATCTAACATCATGCTTAGGGTCATGTCAGGGTTAATATTTTCAACTGACCAATCAGTAATGGGCCTACTAAATCTTGACGTATTAAAACTGAACACATGCAAACAGCTGTTTTCCGACTTTCCAATATAATTTAACTGCCTTGCGATGATTGGATGGTCAAAGATGAATGACAGGTTACCTGACTTGACTCTACACAAGATGTAGTTAGTTTATCACTAAAGAAAAAATGTAAAAAAAGATACAAAAAAGATCTAATTTAATCATATTGAGTATCGTCTAAAACATAGCTACCTATACATCACCTGTTGTTTTTTTAATTAATTTTATGTTGATGACAAAAATGAAACCTACTTATGCTTTCGCTTTGCTTTATGGTGTTATAACACCACTTTCAACAATATCTCAGTTATATCGTGGCTGCCAATATTTTTAGTGGAGGAAACCGGATTCCCTAGCGAAAATCACCGACCTGTTGCAAGTCACTGGCAAACTTTATCACATAATGTTGTATCGAGTATACCTCGCCTGAGCGGGGTTCAAACTCACAACGTTAGTGGTGATAGGTACTGATTGCATAGAAAGTTGTAAACCTACAAATGTCACAACACATAATTAGTACAGGATTATTTTTAGTGATGCCACTAGCCATTATTATTATTATCAGAAAAATATCTTTGTCATTTAGCAGAAAACAGAAGTAAGAATTGAAAATAGAGAACAGTTTAAAAGTCACTACTTCAAAATATTCTACATGCGTTATCATAGACAATAGGCAAAAGATATCAAAGTAAGAACAGTTGATTTAATTCAAAATAGGGATTAACTGGTTACCTAAAGTTAAAAATACAGAATAACTGGTTACCTAAAGTTAAAAATATGGAATAACTGGTTACCTAAAGTTAAAAATACGGAATAACTGGTTACCTAAAGTTAAAAATACGGAATAACTGGTTACCTAAAGTTAAAAATACGGAATAACTGGTTACCTGAAGTTAAAAATACGGAATAACTGGTTACCTAAAGTTAAAAATACAGAATAACTGGTTACTTAACTTGCAAACTATACAGGTTTAATCTAGTTAATCTAATTAAGATATCAAAATAGTTTGTATTTTTTCTGTTTGTAGAAAGTATAGGTATCAAGGTGATAGTGTGGTGAGTCATAGAAACATGCAAAACAATATCTTACTTCCCATGATGCAATACTAAATCCTTTCTAAAAGTTTGACCTCATGCAATGGTGGTGCACTTACATACTACAGTTGTCTTTGTCATTACACGAATCAAGCATGCATGTCGTGCTTTGACTAATTTATTCAAAATTTAGAAGATTTTAAGAAAATTTGAGTTTCGTCTCTACGTAAGAAATCTGTTGATATGTATATTATATACAATATAAGAAATATAAAAGTAAAAATAAAGCCCTTGTCATGATTTGATTAATTTATTTAAAATTTACAAGACTTTAAGAAAATTTGAGTTTCGTCTCTATGTACGAAGTCTGCTGATATGTATATTATATACATTATAAGAAATTTAAAAGTAAAGTAAAGCTCTTGTTTACAAATCTAAGCAGTTTGACATAAGTAAAGTGTAGAAGCTAAGACGAGTTGACTTTGAAGATAAATGCAATTTATTGTATGCCATTGTTTTCAACTTTTTTAACGTAAAGCAAATCTGGATGCAAGCAAATATACATTACAACACTCAGTTGCGGCAGCATAACAAACAAAAAACGTAAAATATAAATGTCACATGACAATCATGTACTAAAAAATAATTTTGTAACAAAAAATAAATTTTGGATTTTTGGTTTGAGAAAATAAACGGTAGACGTCACACAATATTAATGTTCTATGTTAAAACAAGATAAGACTTTTTATAATATGTTAATTATGTTGTTATTTCATGGCTAAATCTTGCTTGATCTCCAAAGTAGCAAAAAAAAGCCTTCCATTAAAAACTTGGTGTGGGTTTTCTCCCTTGTTCAGTCCTCTTCATATACAATACATGTACTGTATAATTCTATCCTAACAAAATGTTCCCTTTGTGGTTTCTGTGGTAATTTGTCTTCAAAAATTCATTTTATAATAACATTCTGAGACTTGATTTATCAGAGCAATATTGCATCAAAGGCGAAGCTTGAGATGTGATGAGAAGACCCATTTCAAATAAAAAAATATTAACGATAGTATGATTATCCAGGATGTCAATATAATGCCATGAAATAAATCATCGATAGTGTGGTTGTATCACGCTTGTGGCTTGGTAACAGAGATCAAAGGGAAAATTTACATATCATTAACAATAGCCATTATCTCACGTCTTCCCCCCTCCACATAACAAATGTAAATCAGTGATGGTACACATAGCTCTGTCAGCAGCAAGTAGCATAAAAACTACAACATGTAGCGATTTCAGTGGTGTGCGAAAGCTCAACAATTTATGAAATATGTCAACACTTTACAAAATGTAGTGATTTCAGTGGTGTGCGAAAAGCTCAACAATGTGTGAAATATGTTTTAAAACAATTTTATGAAAAATCTACACAAGCAATGATTATGATGAACCTTATCCATTATTACAAATGAGTTTCTGAGTAATAAATATAGACTACTCCTCACTCCACAATACTCTGGTTAATTATTACCCACACCAAGTTATAACTAGCGGCCTCCGAAAAGACAAAAGTAAAGCGACATAAAAACGTCAAGCAGTGCTAATACCTCTTCTGTATCGATAGCGTCTCAACAAATGGTAGTTGTAGTAATTTCTATAGCGATTGTTGTAGTAGCTCCATGGCCAGACTGAGGGCAACAAAATTCATGTTAAAAATGATGGTTATTATAAGGCCATAAAATCAACATTAAAAACCTGGTCTCTATTCTCGGTTGTAGATTTTGCTGGTATGGAACTATAAAACTTTTCCATTTACATAATTTAACGAAAAACAGTAAATAAACATTAAAATAATGGTATATTTGATCAAGTTGTTTTTGTTTAAATATCTTTGATCTTCTAAAACAACTATTTTAAAGAAATTTCAATGAAAAAAGTCACAATTCACAAGTCAATTAAATGCAAGAAAAAGCTTTCAAATCTCATAGAAAGAAATAGCTTTAAAATCAGAAAGAATTGACATTTCACAGCAGTTTCAAAACATTTGAAGAAAAAAGAAACACTTCCATTCAAAGAAATTTCAAAACACTTCTTAATTCTCAAGATTCAATGAACTATAAATCAACACTAAGAGTTATCTCACCTTTGACAGGCTCTTCATCATTGACAATTAAAGTTCCTTCTTGTCCACTCTTTGAAGCTACGACCTTGACCCATTCATCCACAGTCAGTCTTCTCCTACTGCTAAGAACAGCTGGTCCTGTAAAAAAAGAAGACATTTTGTTTATGTAACAAATTCTAATAACCATGTTTTCCAAAACTCAGAAAATTGTTTCGTTTTTTTTAATTAATATTTTTTTCAATATTTGTTTTAATTAATTGTTTCCTTGATTAACTTGTAAAAAAATAATTTGTCTGCTTGTATTGTATATAAACCTAATGTAAGCTGGACAACTAAAACTCGATGAAACCAAAAAAAGTCAATTTGATCCTTTATACAATGGTAAATATCTCCTCTTCCCATGAAGCATCCCTGCCAAGTTTGGTTCCATTGGGTTGAGAAGTTTTGCAGAGGATTGAAAGACAAAAAAGTTAAGGATGATCGTTCCAAACAAACAAAAATAAAAAACAAAACAAAAAAAGCAATCAAAATAAAATTAAAAAAATTATATAAAATAAAAAGTTGACGGCAAAAACTTTACATGAGATAAAAAAAAAAAGTGCCAACAATGACTAATTAATTATTTTTTAAAGCCAAAATTATCTCAATGTGCATAGGACTTATGTGACTTCATGTTACTTACCAGATCCTGTATTATATCTGAATTCTAGATATCCATTTCTGGTTGCTATGGAAACGTAATCTCCCGATCCGTCCTTGTCTTGTCCACTATATAAAATGATTCCATTGTCCAAACTCTTTAGTTTAAATTCAATTTCTATTTTCATTTCAAATTTAGCACCTTGTACTGTTGGGTAGGCAGCAAATGATGTTGTGTTAAATTGTGGGAGAGTGATTATACCAACTGAAATTAAAATAAATGTTTCGTCAGACTTTATTCTAGATTTCTAACACAATCTTCGGTAATTAACTTTTGAGGCGTTCTCAATACAAAAAAAAAGCTTTGTTATGTATGTGAAGATCCATTTAGTCGATCAAAGTTTTCCATCAAAAACTTGGTAAAAAATTCTTTGAATGTGTAAAAGCTGCATCAAAAACTTTGTCAAAGAACTTTGATGGACTTTCAAGGAAATTGATAAATCAAAACATCTTTTTCGGAATCAAGATCTAATTCAGCCATTTTGTTTGTCTTTGAATTTATCGCCGAAAGGCAACATGGGATAAAAACTTTGACCCAACTTTAATCGTGTAGACGGGATAACTTTGACAAAGTTTTCTTTGAGCAAATTTTACTTAAAAAAACTCTGTGTAAACAGGCTTTGACAATCAGTTTTTATTCCCGACTTTAAAATAAAAATAATCAGTGATTAACTTTTGAGGTGTTTTCAATACAGGACTATACTAATCAAGCTCTCAAATAATTAATTAATTGTAATTTAATATTGTTACAAAAAACTGCAGCATAACAGAGCGATCGTCATGTTTTCCATATTCCAATTAATTATCTTCCGGTAATAGTTATATGCTATACATTATGGGATCTGAATGGACAATCCAGATTTACTTATCTTAAATAAGCAATCACTTGTCTTATGCAGTTGTTTTGATATTTTCCCAATGGTGACCATTGAATGCAAGATTGACTGTAGTCTGCAGGGTTAGGGTTATGGTGTTTAACGCCACTTTCAACTACATTATTTATATTGTGGCGGTCACTTTTATTGGTGGAGGAAACAGATAACCCAAAGAAGACCATCGACCTGTCGCAAGTCACTGACAAACTTGATCACGTAATAAACTGCAAAATTTTACATCCATCCAAACAACTTGCTATTATATAATAATCTATATCCTGATAATACCTGTCGGACATGCAGTTCCTGATCTTCCCATTGGACACATACAGGTGAATCCATTTGACAGGTCTCGACAACGTCCTGATGGTCCACATGCACCTTAAATGAAATATGGAGAGTAATGTTAAAAATCTGAAGTATCTAATTAGGGCAAAAATGTTAATTAACCACTTTAATAATCTTTCATTGATTGATTGATTGGTGTTTAATGCCACCTTTAGCAGTATTTCAGCTATATCGTGGTGTGAACAAATTTTATAATGATAATCTTTTATTTTCATGAAAAAGTAGCATTGTATATTCATAAAATCTTAAAACTAAAATTACGTTTCTCTGAAATTGCCGTTAACAAAATAAAATATGATAAAATTATTTTTTTGTATCCTCTGAATATAACAATTAATTTTTTTTTTTATTTCATCATGAAAGCAATATGGAAGTATACGTTCTGTACAATAAATTACAACAGTTAAAAATTAATATTATTTGATCAAATAAAAAATATATACTGTGACGGGTAAACAGTGGTGATGGAAAAAAAACAGAGGCTCAGACTGTATCATTCACATGAAATATTTTCTTATCATCAATTGGACAAAGTATTTCTAAACTAGAACTGTGAGTGACCTCACTGAGTGATACCCCCCGCTTGCAATACTATGATGTTCAAACTTTGGAATTTTAGACAGCAATGGTATTCCTTCATGCACATCTGCAGGTTGTGTACTACAACTGTGTAAAGTTTCATAAAAATTCAATAAGCGGTTTAGTAGGAGTTGCGCTTACAAGGTACATGCCCCCCCTTTTCGTGAAAGTATAAGTTGAATTATCTCCCCTTTTAAATTTTGGACAGCAACCATATTCCTTCATGCACATCTGCAGGTAGTGTACTACAACTGTGTAAAGTTTCACAAAACTCCAATAAGCCGTTTAGGAGGAGTTGCACTTACAAGGTACACGAACCCCCCTTTTCGTGAAAGTATAAGTTGAATTATCTCCCCTTCTAAATTTTAGACAGCAACGGTATTCCTTCATGCACATCTGCAGGTTGTGTACTACAACTGTGGAAAGTTTCATAAAAATTCAATAAGCAGTTTAGTAGGAGTTGCACTTACAAGGTACATGCCCCCCCTTTTCATGAAAGTATAAGTTGAATTATCTCCCCTTTTAAATTTTGGACAGCAACCATATTCCTTCATGCACATCTGCAGGTAGTGTACTACAACTGTGTAAAGCTTCACAAAACTCCAATAAGTCGTTTATGAGGAGTTGCGCTTACAAGGTACACAACCCCCCCTGTTCGTGAAAGTATAAGTTGAATTATCTCCCCTTTTAAATTTTGGACAGCAACCATATTCCTTCATGCACATCTGCAGGTTGCATACTACAACTGTGTAAAGTTTCATAAAAATTCAATAAGTAGTTTAGTAGGAGTTGCGCTTACAAGGTACATGGATGGACGGACGGACAGGGTGATTCCTATATACCCCCCCAAACTTTGTTTGCGGGGGGTATAATAATTGATTTTAATAAGGTTTCGAAGTATATGATTTTTAAAGGATAGTTTGTATTTTTCAAACTAATTTGCATATGATACATCATTCCTGCAAAGTATGGTTCCAATTAGCACAATAGTCTTAGAGGAAATGATCAAAATGTGAAAAATTAACGAGTGAGTGAGTGATTGTTGTTTAACACCAACTCAGCAATTTTTCAATTTTCAATGAGATGATGATGAGGTCCACTTTGTACTTGACCAACATGCTTAGTTGGATTTTTATTGTGCTAACTCACTGAAACAACAGTCTGCCGATAGAAATGTCGCTCCACTCGGACATATTATCTTGATTTCGAGCCAACCAGTTTTTGCTCTTTCTTCTTTATGCTACGTGCTTAACGGAGAAGCAACAAATACCAATTTGATAGTCTCTGGTTTGACCCGATCAGGGCTCGAACCCACTATCTACCGCACTCAAGGCAAGTACGCTAACCATCATACCACGGATGCGTTGAAATGTTAATGACGATGACCAATAGACGTAATGTGATGGCAATTGCTCACATTACCCTTTTGGTCAGGTAAGCTAAATAGTTGATAATAATAAAAACGTAGATATCAAATTTAGTGTGCACCAAGCGTCCCTGGAATAACCTTCACCCCAAAGACAAAATATGTAACTGGCTCACTACCAATACCAATATGAACCCCCCCCAAAAAAAGTGAAGGAAGAATGCATCCCTAGCATTGTTACCTGGATAACACCTTAGTCCTTGTAGTTCACACCTGTCACCTGTAAATCCCTGTGTACAAATACATCTAAATCCATGATCTGTATTTGAAGGAACACACCTGGCCCCATTGAAACAGGGACTGTATTGACAGGTATCGTACATCTCTACCCCTTCAATAGTTACAGCATCGGCTCCAAGGTTCAGATTATCACCATTCCTCTCTACCTGACTAATGGTACCTGTTTACAAAGAGAGCAGAATTATCACATACATGTGAAATCATTATTAATCGTGGGGTTCTAATTTTCATGGAATTCATGGTTCACTTAAACAACGAAAATTAAAACCCAACGAAATACAATTTTCCCATTATCTGTTGCCTGTAGTCTTTGAAACCATGAATTCAAGACAAGCCGGAGAACCCAGAGAAAACCATTGACCTGTCGCAAGTCACTGACAAACTATATCACATAATGCTGTACACCTCGCCCTGATCGAGATTCAAACTCTCAACATCAGTGGTGATAGGCACTGTTTGCATAGGTAGTTGTAAATCCAACTACCATACAGTCATGGCCATGACGGACCCTCTTTTAGGTTCTAAAAATTTCAAAAAACTAAAATGCATCGAAATATTGTCTAGGAGGGGAACCACTGTATCTATAAAGTCAAAAATCTAATGTACAGTTCAATTTAAATGCAATTAAAATAGTTTCAGGAGATATTACTAATTCTAATGTAATTGTTTATGCAAGATGTGTTTTCATTGGCTACTGTTTGCCCTGAAATCCACGGTTGACATGTCGTATTTAAGGAATGGGCCACCATATTGAATTCTTGAAATGCAAAATGTTAATTACTACAATATGATAGAACAATATTGTTTCCCTTTATAAAATAATTTCTCATCAGATTGAAACTTACATGTTACAAAATGACATCAAGTGTTTACGTTCTACATTGAAAATTTTCAAATGACATCACGATTTTTCACAATATTTCGATGCATTTTAGTTTTTTTTAAATTTTTACAACCTAACAAAAAGTCTTGATTTTTCAAATATCAACAATAGTATGTTTATCGAGAATGTGTCAAGGCAACGCCAGAATAATACATGATAATAGGGGTTTGGTTTATGGTGTTTAACGCCACTCTTAACAATATTTCAGCTATATCTTGGCAGTCAGTTTTATTGGTGGAGGAAACCTGACTACCTGGAGAAAACCACCGACCTGCTACAAGTCACTGACAAACTTTATCACATAAAATTGTATCGAGTACACCTCGCCATGTGCGGGATACAAACTCACAATTGTAGTGATGATAGACACTGATTGCATAGGTAATTGCAATGATAATATGTTTGTATCACTATCGAAATAGATATTGTAAAGATCAAAAGGAAAATTTACAAATCATCGACAAAATATAAATATGTATATATCTTACCAACAAATCCTGAAGTATATCTAGCTGGTTGTGGAATCTTACTGTAATCTGGGATACCACCTAAGTACATCTCCTGGGATAAATCTAGACCCATAAAACGTCCTGTAGTATTTCCACTAAATTGGTTTTTATTATCAACTGTCATTTTTCCTAAAATGCAAAATATTAAACCATTCAATCAATACATGGTTAAGGTTATGGTGTTTAATGCCACTTTCAACAATATTTCAGTTTTATTGAAGGAGGAAACTGGAGTACCTGCTGCAAGTCACAGACAAAATTTATCAAATAATGTTATATCGAGCACACCTCACCATGAGCAGTATTCAAACTCACAACGTTAGTGGTGTTCAATCAATACATCTATAATACTTAACAACACATTATATCATTCATTACATAATGGTTTTATTTAAACAATTTTATTGGCTATCATGCTGTCACCTGACATTCCGTAAAATTTGATTTTGCTTGATTAAAACTCGTATTGACTCACTTTCACTTTCACTTTCACTTTCCATTGCATTATGTATGACGTCATAATGAAGTGATTAATTTCATATTGACTTGGTTTCACTTTCACTTTTCATTTTAATGTAATAAAACAATTACAGTCTTTTGTATCGGTCAATGCGAGTTTTTATGGACCTTAAAAACGATATTCACCTCAGCCTAGAGGCTTCGGTGAATATCGTTTTGAAGGTCCATAAAAACTCGTATTGACCTCAACAAAAGACTATAATTGTATAATATCATTACATGCTATTGTTGATTAGTTTTGCGAGAATGGATTTCTCATAGCAAATATTGCATTGAATGCAAAGACTGAGATGTAGAATGTAATGAAAAGTCCATTTCAAGCAAAACATATCATCGATAGTATGTTTATCAAGGTTTTGTCATAGTGACCTCGGTCATGTTAGAAATCAATGATAGAGAATATGTTTGTATCACGGATAGTGCTTGAGCGTAAAGATCAAAGAGAAAATTAAAAAACTACCGATAATTAGAATTATACATGTACATCAAAACGCAAATTTTACTTCAAGGAAGATTTATTTTTGTCACTTAAAAAAGATAATACATACGTTTACATTGACAATAATAGACTACACAACATTTCTCCACCAATCAACTTAACATTTGAAATCTTTGTTGAGCTGAGCTTGACATTACAATGATAATTTTCTTGATTTTGGTTACTATGACAACTGTTTATCCAGACATTGTTATTTCTTGCTCATATCAGTTTATAATTTCAACAGAGTGAAAACTTTCTTTGATTTATTACTGCTTCTGTTAGTATAATGAGGTTTTTAAAAAAAAGCTTTGATTTAGATAAGACTGATTATTAAGACTCAAGTTTAATTCAAGAAATCCAAGGTCATAATTTTTAGTTGGTCAATTACTGAGTGATTCATTCTAATGAATAAAGACTGTCTGTCAAAATAACACTTTATATAATACTTACTTCTATAAAATCCGTCAATTGTCAGCAAAATATAAATAATACATGATTTTTATAATGGTGAAACATCAGTTCAGCAACAAAAAAAAACCCAACCAAAAAAAAAACCAACACCACTATTCTACATACAAATTTTTTAATAATAATGAAAAGTCAAAAATTGTGGCTTTGAATGATTTGTTTTAATGTATATTGACTTAAATAATCGAAATTGCAAATTCTTAAAATATATTCTAATGTAGTTGTTTAATATTCCTGGTTTGTGATTGGACAATGCTGTAATTTTCAAGGTATTAATTCCATGGTTGAAATATCACAAGATATTTTTTTTTAGAATTTTAGCCGATCACCACTTACGTCATCTTGTCAATAATGTGGCAATGCACATGATTATGGAGATAACTGTATTCAAGGTTTTTGCTCTCCTTATTTTACTGCCGAATTTCGGCCGCATTCCCAATGAAAAATAGGGTCCTTTTTTCCCAAAATTAGGTCAGATAATTCCCAAACTGATCGGAGTTATTGTCGGTGTTAAATCCAGATTTAGTAACTGTTTCCGGAAACGTTTTTTTATATTACGCGATTACATATCTGGTCATCTGTAAGCTTTCCATCACTTTTTTTTGTACTCGTTCGTCGTTCTTTTTTGACATAAACATGTGTCACAACAGTAAATATTATCTGAAACTAGAAAAGAAGTATGCCCCCACACTTGATAATTATGGACAAAGTTGTTTTGTTAGGAGTGATTTTTTAAAAATGAAGCGTGTCTGTAAGACACAAATGATGCCCCTGCCTGATCATAAGAAATTATAAACAAGTCAAAAGTTCTTTAACACTATGTATGATGTTCTATCATACTCAACTTGTATACAGATAGTACCTTTAATTTTTCATTCCTGATATGTAAATATAAAGGTATTACCTGTGGTGAAATGGGTATAATTCTATCTAGAATCAGCTTAGTTGCGGAGGCATAAAAAAATGACTAAGTCCAACTACCTGCCATTATCAAATATTTGATGAAAATCAAAATCCTGTGGACATGCACACCTCCATTATGTGTATAAACATCATACAAAATATTAAAGCTGTAGCTCCAAAACTGTAGGAGGAGATAGCCGGACAAACCCTGTATCTATATCCGGACAGACAAACAAAATGACTAAGTCCAACTACCTGTCATTTTGAGAATATTTGAAGAAAATCAAAATCCTGTGGACATACACACCTCCATTATGTGTATAAACATCCTACAAAATATTAAAGCTGTAGGAGGAGATAGCTGGACAAACCATGTATCTATATCCGGACGGACAGGGGTGAATTAATATGCCCCCCCCCCCCCCGACTCTTTGTCGCGGGGGCATAAAAAATAAAGCCGAAAGAGGCAAAACAAACACGGTCAATTGATTCTTTTTTGTGACAACGAATAAGAAGAAACCCAATGAAAATGATGATGAAATCAGTGTTTGTGAAGTCAAATGTCAAACTTACGGTGACGATACTGACAGTGTTGCTACACTTATTAAAAGTTGTGAAACGGAATCATCGTGTTCATCTTCTATTACAGACAGTACAAATAACGTTAAAAATTCAGAGTTGGATGAAAATCATCCAACACTTGTTAAGCAGGTTATGAGAAGGTTTAGTTCACTTAAGTATGAGCAAAGTTTTCCCTGGTTATATTATAGTTGTATTAAATTAGGATATTTGTGTAAATATTGTGAACTTTTTCAAACTGATCCCACTAATTCATCCATCCTTTACTTGATGAATATCATTCCTGCCTCTGTGGAAAGGAGCTTTTCATATATGAATTTGATTAAAACTCCTCTGAGGTCAAGATTGACCCAAAGGAATTTGGAAGCTCTAATGAGAATATCCATGGAAGGAAGGGATAAACTGTCAGATAGTGATCATGACACATTAGTAGACAAATTCTAAAATAAAAAGGACAGATACATGATGCTGTAATTGAGTGAAATAAATTCTACTGTAAAGTTATTTTGTTCATTTCAGTTTCCTATTTTGTCAATAAAAATGTCGATAAAATTTCCCAATTTAGGTTAGGAGGCAATTCCCAAAAGAGCCAGCAAAAACCCCGGTATTGTATTAGAAAAGTTCACGGCATTAATTGTCGATTTAATTGTGTAATTTTCACGGTATCAATTCAACGGTTGAAATAGCATGAGAAAGTTTTAGAATTTTAGCTGATTACTGCTTACGTCATCTTGTCAATACACATCTATACACATGATTACATTAGAATGGAGATAACAGTATTGTATTTAAAAATTTCACGGCATCAATTATCGTGTTGCCAGTAAACTCAATTTGCCACCATCAAATCTCCAATTGATGCCGTGAAATTTTCAAATAAAATACAGTTATCTCCTCAATGTACTGTGGATGATGTTTCTTAATGATTAAAATACACACACAAATACAAACCAAAATATTCCTCATATAATATACACAATAAGTCAACATAGAAAAGAAATATGATATGGCAAAAATAAAAAAAAACTTCTTTATTAAATATGGCCAAAAATAATTGTAATAGTTATTATTAAGAATTGACTGGGTTTATTTCTTTTTTATACATAACCCTCCTTAATTGGCAGGAAATCTTAACAAACCTGTCTTTCTATTCCTTTCCAGTCGCACTGTATGCCACTGGTTGAGTTTTAACGTCTCGTTAGCTTGGATAATGGCAGGTCCTGAACCGACATCAAAAGTGAATTCTGGGTAACCTTCTCTCAGTCCGAAACATACGTAATCTCCTTTTCCTGTGTCCTCATTACCATTATACAGCACCAAACCTAAAACACAAAAATATTTAAACTCGACACCCAATACCAGAACTAAAACACAAAACATTTAAACTTGACACACAATATCAGAACTAAAACACACAACATCTAAATTTGACACCCTATACCAAACCTAAAACACACAACATTTAAACTTGACACCCAACACCAAACCTAAAACACACAACATTCAAACTTGACACCCAATACCAAATCTAAAACACAAAACATTTAAAATTGACACCCAATACCAAACCTTAAACACAAAGAATTTAAAGTTGACACCCTATACCAAACCTAAAACACTTAAACTTGACACCCAATACCAAATCTAAAACACACAACATTCAAACTTGACACCCAACACCAAACCTAAAACACACAACATTCAAACTTGACACCCAATACCAAATCTAAAACACACAACATTTAAAATTGACACCCAATACCAAACCTTAAACACAAAGAATTTAAAGTTGACACCCTATACCAAACCTAAAACACTTAAACTTGACACCCAATACCAAATCTAAAACACACAACATTCAAACTTGACACCCAACACCAAACCTAAAACACACAACATTCAAACTTGACACCCAATACCAAATCTAAAACACAAAACATTTAAAATTGACACCCAATACCAAACCTTAAACACAAAGAATTTAAAGTTGACACCCTATACCAAACCTAAAACACAAAACATTTAAACTTGACACCCAATACCAAACCTAAAACACAAAATATTCAAACTTGACACCCAACACCAAACCTAAAACTTGACACCCTATACCAAACCTAAAACACAGACCATTCAAACTTGACACCAAATGCCAGAACAAAAACACTCAACATATACAAGCAATATCAGACCTGAAACCCTAATATTTAAATGTGACATGCAATACCAGATTGAAAAAATACAACATTAAAGACTGAAGTTGATTTAAAGGTATCAATTTTCAATTTTATTTGTATCATTGTTCATGATAGTACCCAAAAATACAATCACTCCATTGAGGAAATTAAGACAGAGAGAAAAGTAAACCATTGCTTATTTTTTTTTATTATTTACTCCATAACATCTAAAGAATTTCCATTGTATATGCTACTACAGTGAAACCTGCTTAAACTGAATCTCCTTGGGATCAACAGGTGTTTGGTTTAAACAGGTCAAATTAACAAAGATTTCCTATATTGGAACTTTATCTAAATTTCCGTTTATTCTGGTTTCAGTTTAGACAGGTTTCACTGAATTTAGATTGTTTTTAAAATCTAAGTTTGTCCTTACCATCACTAGCTTCAGGCTTGAGTGTCAGAAGAATATCAAAGTCTAGATAAACATCATTCATTGGTGGGTAGGTAATGTATGAAACTGGATTCTGTGGGAAATAGGGTACCAGATCTGAAAGATAATAAACAACCAATCAAAACATGATAAAGATGCTCATTCAAATATTTTTTATAGAAAATAACTGAATTCATTAAACATTTTTTTTACCTGAAATGTCCAGAACATTTTTATTGAAATATATGAAATGATTTATTATACTAAAGGCAACCTTTAATAATTTTCATCAAAAACTTTGAAATAGAGTTAAAGTTATGGTGTTTAACGCCACTGTCAACAATATTTCAGCTCTATTGTGGCGGTCAGTTTTATTAGCGGAGGAAACCAGAGAACTTGGAGAAAACCATAGTCACTTACAAACTTTATCACATAATGTTGTATTGAGTACACCTCACCATGAGGGGATTCGACTCACAACTTTAGAGGTAATAGGCACCGATTGCATAGGTAGTTGTAAATCCAAATACAATACAAACACGACCATGACAGCCCCAAAATTTGAAATAATATATCAAGAATATTTTTTATTTTTTTTTATATAATACGTTGTATACAACAGTCTGTCTAAACCTGATAGATTTTTTTCCCCATTCCTACAACATACCTCTGACAACTAATTCCATTGGATGTCTAAACCTGATAGATTTTTCCCCCCATTCCTACAACATACCTCCAACAACTAATTCCATTGGATGTCTAAACCTGATAGATTTTTTTCCCCATTCCTACAACATACCTCCGACAACTAATTCCATTGGATGTCTAAACCTGATAGATTTTTTCCCCCATTCCTACAACATACCTCCGACAACTAATTCCATTGGATGTCTAAACCTGATAGATTTTTTCCCCCATTCCTACAACATACCTCCGACAACTAATTCCATTGGATGTCTAAACCTGATAGATTATTTCCCCCATTCCTACAACATACCTCCGACAACTAATTCCATTGGATGTCTAAACCTGATAGATTTTTTCCCCCATTCCTACAACATACCTCTGACAACTAATTCCATTGGATGTCTAAACCTGATAGATTTTTTCCCCATTCCTACAACATACCTCCGACAACTAATTCCATTGGATGTCTAAACCTGATAGATTTTTTCCCCATTCCTACAACATACCTCCGACAACTAATTCCATTGGATGTCTAAACCTGATAGATTTTTTCCCCATTCCTACAACATACCTCCAACAACTAATTCCATTGGATGTCTAAACCTGATAGATTTTTTCCCCATTCCTACAACATACCTCCGACAACTAATTCCATTGGATGTCTAAACCTGATAGATTTTTTTCCCCATTCCTACAACTAATTCCATTGGATGTCTAAACCTGATAGATTTTTTTCCCCATTCCTACAATATACCTCCAACAACTAATTCCATTGGATGTCTAAACCTGATAGATTTTTTTCCCCGTTTCCTACAACATACCTCCAACAACTAATTCCATTGGATGTCTAAACCTGATAGATTTTTTCCCCCATTCCTACAACATACCTCCGACAACTAATTCCATTGGATGTCTAAACCTGATAGATTTTTTCCCCCATTCCTACAACATACCTCCGACAACTAATTCCATTGGATGTCTAAACCTGATAGATTTTTTTCCCCATTCTTACAACATACCTCCGACAACTAATTCCATTGGATGTCTAAACCTGATAGATTTTTTTCCCCCATTCCTACAACATACCTCCAACAACTAATTCCATTGGATGTCTAAACCTGATAGATTTTTTTCCCCATTCCTACAACATACCTCCGACAACTAATTCCATTGGATGTCTAAACCTGATAGATTTTTTTCCCCATTCCTACAACATACCTCCGACAACTAATTCCATTGGATGTCTAAACCTGATAGATTTTTCCCCCCATTCCTACAACATACCTCCGACAACTAATTCCATTGGATGTCTAAACCTGATAGATTTTTTATCCTACAACAACTAATTCCATTGGATGTCTAAACCTGATAGATTTTTTCCCCCATTCCTACAACATACCTCCGACAACTAATTCCATTGGATGTCTAAACCTGATAGATTTTTTTCCCCATTCCTACAACATACCTCTGACAACTAATTCCATTGGATGTCTAAACCTGATAGATTTTTCCCCCCATTCCTACAACATACCTCCAACAACTAATTCCATTGGATGTCTAAACCTGATAGATTTTTTTCCCCATTCCTACAACATACCTCCGACAACTAATTCCATTGGATGTCTAAACCTGATAGATTTTTTCCCCCATTCCTACAACATACCTCCGACAACTAATTCCATTGGATGTCTAAACCTGATAGATTTTTTCCCCCATTCCTACAACATACCTCCGACAACTAATTCCATTGGATGTCTAAACCTGATAGATTATTTCCCCCATTCCTACAACATACCTCCGACAACTAATTCCATTGGATGTCTAAACCTGATAGATTTTTTCCCCCATTCCTACAACATACCTCTGACAACTAATTCCATTGGATGTCTAAACCTGATAGATTTTTTCCCCATTCCTACAACATACCTCCGACAACTAATTCCATTGGATGTCTAAACCTGATAGATTTTTTCCCCATTCCTACAACATACCTCCGACAACTAATTCCATTGGATGTCTAAACCTGATAGATTTTTTCCCCATTCCTACAACATACCTCCAACAACTAATTCCATTGGATGTCTAAACCTGATAGATTTTTTCCCCATTCCTACAACATACCTCCGACAACTAATTCCATTGGATGTCTAAACCTGATAGATTTTTTTCCCCATTCCTACAACTAATTCCATTGGATGTCTAAACCTGATAGATTTTTTTCCCCATTCCTACAATATACCTCCAACAACTAATTCCATTGGATGTCTAAACCTGATAGATTTTTTTCCCCGTTTCCTACAACATACCTCCAACAACTAATTCCATTGGATGTCTAAACCTGATAGATTTTTTCCCCCATTCCTACAACATACCTCCGACAACTAATTCCATTGGATGTCTAAACCTGATAGATTTTTTCCCCCATTCCTACAACATACCTCCGACAACTAATTCCATTGGATGTCTAAACTTGATAGATTTTTTTCCCCATTCTTACAACATACCTCCGACAACTAATTCCATTGGATGTCTAAACCTGATAGATTTTTTTCCCCCATTCCTACAACATACCTCCAACAACTAATTCCATTGGATGTCTAAACCTGATAGATTTTTTTCCCCATTCCTACAACATACCTCCGACAACTAATTCCATTGGATGTCTAAACCTGATAGATTTTTTTCCCCATTCCTACAACATACCTCCGACAACTAATTCCATTGGATGTCTAAACCTGATAGATTTTTCCCCCCATTCCTACAACATACCTCCGACAACTAATTCCATTGGATGTCTAAACCTGATAGATTTTTTATCCTACAACAACTAATTCCATTGGATGTCTAAACCTGATAGATTTTTTCCCCCATTCCTACAACATACCTCCGACAACTAATTCCATTGGATGTCTAAACCTGATAGATTTTTTCCACCACTTCTTACAACATACCTCCGACAACTAATTCCATTAGATGTCTAAACCTGATAGATTTTTTCCCCATTCCTACAACATACCTCCGACAACTAATTCCATTGGATGTCTAAACCTGATAGATTTTTTCCCCATTCCTACAACATACCTCCGACAACTAATTCCATTGGATGTCTAAACCTGATAGATTTTTTCCCCATTCCTACAACATACCTCCGACAACTAATTCCATTGGATGTCTAAACCTGATAGATTTTTTTCCCCATTCCTACAACATACCTCCGACAACTAATTCCATTGGATGTCTAAACCTGATAGATTTTTTTCCCCATTCCTACAACATACCTCCAACAACTAATTCCATTGGATGTCTAAACCTGATAGATTTTTTCCCCCGTTTCCTACAACATACCTCCAACAACTAATTCCATTGGATGTCTAAACCTGATAGATTTTTTTCCCCATTCCTACAACATACCTCCAACAACTAATTCCATTGGATGTCTAAACCTGATAGATTTTTTTCCCCATTCCTACAATATACCTCCAACAACTAATTCCATTGGATGTCTAAACCTGATAGATTTTTTTCCCCGTTTCCTACAACATACCTCCAACAACTAATTCCATTGGATGTCTAAACCTGATAGATTTTTTCCCCCATTCCTACAACATACCTCCGACAACTAATTCCATTGGATGTCTAAACCTGATAGATTTTTTCCCCCATTCCTACAACATACCTCCGACAACTAATTCCATTGGATGTCTAAACCTGATAGATTTTTTCCCCCATTCCTACAACATACCTCCGACAACTAATTCCATTGGATGTCTAAACCTGATAGATTATTTCCCCCATTCCTACAACATACCTCCGACAACTAATTCCATTGGATGTCTAAACCTGATAGATTTTTTCCCCCATTCCTACAACATACCTCTGACAACTAATTCCATTGGATGTCTAAACCTGATAGATTTTTTCCCCATTCCTACAACATACCTCCGACAACTAATTCCATTGGATGTCTAAACCTGATAGATTTTTTCCCCATTCCTACAACATACCTCCGACAACTAATTCCATTGGATGTCTAAACCTGATAGATTTTTTCCCCATTCCTACAACATACCTCCAACAACTAATTCCATTGGATGTCTAAACCTGATAGATTTTTTCCCCATTCCTACAACATACCTCCGACAACTAATTCCATTGGATGTCTAAACCTGATAGATTTTTTTCCCCATTCCTACAACTAATTCCATTGGATGTCTAAACCTGATAGATTTTTTTCCCCATTCCTACAATATACCTCCAACAACTAATTCCATTGGATGTCTAAACCTGATAGATTTTTTTCCCCGTTTCCTACAACATACCTCCAACAACTAATTCCATTGGATGTCTAAACCTGATAGATTTTTTCCCCCATTCCTACAACATACCTCCGACAACTAATTCCATTGGATGTCTAAACCTGATAGATTTTTTCCCCCATTCCTACAACATACCTCCGACAACTAATTCCATTGGATGTCTAAACCTGATAGATTTTTTTCCCCATTCTTACAACATACCTCCGACAACTAATTCCATTGGATGTCTAAACCTGATAGATTTTTTTCCCCCATTCCTACAACATACCTCCAACAACTAATTCCATTGGATGTCTAAACCTGATAGATTTTTTTCCCCATTCCTACAACATACCTCCGACAACTAATTCCATTGGATGTCTAAACCTGATAGATTTTTTTCCCCATTCCTACAACATACCTCCGACAACTAATTCCATTGGATGTCTAAACCTGATAGATTTTTCCCCCCATTCCTACAACATACCTCCGACAACTAATTCCATTGGATGTCTAAACCTGATAGATTTTTTATCCTACAACAACTAATTCCATTGGATGTCTAAACCTGATAGATTTTTTCCCCCATTCCTACAACATACCTCCGACAACTAATTCCATTGGATGTCTAAACCTGATAGATTTTTTCCACCACTTCTTACAACATACCTCCGACAACTAATTCCATTAGATGTCTAAACCTGATAGATTTTTTCCCCATTCCTACAACATACCTCCGACAACTAATTCCATTGGATGTCTAAACCTGATAGATTTTTTCCCCATTCCTACAACATACCTCCGACAACTAATTCCATTGGATGTCTAAACCTGATAGATTTTTTCCCCATTCCTACAACATACCTCCGACAACTAATTCCATTGGATGTCTAAACCTGATAGATTTTTTTCCCCATTCCTACAACATACCTCCGACAACTAATTCCATTGGATGTCTAAACCTGATAGATTTTTTTCCCCATTCCTACAACATACCTCCAACAACTAATTCCATTGGATGTCTAAACCTGATAGATTTTTTCCCCCGTTTCCTACAACATACCTCCAACAACTAATTCCATTGGATGTCTAAACCTGATAGATTTTTTTCCCCATTCCTACAACATACCTCCAACAACTAATTCCATTGGATGTCTAAACCTGATAGATTTTTTTCCCCGTTTCCTACAACATACCTCCAACAACTAATTCCATTGGATGTCTAAACCTGATAGATTTTTTCCCCCATTCCTACAACATACCTCCGACAACTAATTCCATTGGATGTCTAAACCTGATCGATTTTTTCCACCACTTCTTACAACATACCTCCGACAACTAATTCCATTAGATGTCTAAACCTGATAGATTTTTTCCCCCATTCCTACAACATACCTCCGACAACTAATTCCATTGGATGTCTAAACCTGATAGATTTTTTCCCCATTCCTACAACATACCTCCGACAACTAATTCCATTGGATGTCTAAACCTGATAGATTTTTTCCCCATTCCTACAACATACCTCCGACAACTAATTCCATTGGATGTCTAAACCTGATAGATTTTTTTCCCCATTCCTACAACATACCTCCGACAACTAATTCCATTGGATGTCTAAACCTGATAGATTTTTTCCCCCGTTTCCTACAACATACCTCCAACAACTAATTCCATTGGATGTCTAAACCTGATAGATTTTTTTCCCCATTCCTACAACATACCTCCAACAACTAATTCCATTGGATGTCTAAACCTGATAGATTTTTTCCACCATTCCTACAACATACCTCCGACAACTAATTCCATTGGATGTCTAAACCTGATAGATTTTTTTCCCCATTCCTACAACATACCTCCAACAACTAATTCCATTGGATGTCTAAACCTGATAGATTTTTTCCCCCGTTTCCTACAACATACCTCCAACAACTAATTCCATTGGATGTCTAAACCTGATAGATTTTTTTCCCCATTCCTACAACATACCTCCAACAACTAATTCCATTGGATGTCTAAACCTGATAGATTTTTTTCCCCGTTTCCTACAACATACCTCCAACAACTAATTCCATTGGATGTCTAAACCTGATAGATTTTTTCCCCCATTCCTACAACATACCTCCGACAACTAATTCCATTGGATGTCTAAACCTGATCGATTTTTTCCACCACTTCTTACAACATACCTCCGACAACTAATTCCATTAGATGTCTAAACCTGATAGATTTTTTCCCCCATTCCTACAACATACCTCCGACAACTAATTCCATTGGATGTCTAAACCTGATAGATTTTTTCCCCATTCCTACAACATACCTCTGACAACTAATTCCATTGGATGTCTAAACCTGATAGATTTTTTCCCCATTCCTACAACATACCTCCGACAACTAATTCCATTGGATGTCTAAACCTGATAGATTTTTTTCCCCATTCCTACAACATACCTCCGACAACTAATTCCATTGGATGTCTAAACCTGATAGATTTTTTTCCCCATTCCTACAACATACCTCCAACAACTAATTCCATTGGATGTCTAAACCTGATAGATTTTTTCCCCCGTTTCCTACAACATACCTCCAACAACTAATTCCATTGGATGTCTAAACCTGATAGATTTTTTTCCCCATTCCTACAACATACCTCCAACAACTAATTCCATTGGATGTCTAAACCTGATAGATTTTTTCCCCCATTCCTACAACATACCTCCGACAACTAATTCCATTGGATGTCTAAACCTGATAGATTTTTTCCCCCATTCCTACAACATACCTCCGACAACTAATTCCATTGGATGTCTAAACCTAATAGATTTTTTCCCCATTCCTACAACATACCTCCGACAACTAATTCCATTGGATGTCTAAACCTGATAGATTTTTTTCCCCATTCCTACAACATACCTCCGACAACTAATTCCATTGGATGTCTAAACCTGATAGATTTTTTCCCCCATTCCTACAACATACCTCCGACAACTAATTCCATTGGATGTCTAAACCTGATAGATTTTTTCCCCCATTCCTACAACATACCTCCGACAACTAATTCCATTGGATGTCTAAACCTGATAGATTTTTTCCCCCATTCCTACAACATACCTCCGACAACTAATTCCATTGGATGTCTAAACCTGATAGATTTTTTCCCCCATTCCTACAACATACCTCCGACAACTAATTCCATTGGATGTTCTGTTTGTCCAAGGTCATTGTTAGCACTGCAGACGTACATTCCAGCGTCATCTGGTCTCACTTTAGGAATGGTCAGGCGGCCATCTTTCTCAACTGTGTAGTCACTGAAATTTAAATACCATATTTGTAAAAATCGGAATTACATGTGAAATAATTAAATAACACATTGTTCCTGCTGACTGATCGATTAAAACTGAAATTATTAAGTGCTGATTAAATGACATTTTTGTTAGTCCGCTTGTGTTATAAATACTTTTGAAATAGGCCTTTCATAAAAGATGTGTGTAGCCTCTCTACATTGTCACCCAATATTATATAAATTTGAATAATGGGCTTGAATCAAGAAAACAAAAAAAATCAATCAAAGGGACACAACTCAGAAATTCAATGTGGACATTTATTTTCATTAAAAACCTTCAAGTAGTGACAATCAGGATATTTAATGAGAGATTTTTTCAATCAAGCTTAAATCACAAGCTTCCTATAGACGATTTCAGATATCGGTTATTTCTAAGTTCTCCTTCTTTTCCTTGATTGGGAGTTGTTCTAGATGAAAGTAGCTGATGATACGAAATCTTGATATTAAAATTAGGGAAGAAAAACATCGAAATAAATGTTTTTTTCTTCTTAAATATTATCTAAATATAATAAAGTTTAAGAAAAAAAACCCATCATAACCAAGATATAAAATGTTCCATCAGAAATATAAATATTAAGGAGAAAGTAATTCCATTTAAATATACTTTATATACTCCTCAACATGTGTTTACCTCTGTTAACAATAGTGTATTTATTTTTGTGTATTTATGTCAAACCTTCTCTCTATCATGCTACAGCTGATAACTGTAAAGGTAAATTATCAATTCTCCTTAAGTCCATAATTAATTAGAGGTTCCCCTGAATCTGTATCGTTCACCTGATTATTCATATCCAAATTTGCATTCAATGTTCAATGAAGTCATGATTTTATGAAAAATTATTATATTCATTTTTACATAGAATCTGATGTTCAATTGTATTCCACTAAAGTAGGACTTCAATAAAACAAGAATTGCCTATGGTGGCCATGTTTGTCAACAGATTGGGACGAAATGAATATTCTTTATAGAGAACCTTCCATAGCTGTTTCCTACCAAGTTTCAGTTCATTTTGCCAAGTAGTTTCAGGGGAGAAGATTCAAATAGGAAAAGCTAACAGACATATGACGGATGCCAAATGAAGACACAAGCTCACATGGGTTTTCGCCAGATTTTATGAAAATCTTGTTTTTTTCCGTGTGGAAAGATATATGATTTGTCTAAATATTTTGAATAATAACAGTTTAAAAACCTTAACATATGTAGAATGACAAAAATGTTGCTTGTCTTATGAAGATGGCAGAACAGTCATGCATAAATATTTTCGGTGTTACAAGTATAATAGACTAGTTCTCTGAAAACCTTCCCTGATCTGAAGATATGATATTAGTCTCACCTTGGCATTTCTCCATCTTTTCTGTACCATGTGATATCAGGCTCTGGGAAACCTATAGCATCACATGACATAGAGGTACTGGAACCTAGAGCTGCTGTCGTAGAATCAGCCTGACTACCGGTGATGATTGGTCGAGCTGAAATTTCAGTAACACACATATATATATATATATATACAATAAGCTGGAGCAATCTATATAAAGGGCAAGTGATTGTTGTTGAACGTCGAGTGAGCAATATTTCTGCTATATTGTAGCGAGAACAAGTTATTTCCAAGAGTAGATGATGTATGCTTTGTGCTAGACCAAAAAACATGCTTTGGTGGATTTTTATAGTGCTAGCTCACTGAAACAACAGTCCATGGGTAGACATGTAGCTCCACTCGGACATATTATCCTGATTCTGAGCCAACCGGTCTATGTTCTTACTCCTTAATCTTTTGTGCTTAGGAGAGAACCAGCGAATACTAATTTTATAGTCCTTGCTTTGAACCAAACTGAGGCTCAATCCAAGACATATCGCACTCGAGGCAAGCATGCTACCCATTAACAGTAAAAAAAAACTTGTTGACATATGGAAGAAAAAAAGCCAAGATATTGCACAAAGTTTACAATGAAGAAACATGTTAATCAAATGAAGCCATGAATTTTGTGTGAACATATCTTTGTTCCTTTTGATAATTTATTATAAACAACTCGATATATTTCTTCTTTGGGGAATAAATATTCTATATTGTTTGTTTGGTCAAGAATAAATATAACAATATTTTGTCCATTCGAACAAATATAATGTAATACATCTGTATTTGTTTCAGTAGGTGGAACTACCTGCAAATATTTATACTTTAAATGAGGACTGCTATTATTATAAAGTAAACAAAATTGGCAATGCAGAGTTGTTCTTATGCTTAAAATGACTGACTGATACCAAAAAAACATTAGTGAAAGAGTTGTTTTATGACAAACCTTTGACAAATAAATTGACTCTTTGTTCGACACTTCCACCAATATTCCGTGCTGTACACACATATGTTCCAGCATCCTCCATTCTGACCTGTGGAATCACCAAGAATACATCGTTGATGGTTGATGTTTCTGGCAAAGGTCCATCAATTCTAGACCATGTGACAGTAGGTATTGGTTCGCCTGGAAAACAGTTTAAATCCATTTCATTGGATGATATAACTGAAGCCATTGCTACTTCCAAGAACAAGAATTATGGATGTGCAAAATAAATAGCAAAAAAATATTCTTAAAATTCTAAAAAATTACCGTTTTTTGGTACGTATAGAACACGGTCTTATGCTTTAAAATGATAATTTGTAGGTGGGGTGCATTTTATGCATAAGAGCAAGTGTCAGACACTTTTTTTCAGGTCACGCAGAGAGTTGCCGTTAGCATTGCTTTGAGTTCACGGATGGCAATATTCCCAATGATCGATGAATTAATGTTCAAATAACATTAATTGTGTTTATTATGTGTTATTTAAAATAAAATTGTGTAAAAATTATATTTATTGCTTGTTCATTGCCTTTTTGAAAGGTATGTAAATATTCTCGATGTTTGTCAATAATCATACTTGTGCATTGGTGTTGTTGTTCGGAACTAATAGTCCATACGAATGCAGGAATAACTGTCAAATGTTTGCTATCAGATGTGTGATATTTTACTTTTTTTCAATCTATTTTTTCCTGGGGTGAAATTACCTGTGTTTGGGTATTGAACCTTTGTTTGAATTATCGATTTTTACAGCAGTTGACAAGGTTAAGGACTGTATATTATATAACAAGGTGTGAAAAGATAATTGAACATACTGGGACACCTGTCAATATTATATAATATATGGTAGCATTGGTACAATATGAGTACACTTCAAAAGAAATTATAATCTCTTTGATCAGGTCTTAATTAACGTTATTACTTTTGCATTGCTTTCTCTTTATTTGAATTGATCGTAATTACTTCCTATTTTAAGCTTGATCCAAGCTTGCCTATCTTTGATCACATGAACGGTTCATTATTTGATGAATTAATACTGATAAAAGATTAAACATATCTACATATTTAATATTTAAAACAACCATAATTCATGTAAAGAACGACAAAAAAATCAACTGCTCCATCCGTATCATTTTCATTGCCATTTTGAACTTGTTTTCAAATTAAACATTACCGATAAACTTCCTGCATTCACAAAACAGCTAATTTTCGCTTGCAACATGTAGAATAATCGGTTTAACCTCTTTTAACAAAACTAATTTAACATTTCCCTGTCTAAAATTGATCAAAAATACATGGATTAACAAATACGTGATCTGTGGTAAGCAGTATTTTGCCGTTTGAACGAGGATTTCTGCCGTGAATGTTTTACTGAATCTCCCTGCGTTCTATAGATAGGAACTAGAATTTCCCCCAGATTTTTTGGGGAGAAAAGGGGGTGGTGCGTTCTATGCACCAGTGTGTTTAATAGACAGAAAAAGACGGTACTTCTAGAGAATAGGAGAAAGATCAAAAAGATCTTTAGAAACTGCCGTAAAAAGTTGTTTATAAAAGTAACAGGATTTTTGATGAAACGAAGTGCAAAGAAACATTCTAACAATCATCAATTTTGCTTTCATTTTTAGCAGATGCTATCAGACAAATTTTAAATAGACCACATGCTAGATGAATCCAAGAGCAAATTAATAAGTTTAATAATAGACAAAACAAATAATCAGAAGAATAAGACAATTTAAAATTTTGCAACATTAACAATTGTATTTTATAAGCTAAATTAAGATGCATATTACAATGTAAAATAGAAACGGCTTTTAGAACATCAATTTTTATGCCAAAGCATTAAAAAATAGCAGTTGTTGTTCTTGTTGTCAATATCCACATGCGGAAGTTGAAAGTTCATGCCCATATGAAATTTTTAACAAGAGATATTGGGTGTCCAAAAAAAATTTGATTAACAAGATGCCAATGTTTTCAAAATAGTACAGGTCAAAGATGAAGGACATAAAAAAAACTTCCAAACACATGCCACTGATGTTTTCCAAGCAATTGTGGTAAAAAGAAAACTTCCATGATCTATCAAGGGTTTGTGGTTGAGGACAGTTTAAACTGAACCAGGAATAGACAGGATTGAAAATTAGACTGGCTAGAAAATGGAAGACAAAACATGAAATTGAATTTTAGGTGTTTACTGGAAAATTATATTTTATTAGGTCTTGATTCTTAATCATACACCACCACTTCACATTCTTATTAAACAAAAAAACAATACATTCTTTATAGTTATCAGAGAAAGTGCTATACAGTGTACCCTCTTTATATTCCCCCTTTTTCATCCATTACCCTAACTTATCACCATTTGAAAGTCCAAATTTCCAAATGCCATGATTTTTTTTTTATAATTTCTCCCTCAATATTATTGCCACACTCGTTTATTGTCAAAATATAGGAGGCGGTATAAAAAGGGTATAGTGTATACTCAAAATAGCTAATCTGAGCAGACTATACTTACTTAGTTCCTCTGATATCAAAACAAGAGTAAGTATTACTGTCATGTGTGTATTACTATTTGTATTGCCTTTTTAATGTGTTTTTTTTATTGGTGTGAATTACTAAGCCAGGTCTTAGGTTTTTTGGAAATAACTATTTTTATGTCTTTTATGACTTGCTTTATACCAAACATGGATTTAGGAACTGTTCTCATGCCAAGTTTACCAAGACCAGTTTGTCTTGAGAATAACTGTCATGATGTACTTACCAAACTAAGACTTACACTTTATTTTGGGAATTGTTCTAATGTTTTGTTTACCAAGTCAGAACTTATACTTTGTTTTTGGAATAGTTCTCATGTCTACTTTACAACTTATGCTTTATTTTGGAATAGTTCTCATGTCTACTTTACAACTTATACTTTGTTTTGGAATAGTTCTCATGTCTATTTTACAACTTATACTTTGTTTTTTGAATAGTTCTCATGTCTACTTTACAACTTATACTTTGTTTTGGAATAGTTCTCATGTCTATTTTACAACTTCTACTTTGTTTTGGAATAGTTCTCATGTCTATTTTACAACTTCTACTTTGTTTTGGAATAGTTCTCATGTCTACTTTACAACTTATACTTTGTTTTTGGAATAGTTCTCATGTCTATTTTACAACTTATACTTTGTTTTTGGAATAGTTCTCATGTCTCCTTTACAACTTATACTTTGTTTTTGGAATAGTTCTCATGTCTACTTTACAACTTATACTTTGTTTTGGAATAGTTCTCATGTCTATTTTACAACTTATACTTTGTTTTGGAATAGTTCTCATGTCTATTTTACAACTTATACTTTGTTTTTGGAATAGTTCTCATGTCTATTTTACAACTTATACTTTGTTTTTGGAATAGTTCTCATGTCTATTTTACAACTTATACTTTGTTTTGGAATAGTTCTAATGTCTATTTTACAACTTATACTTTGTTTTTGGAATAGTTCTCATGTCTACTTTACAACTTATACTTTGTTTTGGAATAGTTCTAATGTCTACTTTACAACTTATACTTTGTTTTGGAATAGTTCTCATGTCTATTTTACAACTTATACTTTGTTTTGGAATAGTTCTCATGTCTACTTTACAAATTATACTTTGTTTTTGGAATAGTTCTCATGTCTATTTTACAACTTATACTTTGTTTTTGGAATAGTTCTCATGTCTACTTTACAACTTATACTTTGTTTTTGGAACAGTTCTCATGTCTACTTTACAACTTATACTTTGTTTTGGAATAGTTCTAATGTCTACTTTACAACTTATACTTTGTTTTTGGAATAGTTCTCATGTCTATTTTACAACTTATACTTTGTTTTGGAATAGTTTTCATGTCTATTTTACAACTTCTACTTTGTTTTGGAATAGTTTTCATGTCTATTTTACAACTTCTACTTTGTTTTGGAATAGTTTTCATGTCTATTTTACAACTTATACTTTGTTTTGGAATAGTTTTCATGTCTATTTTACAACTTATACTTTGTTTTGGAATAGTTCTCATGTCTACTTTACAACTTATACTTTGTTTTTGGAATAGTTTTCATGTCTATTTTACAACTTATACTTTGTTTTGGAATAGTTTTCATGTCTACTTTACAACTTATACTTTGTTTTGGAATAGTTCTAATGTCTATTTTACAACTTATACTTTGTTTTTGGAATAGTTCTCATGTCTATTTTACAACTTATACTTTGTTTTGGAATAGTTCTCATGTCTACTTTACAACTTATACTTTGTTTTTGGAATAGTTCTCATGTCTACTTTACAACTTATACTTTGTTTTTGGAATAGTTCTCATGTCTATTTTACAACTTATGCTTTATTTTGGAATAGTTCTCATGTCTACTTTACAACTTATACTTTGTTTTGGAATAGTTCTCATGTCTATTTTACAACTTATACTTTGTTTTTTGAATAGTTCTCATGTCTATTTTACAACTTATACTTTGTTTTGGAATAGTTCTCATTTCTACTTTACAACTTATACTGTGTTTTGGAATAGTTCTCATGTCTATTTTACAACTTATACTTTGTTTTTGGAATAGTTCTCATGTCTCCTTTACAACTTATACTTTGTTTTTGGAATAGTTCTCATGTCTACTTTACAACTTATACTTTGTTTTGGAATAGTTCTAATGTCTACTTTACAACTTATACTTTGTTTTTGGAATAGTGCTCATGTCTATTTTACAACTTATACTTTGTTTTGGAATAGTTCTCATGTCTACTTTGCAACTTATACTTTGTTTTTGGAATAGTTCTCATGTCTACTTTACAAATTATACTTTGTTTTTGGAATAGTTCTCATGTCTACTTTACAACTTATACTTTGTTTTGGAATAGTTCTAATGTCTACTTTACAACTTATACTTTGTTTTTGGAATAGTTCTCATGTCTATTTTACAACTTATACTTTGTTTTGGAATAGTTTTCATGTCTACTTTACAACTTATACTTTGTTTTTGGAATAGTTCTCATGTCTACTTTACAACTTATACTTTGTTTTTGGAATAGTTCTCATGTCTACTTTACAACTTATGCTTTATTTTGGAATAGTTCTCATGTCTACTTTACAACTTATACTTTGTTTTGGAATAGTTCTCATGTCTATTTTACAACTTATACTTTGTTTTTTGAATAGTTCTCATATCTACTTTACAACTTATACTTTGTTTTGGAATAGTTCTCATGTCTACTTTACAACTTATACTTTGTTTTTGGAATAGTTCTTATGTCTCCTTTACAACTTATACTTTGTTTTTGGAATAGTTCTCATGTCTACTTTACAACTTATACTTTGTTTTGGAATAGTTCTAATGTCTACTTTACAACTTATACTTTGTTTTTGGAATAGTTCTCATGTCTATTTTACAACTTATACTTTGTTTTTGGAATAGTTCTCATGTCTATTTTACAACTTATACTTTGTTTTGGAATAGTTCTCATGTCTATTTTACAACTTATACTTTGTTTTTGGAATAGTTCTCATGTCTACTTTACAACTTATACTTTGTTTTGGAATAGTTCTAATGTCTACTTTACAACTTATACTTTGTTTTTGGAATAGTTCTCATGTCTATTTTACAACTTATACTTTGTTTTGGAATAGTTCTCATGTCTACTTTACAACTTATACTTTGTTTTGGAATAGTTCTAATGTCTATTTTACAACTTATACTTTGTTTTTGGAATAGTTCTCATGTCTACTTTACAACTTATACTTTGTTTTTGGAATAGTTCTCATGTCTATTTTACAACTTATACTTTGCTTTGGAATAGTTCTCATGTCTACTTTACAACTTATACTTTGTTTTGGAATAGTTCTAATGTCTACTTTACAACTTATACTTTGCTTTTGGAATAGTTCTCATGTCTATTTTACAACTTCTACTTTGTTTTGGAATAGTTCTCATGTCTACTTTACAACTTATACTTTGTTTTGGAATAGTTCTAATGTCTACTTTACAACTTATACTTTGTTTTTGGAATAGTTCTCATGTCTATTTTACAACTTATACTTTGTTTTGGAATAGTTTTCATGTCTATTTTACAACTTCTACTTTGTTTTGGAATAGTTTTCATGTCTATTTTACAACTTATACTTTGTTTTGGAATAGTTTTCATGTCTATTTTACAACTTATACTTTGTTTTGGAATAGTTTTCATGTCTATTTTACAACTTATACTTTGTTTTGGAATAGTTTTCATGTCTATTTTACAACTTATACTTTGTTTTGGAATAGTTTTCATGTCTATTTTACAACTTATACTTTGTTTTGGAATAGTTTTCATGTCTACTTTACAACTTATACTTTGTTTTGGAATAGTTCTAATGTCTACTTTACAACTTATACTTTGCTTTTGGAATAGTTCTCATGTCTATTTTACAACTTCTACTTTGTTTTGGAATAGTTCTCATGTCTACTTTACAACTTATACTTTGTTTTGGAATAGTTCTCATGTCTACTTTACAACTTATACTTTGTTTTTGGAATAGTTCTCATGTCTATTTTACAACTTATACTTTGCTTTGGAATAGTTCTCATGTCTATTTTACAACTTATACTTTGTTTTTGGAATAGTTCTCATGTCTATTTTACAACTTATACTGTGTTTTTGGAATAGTTCTCATGTCTACTTTACAACTTATACTGTGTTTTTGGAATAGTTCTCATGTCTACTTTACAAATTATACTTTGTTTTTGGAATAGTTCTCATGTCTATTTTACAACTTATACTTTGTTTTTGGAATAGTTCTCATGTCTACTTTACAACTTATACTTTGTTTTGGAATAGTTCTAATGTCTACTTTACAACTTATACTTTGCTTTTGGAATAGTTCTCATGTCTATTTTACAACTTCTACTTTGTTTTGGAATAGTTCTCATGTCTACTTTACAACTTATACTTTGTTTTGGAATAGTTCTAATGTCTACTTTACAACTTATACTTTGTTTTTGGAATAGTTCTCATGTCTATTTTACAACTTATACTTTGTTTTGGAATAGTTCTCATGTCTCCTTTACAACTTATACTTTGTTTTTGGAATAGTTCTCATGTCTATTTTACAACTTATACTTTGTTTTGGAATAGTTCTCATGTCTACTTTACAACTTATACTTTGTTTTGGAATAGTTCTCATGTCTATTTTACAACTTATACTTTGTTTTGGAATAGTTTTCATGTCTATTTTACAACTTCTACTTTGTTTTGGAATAGTTTTCATGTCTATTTTACAACTTATACTTTGTTTTGGAATAGTTTTCATGTCTATTTTACAACTTATACTTTGTTTTGGAATAGTTTTCATGTCTATTTTACAACTTATACTTTGTTTTGGAATAGTTTTCATGTCTATTTTACAACTTATACTTTGTTTTGGAATAGTTTTCATGTCTATTTTACAACTTATACTTTGTTTTGGAATAGTTTTCATGTCTATTTTACAACTTATACTTTGCTTTGGTCATTGGCTTGTTTTGGATATTGTCCTGTTTACCAAGACAGGAATTAGAAAAAAAAAATTGGAATTGTTCTTCTGCCAAGTATAACAAACCAGAACTTTGCCCTATTTGGTATATTTTAACAAACTTGTGTTCAAACATGCCCATAATTATATGACAACAAAACTTGTGTTCAAATTTAATCTTTCTGTGTTTGTCTGTGAACATATATAATTTCTTATAAACAACTCCATAATACTTCTTCTTTCAGGAACAAATATTCTATACTGTTCATTCCATGAGCAATAAATGTTGAAATATTTTTTTCTGTTGGAATAGATATTATGTAAGTTTTATTTCAGTCGGAATAAATACTAAGGCTAAAACTCTGTCTTATCACATGACAACAAATTTGTGTTCAAAATTAAAAATACAGATTTAAAAAACTGGAAGAATTTTTTTTTTTTTTTTATTTCTTTATGAAAATATATCAACATTTGCTATTAAGCTAGACTATACCTGTGACAACACATTCCATTTCTACTCTCTCTCCAATGTTAACAGTCTGTGTGTCTATCTTAATAGTGCCTCCATTACCAGCTGTAAATAAATAAAACACCACTTATATATCTATATATATGTATATCTAAATTAATTTAATATTATTCTTGTTAAAAGTATCTATTTATTTTCAGTTTGTACATTAACATGTAATTTAACATAATAATAGAAAAATGTCTTCACATAATGATATATTTATTCTGGACTGAGCAAGACAAAAATTGTCGTCAAGCTGTGAAGTCAGATGTATTGTTACATAACTATCACACAAAGAAATAAAAAACATTTACCCAATAAAAGGATTTGCAATATAAATGAATGAAACAAATTCCAGACAAACAGTCAAATATATACACCAACAACTGACAAACCCATAACATAATATGACCACACCATAACACTGAAATGTTGTAGAAAGTGATATTTAATATCAATCATCCTAAAAATAACCCGAAAACATGAAATAAAAATAATTCCGGAATCAACTAGTATGCTCACTAAGATATACCCCCCGTTCCCCACATCTGTCCAACCTATTTCCATAACCAAAACATTACTGATTGTTCCGACCAAAAATGAAAGGGACCCTCCTCTCTTCACCGGTAAGCTGCTAATAATATTTCAAAACATTCTGAGAAACACTACTCAAGTTATCATACGACATAGGGTAAAAATCCTATTTTCCGTCATATCAAATCCAATAACTCTGGAACGGCAAAAGTGAAAATCGTCAAAAATGAAAGGGATCCTCCTCTCTTCACCAGTAAACAGCTGATAAAATTTTAAGATTCTAAGAAACACAACTCAAGTTATCGTACGACATAGGATTTGTCTACAGACGGACAGACATGGTGAAACCAGTTTACCCCCCCCTGCAACTTCGTTGCAGGGGATATAAAAATATTGCAATTCATTGATTAATTGGTGTTTAACACCAACTATAGCAGTATTTCAGCTATATCATGGCGTAAACAAATTGCATTATTAACACCTATGAGACTGTTAAAAATAAAACATATTACAATTCATAATTTGGTTGACCATCAATGTAATATGCTACATAGTATGACAATAGTTCTCTTGAAATTTTAATGAATTGTCCTCAATTTATTATTGACCAATAAAATTACACCATTTCATCATTAAAAGTTCATTAAACTGTCATTAACATTAATTTAATAGTCCAATCCTAGAAAATACTTGTACAGTAGTCTTTATTAGGCCACTCCCACCAAAGGCCCCCTCTTATCAAGCCAGATTTCAGATGCACTGAGATAGTAAAATACTTCTATTTGACTCCCTTAAGAGGAGCCACCTATCATATATGGCCACTTTTTCATTGCAGAAGAGATTGCATTATAAGAGGGAGACTATCTTAAATGTATAAATTTGTGTTTCATAATCTTACGTCCAACTCCAAGTACGTTAAGCCTGACATAATCCCTGTCAATACCAGCTGAATTAGAGGCTGTACACATGTATCTACCACTGTCTTCTGCTCCTACATTGTAGATTCTGAAATATGTAAACAAATTCTATATTGAAATGTTTTACGGAAAATTTGCTGACGAGGGAGACAACCCGGTGAACAACATTAACATATATGATGTTGAGGGAGACAATAGGTTGTCGCCCGGTCTACAACACCTGACAACCGGAAGTGCTTTGGAAAATTTTGAGTTATTCGAAATTTGATTAAAGATGAGCAACGGATTAGGTAAGATAGGTAACTCTGTCAGTTAAGTTTGACAATATGTGGATGCGAACTGCTGTTGCCCATAATTTCTGAAATTTATAGCATGTATTGTGTACATATTTTACTATGAGTGCAAATATCAGATTTGCTTGTTTTGAAAAAATAAATAGGCCTACAACATTTTTCTTTAAAGAAATTGTGTGATGTCTCTGATATTCATATACTAATAAATCTTGCATTTTTTACTTACTGTAGAACTCCGTTGTTGACAGTGTGGTCATGGGGTAGTGCTCCATTTTCTTTCTCCCATGTAATCCTTGGAGAAGGACTTCCGGTGGCTTGACATCTCAATTCTACCAACTGTCCCGTAAATGGTCGGGCCTCACGAGATGACAGGACAACAGTTGGTTGTACTGTAAATATATAAAACCATTAACAATCCATTTTCTGATTAACAACATCAATAAATTTTGTGTTTTTATCTTTCCCTTTTTTTGTTCAAAAGAACAATAACTACCTCTATAATGGTCAGATCAAAATGCTGTACTGATATATTTTCTCCATGCAAAGTTTTAAGGAAACGAAAACAATGTCTGTCAGAAGGTGGGAGCCATTATTATTCAGGACAACTAGAATACTCAGCAATTACTAAGTAAAATCATCAGTCACTTCTACTGCACCACAAAAAGGTTAAACTGTACTTTTTATATGTCAAGTGAGTGATTGTTTTTTAATGCAAACTCAGCAATTTTTCAGCTATATCATGATGAGAACAAGTTAATTTTCAATGAGATGATAACGAGGTCTGCTTTGTTCTAGGCTAACACGCTGAGTTGGATTTTTATAGTGTTAGCTCACCAAAACAACAGTCTGCGGGTAGACATGTCACTCCACTCGGACACATTATTCTAATTCCGAGCCAACCAGTCTTTGCTCTTTCTCCTTAATGCTGCATGCTTAGCGGTGATGCAACAAATACAAATTTCATAGTCTTTGGTTTGACCCGACCGGGGCTCGAACCCACGTTCTACCACACTCGAGGCGAGCATGCTAACTATTACGCCACTGATGCGGTTTTTATATGTAAAGTTGTCAATAAAATAGTGAAATCTGTCTAAACCATGCTCTAATAAGTCTGAATGTCTATATATACAACAAAAACACTTACTCCATAGTTCAATTTACACAGGACCCATTGTATGAATAATAAAAAGTCTACCTATTTTATCACTAAAGAAAAAATAGAAAATTGTCAAGACACTATCAAAATTTCACATTTGCTTGAGAGTAGTACAGACCAATCAATGTATACTGAAAGATAGTTTTTAGACAACATTTCCAATTTTTTATTTTGAAAGGTCACCTTGAACAGAAACTATGGCAAATCCATCTGATGATCCAGTTGAGCTAGTTGCTAAGCAACGGTATCTTCCAGCATCTGCTGCAGTAACTTGTCTTATTTCTAGCAAGCCATCAACACTTTGTGTAGCAGATGGATTCAATATTCCATCCACCTTCATCCACTCAATGTTAAATGGTCCTGAACCTTGTGGCTGACAGCGAAGTTGAACAGATCCACCAGCACGTGCTTCTACTCTAGCGGGAGAGATCGTCAAACTTGGTGTAACTGCAAAAATAATTAAATTATTAAAATAGCTATTAATTTTATGCAAAATAAAAATAAAAATGCTGTTGCCCTTCAAGCAAGAAAACAGACATATTTTTTTCCCTAAGGAGTTGACAAATTTTTAATACTTTTTTTATATAAAAAAAAAAATCTACCTTTTACACTGTCAGTGAATTTGATAATCCTTTTCTATTTAGGGGCCATTGTGGTCGTGATCATATGGTAGTTGGATTTATAACTAACTATGGAATCAGTGCCTATCACCACAAATGTTGTGAGTTCGAGGTGTACTCGATACAACATTATGTGATAAAGTTTGTCAGTGACTTGCGACAGGTCGGTGGTTTTTTCCGGTTACTCTGGTTTCCTCCATCAATAAATTTGATTGCCACAATATAATTGAAATACATGAACACCATAACCCTAACCCCCCTTTCTATTAATTACTTTTACATTTATGATTTTTTAAGTCAATGAATCATGAAATGTTGGTCATGGTGACCTACTTTCTATTTTCTAGAAGAACCATCATGCCAAGTAACAACTCCAGTAGGAAACGTTGAACAAAATATTAGCCAAAAGGTGGATGTCGATCCAGAAGTGCACATATGCGTGCATGCAAGGGTACTCCAATAGTTCACCTACGTTGAGGACGATCATTTCCCATTTAAAGCAATAAAACATGTTGGTAGTTGGTTGGTTGGTTTCATGGTGTTTAATGCCACTTTCAACAATATTTCAGTTATATGGCAGCGGTCAGTTTTATTGACAGAGGAAACCGGAATACCCAAGAAAACCACCGACCTGTCGCAAGTCACTGACAAACTTTATCACATAATGTTGTATCGAGTACACCTTTCCCTGAACGGGGTTGGAACTCACAACTTTAGTCGTGATAGGCACAGTTAGTTGTACATCCAACTACCATACAATCATGACCATAACGGTCCCCTAAAACATGTTGAAAGACTTACCTGTAACGATGATAAACACAGATGACTCGTAGTTTCTCTGGGCAGTTCTGGCAGAACAGATGTACTCTCCACTGTATTGAGTTCTGAAGTTTGGAATGGTCAATGTGCCACCACGTACTGAGTGGTTAGGTGGCATTAATCCATTACGTTTCCTCCAACGTACCACAACATTTGGTATACCTGAAATATATTATGTCTTGATGAACACAATAGTAAAACTATGATGAGAAGAATATGAATACAGTATATAAATAACATATACATGTAACTGGAAGTGTGGTAGAGCAGATTGTTACCCCAAGAGAAAGTCATTGTCAACTGAAGCAAAGATATGGTTGACCATGAAATTTGTAGGGGTAACAATCTGCTCTGCCACCCTCTCTTTAGACTCTTATTTAATCTATTATACTGATTTAAAAAAAAAAATTCTTTAATTATTTTATCGCTATTTTGTATTCATAATTAAATAATTTTTGTTGCGATACTGACATTTTTTTAAACACAATTAATATCTTATATCATTAATCACTTATTATCAAGGATTTGGTAATGTGACGTCATTATAATGTTGTTTGTTTATCACGAGACTACTTAGTTACTGGCAATAATTTTCCATCTCACTCTACTAGCGCGAGATGGAAAATTCTCAGATAGCAAGATCAAAGGAAAATACCGCAAAATAGCGATAAATATATATATTAATTATATATCATAAAATGCTTTTTTATCCAACCCAACTTCACCCCCATTGTTTAGAAAAAAAGAGTTAAAAATACAGTTTCATCATAATGAATATATCTAATTAAAATAATACAATAATGTATAAAAAAATAACTTCAATAAAAAACACTGAAACATTTATAATTACTAAAATCATACTTAATTAAAATGTATTTTACAATGATGAACAGTTCTATAATTTATGATTCACTGAACGAGTGTAGATACACTACCTTCTGTATCACATTCTAGAGTTACAGTTTGTCCTTCTCTGACCCTCAACTCCCCTGGTCCTCTAATGTGTACTCCTGTCTCTCTTGTTGGCTTGTTATCTTGTACTAGAGGAAAAACAAATTTGAATAAAAAGTCACCTTTGATGCATATATCCAATTCCTATCACCACTAAAGTTGTGAGTTTGAGTCCCCTGATGGCGAGGTGTATTCGATACAACATTATGTGATAAAGTTTGTCAGTGACTTGCGGCAGGTCGGTGGTTTTCTTCGGTTTTTTCACCCAACAAAATCAGTAAATATCTTCAAATTTAACCAATATTTCGTGTTGAAAAGTGCAGGGTCAGGTTATTATGTTGTGGTATGATCGAGGTTAAGATATGTTTTTCATTAAACTTGGCGGCAGAAATTTACAAAAAACATAGTTCCCCTCTCCTACAAATTAAATGGTCCTTCCCCAAATGGAAGGTAGGTGGTTTTCTCCGGTTTCCTCCACTAATAAAACTGACCGCCACGATATAATTGAAATATTGTTGAACACCACAACCCTAATCCATATGGTAATGAGAAATAACCCATTTACAATATAGGAGGAATTACAAATGCAATCTTTTTTATATAATATTCCAAGTCAAAAAGGGGCATTAACTCCTTCGAATCACTGGAAGAAAATACAAATAACCATATAGTATTATGCAAGCATGAATTCCTATTTGAAATATAGGAGTTGGACATTTGTTTGTTGATATAATCAAAGTAAAAAAGGGAAATAACTCCGTTAAAAAATTGTGTAACCAAACTGTTGTAATAATATATAAATCTCAATATGGTAAGAAGCTAGCATGTAAACTTTTTTCAGGAATTTCCTCTTAAAATGTACTAGTTGCACATACAATTTTTGTTAATGAAATATTTCAAATCGAAAAGGGCAAAAACTAATAAAGTGAAGTATTGTCTGATCAAACTGCCATAACAATATGGTTAGGGTTAGGGTGTTTAACACCACTTTCAACAATATTTCCATAACAATATGTGAATCTCCACATAGTAAAAAGCAAGCATGACAATTTTTAGGAATTTCCTCTTTGAATGTATACAATCTTTTTTTAATGAACATTTAAAAGTCGACAAGGGCAATAACTCCTCTAAAAATGGGCCTATCAACCTGCCTTAACGACAGGTAAATCCCCAACTTACCAATTACTTGTACGATCTCTGTAACAGATCCTCCGTCATTCTTTGCTGTACAATAATAGCTTCCAGAGTCAGTTCTTCCAACAGAATTAATTGTAAGTGTGGCAGAGCCCTGACTGGGATCCGATTCTATTGATGTTGGAATATCTCCCCTTTCTGGTGGTCTGTCGTAACGCCATTGTACTGTCGGGATAGGATCTCCTTCACCAACACATTCCAAGGAAACTTTCGTTCCCATGACTGCATATACTTTCTTACTTGGTGAAATGATTATTCTAGGTGGGCCTATAAAACAATAACATTTACAGGTATATTTGAATAGTCCGTAAAATTTGTATTGTAGAATGACTTGTGTCCTTTCCTTTGAAGTCAAGTGTATTGTAAACTAGATATAGTGTGTAACATACATAGGGTGGAGCTTGTGCGACATCACTTGACTGTATCTATTAAGCTTTCAATGCCATGTGCAAGGGTTCTTACATATGGAGACGTTCCATTGGATCTGATTTACAGTGAAGGGGCATGTCAATTCGATATTCGTCCTCACAGACTCGTTTGAATATTGACACGCTACTTCACTGTAAATCAGATACAAATTATCAATTGTTCTGTAAATATAACTTATTCTAGGTTGGGCCTATAAAAAAATACAAGTATATTTGCATAATCAATAGTCATATAGAGTTAGCTTGTAAAACAAAAGCAATACATGGGTATTAACAGTCAATAAGGTACTTGGATTTATGACTACCTGTGCAATCAGTGCCTATTACCATTAAAGTTATGAGTTCAAATCCCACTCATGGCGAGTTGTACTTGAGAAAACATAATGTGATAAAGTTTGTCAGTGACTAGTGACAGGTCTGTAGTTTTCTCCGGGCACTGGTTTCCTCCATCAAAAAAACTGACCACCACGATATAATTATAATATTGTTGAAAGTGGAGTTAAACGCCATAATCCTAACTCTCTGTACTAGTTTTATGATATTACCTCAAATTCTCTGTCCATTCATAACAATATCGTTGGCCTAATCAAGTTTGACATAACACAAGATTCCTCTGTTAAATCATACCATTCAGAACCTTCAAACATTTACATTCATATCCTTTCTTACAGTCAGCCCATCAAATTTGACATAATCAGAAATTCTTTGTCAATTAATATCAATAACATTTGTCCCTATTAGATTAACAATAACAAAATTCAATAGTAGAAAAGATTTTTATACCTTGAATAATAAGAGTAGCTGTGGCACTAACTGATCCCATGTCATTAGTAGCTGTACATATGTACCCTCCAGCCTCTTCTCCTGTCACCCCCTTAAACATAACAACACCATTCTCCATAGTATCAATGGTAGAGGTCATAGGTTCTCCTCCAGCTCTGTAAACATATCATATTATTACTAACTACAGAAGTTCCTGATTTAACGATTGATTCTGCTATGAAAACTTTCTTTGGCAATAAAAACAATGTCATGATAAAATTCCTAATCTACTTAATTCACACATGTGCATTGCCAGGAAAAAATTATGGATATCATTCCTAAGTGATTTCACGTCATTATATTATGGAGTGAAAAAACATCTAAATGAATAAACATTATGGGTCAAACAATTTGTTTTATTTTTGCTATTCATGTACTGTGTACTGTGATTCAGTGTAAAAACCAATGTTTTGTGTATTCATTATACACAAGAACATTTTGACCTTTTTGTAAAGATCTAGCTTTTTTCGTAAGTTGGTAATGTTTTATCTTTTACAATTTGATATTTCACTGACGTTATTTTGTTTCTCCAGATTGTTGTTATTTCTTTGTACTGTTTTGTCCATTTGGTATTATATCTTTGTAATATTGCAGTGAGTTATTGGTGTTTAATGCCAGGTGAGCAAAATTTCAGCTAAATCATGGCGAAAACACGTTACATTTCGATGAGATCACAATGTCAGCTTTGTACTAAACCAACACATATAGTGAGTGAGCGAGTGATTGTTGTTTAACATCAAATGAGCAATTGTTCAGCTATATCATGGTGAGAACTTGAGTTACATTTCAATGAGATGGTGATGTATGTTTTGTACTCAACCAAAACTCTTAGTTGTATTCTAATGGTGCTAGCTTACTGAAACAACAGTCTACGAGTAGACATGTTGCTCCACTCTGACACATTATCTCGATTCAGAGCCAATAATTTTTTTTATCTTTCTCATTAATGATGTGTGCTTAATGGAGAAACAGCAAATACCAATTTTAGAGTCTTTGGTTAGACACGATTGGGGTTCTTACCAACGAACTAACTCACTTAAGGTGAACATGCTAACCATTACTATAAACATACTGCCTTTAGTTGAGGATGTTACAGTAGATTACCACAAGAAGAACAAATATCATCCGAGACTAATTCGTCTCTGGTGATATTTTTTCTTCTTGTGGTAATCTACCATAACACCCTCAATCAAGGGCAGTATGTTTTATATTATACTGAATGACCTTCGGAGGGTGGTATTGTGGAGGGTGGTATATCCTTGCAATACCACCCTCTGCTTTGGTGGGAGGGGTTGAGAAAAGTTAGAGAAAAATACCACATCTACATTTACCAATGAAATTGCCGAATTATCAAAAGATTTTGCATAAAGTATAATATACCACATTTCTAACCTACAGACGTATGTGTTAAATCAACAAAAGCTACAGTACAATTATTCTCCCAATTAGAAGGGCCGTCATGGTCGTGATTGTATAATCAGTGCATATCACCACATAACTTGTGAGTTCGAACCCTGTTCATGGCAAGGTGTACTCGATACAACATTATGTGATAAAGTTTGTCAGTGTGCGACAAGTCGGTGGTTTCTCCAGTTACTCTGGTTTCCTCCACCAATAAAACTGACCACCACAATACCATTGAAATATTGTTGAAAGTGGTGTTAAACACCATAAACCAAACCAAACTAACCTACTACCAATTAGAAAATTGAACAATGGCTTACCTTGCCCATGAAATAGTTGGTGGAGGGTCTCCACCCATTACTCTACACTGGAACAAGGCACTTTCTCCAACTTTGATTGTCTGAGATAATGATGGGTATATATCCAGCTTAGGCTTGGCTCTTCCTAAAACATTTAAATAACAAACAGTTAAACTTGCCTTAAAGACCATACATACTTGAAAAAAACTTATGGTTGAGTCTTGATTTAAAGTCAAATTTAGGACCCAAGTATGAGTTATTACTCAATTCAAAGCTGGTTTGTTCTGTTAAAAACTCAGATTTAAGTAGATTTTTTTTGTGAAATCAAAAGGCAATGCTATTATATTTAGTTTCCATAGTAACCCCTTTCTGAATAAAATTTGAAATAATTGTATTAAACAACATACTTCAGTTGTCTCTAAAAAAGGTTTGAAAAAAAAAATATATACTCTAGCCTTTTACACTGAAATAAGGAGAAGATGTTCTACGTTGAAACAATATTGGGCCCAAGCCATTTGTCAATTTATGAACAATAAAATATGTTTTAAATCAAACTGGAGAAAATGTATTTGTGTATTTGTTTAATATGAGAAATGGTACACAAAATTCTCAATTTAAATGCAAAAACCAGTCTTTGCCTTAATTTTTTTTCACATACTTCGGGCAAGTGGGTTAGCGTGAAGACTGAAAACGTAATTCTTACTTTCAACTTCTACAATGGCCCATCCTTGTCCAAGACCTGCAACATTTTCAGCTCTACATATATAAACACCTCTGTCCTCTATCTGGGCACTAGTGATCCTAAGAGTTTCTCCAATTACCTACAACACCAGAAAATAAAATCTTTAAAAAAAATAAACAGTGATCCTAAGAGTTTTTCCAATTACCTAAAACACCAGAAAATAAAATCTTTAAAAAAAATAAACAGTGATCCTAAGAGTTTCTCCAATAACCTACAACTCCAGAAAATAAAATCTTTAAAAAAATAAACAGTGATCCAAAGATTTTCTCCAATAACCTACAACTCCAGAAAATAAAATCTTTAAAATCTTAAAATATACGGAATGTAATTTTATTACATAGAAGTTTTGCTTTGTTGATTTGGTGATTATTGTTTCATGTCAAGTAAACAATATTTCAACTCTATACATGACAAGAACAAGATTACTAACAATATATCATATACATTGTATATTCGGTGTCGCCTCAACCAATTTTCCAAAATATGGTATTAAATTTATTTTTATCATTGAAAAAAAAAAAAAATATTTGTAGCATATTCCATAGATAAATACTGCACAACAAAATTGTAAATTTGTTAATGTAATTAAAACCAAGGGAGATAATATCATGACTTTTAATCTTCAAATAGTTTGATTTTTTACAAACTGATTTTTTTCATAACTGCAGTCATTATGGTTGATGGAAGTTTGGACCAGTTGAAATTAATTTCAAAGAGGGCTATCAAGAATGATCCAAGCCAAGTTAGTAGTTTAAACTAACTTGACTTGGATCATTTTTGATAGCCCTCAAGAGGCTTCAGAGAAAAAACCTTTTTGTAAAAAAAATATATAAATTTCACACCTGATGTCTGACAGTCAGTTCACCTCTAGATTTGGACCATACTATTTTAGGTGGTGGAGAACCAGTAACAGAACACCTCAGGGTACCAGTAGTTCCTTGAGCAATAGTTGTTCTCTCTGGTGTTACTTTAGCTGTAGGTACTTCATCTGTAAATTAGATCCATTTCATTCAAAACGTGTTATTTCAATCCAAATATAATTAATTTTCTAGGATAACTCAAACTGAAAATATGTTGTGTGTCGTTTTTGCTATTTAAATTTTTCAAAGTTGCCATAAATATTTTGATTATTCAAAATTCCCTCTTTGACATCTACTATCGTCAGTTATAGTAACAATAGCAATGACTGCTCCCCTAGTCATCCTTGTGTTTTGTGGTGACCGTTTTTTTACTTCAGTAATGGATGTAGTTGGAGGCTGTTCCTTTATTTATTCATGTTTTTGATTTTTATAGAATAAATCCAGTAAAGAAAGCAATGTCAATGTATGTTCCCCTGTTTATCTATTTCTGAACCATACTTAAGGATTGCAGTAACCATACATGTGAACCTTCCGGCGGGAGCATTTTTCTCCAGATTTTGAGGGTCCCTTCCGTCAACTTTCAAAATCTTCCGCCCGTGAAAAAAATCAAGTACAATAAAATCTTGACCTACATTTTGCGATCAATATTTCTGGAAATTCCCCATTTGGAACTCCCGCACTGACGAAAAACGCCGAGAGATACGAATGGTAAAGGTGAATGTCATATTTAATGATATCCGGTTATTGATCTGTTTGACATGTTTACAGGTAAATTGGGTCATGGTGATTAATTAAGGTGTTGATGATTATACAACAATTATCCACTGATTGACAGTTAATTGGGGATAAGGAAGTGGGTTTATGGCACACGCTTAGATGATTAGAAGTGTGATAGCGGCAATTAAAAATAGTTATAAACCGTTGTGCAAACAGGAGTCGGACAACCTTTGATGCCGAGGAAAACTTCTTATTTCAATCAAACGTGCAGTGAATTCATCTTGGATTGAGTTGTTATGGCTTGTTTGGGACCAAAGCCGATCAAAGTATTATTAAAGGACTAAGTTCCAGGATGGAATTGATAAACCACAAAAATGCCAAAACGTATGCTATCACCCAACGCACCAGCAGCAAAGTGACTTTTTAATTTTAGTGCTCTATGACTTTATTGTTCAGAACATTCTGTCTTCATTGTTATTGCTTTGTTATAACCTTATGATTATGAATAAATTATAAATACAGTTTTTATCCTTCATTCATCATATGAAACACTATTAATAAGACAGAAATGTAAACAATATATATTGAAATGGGATGCAGTTGGTTCAATACTGAAATAAACAAAAGGAAAACATCAATAAACAATAAAAACACGCATCAAATACGTCGATAAAAAATCTCCAGTTATGAGATCAAATCTCCAGCCAAAAATTTACAAATCTCCAGTTGTAGCATAGCAACTCTATCACATGTATGAGTAACGGTAACAGTAGTAGTGTATGTTCACCTGTTTATCTGTTTTTGACCTGATACTTACTATCTTCAGTAATGGTAAAAGTAGCAGAGCCTGTTCCCCTGTTTATAACAAGATATTTACTATCTTCAGTAACAGTAGCAGAGCCTGTTCCCCTGTTTATGATATGAAACTTACTATCTTCAGTAACGGTAACAGTAGCAGTTCCTGTTCCTCTATCGCCCTCTGGTGTTACAGCTGTACAGATATATGTACCACTATAAGATGGCTGGATGTTGTTCAAAGTCAAAACACCATTATCTTGTGCAGATCCTAGAGAAAAAATTGTACATTATAAAAACAATTTCATAATAAATTTTGACTCTTTTTTGTTATTGATTGTTTATTTTTGTTTTGTTTTTATGTTATTTCCAATGTATCTACAAATATAGTCCTAATTAATTGTACAGTAATATTCTTTTTTAATGAAGCCTAGAAATGAGTTACCTCCCCCAAGTGTAATACTAACTAGGTGGAAGGCCTCCAGACTTTGACCAGAGCAATGTAGTCCTCAAGGTGTTGTCCTCCACATAACATACTAACTGTGTTGAAGACCCAACTGTAGCTATTATAGAAACTTGTCTCACAATGACAGTTATATCTGTTGGTGGTCTAGGATCTGAAAACGAAGAGTAAAATTTCAGATGGGTAATATAAGTCATTTGTCTAAGATCTGAAATGATAGCTTATGAAAAATATATTCAATGCTGATAAGAGAAGTATTTAGGAAAAACTACTCATTGCATCTTGATGTGGACAATTTCAAAGTCAACTTGGTAACCTTTGATCAGAACTCAACATTACACCTTGTCGACAAGAGTTTAATATTAACTTTAGAAACCCTAAATTAGAATTGCAGATTACACCTTGCTGTAGACAATTTCACAAAGTCAAATTGGTAACCTTTAGCTAGAACTGCACATTTCACCTTATCGATGACAAATTCAACATTAATTTCAGTTACACCAAATTTGAACTGCAGATTACATCCTGCTGTGCAAAATTTCAGATTAATTTTGATAACCTTAGGCTTAAATTAAAACTGCACATTACATCTTGTCGATGAGAGAATTTCAACGTTAATTTCAGTAACCATAAATTAGTTCTGCACATAAACCTGGTCAATAACCTTTAGGCTTATATTAAAACTACACATAATTAGACAGTTTCAACATTAAGTTTAGAATCCCTGTTAGAACTGCACTTTACATCTCATTGCATAAAATTTCAGTAAAAAAATCTAGTAAAGGTTTCTTACTTTTAGTGACATAAAGAATTGTCCTAATTTCTGTAGAACCAGCAACATTAGAAGCCTTGCAATAATACTCCGATTCGTCACTTCTCTGGACAATGGGAATTCTAAAAAGTCCTCCAGATATAACAGCATTAGGATTAATAGTACCGGTTCGTCTATACCATTCTATTGTGGGTGCAGGTGTACCGGAAGCAATACATCTAAATTCTACCTGTTCAAACTCGTTAACGGTTTGGAAAGTAGGCTCAATTCTCACCTGAGGTGAGATCTGTGATGCTGTAAAAATATAATAAATCAATTATTCCAACTAACTTCTGGAACAACAGATCATTTCCAAGAAGAATATCAGCAATTAAGCAACACTAATGTCTAAACCAACCACAATAGGCACCCATTATAGTTGAAATAAACATACAGATTAGATTGATAAACAAACAATCATTTTGAGACTAAATTTGATATTGTTTTTACATAGGACTCCTAGTTTATTCAGGATTTTATTTGCACACACATAAATGTATAAGCATGTGAAATTATATGTTCTTAAAAGCACATTTGAACTCACCACATATTCTTATGTACATTTAAACTCATCACATGTTCTTAAAGGTACATTTGAACTCATCACAGGTTCTTAAAGTACATTTAAACTCATCACATGCTCTTAAAGTACATTTGAACTCATTACATGTTCTTAAAGTACATTTGAACTCATCACAGGTTCTTAAAGTACATTTAAACTCATCACATGCTCTTAAAGTACATTTGAACTCATCACATGTTCTTAAAGGTACATTTGAACTCATCACAGGTTCTTAAAGTACATTTAAACTCATCACATGCTCTTAAAGTACATTTGAACTCATTACATGTTCTTAAAGTACATTTGAACTCACCACTGACAATCAGAGTAGCCATGTCTGTAGCCACGTGGAACATATCTGAGCCAGTACACTCATAGTTGCCAGCATCTTCAGGTCTAACATTAGGTATAACAAGGACACCATTCTGGTCTATAGCTCTGTTAGGCATCTGTCCATTTACTTTAGTCCATGACAAGATATAGTTACTCTATATAATAGAACAGCCAATTGTTAATTTAAAATATTCAAATACATTTAAATTAGGAAAATTCTGAAAGAGTCACAACCTCAAATTCATATTTCTCTGGTTTTTTGTTATGTGGTGAGAGTACTGTTACAAAAACACAGTTGAAATTGTGACAGGGGTGGTCATTTTAACATACACCAAAGTGGTGACAGAGACAGTCAGCAACTCTACCTTACACCTGAGTGGTTATAGGTGGTCACCAAAACAATCATACACCTCAGTGGTGACAGGGACAGTCAGCAACTCTACCTTACACCTGAGTGGTTATAGGTGGTCACCAAAACAATCATACACCTCAGTGGTGACAGGAACAGTCAGCAACTCTACCTTACACCTGAGTGGTTAAAGGTGGTCACCAAAACAATCATACACCTCAGTGGTGACCATCTTAACATACCCCTCAGTGGTGACAGGGATAGTCATCTTAACACACAGCTAAGTGGTGAAAGGTGCAGGCAGCAACACAACCTTGTATCTCAGTGGTGAAAGGAATGGCTATTTAAATATTATACACATAAGTGGTGATATGGGAGGTCACTAAAAGAACCTTACACCTAATTGCTTACAGGTGGTCACCAAAACAACCTACACCTAAGTGGTGATATTTTAAAACAACCTCACACTTAAACAGGGACAATGATGGTCATCTTAACAACCTTACAGCTAAATGGTGACACAGGTGGTGTTCACAGAAAAAAATGTCTTAAGACCACAATGTCACCATATTGACCCCAAAACAGTTCACAATAAACTAGTATTACTGTGAGCACAGCTCACTAAGATATACCCCCCGCTCCTCACATCTGTCCAACCTATTTCCATAACCAAAACATTACTGATTGTTCCGACCAAAAATGAAGGGGACCCTCCTCTCTTCACCGGTAAGCTGCTGATAAAATTTCAAAACATTCTGAGAAACACTACTCAAGTTATTATACGACATAGGGTAAAAATCAAATTTTCCGTCATATCAAATCCAATAAATCTGGAACGGCAAAAGTGAAAATCGTCAAAAATGAAAGGGATCCTCCTCTCTTCACCAGTAAATAGTTGATAAAATTTTAAAAGATTCTAAGAAACACAACTCAAGTTATCGTACAACATAGGATTTGTCTACAGATGGACGGACATAATGAAACCAGTATACCCCCCTACAACTTCGTTGTGGGGGGTATAATCACTTCTGAAATGAGAAATGTAACTACAGTGGAACTTGTGCAATCTGACACCTGAGTTTTTCGACAGCCTGTGACATCTGACAAAAATGTATGGTCCCAAAGTATTTCTGTTAACTAAAATAAAACCCGAGTATCCGACATCCTGTACAATCCGACACTTTTCCCTGGTCCCTTGGTGTGTCAGATTAGACTGGTTCTACTATATTTCTATATCTTACTTTAACTGATCAGTTGACAGATTAAACCTTTCATAACTGTATACTATATTAAACAAGATAGTGTCAGTTACATATTACTAAAGTCTTTTACTCTTTCTTTTTTACAATCAAACAAAATATTTCTTCATGGAGATTATAAATACATTTAAACAAAGTATTGCAAAAATTTTCGACGGCTCAACCTTCTTCGTCAGTTGCAAAACATAAACTTTATTTTTTTTTGTTTATGTTTTGCAACTGACGAAGACGGTTGTGCTGTCGAAAATTTTTGCAATACTTTGTTTAAATGCTTTCTTTTTTAGATAGCTTTTTACCCAATATTTCACATAAAACCTTTACCAATCATGCATACTAACTCTGATAATACTAAAACATACATACCCACCACCAACATAACATATTACTGTATACAACCAACCATCTAATTTGAAAAACATGCCAAAACTATTTACTTGAAAAAGTAAGGTTTTTTCTCTCAGGCATAGATAACCTAAGCAGATTTTAGCTATCCTGTTTTCGTGGATTGGGAAAAAAGGCATTTCATGGGATAGTTAAATTCGTAGATTGACGATTACAAAAAAATTAAAAAAAAGTTTTGAAAAACTTAAATTCGTGGATTTTCACTTCAAATTGGTAGATTTTGCGTGTCGCGATTCTACGGTAAAGTGTCCTGTTTATGCCCTTTGGTTTATATAGTCCCAAAGTCTTTCTAATTATTTAACTTTCCAATCTTTTGACTAGGAGCGTACCTAATGAAGGCTATTCCAGAAATGTGTTGTGGGTATTAAATTAGATATCTATGTTTTTATTTCATATCTCAATTGGAACTGACATCAAACATTTTTTTTTTATTAAACGGTAAACACAACATCGTTCAATGATGGTAAATTGTTATTTAAGAGTTAATACACTAGTAATCAGTAAAAAAATCTTTTATATAGAATTAAAAAAAAAAAACACTTGAACCAACGATTTTAATTAATTCATGACAAAAATAAAAATCCCATTCAATAGTTTCTAGTAAAATTAGCATAAAGATTTAACCAGGAAACATGCTTCAAAATTTCCTGGCAAGAATTCAACACCATGTATAACTCCCTTTTGCTGAGATATTTTGAAAAAGAGGACAGATATTTGTACAAACAAACATAATGCTGTTTCAAGTACACCTCGTCATGACCAGGGTTAAACTTACAACTTAAGTGGTGATAGACACTGATTGCACAGGTAGTTGTAAATCCAACTACAAATTGCAAACCCCACAAATATTTCATGTGCCTGAGCCCTGTAAAGCTAAGTTTCCTGACATTAAAAAATTTACCCACGTTACCAATTAACAAGGTAACAAAACATTCAACAGTTTACTCGAGTTACCAATTACCAAAGTAACAAAACATTCCAAAGTTTACCCAAGATGCCAATTACCAAGGTAACGAAATATTAAAACATTTACCCGAGTTACCAATCACCAAAGTAACAAAACATTCAAAAGTTTACCTGAGTTACCAATTAAAGAGATAAGACAGCATTCAAAAATTTACCCGAGTTACCAATTAAAGAGATAAGACAGCATTCAAAAATTTACCTGAGTTACCAATTAAAGAGATACGACAGCATTCAAAAATTTACCCGAGCTACCAATAACCAAGTTACGAAAACATTCAAAAGATTACCTAAGATACCAATTACAAAGGTAACAAAAACATTCAACATTTTACCTGGCGTCTTCTCTACAATAGTAAAATTATTTTTATCTGACAACAATACTATCTTCTTTACCAGGGAAATAATTACAAATATACTAGCATAATAAATGCTAGGCTGGTGATATTTTTGTGAGAATTTACTTTTTTTTAAAATTTATAATTGGTTTACTATGCACCTTATGATATATTATTTCCATTAGGTTAAACAGAGTAATATTAACTCAGTTATTTTACTCTAAAGTGGCTCAACTAGCATTTTTTTGTTGTATATTTGGGGATGATCCTGGTTAGGAAATAAAATAACTGAAATCAGTGAAAAAATAGCTGAAACCATCCCTTTTAAAATGGTCATTTTTTTTACTGTTCTGACTGTGTCCAGCAACTGTCCGAAAACAGCTGAAATCAGTTAAATAACTAAAAAAAAAATTATCACTGTATATTTATCTACTGATTTCCTGATGTCTAACATTATTTTCCTTTGTATTTTTGAAATGTTTTTCTAATAAGGTGCAGTCACACAATACAATTGTCGCTCTTCAATTTCCAAATGATTCTGCATCTGTGGCACAGGTAAGTTGAATGGCCATGTGTGGGATTCAAATTCACAACTTTAGTTGTACAGGTAGTTGTAAATCCAACTACCATGCGATCATGATGTCCCCCAAAAATAGAATACAACATCGTATCGTGTGAACAAGACACTAAATTTTCGAGACAAATATAAAAGTCAAGATTAATGATTACAATAATTATACCAGTCATACCTCCATTGCTCCTCTAGCAACACAGACAAATCTAACAGACGTTCCTTCATCAACAGTTTGACTTTTTGGTGGTTCAATGTTTACCCTGATTTGTTGTGGTCGACCTAATCAAAAACAAATTTAAACAATTGTAAAACTGGTAACCACATGCATTACAGAATTGAGGCAATAAACTAGAGGCTCAGTGGGCTGAGTCTGTGTCGCTCACGTGTAAGACCTACCAGAAACAAGCCTATGATCATGAATCTGGATAGCAGTTTTCTCACTTTTGAGACAGACCAGTTCCTATTTTTAGCGATGTGAGATTTTCTTAACTTGCACTAGTGCAAGACAAAAAAATCATGTGCGCTTTACCGGCAAATGCATGCTGTACAGTTTATGTCAACTGCCCCCCCCCCCCCCCCAATTCTCCATGCTTTTCCTTTTTAAAATAAACAATTCACTGTATATAAGTTTTCAATCTTTTATAAACACGCAAATCCTAGCAATCAGTCATATTATTACATAATAACCTTCACGCAATACACAAAAATACGGAACTACTATTTTGATTGACATGAAGGGGAAATAACTCACATTGTTTACATGATGAGCTGTTTACAAACAAACACGAAACTAAAAACAGCTGATAAAAGTGAGAAATAAAATCAAACACCGGCAAAAAGTGCAAGACAGGGAAATCTCCGACACCCTCGGGTAAGATTTCAATCTTACCCTCGGGTGTCGGAGACTTCCCTGTCTTGCACTTTTGTCGGTGTTAGATTCTATATGTCTTAGGCCAAGGACAAAAAATGTCTGTGTTTCCTTTAACATTTTTTTTAACAAAATAGGCAAAATTGTTATTCTTTGGTATTACTTACTTAGGTTATACAGCACAAGACTCTGACTTTACAGCACAAGACTTTGACTTTAATAGCACTTGTCCAAAAATGGTAATAAGTCAAACCTTTTGCACAATGTTTTAAATTTTATAGGACCATGTTTTAAAAATTATTGCATAGTGTTGTAAACTTGATCTTATAATGTTGAAAACTTTATCACATTATGTTCTGAACCTATCTGTGTTCAAATTCATTACATTAACAACTCGGCTAAAATGCTTTCCTATTCTTCATCATATAATTTAGCTGTATGTAAAAAAAAATTCTACTTCACTAAAAATGCGTTCCTATCCCATCTTAAGACTTACCAATAACAATTAAATTGACATATTCCCTGTTACTGCCGTGGACGTTAGTAGCTGTACAAACATATCTTCCGGTATCTCTTTCTTGTACACTTCTTATCGTTAGACTATAACGAGGTCCAACTTGAGCATTACTTGGGAGGCTTTGACCATCGACACGCTTCCACATGACATTGAAGGGTCCAGGTCCTTGTACATTACACTGGAACACAACGGTCTGACCTATTGGTTCTTCTATCTCTATAGGATTAACTGTTACAATTGGTCTCAGGACAACTGCCAAAATAAATTCAGACATTATAAAAGTGCATTCTGGGAATTTCATATACCATACTAGTGCATTCTGGGAATTTTCTATACAGTGAAACCTGTCTAAACCGAACCCTGAGTAAACCAAAAAACCTGCATAAACCAAACAGACTTTACAGTCCCATCTACTAAATGTCTATGTAATTTGAACCTGTGTAAACCAAACACCTGTCTAAACTGAATAAATTCTTCAGTTCGAAAGGGGTCCGGTTTAGACAGGTTTTACTGTACCATAATAATTTTATTAAGTACTTTAAACATATTTTACTATTAAAAAAGACAAAAGGATAAAACACAGTCTTCTCCCATATAAAGTAGAAACTTGGTAACCAAAGCCCTACATAAATACCCATAGGTGAATGGAAGAAAACTGACCAAGTAATAGGTATGTCTATAATTTGTCAATGTGTTATTGTGGTACGAGTGGTATAAACAGAGTTAGGGTTTAACACCACTTTCAACAATATTTCAGCTATATCGTGGCGGTCAGATTAATTTGTGGAGGAAACCAGAGTACCTGGAGAAAACCACCGACCTGCTGGAAGTCACTGACAAACTTTATCATATAATGTTGTATTGAGTACATCTCGCAATAAGTGGGATTCAAAATCACAACTATAGTGGTAGTAGGCACTGATTGGATGGGTAGTTGTAAATCCAACTACCATACGATCACGACCACGACCTAGTAATAGGTATGTATACAATTTGTTAATGAGTACCCAGAGAGAACCACCAACCATGGGTAAGCAACTGGTAAACTTTATCACTTGTGGCTGCAAGTCGAGTGCACCCTTTTTGTAATTTACAAAGCTGGGCGCGAACCCCCGCTGTATTGGTGATAGGCTTGTATGAGTTGTTAGGTAATCCAAATACCTAACTCATTGAGCCACCCGGGCTCTGGGTACAAGTGCAATAAGTAACAGACATTCATATATCTATATTACCTATATATAATCTTAGTCCTCACTGTGAAGTACACTCGAATTATAAACAATTCATCAGTGAATCAGACCCAAATTACAACCAAAAAAACCCTCAGTGAATCAGACCTAAATTACAACAACAAAAACCCAGTGAATCAGACCCAATTACAAACAATTCACCAACGAATCTGACCATTATTAAATTTTTCATCATAATTAGACCCCAATTATAAACAATTCATCAGTGAATCAGACCCAAATTACAACAACAAAAAACCCCAGTGAATTAGACCCAATTACAAACAATTTACAAAAATAACCCCATTCCTGTCACCCCCATAAACTTATAAATGGAACAACCTCCTCGTACTTATCATCACTATGTTCACAAAAATAACACCCTTCCTGTCACCCCCAAAAACTTATAAATGGAACAACCTCCTCATCCTTACCATCACTATCATTCACAAAAATACCACCCTTCCTGTCACCCCCAAAAACTTATAAATGGAACAACCTCCTCATACTTACCATCACTATCATTCACAAAAATACCACCCTTCCTGTCACCCCTAAAAACTTATAAATGGAACAACCTCCTCATACTTACCATCACTATCATTCACAAAAATACCACCCTTCCTGTCACTCCCAAAAACTTATAAATGGAACAACCTGCTCATTCATACTTACCATCACTATCATTCACAAAAATAGCACCCTTCCTGTCACCCCCATAAACTTATAAATGGAACAACCTCCTAATACTTACCATCACTACGTTCACATTTGCCTCCTACATCCTTAGGGTTACCAACATATCCTCTGTCTATGTCACATCTAGTCAAATAAATATACATAAATATAATATACTGTGAAAAGTATTGTCATTCGTGGAGTACCAATTTTTGTGGATTTCGTGGTTCATAAAAAAACACGAAATATAATACACGCAAAATAAATGTAAAATTTCGATATTATTATTTTGTGTCAAGTATGAAACCACGAATTAAGGAGCCCACGAACCAAATTATTTTCACAGTATATGTCATGATTAAAGAGAAATTTTCGATTTTAATCCACAACCACATGTTAGACTACCGAGACAGATTCAAACTCAATATCTACCCTACTTGAGGCGAGCATGATGATCATTATACCATTGATGCAATAAAAACCAAAAAACCAAACTGGGTTCTCATTTACCAATTTAACCATGCCACATGTGTACCAATAGTAAAGAACACTTTTCTAATTAGATTCTGTTTATTGTAGTGAGAATTGTAAATGTCTATGTTTTCACTATCACTGTCTGACTTGTCTATTACATTAAAATCTGTTAAAACGGTAACATTTATTAAGCAGTCACCTGTATTAAAAGGTCACCTTTTTTTTCTCTTGTCATAGAAAATTTCACATAAATTGAACTTCTTTTAAGAGGTCATCTGTCTTAAACCAGAAACATCCGATCAGCCTGATCGGGAGACATGTGCATTAAAATGTCATTATTTATACTAAAAAGGGCTGGGAGTTACTGATAAACAACAGCTGATAATGGTAAACATAAGCACAATGACATGGATGAGGACTCTTACGTGAATATATAAACACAACATCAAACACATAAAATTAGATTTCTAAATTTTCATACTTAAAATGTTACGGCTTAAAAAGACTTATTCCTTTTCCCAAATGTGACCTCTTAATACAAGTTTTACTGTATAAGTAATACCTACCTTCCACAATCTCTGCCTAAATATCCTTGAGGACACCTGTCACAGGTAACCAAGCCATCTGTCTCCAAGTAACAACTTCTTGAAAACCTAGGAAATACATGTTATATATCTTTACTAAGTCATTGTAAATTAAATAAAAAATAATTAAAACTGAGAAGGATTTACATTGTTTTTCAAAAAGTAACTTTTACTATTTCAATCTCAAAGAAAATTTATTTAACAAATTCCAATAGGGAAGGGTATTGCTGTATTTATCCCTTAAAATAAAACTTTTTCATGGTATGCACCCATGTAAAACAACCATTAATGTAGGATATCCATCTATATTTGTTCTAAACCTCTTCCTGAATATGCATGAAACATTAGCTGCTGAATGTTAATCAACCTATTGATATACATTGTATATGGGTTAAGACAGATACCCATGTAAGATAAATACCCATGTAAGATAGATGATACCCATTTCTGATGAACATCTATGTAAAATAAATACCCATGTACAATATACATTCTTGTAAGATAAATACTCATGTAAGATATACACTCATGTGAGATAAATACCCATGTAAGATATACACTCATGTAAGATAAATACCCATGTAAGATAAATATCTATGTAAGATAAATACCCATGTAAGATATAGTCATGTAAGATAAATACCCATGTAAGATATACACTCATGCAAGATAAATACCCATGTAAGATAAATATCTATGTAAGATAAATACCCATGTAAGATATACACTCATGCAAGATAAATACCCATGTAAGATAAATATATATGTAAGATAAATACCCATGTAAGATATAGTCATGTGAGATAAATACCCATGTAAGATATAGTCATGTGAAATAAATACCCATGTAAGATATACACTCATGTGAGATAAATACCCATGTAACATATAGTCATGTGAAATAAATACCAATGTAAGATATACACTCATATAGGATAAATACCAATGTAAGATATACACTCATGTAGGATAAATACCAATGTAAGATATACACTCATATAGGATAAATACCAATGTAAGATATACACTCATGTAGGATAAATACCAATGTAAGATATACACTCATGTAGGATAAATACCAATGTAAGATATACACTCATGTAGGATAATTCCATGTAAGATATATACTCATGTAGGATAAATACCAATGTAAGATATACACTCATGTAGGATAAATACCAATGTAAGATATACACTCATGTAGGATAATTCCATGTAAGATATACACTCATGTATGATAAATACCAATGTAAGATATACACTCATGTAGGATAAATACCAATGTAAGATATACACTCATGTAGGATAAATACCGATGTAAGATATACTCTCATGTAAGATATACACTCATGTAGGAGGGCCCGGGTGGCTCAATGAGTTAGGTAGTTGGTTTACCTAACAACTCATATAAGCCTATCACCAATACGGTGTGGGTTCGCGCCCGGCTTTGTAAATTACAAAAAAGGGTGCACTTGACTCGCAGCCGCAAGTGGTAAAGTTTACCAGTTACTTGCTCATGGTCGGTGGTTCTCTCTGGGTACTCCGGCTTCTTCCACTACTAAAACTGGTCGCCATGATATAGCTGAAATATTGCTGAAAGTGGCGTTAAACACCAAAAACCAAACCACTCATGTAGGATAATTCCCATGTAAGATATATACTCATGTAGGATAAATACCAATGTAAGATATACACTCATATAGGATAAATACCAATGTAAGATATACACTCATGTAGGATAAATACCAATGTAAGATATACACTCATGTAGGATAAATACCTCATGTAAGATATACACTCATATAGGATAAATACCAATGTAAGATATACACTCATGTAGGATAAATACCAATGTAAGATATACACTCATGTAGGATAAATACCAATGTAAGATATACACTCATATAGGATAAATACCAATGTAAGATATACACTCATATAGGATAAATACCAATGTAAGATATACACTCATATAGGATAAATACCAATGTAAGATATACACTCATGTAGGATAAATACCAATGTAAGATATACACTCATATAGGATAAATACCAATGTAAGATATACACTCATATAGGATAAATACCAATGTAAGATATACACTCATGTAGGATAAATACCAATGTAAGATATACACTCATGTAGGATAAATACCAATGTAAGATATACACTCATGTAGGATAAATACCAATGTAAGATATACACTCATGTAGGATAAATACCTCATGTAAGATAAATACTAGGTATAACTTACTGATTTGATGGTACAGTCAGTGGACATGGACATGGTCTACAGTCATTAGGAGTACCAGCTGTAGAATCACCATAGTAACCAGTAGCACATCGTTCACATCTCTCACCTTCAGTATTATGTTGACAGTTCTGTCAAGGGAAAAAATATTTTCATGAACATATTTTGTAGGATCTGTGATTTCTTATAAAAAGGATTTATTTCTTTTTTCTTTTTTTTTTTTTTAACTAAAAAGGATTTATTTCATCATTCATTGAATATTTGTGGTAATTCTCATATACTCAAAATAAAAAAAATATATGTATATGGGATAAAAAGATTTATATTTGTTGTCAAATGGAGGAATATCTAAAAAATAATTGCAACAATACTAAATATTTACTAAATGCTGAAGTATTCATCAGTATTTACTTGCCATTTAATTGGTGAATGTGGTAAATGTTAAAAATGTAATTCTCCATGATAGAACCATGCATATTTAGTTACTATACTATAGTATTCATGAACTTGCTATATCTGGTCAAAAATAAAAACCATTGAAAATCAGTCGGTTCACAGACATCTCTTACCAGACAGACACCAGTTTCTGGGTCACATGTTGAGGCATGATTGTTACAGTTACATCTGATACAACGACCAAGAGCCGAGCCAGAGTCCTGTACTCTGAGGTAGCCGTCAGCACACTGTTCACAAGACAATCCTGTATGTCCTTCGGGACATCTACAACTCTCTACCATAGGAGTACGTCCAAGGGAAGTAACTGTTGGAATTGCAGTGTCCATGCGGAGGTCTCGTAGAGATGTGTAAGATGTTATTGTATGGTATGTTGCTCGAATAAGAATGGCCTCGATGTCTGATAAAATCCTGAGGAATGCCTCCCGTGTTGGTGCCGAGCCATCACTTAGTCTGAAGGTTGACTGCAAGATAAAACAAAATTTAAATAAAAAGGCATTTGGCAACAGCAATTTTGGCTTGGTTTGGTTTTATGGTGTTTAACTCCACTTTCAACAATATTTCAGCTATATCATGGCGGTCAGCTTTATTGGTGCAGGAAACTGAAGTACCCGGAGAAAAACCTCTGACCTGTCGCAAGTCACTGACAAACTTTATCAAATAATGTTGTACATTTCGCCCTGATCAAGATTCAAACTCACATCAGTGGTGATAGGCACCAATTGTATAGGTAGTTGTAAATCCAACTACCATATGATCACTGCCACGATGGCCCCAATATAAATTTATTTTTACTTTAAAATCCAAAATATATTCTGAATTTTCTTCAAAAATTTACTTGCATGTTGATAAAATAAGAAAATAATTTGGATATAAATCAGAAATAAACCTTAAACTCAAACTCTGATAAGTTGAAGTCGAAATTTAATTGGCTTTTATTAACTTTGACCTTTATATTTTTGCAAAATATGAGAACGAATGCAATAAAAAATGATATTATGATCAACACTTTACTGTCACCAAAATGTACTAAAAATAAACTTTGTCCTTTGACATTTTTGTAAAATATGACAACAAATGCAATTAAAAGTGCTATATTATGATCAACACTTTACTGTCACCAACATGAACTAAAAATAAACTTATCATCAAAATCATTATAGCCTATTGGTTTCAGATGAATATTACCTCTCTCATTAAAATCTCAAAATTGTTGGGATAATTCATCTTCATTAAAATATGAGAACCAATACAATAAAAAGCAGGAAATAAGGATCAACACTTTAATGTCATCAAAATCTGATATTAGTTTCAGCTTAATATTACCTCTCTCATTAAAATCTCAAAATTGTTGGGATCGTACATCCTCATAGCAGGATCAAATAAGTGGTACATTCTCTCTCTCTGACCACTTGTCTGAAAAATAACAGATCTGTCTAATTAGTAATAGTAAATAATTAAAATTGTAATTACAAGGTGCAGATTCAGACATGTGGGGGATGCACCATGTGCACTCCCCCTCCATCTGCCAGTCGTTTGTTTTTAAATTAGACAATACTATTTACTTTATAACCATTTATATCGTCCGTGTTGCTCATCTTTTTAGTTTTCTGAGTTGTGTTGTGTTTTTGTGGGTTTTTTTTGGCCCTCTTCCTGTGTCTTGTGTGCCCAATGTTGCCAGTATCTCTGGATTGCCCATTTTTGATTGCCTCATCGGTTTTCTCTGACGTTTATTTCAGGATTTTATAGTGTGCTGCTGTGGATCTGCTAGGGAACTTAAGACTCCTCATCTACAAAATTGTGTACCGCTTCTCACATAAAATCCTGCATCCACGCCCGATTACTCCTAATTTATTAATTAATTAACATCTCTGACAACCCAGTGTTTTAAAAATAATTTAACCAAAGTATGGAATAATTGTCTCGTGTAATGGGATAATTGTCTCATGCAAATTTCAGCAGTTCCTGCCTTGTCACAGATTTGGCTTCACGATTCTACACAATTCATAATTCTTTTACTACTGGAACATTTACTATGTTAGCAATCAAGATTCCTGTTATGACAATATGTTATATATATCACATCAATATCAATATCCAAAATTATCCAGTGTTTCCTCTACATATATTGATATACTTACAATAATTTCAATATCTACATCCCTGAAGGTGGTACCACCATCTTGTGCCACATGTGTTTCAAGTGTAAATCTTAGCATTCCACCATAAGATGCCACCTACAAAAAATATCTTTCCATTAGTTCCAACAGAAAACTATATAATATGATAGTCAATCCTGTCTTAAAAAAACCATTCAAGGAAGACAGTAAAATTTATCTCTATATATAGGTGGTTATGGCTATGGTGTTTAATGCCACTTTCAACAATATTTCAGTTATATCATGGCGGTCAGTTTTATTGGTGGAGGAAACTGGAGTACTCGTAGAAAACCACTGATCTGCCGCAAGTCAATTACAAACTTTATCACATAATGCTGTATCGAGTACACCTCGCCTGAGCGGGATTAAAACTCACAATGTTAGTGGTGAAAGGCACTGATTGCATAGGTAGTTATAAATCCAACTACCATACGATCACGACGGCCCCTTTATATATCAATGAAGGCTTAATTGACATGCAAACTCTCGCATAGATGACCTTAGCCGATTTTGGCTATCCTGTTTATGCTTTCTGCTTTACTTGCTCCCAGATTTTGGCTATCCTGTTTATGCTTTCTGCTTTACTTGCTCCCAGATTTTGGCTATCCTGTTTATGCTCTCTGCTTTACTTGCTCCCAGATTTTGGCTATCCTGTTTATTCTCTTTGGTTTACTTGTTCCCAGATTTTAGCTATCCTGTTTATGCTCTTTGGTTTACTTGTTCCCAGACTTTGGCTATCCTGTTTATGCTCTTTGGTTTACTTGTTCCCAGATTTTAGCTATCCTGTTTATGCTCTTTGGTTTACTGGCTCCCAGACTTTGGCTATCCTGTTTATTCTCTTTGGTTTACTTGTTCCCAGACTTTGGCTATCCTGTTTATTCTCTTTGGTTTACTTGCTCCCAGATTTTAGCTATCCTGTTTATTCTCTTTGGTTTACTTGCTCCCAGACTTTGGCTATCCTGTTTATTCTCTTTGGTTTACTTGCTCCCAGATTTTAGCTATCCTGTTTATTCTCTTTGGTTTACTGGCTCCCAGATTTTAGCTATCCTGTTTATTCTCTTTGGTTTACTTGTTCCCAGACTTTGGCTATCCTGTTTATTCTCTTTGGTTTACTTGCTCCCAGATTTTAGCTATCCTGTTTATTCTCTTTGGTTTACTTGTTCCCAGACTTTGGCTATCCTGTTTATTCTCTTTGGTTTACTTGCTCCCAGATTTTAGCTATCCTGTTTATTCTCTTTGGTTTACTTGCTCCCAGACTTTGGCTATCCTGTTTATTCTCTTTGGTTTACTTGCTCCCAGATTTTAGCTATCCTGTTTATTCTCTTTGGTTTACTGGCTCCCAGATTTTAGCTATCCTGTTTATTCTCTTTGGTTTACTTGTTCCCAGACTTTGGCTATCCTGTTTATGCTCTTTGGTTTACTTGCTCCCAGACTTTGGCTATCCTGTTTATGCTCTCTGCTTTACTTGCTCCCAGATTTTGGCTATCCTGTTTATGCTCTGCTGTACTTGCTCCTAAAGACTTTTAAATTATTTGGCTTTCCAATCTTCTGATAATGAGCATATCTGATGAAGGTTATTCCAGAAACTTATCGTGTCCACTAAGTTAGATATTTACATACTAGTACAGTAGAAAGTTGAAATAATTTCCCTGCAAAATAGTCTTATATAAATATATTTGTCCATTTCATCGATGATCTGGTAATTTTGATACACATTGATACAAATATAAAGTTATAATGCATATGACCATAAAACTGATATCTGAATTATTCAATACTTTTTGAGACCCAGTAATAAGCACATGAGAAACATTCAACAATACCATTGAACTTTTTTTTTCACCTTCTGTATGTTATTATAGAAGAATTGTGTATTTGGCTCTTGAACGTCTCCAATTTACTGGTTCTGACTACTCATTTGCTACCTCCAAAATTTTCTTATGGGTTAGGGTTAGGAGCATGGTGTTTAATGCCACTTTCAACAATATTTCAGCTATATTGTGGCGTTAAGTTTTATTGGTGGAGGAAACCAGAGTACCTGAAGAAACACTATCGATCAGCTGAAAGTCACTGACAAACTTTATCACATAAAGTTGTATCGAGTACACCCAGACATTTGGCTTGATTGATACCATATTAAAAGCATTTACCATATTTCCTCTAAACTTTGGAGAAACATCAATGGGATTCAAACTCAGATTTTCGTTATGAGTTGCTCAACACCCATTTGGCTTGATTGATATCATATTAAAAGTAATTACCATACCGTATAAGTAGTTTTTTTTGCGGGAGGCAAATTTCGCGATTTAATTTTCACGATCCTGAGTTTTAACCAAAATCAAATTTTAGCGAATTGACAGTTATATTAGAATAACATTATCTGAACTGTTTGAATAAATAAATTGAGTAAGAGCTTTTTGTGTGCGATTGGCGGTATTTTAGAATTGTATACATGTTCATTAATAGAAAATTGCATAAGGGTATTTAATATAATTTTAACATACATTGTATGTATTATTACAACACATTTACAAAAAATAAACACAAATAAGTCTCATTAACAGACTCTGAACCAGAATGTAATCAATTAATTAACACCAGAAATTGTCAACTTACCGGTAATTAAAAACCAGTGAATGGAAATGATAATATTAATTAAAAAAGGTATGTTTACACAGCAACAACTATTCATGGTAATTAGTGTTTTAAAGATAAAAGGGCAATTAATTACATGTAAAATAATTGACCTATTACATTGTATTTGTCACCTAATGCATTGTTTTCGGGAAGGTTTTTTTCCCCTTTGTTAGATATTTGAAAAGCATCATTTCAACAATTCTAAGAATGGCAGCGACCATATAATTGTTAAATATTCGTTATATACAGTCATACTAAGGGAGACAGATCTTGTACGATTATTTAAGAAAATAAAGATATTTATTTATGTAGTAAAGGGCAGAAATTTACTAGGGTTCTTTTATTCACTGATCGATGACTATCGCGAATAAAGCAAAAATTAGGTACCCGCGAAAAAACCCACTTATACAGTATTTCCTCTAAACTTTGGAGAAAGATAAGTGGGATTCAAACTCAGATTTTCGTATGAGTTGCTCAACACCCATTTGGCTTGATTGATACCATATTAAAAGCATTTACCATATTTCCTCTAAACTTTGGAGGGAGATTAAAGAACAGACTCTCTCTTTCTCTATCTTTTTGTATTTCATGTAGTCGTGGAAACTTGATTTCATTGTTGGTAACGTCTATTTCAAAACCATCTGTGATGCTATTACTTAGTCGTCTATTGGTCAATACAAAGTTGTGGCTACCGTCAGAAGCCAGTTGCGGCTTAAGCTATAAAAAAAAATTTGCAATGGAAATATATAATTATATTTGCTTTTGTAATTGTTTATTTTAAAATGGAAAAGTATTATACAAAAGACACATAATACACACACGATGGATGAAATATATACAAAATAATAAATATGAAAAAACATTTTGTGCTTTCTACAATCAAAATAAAAACAAAAGAACAAAAATAATATAATATATTTAAGAAGATTATCAGCAATTCATTGTCGCCTCAACATTTTTATTTATTAATTTGCTCTTTCTGTTTAGGGGGATACATAAAAGGTGGAATTATTAATATAAAAATTGAGATATTCAAGACCTCAGTGTTAGTGTAAGATTTCTCCCTTACATCTACATCATATATAGTAATTTCTATAAATAGCTTACCTGGTCTCTATAATAAGATGAACTGATACACTGGTTAGTTATACCACTACACCAACAACCAAACATCCTTGTTGATTACTATAATTAGCCTACCTAGTCTTTATATATAGACATTTCTATAACAAAGGCAATGCAAAGCGTGGCGTATCCCTTCGCCTAAAAATTTGACCCGGTAACCTTGACCTTTGACCTTGAAAATCAATAGGGTTCCAGATTCTCATAAGGACTAAGTATGTACCAAGTTTGGTCAAAATCCAATGAAGGATGTTGATTCTAGAGTGTTCACAAAGATGTTACAGGTAAAAATTTGACCTGGTGACCTTGACCATTGACCTTGAAAATCAATAGGGTTCCAGACTCTCCTAAGGACTAAGAATGTACCAAGTTTGGTCAAAATCCATTGAAGGATGTTGATTCTAGAGTGTTCACAATGATGTTATGCGGTAAAAAATTGACCCGGTGACATTGACCTATGACCTTGAAAATCAATAGAGTTCCATACTCTCCTAAGGACTAAATATGTACCAAGTTTGGTCTAAATCCATTGAAGGATATTGATTCTAGAGTGTTCACAATGATGTTACACAGTAAAAAATTGACCTTTGACCTTGAAAATCAATAAGGTCCCAGACTCTCCTAAGGACTAAGTATGTACCAAGTTTGGTCAAAATCCATTGAAGGATGTTGATTCTAGAGTGGTAACAAGGATGTTACAGAAGGAGGGATGGAAGGAAGGACGTCCGGACAGTAGCGTTACTATATCCCTTCGCAACTTCGCTGGCGAGGGGATAATTAACATACCTGGTCTCTATAATAAGATGAACTGGTACACTGGTTAGTTATACCACTACACCAACAAGCCAAACATCCTTGTTGATTACTCTGGTCCAAGTAGAAATAGCTGTCTTGACATGTGTTACATCTTAATCCTCTCACATAGGGCTACAGATCAAAATAAAATGTTGACATTATTTTAATGAAATATGCAATATTAATTCATGTTTGCTAAAATTGTTGAACATGTATCTTTGTTACAATAAATATTGAAATTCACCATTTTATTTTGTCTCCCAACTTGTACACAATAATGAGGCCGTCATGGTCGTGATTGTATGGTAATTGAATTTATTAGTGCCTATCACCACTAAAGTTGTGAGTTCGAATCCCGCTCAAGTGAGGTGTACTCAATACAGCATTATGTGATAAAGTTTGACAGTGACTTGCGGCATGTCGGTAGTTTTCTCTGGGTACTCCGGTTTCCTCCATCGATAAAACTGACTGCCAAGATATAACTGAAATATTGTTGAAAGTGGCATTAAACACCATACCCCTAACCCCATTAAAATTGCTGAACATATATCTTTGTTACAAAAAATTCTGAAATTATTAACCAGTTAGATAAGGGTACCCATAAATCGATTTAACACATCCACATTTTTGTGCCTGTCCCAAGCCATTACCTGGATTTGTAACACCATATGTCGTGGTCTTTTTAGTGTTCAATGATTTGAGCTGAGAAGTAGTTGTTTGTTTTCTTATTATCAGCTGAATTGTTGACCGTCACAGTTTGAAATTTCTTTTCTTAAGATATTAATTGAGCTCAGATGTGTACAAGACATTACAGAATTCAACATATGTAAAGAAAACAAGGGCAATGCAAAGCATAGTGCATCCCCTCGCCTAAAAATTTGACCCGGTGACCTTGACCTTTGACCTTGAAAATCAATAGGGTTCCAGATTCTCTTAAGGACTAAGTATGTACCAAGTTTGGTCAAAATCCATTGAAGGATGTTGATTCTAGAGTGTTCACAAGGATGTTACAGAAGGACGGACAGTAGCATTTCTATATCCCTTTGCAACTTCGTTGGTGAGGGGATAAAAAACAACATTACAGTGAGCTCACACATGTGTAAAAGCATCACATCAGTTTATGCATGTGCACAAGTCATTACAGGTGTAACAGAAGAGCATGTTTTACCTCCGCAAAATGCAATGTACCTGATGGGATTTGATCCCTGGACCTCTGGCATTGCAAGCCACCGCTCTACCAACTGAGCTAAAGGAGATATCCACTTACACAGTTAGCAGAGGTCGTTATGAACCTACTACGATTCCTATAACCCTAGGTAGGGGAGCGTTTCTGTTACACAGGAATTCACACATGCACAAGAAATTACAAGAGTTCACACCGGACTGTACAAGATATATTTTTGGTATCTTAGAAGTCAGCCTACTTCACTAACACAGTACTATCATTGTAAGACATGAGAGACGACCACTTACCTTACACTGACATTGTTTGGTATTAGGATCACATTGAGCATTAGGTACAGTTCCTCTACTATCACAGTTACAATCAGGTCCTGGTAAATAAAAATTGTATATTAAAACCCAATGATGTTGATCTTGGAAAGTTTTGTCTCCTTAGATAACATAAAGTAAAATAGGGTCTGTTTGTTTCCCACGGATGAAAGGGTTCACTGGTGAAAAAAGAGGAAACCTCATATACAGTGTAACATACCTCAATTTTCTAAATGTTTTGGACCAAAACCCCATACCTTAATTTTCTAAATGTTTTGGACCAAAACCCCATACCTTAATTTTCTAAGTGTTTTGGACCAAAATCCCATACCTTAATTTTCAAAGTGTTTGGACCAAAACCCCATACCTTAATTTTCTAAGTGTTTTGGACCAAGTTTGACACTTTTTTGTTTCAAATATTTTTTTTCTTTCAAAAAGAGGAAATCAGTTGAAAGTAAACTCATCTGTTTTACTATGGTACGACAAGGTTCTAAGGTATAAAATTACAACTGTCTTTTTATCATTACAATGATCTGCTGCAGCAATAATGGATTACCTCCCTTTGTATATTCCAATGTAATACATTATGGTTAGGGTTATGGCGCTTAATGCCACTTTATTGGTGGAGGAAACCAGAGTACCCGGAAAAAACCTAGACCTGCCACAAGTCACTGATAAACTTTATCACATAATGTTGTATCAAATACACCTCACTTTAGTGGGATTCAAACTCATAGCGCTAGTGGTGATAAACACTGAATGCATAGGTAGTTGTAAATTCAACTACCATATGATCACGAACACGACAGCCCCTAATACATTATGTTGTGTGAATTAATCGGTGAAGCAAACAACTAGGAATAATCATTGGAATCGACAGCTGCCTGAATCTTAAATCCCACGACCGTGCTCCTTGTAGCAGCTCCTATTGAACCTAGATGTGTCAGAACAACACAAATGTCCTCACCGTGAATATTAAGGAGGCTCGCAAATTTTTCACCCTTTTTTCATTCCCTCAGTAATAGGCTGAGAATAACAAACTATTGTTTAAGATCTGTATCCTCAAGTCTCCTTAAATTCACAAGATTTATTCAAGGAAACAATATTGCCTGAACAAATCTTGATATGATCAGGAATCTACAACACTTGCTGGTCTGAGTAATAACAACCATTGTAAATTATTGATGGCAAATGTCCTCCAGTGAAAACAAGGTCCAATGTTGATCTAAAATCCAAGGACAGTAATTTGGCCAAAATTATTGTTCCCAACAAAAGCTAAACTTGATCTGTAACTCATCATTGTAATTCCAAATACCAAAAATCAAGTCAATATCTCAAAGCATAGTGAAATAAAGTTTTTTTTTTTTTTTATTAACAACGTAATATATTTTATTCAAATGCTTGCTACAATTAACACGCCAAAAGTCCAAGCTCCTTTTGGTGTTTCCCTGTTACATCTTGTTCTGATTATCCAGGGCTATAATCAGAATTACATGAAATATATATACAACCTAAATACAATTTCTATTTAATACCTTTTGAAAACATTTATTTATTTTGCATTTATTATATAATTTTTTACTTTCATTAAAAAAGAACACTTTTGAAGTGTTTTATTTTCATTTATTCTTTTAATATATTCATTGGCAAATATTCTATAAACATCAATATACTTTGTTTTCTGTTCAGATATATAGTACGATTTGTAGATGGAAAACCCTACAACTGTTATCAAAAAATTTAATGCAAGATAGTTTTTATCATCTATCTTGTATCCAAGTACTATATGATTCAAAGTAATTTTGTTTTTGATACCCAAACCCTTCATTAAATTCTGAAATTTTGTCCAAAACTCTTTTAGAAAGGTACAAGTAATAAAATAATGAGAGTAATCTTCATCTAATTTACAGAAATTACATAAACTATTCTCAACAATTTTCCATTTGGAAAGTAAAACTTTATTTGGTATAATAAAATGAAAAAGTTTCCATCTGAACATTTTAAGTTTGTTTTCGTCAAGAAATTTGAAAATGAAAAAATATAGACTACTTGTATTTGGTTTTTCAGACAACACTAAATAATTAATCCAATAATGTGTACCAATAGGGTTTGAAAATTTAACATTCACCAGTTTATTATATAATAACTTATTAGACAATGTAGATAAATTAATAAACTGATTGTTCCAAATGAAATAATCTTTTTTGATATTTACAATGCTTTTAACTGAGCTTTCTGTTTTTAAAATGTCTATCCAATTCTTTGGAAAAGCTTTTTTGAGAATACTAAATTCAGATATCCAATTAGATTTATTTTTTAACTTGTGAAGAATAAATTCTTGCGTAATTTTACCATTATTATCTATTATATCATTAACAAAAAATATTCCACTATTAATCCATTCTTTAAAAAATAAATATTTTTTTTCAAATGTAATAAATCTATTTCCCCATAAAATTTGCTTTCTTACATTACTGAATGTCAATGGTGAACTTAATTGACCACCACCTGTTTTTATCCAACTGGTCAAAACATTTTTGTAAAATTCGGGGATATTATTTAGAAACTGTTTATGTTTTTTCACATCTATGTTCATTTTAAAGATAAGCCATATTTTCCCAAATACATTTAAATATTTTAGTGGTATCAATTTCCAATTCGAAAATTTTGAGTCAGCTAATCTACTTACCCATGATGCCTTCAAAGATATAAAATAACTTTCTATATCTATCATTTTCAGTCCACCCTTCTCAAAATCTCCTATCAATGTATTTCTTTTTACCTTATCTGGTTTCCCATTCCATATAAATTTAAAACACTTACTCTCTATCTCTTTTTTGTATTTTTCTGGAATAACACAGGAACTAACAATAAAAGTAAAAATAGGTATAATCAAAGCTTTAATGATTAGTACTTTACCCAATATTGAGAGATTTCGCTTTGACCATGACAAAAATAAGCTATTCATTTTTTCAATTTTTTTTCCCCAAATTAAGTTTTTCACATTCTATGTAATCATGACCATAATAAATACCTAAGGTCTTTATTGGTTTGTTTGTCCATTTAATATTTTCTTCCTTATCTTTACTGTGTTTTAGTTTCCCAATCCACAACCCCTCTCTCTTATTTCTATTTATCATTAAACCTGAAAAATTACCAAAAATTTCAATTTCGTTCATAGCAACGGATATATCGTTTTTAGAGTTAAAATATAGTGTTGTGTCATCTGCTAATTGCGAAATTTTTATACTATGTGTTTGTTCATCTATTTTTATCTGAAAACCTTTGATATCCTTATTATTTCTTATTCGAAGAGCCATGATTTCATCTGATAAAACAAATAGCAAAGCAGATAAAGGACAACCTTGACGTATTCCGCGCGAGTTTTTGAAAATCTCTGATATCCAGCCATTGTTCATTACACAAGTTTGAATATTACTGTATAAAGTTTTAACCCAAATTATAAACGATTCATTAAACCCAAAATGTTTTAAAGTTGTCAAGATAAATGTCCATTCAAGTGAGTCAAACGCTTTTTTAAAATCAACAAAGACTATTGCCCCTTCAACATTATAAGATTCAGCAAAATCAATAATGTCTTGTATTTGTCTATGATTGAAGCCAATGAACCTGTTTTTAATATATCCAGTTTGGTCAATATTTACAATTTTTTCTAAAACTTTTTTTAAACGCTGTGCTAGAACATAAGAGAGAAGTTTTAAATCAACATTTAAAAGAGAAATAGGTCTATAATTATCTAGAACTAAGGGATCCCCCTTTTTAAACAATAAAGATAAAACACTAGTCCGCTGAGAAAAACTCAGTAGCTTTTCATCATAGCTTTTATTTAGAACATCAATGAGAAACCAAAGTCAGATTTATCTCCACATCAATCCAGGTGGCGCACAACTTAACACGGTCCTTATCACCATCAGCTAATAATCCCAAACAAATGTTTACAGTAGATTATTGTTAGTCTGCACACATATTATTAATTACATTAACATTCAACCAGTCTGCAAGTACATGTACACAACTATCTCAAATTCACAAAAGAAATAATTTAATTTAATTTTTATGACAATGTCTAATTATGGATCATGGAGTCTTCCACAATTAAAAGATGAATTGAGGAAAAGAAAAGCAAGAATATCTGGACGAAAACATGAGTTGATAGAAAGGTAAATATTTACAAATTGTACTATTTTGAAATTATTTGTATAAAATATAAGTTAATTTTTTGGGGTCATTTATATCTTATATTTTTAATAATTATTTATTTATTTTTAAAATGAACTATGCTTTAACATCTTGATCTTAATTTTCATTGTGACAAGTTAAAATTAAATAAATTATATATTTATCTTTATGCACTTTTTTATATTTTTCAACTCTAATTTTTAAATAATTTATTTTTCAGATTAGAAGCATATGATAGGAACCAAGACTTTGGGAATGAGGATGAAGTTGGAGAGGAATACTCAATGGTACTACCAGATTCTTCTCTTTATAAGGATTTCAACAGTGAAACAGATTTTGTTGACCTTAAAATGGAAAATATTGAGGTATACTTAAAGCCAATGGAAAAGACCATAGACTCGGATGCAAAAAACTTATACAAAGAAATGTTTTTAAAATATATTCGCCCAGCTAAATTTAACAATGATTTTTATGTGAAAACTGAATGTCGAGCTCAGATGAAGAGGGCAGTTACATATAAAGTAGACATTGCCATTGACGAACATGGGAGCATAGATGAATGACAATGTGAATGTGCTGTGGGGATGAGACCAAATGCACATTGCAAGCATGTGTGCTGTCTTCTTTTGGCCCTTCACAATTTTTCAATCAATGGTGAAATAAATACAGAGGAAACATGTACACAGAGATTACAGACTTTCCACCATAGTAAACCTTATAAAGGCTCACCGATTAAGGCCAACAGTCTTCCTTTAACAGTTAAGAAGGGAAGTGACGTTCAATTTGACCCACGTCCAGCAAAATATAGAAACAGTGCAAGTTACAATGACTATTTCCGCAACATTTGTTTAAATCACAAAGGTGTTTCAAAGTTTCCAATATTTCAACTGTATCCACCTGCAAATATGTATGCAGTAGCATCAGATCATGACTACCTCCAAGGGCACCCAGCAGAAAGGTGGTTAAAAGATGCCAACATTTCACACATATCTGAAGACGAAATAAAATATATTGAATCTTCAACAACCGGTCAATCAAAAAATAAAATGTGGAAAGAGGAGAGATGTAAAAGACTTCAGGCTTCAAATTTTGGGCGTAAAGCAACAGAGAGAACAAACTTCAGCAATTTAGCAGATGCATTAACTGTTTTCAAGGAAATTAAAACACCTGCAATATTGCATGGACAAAAATATGAATCCATTGCACTTGCCAGTACGAGTCGGAACATGGTCGTGGAACCAGACAATGTGGCATTTTTGTCAGTATAACTCACCCATTTATTGGGGCATCCCCAGATGCAATCATAGATGGTGAAACTGTCCTTGAAATTAAATGTCCTTTTGTTGTGAGAAATCAGATGATACATACAAAAACAGTACCATTCTTAAAAGAGGAGGACGGACACATATTTCTTGACAACAACCATGACTATTTCTATCAAATACAGGGACAATTATTCTGTACTGGTGCCACTTGTTGTAACTTTGTGATATACACCTTTAAGGATTTCAAATGTATTCATGTAAAACGTGATGACATATTTATTAACAACATGGTAAAACAATTACAAGAATTTTATGAAAAATATTTTAAAAGTGCTGTTCTGCAAAGATTGTTTTACAAGGAGTATAGCAAATATTCATTTGAATAAACCTGTTGGATCAAATATATATTAAATGTGGTTTAAAAGAATAATAAATCTGTAATCATATAAATGTGTCAAGTAGTTTTCATATATACTTATGCTGTTTCTGGAATGATGCAAGGTTTAAAATTGCATAACATAAAACAGACAAATGTGATTTCACTTGCTAGTTTTGTTTCAGTAACATTTAAAGGTTCTTTTAGGATTTTGTATGTTTTTGCCAGTCCTATTATTCTTTCTATATGAACTCTTTTACTTGAAATTGCACGATCTTTTAAAACAGTTTTGCCAGTCATTCTATTTCTTTTCCGAAAAAAAGTTGGTATATTAATTGTTACATCATATGGTGCAAATAAATCTTGGACATTGAATCCCTTGTCTGCCATTATTGAGTCTCCTTTATCACATAGAGTGAGTAAATTACTTCGTTCACATATTTGTCTGTCACTTGTAGAACCACCATATGCTGGAGAAACATAATTTACTAATCCACCAGGAGTTGCACCAACTAACAGTTTGATAGTATTCCTGTTCTTATATGTTGAAAATGTGGCCTGTTGAGCTATAGGAGATTTTGGCTTCATCACAGGGCATTCAGTCCCATCAATTATTGTTCTTGTTGACGGAAATTTGGCTTTAAAACCAAGAGGACTGAAAAATCTTACAATATCTCGGTCAGGGAACATGTTCACTTCACGCCATTGTTTTGCCATAAAATTTACCCAAGTTACCCAGATATTGACAACTGCTGTTTCTGAAATGTTAAACAAGCGGCTGAGCTCAAAGTTTGTCTTGTGTTGCCGAATTTTGATCAGTGTTAAAAATAACTGGTTTTCCACTGAAAGCTGCTCACTTCTGTAATACAGGTAATTCAATTCATAGACAGCATTTCCTAAGGTTGCTAGAACAAATATAAATACTTCATATGTTTACAGTCCTGTATAAAACATAATCCCTGGCGGATCATATATAAACTTTTCTACACAAAGTGATGGCCAAGTCGAAGTTTGTGTACATGTACTATCCACAGATGAAACATTTACATTTACTTTACATTCATTCATTTCCACATCTTCACATGGTTCCGCAGTATAGATTATTTCATTGCCAACATTATCATCATCAAATGGTAAGCTCAATGGCATATTGTCACTACTGCTTTCAGAACTACTGTCAGAGTCCAACCTTTCTTTGGCTTCATTGCGTTTGACCTGTCGCTTAGCTCTTTCATTTGAATTAGAAGTGCTAACCCAAGGGAAGATACTGGGAATAGCATCTCTTTTCAATCTTTTGACAAGTGCAACAGTACCTGTTAAAGCGAAAAATTTTAATTTTTAAAAGCAAATCATACAATGAAGATTTCACAGGTTAATATAAAAACATTATTACTAGACATACAGGCATGAACTTTAAAAGGACGTTTATTCCTTTAAAACAATAATAAATGAATAAAATGAAAATTAAAAAAAAAACTTGATTTCTATATTTCATTTAATTGTTAAGGAAGGTGGTGTATCTGTATTAGCATAATTAATACTTCATACAAAAATTAAAACTTTTCTTTACATTTTCTTGGTATTACAACTTAATTTAGCAGGAACCTCTTTGTTTACATATTTTGACATACTTGATGGTTTTTTTCTTCATGGATTAAGTAATTATGTGTAACATTGTTCTGATGATTTAATCTAATTAGGTAATACTACACTCAGCAGGGTATACACAATATAATCTTGATAGATAAAAGTTACTTACCACATGTAGTTTCAGATATGTAATCTGATGGAAGGAAATGAAGTTTACACACAACACTTGTTTTTGTTGGGTTCCAAAGCTGGTATTTATTTCTATCCATGTTTCTTTTGATTGCCTTAATCCATTTCTTTTTCAATTTTTCATCTTTTGGAAATACATGGCCTCCTCTATTGGAACAATGAGGTACAGAACAGCAAGTTGATGGCATTGTTTATATTTCTTCTATGTTATCTGGTGAATTGCTTATCAACAGGAAATCAGTGTAGGACCGTGATATGTTGTACTGCCACCTGGAATTCTTATCAGGGGAAATTATTGACTTTGGTTTCTCATTAAAAAAAATTTGACTTTTCCCCAAAATTCTCTATAAAATTCTACTGTTAGTCCATCCAAACCTGGGGCTTTATTTGATTTCATATTATTTATTGCATTAGAACACTCTTCTTCAGTTACCTTTCCATCACAAATTGATTGATCCTGATCCTGAAGCCTGTTTTCTAATTTTGTATCAAAAATATAATTACTGGTTAGATTTTCATCAGGATATTTTGTAGTATACAATTTTTCATAATATGATTTAATAGTACTAAGAATGTGCATCTGGTCAGTTAATATTTCATTGTTTTCATCTATTAATTTGTTTATTGACTTTTTAATTTGCCTCTGTTTTTCCAGACCTAGAAAATATGAGTTATTTTTTTCCCCATATTCCACCCATTTCTCACGACATCTAATTTGTGCCCCTTTAGCTTTTTGGTCATATATTTTTTACAAGTTCTATTTCAATATTATGAATAACTTTATTTAAGTTATCGTTTTCCTCGCTTTGATTATCCCTTACCATAATTTTTTTTTCTAATTCACTTTCTAATTTATGTCTAAGTTCTCTAGTTAATTTTGATTTGTTTTTACAATACATAGTGGTTACTTCTCGAATTTCAACTTTCATTGCGTCCCATAATAATCTTATGTCGATCTTATTATTTTGATACTGTATTAAATATTTATCAATTACTTTATTTATTAACTGTTTATAATCATATTCCTGTATTACAGAATTATTAATTTTCCAATACCCTCTTCCCTTTTCAGACACCCCCGACCGAAAGGTTAAAACCACACTTTGATGATCAGTATACTGTATGACCGCAGGTTTAATTTTACAGCTTTGAACAAGCGATAAAAAATCTTTTCCTAAAAGAATCATATCAATCCGACTAGCTTGTGTTTTGTCTTTCCTACGCCATGTAAACTGTTGTCTGTTTTCATTATATATCCTCCAGACATCAATTAACTTATTAGTTTTTATAAAGGACTTTAAACTATTTACTGATTGCTTACAAACATTGCCTGTACGTAAACTTCTACGATCTATGTCTTGCATTATCTCGTTAAAATCTCCCCCGACCACAAGAATACCCGTCCCATGTTCTTTACAGAAATTACTTACCTTTTTAAAAAACATGTTTCTTAAAGTTTTGCTATTTGGTGCATAAATGCATACTAACGAAAAAACTGCATCATCTATCTGTACATTTAATAAAACAATTCTGCCATTTTCATCAGTAACCTTGTCAATGACCTTATAATTGACTGCTTTATTAATAAATATTGCTACCCCCTACTAGCAGATGTTCCTATACTACCATAAACGTTAAAATCTGTATTGAAATTTATTTCGTTTTCAATATTCTGATCGAAATGTGTTTCTTGAAAATAAGCTATATCACATTTCATTGACTTGACCCATTCTATAGCTCGACCTCTTTTCTCTCTGTTTTGCAAACCGTTCACATTTAAGCTACATAAATTTATCACATTTTTGACAGACATTTTTTATGAGATAAGATTTGTATTTGATATGTAACAATTCTATTTTTTTTTAACCACAAAAGGGTCATTAATATCCCATATTTACACACTATCATATTTTTTTTTATATATATAGCAATTCTAATTTTGTCAAATAGAAAAAAAAATAAAGTTAGTGACAACTAAATATTTGTCCAAGGTGCATAAATTAGCCCAAAATCATTCAATCGGAACGAAATTCAAACTTGATTGGTAACTCATCACTATACACTCACATACCAAAAATCAAGTCAATATCTCAAATCATAGTGAAAAAAAAGTGGTGACAACTAAATATTTGGCCAAATTTAAAGGCCAACGGCTGTAAGTTGGCCAAAAATCATTCAACCGGAATGAATTTCAATGTTGATCTGTAACTTATGATTATACACTCTCATACCAAAAATCAAATCAATATCTCAAATCATAGTGAAAAAAAAGTGGTGACAACTAAATATTTGGCCAAATTTCAAAGCCCAATGGCTGTAAGTTGACCAAAAATCATTCAACTGGAATGAATTTCAAAGTTGATCTGTAACTTATGATTATACACTCTCATACCTACCAAAAATCAAGTCAATATTTCAAATCATAGTGAAATAAAGTGGTGACAACTAAATATTTGGCAAAATTTCAAAGCCCAACGGCTGTAAGTTGGCCAAATATCATTCAACCGGAACAAATTTTAAAGTTGATCTGTAATTTATGATTATACACTCTCATGCCAAAAATCAAGTCAATATCTCAAATCATAGTGAAATAAAGTGGTGACAACTAAATATTTGGCCAAATTTAAAGGCCAACGGCTGTAAGTTGGCCAAAAATCATTCAACCGGAATGAATTTCAATGTTGATCTGTAACTTATGATTATACACTCTCATACCAAAAATCAAATCAATATCTCAAATCATAGTGAAAAAAAAGTGGTGACAACTAAATATTTGGCCAAATTTCAAAGCCCAATGGCTGTAAGTTGACCAAAAATCATTCAACTGGAATGAATTTCAAAGTTGATCTGTAACTTATGATTATACACTCTCATACCAAAAATCAAGTCAATATTTCAAATCATAGTGAAATAAAGTGGTGACAACTAAATATTTGGCAAAATTTCAAAGCCCAACGGCTGTAAGTTGGCCAAATATCATTCAACCGGAACAAATTTTAAAGTTGATCTGTAATTTATGATTATACACTCTCATGCCAAAAATCAAGTCAATATCTCAAATCATAGTGAAATAAAGTGGTGACAACTAAATATTTGGCCAAATTTCAAAGTCCAAGGGCCATAACTCGACCAAAAATCATTGGACCGGAACGAAACAAAAATTTATCTGTAACTTATCATTATACACCCACATACCAAATATCAAGTCAATATCTCAAAGCATAGCAAAAAAAAGTGGTGACAACTGTTTTATTTCGGAATTACGGACATGGGTAACACTATATGTCCTGGCCACTTAGTGGCGGGGACAAAAAAAAGTTTGTTACGAGTTCTGGGTAACACAATACAATTTGTTCCTTCTAAAAAATACTAATTATTTCGCCTTCATCATGTGGCAGCAGAAAACAGATATCTCATAGCTAGTTATGTAGTTCATACAGATATTGTGTTAACCCCCCCTTTTTTAATCTGATTCCCTTCCTTACCTATAGGTCCAATCTTACAGTAATCTCCTGGTCTGAGTGGGTTACCAGTATAGCCTTGTATACAGCTGAAACATTCAAAATGTTAAATAAAAAAGAATCGATACAAAAACAAACAAAAACGTTATTATCAGGTAAACAACTTAAAAGTATAGATATAGTTAGGGCTATGGTGTGTAATGCCACTTTCAACAATATTTCAGTTATATCGTGTTGGTCAGTTTTATTGGTGGAGGAAACCGGAGTACCTGGAGAAAACCACTGACCTGCCGCATGTCACTAACAAACTTTATCACATAATGTTGTATCGAGCACACCTCGCCTGATCGTGATTCGAACTCACAGCGTTAGCGGTGATAGGCACTGATTGCATATGTAGTTATAAATCCAACTACCATACGATCAAGACAACGACGGCCCCATTTATTAGCATGTATAAAAAACTTAAAAAGAGAAAAGTAAATACAGACTGAACAATGAAACTAAAATTTAAGCAAGCACTTTAAAATCACAAAATTTTAATAAAATAATTTGACACTATAATCTATTCTCTTATAACATATATCTGTTATAATTTCACTCAATCAATGAATTACATTCTCTGACAGTTACCTTTCACATCTCCTGCCTGTGTGACCTGCAGGACAAGCTGTACAAGTAACCTGACCATCACTAGCTAACTCACATACTGGACTGAACCTAAAAAAAAATTACAAATACAGTCAAACCTGCCCATGAGGTCACCTGTATGAAAAGGTCACGTTTTTCTTGTCCTTTCATAGAAAATTTCATATGAATTGAACCTCTTTTAAGAGGTCATCTGTCTTAAAAGACGACCTTTTCTTGACCTCTTAATACAGATTTGACTGTATATCTCTAGTTATCTGGTCTTCATTGGTTACTGATATTCTATACCAAACACAATCTAATTAAAATCAGATGTTTGTTGTATCTTCCTTTTTTAAGTTTCCTTGGTAACGATTATGATGGTGTCTGCTTTGTACTAGATCAACATTCTTAGTGGAATTTTTATAGCGCTGGTCCACTGAAACAACAGTCCGCGGACAAATATGTCGCTCCACTCAAGACACATTATCTTGATTCCGAGTCAACCATTCTTTGCTCATACTCCTTAATGTTGCATGCTAAAAGGAGAAGCAGCAAATACTTATTGAATAGGCTTTGGTTAGACTCGATTGGGACTTGAACCAACGATCTACCACACTCGAAGCAATCACGCTAAAATTTTATTTCAGAATATATGAGCCAAGATTATTTTGTACCTTACTGTTTTTTATTGGCTTCATTATAATTATATTTTAATAAACATTAATCTGATAGCAAATTTACAAACAGTTACCATGACTACTTACTGATTTGGAGGCTCTGTAAGGGGACATGGACATGGTTGACAAGAATTGGGTGAGCCCTGTCTAGCATCTCCATAGTAACCTGGAGCACACCTCTCACAATAATCTCCCTCTGTGTTGTGTTGACAATTCTATTTCAAAATAATTAATAGCATGTATGACAACAGCATATTAGTTAAAATATGTATATAAATAACTCCCAATACCAAGCTACAAAACAGAGCATATATTACTTCTCATCACAAGATTTTCACTTCATTTTATTTGAATATTATATTATTCAAATTGAACAGGGATAAAAATGTTTTTTTGAAAATTAATGATAATTAGTTGAAATCATCTACACTCCATTTCAAAGGGTCCATTTTTGACCTGTTTTTGCTGTGTCTTGCATTTTTTTCAGAGGTAAAGTAATATAGCTGAAATCTGTTAAATAACTAAAACAATTAATTTCCCTGAATTGTAATTACTTTGTAGTGTTTCAAAGCAAGGATATAAAAGTTTAGATATGAATCTACATTTAGGTCAAGTGATTAAAGAATTGTGCTTGACTTACCCTACAAACTCCACTTTCTGGGACACATTCACTACAATGTTGATTACACTGGCATGTTTGACTTACCCTACAAACTCCACTTCCTGGGACACATTCACTACAATGTTGATTACACTGGCATATTTGACTTACCCTACAAACTCCACTCTCTGGGACACATTCACTACAATGTTGATTACACTGGCATGTTCAACTTACCCTACAAACTCCACTTTCTGGGACACATTCACCACAATGTTGATTACACTGGCATGTTCGACTTACCCTACAAACTCCACTCTCTGGGACACATTCACTACAATGTTGATTACACTGGCATGTTTGACTTACCCTACAAACTCCACTTTCTGGGACACATTCATTACAATGTTGATTACACTGGCATGTTTGACTTACCCTACAAACTCCACTTTCTGGGACACATTCACTACAATGTTGATTACACTGGCATGTTTGACTTACCCTACAAACTCCACTTTCTGGGACACATTCACTACAATGTTGATTACACTGGCATGTTTGACTTACCCTACAAACTCCACTTCCTGGGACACATTCACTACAATGTTGATTACACTGGCATGTTTGACTTACCCTACAAACTCCACTCTCTGGGACACATTCACTACAATGTAGATTACACTGGCATGTTCAACTTACCCTACAAACTCCACTTTCTGGGACACATTCACTACAATGTTGATTACACTGGCATGTTCAACTTACCCTACAAACTCCACTCTCTGGGACACATTCACTACAATGTTGATTACACTGGCATGTTTGACTTACCCTACAAACTCCACTCTCTGGGACACATTCACTACAATGTTGATTACACTGGCATGTTTGACTTACCCTACAAACTCCACTTTCTGGGACACATTCACTATAATGTTGATTACACTGACATGTTTGACTTACCCTACAAACTCCACTTTCTGGGACACATTCACTACAATGTTGATTACACTGGCATGTTTGACTTACCCTACAAACTCCACTTCCTGGGACACATTCACTACAATGTTGATTACACTGGCATGTTTGACTTACCCTACAAACTCCACTTTCTGGGACACATTCACTACAATGTTGATTACACTGGCATGTTTGACTTACCCTACAAACTCCACTTTCTGGGACACATTCACTACAATGTTGATCACACTGGCATGTTTGACTTACCCTACAAACTCCACTTCCTGGGACACATTCACTACAATGTTGATTACACTGGCATGTTTGACTTACCCTACAAACTCCACTTTCTGGGTCACATTCACTAGAATGTTGATTACACTGGCATGTTTCACAAAGACCTAGATACAATCCACCTCCTGACCTGGTATACCCTATGTCACAATCCTTAATAAAGAAAAAAAAAAACATATCTCTAAATACATATATTTGAATCTCGAATTTAAAAATCATTGATCCGAGTTAAAATAGCAAGAAGTCAAATTTTAACAGTTGTTAATTTACGTAGCCCTCATTTACAGATAACATCATGTGACATACTGTACCGACCAGGAACCAATGAAATTAGAACTTTCAAAAACAAGTTGATTCAACAATAATATTTGGTTACAGTTTTACAATATTTCAAAACAGAAATCATTTCTACAATATATCAAGTAACACCAAATTCAATAGCAGCATACATCAACATAAGTTCTCCTGTTTCTTAGATGCATTTAAAAAAAAAAATTCCTGTTATGATGACATACCTCACAAGAAAGCCCCTTATATCCTTGAGGACAAGCACATTGCTCTACGGCGTAAGCTCTGTCCTGTCGTGTATCTCTGTCTTCTGCTATGTCCATTATCACATCACGTAGACTGAAAAAGAACATATTAATATTTGCTTTGTTTCCATAAAAAAATATTGCTAGGGTTGAGGTTATGAGTGCTTAATGCCATGTTTGGGTTAGCATATTTGGTATTTAACACCATTTTCAACACTATTTCCATTATATTGTGGTGGTCAGTTTTATTGTTGGAGAAAACCTGAAGAAAGTCGCCAACCTGCCACAAGTAACAACAAACCTATGTTGTTACAAGTATTGTGGAATTTGATACCTTGCAAGTGTGTGTATAACTTGTGCAGACTACACTTATTGGTGGAATTCCCCCCAGTGTAAGTGTTTGAAAAACATATGTATCTCAGTGTTTTCATTTATTCATTTATTACAATACCTGGCCGAGTCTGTATCCCTTGTAAATGTTGCCCTGATTAGTAAAGCATCAATATCAGCTAAAGCCATTAGTAAGAATTCTCTAGTTGCTGGTTCACCATCTGGACGAGTCCAATATTGCTAAAACATCAAATAATAACATGAGCAAGATACAAATATTTAACAATTATGTAAAATAATAGTAAATTAACATGTAAAAAATATCCTAATCATAAGAAATCTATTTTAGGAAGTCAAAATATAGCAGTTTGGTGCCCAAATCTACATCATCCTATGGTTAATATGAGACAGGCAACCTGTTTGAAGGACGAAGTCCTAAAATTTCAATAATACGATGATCTGTACAAGTTATTTTGAATGAATTTTGTAGCCGATTTGTTATGGCTGTTCCGTTCATTGTACCTACTGTACGGCGCTGTTCCGTCAGGAGTTTCGTAGAAAGAGATTTTTTTATTAGTTTATTTCGATTTTGCATAGAGTAAATAATTAAAGAATTGGGAATTTTTTAATGAAATATATTTCTTTTGCGTTTCTAAATTATCAATTGATCTATTTATTAAATTTTCGGTGAACAGATATTTGGCTATCAATATAGAAGGAAAAATCGGACAGCCTACCTTTATAAGGACTTCGTCCTTTATTACATCTGATGTTTTATAATGTAACTGTGTCATTTTGCCATTTCTTACTGTACAACCATGGTTATCAGTAATTTACACATTTTTTCCTTTTGCTGAGGGATATATTCAACAGACTGATTCTGATACTATAAAGTAATGGCTACATTAACATGTTACTGATAAAAGCAATAACAACAGTTTTGAAGGTCTCGACAAGTGTGACCATTAATAACACAGCCCATTCTATTAAACTATCCCTGATACTGGCGATAATGTCTGTCTCAACTTAATAACTGCCATTATTCTATATTTATCAATAAAAGATTATATCAAAATGATCATTATTACTAAAAACTAAAATCATGTGGTAAATATTTTTTTAGTTTAATATATCTATTGGTGATGTACCTTACCTCGTACAAAGGTACTGTGATCGAGGTTGGTGTATTAGAGGTAGGAGCAGTCTTGTCTTTATAAACCAGTGTTATATCATTTCCCTGTAAAAAAAAATAGTAACATATAAAGGTACTTCAGTAATAAAACAAGCTGTGATTGGTCAATGCTACTTTGTGATTTGTCAATTCTAAAAAATTGTGATTGGTTATTTCTACTTTGTGATTGGTCAATGCTACTTTGTGATTGGTCAATTCTACTTTGTGATTGGTCAATTTTACTTTTTGAGTTGTTAATTCTAAAAAATTATGATTGATCAATTCTACTTTGTGATTGGTCAATACTACTTTGTGATTGGTTAATACTACTTTGTGATTGGTCAATTCTACTTTGTGATTGGTTAATAATATCACTTTGTGATTGGCCAATTTTACTTTTTGATTTGTCAATTCTAAAAAATTGTGATCGGTCAATTCTACTTTGTGATTGGTCAATACTAATTTGTGATTGGTCAATTTTACTTTTTGATTTGTCAATTCTAAAAAAAAATGTGATCGGTCAATTCTACTTTGTGATTGGTCAATTTTACTTTTTGATTTGTCAATTCTACTTTGTAATTGGTCAATTCTACTTTGTGATTGGTCAATGCTACTTTGTGATTGGTCAATAATACTTTGTGTTTGGTCAATACTACTTTGTGATCGGTCAATTCTACTTTGTGATTGGTCAATGCTACTTTGTGATTGGTCAATACTAGTTTGTGATTGACCAATTCTACTTTGTGATTGGTCAATACTACTTTGTGATTGGTCAATTCTACTTTGTGATTGGTCAATACTACTTTGTGATTGGTCAATACTAGTTTGTGATTGGCCAATTCTACTTTGTGACTGGTCAATACTACTTTGAGAGGTCATCTCTAAGCAACTTGTAAATAGTCAAATTTAAACAATTTATTTGTCATGATCTGGTTGATTCTATTATTAGCTGATGGTAATGAATTCATGGTTTAGAGAGTTTATAATGTAAAGCCATATCTTACAATCAGTTCAACAAGAGGTGCACTTGGGTCCTGAGGAGTAGTATCTAGTCCTGGTCTGTAGCTTATTACAAATCTCAAATTTCCTCCATAAGATGTCACCTGTAATGAAAATTAAAAAGAATAAAAAGAAAGACATTTTGATTTCTAAGATTTAGTTTTTGTTTAAAAAGATTTAATATTATTTTATTGCAAATAAAACAACATAAAACAACAATGTGATTGGACAAAAAGTTATCACAACTTATGGACTGTCCTCTCTTTAGATTTTTACCAGCTAGAATAATTTTTAAACATAATAAAATTACTTAAAATGGATAAAGAACATACGTAAGGATAATTTTGTTTGCATAATAACAACCTGCATTACATTTTACAGATGAAAAGGAAGATTATCAGACTTGATCTGTCAAGATCATGTCAGTTGACAAATTTGACCATGCAGCCGGTGTCTATAATTGTAGTGAGTGAGTAAATGTTTTTTTTAACTCCAAATGATCCATTGTTCAGCTATATCATGATAAGATCAAATGACTACATTTCAATGAGATGATGATGATGTCTGCCTTGTACTAGATCAACATGTCACTCTATTCAGAATCATTATCCTTATTATGACCCAACCAGTTTTTGCTCTTACTCTACAATGTTATGTGCTTAGTGAAGAAATATAGATTCTCCTTCAGTTGCCCGTGGGTTACGATATTTCTCCACTCAAGAGAGTTAAATTAAAATTTTTAATTTAACTCTCGAGAGTGGAAAAATATCGTAATCCACATGGGCAACTGAAGGAGAATTTGCTTCTCCCATTATTTAACACAAACTTTATTTCAAAATCCTTTAGCGGACCTCTACACAATTCTGTTGCTAGGACGCGGGGAAAGGCACGAGACATTTTAATCCTCAAGGATTACAGATTTTCCCACCTCTGGTTCAGCGGGGTTAAAATGCCGTAATAATGGGAGAAGAAACAATAACCAGCAGATGTCTATAACTGTAACTAAATAAGTATTTGATAAAATTAGGTATTTGAGTGATTGTTGTTTAATGCCAAAAGAGAAATTTGTCAGCCATCATAGTGTCATATTTTGATGAAATGATGGTGATGTCTGCTTTTTACTAGACCGATATGCTTATTTAGATTTTAACTGTGCTACATCACTGAAACAACAGTCACGCATGTAGAGTAAGACATGTTGCTCCACTTATACATATTATCATGATTCTGAGCCTACCAGCATGCTAACTATTACACCACAAATGGTATTATTCTATTTTAAGATCTTGTATAATTCTTTGTATACAGGGGTCATTGTGGTAGTGATCGCATGGTAGTTTAATTTTTAACTATCTATGCAAACAGTGCCTATCACCACTATAAAAGTTGTGAGTTCGAACCCTGCTCATGGCGAGGTGCATTAAAACAACATTATGTGATAAAGTTTGTCAGTGACTTGCGGCAGGTCAGTGGTTTTCTCAGGGTACTCCGGTTTCATCCACCAATAAAACTTGACCATCAGTGACTTGTGGCAGGTCAGTGGTTTTCTCAGGGTACTCCGGTTTCATCCACCAATAAAACTTGACCATCAGTGACTTGTGGCAGGTCAGTGGTTTTCTCAGGGTACTCCGGTTTCATCCACCAATAAAACTTGACCATCACGATATAACTGAAATATTGTTGATAGTGGCGCTAAACACCATAAACCCTAACTCTTATATACATCTCAATTACTGACCTTGTCTCCTAAGAATCTTTGTGGTAAAGACCAATAGTATACTTGTTGCTGAAGAGTATTGAATCTTCTATAGATCAACTCTCTAACATTATTGTTGATTGTAAAGCCATCTGTGATTGGTTCCTGTATTTGAGCTAGATCCACCAATGAAAAACCTTGTCTGTCTCTAGTGAAGGATGCACCAATCTGTGGATGAAAATGTTTATTTTAGACAAAAATATCCAGATATAGAAGATACACTGTATTTTCCTATTACATTGTATATAGCTATTAGTATATTTTCATGTGTGATCCTCTTTGAAAAATATCCCCCCCAAAAAGAAAAAAAAGATGATCTAATACAGTATGCATGAAACAAAGTTTTGCTTCGGCATTGCAAAATTTCAAAAAAATCACTCATAGCTTTTTAATCCTTGGTGAAACATGATCACGATTCGTTTTTTTCTAGTGAATTCACACTGATGTATCAAATTGAAACAGTTGTGTTTCTACTTCAATTTTTTTTTTTTATTTTAATTTTAAAGCATTCATTTCATTTCACAATCAGTATTTTATCTAAATAATAGAGTAAGATCCAAGCTAAAATTATATACATTATATAATAACAATTGGTACTAGTAAGAAAAAGAAACATTAAAGTATTGTAAAGATAAGTTCACCAATGTGGTTGGTCATTTTTTTTAAAGAAAATAGAAACACTTTATATGTATAAAGTATAAAGGGGAGACAATCTCTCTACCTGACTGAAAAATAACTATGCATTATCATTGTACAATATCATTATATATGCTATATACAATTTGGGCTAACCACCGTCCATTTGTGAATGTGCCCCACATTATCAATACCATACATTATATGTACTACATTATACCAGAGAAAGAAAATGTGATTGTCTCCCCTTACTGCAATTCCCATAACATTTTTTATCCTCTATATCACTGTTGTATCTATAGTTACCTGAGCTCTGTTCCAGAATGTACTGGTACACTGTGTTGTTACTCCCATACAGAAACAAGCTACACAGCCATAGGGATTGTTGACACTTAAATAAAATGTACTTTGTCTACACTGGTCACAGTTACGACCATACACATTTGCCTACAATTAGAAAATACAACCATTGATGTACAAAATGTAGCTTGTCACTCTACAATACAAAGATGAAAAAATATGAAAAACAGACATCTAAATTAAAAGTTGATTGACAGAAAGAAGTACAAACTCATGATAGAAATATGCAGTTGATTTATCATTTGAAGGAAATAGAGAATTGGCACATTTCCAACTTGATTCTAAAATTATACATGTTTTTATACAAAGATTCCATCTCCAAAAGTCCCTGATTAATAAAGTGTTGTTTTAGCCATTACACTGTAAAACACATTACCTTACAATTACACTGTCTAGTTTCTGGGTCAGGAAGCTGACTTAAGCTACCTCTTGAATCACATCTTTCTGTAATAATAAATTTCTTCAGATTAAAAAACACATCTCTCCTTTTAAAAAACTACAACTTTCTTGGCAGAAACTGTGGTCTCTCACGACTTTCATAAGAAAGGATTTAAATTAAAAACAATCTGATACTATGGTAAAAAAAACCAATAAGGGCTCTTTATTTCAACCACAAATACAATTAACATAAATCCTCTAGGTAGGCAAATTTTGAGACACCAATATTGTCATTTTCAACCTTAGCCGATTTTGGCAATCCTGTTTAGGTCCTTTGGTTTACTTGCTCCCAATATATAAAAAAAGGCATTGTTTGGCTTTTCAGCCTTTCGACTTTGAATTTACCTGATGAAGGTTATTCCAGAAGCGTGTCGTGTCCACTAAATTTAATATCTACGTTTTTATTGAAACGTTTTCCATAGACTTAGTTTTTCATTAAAACTTTAAAATGAAAACATTATTTCATACATAAAAATAAAATATCTTGACTTTTCCCAGCCAGCCACCTCAATGCTACAGAATTTTTTTAAATGGAGAGACCTTTTCTTTTATGCATATAGTGTTTAACCAGTTGCTTAAATATTAGTAATATTGTTAATTACCACAGTGATTTGCACAAGAATTCCTGTCAATGTCCTTTTAATGGTCATCAACAACGGAAATTAACAACTTAGAAAAAATAGTTAAATTTTCAAATTTTAAAGCTCTCGCAGAAGGAGAATCTATATTTACATACCGTCACTGATTCTACAGTAATCTCCTACAACCTGAGGATTTCCTACGTAGTTCCTGGCACAACGTTCACATCTTCTACCTTCATAACCTGGAGGACAAGCTGTACATCTTACTTGACCATCTCTAGAGTCAATCTCACATGTAGGGCTAAATCTGTAAGCAAAATATAATCTGGTCAGTAAACTACTTAATATGTTTCTATCCACTAGCTTGATAGGTGCCACAAATGGAACAGGATCTGCATACCCTGCTAGAGCACCTGTATTTTACTTTGTACATGCATATTGTCAGACAAATTATAGACATTGTTCCCAAGTGATTTCATGTATATATACAGGACTATGGTGCACACTAGCATTAGAATGTTTGTTATCTTTCTTTAAATATTTTTTTTTCCAGAAAAGATAACTATCTATTGACTTTCACCTTTGTAAATTTTCATCTTCCGATGACAGTTACCAAGGAACGTCGGAGATACTGACACCATGTTATTGATTTATTTTACAATTTTTTGAGCATTTGCAATCAAATTCAACAATTTCAGCGTATTTCTGGATAAAATACAAATATCCTGTCAACCTCTGTTAAAACTACCAACAAATTATGGCTTCCATATTTCTTAAATATACAAATGCTTCAGGTCAAAGATAAAAATAAATTATAAATATGAATGAGAAACAGGCATTGCATATACAAGCTCTCTCTCTCTTTTACATGTACAACTAAGAATGCATAAAAAAGATAAATAAATGGCTGATCATTACTTCTAGCCTCCTATTCTTCTCAACCAGATTAATTAGAACTTACTGATTAGTTGGGTCTGTGAGTGGACAAGGACATGGTTGACAATCGTTTGAAGTACCTTGTGTAGCATCACCATAGTAACCACGTGCACAACGTTCACAATTGTTACCTTCCGTATAATGCTGACAAAACTGAAATTGTAAATCATCAACAATTTGCCATTAAAATCTTTATTTTTCCAATTAGGGAAAATAACATATTAAATCTTTAACATTATCACTCTTTTATTTCATACAATGTTTCGGCCATCAGGCCTCTATCCAGGATAAGTCTATATTTATTGAATCATGGATGTTATAAGTGTACGGACACCAGTATATTTCTATAAATAGACTAATCTTGATAAAGGCCTGACGGTCGAAACTAAGGATGAAGTAAAACAACTATATTAATGAATATTTAATTAAAATCTTAATTATTCAAATCTTCACAAAATTAAACACAATTGTTGAATCTTTGAATTTTTGCATTTTAAAACAAAACTAAGATTAACAACTTGTGTCCAATCCTATTGATCCTATTGTTAAAAGTTTAACAATAAAATATGTTTAATCTAAAACTAAATACAATATCCTTACTCAAAACATACAAGCCTATCACCAATACAGCGTGGGTTCGCACCTGGCTTTGTAAATTACAAAAAGGATGCACTCGACTCACAGCCGCAAGTGATAAAGTTTACCAGTTGCTTGCCTATGGTCGGTGGTTCTCTCCAGGTACTCCGGCTTCTTCCACCACTAAAAATGGTCGCCATGATATAGCTGAAATATTGCTGAAAGTGGCATTAAACACAAAAAATCAAATCAAATCAAATCAATACTTACTCAAAACAGATCTTAGAATAATGGTACTATGAATTCCATCCTTTTAATAGATGATCAACCAAAAAAAATTGCTTTACCTTCTCAATTTTTTAAATTATATTGTGACTGTTTGATAACAATTTCCTTTAAATTAATTCAGTCAAGGGCTATCAAAAAACTTTTTTTTTTTAACCCACAATCCATACAAAATTCAGTTAAGTCTTAGTTACAAGAATCTGTGAAAAGTCATTATTAAATATCCACCACCCACATATTAATAACATCAAGTGCCTTCCACCCTGCCCCACTCTCCCCATATACGTTTCCATTAATTGCCTTAATGCAAGTCATATACAGTGGAACTTGTGCAATCTGACACCTGAGTTTTCCGACATCCTGTGACATCCGACAAACAATTATGGTCCCAAATTATTTCTGTTAACTAAAATAAAACCTGAGTATTCCGACATCCTGTACAATCCGACACATTTCCCTGGTCCCTTGGTGTGTCAGATTAGACAGGTTCCACTGTATTGTTTAAAGACTACCTACCCTACACTGTCCAGTAATAGGATCACAATCATTAGAATGGCCATTACACTGACATCTAACACAGTTTCCTAGGTATGGTCCATTCCTGACACGATGGTAACCTATGGCACAGTCCTAAAATAGATTTATTGTACACATAATTTCATACATTTCATTTGACCACTACTGTTTGGTTTAGGCTTATGGTGTTTAATGCCACTTTCAACAATATTTCAGTTATATTGTGGCAGTCAGTTTAATTGGTGGAGGAAACCGAAGTACCCCGAAAAAACCATTGACCTACCACAAGTTTGACCACTAAAAGAGCAAAATTTGGCATTCCTTCAATTACTTCTAAACGACCACCATTTTTCTTGTTGTTGTTGTTAGTGTTGTAAGTAATGCACAATAACTGGCCTATATCATGGCGACAACAAGTTACATTTCGACGAGATGATGTCCGAATTGTACTAGATTCACAGGCTTAGTTGGACTATTTTGTGCTAGGTCGCTGAAAGCTGAAATAATAGTCCGCGGGTAGAAATGTCGCTCCACTGGGATAAATTATTCTGATGGTTAGCCAACCAGTCTTTGACTCCTTTATACTGCTTGCTAAGAGGAGAAGCAACAAATACCAATTCTATAGTCTTTGACCAGAGTGGGACTCAAACTCACGATCTATCGCACTCAAGTAGAGTATGCTAACCATCACAACACCTATGCCATGTTATAACTTATCAATTTATAAGGGATACTGATGTAAATTAACACAATAGAAAATTTCTGTGTACATCTGTTTTAGGGTTAGGTTTATAGTGTTTAAGGCCACATTTATCAATATTTCAGTCATATCGCAGCGATCAGTTTTATTCGTAGGTGAAACCAGAGTACCCGGAGAAAACCATTGACCTTTCGCAAGTCACTGACAAACTTTATCACATAATGTTGTATCGAGTATTCCTAGCCTGAGCAGGATTCGAACTCACAATGTTAGTGGTGATAGGCACTGATTGCATAGGTAGTTGTAAATCCAACTGCTATGGGATCACTTCCATGACGACCCTCGTACATCTGTTTTAATTGGCAAATTTTACACTCTTATAATGATGGTAAAAAGGGTGATAAATGTATTTAACCCACTTAAAATATCAATATATTATCAAATTAAAGGGGAAAAACTCACTTTAAAGTAGCAATGTTGTGTCAAATAAATTATTGCATAAGGGGCATAATCCATAAAAATGTCAAGAAATAGAATAAAAAGGGACATAACTCACTTGACATGATATGCCTGTATGACCGGCAGGACAAACACAATCCTCTACATACACAGCTCTACCAAGACCAGTCTCTTGTGATACACCAGTGGTTATAATAACATCACTTAGCCTGAAGATAAAACATTTGTACTTTTTAATTCACATTAAATAAAATAATTTTGTTGTATATAGTTTAAAGAAAATCGTAATAGAGGTATGAAGTAGTGTCAACAAGGATTAGAGGTGAATTTAATTCAGACATGTTAAGTTTTACTGATCTTCCGGGAGGATCTCAGATTTTGACTTTGTTTTTTTATCAATCTCATCATGGCTACCAGATTGAACAAAAAATCTCACGGATGAAGGTTGCAGCCCTTAAAAATATAACGGTGTAATATTTTCTTAGAAGTAACCGGAATTTGCTCCGTTTGTTGATTTTTAGATAACACGTGAACATACAAGACTTACTATAAATATGTCACTACAATAAATATCAAACCATTTTTTCAAACGTGTATATGCCTTATTATGAAACATCGATGAAAATCTCCCTGATGGAACCCCCAATCTCACTGAAAGAATATAAAATCTCCCTGAAGGCAAATTCTCAAACTTAACATGTCTGGTTTAATTACTATATTTAACTTCCGTTGATATGGTAACAAGTTTGTAGATAATAAACCACAAGCCAAACCTTACCTTGTGACTGTCTGTCTTGTATCATATTGTGATCTTATCAAGATGGACTCTACATCTTCTAGTACCATCATCAGATCAGCTCTAGAAGCATATTCTCTAACAGGGGTATCTCCTCGCTTAGCTACATCTTCCTTTGTCCAACCACTCTAACAAAACAAATCAAACTGTTACCATGGTTACCATCACAAACAATTATATTTTTAAGATTCTTTTGTTACAAAACTATCAAATATTTTCTAGTTTTTATAAGAGACTACCACTTTCTAGATTTACCATCTTAAAATTCGGTTGTTACAAAACCATGAAATATTTGCTAGTTCATATTAGAGATTGTCACTTTCCTTTCCAGATTTTTTTTATACAACAGTAGAACAGGAATTTAATAATAATATCATACAAGTAAAAATAATATGTGATCTGTGTGTTCCAGATTGTCGCATTCCACACAATCAGAAGTATCTGGTTGCTGACTGGTTGTCTGATATAGTGAGACAAATTTAAAGAATGGAGAGTTTAAGCCCTTGTAAGAAGATTATCAAGAGGGTGCAGTAATCATTCAAGTTATCTGTCCTTGGTACTTACTGGTAATAGTGGTATAGTAACAGAGTTATCTGTCCTTGGTACTTACTGGAAATAGTGGTATAGTAACAGAGTTATCTGTCCTTGGTACTTACTGGTAATAGTGGTATAGTAACAGAGTTATCTGTCCTTGGTACTTACTGGTAATAGTGGTATATTAACAGAGTTATCTGTCCTTGGTACAAATGTAGAAGTTGTTCTGTAGTAAAGTGTAATACCATTACCCTGAAATCATAATCAAAGTCATTATTCTCAACACTGTACAAAGTTTAATAGATTGTCTTTTTTAATTTTCTGACAAACATCAGTAAACCCAAAGAGAATAAGATATACAAGTAAATAAGAAACATATTATTAATAATATGAGACAGGCAACCTGTTTGAAGGACGAAGTCCTAAAATTTCAATAATACGATGATCCGTACACGTTATTATCTTTTATTTTGTAGCCGATTTGTTATGGTTCATTTTACCTACGCCGCTCTTCCGTCAAGAGTTTCGTAGAAAGATATTTTTTTATTAGAATTTTATTTCAAGTTTATTTCGATTTTGCATAGAGTAAATAATTAAAGAATTGGGAATTTTTCATTGAAATATATTTCTTTTGCGTTTCTAAATATCAATTAATCTATTTTTTAAAACTTCCGGTGAACAGATATTTGACTATCAATATAGAAAGGAGAAAAAATCGGACAGCCTACCATTAAAAGGACTTCGTCCTTTAATATCCAGTCAAATGTTATATACTCTTGATTATATATGTACAGTGTAACCTGTCTAAACCGAACCCTGAATGAAAAAGAATTCTGTATAAACAGAACTTTAAATAAATAAAGTTCCAATATATAAAATCTTTGTTATTTTAACTTGCATAAACAGAACGTTTTTCTATTCCAAACACAAAATCTGGTCCCATGGAGGTTCGATTTAAACATGTGGCACTATATCCATACAAAAAAAAAAGAGTATTTTGTGAAAAACATCTTCAAGATAAACACTTTCCCTATATCAATCTATTATAAAGTATCTGAACAATGAATATAAATTACATTACATTGAAATAGTTCAGATAAAAACAAACTTATATTCACAGTATTAACGATCTTAGATTCCATATGCTTACTATTTGGAAGCGTTACTCAGATATTTAGTATTTGGAGGTGCTCCTAAGATATTCAGCATAAGAAGGCATTACTCAGATATTTAGTATTTGAAGGTGCTACTCAGAGAAATACCAACAGCTAATAATATATATTTAAGTTGGTAGATACTTAAAGTAATACCAACATCTATAGATAGCCAGATACTCTGTGTTATACTTACAGTGATAATAACATCAGACTGTGTTGTAGGTGACTCGATACTTCCTGATATATCATAATAAACCTTGTATCTTAAATTACCACCATAACTTGTCAGCTGAAAATACAACATTTACATCATATTTCTCATAATTCATATTTTAATGTTAGATGCAAGAAAATAAAATCATAAATAAAGGTATTTTTTTCCATTATAAACAATTCAATGTTCATTATTGGATTCCAACACATTGGTGACTTATTTACTTTGGTTTCCCATGAAGACCATTAATTTCTCTTTTCATGACTAATCTGTTAAAATAATTTGAGTTGAGAGGTCGTTGTTAGTTTTGTTGATATTGATGGAATTCTTGACCATCACTGTTTAAACTTCCTTTCCATAATTTGCCATAAACATTCAAAATTGTAAAAGTGAATTTTAATTCCTTCATTACAGAAAGCTGACTTTGTTACATATCTGTACATTATTAACAAACTCTACTGTAGTATCGTAATATAGTCTTTTTGTTACATGATAATCACTTTCGAGAATGGTCAATTTGTTTTTAACCTTTTGTTAAGTTATTGAAACATATGCTCTAAGTTAAAATAAAATCTTTTAGGATGATATTAATCATTTATCAGTAATTTGGAGATTTTCCCTTTGATCTCATCGAATGATATTGTCAAAATCAACGAACTGAAAGTGATTACTGAACATTATTGGACATTGTGACACACACAATGTTACCGATAAAAATAATAACATCACTTTTGATGGTATCGACACACATTATCACTAGAATCACATGTAGTCCTATAGAACTCGCTGCGATACTAGTGACATTATGTCTGCTGATCTTCTACATGTACTAAAGAAGCAAACATGCTATTTGTATAAAAGTTCTTCCACTTACCCTCTCACTGAGAAATTCTCTTGGAAGACTCCAATAGTAGTACATATTACGGGGGAGTCTATTAAAGCTGGAGACCTGAGCACCCCTCAATGATGGAATCTGCTGAACATAAATCTGATCTACAGCCTTGGAAGCATTGGTATCAATCAAACTCATCTCACCAATAAGGTTTATCTGAAAACCACAAAGAAAAACTTAAAAAATAACTGTTGTCAAGTTATAATCAAAGTCATCTCACCAAGTAGTGTTATCTGAAAACCACAAAGAAATAGAAATATAGTGCTCAAGTTAAAATTGTTACAAGATTATCTTCTAATAGATATGTTTTTTCAAAAAACTACCTTACTAGAGAAACCTTTAAATTACTCCTACCCATGATATATGTAATTCACTTTACCTGTTAGACCTGTAAATTAATCCTCCATGTAATACCTGTAAAGCATCCTTACCTGTAAGATATGTAAATTACCCTTATCAGTGAATTATGTAAATCACCCTTACCTGTGAGATCTGTTGATTATTCCTACTTGTAAATTACCTTACCTTGAGAGACCTATAAATTACATTATCAAACAGACCTGTTAGTTATTCATACCAGTGAAACTTGTAAATTACTCCTATCTGTAAGAACTGTAAATTACTTTTACTGTAATATCTATAGATAACTCTTACCCATGACACCTGTACACCTGTGAAATCTATTAACTACCCGTACCTGTGACACCTGTACACCTGTGATTTATCTATTAATTACCCTTACCTGTGAGATCTGTAAATTACTGCTGTAGCATTCATCTGAATGACCGAAACAGAAACAGCGAACACATTGTCGACTGATAGAGGCTTCAACATTGAAATATGGCACCGTACAAACTCCTTGTGGATATCCTGTGTGAAACAAATCATATTTTAATATGTGGAAAATTTTTGTCTGATTCTAAATGTTATGCTAAATCTATGTAACATCATGTAATAGGCTTGATAAAATATAACACTGATGAAGGCTTTGTGGTCTGTCTGCACATTTGAACAAAGACAATGATTTTCCTATAATTTTATTCAGCAAATACTCATCCAAACGAAAGAATTATTTAACAATTTAAAATATTCTCGAGCTCATTGACATAAAAACTTGACATACATTTTACTACAATTAATTAGAGAATTAAAGATTCTTTCTTTTTTGTTTGTTCATCAATCTCTGAAAATAATGATAATACATAATCTAATTTGGGCAAAATGTGGTTATTAATAGAAAATCACTTTCACTTGTGAAATTAAATTTGAAATCAAATACCCTGTGTGTTATGACTCTGTGAAATGAATCTGATGGTTCAATGTCATAAATAAGAATTGGTACAATAAATATCAACAATACTAATATTATCTATTTTACAGCCAATGGGAAGTTTTGCTTAAGGAAATGATGTTGCAACCAATGGATAGTCTTCTTTAATAAAAAAAAATGATGATAAAACCAATGGGAGGTTTTGTTTCATAAAGTAATGATACAACCAATGGGAAGGTTTATAAATTGATGGTACAACCGATTGGAGATCTTGTTTAATAATATGATGCTACAACCAATGAGAAGTCTTCTTTAATAAGGTGATGGCACAACCAATGGGAAACTTTGTTTTATAAAGTGATGGTACAATCAATGAGAAGTCTTCTTATTAAAATGATGGAACAACCAATGGGAGATCTTGTTTAATGATATGATGATACAACCAATGGGAAATATTCTTTAATAAAGTACTGGCACAACCAATGGGAAACTTTGTTTTATAAAGTGATGGCACAACCAATGGGAGATCTTGTTTAATAAAGGGATGGTACAACCAATGGGAAGTCTTCTTATTAAAATGATGGAACAACCAATGGGAGATCTTGTTTAATAAAGGGATGTTGCAACCAATGGGTAGTCTAATTTTGATGGTGTAATCAAAAGGACTTCTCATTGAAATACATGATGCTATAACCAATGGGTAGTTTCATTTAATTAATTAATTTAATTTAATGTTAAAAAAAGACAAACCTTATGTATTAATTAGATATTAATGTGAAAGATTAATGTTTATATATTAGAGGCTTTCCAAACAAATTATGATTGGTTAATCCAACAAAAGTAAGGTTACTACCACTTTCTTATAATGTATATCAGTAAACAGAAAATTAACAGTTATCAAATACACACACCACTCTCTTGGACTGTCAAAGGGAATATGTAATATTTTTCATTCCAGTATTGGAAGATTGTCAATTTTATTTGATGGAAAGTGGTAATAACCTACTGGTAGTTGGACTGGTTTACTGTTCGGGGCAATAAGGGACCAGCATATCCTTACCTGTATCATCTGCAATAAATTCAACATTGAGTAAAATGCTCATGATGTGTCATCATATTTTTAGTATTAAAAAAACATAAATCTTAGTCACCATAATCTAAAATACAAAAACATGCCCAGATAATATTTTTATCGGCAGAGGTAAAGAATACCACCCAACTGCATGCTAGGGGCCGTTTCACACGTAAAGAGTACCACCCAACTGCAGGCTAGGGGCCATTTCACACGTAAAGAGTACCACCCAACTGCAAGCTAGGGGCTGTTTCACACTCATTTTTGTGAAATGTAGAACAGCATTAAAAACACTGTTCCTTTACTTGAATTTGTATCCAAGTATAATGTTGAATAGTCTCTCATGTTCAGTTTTATCCTTATCTCTTTTTACTAATTGCTATGTGTCAGAGTTGAAAAGAAATGTTAAAGGATTCTACTATTAATCTATATTGCTGTAAATTTTAAAATTTGATTGGAAGTCAAAAAGAAAAAGCAAAAAAAAAAAAAAGATCCATTCAACCAGGAAAGGGAGTGATCATGTATATGTGTATTGGGGGTAGTAGTACAGTGTGGTATTTTTTGTATTTCATTTTCATTCTATACATTGTCTTTAATTGGGGATGATCCTGGTTAGAAAAGAAAATAACTGAACTCAATGAAAAATAGCTGAAACCATCTACATCCTCTTTTAAAATGGTAAATGTTTTATCTGTTCTGACCATGTCTAGCAACATTTGGAAAACAATTTTCAGAGAAAAATAGCTGAAATCAGTTAAATAAATGAAAAAAATCATCCCTGTTTCATGCAACTTTGTTGGGTCTTAAAAAAAAATATGCCACACATAAATTTACTAATCATAGAATAATTCCAACATACTGTAGATACTTACTTCTGACAATGATGATAGCATCAGGTGTGGCAAATATAGACCCTTTAGTGTTGATGGCTTCACAAGTATAGGCACCAGAATCTTCAATACGAGCTCCTGTTATTGTAAGGTTTCCTCGCCCATCTGAGCTACTTGTGTGTATACGGTCACCCACTGGAATGTTACCCCAGTTCAATCTCCACACAATCAGTGGAGTTGGTGTACCTACGGCCTCACAGATGATGGTGAAGGATCCTCCCAGTTCTACGTCAATCTTGGCAACAGGTGGTAAATTGATGGATGGAGGTGCTAAAAATATAAATCATTTTATAATGGTGATAAAAACGTGAGTTTTCCGACATCCGGTGACATCTGACAAAAATTTATGGTCCCAAAGTATTCCTGTTAACTAAAATAAAACCAGAGTATTCCGACATCCTGTACAATCCAACACATTTCCCTGGTCCCTTAGTGTGTCAGATTAGACAGGTTCCACTGTCAGAGCTGCCAACCCCGAAAAAGGAAAAATAGTAAGGCGAAAATTTTTCGTGAACAGGCAAGCCTTCGAAGAAATTTGAGACATACTTTAGCTGATATTTAATTAACTTAGTTTTATCTTTCTAGTGTATATTTTTCACTTTCTGAAGGTTTTTGGGACATGTAGGTGTTAAAATAAAGTACTGTATTTACCACTACTAAAACAATTTTTACCTAATCTGTTAATGACACATATGTGGCACTCTTTGCCTTTTTCAAGAAGTCTTCAGTAAACTGTTGCTGATAACAAGGTTTACCAATAGAAGTTATATTCATTTTGTTCACCAACATAGACTCTAAAGTTGATGTTTTCATTGATCCTCTGAAGTTCGTGTGGTTTTTTCACACCATCGAGAATACTCGTTCACACGCTGCATTGCTGTGCGGAATGCACAGAATAGATTTCATCAAATGTTTAAGTGTTTTGTAGTTAAATTCCTCTAGTTCATTTCTAAGGACTCAAGCTTCCTCAATGAATTGCTACTTTCACAAGCTAGTTTGTGTTTATTTGTGCTTAAATGTTTCTTAATGTCATGTTCTCCCCCATGGGAGATGTTGAAGTCGGATGAGCAAATCGTACATCTGTCATAAAAAACGTCTTTTTTAGATTTCCCAATACATGAATACTTAGCACTGTAATCAGATTTGAATTTCTGACTCCACTATAATGTTGTATCAAGTACACCTCGCCATGAACAAGGTTTGAACTCACAACTTTAGTGGTGATAAGCACCCACCCCTATTTAGACTCTACACAACTCACAACCAAACTATTGAGTGAACTTACAGCATCCAATTTCATCAGAACGATCTTGACAATCAATTTCTCCATCACACTGGTAAGAGCCTGGTACACACTGGTCTCCTGACATACACTGGAACTCTATACTGGCACATGGATCACCAGGTTGTCGTTTTGCTGCAAAAATGTGACAAAGTATGAATTTATAAAATATGATATTCTTATTTTTAGATATACTGTTATAGTGATACTTTACTATAGAAACTGAGTAATATATAATTCTTTTTACTGTTTATTTGCTAACGTCAAGCTATAATTAATTATTCCCGTGGCATACTAAACGTAGTTCTAATAACTGTTCGGGAATATGTTTGTAGTGAAAAATAACTGTTTGAATTTGGATTGTAACTGCACGTTGAACTAATAACTAGTATTTAAATATACATACGACAGTTAAGTTCATCTGAATCGTCTCCACAGTCATTATCACCGTCACAACGCCAGATCTTCATAGCACATCTGTTATTGTTACAACGGAATTCATTTGGTTCACAATTACCAGTTGGTGCTGAAATTTGACATGTTTAAAGTTCAAAGGTCAAAAGTTCAAAGTTTTATTTAAGGTGATACATATTCAACAATACAACATAAGCTCTCTGGAGCTTTTCAAACATATGCATAATAATATAATAAAAACATAATAAAAAAACAGTCATGATAACACACATACACAAAAATTGCATGCTGTTACTCAATTCGTTTGTTCCATTCCATTATTGGCAGAAGTAAAGAGTAAGGCTCAACTCCAGACTAGGGGTCCTTTAAAGGGATATTAAAGCTCATTTTGGTAATTTTTTGTATCTCATGAAAACTTGCAATTGGTTCAATAAATGATATTTATGAAACATTAACCCAGTTTTTATCAATGAAACTTTGTAAAAGTGACATAATTCATTGATAATTCTGTCATATCTTCCAGTTTTCTCGGGGTTTTTCCAATAATTGAATTTTTGTTTCCTGGACAAAAATTCATTTCGACCCTTTTAAGTGATATTTTAACGATATCAGGGATTATATGGGCATGCAAAGTATTTTTGAATTGTTTTTACAATTAAATTGAAAAGAAACAACCTTCGTCACGAGTTGAAAAAATATATGTTAAAACGAGCTTTAATATCCCTTTAACATTCACTTTAGAGTATGAGTGTTGCTAATTGTTGAAAAACCTACTGTGACTGTGACATGCAGAACAGCAATAAAAGTACTGTTCCTTTACTTGAATTTATACTTAAGTGTAATGTTGAATAGTCTTTCACGTTTCATTTGCATTCATATCTTTTTTTATTAATCAATTACAGGGAAATTAATTATTAAAAATGTTGTTGGAAAGAAAAAGAAGGAGGTTAGGAATTCTAGTGTTTACTGCCACTTTCAACAATATTTCATCAGGAGAATGTGCCTTTATTGTAACAATGTATTTAATCAACACACAGGCATAGTAGATAAAGCTTCATCAATTTATACTTTTTGCATAAAAAAAAGTATGAGATGGCCTATGATTATAATAATCTGTCATGGTCTAGAATGTGAGATCGAACAATTTCACTCGTGGGTTCACATTTTCAAGTCAGAATTGAGGCTTGTCTCATCTCATATTGTTGACCAGCCTGATTATTTTTCTCACATTATTCAGCAAAGAATCAGATATTTATGCCCAACTTGAAAAGGGCTGCCATTGGGAAAAAATATTTTCCTTTAAACTATGCAATTTAAAAATAAATAAATATGATATTTAAAACTATCGTACACGTTTTAGTTTTACATTATAGATATAAAACTGTATATAAGCAGCTTGGAAGTATTATTACAGTAGTTTATAGCTTCAATCCATCACAAATTCAATGTTTTTGAAAGACTTGAGGGAAATTGTTTGTTTTTGAGACATATTTACATAATGACACAACGTTTTTCGCATTGTGACGTTTAAAAAAATGTCACATAATGTCAGATGTATCTCACTTCGAATACGCCTGTCACATATGTACAGCGAAAGCTGTCTAAACTGAACCTGGGATCAACTTTTGTGCTTGGAATGGACAGGTGTTTGGTTTATACAGGATTCCAGTTTATTCAGTGTTCAGTTTAGAGATGTTTCCAGTATAATCATGTGAGAGAATTCAGTTTGTGTTGAGTGCAACACAAGATACTTCTGATGATGTTAAGTGTAACAAAGGATAAATATAATCTTTCAACAAGATAAGAAAATATTACATCATCCCTTAGTTTATTGTAACGGAAACGCTCCCCTACTTAAAGTTATATGAACCGTAATAGGTTCATAACCACCTCTGCTAACTGTATTAGTGGAGATCTCCTTTAGCTCAGTTGGTAGAGCCGTGGCTTACAATGTGAGAGGTCCCGGGATCGAATCCCATTGGGGATATTGCATTTTTAAACATACCAGAGCAAATTTCATCACTTCCGTCTTCACAATCTTTATCTCCATCACAACGATAGTCTGAAGGGATACACTGTCCATTCTGACATACTGCCTGTCCTGGACCACAGGGACCAATAGGCTCTGGAGTAGTTGGTACGGTTACTGAAATAAATAAAATTGAAGTGAACAATAAGTGACCATCTCAAACTCATTTGCCATCTAGGGATTGTCTCATACTCAACAATCCAGAACTTATGATGACCGTAACTGACGAAATGCACATAATATAAATGGATGGCTTAATTATAAAGTGTGCTAATATTTGCACCCTATTTAATTTATGATATATATATATATATATACAGTCAAACCTGTCTATAGTGGTCACGTGGGGGAGATTGACAAAATGACCACTATATACAGGTAACCTTTATATGAAGGGGTTTGATTATTCCACGAAATATTCTACATTAGTTGTAAATAAACATTTTTAATTACATGTTATGTTTTGTTTGTTATTTTGTTCCTGTCGTAATGTTACTCTTGTTTACATTTATTGTGAATGAAATTATCTCAATCTGATATGATTTGAATAAAACATACAAATAAATAAAGACAGATATTTAATAAACAAAAGTACAATTTCCAGTAACACGATGTTGAACTGGAAACATTGTTTTCAAAATCGTCGATTGAATCTCATGTTTTCTTTAAAGAATGTTCATTATCTGGGTACGAAAAATACCCTTCTCCTCGCCCACAGCCCAACAACGTTTCCCATCATCGATCACAACGATTTATAACTTTCACTTTGTCGTCTAATTTCAAAGCTTTCCTATTTACGGATGTTGATGATTTTGACATGATGCACTAGATACAAAATGTTTTTGGCAAGTGAATTTCTACTCTCGTCGTAATGAATAAATATCTTCAATAACCCCAGGGTATAAACTTTCCTTTATGTAATTTATTACTCACAAAATTTAATAGTGTTTGTTTTTTTAGTTAATTAAATTAAGCAATATATTTTGTAACACCTCGGGATTTTTTGTACATTTGAGAAAAATACTGCAATTTCGAAATCACTTCCGGAATTATTTTAAAAATGAATTTACCGTTATACAAAGGTTTTACGCTGGAAATTACTAATAAATGGTGACCGCTATATCGAATTAAAATATATAGTAAAATGCACAGGGAGAGCATGAAAGTGACCGTTATGAGTAGGTGACCATTATACAAAGGTGACCATTACGACAGGCTTGACTGTATATATACTTGTAGGTTTCAAATTTAAAATGGTAGCCTAGATAGTAAGATACTCTGAACCACACAATGATAAAACCATACAGGGATAAACTTAACAGGGGACCAGTAGCCCAAGACAACTAAAATCTGGCCTGTGCTCCTGAAAATTTTCAGACTGTAACTCAGCTGGCTGTTGAACTTTTGAATATTTCTTGTACAAAGTCAGTTGTTGGTCCTCAAGATTTTTGTTGTTGTTGGGATACTAAATTTTTTATTTTAGGTACCCCCCTAACTGGCAACAACAGTAGTGATGCTAAGTTTTGTCTCTACTATACATACTAGATCTAACTATGAGTCTAGCAGATTCTGTATAGGTCCTGTCATTATAGACTGCAGAACAGATGTAATCTCCAGCATCAGTAATATCAATCTCTGGGATGATCAGACGTCCCTTCTCAGATGAAGCCTTTGGCTGTATATCCTATAAATAGAGGTATTGAATTAATAAGAATAATAATATTTATTATACTTCAGTATAAGTTTTCCTACTAAAAAGACATGTTTATAAATACATAAATATTGTATTTAGTGGTTAATTGTGAAATGAACTATTCACCGCTGAATAATCCAAGAGACTATTCACCGCTGAATAATCCAAGAGACTATTCACCGCTGAATAATTCAAGAGACTATTCACCGCTGAATAATTCAAGAGACTATTCACCGCTGAATAATCCAAGAGACTATTCACTGCTGAATAATCCAAGAGACTATTCACCTCTCCTGCGGTATTCACAGGAGATGCGATATAATTTTGCAGAATTTTTAATCTTCTCGATTCATTGGAGGAAACAAGCAAATGGAAATTCAAAATTATCAAGATTTTTCCTATGCTAAATTAAAATCCTGAAATCCAAGGATGACAACAACCATCATGGCAATCAGCTTTGTTTCTTATGCTGCTCGGTATAATAAAACACTATTCACTAGTTATTACCTTCATACCCGTCAATAAGTGTATATAATTTTTGTCAATCCCAATGTCTGATAAAAGGCTGAATAATCATTTACAAAATATATATAATGATTACATAAATGATTACTTGAGTTTAATTTCCTTAAAATTTGTAGATATTTGAAGATTGTAAAAAAACAGAATATAATTTTATAGCAAACTAAAAATTCATAAGTTGTCACAACATTTAAATACTATATAGAGTATGAGAAAAACATATGTTATTTTTGTTAAACTTTGCATGAGATGGACACATTTGGCCACATTAATGGGGAGCAACTCCTACAAAAATGTGAAAAAAATATATAATTTTAATCTGAAATGTGCAAATGGTCTGTTTAGACATAATACCAAGACCATCTTGTCATGTGTGATACTTACTCTATCTCCATTTCTGTACCATTCAATTACAGTGTCCGATGAAGTTATAGAACAGTCGAAATAAGCTTGAGATCCTGGTCTGAGGGTAAGTTCTCTAGGACTGATACTGATAGTAACTGGATTGGCTACAAAATATAGAACAGTCAGTCAACTTGTGATTCTAGTCTAAAGGAAAGATCCAGAGGACCGTTACTTTTAGTAATTAGAGTTAGGTTACAAGTTATTTTTTTTTTTTTTATATATTCTGAATGCAAAGAGTAGCTATACTGTTATTACATAAATTTAACACTTTTATTTGTGCTAATAAGACGTTTACAAAAGGACTTTGTTTTTAATTGTTGGACGCTTAATGATAATTTTGATTATCGGCAAATTGGACATTTTCCCTTTGATGTATGCCGCTGTTAAGTGTGGATCATTGAACTCACCTTGATCAACAAATATATTAGGTCAATTCATAACTCGCATGTGCAAGTTCATCGGTCAATCTGACGTAAAACACATTATGACATCATTGATAAAAACAATAACATCAGATCTGAAGGCCTCGACAGACAGTTAATGTCTGTCTCGACATTCAAACTTGCCGTTATTCTATATCTATGACATTGGTACTGTGACATAAACGTTTATATTTCACTTGGTGAAATATCAACTTTTATTTCACTTGAAGATCTCAGTATTCCATGGGTATCTATTTAAATAACGTGAGATAACAACACTTACGACAGTTCTGTTAATAACACTAACGACAATTCTGTTAATAACACTTACGACAGTTCTGTTCATCTGTACCATCTCTACAGTCCATCCTTCTATCACATTTACGATTAGCAGGGATACAGTCACCATTTCTACAGGTAAACTCATCTGACCGACATCCTGAATAAAAAGGTTTATTAAATGTGCAATTGCAAGAAATTAAATACATTCAAACCTGTATTAAGAGGTCACCTTTACAACAAAGAAAAAGTGGCTTTATAAGACAGGTGACCTCTTAAAAGAAGTTCAATTCATATGAAAATTTCAATGACAGGACATGAAAAAGGTGACCTTTTAATACAGGTGACTGCTTAATAGAGGTGACCACATGGGTAAGTTTAACTGTGCATGTAAAATCAGAATTAGGAATACATAAAAACCAAGGAATGTTAAAAGTCAAGATTTTTGTTGAACCATGACTATTAAAGTCTGGATTTTGAGCCTTAATCACAAGACTATCTTGCATTACGAATCTATTGAACCCCTTTCGAAAATCCCCTACCCCTCCCTGGATGTGAACATTACCCTTTATTAGCCATTCTATACATATTGTACATACCACAGCCCTCTTCATCAGAGTTATCTAGACAATCCCTGGCCCTGTCACATTTACGTCTACTGTCTATACACTGTCCATTACTACAGCGAAACTGGTTAGGTTGACAAGCTGAAAATAATACAGAGAAAATAATTGTAACTTCTATATACTGTCCATTACTACAGCGAAACTCGTTAGGTTGACAAGCTGAAAATAATACAGAGAAAATAATTGTAACTTCTATATACTGTCCATTACTACAGCGAAACTCGTTAGGTTGACAAGCTGAAAATAATACAGAGAAAACTGTTACTAGTCTCATCAATCTATTATACTCAATTAATTTACTCTTTGATAGCGAGAAACACCAATATAACATAGCCTTGTTGGCAAGAATTGGGTGCCACTGGTGGGGCAGGAAATGCTTACCCTTAGGGGAACACTTAAGTTCACCCATGTTTTTTTTGTGGGGTTCGTGTTGTTCAATCTATAGTTTTCTGTGTAGTGTTTTGTAAATCATTGCTTGTGTATTTGTCCTTTTTCTTTTGGTCATTGCATTGTCTGTCCTTCAATTTCCGGCTTCCGATTTGGTATCTTTAAACTTTTTTCACTGATATTATCTTTATCTGTACCTTGGTATCAACAACTTACTTACTGTCACTACACTCCTCCCCTATTTGTACTTACCACAACCTTCTTCATCACTTCTATCAGTACAGTCGGGGAAGCCATCACATTTGCGCTCACCATTGATACACTGGAACTCTCTGGTACATGTGAATTGTCCTGCACTACACTCTAATGTGGCTGAAAATATCAATAATATAAACAATCAATAAATCAAGAAATTATTTACATTTCATGTAATTAATGCCACAGAAAATCTCTATAAACAATAAATGTCAAAATGTACTGTCTAATCTCGCTATCTCAAAATTCATGAGAATGTTGAAAAATTTAGAGTAATCTGTAATTTGACTAAAGGGGTTAGGGGGTTAGGGTTATGGTGTTTAATGCCACTTTCAACAATATTTCAGTTATATCATTGCGGGACTAAAGGGGCGATCAGGGTTAAATATAAACTGAAAATCTAAAAAAAAAAGAGAAGATATTTGTGAATTAATATATTTTTTATTTAGTAAGAAATATTTATCATCCCATAATCATCCAATATTTTAAAAAATTCTCTTACATTTTTCAAGATGGAAATCCCCTGTTTGGCCTCTAAATCTACTTACGACAGTTTTTCTCATCAGAATTATCGGCACAGTCACGAACACCATCACATTCTTGTACCAATCTAATACATCTACCATCACTGCAGCGGAATTCGTCGGGACGACATGTTGTTACTGGCAGAAAGAAAAATATCAAATTTATCACTTAAACTAGCTATGAAATGGCGAAATTTAATCGATAATTCTAATATGACGTCCTTCAAATGCTTAAAGAGTCCAAACCCGTGGTAAAAATAATATTTATCTATGAACGATTATGTCATAGATAGATGTGGCTAGTGTTTATAAAGCGGCTGTTCCATGACACTCCCTTGTAAAAGATGCCCAATGATGCAATACACAAAATAAATAAACATGAGTGTTCAACTTAAAAATGAAGTGTTTAAAATTAGGAGATCAGAGTATAATATTTGTATTTTTATCTCCATTCTAATGCAATACTGAACATTAAAATGTATTCTTGCATATCCCTGGGTCTAACAATCACACAAATTAAAATTCCACGAAATGTTGTTGACAACTTTGGAACATAAACAACATGACGTCATATGAAGACTTCCAGTGTAAAACGTAAAGATCAGGCTTTTTGGGCTTCATGTACACCTCCTTGTCAAAGTGGAATTTCCCCTTTCTTTTGAAATGGTGTTCATGAATGACAACATTTAGAAACTTCAAAACTTATTTACCATCGTCACTGAAATACCTTTCCGGTTGTCATTTCAAAATTCTTTGAAAAAACCGAAATATTATTGTAACATTTCAGTTGGTTTAATTAACAGAACAGCCAAAAACACTGGATCACCTAGGCTGCTTCGATTTGAATTTTTTCCGTAATTGTCCTATTAGAATCGAAATACTTATCGGTAGCCATATATCTATATTGTTTTTACCACGGGTTGTCACTATATGCCTTCATTTTACTCCTCGCTACCGCTCATGGTAAAATATTCGGCATAAAGTGCCAAGCCGTGGTAAAAACAATATAAATATATGGCTACCGGTAATTATTTCTTAAATATAATAAAATGAGTTAATAAAACTAGAATACAAAGTGTAATAATATATCATTATCATAGTGTAAGAGTATAAGGATGATTTCTAAGCCACAGTTTGTGTAGTGGAATGGTTCATGGAGGATACTTTCTACACCAAGGTTTGTATGAAGACTGAAATCACACACCTTGTTAACAGTTGTTTTTTATCTGCTCACCTAAAGAATTGATCAGTATTGAAATAACATTAAGATTCAACAATACATTCAGGAGTTTGTTTGGATAGCCGAACTACTCAACTGTAACCCCCAGTATCCATTATCAAACTAAAATGTTTGTATGCCTCGCCAAACACCCAAAAGTACATAAAATCCTCCTTTTATAATGCCACCCCTTCTACAATCAAAAAAAGTTGTCTTAAAGGAGGGATAGCCTCTTTTGAGGTGGCAGATGAGGAAATTTAGTTGTATTTCACTATCTCAGTGTATCTGAAATCAGGCCTGATAAGAGGGGTGGCCTAAGGTGAGAGTATCCTGATAAAAGGGGTGCTCTGGTGGGTGTGGCATGATCAGAGTGGTGGCCTATGGTGGGAGTGGCATGAAAAGAGGCATGGCCTTTGGTGGGAGTGACCTGATAAGAGAAGTGGCCTTTGGTGGGAGTGGCCTGATAAGAGAAGTGGCCTTTGGTGAGAGTGGCCTGATAAGAGAAGTGGCCTTTGGTGGGAGTGGCCTGATAAGAGAAGTGGCCTTTGGTGGGAGCAGCCTTATAAGAGAAGTGGCCTTTGATGGGAATGGCCTGATAAGAGGGCCTATGGTGGGAGTGGCCTGATAAGAGAAGTGGCTTTTGGTGGGAGTGGCCTTATAAGAGAAGTGGCCTATGGTGGGAGTGGCCTGATAAGAGAAGTGGCCTTTGGTGGGAGTGGAATGATAAGAGAAGTGGCCTTTGGTGGGAGCAGCCTGATAAGAGAAGTGGCCTTTGGTGGGAATGGCCTGATAAGAGGGCCTATGGTGGGAGTGGCCTGATAAGAGAAGTGGCCTTTGGTGGGAGTGGCCTGATAAGAGGGCCTATGGTGGGAGTGGCATGCTAAGAGAAGTGGCTGTTGGTGGGAGTGGCCTTATAAGAGAAGTGGCCTTTGGTGGGAGGTGTGGCCTTTGGTGGGAGTGGCCTGATAAGAGGGCCTATGGTGGGGGTGGCCTGATAAGAGAAGTGGCTTTTGGTGGGAATGGCCTTATAAGAGAAGTGGCCTTTGGTGGGAGTGGCCTGATAAGAGGCGTGGCCTTTGATGGGGGTGGTCTTATAAGAGGGCCTATGGTGGGAGTGGCCTGATAAGAGAAGTGGCTTTTGGTGGGAGTGGCCTTATAAGAGAAGTGGCCTTTGGTGGGAGTGGCCTGATAAGAGGTGTGGCATTTGGTGGGAGTGGTCTTATAAGAGGGGGACTACTGTAGTGTAAAAAAGAACTAACCACATCGGCTGTGTTCATCAGAACGGTCGGCACAGTCGATGACCCCGTCACATTCCTGCATGGCATCGATACACCTTGTACCATCTTTACACTGGAACTGTCTTCGACCTGGACAACCACAGTATTTTGGGAACTCGTCCGATCCGTCAGGACAATCAGATCGTCCGTTACAACCACTTCCTTGACGAATGCATGTTCCATCATCACATACATACTGCCCAGGTCTGCATGAACCACTAGAACCTATAATCAGAGAAAAAAATATAATTAGTTCATATAATCACAAAAACAACAAAGTTATTCATAGGTCTGCATGAACCATCAGAACCTATATTCACAAAAGATAAATCCGTTTATAGGCATGTATGAACCATCAGAACCTATAATCACAAAATATACATTGGTTCATAGGTATGTATGAACCACCAGAACCTATAATCAGAGCTGACAGTTTTAATTTACAAACATAAAGTTCAGATCACATAGGATTTTTGTTTATTCTTGGCTTGGTATGAATAGCTTTCACTGCATTTAATTACTTCATAAGTCTATGTAAGACCCAACAGAACAACAGAATATATAATTTGCCATGAGGTCATTGGAAGCAAAAAGATCGGATGAAATAAACGATGTTGATTGATTCATGACATCAAAGACTTCTGTGGGGAGACATGACTAATTTTGACATGACCTTAGTAACTTCTTATTCTTTTTATAATAACTAATTACAGGTAATAAATGTAACTCAGGGATATTTCATCTAATCTGGCCAAAATAAACTCTGCATCAATATATCTAGTTGTTAGTTCATTTGCCAAAATATTTTGATATCAAGGTAATTAACAGAATTTCTGTACAATCAACAAACAATGAATGGTCGATGAAAGAAATGGACAGTGAAAATACAGATAGATAGTTAGCTACAAAAATTATACGGTCGTCAACATGAACTGGTTGACAGTTATGAAAAATAAAATAAAAGATGGCAATGAATCTTTTCCCTTTTAAGGTGGTACCATACACTTCAGGTCAAATTTGATCTGCTTGTTAAATTTTCTTATTTTTTTGGCAGTGTGTTTGAATATATCCTCCACTGTAATAAATATCAAAATTTTAACAAATTCAAACCAACAGACTCAGAGCTATAAATTCACTAGCCACATATCAGCTTTTTTCCCTGTGGTTTTGATCACCGAAATGCTTGAAATCTGCATACAAACATCATATGATCAAAATGTTCAACTGATTTTAAAGAGTTATCTCCCTGTAGTGTATGGTACCCCCTTAAGTAGATTTCTATCTTTCCTCTATCACTGACAAGACTGTTATCAGACTTGATTAAATGAGTAACAATCTGGCATCTTGTAAGAAACAGGAAATGCCTACCCTTCGTGAGCCCTTGTGTTCACACCAGGTATTTTGGTGGGGTTAAGGGTCTAGGTGAGGTGTCTTGGGGACCGCTTAGGTCCTCTGCAGAAAAAAGAGTAGAGCCCCAGAAACTCCTGATGTTTGAGGAATTATAGCCATTACAAGTATTCAGATAATTAAATGCTGTACAACATGTAATAAAAGAAAAAAATAGAGGGGGAGGGAGGGACACACCCATCATTCTTATCCTGCATTTTAATATGAGATATAAGTATCATAGTATTAAAATATTCTACAAATGTTGAAGGAAGTGTAAAGTTGGAGGAGCATTGGATACCAATGAACTTTTGACGTTCGAATTTCCTTGATTTTCAAATAATAAGAAACAGAACATCCGAATTAAAATTCTCCTAGAAAATAATGGCTAGACAATGCCAAACCTACATATGATCACCAAAAAATTTTTGTTTTATCTAAAAATATAGCAAAACTTGTCTAAACCAAACCCTGCATAAAACGGAAATCCTGTATAAATCAAACTTTAAATATCAATAAATAAAGTCCCAATGTAGGATATCTTTAATTTAACCTAATTAAATTTTAACCTATATAAACCAAACACCTGCCTTTTCCGAACACAATAGCCGGGTTCTAATTGGGTTTGGTTTAGACACGTTTCACTGTATTACCATACAGAACAATCAAACTTACAACTTTCCTCATCTGACCGGTCATTACAATCTGGGTAATTGTCACATCTGTAGGCATCTGTAATACACGTCCCGTCACGGCATCTAAACTGGTCAGATTCACAAGCTGTAATGAACAAATACAGTCAAACTTGTATTCAAAGGACGCCATTGCAGAAAAGTGAAAATGACCAAATAATCCAAGTAACTACTTAATCAAGATCGGTAGATCCAGTTCGTAATGATTTGTGTATTACTGTTACTGAAAGGTATTTTCAAATGGAAAACATGGCGGTCATTTGTTTGTTTCCTATTTTATACATATTGACAGGTCGAGTATCTTTACATGTCTTCACGATTGCACCAGTTCAAGTGTGGAAACATTCCACCAACACTTGATGTGTTTCGATGTCTGATGGTGACAAACCTGGCAGTCCTGCATTGGACAATTTCGAATTGATTTATTTCGCCTTTCTTGCAGGGGTCCCAGGGTGAACAAGCATACTTAAGTGATGGTTTAATTAGAGATTTCTTTACAGAGGTTGAACTGGCATTAAGGTTTCGATTTAGAAAGCCAATAGTTTTATTGGATTTTGTGCAGATGTTCTGAAAATGGTATTTCCATTTTAATTCTAGTCTGATTGAAAAGGATGATCACGGAGGTAGAAGTTCAATTTGACTGGATGTTTATTTCGAGTGACAGACATTTGACTGGATGTTTATTTCGAGTGACAGACAGAATGCTACATTTGTTTGTATGAAAAACCATTTTCCATTTTCCTTCTCATATTGCAAGTTTGTCGAAATCCTGTTCCAAATACTTGGCATCGATGGTGGATTTAATAGCCATGATGTATGCAATGGTGTCGTCTGCAAATAGTTATTTGGCAAAGATTAAACCGGCTGGAATATCATTTATATAATGCAGAAATAAATAAGGACCTAGAGACCTTGAGGTCCTCCATATTCAACAGGGACATAGCCGATTTTTCACTTTCAATTATCACAGTTTGTATCCTGTTTGTTAAAAAACATCAAAAGACAGCAATATAATATATAATTTATTTAATATATAAAATATATGTAAGACTCAGATTGAGGTCCAGCCTCTAATCCACGTCCAATCCTCAAATCCATGTCCAATTTCTACGTCACAGCCATCTGTCCTATTTCAAATTCCCAAATCTATGGCCGTTTCTCACTTTCTCAAATCGATGTTCAATGACGTCACTGACCTAACCCTAACCCTAACCAATAAATCGGCCATAGATATGAGAATTTGGAAAGGAGGCTGATTTCCTTAAATCGGATTGTGATTTGAGATAATGACCTCAATGGGTGTCGATATGAGTCCGGACGCTGATCTAGTCTATCATATATAATATTCTTTATATTTGTGTTCAAACATTGGTTAATTAATTACATACCTGGGATAATTAATAAACTTCCTTTGTCTGATGGGAAACTGGGAGCATCTGGTGTAGAACAAATATATATGTCAGCATCAGTAAATGCCAGGTTAGGAATCGTCAATCTTCCTCCCTCAATCACTGCCTTGGGCTGCATCTCCTATTAAAATTATCATAATTCATAATAAGTAATGATGGGAATCAACCAGATTTTTTGGGATCGATCATTGTTCATTAAACATTGACCGATGATCGCATGATCAGTACCACGACCTTAAATATATGATTGCATCAAGCAAAATCATATGATTTAAACATATGCTACGCTATCATCTAAAAAACACAACTCCTACTGACATAACAGCAGAATCATCCAATGTTTATGTATTAGATTATATGTATTACTGAACTGACTGAAGTGTGTGAAAGTTTGGGATGCGACATACTGCAGTCGAAATAGAAAGGTAAACAGCAAAAACAACAAGGAACAAGTAGTAACATAAATATCAATATTTTCTAAGTGAAAAATACAGAATCGATCTCAATATCTCTTTATCAATCATCGGATTAAAAGTCCTCATCCAACTGATAGGTCAATATTTCCGATGAATGAATGCCACTAAATTAAGTCCTGTGAGTTAAGTACCATGCCAGATTTTTGTGGATACATTTTTTTTTCTTAAGTCTGTGGGAGATACATTGTATTGTAAGCTTATTAGTTCATGGTCTTTCATAGCTTTATAACTGTCCTAGGACTTTAATGATTAGTAAAACCAATTTCAAAGTGAGTGTGAAACCAATTCTGGCTGAGTTGTAAATCATAGATCAATAAAAAAAACTGCAATTAATAAATCAATCAAGTTGCTTACAAGTTTCCTATACATTCTATTGACAATAGCAAAATACTGAAAATTTATTTTCTGGTTTTTTTTTAATTGGTAGATCCAGTCAAAACATTTAATACATCAAAATTTGTGTCCTATAACTAACGACGATGTTAGCACTGGATTATGGTATAAAAATGGAAGAATGTGATGCCCCCTCTTCCAGATAAAGTAAACAGGGCCATAACTCCAGAACGGAAAAAGTTGTAAAGTGTGGAATCATACTTGGCCTTTCTTTTACAGTTCCTGGCCTTGTGTATAATTTTCAAATGATTTGCTTAAGGAGAACTTAAGTTATTGAGCTGAAATTAAATGTGGAACGGACTGACAGACATATAGACATGAGCAGAACTTAATGCCCCTGATGCCTAATTGTGGGGGCATAAAAAGGGGCTGTAGTTACATATACTTTCAAAATAGAAACCAATCATAAATGTAGCTTTATTCATTGCGATAGTTTCTACTTTAGCATGAATAAAATCACTTAAAATTTCCACTGAAAACCAGAGACTATGCATGAGTTTGTATCTTAAATCTGGTAATCAAGACTTTTAAGAACACACAACTCTAATCCTTTTAATATGTCTGGTTCTTAAGAAGAAAATTATTAATGATTTATTTCATTTCCCTTGATTAGTCACTTTACTACGTCATTTGGAGGATAAACTTAATTTGTATAAAGTTTGTAGAAGAATATTTTTTTTTTTTGGAAAATTTAATGCAGACAGATGACAGACACCAAATGATGACAAAAGCTGATTTGACCAGGTCAGTTTATGACACAACTGTTATTGTGGTTAATGTAAATTGTTTATTTTTTCATATTAAATTGTGCTTTCTTCAATTATTCACAGAGGGATAATACAGTCAAACACTTGTCATATTTTAGTGTGTACAAAATTGTTATTTTTTCTCTTTGTTTAATTTGATTGTACAACAAAATGAAAGGTCAGCAAACATTATATTACTACACAGTAAACAAAAGTATTCTGACACTTCCGATTTTCCCTATACAGTACTATGGCCATCGTGGTCTTGATTGCATGGTAGCTGAATTTATAACTACCTCTGCAATCAGTGCCTATCACCACCAAAGTTGTGAGTTCGAATCACGTTTATGGCGAGGTTTACTTGATAAAACATTATGTCATAAAGTTTGTCAGTGCCTATAAAATCATATTGAAATAATAGAATATAATTATTTGTTATTCTGAATTTGTTCATCAAATGTCGAATTCATGATAATTTTTTGAAAATTTGTAGTTTTATATAAAACCAGAGGCTCTCAAGAGCCTGTATCGTTCACCTGGTAATAAAAAAAAACAATTGGTCCTATGTAAAAACTATGTCCTGCGTCATCTTGGAATTACGATCAACATAAAAAACACAAAGTTTGTAAAGGACCTTCCAATGATTGATGCACAGTTTAGGTTCAAACAGTGCAATAGCTTCACAGAAGAATATATTTCTGTATTTTCCCCATATGGTTCTGTGTTAATACTATGACCTGTGGTGGCAGCCATCTTGGATTTCCGATCGGCATAAAAAACAGGACCTTCCAATGATCATTCCTGGGCAGTTTGGTTTCAATTGTCCAAGTGGTTTCAGAGAAGAAGCATTTTGAAACATTTTTCCCATAGGGTCCAATGTTAAACTAAGTCCTGCCGTAGCCGCCATTTTGAATTTCATATCAGAATAAAAAACGTATATTTTGTAGAGGACCATTCAATGAACATTCATGCACAGTTTGGCTTTAATCATATTTGTAGTTTCTGAGAAGAAGGCATTTGAACATTTTCCCATAGGGTCCAATGTTAATCTATGTCCTGCGGTGGTGGCCATCTTGGATTTCCGATCGGCATAAAAAACACACACCTTGTAGAGGACCTTCCAATGATCATTCCTGGGCAGTTTGGTTTCAATTATCCAAGTGGTTTCAGAGAAGAAGCGTTTTGAAACATTTTTCCCATAGGGTCCAATGTTAAACTAAGTCCTGCCGTAGCCGCCATTTTGAATTTCATACCAGAACAAAAAACGTAAAGTTTGTAGAGGACCATCTAATGAACATTCATGTACAGTTTGGCTTTAATCATATTTGTAGTTTCTGAGTAGAAGGCATTTGAATATTTTCCCACAGGGTCCAATGTTAATCTATGTCCTGCGGTGGCGGCCATCTTGGATTTCCGACCGGCATAAAAAACAGAAAATTTGTAGAGGACCTTCCAATGATCATTCCTGGGCAGTTTAGTTTCAACTGTCCAAGTGGTTTCAGAGAAGAAGCATTTTGAAACATTTTTCCCATAGGGTCCAATGTTAAACTAAGTCCTGCCGTAGCCGCCATTTTGAATTTCATATCAGAATAAAAAACGTAAAGTTTGTAGAGGACCATCTAATGAACATTCATGTACAGTTTGGCTTTAATCATATTTGTAGTTTCTGAGTAGAAGGCATTTGAACATTTTCCCATAGGGTCCAATGTTAATCTATGTATTGCGGTGGTGGCCATCTTGGATTTCCGATCGGCATAAAAAACATAAAATTTGTAGAGGACCTTCCAATGATCATTCCTGGGCAGTTTGGTTTCAATTATCCAAGTGGTTTCAGAGAAGAAGCGTTTTGAAACATTTTTCCCATAGGGTCCAATGTTAAACTAAGTCCTGCCGTAGCCGCCATTTTGAATTTCATACCAGAACAAAAAACGTAAAGTTTGTAGAGGACCATCCAATGAACATTCATGTACAGTTTGGCTTTAATCATATTTGTAGTTTCTGAGTAGAAGGCATTTGAATATTTTCCCATAGGGTCCAATGTTAATCTATGTCCTGCGGTGGCGGCCATCTTGGATTTCCGACCGGCATAAAAAACAGAAAATTTGTAGAGGACCTTCCAATGATCATTCCTGGGCAGTTTAGTTTCAACTGTCCAAGTGGTTTCAGAGAAGAAGCATTTTGAAACATTTTTCCCATAGGGTCCAATGTTAAACTAAGTCCTGCCGTAGCCGCCATTTTGAATTTCATACCAGAACAAAAAACGTAAAGTTTGTAGAGGACCATCTAATGAACATTCATGTACAGTTTGGCTTTAATCATATTTGTAGTTTCTGAGTAGAAGGCATTTGAACATTTTCCCATAGGGTCCAATGTTAATCTATGTATTGCGGTGGTGGCCATCTTGGATTTCCGATCGGCATAAAAAACATAAAATTTGTAGAGGACCTTCCAATGATCATTCCTAGGCAGTTTGGTTTCAATTATCCAAGTGGTTTCAGAGAAGAAGCGTTTTGAAACATTTTTCCCATAGGGTCCAATGTTAAACTAAGTCCTGCCGTAGCCGCCATTTTGAATTTCATACCAGAACAAAAAACGTAAAGTTTGTAGAGGACCATCCAATGAACATTCATGTACAGTTTGGCTTTAATCATATTTGTAGTTTCTGAGTAGAAGGCATTTGAATATTTTCCCATAGGGTCCAATGTTAATCTGTCCTGCGGTGGCGGCCATCTTGGATTTCCGACCGGCATAAAAAACATAAAATTTGTAGAGGACCTTCCAATGATCATTCCTGGGCAGTTTGGTTTCAACTGTCCAAGTGGTTTCAGAGAAGAAGCATTTTGAAACATTTTTCCCATAGGGTCCAATGTTAAACTAAGTCCTGCCGTAGCCGCCATTTTGAATTTCATATCGGAACAAAAAACCTTAAGATTGTAGAGGACCATCCAATGAACATTCATGTACAGTTTGGCTTTAATCATATTTGTAATTTCTGAGAAGAAGGCATTTGAATATTTTCCCATAGGGTCCAATGTTAATCTATGTATTGCGGTGGTGGCCATCTTGGATTTCCGATTGGCATAAAAAACATAAAATTTGTAGAGGACCTTCCAATGATCATTCCTAGGCAGTTTGGTTTCAATTATCCAAGTGGTTTCAGAGAAGAAGCGTTTTGAAACATTTTTCCCATAGGGTCCAATGTTAAACCAAGTCCTGCCATAGCCGCCATTTTGAATTTCATACCAGAACAAAAAACGTAAAGTTTGTAGAGGACCATCTAATGAACATTCATGTACAGTTTGGCTTTAATCATATTTGTAGTTTCTGAGTAGAAGGCATTTGAATATTTTCCCATAGGGTCCAATGTTAATCTATGTCCTGCAGTGGCGGCCATCTTGGATTTCCGACCGGCATAAAAAACCTTAAATTTGTAGAGGACCTTCCAATGATCATTCCTGGGCAGTTTGGTTTCAACTGTCCAAGTGGTTTCAGAGAAGAAGCATTTTGAAACATTTTTCCCATAGGGTCCAATGTTAAACTAAGTCCTGCCGTAGCCGCCATTTTGAATTTCATACCAGAACAAAAAACGTAAAGTTTGTAGAGGACCATCTAATGAACATTCATGTACAGTTTGGCTTTAATCATATTTGTAGTTTCTGAGTAGAAGGCATTTGAATATTTTCCCATAGGGTCCAATGTTAATCTATGTCCTGCGGTGGCGGCCATCTTGGATTTCTGACCGGCATAAAAAACGGAAAATTTGTAGAGGACCTTCCAATGATCATTCCTGGGCAGTTTGGTTTCAACTGTCCAAGTGGTTTCAGAGAAGAAGCATTTTGAAACATTTTCCCCATAGGGTCCAATGTTAAACTAAGTTCTGCCGTAGCCGCCATTTTGAATTTCATATCGGAACAAAAAACCTTAAGATTGTAGAGGACCATCCAATGAACATTCATGTACAGTTTGGCTTTAATCATATTTGTAGTTTCTGAGAAGAAGGCATTTGAACATTTTCCCATAGGGTCCAATGTTAATCTATGTCCTGCGGTGGCGGCCATCTTGGATTTCCGACCGGCATAAAAAACAGAAAATTTGTAGAGGACCTTCCAATGATCATTCCTGGGCAGTTTGGTTTCAACTGTCCAAGTGGTTTCAGAGAAGAAGCATTTTGAAACATTTTTCCCATAGGGTCCAATGTTAAACTAAGTCCTGTCGTAGCCGCCATTTTGAATTTCATATCGGAACAAAAAACCTTAAGATTGTAGAGGACCATCCAATCAACATTCATGTACAGTTTGGCTTTAATAATATTTGTAGTTTCTGAGAAGAAGGCATTTGAACATTTTCCCATAGGGTCCAATGTTAATCTATGTCCTGCGGTGGTGGCCATCTTGGATTTTCGACCGGCATAAAAAACATAAAATTTGTAGAGGACCTTCCAATGATCATTCCTGGGCAGTTTGGTTTCAACTGTCCAAGTGGTTTCAGAGAAGAAGCATTTTGAAACATTTTTCCCATAGGGTCCAATGTTAAACTAAGTCCTGCCGTAGCCGCCATTTTGAATTTCATATCGGAACAAAAAACCTTAAGATTGTAGAGGACCATCCAATGAACATTCATGTACAGTTTGGCTTTAATCATATTTGTAGTTTCTGAGAAGAAGGCATTTGAACATTTTCCCATAGGGTCCAATGTTAATCTATGTCCTGCGATGGTGGCCATCTTGGATTTCCGATCGGCATAAAAAACAGTAACTTGGTAAAGGACATTCCAATGATCATTCCTTTACAGTTTGGGTTCAGTCAGTTCATTAGTTTCGGAGAAGAAGATCTTTGAAATTTCAGCCAATCAGAGCATATTATTGGCCCTGGCAGCCATATTGAATATCCGACTGGAACGAAAAACAGTAACTTTGTAGAGGACCATCCAAGGAACATTCCTGCTAAGTTCGGCTCCAATCGGCCAAGTGGTTTCGGAGAAGAAGCTTGAAATGTGAAAAGTTTACAGACGACAGACGACAGACGACGGACGCCAAGTGATGGCAATAGTTCACCTGGACCTTTGGTCCAGGTGAACTAAAAAAATGTAGGACAAATCGGAAGCATCAACATATTTTGACAACAGTCTGTATTATGGAATAAAGTAATAGTTTCATTTTAAATTATGGAGGATAAATATAAGAAACAAGAGGTTCCACTGGAGGTTGAAATTCCTGATGTATACAACTAGCATACTGCTATAGAATGGCAATGGTAAATAAATATGGCTACGTCACAGTAGAACTTGTCCTGAAAGATTATATTGATATGACACATGTCATTTCAGTTGCTATCATTTTTTTGAAGGAAGTCATTTAGACAGCTTGACAAGATGGTGTTTCTTTTGTCAGATGCACACATAATATCACCCCTCGAAATGAAAATTTCAATTTACTGGTCCGAATAAAATTCTTGAATTTATTTTATATATACAGTTTATCGAAATAAAAACTGAAAAATTTGCTGGTCCAAACAAATTTTATTGGTCTTGGGCCGGAGGATCGGCATGTATCGTCATGACTGCACATTTTAATGTTCTTGTAATACAAAACTAATAAGAACATATCCAACAAATATAGATGTAAAACTACGGAAAATATAATACAAGTGACAGATTCTGACTATATACAGAAATAACACAGATACTAAGAAGGAATAAATGGAAAAAAGATTAGAATACAATTTTGGTTGGAAAAAAGCAAGGGAACTTCTATATTTTCTAAAAAAATAGAGATGATGACCTCTCAAGACAAGTTCTGTTCTATTTATAATGTGTTTTCACAAAGTTTGGGTTTTGCCACAGTAAGGAGTATACTGGCAGGAGAAGAATTATTCATTTCAATAGTGCAAGGGTCAATACTTACCCATGGATTGGAAAAAGGGAAATTTTCAGTGCCCTTTTTGGCAACAACAAATACTTACCCCCTTGATAACGTCCTGAAACTGATTCAATTAACAATACAAAGATATACAAGATATTTGACAGGTTGAAAAAAATGCAATGCTGTAATTTCAATTATTTTTGTTGGTATCAATTTCGAACATTTGGAATGACGAAAAAGCAGATATTCGTTAACTTTTTATTTGTGTTTTGATACTTTGCCAATAACGTCTCTTCTTAAATATGCCTTACATTGAGAAATGAATTTTGTGGGTTGATGGTATCAACGAAAACCAAGGAAATTGGTATTCAACGAAAAAAAATTAATTCACAGCATTTCCAAAAGGTATTCTAGTTCCTACTTTGTAAAATGTAGACAATAGATGTGTTTATATACAAATCAAAATAATGTGCAGGAAAAAATATATACTATAATTGCACTGCTATAAGTTGTATAATACTAATTATTTGCCTCTGACCAGCCTGTGTCAGTATAATCAAGGATAATTCTGGTTAGAAAATAAAATAACTAAAAATCAATGAAAAATAGCTGAAAAGATCTACACCCCCTTGTAAATGGTCCATTTTTAACATGTTATGACTGTGTCCAGCAACTTTCGGCAATTTCTCTCCAGATGATAACAGCTGAAATCAGGTAAATAACTTACGAAAGTCATCCATGTATTATACACAAGAAATACCTTTGATCAGCTTGTACAAGGATTATGAACACTAATTCAGTAAATGACAAGTAAAAAATAATGGCTTCCTATTACACAAAAATGCATACTGTACACCACTATTTACGGTAAAATTATATCAGCTAATCAGTCTACAAACTCCTTTATAAAAATGAAAGAATGTGCCCATAGAATAGGGATGTCCCTCTCTTCCAGCAAAAGCATATCTCCAGAACGGAAAATGTAGTAAAGTCTGAAATAAAACTTAAACTTTCTCTTATGGTCTCTGATTTTGTGTATCATTTTCAAGTGACTTTCGACAGGGCAGTGGTTTTCTCCTGGTACCCCCACCAATAAAACTGACTGTTATGATATAAATGAAATATTGTTGAAAGTGGCATTGAACACCATACTCCTCCCTTAAATGATTTGCATAAAGTGACCTTAAGTTAATGAGCAGAAACCAAATTCGGGACGGACGGACAGGGAATAAAAATGTAACCTATTTTTCGCAATGCTATGTAATTTTCTTATGACAGATTTAAAACGATTTTCATAAGAAGATGTGGATAATAATCAACAGACAAAATTCCAGAGGTCTTTAATCCTACTTGAGAACAGACTTATCAAAGTAAGGAAAAGTACTTTTTGACTGATATATATCACAAGACAACACAAGGGCTTTACCGATCAGCTAAATTGTGGAAGATTAATCTAATCATTAATAATCTAAGGAAAATACAATGAACTCTGTCTAATCTGAACCCTGAATAAAACGGAATCCTGTATTAACCGAACTTTATGTAAAGTCCTAATGTATGAAATCTTTGTTAATTTAACCTGTATGAACCATACAGCAGTCTAATCATTAAAAATCTAAGGAAAACACAGAGAAACCTGTTTAAATGGAATCAGAGATTAACCAAACTTTAAATAATGTCCAAATGTAGGAGATCTTTGTCAATATAACCCCTATCTATTTCAGATCTTTTGTCAATATAACCCCTATCTATTTCAGATCTTTGTCAATATAACCCCTATCTATTTCAGATCTTTGTCAATATAACCCCTATCTATTTCAGATCTTTGTCAATATAACCCCTATCTATTTCAGATCTTTGTCAATATAACCCCTATCTATTTCAGATCTTTGTCAATATAACCCCTATCTATTTCAGATCTTTGTCAATATAACCCCTATCTATTTCAGATCTTTGTCAATATAACCCCTATCTATTTCAAACAAAAAGGGTGGTCCTAAGGAGGTTCTGTTTTAGACAGGTTTCATCGTATATTATGAGACTATAACTACAAATTTATCATTAACTAAATCGTAAATTAGGACTTCTTGAATAGGATCTCTTGTACCTGAGAGCCTCTTGTCCATCGTATTCTGACTGGAGTGTTTGACTTCACGACACACTCAAACACGGCCGTCTCTCCCTCGTTCAGTATTAATTCCTTGTTTGTAATTTGTAGAGAGGTGACAACAACACCTGAAAAGATTAAACATAAGCCATAAGGTATTGAACCAAAAATATGAAATCTTGTCAAACCTCATTATTTTGAACTTGGACAAATTGTATCCTTGTAAAGCTTGAACTAAAAATTACCGTATTTAGAAGTATGTATTACCCATTTATTTCTATGTGAAACTGTTTTGATTAGCCTATAGGTGTGTATGAGTAAGTGAGTGATTGTTGTTTAATGCCAACAGCTATATCATTTTCAATTAAATGATAATGAAGTCCACTTTGTACTAGACCAACCTGCTTAGAACTTTGGCTATTTATATTACTAGCTCATTGAAACAACAGTCTGTGGATAGACATATTTCCCCACTCGGGACACATTATCTTGATTCCGAGCCAACCAGTCTTTGCTCTTTCCCCTTAATGTTGTGTGCTTAGCAGAGAAGCAACAAATACCAATTTCATAGTCTTTGGTTTGACCCGATCAGGGCCAGAACCCACTATCTACCACACTCGATGCGAGCACTCTAACCATTACTAAAAACTCTCATTTTGCTAACAGAAGGCCAGAACATTTTTTGATACCCTAATAGACAGGAATTAAGAAACAAAGCAAAAACTACAAGTCTCCACATTTCATATTGTATATTAAGTAAATGTTACCAGTTTTAATTTTGCACCATTAAAACAAATGGCTCTAAAAATTGAAAAACCTGCAAAAGTAAAAAATTTTTGTTGAAGAACTGAATACTTACCACACAGTGTAACTGTTTCATCTGACCCATCGGCACAATCCCTTCTATTGTCACACTTCTGAGCTTGAGGTATACATTGATCATCATCACAAGTAAACATACCCTCGGGACAAACTGGGCCTGGAAATAAGCATGGAAATTATTAGAAAATAAGTAATATTTATACCATGGTATAAATGCTTTGTAACATGAAGCCATGCAATATCAAATCTAGGTGACTGATTATTGCACAGCTTTCTGAGAATAATAAAACTACAGCCCAGATTTAAAGTGTGCAATATCTCATATCTGCATGTATTAATAGGATTTATGTCTTATTCATAAATCCATTTATCTGGCGAAACCGGAATATTATTCTTTAGTTTAACATGACCCATTATTGAGTAATGCGAATTGCATCTTGGGTAATTCTTTCCAATTTGTGCGCGAAGCAGACGACATGGTTGTTTACAGATATAGAAACAATTTTCCACCCTCCCAACCCATCTTTTAGTTTGTTTGTCGCACATATGCTAAATACTGCCGAAAGATTTATAATGTTTTTCAGGTTCATTCATGGATTGATGTGATAGATGTCTAATGTAGGATGTGGAAGGACGTTTAAAATCTACTATACTAACTACCAAACGGAAAATGGTGGATGTACAGACCTCGGAGAACATTGAATTATTTCCGGCATTTATATTACTTTGGTGATGGGATTGGCATAATTCGCTGAGTTATATCAAACTTCAGATCAATAACAAGCGTCTCTGTTCCCAGGGTGTCTTGGTTTTCAAACGGATAACATCAGTTACCTCTGTTTCCCAGGTCGATTTGTGATTTTCCTACAATTTCCATATTGATATTATCTATTTATCTATCTAGTTGTTGCCATTTACAAAATTCGGCAACTGTTGAACATTCGAAAGTACGAAGCTAGTTGTCTTCATTTAATCTAACTAACTACATATATATACAAAATGTACTACTATCTATTTATCTATTTATTTATTTATCTATCTATATATATGTACAATTGAATTAAAACTGTGGCCAATAACTGCCAATAATCTCTTATACTATTTGTTTTTATTCTAAGGTTTTCTCAGGATAATTCATAGTTCTTAGCTGTTGCTTACATTCTGGTATATAAACCATAAAAATAAAAGGAAAAGAATGCATTCATGTTACACCTACTATAAACTGTATACCTTTCTGCTTTTGTTGATTAAAAAGACATGAATTGACTTCAGGATATATTTTTTTTTAATGTAGTTTCATATGAAATGTATATACAGCAAACCTGTATTAAGAGGTCACCTTTGGGACAAAGAAAATGTGGCCTTATAAGACAGATAACCTCTTAAAAGAGGTTCAATTCATATGAAACTTTCTATGACAGGGTAAGAAAAAGGTGACCCTTTAATACAGGTGACTGCTTAATAGAGGTGACAACATGGTTAGGTTTGACTGTATATTGCATTTATCCTGTAATGTTAAAAATTCCAAACCAACTGCAAAGTTTAACTGAAAAAAGCAAAAGCAATTGTCATTCCAATAGTTTTTTCATGTGTCCTCTGACACATCTACACTTTACTGGTACCATTTCTTACCATTGGCTCAAGGAGATTGTTATTTGCATATTAGACGAATAAAGCAAAAATTAATTTGTATACCTTTATCGTCCAGCAAATGCAGGGTTATTATGGTATTTAATGCCACTTTCAACAATATTTCATTTATATCGTCTGGGTCAGTTTTATTGGTGGAGGAAACTGGACGGAGAAAACCACCGACCTGTTGCAACTCACTGACAAACTTTATCACATAATGTTGTATTGAGTACTCCTCAGCTGGGTGGGATTTGAACTCTCAATGTTAGTGGCAATAGGCACTGATTGCATAGGTAGTTATATATCACCCTACCATACGATCATGACCACGATGGCCCCTACAGCAAATGCAACAATGATTGGTTTTGCAGGATAAAAGGTAAAACTAATCTATAACTTACAATCTTCTTCATCAGAACGATCTTGGCAGTCAGGACGTTTGTCACACTTCCTAGTAAATGGTATACACTGTCCACTCCTACATCTAAATTCATCTGACTTACAACCTGTAATATAACACACAAATCTTATCTACAGCCTATCAACATACTGACTCTGATATTAAAAATTATCAGTCAGTGTGTGAGTTCAAATGCAAACTAGTGGGTTTTTAGAATTTTATATATGATTATGAAATGGAGTTTTCAATAGTTTAAACATTGTTTGATTTTCTATGATGCCACAGCAGTTGATTTCTTTCACAGAGTTTGCAACAAGAGAACAAGAGTGATGCCACTAGTGGAATAAGAACTGCTTACTCTTCAGGAGCATCAGAGTCCACCCCCGGTTTTTTGTGGGATTCGTATTGCTCAATCTTTAGTTTTTTGTGTAGTGTGGGGTTTGGAGATCATTGTTTGACTTTTTCTTTTGGCCATTGTATTGTATATCCTTCTTCAATTTACAGCTTCTGATTACTCCTTTGATATCTTCAAATTAATCCACAATGAATGGAACAGGCCGCTGGACTTGTCTACAACATATCTTTTACAATAATGCTATTGGTTGTCTAGAGTAAGTATGTACTAACTTAGGTTCACACTCTTATAATCACCTCCAATGTTAAGATTTCTAAGTGCTGACTGACAGCCAGTGGTTTCATTGATAAGTTTGTCATGCCTGTCCAGACTTTCCTCCCCAAACAAATCTGGTCGTCACAATAGAGCGGAAAAACATCTAAAAGTGATGATAAATACCAATAACTTACGACAATTTGATTCGTCTGAACCATCACGGCACTGAACACGTCCATTACACCGAGCATCAGGGTCTACACACTGACCATCATCACATCTGTGTAGTCCTTCTGGGCAAGGTGGAGCTATAGAGCCTGAAAGTTGAAATGTTGAAGAAACCAATCAGTGACAAGCCAAAAGAGTTGTTCAGGACTATGTGTGTCAGTGAATTTGAAAAAAAAATTATTTAAGAAATAATTCATGGAAGCCATAGTTTGTATCCAGTTTTAACATGGATAACATTATTTTAGCAAAATTTTATCCAGAGCGATTAAATTAAATGATGCTTATGATTTGCTCGTCAATGCACATGTGAGAATTAAAATATATCGGGAATTTTATCACGGTATTATCTATATAGCCAATGAAGGACGACATGATAGAATATGGGTTCTTTCATGACTATGTCACTTTTTTTTATGAAACCGGAAGTACCCAGAGAAAACCACTTACCTGCCACAAGTTACTAACAAACTTTATCACACAATATTGTATGGAGTATACCTTGCCTGAACGGGATTCGAACTCACAACATTAGTGGTGATAGGCACTGATTGCATAGGTAGTTGTAAGTCCAACTACCATATGATCACGACCACGACGACCCCCAATATAGACACTGGGTCATTTATCAGTACAAAATTTAATCTTCATATCACAATGCTGCTTCATGCCATATACAGTTGCAATCCCATTTCTGGTTCTTTATTTTATCTTTTTTTCTCGTTACAGCTCATCTTGAACATTGGACCACAAGGGCTCAGAAAGCATAGACTCTAGGGCCTAATTTTGACGGCCATATTTTTTTGTCAGATCAAAAGACAAAATGAAGAATTTTTGTTGAGGAACTTACTAACGTCACTCCTGCAAAGTTTGGAATTTCGGAAAAGAGGTTAAAATTTATGCAAATAAAATTATATACTAACACTCTTCTTCGTCTGAAAAGTCATCGCAGTCAAATTGGTCATTACATCTCCCTGTAGCTTCAATACACTGACCATTACGGCATTTAAATTGGTCCAGTCGACATCCTTCAGCTGTAAAATAAGCAAAAACAAAAACATCAGAAATGAATGTTATTATAATGAAATCTCTTCACTCCAATATTAGGACAAATGAAATCATAAACAAAACCAAAACATCACAATTTAATGTTATTATGATGAAATCTGTTGACTCCAGTATTAGGACAAACAAAATAAAAATTTAATTAATTAAATACATTTGTATAAGTAAAAAAGTGTTACCGAACTCATAAATTAATATAATCAGCTGTTATTTAATATAGCATGTAAACATCATTTACAACAAAAACAGAATGTAAAACATTAATATTTTCAATTAAAATTGTGGCTTGTCCATGTTAACTAAAATAGCCGAGCGCTATTTATTAATAACAACGGGTTTCCATGACAACAAGTAAACAGACTAGTAATGTTTAGTGTATCAGTACCTTTTTTTTTAACTGTAAACGCTCATTATTAACGTTTGTTCATTTTGTCTACACCATTTCAAAATCACTTCATGATTGAAAAGCAAGTAGCATTTTGAAGAATGTGTCCATAAAACAGGGATTCCCCCTACCCCCACCTTTTTCAGCTAAAGTAAACAAGTATTTTTCGGCAAATCAAGGAGCATAACTCTAAAGAAGAAAAAGGCGAAAAAAGTCGGAATTATTAGCCTTCCTTTTATGGCTCCTGACCTTGTGTATAAATTTCAAATAATTTGCTTAAGGAGAACTTCAGTTATTGAGTGGAAAATAAATGTGGGATGGATATGGGTTAAACTTAATGCCCTGCCATTCTTTATTATTGTTGGCCATCAGTCTACCCATGAATTCAGTTCTCGAAATGAAAATTTGAATTGACTGGTCTGAATCAAATTCTTTAATTTATTTTTATATAGTTCTAAATAAAAACTGAAAAATTTACTGGTCTGAACAAAGTTTTACTGGTCTTTGACCGGAGGACCGGTGCTCATCTGGAGGATTGTGAATTAACATGCACTTTGATAATAATAACCATCATTTTAAAGTTAGCGAAAATAACTTGGGTTATTTTTAAATAAGACAAAAAAACACTGTTAATGCAGAAACAAGGCACAAGTTATAATTACATACATGTGAACCTTCCGGCGGGAGCATTTTTCTCCCGATTTTGAGGGTCCCTTCCGTCCCTCCCGTCAACTTTCAAAATCTTCCGCCCATGAAAAAAATCAAGTACAAAAAAATCTTGACCTACATTTTGCGATCAATATTTCTGGAAATTCCCCATTTGGAACTCCCACGCTGACGAAAAACGGCAAGAGATACAAATGGTAAAGGTGAATGTCATATTTAATGATATCCGGATATTGATCTGTTTGACACCTTTACAGGTAAATTGAGTCATGGTGATTAATTAAGATGTTGATGATTATACAACAATTATCCACTGATTGACAGTTAATTGGGGATAAGGAAGTGTGTTTGTGGCACATGCTTAGATGATTAGAAGTGTGATAGCGGCAATTAAAAATAGTTATAAACCGTTGTGCAAACACGAGTCAGACAACCTTTGATGCCGAGGAAAACTTCTTATTTTGATCAAACGTGCAATGAATTCATCTCGGATTGAGTTGTTATGGCTTGTTTGGGACCAAAGTCGATCAAAGGATTATTTCAGGACTAAGTTCCAGGATGGAATTGATAAACCACAAAAATGCCGAAACGTATGTTATCACCCAACGCACCAGCAGCAAAGAAGACCAAGTACTTTGCCAAGTTCCTGAATGCCTGGAAGTCCGAATTCAAGTGGTGCCAGGCTAGCAGTAAAGATCCAGTCTTCTCATTGTTAAGATTAACAATACAACAGAGTGTCACCAGTACAAACCTGATGCAGATGTGGTGAAAGCAGCAAAGAAGGCTTGTACCTCCTACTTGAACCAGTGTGCCAGTGCCAAGTAGACTGATGCTTAATGACTTTTATATATGTTCAATTTTGTGACTTCTCTAAGTTTACTTTCTTTCACTTACAGTGATTATATCTGTGACTTTCTAAGGGTAAATTCTGTGACTACATGTGATGAATAGTGACTTTTTAATTTTAGTGCTCTATGACTTTATTGTTCAGAACATTCTGTCTTCATTGTTATTGCTTTGTTATAACCTTATGATTATGAATGATTATGAATAAATTATAAATACAGTTTTTATCCTTCATTCATCATATGAAACACTACTTAAGATAGAAATGTAAACAATACATATTGAAATGGGATGCAGTTGGTTCAATACTGAAACAATCAAAAGTAAAACATCAATAAACAATAAAAACATGCATCAAATACATTGATAAAAACATCGATAAAAAATCTCCAGTTACGAGACCAAATCTCCAGCCAAAAATTTGCAAATCTCCAGTTGTAGCATAGCAACTCTATCACATGTATGTAATTATAACATAAAAGTTTAACACAACAAAATAAAATTCTCATACATGTAAAATTAATTATTACGTCTAAATGACGATTGGTTCTTGTCAAGATACTGTTTAATTGTAATCACTGTTTAAACTTTCTTCTCGTAATTTGGGAAACGAGACTACTCACACATCAAATTTATAGGATAGACTGTACAATGAATTTGTTTAACTATGCAGGGTTGACTGCATAATGAATGGGTTTTACAATTTGGAACTGCATAATGAATGGGTTTTACAATTTAGGTTTGCATAATGAATGGGTTTTACAATTTAGGTTTGTATAATGAATGGGTTTTACAATTTGGAACTGCATAATGAATGGGTTTTACAATTTGGAACTGCATAATGAATGGGTTTTACAATTTGGAACTGCATAATGAATGGGTTTTACAATTTGGAACTGCATAATGAATGGATTTTACAATTTGGAACTGCATAATGAATGGGTTTTACAATTTGGAACTGCATAATGAATGAGTTTTACAATTTGGAACTGCATAATGAATGGGTTTTACAATTTGGAACTGCATAATGAATGGGTTTTACAATTTAGTATTGCATAATAAGTGGGTTTTGCAATTTGGAACTGCATAATGAATGGGTTTTACAATTTAGGATTGCATAATGAGTGGGTTTTACAATTTGGAACTGCATAATGAATGGGTTTTTCAATTTGGAACTGCATAATGAGTGGGTTTTACAATTTGGAACTGCATAATGAGTGGGTTTTACAATTTGGGATTGCATAATGAAGGATTTTTACAATTTGGGACTGCAAAATGAATGGGTTTTACAATTTAGGATTGCATAATGAGTGGGTTTTACAATTTGGAACTGCATAATGAATGGGTTTTTCAATTTGGAACTGCATAATGAGTGGGTTTTACAATTTGGAACTGCATAATGAGTGGGTATTACAATTTGGGATTGCATAATGAAGGATTTTTACAATTTGGGACTGCAAAATGAGTGGGTTTTACAATTTGGAACTGCATAATGAGTGGGTTTTATACTTTGGAACTGCATAATGAGTGGGTTTTACAATTTGGGGCTGCATAATGAAGGATTTTTACATTTTGGAATTGCATAATAAGTGGGTTTTACAATTTGGAACTATATAATCAATGGGTTTTACAATTTGGAACTGCATAATGAATGGGTTTTACAATGTAGGGACTGTATAATAAATGGGTTTTACCATGTAGAGTGGACTACATATAAGTTCAATACATTTCTCATGCTGCATGACACGTGCGTTACCGGTAGTTAAAATTAAAAATATTCTTCTTTGTTAAGAAACTAATAAATAGCCAGATCAAACTTTGTTACAATTCGGCTAAAAATAAAAGCCCTATGTTTCTAATAACTAGGTCCACCTGAGTCTGTATAGCTCTTCTGTTTATTATCGTAAACTTGCTAATTATTTGATGGAAAACAAGAATTTCTCCCAAAATAATTTACAATTTGGAAAGTCAGTTCAGAAGTTTCTTGGAAGATTTAGGACTTATTTGCAATAGAGAATTTACATTAGAGATTTTTTTTTAAATATGCAAAGAGTATTATGTTTAATTATGTCCTGCGGTGCCAGACATTGATGATTTCCTATTAAAACATAAAAAGGTAAACTTGTCAGTACACCATACAAGGTACATTCTGCCAAGTTTTCTTGAGTCAGTGATTTTGGAGAAGAAGAAACATTTTTCCCATAGGGGTCCTGTTAAAATGTGTATATTATTGATGGCTATCTTGGATTTTCAATCCACACAACAACAAAAAATGAAAACTAGTCAAGTAACCATATGCATCCAATGATCATTCTTGTAAAATTTCTCAGTAAAAGTTTTTTTAATCATATTACCATAGGGGCCTATGTTAAACCTTGACCTGCAGTGGTGGCCATCTTGAATTTTCAATCAACAAAACATTTTGTAGTAACAATTCCATATTACATGTGGTTTCTGAGAAGAATCTCAGCCAATCAGATAACATATTTGGCCCAAGTAATTATGTTGAACTTCTGAATGGAACGAAAACCACAATCAGAGTAAACTTTCTGCCATGGTTGGTTCCATTTTGCCCAGTGGTTTCTGGTTAAAAATATTGAAATATGAAAAGAGAGAACGGAGTCGACGACAGATGCAAATTGATCACAATATCTCACATGGTTTCTCTGACCAGATGAGCTAAATATAAAACCTACAATGTAACTGCAATCTGATTGAAATCACATCTCTAACTTGTTCCCCTTTACAGATAAGTCATGGCATAGGGGATCTGAAGAAACACCATAACAGGTAACATGAGAGAAAACTCATGTTACTGTCCAATAAAAATGCATGTTAATAGGAGACTATGAAAGAGCTTTAATCTTAAAATTAAACTGCTTTGTTTGCTATGAGCAATTTGCATGGGTGAAAGTGTTTTTTTGGACAAATACTGAAAATTGTCTACTATTAATTAACACAGATCAGGATCCTCTCAATTTTTTTGAATTTTTTGTCATAAATGTGTACCACACCCCCTAAAAAAAACTCATCAAATTTACACAAATCTCAAGAACTGTTTGGATCTTTGCCAAAAAAAAACTGAAATCAGTCAAAATACTGAAAACTTTCACCCATGAATTTGATTGGCTGAAAAAAGGTCATATCCTGTATTTATCATAGTATAAAATATCCATGACATAGGGTCACTCGTATGTGACCTGCAATGTGTTTTCTTCAGATCTCCAAAGCCACGACATGTCTGTAAAGGGGAGTATTAGTGAGAGAAGTGATTTAAATCAGATTGAACCTAGCTAGTAACATGTTTATTATACCTATAACAAAGGATTAAACATATATATACATGTACTACAATGTGTTTATATAACTAGATACAATATGCAAATGCATGATGGGAAGAGTATATAATACATCTTACATAAACTTTGAATCGTAACAAATTATGTAAACATTTGGACGTGGTTTTTTTTAATTGTTAATTTACTTTTTACTACATATTTTTGTCTTTCATCAAACAACTTTATCTCTTATAAATAATTTGCTGTTTTTCAAAGAAATTTTTAAAACTCTTCAAAGGGTGAATTCATTAATATTTCTATTCATTAGTTACAAATTGTCATAATTTTTATAATATGCTTACTACAAGATCTTTAAAATCTGGTATTAATGATCAAAACAACATTTAGAAAAAAAAAGAAAAAAAAAAGAAAGAAAGAATTCAAATCTAAATTAGAGTACTCAAACTGAAAAAATATCTAAAATATAATTTTTATTTTTTAAATTTAATAAGTATAATTTATGAATGAGAATATACCACTACAAATATACAAACAAGATACAAAATACATTGTTGGATGCCTGCGTAATACTTACGACACCCTTCCTCATCTGAGCGATCCGCGCAGTCAGGATTGCCATTGCATACGACACTCTGACTAACGCATGATCCATTAGTACATCTGAACTCACTGTGTGAGCACACATCACCGGCTAAAACATGGACACAAGATGTCTATATTGTTACACAAGAATGGGCACTGGAGATTTTATAGATAAAACAAAAATTTAACCCAAATGCTTTTTTTCATTTTGCTCAGAATCTTTAAATTAGATTTTTTTTTTATATACAGTCAAACACCATAAGCCTAACCCTAACCCAATGGTGGACTAGATTATTTTGATTTTGCAGAGTATTAAAGTCACCTAGATATATTTTTGAAAAATGTGATTTCAACAACAACTTTATAAATGACAGTAAACATACAATTGCTAAAGTGAGTAGAGCTAATATCAATGTTCGCTACAAACGTACTAGGGGAGATAAATCTTGTAGTAAAGGATGGAAATTTACACAATTTTTTGTTGTTGGTTGACTGATGAATACAGCAATTAATACGAAAAATAGGTACCTACGGAAAAAACAGGCACTTACACGGTACCGTACTGACCATATTTTTACTTTGATTTATCCAATGAACTTCTTTAGAAATAAAGGGGTTCAACTGTACATAAAAATACCACAAAAAGTTCTGCATCTTTCAAGATTATACAGTGTACCCTCATAATACCGCCCATGTTTAATCCACTACCCTCACTTATCACCATCAAATTTCAAAATCCAAATTTTCTAATGTAAATTTCTCCGTCGATATATTACCACCCTCGCTTATCGATAAAAGGTGACAGCATGATGAGGGTGTTCTGTATCATTGTATACTTAAATTGCTTTTTGAGAGGATATAATCAATGCCTAAAAGCCCCTAAACAGTGCCATGCTACAATATATACTAAAATGTCTGTACACCAGGAGCTTTGGTAGATAACCTTGAACTTACGATCGCGTAGTTTGTGTAACATAACACCTATACAGAAAACATAACATTCAATACACACGTGTGGATACATATTACGTGAAAATGTGTGAAAAATTAAAAGTGATTACACGTGTAAATACAAATAAAGAAAGGTTCTGAAAGGTAAAGAAAGTTGTGAACAACAAAAAAGGTGTGTTTATATACATGTAGTCAAATATTTTCTTTAAATTCGCCTTAAACTTTAATCAATGCATCTGTTCACACACAAATTTGACAGTTTAAACATGTATCAAACTCCACTTACAATATTTGATGGAACCAACAAAGGAGTTTGACGACGACGTGTTTAGATGACAACGTGCTTAGAGTCAAATTTGAGTTTGAAACGGGTGCACGGGTAAAGATTAACATGAATTTGAAGGAAAAATTTGACAGAATAAAAGTGCCTAAAATTACTTTTTTAATTTTTTTTCCCCTGTGTTCTAAAATTCCAAAATATGTGTTCATTCTTTTGATCAGCACATTTTGTAATAGTCAATTATTCTGAAACAAAATGTTTAGACAGTAGTAAAAGCTGTCTGAACTGAACCTCCTTAGGACCAACATTTGTGTTCAGAATAGACAGACAATTGTTTGGTTTGTGCACACTATTTCCTTTCCTTCCTTTCAAAACCTGAATAATTAATGAAGCAATAGGAAGTACAATTCACCATAAGGGGAAATAACTCATACAGAAAAGTAACATCATTTTAATACAAAAGGAAAATTTTAAAACAAATAGGCAACGAGAAAAGGGAGACAGAGGATGGCAATACAGTACTAACAAGATGATTTTTGAAAACACAGGGGTCTGATGTCAGTGAATCACTGTGGATCACTGTGATTGCTGGTGTTTTTCAGACATGACACCTATATTTGACCCTATCAGTGTATTTTCTTAGAATATACAGTATTCAAGAGTCTGATATCAGTGAATCGAAGTGGATCACTTTGATTGCTAGTGTTTTTCAGACATGACACCTATATTTAACCCTATCAGTGTATTTCCTTAGAATATACAGCATTGAACTAAGCTGGTATGTTTCCCACATTCTCAGTGATACACTGCGACAACACTGAAAAATCCCCAGACCAAAGTGATTTTCAACACAAACACTGTGTTAGTGCTGTAGATATTATCACCAGGGAAACGTATACAAGTTAATGAAAAACAAAATGGATTCCATAGGTGGCAGAAAGGGAGACAACTTACGACAATTATCTTCATCACTGTCATCACTACAGTCAAACTGTCTATTACAGATAAATTGTTTGGGTATACATTGCTGTTTGCTGTGGCATAAAAACTCATCAGTACTACAGACCACCGCAGCTAAAAAAAATAATTTCAAAATTTTGTTAATGATGCAGATCGTAGTAAATATATAAATTTAGAGATTCCTGAACAAAATTATCACCTTGTCGAAAAGAGTAGGTGAGTGATTATTGTTTAATGTCAACTCAGCAATTTTTCAGCTATATCATAGTGAGAACAAGTTAATTTCATTGACATGATGAGGAGGTCCTCTTTGTACTAAACCAGCAGGCTTAGTTTGATTATTTATAATACTAACTCACTGAAACAACAGTCCGCAGACAGACACATTATCCTGATTCCAAGCCAACCAGTCTTTGGTCCTTAATGCTGCGTGCTTTGTGGATAAGCAACAAATACCAATTTAATAGTCTTTAGTTTGATCCGATTGGGGCTCGAACCCACGATCTACCGCACTTGAGGAAAGTACGCTAACCATTACATCATCGATGCGGCTTTGTCAAAAAGATATATTTAGGTTATGTTGCCTTCACATAATTGGAGTTATATCGTCTACTCACATACAGAATTTACATGAACAATTTATTTTCAAATCGTTTTTGTTTGTTTGTTTTGTTTTGTTTTTGTTCAGTTTTAAAATGCATTCTACAAAGAGCAGATCACTTAACACATGAAGAAAGGGGAAGTACGTAACTCTGATATTCAACTATACATCAACTCTATGGTTAAACTATTTATTCTTATGACATGCTAATATCATAATTTTGTTGTTGTTGTTGTTGTAATTTTCATTTTTTACAGACACTACAGACAATACTGACCAATTACACAACAAGACAAAATATACTGGCAAATTATAAAATAACCTTATAAGAAAGACTAAAGGAGAGATGTATAAATAATTTGTTATTTTTGAATATTTTATATATAGCCATATTTGTTGTGCCTGTCCCAAGCCAGGACCTGGATTTTCCGACACCATATCTTGTGGTCTTTTGGTGTTCAATGGTTTCAGGTGAGAGATTGTTGTTCATTTTGTAGATATTGGTAGAAATGTTGACCATCACTGTTTTTTTCAATCTTTACATAATTTCAAATTATCTTTATGAATAACGATATAGCTGAAATATTGCTAAAGTTGGCATTAAACACAATCAATCAATCAATCAATCAATCTTTATGAATACTCACGACAGGTGGCTTCATCTGATTCGTCGAAACAATCAATTTGTCCATCACACTTATAACGTCCATCAACACATTCACCATCATCACACATGAACTCATTGCTTTTACATTTAGGTAAAATTGGACCAGTACCTATTAAATATATGTAAAATCAAGGTAAGTTTCTATAAAAAGCAGGTAAAATAAAGGTAAGTTTCAATAAAGCCACAGGTAATTCAAGGCAAGTGTCTAGAAAACATGGGTTAACACAAGATATGTTTCTATAAAACAAAGGTAATTAAAAGTAAATTATATAAATCACAGGTAACTCAAGGTAAATTTCTATAAAACACATGTAGCTCAGGGTAAATGTCAATAAAATTTATGTACCTCAAGGTAAATTTCTATAAAACACAATGGTAGCTCAGGGTAAATGTCAATAAAATTTATGTACCTCAAGGTAATTTTCTATAAAACACAATGGTAGCTCAGGGTAAATGTCAATAAAATTTATGTACCTCAAGGTAAATTTCTATAAAACACATGTAGCTCAGGGTAAATGTCAATAAAATGTATGTACCTCAAGGTAAATTTCTATAAAACACATGTAGCTCAGGGTAAATGTCAATAAAATTTATGTACCTCAAGGTAAATTTCTATAAAACACAATGGTAGCTCAGGGTAAATGTCAATAAAATTTAGTACCTCAAGGTAAATTTCTATAAAACACATGTAGCTCAGGGTAAATGTCCATAAAATTTATGTACCTCAAGGTAAATTTCTATAAAACACATGTAGCTCAGGGTAAATGTCCATAAAATTTATGTACCTCAAGGTAAATTTCTATAAATACAGGTAACTCAAAGTAAGTTTCAACGTCATTCAATGGTTAGAGTTATGGTGTTTAATCTCACTTTTAACAATATTTCAGTTATATCGTGAAGGTCAATTTTATTGGTGGAGGAAACCGGAGTACCCGGAGAAAACCACCGACCTGTCGCAAGTCACTGACACACTTTATCACATAATGTTGTATCATAAATGACATTCAAGATTGCTATCTCTTCTATCAAATACATTTCATTAAAACCATAAATAGTTTTAACCTTTTCACGTGTCATGTGCAACCTCTGGCATAATCTTCAACTTGAAGGTAGAGGCTGGGTTTTTATTGGGTGGGGTTTATAAGAGGTGGGCTACTGTATATTATTTTCTTATCTTCATATTCACAACAAGTAATATTTATATTTGTATACTTCATGACAGGGTCTCTTCTAATGCCCTTCTTTATTCATCATCAAGTAAAAATAAAATACAAACAAATTACATTAAGAATTTAAACTTTTCTATGTTAGACGTTTTCACATTCATTCAACTTTAAAGATTTTTTTGTTTTTTTGTTCTGTTTTGATTGATTTAATATTTACCATTAAGAAAATGCATCACTTTAACATTTTTTGCTATAAAAAGAAGTGTAAACAATATTTGTAGTGTTAAAAGAAATCATATACATAATATATAAACATACAATCAGAGGATTGAAAAATGTAAAAGGATGGTACCCAAGCTTAACAATTATGTTTAAAAAACCCCAAACAAACTGAATGTCAGCATAACAAAGGATAAAACGGGGAATGGAGATATTATTTTACTGAATGCCAACATAACATAGGGGTGAATGTGGTATAAATGGAGATGTTATTTTATCAATGATTTATTTGATCTTTACATGTGATAATATCCATTATAAAGCCACAAGCATGATATATAGAATAACGGCAGTTTTGAAATTTGAGACAGATATTATTATCGCTAGTAATGCAGCTGGTCCTACAGGAGAAGGTGTGATACTAGTGATAATGTATGTCAAGATCTTCAAAACTGGTGTTATTGTTTTTTATGAGCGACATCAAAATGTGTTTGAATGACGTCACACTGACCAATAATTTTCAATATCAGAGTCAGTTTTTGCGCATGGGAGTTACGATTTGACAAAATATTTCTGTGTATCAAGGTCAGTTCAGTGATCCAGACTTTATCAGCGGCACACATCATAGGGAAAATGTCCAATTTACCGATCAACTTAAATATTATCATTGATTTCTAACATGACACTATTGACGTCAATTTTACATATATTCGGTAAACATACTATCGTTGATATATTTTGTTCAAAATCGACTTCTCATCCCCTCTTACATCTAAGGCTTGTCCTTCGATTGCAATATTGCTAGAGAAATCCATTTTCGTAAAACAAATCAACGACAGTACATGGTATTTATTTTTGGAATGCCAACATAACATGGGCTAGATGTGACATATATGGAGATGCTATTTTATTGAATGCCAGCATAACATGGGGCTAAACGTGGTATTTACGGTATTGAGAAGTTATTTTTACCCTCAATTCCTGTGTAATCCATCATAGCTTTAAGAGCAAAAGTAGCTTTAGTATCCTGATAATTAGTTCCTTCTAAATTGACGATGGTCCCAGCATCCACGTCCTCGTTATATATCCTAGCATAGTAATTCTGATACAGTTCTTGGTAATCGACAGCATCTTCTACAGGAGTAGCACTAGCAACCACGCCTTCTTCAGTTTTATTTGAATAAAAGATACCAATGAAATCTCCTTTATCTACTAATATTGGTGGATCAACAAAAACAGTCTGGTTTCCTTCGTTTGCGATGGGAAGTTCCGTCTTTCCAATAAGTCTGAATTGAAGATCATTAACTTGTCTCCAAATACCAACATATCCAGCATATCTTGGGATGATTCTGTAATACTGCCAGGCGACAACGTATCCACGACACGGGAAAATATTGTTAATAAGAAGATTGGCACGGTTATCACCTGATCGTGGTAAACGGGAAAGCTCCCTTCCAATGAAATCTGAACAACTTCTGCCATCTGCAAAGATATTATAATAAAAAAATAAATAATACTAATAGGTGTAAGTAACCCCTATATCTAGTGAATTATGGGTAATACATGAAAACCATGTACGTCAAATCTAAATCAATTTTCATAAAACCTCATTTTTTTTTATTATGGAGAACTTCGCTAAGATTTTATTACAAATGATTTGGTTTATGGTGTTTAACGCCACTTTCAACAATATTTCAGTTATATTGTGGCGGTCAGTTTTATTGGTGGAGGAAACCAGAGTACCTGGAGAAAACCAACCGGTCGCACGTCACTGACAAACTTTATCATATAATGTTGTATCGAGTACACCTCACCACGAATAAAACATTGATGAAGGTCTTGAGGTCAAAATATTTGAATGAAGACAAGTGTTCCTTTATTTGAGAAGTTTTGTTTGTTATCAAATATTTCATGCAAAACAAATATCCTTATAATCAAAACAACATTAAAAAAATTCTTATAAATCTTCACATCTTCTAACACCTGGATGAAGAATGACAATTAAATGACTTTTGGTGATATTATTTTTAACATCATAAACTCAGTCTTTAATTCTTAGAAGTTTTTTCCCCATTACTCATCCTATAATATAATAAAACGCATGCATAACTTGTAAAAAATTGGAACATGCAAAGCATAGATAAATTACATGAAATTGCACCTAATTAATGATTTCTTTACTCTTTTACTCCCTTCCCTGATAATAAAGAATAAAATGAACCATATGTACTCCATGATAGCCATACAATCTATATAATAAACCTGACGTTTCTATTAGCCAGGGACGGCTGCCATATCAATGATATTATCTTACATACTAGTAAATGATATAAATATTACAATTTTATCATAACAACATTGGCTTATATTATTTATTTACCTAAGGAATAGAGGTAATCAACTATTGTATATGATACAGCTGATTCAGGAAATCCTCTCTATTTATACAGTAGAAGAAGCTCTATAAAACCTCTATGTATGACAAGTCCACATTCCTTAATTAATGATCATTTAACTTTGAAGGGGGCTATATATATAGTTATGTATTTTTTTTTTTCTGTCACCAAATATAATCAAAAAAAAAAAAATGAATAAATAAATAAAAAAATACAAATTGGCCTGAAAGATGCAAAACATAATAAGCTGATCTTGCAGTTTTCAATGAAATCATTTTTGATACCAATTACTGATTTTCGATGTCCAAAAAAATTATCTGATTTTTGTTTCCTAGGAAAAAAAAATTCTGGCTCAAGGGGAAACCAATTTAATACATAAATAAACTTTTTGGTCTAAAAATAGTCACTGGAACCCTCTTCGTTATGGGCATCAACCACTAACCTCCAATTAAAATATAATTTACTTTTGGAAACCCTTTGTATTATATACGAATAACAACCAGTGACCCACAACAAGCTAACATTTTCGGAACTGCTCTTTTATGTGATACGCTCAGCAACCACAACTCGCTGTGTGAATCTAATATACTTTCAGACCTCTCTTTGTTATTCCCCTCCCATAGCCCACAACATAAAATCTTTATCACTAGCCCCAATTTTTGTTATTGAATCTCAACCCCCATCACCCTCCCCTCTTGCACCTTTCCACGTTTCCCACTATCAAAAATAGAAGCATCACCTCATTACAGTTTTTTTCAGCTCATACACCTTAAGGATACAATGTTGCCAACTATTAAAAACATTACAAGTTTGTTATTAAATTCACATACTTTTGGATACATTTTAATGGTCTCTTGTCAAATAAACAAATATTTAGTATACAGTTGCTGTTTTGTAGTTCTTACGACCTCAGTAAACACCATTGTGCCTCCCATGTTTCCCACTATCAAATATAGAAGCCTCAACCCATTAGAGGTTGTTCTAATGATACAATTTAACAGTCCCTTGTCAAATAATTTTTTTTTAGTATACAGTAGCTGTTTTGTAGTTATTATGACCTCAGCAAACTATATTGTGCCTCCCATGTTTCCCACTATCAAATATAGAAACCTCAACCCATTAGAGGTTATTCTAATGATACATTTTAACAGTCCCTTGTCAAATAAAAAAAATATTTAGTATACGTAGCTGTTTTGTAGTTGTTATAACTTGAGTAAACAATTTTTAATTGTAGCAGTTTTTAAAGCACCTAATTCATTACAGCTGGTTGATTTCATAACTACATGTGTGTATACGTGGTATCAAAGGGAGTACTTATAATGTCAGACATCTGTTCAATAAGAACTGTAAAAGCTGGGATCTCTTATTTTCTGAATCATCTAATCTCTTTCTGCATCTGTCAAATCTTGTTTGTTTTCCATCACTTTCAGAAATTATAAGATACAATGTATATATTGAATTGGCACACCATGGCAAGATCTAGTTATAGAAGAACCCAAAGTTCTAGATGAGAGAAACCCCCCATAGAATTGATAAATACCTCAGTGAATTATTTTTCCTCATTTAAGATACAAATCAAGCAGAATGCAGGGCACAAGCCAACACCCCACTGATGATGCAGTAGCCCCCTTCTTATAAGACCCCCCTTATGCAATAAAAATGTGGCCTTTAAGAGAAGTGGCCTTTATTGAGAAGTGCCCCCCATAAAAAAAGAAACTTGTCATTTCCATCTTCCAAAGTCATCTGTGTCCAGAAGTTTTCTCGTCCACAACAAGAAACCTTGCCCTTCTCATCTTGAGAAGTCATCTGTGTCAACAAGTGTCCTCCCTCAACACAAGAAACCCTGTCCAATCCATCTTCTCAGGTCATCTGTGTCTACAAGTGTCCCCCCCCCCCCCCTTAATACAGGGAGCCGTGTTTTATTAAATTCCTTTGGTAGATTAACTCCAGATCAATACAAATATTTACATGTGTTAACATTGTATAAGACAACATTGATATACATGTATAATTACCATGTCTAATTATAACTACAACAGACTAAGCATCATGTACCTAATTAACAATAATTTATACTGAATAGACAAATTCCGTCTTGTCTGGTACCTCCAGCTGAATTAACCTGAACTTTAAAATTGATTGAGGGCTAGGGTTATGGTGTTTAAAGCCACTTTCAACAATATTTCAGCTATATCATAGCACAGATCTCTGAACAATTGTTTGCAGGGATTGAATACAGTCATATTGCCATTGCCAGGTGGGCCCCCTATTGACCCTAATCCCTACAAATAGGTATTCAGTCATATTGCCATTGCCAGGCGGGCCCCCTATTGACCCTAATCCCTACAAATAATTGTTCAGAGACCTGTGATCATAGCGTTCAGTTTTATAGGTGGAGGAAACCGGAGTACCTGGAGAAAACCACTGATCTGCTGCACTTCATCACATAATGTTGTATTGTGTACACCTCGCCTGAGCAGGATTCGAACTAACAAATTCACTGATGATAGATTGCATAGGTAATTGTAAATCCAACTACCATACGATCTCGGCCACGACATCACCGAAATTAACCTGAACTTTAAATTGAACAATTAATACTAAATCAGTGAATGGATGAATTCCAACTTGTCTGGTTCGGTACATCTCCAATTACATTAACTTAAAATTTTAAAGTTAATGACTTTGTCGTCATATAAAAACATAAAATACTACCTCGTCAGGACAATTTAGAAATCATAAAATAAGAGTCAAAATTGATACTCCACTCTCTTTGCAGTGTAGAAAAATCAAACGTTTGGATGGATGAATTTTTTAAAAAGAACAAAAATAAAGAAATTCCAGAACGAGAGACTATGAAGAGATATTTTACCATAAATGTCCACTACATTGCCAGTTTTTATATGAAGCATGTGTAGTGTTGTAATAATTTAGTCAGTTTAACCCTGTTACATTCTTGTGCCTGTCCCAAGCCAGGACCTGGATTTCCAACGTCACATGTCGTGGTCTTTTTGCATTCAGTGAGTTCAGTTAAGATGAAATGCGATGATCGTTCGTTTTGTTGATATTAGTGGAATCGATGACCATCACTGTTTAAACTTTCTTTTCATAATAAGATTAAGAACTCAGATTTCTCTTTAAATAAATATTTTAAATTTATTTAAAGTAATTGATTTCAACTATGACTTTAGATTAAATATAGAAAAGCAGCTTAAGAGTTAGACTAAGAAAGGAACAGTCTCCACCCAGGTAATTAACATGTGGTCAGTTATATAGTGACATTATATAAACTTACCAGTAAATTGACTTAAGGTCAGACTTTGTTCTGATTTTAAGAGTATTTCTTCATGATTAGGCTTAAGATCAACACAATACATTTTATTATTCATAATAATCGTAATACACATGTACTTTTTAATGACTTCCTTCTGTCAATGTGTTGTTATTCTAGGGAACAACAATTTAACTTATAGTGGGGGGGGGGGAGATATGGGGGGTTCTGTCACAAAAACTTTTCCCCAAATATTTTACAAACAACAGAATTATTGGGACTACAGATAACAAATAATTGAGAACGAAACAAACGGATTTTCACACTGGGAGGTATATATATCAACCAGGTGTAAAAAAAAAGTTGACAAGGACGAAATAATTCAGATTTAAATAGATACAGTGTATAACACTTCCAATTTTAATTTCCTTTTCTACAAATTTTATCAAATGAAAAAAATATACAATAAATGCCGATTAACTTCCCATAAATCATAACACAAGTCAGTAAAAATTTTACATTTAATAATCATATATTAATCTTTATACCTAAATTATCTTCACCTTGACTTCCGATTTTAAACCTATATACTGTATTAGTCAGAATTGAAGAATTTTTATACAAAAGAAAATTATGTTATGCAGGGCCATCGTGGCCGTGATCATATTGTTGTTGGATTCACAACTACCTATTCAATCAGTGCCTATCACCACTAAATTTGTGAGTTGTAATACCGCTCATGGCGAGGTGTATTCAATACAACATTATGTGATAAAGTTCGTCAGTGACTTGCGGCAGGTCGGTGGTTTTCTCCGGGTACATAGGTTTACTCCACCAATAAAACTAACCACTTCAATATTAAACCTAACCATATGTTATGCTTTAAATTTGGTACAGTAATTTCACACATACAGGTACAAATACATGTACTATTGTCACTGTCAGTATAGTATGATTATTTTGTCAGAGAAATACCTTTAACAATCTTGGTGTCATGATACACAAAAATTCAGAATGTATATCTGACAGTCTGGGTGCATATTATGTACAAGAAATATACTTCAATTGAAATTTTTTGTTGTGTAATGTTTGGGAAGGCATTGTGCTAACATGTAGTGCCTCACAGATCTTTCGAAGGAACTGTATTGTAGTATGTCGTGCTTCACAAAACTTTAGAAGGTGCTGTACTAGTATGTAGTGCTTCACAAAACTTTAGAAGGCCATGTACTAGTATACAGTGCTTCATAAAACTTTAGAAAGCACTGTACTACATACCTGTTAACCCTCCCCCTTTTCGCAGGAGTCTCCCGCGTAAGAGCCTTATCTCCCGCATGGACTGGGTCTCATGCGCGGGAGACATTAATCTCCCGCACACACCTTTTCCTCCCGCACGATCTCCCCGCAACAAAAAAATAAAGTACAATAAAATCTTGACCTACATTTTGCGATCAATATTTCTGGAAATTCCCCATTTGGAACTCCCGCGCTGACGAAAAACGCCGAGAGATACGAATGGTAAAGGTGTTTAAATGATATCCGATTATTGATCTGTTTGACACCTTTACAGGTAAATTGGATCATGGAGATTAATTAAGGTGTTGATGATTACACAACAATTATCCACTGATTGACAATTAATTGGGGATAAGGAAGTGGGTTTGTGGCACACGCTTAGATGATTAGAAGTGTGATAGCGGCAATTAAAAATAGTTATAAACCGTTGTGCAAACAGGAGTCGGACAACCTTTGATGCTGAGGAAAACTTCTTATTTCGATCAAACGTGCAATGAATTCATCTCGGATTGAATTGTTATGGCTTGTTTGGGACCAAAGCCGATCAAAGTATTATTTAATACTAAGTTCCAGGATGGAATTGATAAACCACAAAAATGCCAAAACGTATGCTATCACCCAACGCACCAGCAGCAAAGTGACTTTTTAATTTTAGTGCTCTATGACTTTATTGTTCAGAGCATTCTGTCTTCATTGTTATTGCTTTGTTATAACCTTATGATTATGAATAAATTATAAATACAACTAATAAGACAAAAATGTAAACAATATATATTGAAATGGGATGCAGTTGGTTCAATACTGAAACAAACAAAAAGAAAACATCAATTAACAATAAAAACATGCATCAAATACATCGATAAAAAATCTCCAGTTACGAGACCAAATCTCCAGCCAAAAATTTACAAATCTCCAGTTGTAGCATAGCAACTCTATCACATGTATGCAACTACAAGGTACAATTTTGTGTGTTTAAAGGCGACGCACAAAATCTCCCCCTTAGAAGAGTTGGTAGGGGGGAGATCTCCCCCCTAGCAGTTCCCAGAGGTTAACAGGTATGGTACTAGTATGCAGTGCTTCACAAAGTGTTAGAAGACCCTGTACTAGTATGCAGTGCTTCACAGAACTTTAGAAGGTCATGTACTATTATGTAGTGCTTCACAAAACTTTAAAAGGCCCTGTACTAGTATACACAGAGCTTTAGAAGGCCATGTACTAGTATGCATAAAACTTTAGAAGTTGCTGTACTAGTATATACAGAATTTCAGAAGGCACTATACTAGTATGTGGTTCTTCACAAAACTTGAAAAGTTCAAAGAAACTTTTATAACATTATAATTACTGCATAACAGCAGCAAAATACATATTATGTAAACTTGTTAAGAATGTAAATGTCAGATAAGAAATAACTGGCATCTAATACATCACATAACTACATGAAAATATTTCTCAAAAAACATGTGAAGTTTATCTTGGTGCAAAATACAGTGAGAGACGTCAGAATTCTACAAGGATTGACTTCAGACATGGAATTTACATCTTAAGAAATTCAATCAGAAATAAGTTTCATGCATGTTAGATATATTTCACATCATAATTACATAAATTCTTCATGATTATGTCAATGAGAGAACAGGCAAGGGTAATAGTGGATTTCTGCAACGTCAATAATTCAAATAACAGCCAGTTAATTATTCTCGTAATTGTTATAAACAGTGTTATGCATGCTGTAGAGAAAAAAAAGTCTTCATACAAGACTTTGTAATATGTTTTTGTCTGGTACAGTTTTCCAAAACAAACACCCACTTTGTTGAGTCATACAACACATGTATATTAACTTGTATTTGTCAGTTAGCATGACAACAAAAATATCACCCAGGAAACAAAACAAAAAATGGGAAAAAACAATTTTCATTTCACAGCCATATCAGAAACTTCAATGTTTATTCAACTCATTGGGAAGGTTTGGACCTATAAAACTAGTTTAACACTGCCACCACTCTTTAATTGAAGTGTCTGTACCAAGCCAGGAAAATGAGCGGTCATGTACATTGTACATGTGTGTTAGGGATATAGATCTTTCATTTTTTTATTATTTTTTCGTTAGGATTTTAGAACTGTTATGACAGTGTGATATTTTTTGTTTTTCATTCAACTTGAACAACATTTATTTTTCTTAACAAATATATTTAAAACTTACTCCATAATATGTGTTTTCTTTCTCAAACTCTAACAATCTTTAATTAGGGAAACATTAATCCCAATAACATTAGCTAAATCATGAGACTTTGTCTGTTTTTATAGGTGGGGGGATTTGGACTTCACAAAGAAAACCATTTGCCTATTTAAGTCAATGATAAAACTTTATGATAATATTAGGTTGCATCAATATAAAACACCATGTGTAACTTAATTCTATCTCTGACCCTCTTCCATCCCAAGTGCAACTTAATATTATTACTGATGTTCTTAGACTCCATTCATAACTTAATTCACTGTCTGCCCCATGTGCATGTGTACCTTAAAATTTTATCTCTTAACCTCTTCCATCCCATGCTACATTTTGTAACTTTAATTTATCTCTTACTCTCTTCCACCTCATGTGTGTCTGACCCTCTTAATTTAGCTTCCTTTCCATCTGTAACTTAGTTTTATCTCCGACCTCTTTCCTTTAATTTCGTATCTTCCCTTCTTCCCTCCCCTAACTTAATTTTATCATTATTTATGACCATCTTATAGTTTAGATAATATCATCTTTCAGTGTTCTGGTGCTTGATCCTGCTATAAAATACTAAGTCATAGAAAATGCCAGACTCCTACTGTTAAATTACTCTGACATTCCATGATGTTACAGAAGATCAGCCAAGGATATAAACTATTTCTGTTTCTAGTTTTATAACTATCTATGCAATAGGCAGAGGCAGATTTAGAGGGGGCGTGCGGGGCGTGTGCCCCCCTAAAATTCGCAAAGCATATGTTATACAACGTTAATTAAGCAGTTCAACAAACAACTTTTTCATGAATGGTTAACTCGTGAACTGTAGTAAAATATTCCTACACATTGTAAATACACGTTGGGTGTGTTCGCTGATTCATATATTCCATTCTGATTGGTTCCGAGGTACCAGACATCAACTAATTTTTCACGCTAATTAAATATTATTTCTTCAGTCAATTTTACAACTATAAGAAAAACAAATCTTTACAGATCAAAGCATTTAGTAAACTTAAATCCTGATACTGATGTTCTTTCAACATCAGTATCATTCATAACCAGATACAAATTGATGAATTACACGCAGAAGCTCCATTCGGACAGGCAGTATTAACTAGAACCACCCGAAAGGACAAGCACCAAAAGTACAGACCAATTAGTGAAATGAGGAATGCGTTAAAACTAAACCAATAGTTATTTGAAGGGTTAAAATATCGTGATTGATCAGTCATTAGTTGAACAATTCGCATCACAGTTGTTCAAAAAAAGTTTTACTTTAGGTTCTTATAACCTGACAAAAACATACTGTTAACAATTATCCACCAAAATTAAGACTCAAAGTCTGATAAAAATGGTGTGGTTGGTTCAAAATTGTCATTCAAATAAATGTCTGTAATTCCCCAAACCCTCAGAGCTTCAGGGGGGCTTCGTCCCCCTGGGCCCCCTTTGAGGGCTCTGCCCTGGACCCGCTGGGGACCTTAAGCGGTCCCCAGACCCCTCACGTACTCACACACCCCCTAACCACAAATCCTGGATCCGCCCCTGATAGGTGCCTATCACCACTGAAGTTGTGAGTTCGAATTCCAAGGCATACTAGATACAACATTATGTGATAAAGTTTGTCAGTGACTTGCGACAGGTCTGTGGTTTTCTCTGGGTACTCTGGTTACCTCCACCAATAAAGCTGACCGCCACGATATAACTGAAATATTGTTGAAAGTAGCGTTAAACACTTTAAAACCAAACCTCTTCTCCTTGTTTTGCTGCGACTCTTTCAAATTTAAAACTTTTAAATAAGAAAATTAATCCTTTGATGAACTCTTAAAATTAGTAAAATATAAATCTTTAAGCAGGATGATATACTTGAAAGTACTTATAATATAACACTTCAGAAAGATTACATTACACCTTATTATTTAACAAATATAGACATATCAAAAACTCTTTTTTTTTCTTCTATCTAAAATTTACACTGAAAGTGTCCATGAATCATAATTCTGTCATGAATGGGATCAATGGTACGTAATTGTTATCTTAATACAATAACCAGTTCTAACGATGAGCACTGGCCCAAGACCAGTAAAAGTTTGTTCAGACCAGTAAATTACAATATTCATTTCAAGGACTGAATAACTATTCGTACCCAAGAATTACAAGTATACCAGTGTTTCCCAATTGGTTAATTGAAGTTGAATGAACATTCGGTCCAGTAAAAGAGTACAAATAACTGGACCCAGCATCAAGTTTACAGGACATTCACATACTGCACAGAGGAGGTACTCAGATTCCTACTGGTCCTTTGGTCCAGTAATTAATAACCTTATACTGGACCAAACCTATTTTTACTGGACATTGCCGCATGCCCGAAGGACATTGGGAATGACTGGTATACAGAGTAACTAGTCATACCCAATAATTATAAGCCTACACAGTAAATAGTTCTACCAAGAATTACAACCCTACATGGGAAAGACGGGAGTTGGACTTGACAGGTTACAATATCCAAGACAATTTTATCCACAGGGATTGTTCATTAACCATTATGATCATATTTCTAAATATTACAGGGTGTTGACAAGATGTTCTTTTAACCAATATAAAGTTAAAATTGTTTATAAACAAAAGTTTGATTACTACTTATCAAAGTAATATGGATCATATTCTTATTTTCCATTTAAAACAAGTAGGTATTAACTAAAACTCTGGTCACTGATCTTGAAATTAACCTAGCTAGCATCAAATTAATATGAAATAGACTATAAATCTATTACATTTTTATAAAAAGATATATATACAGATCTATTAAAGAATAATTGTCATGTTAATTGCAGTTCACTGCCCTTATAATACAGTACTGAAACTAGTGCTGTACTCATCTCTGTTTATTAGAGTGTGAAATCCACTGTGGCACGGTAGCCAGAGGCTATGAAAAATCATGTCGGTCTGTCCCAACAGTACTGAAACCAGTGCTGTTCATGTCTGTTTATTAGTGACCCAATGTGTGAAATTCCTTGCGGCACAATAGCCAGAGGCTATGAAAAATTGTGTCTTTTCCCAACTATACTGAAACCAGTACTGTTGATCATGTGTGTTTATTAAGTGACCAGTCATTGGTACAGTTACCGCATCAGGGGTGTAATGGTTAGCATGCTCGCTTCGAGTGCGGTAGATCTTGGGTCTAACCAGACTATAAAATGGGTATTTGTTGCTTAATGCTATATTAAGGAGAAAGAGCAAAAGATTGGTTGGCTCAGAATCAGGGTAATGTGTCCGAGTGGAGCGACATGTCTATCCGCAGACTGTTGGTCTAGTACATGTAGCGGATCTCATCATCATCTCTTTGAAAATTAACTTGTTCTCGTCATGATATACAAATGTAGCTGAGAAATTCCTGAGTTGGCGCTAAACAACAATCACTCACTCATTCACTCATTGGTACAGTTTGTATCTGTTTATTAAGTAGCCAGTCATTAGGATTATGAACTAAAGTATTAGTAGAGCATCGAAAGACACATATTTCTCTTTTCAATTTGATCAATTAAGAACCAAATCACAATGAAGCACCTCTTATGAGGTTGAAGCACTTCTTATACAAACCTCAAACTCCAAAGTACAGATATAATAATGACAGACACTCATAGAAATCCATTCCCTCACTTAGACTGGCACAAAAACAACAGAAGGAGGGTTAATGACTTCCTAGCCATAATATTGAACTCATTCACAAATTAAATCTCTTAAAAATATACATTATATATTTGTAACACAGAGTCTTTCTACATTAAGAATACCTTTAGGGGGTTAGGGTTATGGTATTTAACGCTTTTTTTCAACAATATTTCAGCTACAAATGTATATCGTGACGGTCAGTTTTATTGGTGGAGGAAACCGGAGAAAACCACCGACCTGCCGCAAGTCTCTGACAAACTTTATAACTTAATGTTGTATCGAATACACCTTGCCTTTGCGACATTCGAACTCACAACATCAGTGGTGATAGGCACTGATTGCATAGGTAGTTGTGAATCTAACTACCATGCGATCACAGCCATGACCACCCCATGTATACCTTTAAAAAAAGGTCTTTAGAAATGAGAAATGCAGGTTTACCTCTATGTCAGCTATAGCTGACAAATTGCTATTCCATCTTTGTTTACCAGTGTTACTTTATGTCTTTATAATAAATTTATTATTTTTTTTATTTTGTCAATAAAAGCAGTGCTCCATAACTTTTGACTTTTAGTTGACTTTCAGGTAAATTTTCTATTATATTATATAAATGTTTATGTTAATTTTGTATTGCTTTGACCGATATGTATGAAGTAATCTTAATGTAAATAAATAAATAACTAACTTATTATTTATTGGGTTGATTGTTAATAGATGTAATTTGATGTACCATTTAGAAGGTTTCCATGAACAGTATTTCATCTCATGGTACATAAAACTGGGTTAGAGTTATGGTGTTTATCGCCACTTTCAACAATATTTCAGTTATATTGTGGCGGTCAGTTTTATTGGTTGAGGAAACCGGAGAACCCGGAGAAAACCACTGACCTGCCGCAAGTCACTGACAAACTTCATCACATAATGTTGTATCGAGTACACCTCGCCATGAGTGGGATTCGAACTCACAACATTAGTGGTAATTATTTAACATTAAAACCATTTAAAATCAAATAGGCACTGATCGCATAGGTAGATGTAAATCTAACTACCATACGATCGCGACAATGACGGTCCCCAAAAACTGTGTTTAAACTGGAATGAAACTTCACATACCAAAATATGGTTGGGTTATAAAAACGTAGATATCTAATTTAGTGTTCTAGATACGTTTTTGGAATAACCTTCTTTAGGTACGGTCACAATCAAAAGTTTGGAAATCCAAATTATCTAAAAGTCTTTGCAAGAAAGTAAACCAAGGGGCCTAAACAGGTTACCTATGCCTGGGGGAGGCTGACCCTAGTTTTAATAAATTACATTATTTAGAAACGGTAAATTTCAAGCATAAATGCATAAAGGACACCCTTTTAAAACAATTAGAACATTGCCTGTTTCTGCTCTTCTTTGTAAAATTTGGTAGCTGTCTTAGAATTTTAGACATTGCGAGATGAACACAATGTATGTACATTGTCGCCAAAGGCTGGCTTTTGTGCCTCATTCTAAACCTCAATACAAATAAATTTATATATCTACATTGTAACTAGTTTTGACTACCCACCCCCTCTTCCGCCTGACATAAAAAAAAAAATTTCCATTTCTGCTTCATGGATTGTTATGCATGAATCAATTTCCATGAGAAAGTGTATGATAGCACTAAAAATTAAATTTATTGAGGTAAAATTACATTGATAGATATAAAAAGCAGCTGCATGCAAAAACATGACATGATTTATTGTCAAGTTTTTAAAATTTGTAATCCATATTAATGAATCACTTTGTGGTATATATTTAGTAGTATAATCTTGTTATGTGATGCTTTGTGCTTTTCATTCTTGAGTCATGTGAATACTCAGACAGATATCAATATGTGTTTACATATTCCAGGGACAATTTTATTTTTTTTTAATAATGGCAAGCATTGTTTGGAAACTCAGATTCTTTTTTACCAGGTGTTAAAGTTTAAATTTATACAGTTGTTAGGCTTGTAGTTTGACATCAATGACCTTAACCCCATGTCCATTGGGACCTTTTTATTCAAATTTAACTAATTTAATGGCTAATTCTGATGAGCTATAATATAAAACAGAATGTCAATATCCAGCATTTCCACTTGTTCTGCTTCTTGTCTATTTACAAGTAAATGTTCTTGTCATACGTATACTGTAATGCATTGTTAAACTTTTCACACTTATCTTATAAGAAGAAATGCATGTTCTCCACCATGTTATTCATTCAAATGACTGACACACACTTGATGATATCAATCTCACTTTCTAAGCTGAGGTTTAGAAGGTAAAATTGTGTGACATTTTGAAAATTGCTTTATTGTATGTCACTCTTCGATTATTCAACAAAAAATAACACCTTTATACCTATTCTAATTTTTTCCTTATAAATCTATTGTGCTGAAGATTAAAAGAAATATGTACTGGAAAAAAAAGATATAGGAATTTATTTGTATATTTTGAATGCCCATATCAGAGAGGAACCATTTAGTGTACCGGTAATAAAAAAATATTCCTCGTTTTTCATGAATGCAACAAATAACATATAATAAAAATCTACATATAAAAAATCATGCAAAAGTTCAAAGGTTTGAAGAAAAATATGTGTACATGTATACCATTCAAATAACTATACCACCATCATTTCTAAAATATGCCAATAAAAAAAGCTGAATTCGTAAAATTATTGAAAATGAAGACAAGCAGTGCATATTTGTTAGTGTTACCATTTAGAAAAAGGACCGTAGATGGAAGTTCTAAGGTTCTGGTAGGTTGTGTTACTTTAGGTCCTGTGGTACAAAACAGACATGGCTATACAATATTCAGGCTTTGTACTACATTGTATGTACAAGCACACAGATAATGATTGTAGTCTTCTTTATATACAAATCAAATATAATCAGTGCAATTTGATCTCAGAGCTATATTTTTTTGCACAAAATATTTCATCAGATATTTAAGATGCTTGCAAAATATAATATTAATATTAGATGCACGCAACAATTTTTATATTTTGAGAGTCGTATAAAATCATTGAAACAGAAAAAAAAGACGCTTGCAAAAGAAACTGAATTTTCTTAATTAGAATAGCATGCATTAAATGTATCTACTGTTATGCTTGTTTTAGTTTGGTACACAGTTAGTATGCATTATGGAGTTCGGGATATTTTTTTTTAAATAAAATAAAATGGACTAATAACATACATGTAACTACTGAACTACTGTCTTAAGCATAACATCATGAAAGGCTTTTTATGGGGGGGCCACAATTTTCAGTCCGGTTAGTATTTAGTAAATATAAAAAAGTTTTTAGATTTTTTTTAACATTATTTTTTCTCTAGACTGAAATTAACATACATTTGACTACTACAGTTATATCTGCCCATGTGATAACCCCTATTAGATAATCACCTGCATTAAAAGGTCACCTTTTTTTGTCCTGCCATAGAAAATTTCATATGAATTGAATCTCTTTTAAGAGGTTACCTGTCTTAAAAGACCATTTCCAGGCCTCAACATTAACGTTTGTCCGATTGTCCTGTACAAGAGAAAACTGACGTCGGATAAGTAGATCTTGTATCATGGTTGTCCGACGGGACAAGTGAAAAAATGACTGTCCTACCTTTTAAAGGTTATTTTCTATAATTAAAATGTGTTGCTTTGTCATTTTTACAGGCCTACACTTCGTAAATAATTATTTTAATGTGTGTAAAATTATCGGTTTCCATTGAAATACACTATCACTAATTACAACGGTGAACCAAGAGATATTCCGAACATATACTTGATCCGTATCTTTTCAGCGATTTGATTAAACGACAACTGGCATTAAGTAATGATGATGAAATAAAAATAGATTTGTTTATAGTGTTTCCTTCCCTTATACAATAATTCTCTGGAAACATAAATACATGTACCATGCCCATCGGCATGGATCTATGATATCCCCTGATCTTAGAAAGTATGGATTTACAACAAGCGGCGGAGCTCAATTCCAGCAGAAATGTTATGGTGTCTGATGTTAATATCCATTGAGGGACATTCAGTAGCTGATTTTGATACACAATCTGCATTCAATAGATGGTGAACAACGACGTTCAAAGCATTCTGGATTCAATCCACATTATACGATTACCGCTTAGATGGGCCTGCTATTTGAGAACCAAACTTAGAAATTGATGATTAGACACTCATACCATGATGGCATTGTTTGATACCAATAACTTTATGTCTAGTGTATGTTAATTTATCAATTACAGATGTCATAATCATAATGTCTGTTAGCATTAATAATGACAGGACGAGATATAATGTTTGTGAGACAATAACCAAAACATTTTACACAAATTGCTGATAATCATTCTCTGGTTTTTATAATTTTTATTAATTTGTTTTGGACAACTAAAAGATTGAGCTGGACAAGTACTTTTTTTAGTTAGTTGTCCGAAGGGACAAGTTAAAAAAAAAAGTTAATGTAGAGGCCTGCTTTCTTCTTTGTCCCAAAGGATGATACAGGAGTCATCTTACAAAAGTCAAGATTAGGGTATTCAAGAGAGTTATCTCCCTTTTCAGTTAACAAGTTATATTATTTCTACATTTCTATTGAAATCTTAGCATTTTAATTTAAGACATAAAAGGTCATTACATTAAGCATATTATACAAACAGTAGATTACATAGTTAATTCAGTTATACAATCAGCATTAGAAGACAATGCCCTTTTATGGTAGCTAGTTAGTTGACAAGAAGGGGAGGTAATCTTGCTAACTACAAAATTTTATGGAAATCTTAGCATTTAATTTAAGACACAAAAGGTCAAGACATTAAGCATATTTTACAGACAGTAGATTACATAGTTAATTCAGGTATACAATCACCATTAGAAGACAATGCCCTTTTATGGTAGTAAGTTAGTTGACAAGAAAGGGAGGTAATCTAGCTATTTATTTCCTTCATGACTTACCGCCAAATGATCTGAAAGTAAATCCTACTGGACTGGCTCTATAGCTTCCTATTCTTCCATCTTTAAGGGGTTTTTCTACTGTTTCTCGTAAAACTGGTTCTTCATAATATCCCCGGGACGTTAAATCAAATGTTGTGAGCAAAGAACCTGGTCTAAAAATAAAAGGCATAAAATATAGCTATTTAAATTATGTCTGTCTTGACTGAATACAAATTTGGTCAAATATTTACTGAATGGAGACAAGAAAAAAATTCAATAACAAATAATTCAATGGTACACATTTCTATCTGTAAATTTGTCCATAATCACAGATTTCCCTAGCTGTTCATGACCCATAACATAATTCTTAATATGAGTAACCAGGCATCTGGTAACAGTTCAATCTCTATGTTCAACATTAACTAAATAGTTGTTCCAACAACCTGACACTAGCTATAGATATGTAATAACTATTATTACTGTGTGTTCCACATTCTTCCCATTAAAAAAGTTAGAAATCATACTCAGTTTTGTTTATTCTGCTGTTATTGTATTGCAGCAAAATTAGGTTAATAGTGGGCTTAGCCAGGTAATTTATGTATCAGAGATATAAATACTCTCTGCTAGTTGATCTAATAGAGATCTTCTTTAGCTAGGTTGGTAAAGTGGTTGCCTCCAGTACAGACGGTATGGGGTTAGATCCTAACTTGGGATATTGCAATGGAGGCAGCTGTGGTGAACTGAACCTGAAACATTTTTCAGGTCTTCATGAGGTTGGACAATTCACATCATTCATATTTAATGCAGATCTAATTTTAGTTGAAAATTCAAAAATCCACTTACTGGAGAAGAACACATTATTACCAGTAGATGCCAAAAAAAAAATTGATGATGAATGTCATTTACATTTTACATACATTTTTTGATAAAATAAGAATGCTCTTAAATCCATCAAGACCATCTTATATTAAAACTGTTACACCTTTTATAGCAATCATTAAAACTACGGAGAGGGGATAAAAACACAAATTATCTACGTTTTTTTAATATCTTTTATATTGTGTATTGTACATGTATGTATATTAGTTAGCTGTGGAAGTGTAGCTCTTATGCTATTCTTGGCGACGTATAGTCACAATTTGGGTTAGGGTGATTAATGCCACTTTCAACAATATTTCAGTTATATCATGGCAATCAGTTTTATTGGTGGAGGAAACCGGAATACCCGGAGAAAACCACAGACCTGTCGCTGACAAACTTGATCACATAATGTTGTATCGAGTACATCGTTGCCATCAGGAACTCATAATCTTAGTGGTGATAGTCAGATTGCACACTGTTATAAATCCAACTACTATACGATCACGACCATGACAGCCCCCCACAATCGTTGGAACAGAGGAGAGGAATACAAATACAAATTAACTGGTTTTTTTTTTTAAAATCTTTTATATTGTGTATTGTATGTATGTTTGTAAGCTGGGGAGGGATACATGTAGCTCCTCCGGTCACAAGAGATCCAGTTCAGCAGCTAGTATGTTTGTATGCTTATGTCCCAATTTGGTAATGTTTTGCCTTTAACAAAGAGTTATATCAATACACACAAAACATACTTACTTAAATTGTAAGACCACTACTTCTTGTATACCAGGAACATTAACATATAAACCTGTTATTACTTTTTGTATATTTTCTGCTAAACTTTTAAATTCGTTACTGTTCCTATCATCTAATTGCTTTGTGTATAATATATCAGTGAAATTCACATCTACACGATATACAACTGAAAATATAAAAAAAAAAAAATATATCAAAATTATGAAAATTCAACATGTGATATTGATATCAATAAGTAAGTGAGGGAGAAAGTGATAATTGTTTAACACTAATTGAGCAATTTTTCAGCCATATCATGACAAGAACCATTAAAGCAAACAAGACATGAAATGTGCTTGGAGTACCAGTAGCTTGGACACTGAAAAAGGTATATGATGCAATTTATACCAAGTTACTCCAAGCAGATTTAGAGAATAACCTATGAAACTATCCAAAATTATATAGTTGTGTCTATGTTAATGTTTCAAAAACAAAATGAAAATTAACACTTGTCAGCAGAAGTGTCTGTCAACAGTAGTGTCTCTCAACAGTACTGATAAAACAATCATTTACTATGATAAACATCCTGCTAAAAGTTCAGCCTACTGCAGGGGTATATACTGACAAAGTATCATCTCTCATCAATGAAGCTATATTTTTGACACTGTAAATCACCATTTGCATACATACATGTACATTGTAAATCACCAAATGTACACATACATGGTAAGTTATCAATTGTACACATACAATGTAAATCACCAATTGTACACATACAATGTAAATCACCAATTGTACACATGCAATGTAAATCACCAATTGTACACATACATGTACATGGTAAATCACCAAATGTACACATACAATGTAAATCACCAATTGTACACATACAATGTAAATCATCAATTGTACACATAGTACATGGTAAATCACCAATTGTACACATACATGGTAAATCACCAATTGTAAACATAGTACATGGTAAATCAGCAATTGTACACATACATGGTAAATCACAAATTGTACACATACATGGTAAATCAGTAATTGTACACATGCAATGTAAATCACCAATTGTACACATACATGTACATGGTAAATCACCAAATGTACACATACATGGTAAATCACCAATTGTACACATACAATGTAAATCATCAATTGTACACATACAATGTAAATCACCAATTGTACACATAGTACATGGTAAATCACCAATTGTACACATACATGGTAAATCACCAATTGTACACATACATGGTAAATCACCAATTGTACACATAGTACATGGTAAATCACCAATTGTACACATACAATGTAAATCACCAATTGTACACATACATGGTAAATCCCCAATTGTACACATAGTACATGGTAAATCACCAATTGTACACAAACATGGTAAATCACCCAACATAGTACATGGTAAATCACCCATTGTACACATACATGGTAAATCACCAATTGTACACATACATGATAAATCACCAATTGTACACATAGTACATGGTAAATCACCAATTGTACACATACAATGTAAATCACCAATTGTACACATACATGGTAAATCCCAACTGTACACATAGTACATGGTAAATCACCAATTGTACACATACATGGTAAATCACCAATTGTACACATACATGGTAAATCACCAATTGTACACATACAATGTAAATCACCAATTGTACACATACATGTACATGGTAAATCATCAATTGTACACATACATGTACATGGTAAATCATCAATTGTACTCATACAATGTAAATCACAAATTGTACACATACAATGTAAATCACCAATTGTACACATACATAGTAAATCACCAATTGTACACATACATGGTAAATCACCCATTGTAGACATACAATGTAAATCACCAATTGTACACATACATGTACATGGTAAATCATCAATTGTACACATACATGGTAAATCACCAATTGTACACATACAATGTAATTCACCAATTGTACTCATACATGGTAAATCACCAATTGTACACATACATGGTAAATCACCAATTGTACACATACATGGTAAATCACCAATTGTACTCATACATGGTAAATCATCAATTGTACACATACATGGTAAATCACCAATTGTACACATACAATGTAAATCACCAATTGTACAGATACAATGTAAATCATCAATTGTACACATACATGGTACATCACCAATTGTACACATACAATGTAAATCATCAATTGTACACATACATGGTAAATCATCAATTGTACACATACATGGTAAATCACCAATTGTACACATACAATGTAAATCACCAATTGTACTCATACATGGTAAATCACCAATTGTACACATACATGGTAAATCACCAATTGTACACATACATGTACATGGTAAATCACCAATTGTACCCATACATGTACATGGTAAATCACAAATTGTACACATACAATGTAAATCACCAATTGTACACATACAATGTAAATCATCAATTGTACACATACATGGTAAATCACCAATTGTACACATACATGTACATGGTAAATCACCAATTGTACACATACAGTGTAAATCAGCAATTGTACACATAGTACATGGTAAATCACCATTTGTACACATACATGGTAAATCACCAATTGTACACATACATGGTAAATCACCAATTGTACACATACATGGTAAATCACCAATTGTACACATACAATGTAAATCACCAATTGTACACATAGTACATGGTAAATCACCATTTGTACACATACAATGTAAACTTTAAAAGCACCAACTGTACATGTACATTGTAAAACACCACTTTGGAAAAAAGTAACACATTTCAATCATTGAACAGTCAAATTAATAGGAAAATCACTTTATTATATTGTTTCCAAATATTGAGCATTTCTGCTTAATTTTATTTATTTGAAAAAAATATTATTTTCAACTTCTTTCAGGTTAATTCTCAAATATACATGTAAGACCCATTCTGCAATGAAAAAGAGGCCTTATACAAGTGGTGGGTTCCCTTGAGAGGGACAATTTAGTAGTATTTTACTCTCTCAATGCATCTGAAATCTGGCCTGATAAGAGGGGTGGCATTATTTATAAGAGGGGGACTATTGTACAAATACAATGTAATTCAAAAGAAATTCAATATCAAGGTACAATGTACATATATATAAGGAGACAGCTTTCCAAAGAATTCAGTCATCACGATAAGCACCGTTCCTCTGGCCCAAGACCAGTAAAACTTTGTTCCGACCAGTAAATTTTTCAATTTTATGTAGAACTACATGTATATAAAAATAAATTCAAGAATTTGATTCGGACCAGTCAATTCAAATTTTCATTTCGAGGACTGCAAGATGTCTGAAAGAAGAATGGAACCAAAAAAATATCTACATACAATGTATGCAATAGGCTTGGTTTACGGTGTACGCCACTTATAATGGCGTGGCCTGACTATCTTAATTATTACATAACTGTGTCTGTAGAGTTTCCTGGCAGTCAGTACCGGTATTATAAAGCTGTAGCCATCGGCATGCATCAAAACTATCATTTTTGTCAGTTGTAGAATTTGGTAATGTTTTGTGCTTAGGAAAACTCTTTGATAAAGAGCATGTAGAAAATTTTCAATGAACATCACAGGTATTAAAAAAACTTCATAATAACATTTTCTTGCCAAATTTTACGATTTTTGAATTTGCTGATTTTTTTTACATGCAGTAAAATTTTTCTTAATGGCAGAATAAAATTCTTTGAATCATGTCCGATCAGAATTAAAACAAAATTTTCTTTTAATCGTGTCAGATCAAGATTTTGTTTATAAGATTGACGGAGTGATAGATTGGTGTTTGATGCCAACTGTAGCAATATTTCAGCTATATCGTGGTATCTTTGATTCATGTCAGATCAGGATTTTTTTTCTTTCAATCGTATCAGATCAGGATTTTTTTATGATTGACTGAATGATAGATAGGTGTTTAATGCTAACATTTAGAAATATTTCAGCAATATCGTTTTGGTTTATAATTCACAACTCATAACAATTACAGACTATTCTATACATATTATAAAAATGTTCCAAATAAAAACTCTTGCCATCACAATGAATAATACGAAATAATCATATCGTATAAAAGAAACCGTCATCATATTGGAAGAAGATTATACAATAATATCAGATGTGATCTCCGATAACACAAAATAAATGCACAGAATACTTACTACTTATTATTACATATGTATGGTATGGTGTTTTTGCTATATTTCATTATTCATTTGAATCCTCGCCAACCTCTCAAAATAGAACACAGCAAAAAAATGGTACATTGTTACTTACAATAATTCATATGTACAAATAAACATATTATATACATTATAAACATGTATATACCAGTAGATGCCTGGACGGTTTATTTTATATCTTTTGGTCCACAAAGAAACTATAAACATTTCAGTAAGCATAGAAATATTATTTCAATATTATTCCAATCTTACTTCAATATGTATTCATGTATTCCAATTTTATTTCAGTATGTATTCCAATCTTACTTCAATATGTATTCATGTATTCCAATCTTATTTCAGTATGTATTCCAATCTTATTTCAATATGTATTCCAATCTTATTTCAGTATGTATTCCAATCTTATTTCAGTATGTATTCCAGTACTATTTCAGTATGTATTCCATTTTATTTCAGCATGTATTCCAACCTTTTTTTTTATGTCTGTATTCCAATCTTATTTCAGTATGTATTCCAGTACTATTTCAGTATGTATTCCATTTTATTTCAGCATGTATTCCAACCTTTTTTTTATGTCTGTATTCCAATCTCATTTCAGTATGTATTCATGTATTCCAATCTTATTTAAGTATGAATTCCAATTTTCTCAACTTTGCTATTAACAGTTGATTGGACAAGACAGAAAATGACAATTTACACTTAAGTATTGAAACAACGTAATGTCAGTAGGTAGACAAATTTCAATATCTTTTTTACCAGGAAGTTATTAATAAGAAAGGATATGGATGTAAATGAACATGAGAGACTGTCCAACTTCATACATTTTTATTTGGACACAAATTAAAGTAAAGAAAGAGTGATTTTATTGCTGTTCAACATTTCAGTCACAGCAGGGTCTTCAATAATGAGCATTAAATCATACCCTAAAATGAGTGTGAAACGGCATCTATATATACAGGGGCAGATCCAGGATTTCAAGTTAGGGGGGGGCACACCTAAAAAAAAAAATTTCATGTGAAAAATCACGATTTTACACCAAAAAATCATATTTTTTCCAATTTTAGGGGGTGTGCCCCCCCCCCCCCCCCCTGGATCTGCCCCTGATATAGTCTGCAGTCAAGCGGTACTCCCCTGGTGCATAGAACTCTATTTTCCAGATAAGGGGGTTATCAACAAGAAAACAATACATGGGTCAGTAATCTTACAAATACATGAACCGTCATCATTTTGCCCGACATCACATTATGGGGTCACAAATAGATACAAAACTAGATGTGTCGAAACGACACGAATGTCCCCGCCATGAATATTAAGGAGGCTCGCAAAAGTTTCACACTTTTTTAATTCCCTCAGTAATAGGCTAAGAATAACAAATGAATTTCAATGTTGATCTGTAGCTTATGATTATACACTCTCATACCAAAAATCAAGTCAATATCTCAAATCATAGTGAAATAACAACTAAATATTTGGCCAAATTTCAAAGTCCAAGAGCCATAACTCAGCCAAAAATCATTGGACCGGAATGAAATGTAAACTTGATCTGTAACTCATCATTATACACTCATATACCAAACACCAAGTCAATATCTCCAAACATAGCGAAAATATGTGGTGACAACTAAATATTTGACCAAATTTCAAAGTCCAAGGGCCATAACTCGGCCAAAAATCATTGGACCGGAACGAAATGTAATTTTTATCTGTAACTTATCATTATACACCCACATAGCAAATATCAAGTCAATATCTCAAAGCATAGCGAACAAAAGTAGTCGCAACTGTTTTATTTCGGAATTACGGACATGGGTAACACTGCAGTTGTATATGTCCCGTCCACTTAGTGGCTGGGACATAAAAAAGACAGGGTTCCCATCAGGTAAACAGTAAATAAAAACTGTATATATGTTTAAAAAAATAAGATCTAAAAATTGCAGGAGTGTAAAATTCAAACACCCTACCATGCACAATACTTCCACAACAGTATAACATAAATATACTTTCAAAGCACAGGGAAATCAATTACAATAGTAAGGAAGAATATGGATGTAAATGAACATGAGATACTATCCAATTCTACACTTATTATATAGACACAAGTGAAGAAACAGAGCTTTTATTGCTATTCTGTATTTCACAGGCACAAGCATTTCTTTCTGATTTTATAATTTTTCTTAACGAGGATTCTAATCGTTTACAATATTTCATTTATATCGTGGCGGTCAGTTTTATTGGTGGAGGAAACCGGAGGACCCGGAGAAAACCACTGACCTGTCGCAAGTCACTGACAAGCTTTATCACATAATGTTGTACACCTCGCCCTGATCGAGATTCGAACTCACAACATCAGTGGTGATAGCCACTGTTTATATAGGTACATGTAATTGTAAATCCAACTACCATATAATCACGGCCATGATGGCCCCCTATAATATAAGAGGAATGACACAATATCTATTTACAGGGGGTTCTATTCATTTACAATGTAAATGGAATGACACATAATATTTTTATACAGTGTACAGTACATGTCTATGCACTAAACAAAGGTTAACACCCTATTACTCTGGTAAGAATGTTGATGACTTTACCATGCTACGTTTATGTAATTGGTTAGACATAAATTCATTAGTTAAAACTGTATAAGTGGAAATGTTCGCGTGGGAGAAGTGGGAGAAATTTCCGCTTACTAGTAATTTGTGATCAACTAAAATGCACCAAAAAAAAACTTACACGAACCGTTTTAATTTCCATATATGTTTTCAATATAGGAAATGAAAATGTTTTTGCAAAATGAACCCCACACAAATGGCTTACAAAACAAAAATTTTCAAAATTGACCCCTACGTGAATGATTCACAGAACACAAATCACAAAGTTTACCACTCAAAATTAATCATATACGTATATACAGTTATATCAAACAAAATTATACTATTAAAGACAGGGAAGTATAAAACTAACTGGTACACAACAGAAAGAATAAAATCTTTACAACTTATGTTTGATCTGCTGATAAATATTATTTGGGTTTCAGCAGACATCAAATCACTGGGTTGTAGCTATAGGCCATAGCTTTGCATAATTATATTAATCACTTATCATTGTAATGGCCCTTTTGATTGCATCTTCGCTAGCCAAGGGTTACGATCCGCTCTGTTGAGCGGATCGTAACCCTTGGCTAGCGAAGATGTTTTGATTAGTAAATTAATCAAAATCATTGTAATGGCCTGTTTGATTGGTTAGTTAATCGAGAGTGTTCTCTTCCATTTATTGTTATATAAGTAATTAGGAAAATCTTCTCACATTTAGCCAGTAATTATAAGCTACACTGTACATGTACATTGGCAAATTTGTCCACTACCGGGTAAAATAATCACACATATATTGTACATTGTACCAGTTTTCAGGACATGAAACAGAAAAAAAGAACAATAGGAAGAACCATTTCTAAATTGTTGTGATTTGATGTTTCCCAGGCAACTCGTAAAAATCCACAAAAATCGGCACTACTCAATACATTTGATCAGTGTTATTTAGATGAACAAATTATTTACTGCATGTTTACTTAAAAAAATTGATTGCTCCCTGGTTACACATCCTATAAAAACAATGGTCGAAAAGCCAATGCAAAATCACCATATAAACACAAGAATAAACCCCCTATATCTGACATTTAAAAGGATGACAAAGAGCATAATCCATGGTGGTACCAATAACTTCTTGTGTTCAAGGATTTCCTTGATAAAGTGTTGCTGCTATCAAGGAAGCAACATTAATTAACTGAACCATGGGTTCCTAGCGGAAAGTTAAACTCATCACTTGTAAAGTTCAACGATCGCCAACATGACTTTTTTAACCGTGACAGAAAATCTGTGTAACAGATGATCATGGATTTGTTCCACTCGTCGGTCACAGTACCATCCTTCTTTTCTTGTTCATCCAATATGCATTATCGCCGAATATGACTCATCACCAGAATTTTATCATTAGTAACTCAAAGGGTGACACTATTTGAGCAGGAAATTTGCTATTCCAAAGTTCAACCTCAGTTTTTAGTGGCAGTCATGTTGCTCAATCTATAAGGTGGTGTTATGAGAATCACTTTCTTTATCTTTTGTCCTTTTTTTTCTGGCCATTCGTGTATTGTCTGTCCTGCTTCGATTTAAGGATTCTGTATCTTCAAATTCTGATATAAGTTATTATAACACAATAATTTTATAATGTCATTATATTTTGATATGAACTTCTATATAAATGATTAATCTACACATTTTGTATGTATATTTTCTAAATGTGCTGAGTAAGTTATTAATATTATTTATCATGAAACTTGGGTCTTAATCAAATTTAAGAATTTTATTTTTTTTTCTTCATTTTTAAAGTTCGTTGTCTTTACACATGCATGTCTACACTGCACCACATGTGTGGGAAGACACCGGTGGCTTGTAACTTCAACACTGTCTATAAATTTGAAGTTAATTTACCATTGCATCTGTACATAAACTACTTCTAGTCTACCGAAACAATAGCTCTAGATCTATGTGTCAGCCATTCTGTGCTAATTCTGGTTTCCTTTATTAATAAATTTGCCCTCTGTTTTAATTCCACTAATCAGAATTAGCCAATCTTGACATACATATGCAACATTTTATTTTATCCTCCATAATATTCTTTCTGGCAGATTATCTTTAATATAAAATATTATCCTTGGACAATATTTCAATATTAAATTTCTTCCAATGCTATTATATATTTTCCAGATGAGGTGGAAGAAATTTAATATCAAAATATATCCATGGATAACATTGCACATCATAACTTTTCAACCGGAAAAAATATTATAGAAGAAATAATCTGATTTTATAAGTTATTAATTTTCTCAATTAATTAATTAACATTGCTGCAAATAAATATGTACTTAATACTAGTGAAATACTTCTTTATTACTGCAGTATTTTTTAAATAAATATATAAATCATTACAATTACAATGTTTTTTAATAATATTCATAAGATTTTCTTGTTACTTTTCCTCAGATTTAGGAGTACAAAAAATATAATTTTCACTCTCAGTTTCATTTTTTATTCATAAAATATTTTTCGGATGGGTCAGGTGATTTATTAATCAGCGTCGGAAATAATTTTACATACAGGTACCTTAGTATAATATATTATCTGGAATAGCTCATTTGATGGATCAGGTGATTTATCAATGAGTGTCGGAAATAATATTATAGATGCGTCTCTTGATTTAATAATCAGCGTCGGACATAATACTACATACCTTAGTATAAAATATTATCCGGATTATCTCATTTGATGGTTCAGGTGATTTATCATTAATCGTCGGAAATAATATTACAGATGCATCTAATGATTTAATAATCAGCATCGGAAATAATATTATTTATCCTGCAATGACAGCATTTACCGACCAATATTTTTTTTGATATTGGTCAGTTATAAATAGAACATACAGATGTAAAATGGGGCACATCGGGGGATATTGTTTTCAAATACATACACAAAATTATTTCAAATACTGTTATTATCGTCCAGTAAACGTTTATTTACGATTTAAAATTGCAGGATAAATACAATACATGTGCACTGTCGAAGCATAGAGGTAAATATGTGTATTCGGCGCGAAACTCGGGAAAAGGCTCGGCCCCCGTTTCTAAGCCTCATACACATATTACCTATATGCTTCGACAGTGCATATGTATTGTATATGTACCTGTTTATTGTACACTAGGACACTTTTTTATAGCAATGGAAAGTATTTTATTATAAAATATTTACTGTAACATAAAATTTAATATTAAATTCTTTCCACCGGATAAAATTTCAACCGAAAAAATTATGTCTTACACATACAAATGTACATGCAAGGCCGGATTACCATATAGGCTAGTAAAGACTGCATCATAGGGCTCCTCAAGCTTGTTTATCTAAATAATTTGCAATAAGTTTACTTCAAGCTATGTAAATGTTGCTAAAATATATCATGAGTAAAAAATATTCAAGAAAGGTGCGGTCAAGTTAGAGGGTGGCTCTGTCCGAGGGGGGCCTCATAATATCATTAACCTAGGTTCCCCAAAAGGTCATAATCCTGCCCCTGCATACATGTACATGTAGAAATGCCTGTCCTCTTTATCATCAACATTTGTGTGTAAAAGGGAACATACATATATATTACAGTGAAACTTGTCTAAATTGAATCCATTTGGGACATTTTTCGTGTTCGGAATACAAATGTAGAGAGGTGTTCTGTTTATACAGGTTAAATAAATGAAGATAGACTACATTTGGACTTCATTGAAAATTTAGTTTATACAGGATCCAGATTTTGATTTATAATTCAGGGTTCCATTTAGACAGGTTTCACTGTTTCTTGTACAGGGCTTTCAATATTTTTCAAGTGTACCAGTACTTCACTATTTACTGGGGGTACTTTTAATTAAAATTTGAACATTTTTCATGAATATCTTATGCAACATTCTTTAAAATCAGGAGGTGCACAAGACCATTTTTAGTGGGTAAAAGTACCTAGTACCGACCCTTATTGAAAGGCCTGCTTGTACTTACCTTGCACAATCTCTATTTCCATGGTTTCTAAAGTTCATAACATTTCAGAGGTCAAATTTAAAATTAAACTTGTCATTTTTTGTCAATTTACAACAATTTCAAGCTTCAAATTTGACTACACTTTTTATTAGTATGTTTGGTACTTCACATTGCTAGAAGTGACATGTCATATAACATTTAACATGTACAAAAATGTACCATTATTTTATTACCATAACATTTGGGTCAGTAATATTACAGAGAATTAACACAACCAATTTCACAGTAATTTACTTTTGACATGTTATACATGTATATATATACTGCTGAAAAATGTAGCTTTAATACTTTGCAATAATTCCTTTCAGTTAACTATTAAGTGTAGTTGGTATACTAAAAAAAAGATGCTCTCTCTTACTGCCATAAAACTATCACCAAAAAACAAAGTGAAACCTTTTCTTACAGCCACAGGACTACATCTACCACTGACAAGTCTTTTACCGAACTTTACTAGAAATATATATAAAAAAACGTCTAAAATGTTAGCACAATGATATTAAAAAAAGATGTTAAAATGTAACAAAAATATAGTAAAAAAGATGTTAAAATGTAACAATATTTTTGTTACATTTTAACATCTTTTTTTGATATCGTTGTGCTAACATTTTAGACGTTTATTTATCATTTTTGTTTGTTTGCACAGTATCGCTAACACTTGTTTCCGATCCGACATCTCGTAGGTTCATACGTTGGCTACTTTTTCAGACGTTTAGGGAGTGGATGTGGTCGAGTGCGCTGGACGTAAGGCTAAGCGAATGGTGCAGCACCAATCGCTTATGTCCAGCGCCCTAGATAACTCGACCACATCCGCTCCATTTTTATGGAGCTTCAATGATCGAAGTGTTACCTTGTCTCGTAAGGAAAATCTAGAGATATACATACATGTAAGACATGTGTATAAGCGTGTGTAGATGGTACATATATACTTAATATTATAATTTGACAGCAATCTAACTCAGCAATTTTTAATATATTGTATTGGATAATGAAGAATTCATTATACAGTCACATGAAATAAAGTATATTATACAAACGTCTAGAAGCAAGTGACAACCATACAATATATCTGTCCCACTGGATCTCAAAGTTACTAAGGATACTAGGTACAAGGTATATATGAGTAACACGGTGGGCGTCTTATAAGAAACAGGAACAGCTTATAAATTACCTTTCACAAGCATCTGGGTTCACCTCTGTTTTATTTCAGTGGCATCCATGTTTTTCATCTTTTTAGTTTTCTGTGTTGTGTTTTTTGCCCTGTGTCTTGTGTACCCTATGTTGCCAGTGTCTCTGCATTGTCCATTCTGGATTGCCCCTTCGGTTTTCTCTAATGTTTATTTACCGTATTGTCTTAGAACTAACACCAACCAACCAAAGGATGACTGGCATGGCTGACATCTTGGATGAAGGTTGGATTGTCTGATATCATTTTTATCACCCCCAACCAAGATAGATTTAGCTCAGTGGTTTAAGAGAATAAAATCAAAATATGATAAGCTACCTTTTGCAAGAACCATGTGCAGGATCGTAAAAGTTCACATGACCTTTAATTTGGTTAGGCGAAACAATATAAACAGCCCTCCCCTTCAAAAAGACTGGTTGTATCAGTGATGACCATTTGAAATAACACCTTTTTAATTAAAAATAAGGCGACCATCATTTCATTGTTTCAGGCACTATATTATATATATTAACAATTGTTTAAAGTGATGCAGATCTTTTTCAGAATGTACTTATAAAATAATATCTGTTGGTACATGTGTAGTTATAATGCTTTAATACAATAACTATTACAGATATTAAATCAAACACAGAGGTGACTCTGACATTAAGATGTCTTAGTGATCTTCAATATTTAGTAAAAAAATGTCATTCACATACACAATTATGGCCTGTATAGAACTGAATGTCCAAAGCTCTTTTATCCAAAAATATTATAATGGTTAATAAATATTGACATTTTAGATTTGCTATGAGATAATTTGAAGGTAAAACTGATAGAGTTTCATAGCATAAAAAAGAAGAGCCCTTTATCTTAAATAAAACTGCTGAAAACGATTCTCCGTTAACAAACCATTTTTGTATGATCTTGGGTAAATTTAAAAGGGGGAGGGTGGCATTTCAATTGGGAAACTGTACATGTAATACAAATCAATGACCCAACCCCTTAAAAACTAAGACGGAATATAAAGTCAACCATTTTGTTGAATTATGACTACATATATATTGAAGTCGAGATTTTGAATTGAATTGTGAATATTAAAATTGGGATTTCGATTGAACAATGATGGTCTTGAATCCGGACACAAGACTATGTTGCATCAAAAGTTTATTGAACCCCTCCTCCCTTGAAAAATCCTGGCTGCAAACCTGTTTTATTGATGGAAGAAACAGGATTACGAAATGCCCCTGGATAAAAACATTGAATCTTTGCAAGTTCATATAATGTTGTATCAAGTTCACCTTAACAAAAACTCAAACTCTAAAAGTACATTTTTCTACAGATAACCAACAGCTTTACAATATTACATTTTGTAAAGTCAGAATATACCAACAAATCTATCGGCACCCAGCTACAAAAACTAATGATACATAAATATTTGTATTTTGTCTATTTTGTTTAGTGTAAATATTTACTTTCTGAAATATATGATACATGATGATGAATAATGAGAAAAAAATGAAGTGCAGACACTCAATAGATTGAGGTGATGAGAAAAAAATGATGGGCAGACTCTCTACATACAGATCGGAAGTAACAAGAAAAAAATTATGAGCAAGCAGGAACTTTTTAGATAGAAGTAACATCATCACACAGTGTAATATATTAGTCTTAGGGTTTCTGTTATGGTGTTTAATGCCATTTTCAACACTATTTCAGTTTTATTGGCAGAGGAAACCGGAGTACCCAGATCTAGAGAAAACCACAAGTCACAAACAAACTTTATCATAAAAAGTTATATCAAGTACTCCATTATAGGTGATAGGCACCGATTACATAGGTAATTGTTAATCAATGGTTGCCAGGGGCAGAACCATGGCGGGGGGTGCACCAGGCGAGCGCCCCCCTAAAATTGAAAAAAATATGATTTCTTTTGGCGTAAAATCGTGATTTTTCACACGAAATACCCCAAAATTGTTCACGTCTCCCTCCGCTCGGCGCAATTTTTTAACTGCACCCCCCCTAACTTGAAATCCTGGATCCGCCCCTGGTTGCTACCATATAATCACGACCACCCCTCACAGTGTAAGGAGTACATTGTATGGCTCAGAATCAGAATAATGTGCTCGATTAGAGTGACATGATTACCCTGGGACTGTTACTTCAGTGAGCTAGCATTATTATACTACATGTAAGTGTAACTGTGTTGGTCTAGTACAAAGCAGACATCATCATTATCATCTCATCGAATGTAGCTTGTTCTCCCCATGAGATAGATGAAAAATTGCTCATTTGGTGTTAAACAACAATCACCTCCACCCCAAACATATATACTTACTCCTAAAACTGTGCGACAGAAAGATATAAGGAATGATGACCCCCTAATACCCTCACCCCAAAATAAATCCCATGGTTCAAAAACCACCAGATTGCTGATCATTTGGCAGTAAGCAACAATCACCCCCACTGAAACACAGCTATATATAAGGAATGATGACCCCTGTGACCTGTCTGCGCTCCCTTCTTCCCCCAAAAAAACACATCACACAGTTCAAAAACCACAAGATATAAGGTGTAACTGTAGAGTGACAAGATGATGATCTGTCAGTAATGAAGAAAATTATTATCTTTTCTTCCTTTTGGCTACCACTCAATTAGGCTAATGACTGTGCGTACAATGTAAGTACTCTTAATTATACATGTATGTACATGTATTGTATATCCTGGAGAAGAACGTGGTTTCCTTGGGGGGCTGTGAACGAATATTTGCTCCACCTAATATTTAGTGTAAACAATATTTTATTTCATAAAAATGCATTTAATAAATATTCATGGCAGTCAGTTTTATTGGAATTATATAAATAAAAACAGCCAACTCAATTTTTTTTTATTATATTCCAAATTATCTTTTCTTATCTTTATAATACATATTTTCCATCACTCAAATTTTTTTCTATGAAATGTCAATCGAGTCAAACCTGTCTTAGGTCATGACCTTCCAAGGGAACAATGAAATATGGTTACATAAGACAGGTGGTCACTAAATACAGGTGTAGTTAATATGAAATGCACTGTGAAGATAATTAAAATTAAGGTCACATAAAGTTATTGCTTAATAGAGGTGGTCACTAAAGCAGGTTTGACTAATTAAAAAATCCTCAAACATGCTATAGAGAAATGTACAATTATTCAGTTTTATATTTATGCATGTACACTGAATGTATAACATTTTATTTTTTCCTCCATAATATTCTTTCCGGCAGAATATTTTTAATATAAATATTATCCTTGGACAATATTTCAATATTAAATTTCTTCCAATGCTATTATATATTTTCCGGATGAGGTGGAAGAAATTTGATATTAAAATATATCCGTGGATAACATTGCATATTATATTTCATCCTGAAAAAATATTATAGAGGAAATAATCTGATTTTATATGTTACTAATTTTTTCAATTAATTAATTTACATTGCTGCAAATAAATATGTACTACTAGTGTAATATTTATTTATTACTGAAGTATTTTTTAAGTAAATATATAAATCATTACAATTACAATGTTTTAATAATATTCATAAGATTTTCTCAGCCGCTTTGGTTGAGGAGTACACAAAATTTAATTTTCACTCTCCGTTTCATTATCTTCTTCCGTAATATACTGTGGTGATACTTGTAAATCAAACATTACTAGTTTCTGCATTCTGTGGATACTTTTGGTCTTGTATATATGTAACTATATCATTGTATTCTTCTTCTTCCATTATTTAATATCTACTGTTACCAATGAATCCAATTTTTAATATATTTAAACTTACACGACTCTATTGATTTTTTTATGGGTTTGAATACTACTCAATCTGTCATTTAAATTGACATGGTTCTGGCTATAATATATTTTCCGTATATATATATTTACCTGTAAATTGTATTTATAAAATAGTTTCCGGATGGGTCGGGTGATTTATTAATCAGCGTCGGAATTAATATTACATACCTTAGTATAAAATATTATTCGGATTAGCTCATTTGATGGATCGGGTGATTTATCTATGAGTGTAGGTATTAATATTACAGATGCGTCTTGTGATTTAAAAATCAGCGTCCGACATAATATAACACACAGATCTTAGTATGATTTATTATCCGGATACTTTTTTATAGCAATGGAACTTTTTTATAGCAATGGAAAGTATTTTATTTTAAAATATTTACTGTGACATAAAATTTAATATTAAATTCTTTCCACCGGATACAATTTCAACCGGAAAAAATTATGCCCTACATATGTAACTCCCATTTCTGAATGTCAAGGTCAAAGTCTAAAAGTCAAACTTGCTAGTAAAATAAGCACATACATTTGTACATTTATCGATAATTTAAACATTTTTCCTATTATTTCACAGAATGTTATTTTCAGTATCAACCTAATGTAACTGACTCTGATACTGAAAAATATCGGTCAATGTGACGTGAAGAGTCCAACCTTAATTTTAAAGGTCTTGAAAGACATTATCACCAGTTATATAGTATCATAAACTGCCATATTCTATATTGATTGTTTGTATTTAACAAATGTACTAGTATATATAACAACAACAAAAACTGACTAAAAAGAACCACTCATACACTCAAAGCCATTAAAACTTTTTATATCAATTTCACTTATTCCCTCTTGGTTTTGATTCTGATATTTCAAATTCATACATGTATATGCTTACATTTACCTCTATAACTGCTTTTTTTTTATATCAAGGTCACTCAGCTGTGACCCTGGCCTCTGACCTTCATTCTATAACATCATATGATTATATCACTTTGTACATTTGTACTACTAGAATGAACTTTTTATTTCAATGTGGCTTCTTATACCCTTCGACCTTGATTATGTAATGCCATGCAGCTTACCTCTGTAACTGACTTTTTCATCAAGGTCACCGCTGCCTTCTTTCCCTGATCCAATTTCGTCATTTAAGAAATCTTCATCATCAGTTATAGCACGTTTATCAATTTTATGTACACTTAATCCTTCATCTATAAAATCAAAATCTTTTTCCTGCAAAGATAAAATAACATATATTGTATGTACACAGTATTTGGATTAATTTTCAAAATTACTTGGACTTTCAGCCAAATTAACACTCCAGGTCTCTTTCATAGACTAGTGCAAAATATAGAGGACCAGATATAAAACTTTATAAGCAATTCTTATAAGTTGAGTGTTATAAGGAGAGATAATGAAATCGAAAGACATGAATGTATGTGCTGTGATTGTCTCAAAAGGGTGGCTAATTAAGTCTGTCATTTTTAGCAACACAGCTACCTTTTCATTTTACCCATATTACCAAAGGTAGATTTGAAAACCAATATAAATAACGTTAATTAGATTATATACATGTATATAATGTTCAATATCACAGCGTCCTTTATAATAACATGCTATTCACCCAGTGATATGTGAGGGTTGGAAGTTTCCTCACACGTGGAAAAGATTTGCATGACCGAATCATTTCACTAAGAGATGAGGTTTGGGCCCATAAAACTATTTTAACTCTCCCATTTTTCACTGCATCATTTCACTACGAGGAGAAATTCGGGTCCATAAAACTAGTTTAACTCCCACAATATTTTATTGAAGTGCCTATATCAAGCCAGGAAAGTGATCGGTCATGTGATAGGGGTATCGATTTTGCCTCTTTCCACAATTTTTTCTATTGGATTTTGGAACTGTTCTGACAGTGTGATAGTTTTTATTTTTCATTTTAATCCTAGTACATCGACAACAGAGTCTGATGTGACCTTTTTTAACATTCCTTTACTATAAGCCTTAGTTTTATGACATGTATATTAAACAGTTTGATGAAATCGAACACCCTCATGTTATTTTAACACTTGTAGTGTCTTACCTGCCAATCGGGTTTTGAATGATGAACAAAATATATATAAGATCTAAATGTACAAATACCTACATCAAAGATTTAAATTGGATTTTCAGTGGTAAGTACCCAGGGATCATCGACCTAGTACCCAATATACTAGAAGAAATGTATTTTGATACTATTTTCTGAACTCTCGGTTATTTACGATGTAAGATATCAAATTATTCTAATTAAATTAGGACATTAATAAAAACGACATTTAGTTAATACAGGACATTTATCAAAAGGGATTAACAGATTTAACCCAGCCACATATTTCTGCCTGTCCAAAGCCAGGACCATGATTTCTAACACTATGTCATGGTTTCATTTGTTCAATGGCTTGCGGTGAGAGGTGGTTGTTCATTTTGTTGATATTGGTGGAAATGTTCATCTAACTGTTTCAAACATTCTTTTCGTAGGGCATGTGCATTTGTATATCTACAATTTCATTTGTGTTCAATGGTTTGTTTGAGGTAAGAGGTGGTTGTTAATTTTGTTGATATTGGTGAAATTGTTGTAATTGATCATCACCATTTTAAACATTCTTTTTCTATTAAAAACAGGGCATCTATACCTACATGTACATATTACTGTCATAGTTTGCTTAATTTGGTTAAAATGACATACAGAATTAAATATAAGACAGATTTGTACCTGGTAATTACAGGGAAGAAATATACTGTATAATAAACAGGTTAATTATATAAAAGGTACCAGATCTGGCTTACATCCTACTTATCACAGGGGCGGATCCAGAGGGGGGCGCACCCGGCACGCACCCCCCCCCTAAAATTGGAAAAAATATGATATTTTGGCATAAAATCGTAATTTTTCACACAAAACACCCCAAAAATTTTCGCACCTCCCTCCACTCGGCGCAAATTTTTTAAGTGCATCCCCCTTAACTTGAAATCCTGGATCCACCCCTGTATCATATATACAATCTATATACTTTGCATAGCCACTGTTTAAGGTTAAGGTTATGGTGATTAACACTGACAAACTTTATCACATAATATTGCATCGAGTCCACCTCAACTGAGCGAGATTCGAACTCACAACGTTAGTGGTAATAGGTTGGCACCGATTGCATAGGTAGATGTAAACCCAGATACCATACAATCACGACGACCGCTGAAGCTCATCAGCTTAAAATAGATTTGATTTAATTTGATTTATTGTGCTTAACGCCACTTTCAGCAATATTTCAGCTATATCATGGCGATCAGTTTTAGTGGTGGAAGATGCCGGAGTACCCTGAGAGAACCACCGACCATGGGCAAGTAACTGGTAAACTTTATCACTTGCGGCTGCGAATCGAATGCACCCTTTTTGTTATTTACAAAGCCAGGCACGAACCCATGCCGTATTGGTGATAGGCTTATATGAGTTGTTAGGTAATCCAACTACCTAACTCAATGAGCCACCCGGGCCCATGTACATGTACAGTAATACAGTATAAATGTGTATGCATGTACCCTGGGAATTTCTTTAATTTTTCACGGGAAAACTGTTTCATATCTTATATCATTAGTTAGGATTGGGGTTATGGTGTTTAACACCACTTTCAACACTGAATATTTCAGTTATATTGTGGTGGTCAGTTTTATTGGTGGAGGAAACCGAAGTACCAACAGAAAATCACTGACCTGCTGTAAGTCACTGACAAAATTTATCACATAATGTTGTTTCTAGTACACCTCGTCTGAGCGAGATTCGAACTTACAACTTTAGTGGTGATAGGTACTGATTGCATAGATAGTTGTAAATCCAACTACCATATGATCACGACCAAGACGGCTTCTAGAGTGTACATGTATAGAAACACAGATGAAATGTGTATGCATGTACCATGGGAATTTGTCAAATTATTTTTCACAGGGAAAACTGTTTCAGATCTTATATTATTAGTGAACCAGGTCTAATTCAAGGCAACTTGTCTAAAAAAAATCTACAATCTTTTCAACTTAGATGTATATATCAGACATTCATACATTAAGCATGTGAATTCCATCATTAAAATATGATCATATCACACTTTAATAGCCAGCCTCTGCAGTTTTACATCATGTCATATTGATTATTAATAGGACTATAAAAATACTTAACAATTTTATCTTTTCAAAATTGTAACTCAATTTCTAAGAATTTCTCTAGGAATGTTGAATATTTTTGTATCTGTATCCAGTAATCTGACGTTACACTTTTTATAATTATTTGGAGAAGTTTTTGCAAAATAGATATGAAAAGGAATATGAGAAAACACAAAATTGTTAACCTACATTTATCATCAGTACCAAAGGTTATCATTAAAATTTGAGCAGATTAATAATAGCTGCAATTAAGGTGGACTTGGCTAATTCAAGAATTTTCGAATTTTATTAAAAGTGGCAATCTTGAATGGAGTTTGAATATATTGGATCTATTATTTTTAGAATGAAGATTACCCAATTATTCCTACCAAGTTTGGTTCAAATTTGCTGAATAGTTTCAGTGAAGATTTTTAAAATTATACATGTGTTTTACTTCCGAATTTGGTAAACGTACGAGGAAAATATCTGGAAAATATATGTTAAAGTGATCCTAATTATAGCTTTACAGTTAAAATTTGAGCCGATTTTGAACTTAAATAAAGCTGCTCTGGTCCATTTAAGATTTTTTTTTTTTCAGCTTGGATATACAAAAAATGTATAGAATTCAGACTAAAATCTGAAATCTTCTCCCAGACAATAAGAATTAGATATAGGTACATATAATGACCCAGGTACAATATAGTTGTATATCTATAATCTTCTACTGTGTAATCTTCTCTCATGCTTTAAAGTTAGCTACAGTAACGACCAATAGATACAATGAACAGCACTTCAGTCAGATTAAAACATATCTGTCATGAACCATGTGCATTGACCACTACATGTACATGCATAGAACTACACTATACATCTCATGTCTATACATGTAGAGACAAAACGTTTTTTTCTACAAGTTTGATAATTAACATACATTTGTAGGCAGATCCCCTCCCCCTTTCTGAGCTAAGTTATAGACGGGTAGAAACATGTTTTAACAGAATATTTCCAATTTTGTCCTTGTCATTTTTCTTTTTATACCATGTTTTGGGCGTTTTTTCTAAAAAAAAACAGCCCCCCCCCTTATGGAAATGTCTGGATCCGTCTCTGATTAATTTTTCTATGTTAAAAAAAAGTTGCACTGCTGGACAGTAAAAGTATGATAAATTTGACATGTACAAATGTATATTCTGTCTAGACACTGATTTGTGAGATAAACTTAAAACTTTTATGTTGCCCTATAAATCAATTTCTTACAGTATATAATACTGGATTTATCTAATACCTAAAATGTTCAGGTGACCAGTTAAATGCACATCTTTCAAACATATTAATTTTCTTGTGATAAATCAAACAGTGAACTTGACATCTTGTGAAAAACATTCCCAGTATTCAGTTACCCTATAAATGGCTTACATGTATTGTACATTGTATGCTATTTTTTTCTTATGACTTGACTATAGTATTGTCTAAATTAATTTAAGTACTATTTTAATTGAATATCCCATTTGACTGTTGTCAAAATAAACTTCAGTACTGCATACAGTATGCATTAATTGTATGTCGCATTTGACTGTTGTCTAAATAAATGTAATTGTATGTCCCATTTGACTGTTGTCTAAATAAATGTAATTGTACGAAGTTGCATTTATTAGACGACCTATGATTGGATAAAATCATTCCTAAAAATAACGATAGAAGGCAGAGCCATATATGGAAATCTAGAGAATAAGATTAATACGCTTTACTGGCCAGTGCAAATTCCATATGCCAGGTGACTGCAGCATTGTGTAATCTATTATTGCATAATTTGACCTTGACGCTGTTTGTAATAAGGCCACCCTTAAAATATTGTTTGTTTGGCATTGCAGACCCACACTATCAGCAGGTGGGTAGGTACATGTAGGTAGGGAAATTATGATTTTTTTTTTACATTTGAAAGCTTTATATTTTCAGACTGGTTTTTCACAGGAACACAGAGGAAGATATGACATTAAAGAATCAAATTTAATGCAACATAAAGAACAGCAAAAATCAAATTCTATTTTAATAAAAAAAACATTTTCTATCTGTAAGACAGACAGTTGAATTTTGAAATCAGAGCCCTATCTATTAAATCTGGCAATCTGACACTGAATGAAAAGCAAAGATGATTGGTATTGTGTCTTTAACACCACACAATGTAGCATCAGTGTTAGAAATAAAACATTCAAAATGTCTGACATTCAACAATTTTAATGCCCAAACAAAATACAGTACTCCACTGCAGACTAGTAGTTTAATGATAATGACTAGAGTTTGAATTATGCTTGCATGTCTCCCTTCATATTTGTTCTGTCATGTCCGGATGAAAAGCTTTCATCCCATGAAGCGACAATGTCAAGCAGACATCAACAATGTCTGCTTTACCAAAGATGAAGCTTGAGTCTTCTAAAAGGTCTTTCAGAACATCCTCCCATGTTTCGTCCATTGAATAACTGAAGATCTTATTTTTGATCAAATGTTCACCCCCCTTAACTGATGCATTGCAGCATAGGGGGATGCTTTCCACTGCCGGCCTCTTCGACATTATTTTCGCTTCAGCAGACCATTTTCTATTCTATGTCGTTTAAACGTTTGCTCTCAATACAGTGTACATCAAGCGCTTTTACGATCGAGATTTGAAATAAATAAAGCCCGGAACAAACTCCGCGGACACAATCGAAATTCCGGTGCAATTCCGATTTTTTTAAATAAAAAAAAAATTGTCTGAAACGCAAATAAAATAATTTGGGCGGCAAGTTTTTCAGTGGGTCGGGCAGCATTGCCAAACATATAAATCTTTATTTTAGGCCTAAAGAAATATTGTAATCGATAACTGAGACGACGTATACCAAGTGTACTTGACCAGGCTCACTATATACATGTATATGTGTGTATTTTGATTTAGCATAACTAAACACAACTTTTCTCCATTGTGTTACGTTAGTCCATTACACACCGATGCAGACGATAGATAAACGTGCAGTTACGAATCGATGCAGACGGAAAATTACAGAAGGTCAGCGGGCGGTGCTTAATTTTGTCTAGTGACCATTACGTCTTTAGCCTTAGAACTTCCAAAAAAGTCTGTCAAACATAGTTCGTGGAAAAAACTTAGTTACTGTTTCAAGTTATAGATCAGCAACATTGTACAAAAATGTTCTAAGCTCCTGTGACCGACTATGATTATTTAGACGGTCAGTAAATAGTTGAAGGGTTCGCACTAAAGCGCAGCACGAACCCTTCAACTAGTTACTGACCGTCTAAATAATCATAGTCGGTCACTAGGGAGCTTAGAACTTATATTGTATGTCCCATTTGATTGTTGTCTAAAAAAATGTAATGTTATGTCCCATTTGACTGTTGTCTAAGAAATGTAAATTGTATGACCCATTTGACTGTTGTCTAAAAAATGTAAATTGTATGACCCATTTCACTATTGTCTAAATAAACGCAAGTGCTACATTAATTACATGTCCCATTATATTTGACTGTTGTTTACTAAAAATAAGTGTTACATTAATTTGACTGATTTTCTCTTGATTATTTTCATTCATTAATGATGTCTGAAAAGACACCTATTTAAAATGTATTGCCTTTCGTGACTTTAAATGGAACAGAAGAGTACATTTATACAGACCATAATCTATGTCAAGTAGACCAGAGTAAAATGGGGGAGTTACCTTGAAGGGACATGTTTACAAAACACCCAAGAGTTCTGCACTTAGTCAGATAAATTTTTTAAAACTTATTTGGACAATTAATGATCAAAAAGACCCAAAAATATTGTCAAATACACTGCCACTGTGGGTTTATGACACTTCATTAATAATAAATATCTTGCTTCACAAAATAAAGAGTGGATACAATAATCATGAAATTGAGTAATTTATTTTTAGCTGTCACAGAGACAAATAATACTGCCGATAATGACACAAATAAATAATCACATACAGTATATGTACACATGTATGTATTTTGAATTCAAAAGATTTGTTCGTGTGACCATAGATCATGAAAAAAGCCCATAACTTATAAGAGCTACATTTGTGTAATTGGATCTTCCACTATCCTACATTGTACTGTTATATTCTTGTAAAGTGTTATCTGTGTAGTACATGTATAATGTACAGTCCATGGACATAAGTATTCTTCACCTTCCATTTTTTACTATATACATGTAATTCATATAAAACTACATTTTTTCAAAAAAATATTTTAAAGCTATCTCTGGGCAGATTTTTATGAAATATATTTCAAGACATGCAGAATTCTTTGAATTTTATTTGTTTATCTGATAGTAATTTTTGTCTGCATGGTTTTAGTTTTCTGGTGATTTAAACACAAATGTTGATTTTTCTGATTTTATTTTTGTTAAAATATACATGTATAGCAAATTTGACATCAGAAAACAAAAATTGTCTTTAAATCATAAGAAAATAAAGGCAATCTAACAGAAAATCATGCTAAAATAAACAAATAATCTTTAAATATTTCTGTTTCTTCTGGTGCAAAAATTATCAAAATCCGTTCAGAAATGACTTCACAATAATTTTTTGGAAAAATGTGGTTTTATATGAAATATATAGCGTAAAATCGAGGGTGACGAATACTTATGTCCATTGACTGTATATATTTGTACGTCATCACATTATACATGTGTACCATGTACAGTGAGAATTCTCTTCCAGGTTAAGGAGTCTATATTGAATAGATACCTTTTATTTCAATGGTTTACTGTGGTTAACTTTTAAGTTCATTTCTTTACAAATATTGTGTATTGTGGTTTTATACTTCAAAAGCCATCTAAACATGCATTTAAAATCTATACAAAATTTATATGAAATACAGGTATGTCCAACAGACAGCTTTTATTTTTTTATCCTTGAATGACCAATTTTTACATGTATTTGTAAAATGTGGTCTAATGATCTAATAAATAAAATAATTGTTTATCTGTTTGTATATATATATTGTAGTAAATATATTGTTTACAGGTATACAGATTAATTTGGTAATCTTATACCTTAGATTTTGTCTTTACACTTGATACAGAAGGTGAATAGATTCACCTTTTTATCTTGCCTATCATTTTTATCAGGTAACCCCCAGGTGAGAAAACCACAAAGAGAACTGAATCATCAAATCTTGTCACAATTTAAATGTTAGGTGACTACAAAAAAATACGTTTTTTAAGAAAACAAGGGTCAGTTAATATTGGTCGATTTTTATTATTTGTTTAGTTTATGATGATTTTATTTGTTAAATTAACAAAAGGGATAGGGCACAAGTTTTGCCATCTTATGAAGTCTTCTCCCATTAATACAATAAATTAACATACATGTAGTATAATGATCATTCTGAGCCTACATCTAATACATACAATATGTATAGAAATATATTGTAAACAATTAACGAGTTAATAAAAAGGTTGTGTTGGATGGATGGGAGGACTTATCGAGTAATTATACTACAAGGAATCTCTCTGAAGATTTAATAAAATTGAAAACGTGTTTAAAGATATTGATATTTTCTTCGTATGTTAAATCATCAGACCCCGCAGGTTAGTAGATTGAGATCGATTGTCTGTACCCAATTTAAATTTTTCATCATGGCAAGTCTTATTTCAGTATAGTTTGGACAAGTAAAAAAATAATGGTATGCATCTTCCCGTGGAGCTCCACAGGAACAAGCAGCATCATTTACTATATTAACCTTTGATAAATAGTAATTTAGAAAGGAATACGAGTTACGAAGCTGGGTAAGAATAATATTAAGTTTTCTGGGACCATAATAAAAATGTTTCAGGATACGTTTTGTATTATCTGACTGTTCCTTTCGAATGGCTTTTTTGAATTTAGTTAATGTGTCAAGATTACGATCAGATTGATCTAGCCGGTTCCAGAGTTTAACAGTAGATGGAATTAAAGATTCAGTTGTAATCGAGAGTCTACAAAAAGGTATTATTAAATCCAAACCGTTTCTTAAGTGGTAAACAGTTGTGCTTTGTACAGTAGGAGGAATAAGTTCTCTAAGATAATTTGGTGCATGTCCATTCTTTATATTATAAAATAACTGGAGTTTCCTATTATGTCTTCCACTAGAGAGAGTAGCCCATCCTGTTTCTGAGACTGAGTACAATTTATCTGTTATTGTGAAAATTGGTAATCCAGTTACAATCCTTGCAGCATCTAGTTGCAATTTTTCAAGTTTGGTTGAATAACACACTCCACAATTATCCTATATTTCAGACATATTCAACTAGAGGCTCCCAGGAGCCTGTATAGCTCACCTGGGTATAATAACAACATCAGTCAATAAAACTTGATAACTTCGGTCAAAAAATAACAAATGTAGCCCTCGTCATTGCAAACCCCTCTCCAAAAAAATTTGGACAGGGGTTTAATGTAAGTTATCAACATTGCTGTTAAAAAACATAAATGTCAATGATTCTTCTCAAAATTTAGCTTTTGCTACTTCACATTTTGTAATAGAGTTGCTTGCGTTTGATTATTTGAGTAACCAATAGCAGTGAAAGTCAACAAAAAAATGCATTTCAAGAGGAATAACTCTTCACACAGGTGTGGGAACTTTTTTGTAGATCTTGACATGCTGAACATTTTTGCAGTTTAAACTTTCCCTCTATCTCTAATAGTTTTTGAGATACAAGATGAAAGTTAAAATTTAGAGCATTTGATGAAAAAAGGGCAAGAACTCCAAAATGGGTAATGGGATTTACTTACAAATTGCAAGGTAGGTAGATCTTGACATGCGGCACATTTTTGCAATTTAAGCTTAACCTTCAGGACACTCCAAATTAATTTCTAGTTCTTCAGACAACCATACGAAAAATATGGTAGCGAGCTAGCGATATTTTTTCTTTAATTTAAAAAAAATAAAATCTGGCCAAAGATAAAAAAATTGAGCGAGCGATTGGAATTTTGTGGATACAAGTCTCATAGATTAGTGCATGTAGTTTTCTTTAATTGCAGGATCCTAAAGTTACATAGAAATGCAGGTATAATTGTCATGAATGAAGTCAATGTCTTTTAATAAACAGCAAAGGCTTACTTCATCTACATGTACCGGTACTTCATCTTGGCACTTGAGTGTACAGTATGATATAGGAAGCCCATAGTGTACTTAGATCATTTGATGCACTGTTGATATATTTTAGCAAATAAAACACAGATGTTCCAAGAACATATCTTTTATTTGTGAAAAAAAAACAAATGTAAAAAAAAAAGTAACAAAATATTTCTATCTTGGTATAATAAAAACTTGTATACAATAATAAAAAAAAAAGTCATCCTGACTAGAAGTTGTATATATAAAAAGTCATTACAAAACAGTTGAAATCATGTATTTGTTTATTTGCAAGTGAATTTTTAATATGGTAATTGAACAGTTAACATCTCTCTAACAAAGACTCATTTCCAAGTATATAAGAACTTCATGGTGTGTAATACTTGAATGTCCAGTGTTCTCCCCAGAAATTTAAAAGTTAAAATATGACTATGAAAAAATATAGAACTGTTTTACGGTAACTATGTTCTTAAAAGTTTCATGTATTAATTGTAATGTGGTGTCACTTTTTGTGCTACCTGTATGTGCTGGCTGAGATCTTGCATGGTATATAGTCTGGTGTCTAAAATTGTCTTTGTTGAATCTTTCTTTATATTTTGTCAAACACTCTAAAAGTGATTCAATATGACTTGCTAACACTTTATGCCCTGCAGTAGTCATTGATGGAAAAGACACACATTTTGTTAGTTCCATGCAATGTTCATTTAGTTTTTCTGATGTTATAGTGGGTGGAACATGGTAACTCTTTTTGTAATCACTATACCCATGAAATCTTTTCAGAGCTTGTGGGATGGGACAGCCATTATTTTCCATTTTTTGATGGCAATGGTCTATAAACCATAAAGCATTTGAAAACTTCTTGCATACGACACTTCCTGTTTTAAGGACATCTTTTGTCCACCCCTTATCAAAATTTGATATCCAAGTGATAATATCAGAAAGAAGTCGTTGTGGACCACTGAGCTCCTCACCAACTGGCTTTGGGGGGAGCTGAAGCTCATTCTGTGCCGCTAGCATAACAGCAAAGGCATTTGGTTTATGTGGATCACAGGGTGACGTTTTGGGGATTGACTCTTTGGAAGAAATATGGAATTGTATAAATTTGCAATTTAGGTCTTCACATGTGCCGATTTTCATGTTTTGGGACACTTCAATACTAGCAGATGCCTGCGTTTGCTCTGTGATTTGGATTTTGACGATGTCATCGTAACTGTAGTCCTGTAAAATCTCTTGACATTGGGGTCTGCTTTTTACTATTTCGCATAGTTCTATAAATGTAGAGTCCATATCGTCTACTTCCAACGCTGTATTGTTAATTAGTGTCTTTGATTGTCTGTGAGACACGACGGAAATAACAAAAATCTTGCCCATTTTGAATTCCTCTACTTCATTTCTGATCGATATTTAATGTTTCTTTACGCTATTTAGGCACCTTTCTGTCAAACGTACAAGTGACTGAATTTTTTAATTCTAAATTTTGGATTGCACGCTGGCAATTGAAAGTATTTTTTTCTTGTCGACATCAAATACACGCGGCGAATCCGAAGAACGAGGTATTAATTTGGCGTGGCCTTATCTCTTATAGTTTTTGAAATATAAGACGAAAAGTATTAATATTTTAAAAATTTGATGAAAAAAGGGCAATAACTCCAAGATGGGTAATCAGATTTACTTCAAAATTGCAGGGTAGGTAGACCTTGACATGCTGAACATGTGTGCAGTTTAAACTTAACTTCTATCTCTTATAGTTATCGAAATATAAGACGAAAAATATTAAAATTTTGAAAATTTGATGGAAAAGGGCAATAACTCCAAGATGGGTAATCCGATTTTCTTCAAAATTGCAGGGTAGTTAGATCTTACTGTGCTGATCATTTTTATCCTGTCAGATTTCTGATATTATGAACAGTTTTTGAGTTATTACCCAAAAACCTGTAATTTTACCATGTTCTATTTTTAGTAATAGCAGCCATGTTGATTGGTGCACAGCATCACCGGACACCATTTTGAAACTAGACACCCTGGTGATGATTCAGACCAAGTTTGGTTCCAATTGGTCTAGTAGTTTCAGAGGAGAAGATCTTTGAAAAAGTTTACAATGTACGACGGACGACGACGACGGACGACAAGTGATGGCAATAGCTCACCTGGCCCTTTGGGCCATGTGAGCTAAAAATTGGGCAGATATACACTAAGTACAGTTTTTCTAGAATTTGTCTACTTAACCTATATTTTAATTTTCGCAGTATACCTAAATGTCTTGATACGTTTAAGATTATGTTTTCAATGTGGTTATTCCATTTAGCATCGCTTGATAAGGTTACACCTACATGTAAGTATTTATGGCTCATTGTTATAGGAATATTGTTTCCATTAAATGAGAAATTAAAATTATATCTATTATTTGTTAATTATTGTGAAGAAACTAGCCACCTAATATTTTTAAATTACCATTGCAGAATTGTTCAACTGATATCTTTAAAATGTACTGGTGATTGTCTAGATTTGGCCAAACCACGTTTATTCTGAAAAACTAGAGGCTGACCCGAGTCTGTATCCTTTATCTTGTTGTATATCAATTTATCATTCTCTAAGTATTTACATGTACATTTGTATGTCCATATTTTTTACAGTGTGTTTTTAATGAGGTTCATGGTTTCTAAGAAGATATTTTAACATTTCTGCATACATTTGTAGAATCTATTTTTTCTTCTTCCGATGGTTGCTACTTGTTATTTAATTTCAGATTAAACAAATACAAGTTTTTACTTTTTTTGGTATATTTCATCTTTAAAAATAAAAATGATTTCAAAAATACCCAAAACAGTTTGGTTGATCTTGTCATTAAATAAGTAAAATGTATCCTGAGCAGTAAGACATGTGTACTTCATTGTATATTGAGAATGAAATGAAGCAATCTGCATATAAAAATCCACTCATATACAGTACCCTTAGTTCAAGAAGTAAGCTATGACAAAATGCTACATTTATTATATGATCAAAACTTAATAAAATTAAATGTTGGGTTTTTTAAATTTATATTGTGCATGTATACATCTATTAAAAGGTTAATGGGAGGCCCAGAGACGAGACGTACCTGTACACACAGGTATGTGTCTGGAGCTCAAGCTCCCATTAAGCTTCTAAAAAAATTTAAAAGAAAATTAACAAAAAAAGTTGTTAAATAAGAGTTGTTCTCCATTCATTTGTGACATAAAATTAATGTTATTATTCAGACTTTGAATTAAAACTGCAATTAACAGTATTTCATGTGATTTCTTTCAAATTCTCCTATAATAAATAATTATAATAATAAACCCATAAAAATCACCTTCTTTACTACCCGTAATTTTTTTGCTATAGTCTGTTTCCTAAATCTATACAAGGTTCAACGAACAGCTGGGGGATATTACCCATAGTCAAATTTAATCTTTTGATGGGCTATAGCTATCTTATCATCAAATAACAGTGAAATTTTTGGCAGAGAAAAATTAAATAACCTATTACAATATAACTAAAACCTGGTGTATTATTAAGTAAACATTTATTTTAAGATAGTTAGAACAGTCTGACCATAAAGCAAAAAAAAAAATGTTGATAATATACCAGATACTGAACAAAGTTAAATTTAAAGGTCCAATTAACCTAAATTTGAATTTAAACATAAATTCTAATATTATTACATGTACCTGTATAATATATATATTATATATCTGGTTTAAGAGTGTCGTGTAATTCAATATTTTATAATTAATAGCCATACAGTAATGTAATCCAATAAAAATGTAAACAAGAGATGTTGGTATATAATACAAGTACTTAATATATTAAGTAACTTTTGGATAGTAAAGAAATTTGTTGCTATAAACAAATTAAAGAATGCCAAGCTAATAAGAGTTTTGTGGCAATATTGTCATGTAGACATTGGGTCGACTTTAATTTCCTCAATACAGACCAAGATTTTTTGATTTTTTTTAAAAAGGAACAAGCTAAGTATCTGAACAAGATTTTTAAATGACAAGATAATAGCAGTGAATTTTTCTTGATGATTGAATACTTTTCAAATGTACCAATTTTTTTGCATGTTATACAAAATATAGTTCTCAGAATTTTATCTGATTTACAATAGAAGACAGAGGAGTAGGAATGGACCGGAAAGTGAGGTCAAACTTTAAAGTGTGCATGTGTGGGCGAGAAGAGGGCAATCTAAGAGAAGACTGGTAATTATAAGCCTCCTTGCCCATTTCAGCACCTACTCCCATGAATGATTAAACAATATTCATCTTCAACATTATTTCAAAAGCAAGATTAATGTTATGTTCTATTTTCTCTCCTCTATTTATAAATTTAATTGGGTCAGTGAGAGGTTGATGTTTTTTATGAGGTCAAGTGAGCAATTCTTCATCTATATGAGATATCAGAAAGAGTAGCTTGAAGTTATTCTTTGATGAGATGATGAAGTCTTCTGTGTACTAGATAAATACACTGTATAATATATGGGATTTGTATAGTGCTTCATCTATATGTGTCTCAGGGAAAAAGTCCACAGATCTAGACAGATATGTCTTTTCACTCCCAACATTTTCCTGATCTCCAAGCGACACCTATGTCTTGTAAACCAAGAAGGACTATTAAATAAAGTCAATTTTTTTTTGATCAAGCCAATCCTGGTTAATTTAAACAATATTTATTTAGAATATAATCAGAATATACAGTACATCAAACATAGTAAATACAGACAGGATTCAGAAACAAGCAATTATTGCTTTTATAAATCTGTCTCCTAAAATAAACATACATAGCATAATCATGACTATTATAGCATGCTCTTTATAAAATATATCTATAACTATTAATATATTTATATAATAATATTGCTGGTACATTGTAATTTATAATAAGACATCCTCCCGAGTCAAGGTCACCGGAGAGTCCACACAAAGCGACATGAACGTATCGTGCTATGTGGACACAGGAACCCTGGCCAGGGAAGATAATAATTTAATAGAGTAGAATAAAATTATGTGAAATACTAATAATGTATACTAAGGAGGGAAAAGTGATAACTTATGATTAATTTTGAGGCGAGATGTAAGTCACTAAAGTATGGTAAGCAATATGATCATGGTGTAAACCTTTTACTTTTGATAATGTATTTCTGTATCGAAACGAAAATTAACGTATTCTGTTCGTCCGTCAATTCATTTGTTCCAAAAAGGAGTAAGTTTAAGGTAATATTTACAGGGATATCGATGTTTGAGATGGATAATATCAATTCCTGCCTAATGTCAGCAAATCTAGAACAGTGTAGAATATAATGAGAAGTTGCTTCCAACCCCCCAACCCCCCCCCCCCCCCCCCCCACCCCCCACACATAGACAATTAGGAGAGTCAACTAAATTTCGTAAGAAAAGGTGTTCGTTTAGGGAGCTGCTGTTCATTCGAAGAAGTGCATGTAATATTTGTCCAATTCGTGAGCCTATGTAGTAGTAAGTAGGAACTTTGGCATTTTGATTTTTGAGGTTTTTTTAAAATATAGATAGAGATTCGGTTTTTCGGAGAGTGAGTGGCAGATTGTTCCAAAGTTATATAGTTGACGGCAAGAAATAGTCTGCGTATTGATTTGTTTGAGTATTAATTTCCAATATGTTGTTAACTTGTCTAGTATTGTGTCTATGTCTACTACCTACGGAATTCGGTATCAAATCTAATAAATATTGGGGAGTTCTATCATTTCTTATTTTGTGAAATAAAATTAGTTTATGGTTTTGTCTTCTATCTGATAGTTTTTCCCATTTAGTTTCTTCATATAATCTATTAAGTCCGGTTAATTTAGTCCCTCTCGTTACTATTCTTGCAGGGTCAAGCTGAACGTTTTCTAATTTATTTATTAAACTTTGATTTTGAGAATCCCAAATAACGTCAGCATATTCCAAGATCGGACGGATAAATGACATGTAGATTTTTTCAAGACTAAAACGATCAAGAGTCATTCGCACTTTCCTTAGCATGTTTAATCGCGTATATGATTTTTTAACTACATGTACAACATGTAATCAACATGATCGTGCCAAAATCCATTGTTTGAAAAGATTACGCCCAAATGTTTGTGATTATCTACTTTTTGGAGTTCTGAATTATTCATTTTTAAGGGGGGGGATGGTTTGGTTTATTATTTTTCTTAGATAAAATCATAGTTTCAGTTTTTTGTGGGTTAAATTTTACGAGCCATTTTTCAGACCAAATATGAATTTTGTCTAAGTCGCCATTTAATGTCTCCGCAGTTTCTATAGGGTCATCTACAACGAGAAATAAACTAGCATCATCTGCGAAAAGTTTTATTTGAGCGTCAATATCTTGAACAATATCATTAATAAAAATTATGAATAGAAGAGGTCCAAGTATGGACCCTTGAGGAACCCCAGCGTTGATCGATAACCAGTCAGAATTTGAACCATTTATAACCACTCTCTGGGACCTCCCACTTAAATAATTTTCAAACCAATTTAATAAATTTCCTGAAATACCAGATTGTTTTAATTTGAAAAGTAATCCTTTGTGCCATACTCTGTCAAACGCCTTACTGATATCACAAAAAACAACCCTTATTTCCTTCCCACTATCTAAAGCTTTTCCAAATTCGTTAGAAATATTAACAAGTTGATTAACAGCTGAGTCGCCTTTTGTAAATCCAGACTGGTTACACGTCAGCATATCATTTTGTAATAAATGATTATATACATGCTTATATACACATCGCTCCATACATTTAGAAATGACACTAAGTAAGGAAATAGGTCTGTAGTTTTTAACTTTGTTAGGTTTATTATTTTTAAAAACAGGGGAGACATTAGCTCTTTTCCATTGGCTTGGAAACATAGCCTGTTGTAAGGACATGTTAAATAATTTGCAAAGAGGATTTTTAAGTATAGAAGATGCTTCCTTTAATAATCTAGGATTTATTAAATTGGGGCCTGCATGACGCTTTAGAGGGATTAATAATTTTTAAAACATCTTCAACTTCTTCTTCATTAAGGACAATATATTCAAGATTTTCTATTAGACTTTGTATTTCATTAGGAGGAGTTCCATTACAATCATCAATATTTGACTGTGCAGCAAAGAAAATATTAAATTCAATTGCTTTTTCTATATCATCGAAAATTAGATTGTCATTTTTTACTAGAGGGGGTATTCCATGATCACATGATTTGATTCCGGTAAGCTGTTTTACAGTTTTCCACCAATTTGAACCAGACAAGTTTTCATTAATTAATTTTTTAATTAAATTATTTTTATGTTCTTCTTTCGACTTTCTCACTAAATTAGTAACATCATTTCTTATTCATCTGAACTTATTCCAGTCTGAGGGACTATTGGAATGCCTAGCTTTTCTATGTATTCTATTTCTCTTTCTAATTAATTTTCTAATGTTACTAGTTAACCATTGTGGTCGATTTTTTTCGAACGGTGATAATTTTACTGGGAATACATAATTCTGCAGCATCTAAAATAGCGTTTGTTATATTTGTCATAAGATCATTGACATTATTGACATATCCTGGTTATAGGCCTCTCATCTACATGTATATATGTACATGCATGAATGCATATAGATTGATTTACATGTACATGTATATACATGTATGAATATATTTTACACCTCAAAATGTCCCTCTAGCTAACTCATTTTGAGTCACAACATAAAATGACAAATTTTGGCCAGCAATGTCAATTACCACTAAATACCAACTTCCCCCACATCAGCTTTCATCAATTCAATTGTATTACCACAGTAATATATATATAGATGATAAAAATAATTTCCTACTTAGTCATAAGTGGTAGCTAATGACTTTCTTTCCTATTTTGTCATGAACTTCAATCTTGATACAGTACTTCTGTGTGTTGTATGTGAAGGAGAAAATGTGGTAAGGTGGTAAGGGACCGCTGGGTTTTGTTGTGTTTTTTTTGTATCTGTGCATACATAGACTATGGGGATACTACATAATGTTTTAAATAAGGGTTCATGTACATTGTAGCTAGGGTAAGATAGAATTTGGTAGCATCTGGGTCAACTGAATATGGGTACTACAGAATGTTGCAGCATCATTCATGGACCAGGTTTTTGTTATAGGGGCACTATACATGTAGCTGCAGCATGTCACATTGTGGTAATGAAACACTAGTGTACTACAATGTACATTGTACGTGCCAGAACTAAAATTACACACTTTGAAGTGGAATTGTTTCAATCTAGTATTAGTAATGAGCTTAGATCACAGTTATATTGACTTAAGTGAATAAGTGACCTCATGCTGTGGTTGGTATATATTTTAATTTAAAGTAATTGACCACCAACTGTTAATTGAAATTAAACTGGAAGATTAATATACACAAAAATGTTGGTCTAGTACAAAGCGGACCTCATCATCATTTCATTGAAAATAAACTTGTTCTCGCCATGATATACATGTAGCTGAAAAATTGCTGAGTTGGCATTAAACAACAATCACTCACTATACACACAAAAAGCAAGGGATCAAATTAAATTTGAAGAAAATGCAAAATATGTAACTGTCTTAACTCTAGATGATGAATCTCATTTATAAAAGTAACGTTTTTAAAATACTATAAAGAAGCTCACTATAATTTTAATAATTGTAATACAATACGGTTGTTTCGAATCATGTCAATTCCGACCACGTTCCGTCTTTTTCTTGTCTTGACGTCTGAACAAATCGGCAAGCGACTTCCGGTGTTTACCCTATTACTGTGACAACGTCAGCATATCATAGTCGTAGATGCGGTAGATTATAAGTAATTGTAATATGGAGATGCCAAGGAAACCGCTGAATAAATACTGGTGTTCGGTACCCCACTATCTGTCTGATATCAGAAATATATACATAAAGGCAGATCGTTTTCCTTTGATGATGCTGACAGCCGCAAATAAAGAAAGAAAACAAATTTAATTTTAAAGAAGTATTTGTCTCTGCATTGAAGTCTTTGATACAAATAAAATAATTTAATTGATACATGTATCTGTCTTTTACAGAAAATGTTAAGATTTTTTTAAGTTGAGGATCGAACGTTAAAACGGCACATCTCGATTGGAGTTTTTGTTGTGTACATTGACACCGGAAGTTCAGTGCCAGGAGTTCCATTGAAATCACGTAATCTGGCAGACGAAAATAAAAAATATTTGACGGAATGGAAATGATTAGAAACAACCGTATTGAAAAATTAAATATAATACAATATATAATATCCTGATCAACATCAAGAAAATCTTGAAAAATCTTGAAATCAACACCGGAAGATATTAAAATAGTGGTTTCTTTTATTGAATGGTCATTAGAACTGAGGTAAGGATATCTAGACATGCAATCACAGTCTTTGCCTTCATTTTTTCACCTACATTTCCCGAAAGCCAAATTTAGAAAAAAAATTCAAAAAAATTCTTTCATAATTTTCACTTGTCCGAATCCAGTTTTACTTGTCCCGAGCTTCAGTACAAGCGGGTTAGTGCGAAGACTGCAATCAAATATATATACTATATATTTCTTTTGTTTGTTTGTAATTCGTATTCAATGCTTGAAGGTATGATGGTACAAGTCTCGCCTGTCACAACTGATAGTGATACTGGTTCACACAACAGGCTTGACCTGATACAAAGTCTTGTACCAACACACTGTTCATGTAATACATGTACATGTAGGTATTTATTGCTTTTACATGCCTTACAACTAAGCTCTTCCCCATAGCTATTTTATTCCAAAAAAAAAACCTGTTTTGCATATATATATATATGTACAGGTATATACAGTATGTAAAAAAAAATCTACAGATTTTGGTTAAATTATAGGGTAGGCCAGGCTGAGAGTCAAAATAATTGTGTCATTGTTGGATCATATATATGTGTCCTCATAGGGTCACATCTGAGGCTGACATCATTGTGAGGTTACACCTTGGGAAATTATTAATTTCAGTGGAAGAGCTAAAATATTACTATGCTCTAACACATAAGATTATTGAAGGTCTTTCATCTACAAAATACCTTCTTTAATTATTTCTTTATATACATTTATATATATTGTGTAGGTACATTGTAGTAATTAACATCAAAAGATTGTATAAGGTAACTGGATTATGTTTTGCTTGGAGTATGATCATGGGAAATGATTAATTATTATGTTATGTAAATAATGATATACTGTAATGATGAATCTGGCAAAAAAAATAAAAAAAGGCGTTAACTGGTAGGTAATTAGAAAATCCTTTATGAATGCTTTGAAATATTTACAATTACATATATCAATTGAGTTCTCTGAAAATTTTGTCAAAACAATATACTAGTCTCTCTTTAGTCTCTAATTATATATATATAATATGGCCATCGCCCACCCTTTAGTTTATGCAATGAAAAGTGGCCTTATATACATTGTATGATTATAAGAAGGGTGTTCTCTCTTGAGGAAAAGAAATGAGAAGTATTTTACAATCTCTGTGTCTGATATATCTGGCCTGATAAGAGGGGTTGCCTTTGTTTGATGGGAGGGTCCTTTCACTGTACATACATGTAGCTCTGTAATGTTTTATGATTTCAGTGTATATCTGATACATTTAACATGTACATTTTTGTATCTGGCATGATAGGGGGGATGAGGGACTTTTAAGAGGGGGACTATATACCTGTACAATGTACATGTATATCTACTGTAGTACATAACACTGTAATATTACTGGTACTTTGTAGGTGAGTTACATACAATGTGCCTACACTAATACCTGTACATTTTACATGCACTTTATTGAAGATAGTTGTTTAACGCCTACTCAGCAATTTTTCAGCTACAAAATATGTCAAGAACCAGATGATAAGGTCCACTTTGTACTAGACCAACACACTTAGCTGGATTTGTATAGTGCTATCACACTAAAACAACAGTCCATGGATAGAGATGTCACCTCACTAGGACACACTATTCTGATTCTGAGCCAACCAGCCTTTGTTCTAGATCTTTTTCCTTAATACTGCCTCCTTGCAGAGAAACAACAAATAACCATTTTATAGTCTCTAGTTTGACCTGATCGAAGCTCCAACCCACGATGTTATCCATTACACCAACCCACGATCTACCACACTTGAGGCGAGCATTACACCAACCCACGATCTACCACACTTGAGGCGAGTATTACACCAACCCACGATCTACCACACTTGAGGCGAGCATTACACCAACCCACGATCTACCACACTTGAGGCGAGCATGTTACCCATTACATCAACCCACGATCTACCACACTTGAGGCGAGCATGTTACCCATTACATCAACCCACGATCTACCACACTTGAGGCGAGCATGTTACCCATTACATCAACCCACGATCTACCACACTTGAGGCGAGCATGTTACCCATTACACCAACCCACGATCTACCACACTTGAGGCAAGTATGTTACCCATTACACCAACCCACGATCTACCACACTTGAGGTGAGCATGTTACCCATTACACCAACCCACGATCTACCACACTTGAGGCGAGCATGTTACCCATTACACTACTGATGCAGTTGCACTATATTGGCAATAGTACTTTGTAGGATTTCTACAGCAAATTACTTTGTTGTACATGTACATATGATTTTTGCCTACATCTACAAAATCTACAGTGGATGACCTGGATACAATAGGATGAACTTCCACAATGATCTGTGCTGTAAAGAATGTGATGTCAACTGTTAAAATCTTTTCATTCTCCTTAGCATAAATTATAATGAATGGACCAACTTGAGCATAAAGACCTGTTAAGCGACCTCCAATTTCTCATCTGATATTTTGTGACTTTTTAATTTATTTTATATCAGGTTGTTGATCTTGGAATATGTTTCACATAAATCTTACCCAGACAACTGGATTAAGTTGAATTTAAAAAACAGATTACTGGTAATGCATATTAATCCCCCTTCCTATTTGTAATAGCACCGCCCTAATCATCAAAAAAATTTTTTTGGTAAATAAAGTCTCATCTCGAAAGTACATATAGGTACATTCAATCTGATACCTGGACATTAAATCAAGGTGATTTTGAATAATACTTTTTAAATATAAATCTAAATTCGAGAGAAGGATAATGTACAGTACAAAAAAATGTACAGAAGAATTCGTCATAATGATTATCGACATTCAGCCTATTAGATGAACACCAGTCCTCTGGCCCAAGACCAATAAAACTTTGTTCGGACCAGTACATTTTTCAAGTTTTATTTAGAATTACATTGTACATGTATATACATTTTTGTATATAAAAATAAATTTAAGAATAATGATGATTTGACATTCAACCAATTATAAACTTGTTAAATCCTGAGGAAAACTCTGAGTGTCTGTTGGTGTAGCATAGATCTAGATATATGTACATGTTATATTTAATAACTACATTTATAATCATATTTTGCAGCAAAATTTTTGCTAGTTTGTACAAGTTGTCACTACTAAATTTACTGTTAAAGTTGGTTTTAAATACCAATCAATCAATCAATATCTTGTTGTAAAATCTGTATTAAGCATTATATTGACTCCTTAAATTTATTATCTAATTAAATATTTGAATTTGAATAATTAAAAAGTCTCTTGATCTGCAGAGAAGCAAAGAAATACCTGTGTTTCCCCAGACCCTACCAACCCTAATTTTTTATTATATTTTTTTTGCCCCATGTAAAATTTGTTTATACAAGTACGAAAAGGTATACATAATATGTACACTGTATATGTAGCAATTAAAATATAACATCATGTTATGTTATATTTTAATTGCTATATATACATGCTGTACATATACTTGTATAAACAAACAGTGGCTACTTTTTCACAGGTGGTTTAATGCTGGCTTAGACATCTTAATCAATAAAATGTTTGTTTTAAGATTCATTATGTCTTGATAAGACTGATAAATCACCTCAGCAGGTAACCAGTCTATCACAGGGTAGAGCAGTGGATCTTATCACAAATATTACATCTGGGAAGCGAGCTCCTGTTCAGACAACTGTTGGACTTCTGGCAGTTTAAAACAAATTACATAATTTTGGTTGTACAAAAAAATATTCTAATTTTGTTTATCTTATTATTAATTTGAAGATAACTTTGTACTGTCTTAGAAATTTACAGGTTTGTTCAAAAGCTGAGAACATTTCCATTTTCAAATGAAAAGAATAGAAGCAGTCCTCAAAAGAAAATTTGAATTTATTGGTCGGAATCAAATTCTTGAATTTATTTTAATACATGTATACCTAAATAAAAACTGAAATATTTACTGGTCTGAAACAAAGCTTACTGGTCTTGGGCCTGAAGACCAGTACGTGCTCATCTGTATTACATTTTTTCTCAAAAGCTAAGAACATTTCCATTCTCAAATTTGTGAGAGAAAAAAATGGAAGCAAAACAGCTATAGTCAGTATAGTAATGAATTAAGAAAAGGTAGAAAAATCTAAGTCTGAATAGCATGTACTATAGAAATATATTATTTAAGTGTCTTTGTTGAAAATGTGTCATGGGTTTTCAACACTTATATGATCCAAAGTAAATCCCAGTTATAAATCTCCGCCTTGGATATACATGTACTAGTCCAATGCTGGATTGTAGTCATTTTCGACTGGGGAAATAGACTATAGTTGTGACATGCAATATAATTTGTGTGTCATACATGAAATTCAAAACCGTGTTCTATTACCCTAATTTTTTCTACACATTTCTTTTGATATGTTTATATACAAGTTAGACTAGTATACATAAATTAAATGCTACCACACTGTATTTAAAATCCAATATCAGCATTTTTTTTAAAAAGTTTATAACGTTATAACACTCACCGATTCTGCAGTCGTTAATAAAAGCCCCTTTAATAAAATTACAACTAATAAAAAAGTTCTGCTATTCCTATAAGAAAATGTTGTCCGTGAGGAATACATGGTCCTTTTTCCTTTAAGTGGAACGGGGTTATCAAAAAATACCCCTCACTTTCCTTCTTTTAACAGTTATTATAATCCAAATAAAAATCTGCACACTTTTATCGCCTGTCTTTATGCATTACATTCTTGTCCAGGTCCTGTGTACAAACTTTAATCCCAGCCGTCTAACGGAAAATGCAAAACAGCTGAAATCACACAAAAACTCCTCCAATTTTCCTGAGGCACTTTCTCTTCACTTGAATGAACGACTGCTGAAAGACGATGCAGTCGGCTCTTCTACGCCCACGTATTACTAATATAAAATGTATCACTGTTATTATTAACCACTTTTAATAACCCACCAAGAGGGTTGTAATAAAAGAATAATTATTTTCATTCAACGCATGATACAAATAGTTTAATATATGACATCAGTACACACTTAAATACACTCTTTTAACTTGCACAAACAAAGCTATGTCTTATAGTTCAATTGGTAGAACAGCCGGGATTTTCCCCTCATCTGGTCACACAGATTTGAGTGACAAAAGATAACGTTATCGTTTCATCTCCAGAGGGTTTAATTATGCTTGAACCAGATTAATTATATAATTTTCAAGATAATTCTATTTGCTTTCATGATACTCTTAGTCCATAATCTTGACGACCCTGGATATATAAATCTTAAACAATCACCCAGGTGTTAAGGAGAAAATCGAACTTTAAAAATATTTGACCCGGGCCGATATCATCTATAACTCGTTCATCATTGAATATAATATGTCGAATTATCTTGATCACACATATCAAATATTTGTCTTTGTGTCTAAGAATGTATACTTGCGTAAACTTAAAGACACATAATCACATCTTTTGTTATAGCCATTAGACCCACGGGTAAAAGTTAATTAAAACTGTTATTCCGATACTTATATCTATCCCAAATATTTGCACTGTGAGTGAGGGAAATACTATTTATAGTTATATGTCGCTTTAGATCTAAATTTAGATCAACGACAGTAACGATTAAAAATATATTAAATAGAAAGAAATTATCAAATTTTGCTGACAGAAGTAACTTATTATTTGCAAATTTACCAGATATATATTTAGGAATATGATTTAGCGAGAAATTCACTTGAAACCCGGGATCGTTGTGGTTGTGATCGTACGGTAGTTGGATTTACAACTACCTTAAACAGTACCTATCACCACTGCTGTTGTGAGTTCTCCCAGTGGCGTAGCTACCATTGACGCAACGACGCACTTGTGTGCACAAACAAATCATCCAAAACAAATATTGTTACATTTTGTATTAAGACTAAAAATAAACCTTTTTATTAACTAATTGTACGAGTTTAATCAAATGCTGTAAATTTGTGCAGTCAAAAGGAAATGTTCTACTCAGTGACTTCAAAAGGCTCCTTCAAAGGATGTTGTTTATCGCCCTTGTGTTTTATTTGGCAGTAGAGACAACACTTTTGCATCTACCCCTTAAACGATTGGTCAAACATTCATAGCTATATACAACGTCACGAAGTACTGAGTTTTCATAGTTAGTCAGCCACCCATTTTTGATGTTAAGTCCAAAACGTCAAAGTCGGAGTCCATTAATTCAATGCTATCGTCTTAGCAAAAAGAGGATATTGCCAGAAACAGACATATTTTGAGGGAGATAATCGATCTATTGATTATTTACGGTCATCAAAATATTGTAATTAGGAGGGGGCATACCGAAGACAAAAATTATTTACACACACACATACTTTTTCCTCATTTCTTTTTATTCGTTTACTATCTTCATCTATATTATATGCCGATAAAATTGTATTTTTCTTGTGCATTCTCAATATAATGTAATAATGATTGTATATATAGGAGAAAACTCCATAAGTTGGTAATTCTTGTGTCTGATCCTCTTTGTGTCATTGATCAAATAAAATAATTATAAACTAAACAAAAGTTATTCCATGGCAATTTTACATCATGTGTCCAAACACGACGAAATCGTAGTCTCACCTGTATAACACAGAACCTAATTCGAGGATAAAATACACATATCCAGATATCAAGATAATCAAAATTAGCGGTGAAATGGTAGGTGAGCGTGTAATGACTTTGAATACTTTGGTTTAATTGGCGATGAAGCAACTAATTGAGTATCGATTTTGCCTCTGGTATACGATTTTCCGTTGGGTTTTGGAACTGTCACGACGAGCCGAAAGGTGTCACCCGCTATTTCAACACCCCATTATTCAAACATCTCGCTGATCCGACAACCCCTTGGTCAGATATCCCAAAGTTCCAACACCCATACAATCTTGAAACGGTATTATAATATAGACACAAACAAAATGGATTGATCTCCCTTTATAACGTTCAGAGACAACAGGGAGTTTGGGTGAATACATCATGAGCCAGTAATATTAGAATACCACAAGAAAATATTGTGAATTAGATAGGGTAAAATAAGTTCGGTTGATTGATTGATATATTGATTGGTATTTAACGCCAACTTTAGCAGTATTTCAGCTATATTGTGACGTTAAAAATAATTTCGGTCACTTACAAAATTACTAGAAAGAAATGTTACAATGGTTCGTTCAACGTGACAACATATATAGCATTTCCTTCAACTAAACGCATACGGAATATAACTTGAGCAGAACTATTTGAATGTGATATTCCCCTTGGAGTAAATGAATTTAAGAAAGCATATTGTTTATACGATTTCTTCAATTTAGGCATGTACCATGACTGGAATTTAGTTTGGGTTCTACTGGAGGCCACCCGAATGACCCGATATCAGGGGCGGATCCAGGATTTCAAGTTAGGGGGGGGCGCATTTAAAAAAATTGCGCCGAGCGGAGAGAGGCGCGAAAATTTTTAGGGTATTTCGTGTGAAAAATGACGATTTTACGCAAAAAAATCATATTTTTTCCAATTTTAGGGGGCGCGCGCCGGGTGCGCCCCCCCCCCCTACTGGATCCGCACCTGGATATCATAGGGTAACAAGCGTACTCTGTTCGGGGAGCAGCTATTGAACAGTTTGAGATATAACTTAAATAACTTGACTAATGTATCGCCTATTTTATGCATATTATTTTGACGAACTACGGCTCGAAGTATGATATGTAATATTCTATCAGCATTGAGAATGAATCATTTCAAAGTAATGGGTCGTTAATATGTCATCTATTAAAAAATCAACATTGAGATTCGTTGTTAACAACTTTATATGTGTTGTCTCCCTTTACATTGAGTTATCAATTTTATACAACTAATTATAGAAAGTAAAACGGTCCATGGTAGGGCTCTGCTACATTTCTTTCCCCCTAAAAGGCACTTACTGTCATTTATTAGTAAACATTTCATATAATTTCTAGTGATTGGGCCAATTTGAAATGTATGAAAATAAGATCATAGGAAAAAATGCGGAAATTGGCTATACCGTAGCCTGGAATCCCCTTTTGAAAATTCTTGATCAACTCATTGTGAAAAGAAAGTTTAAACAGTGAGGATCAACAATTCCATTAATATTAACAAAATGAACAACCACTTCTCCACTGTGCATCATCTGTACACGGGAAATAGCTACTACTGAAACGTAACACATCGATTTACAAGTTGCCAAGGTAAGTAAGAAGTCGTTTTACTGCGAAAGCACAACGTTTTCGTTGAAACTGTTAATATGTCAGATTCCAGATGAATACCGCTTATACTTTTTGGGCTCATATAATAAAGAAACTTCGCTAAAATGCGTGATAATGCTCACCTAGAACTTCAGAAAATAACTTTCCCTCACAAAATTTTACGAAATAAAATGATGTAGACGATTTCCATGAGTAAAACGTAACTGGAAAAGTAAAATTTAGTGGCGAAACATCTGAAATTATATCCCCTTTGATACACTGTTAATTGGATTTGGAATTATAACAACATTAATATCGACGTTAGTGTACGGGTTTCAGCCGAAAATAATGTGTTTGTGTACGGGTTATAGCTACCGTACACTAAAACCCGTACACTTTCTGATTGTAAAAAGTATCCGATTTCTCTTTAATGATGCAAAAATGAAATTAATTTCCGGTCACATTTAGTTGTTTATGTTGATTGAACCATATATCCCTAGTTTATGATTGATAAATGTATTAGCTACTCTTAGAATCATCTTTAAATGCCAGGAATGAGCAAGTTTCGTAAGTACTAGTGACACACATGTTTCGATTTTTTAACATTCCATGTTAGCTATTTCCCGTGTACAGATGATACACAGTGTTCTCGCCATAACTCACTTAGGCAACAACCATTTTCTTATCTGGGGGGAGATTTTCATTGTTCTCGTAAAAAAAATTTCAGAACCTTCCTCAGTCAAAATATTTTTTTCTCATGAGAAGGAAAGCAAAAATTTGTTTTCCTATCATGTGGAACAGAAATACATTTTTCCATAAAAACAATACATCGACTACTCAACTTCAGTAGTGCAATATTTTTTTTTCTGGCCGGTGACTGCATAATTTTTTTTCCAGCTACAATGCAAAATCTATATTCTTTTTTTCGGTCAGCTAGAGCATTAATATATTTTTTTCAAAAAAAATCCCAGCCCCCCCCCCCCCCCCCCGATAAGAAAATGGCTGTTTCCTTAACACAATAAAACCACGACATGTGACTTTGAAAATCCAGATCCTGGCTAGGTAGAGGCACACGAAATGATTAACACGATGGGTGTCACTAGTGGAGCAGGAACTGCTTACCCTGCTTGATCATCTGCATTCATTGGGGTTCGTGTTACTCGATCTTTAGTTTTATGTGTATGTTTTGTAGATCATTGTTTGTCCTTTTGTCCCTTTTCTTTTGACCGTTGTGTTGTCTTTCCTTCTTCGATTTACGTATTCTGATTACCCGTTTGGTATCTTCAAACTCTTCTTACAAGGAACTCTGGTAACATTGACACAAGCTGGTTACTGATTTATTTTACGATTTTGTGAGCAAATACTTGTTTAAGTAGATAAATTCAAAATGTCATCAAAATATCAGTAGTTTAATTGCACCACCGTCTAGTTATCCATGTAGGAAAAACAACAGTAAACACGAGGGTTGGTGGATTTTTATTATTACAGGCATTATTACTGACTTCCACTTCAAAATATAAGTTAGATTTTTCATACTAGAATCGAAATAATACATGGAAGCCATAGTTTGTAGAACGTTTTAACACGGGTAACATTATTTTCGTAAATATTCCACTTCAAAATATAAGTTAGATTTTCCTGCTAGAATCGAAATAATTCATGGAAGCCATAGTTTGTATAACGTTTTAACATGGGTAACATTATTTTCGCTGCATTTAATCACTCGCTGTCGCTCGGGATAAAATATTTACAAAAATATTGGTAACATTATTTTCGCTGCATTTAATCACTCGCTGTCGCTCGGGATTAAATATTTACAAATATAATGTTACCCATGTTAAAACTGGATACAAACTATGGCTTCCATGCATTATTTCTTAAATCTAACACCTGGGGAAGTACATGATAGGGAAATATCCGACACCCGAGGGTAAGATTTCAATCATTCTCTGACGAGGCTTGTCGAGTCACAGAACGAATGAAATCGTACAATAAACCTAAACCGTATCAGATTCGTCGCAGGTCGATTGATCTCTACTAGGACAAAAGGCACAAGACAGAACGAAGAGATACAAAAACAAAGCAAATACTAAAAAGATGAGCAACACGAACCCCACCAAAAAACCGGGGGTGAACTCGATGTTCGTGAAGGGTAATCAGTTCCTGCTTCTTATAAGACACCTGTCATGTTACTCATATAGTCATGTCCGGTAAAAGTCTTATTGGTGATAGATGAAAGACCACATCTGCGTAAAAAGGAAAACAAGTCATTGTCATTTGAGATATGGTTATTTCGTAACTGTCAACCAGATCATGATGACGACCGTAGAATTGTTGTAGCGACGACTTCAACCTAGGAGCAACATGGTCTTGTTTAAGTAGCTCTTGTGTCAACAGCTGAGTTCTGTCCAGAAACTCACTATACTGGGCCCAAGGATAACGTATGAGTTGTGAAAGGTAAACTCCATACGCTGGGGATGTTGGAATATTGCACTGATGAAAGGGAAGTTAACTATTGGAAAAGCGAAGTCATCACGTTTGTCGTATAGTTTTGTTTTTTAATCTTATTTCATAGTCCTGAGCTTTGCTTACATTCTGGTATTTAAACCATAAAATGACCAAAAGGGGAAAAATGCATGCAATACATGTTGCAATCTGCTGTATGCAACTGATACACGTGATCTTACGTGTAAATTTACATGTATACATAATTGTGATTTGCAACAAAATTTACATATCTTTACAAGCAAAGAATCTGTCAAATGAACGTTGCTGAATAGAAATCATGGAACAAAGTTAAGAAAGTGTTTGATATCATGCATCAAAAGAACGGCAGACCATTCTTGCTGCGCTGTAAAGATTCTTTATGTCAATACAAAAAATAGCAATAACTAAAACAGTTAATATAACACCACCAAATAAACCAATCACACGCGAGCTAAATCTTTTATCCGTAGCACTAATTAATGACCGCTTAAATTGTGACGTAGTCTTCTTGTTCACTCTAATATTTTCCTGAATCTCTTTTATGGAATTTTGTATTTCTTCGTACGACATGATTCGTCCACACCGGCATACGCATTGAAGTGTTGTTGTAAAATCACCTTGTAAATATAAAAAAAAAAAGAGCAGCATCAATATTTAAAACGAAAGGCACTTTGACTTGTAAGGCATATATATATACCTCAAACCCCCAACGTCATTCAACCGTATAGGTGGCGTAATGGTTAGCGTGCTCGCCTCAAGTGCGGTAGATCGTGGGTTCGAGCTCCGGTCTGGTCAAACCAAAGACTATAACAGTGGCATCTGTTGCTTCTCCGCTAAGCACACAGAATTAATGAGAAAGATCAAAGACTGGTTGGCTAGGAATCATAATAATGTTTCCGAGTGGAGCGACATGTCTACCCGCGCCAGTAAAAAGCGGACCTCATCATCATCTCATTGAAAATTAACTTGTTCTCGCCATGATATAGCTGAACAATTACTGAAATGGCGTAAAACAACAATCACTCACTCGCTCCCAACATCATTCCATGGATGATAGCCTTTATTTGATATGTGGAAAGTTGTCAATATGATTAAAATTAGATCTCTCATTTGCACCTCCTTACTGATATGTCATGGAATCGGAGGAATCCCTGTTACGGGTCACATGCGAGTATATTAAAGCATGATCAGCCATGGGTTACTGACGATGGGAAGAACAATAAACTAGACACATGTTCTATTCAGTACTGGGTATAAGAATATTTTCATTGACATTACTGTAAAAGGGTGTGTTAATATATATGATATGGCTTATTATTACATATTTGTTCAAAAATAAAATACACCGCATCGACTGTGTAATAGTTATCGCACTCGATCGTGGATAAAGACTATAAACATGATATTTGCTCTTTCTCATCAAGTCGCGCATCATTAAGCAATAAAAGCTCGGAACCAGGATAATATGTCGAAGTGGAGAGACATGTCTACTGCGGATTGTTGTTTCAGTGAGCTAGCACTATAAAAATCCAAGCGAGCGTGTTGGTAGTGTCCAAACCGGAAATCATCATCATATCGTCGAATGTAACTTGTTATTGCTAACGAAATTGCTCATTTGGCATTAAGCAACAATCACATTTTCATTTACTCAATTACAATATAGATGTAAAACAGTAAACACAACTTTAGGTGGATCTTACCCTATAGCGAGAAGTCATATCTTACTCATATTGCTCGAGTACTTTATGGTTGTCATGCATATTGATAGAAGAGTATTTTAATGTATAATTCCCGCCAAGTGATATTCTTTGACGTTTCACTCGCAGAGTGCCTTTGTCTATTCGTATTTTGTGGAGCAGCAAGTGCATGCCTTTCCGAAGCACCTGAGTTCACGTCCGATGTTTAACGTGGGGTTGCTCGATCTTTAGTTTTCTGTGTAGTGTTTTGTAGATCGTTGTTTGTCCTTTTGTCCTTTTTCTTTTAGCCATTGTGTTGTTTGTCCTTCGAATTAGGGATTCTGATTACCCCTTTGGTATCTTCAATCTCTTCTTGATGTTTGTACAATTCCTACTAATTGTTATATTTATGTTTCACTTGTTGTGTTGTCGCTGCAAATTAGTATTTTGATGTTTGTAATGTTGTCTCTAATTATTAATTGTCAGTTCCACTTGAGCTATTATTGTATGTCTCGTCGTATTTTGATGTTAGTACAGTTCCCTCTAATTATGTATTTTTTCTACACCCCGACAATGGAATAAACACTTAGACAAAAAAATGATGTAAAAATAAATGTAAGATAGTTGTTATTTAAGATAAATGGGGGAAAAAAATCGACATATTCTCAATTTCAAACAAAATTTGTATTCATCATTAACCTTCTAACCCGGGTGGCTCAATGAGTTAGGTAGTTGGATTACCTAACAACTCATACAAGCCTATCACCAATACGGCGTGGGTTCGCGCCCGGCTTTGTAAATTACAATAAGGGTGCACTTGGCTCGCAGCCGCAAGTGATAAAGTTTACCAGTTGCTTGCCCATGATCGGTGGTTCTCTCCGGGTACTCCGGCTTCTTCCACCACTAAAACTGGTCGACATGATACAGCTGAAATATTGCTGAAAGTGGCGTTAAACACAATAAATCAAATCAAATCCTTTGGAAAGATATCAGATGCTGGCCGTGGGAAACAGAATCTCAGCGGAAACAATAAGTCCATTATAAGAAGCATAATATATTTGTAGATGATAATCATGTTGGTGTTTGCATCTATCTTTCTGGTTTTCACGTGTGGAAAGAATTAAAGTATGACGTTCGTTAACTCACTTCAATTTAAAAAAGGTCTTTTACCGAGGACATTTTTAAAATTGCAGTCAAAGAGAGATAACTCTAACAATTACACTGGATTTCACCAGTTAATCTGATTTTATTCCATTTGTGGAATAAATATTATTATTCTTTATTTACCTGTTGTAATGACGTCCGTTGTTAATGTCTGCATATCACCTGTAATACAAAATATGATCTGTTATTACATACTTAGTTCAAATAAAGGCATTTTTTTATGACCAATATGACCGGAAGTAAACTGTCCATATTTTCACACCCCGGGAAAATAACCGGTTATTGGATTACTACAAGATCATTTCCATATCGAGGCCCATATTGGCCCGGGCCAATATGGGCCTCGACTTCGTCTCAGACCAATATGTGTGTCTCTTTTCTAGATGTCGGAAGTATGTAATAAATAGTTTAATACATGGGCATTTCCATATCGGCCTGGTTATCATCCCTCGACCCATATTGGCCCTCGACTGCTTCTCGGGCCAATATGGGGGTCTCGGGATGATAACCAGGCCAATATGGAAATGCCCATGTATTAATCTGTAATTATTGTATAATAACCATCATTAAAACATTCTTAGAAACGTGTCATCTGCACTTATTTTAGATCACCGGTCGATATATTTGATGAACTATTAGCTAATATGTTTATGTTTAAAATCTACAGCTCCTAAATAGTGTAATTTATTAAAACTAAGGTCACTCTCCGTCAGGCAGAGGGAACCTTAGACGATTTAAGCTATTCTAAGGATGTTTAAATTATTTGGTTCTTCACCCTTTTGGCTATGGGCGTACGTGATGAGGGTTATTACAGCAACGCGTCATGTACACTCAATTAGATATCTGCATTTTCACTGCAGACGTTCATAAAAATCAACTTCAATTAGTTGTTAATCAAAAATTTCAAACGATGTCACTTTGATAAATAAATGTAAGTCATTCTTTAATTAAATGTAATAGGTAAAAGTATTTGTTTATTTTCTTGCATTGGTGTTGCTCTGTCAATCTGTAATTGTAACACACGGTTTGTGCTTCACTGGTGTTGCTCTGTCAATCTGTAATTGTAATGCATGGTTTGTGCTTCACTGGTGTTGCTCTGTCAATCTGTAATTGTAACGCACGGTTTGTGCTTCACTGGTGTTGCTCTGTCAATCTGTAATTGTAACGCACGGTTTGTGCTTCACTGGTGGGTTTTTTTTTTTTGTCTGTCGGTATTTTTTATTTTTGTTCATTATCCTTTCATTTACATTATGACGTTTCACTGGTGTTAGCAAAATAAAAGTCACATAGTTGTTATCATGTTAAAAATTATCATATGGATTTACCCGTTGTAATGGCGTCTATAGATGTTGTCTTTATAACAACTGTAAAGTAAAATAAGATTTGATAACAGCGATGGTCAACAGTTCCAACAATATCAATAAAACAAACAACCCCCTCTCACCTCAAACAATTCAACAACAACAACAACAACAAAAACAGACCACAACATAAGATGTTGGTAATCCTGGTCCTGGTATGGGAAAGACACAAACATCCCACGATCTACTGCACTCGAGGCTAGCACGGTAACTATTACACAACCGATGGGTTTTCCATTAATAAGACATTCGTTATAGACATTCATACAAAAAAGCATAACTTTTATTGTAGGAATTTGCTAATGGAAAATGTTAAAAGATGTTCTTTCTATAAATAAATGTAGGTAATTCTTTCATCGGATATATTAGAAATATGTATTTGTTTTCATTTCACTGGTGTTTTTCTATCAATCTGTATTGTGACGTTTGTCTGGCTTTGTGTGACAGATTGTGTTTCACTGGTATTTTTTCCTTTTTTGTCTGTCCCCATTTGGATTTGTGTACAGTTTCCTTTCATTTCTGTTTGATGATGTATCACCGGTATTAGCGGTACCATTAGGTGGTTTTGTCTATCCTGTTTAGGCCCTTTGAATTATTTGCTGCCAATGAGAGCTTAAAGATACCAAAGTGGTAATAAGAATTCACAAGTCAAAGAATGGTCAAATGAAAAAGGACAAACAAAAAGACACTACACAGAAAACTAAATATTGAGGAACACGAACCCCTCTAAAAACCGGGGGTGAACTCAGATGCTAAATTATGTGTCCTTCCAACCTTTCGAATTTGAGTGCACCTGATAATGGGTTATTCCAGAAACGCGTCGTGCGCATTTTGGATTTCTACGTTTTTATTAGCAAAATAAATGTCACATGGTTGTTATGATATTCAAAATGATCATATATCGATTTACCCGATGTAATGGCGTTACTCGTTGTAATGACGTCTGTAGATGTTGTCTCTACTTCACCTGTAATGTAAAATAAGAAAAAATGTTTAAACAGTGTAAACAGTGATGGTCAACAGTTCCACCAATATCAGTAAAACGAAAAACCACCTCTCACCTCAAGCCATTGAACACAAAAATGACCATGACATATGGTAATCAACGTCCTGGTTTAGGGACAGACACAAACATGTGACGGGGTTAAACCGGTCATTGTTATCTAACAGTCGTTGCAATGCTTAAACCATTGATGGGACATTTGTCGTAGACTTTTATTTTTAAAAAAAATAAAACACAATTTTAATTGTAAGATTTTGTTAATGAAAAATTTAACCTGATGTCATTTCGATAAATAAATATAAAAAGAGTTTGAAGATACCAAACGGTAAATCAGAATCCGTATATCGAAGAAGAACAGACAACACAATGGCCAAAAGAAAAAGTACAGAAGGACAAACAACGATCTACAAAACATACATATAAAACTAAAGATCGAGTAACACGAACCCCTCTAAAAATATATTCAGAAATATTTGTTCATTTTTATTTCACTAATGTTGTTTTGTCTATACATATTGTCCTGTTGGCATGGTTCCCTCCTATTGGTATTTTATACTTTATATATGTTTGTTGGCTATTCATTAATGCCGTTAATTGATTTTTTTACGATTCACTTGTGTTGTTTTGTCTGTTCGTAATTCGGTATCCTCAAACTTTTCTAGAGATTTGTAGGGTTGCCCTCTATTTCGTATCTTTATGCTATTATTGTGCTGTTTTGTCTACTCGTATTGTGATGAAGTTTGTCAGCGACTTTCGACAGGTCGGTGGTTTTCTCCGGTTACTCCGGTTTCCTCCACCAATAAAACTGACCCCCACGATATAACTGAAATATTGTTGAAAGTGGCGTTAAACACCATAAACCAAGCAAAACCGTATTGTGATGTTCATACCGTGTATGGTTCCCCTTCTAATTGGCATTTTACCCATGTGTTCATTTTGTGCATTATTTGTAATTGTCAGTGTATTTATAGTAAACTACAGAATTGTTGTTTTTATTTTGTCTGTGAAGTAACAGCATCACGTATATAACAAGCAAAATGTAAGGTTAGGATTATGGTGTTTAACGCCACATTGAATATTATTTCTATTATTATAGCGTGGGGGTCAGTTTTATTGGTGGAGGAGACAGCAGTATCCGGAGAAAGCCATACTGTAGTATCGAGTACTACCATACGAACACGACCACGGTGACCCCTAACAAACTGTAAGATAATGAATAAACCTTGGAAGAGGAACACCAGCCACCACTTCTACTACAGCCTTGTTCACTAACAACTGTTGTAAGTTGTGTTGATGGCAAACGAATGTTACATAATTGTTTTCTTCAAAATGATCGGAGTAGTTGAAACCAACATTTTGTCATTTTTCTTTACCCCGAGGATCCCTAAGGTATTTAGTAATTGAAGGGGGAAAAAACAGTGAGACAATAATGATGGAAAATAAATGCACCATAATTGCTTTTCTTCAAAATTCTTAAAATATATTACCTGTTGTAATGGCTTCAGTTGTTTTCATGTCACATGTAATGTAAAATATGTAATGTTGCGTTCATTTTGTGCATTATTTATAGGTGTCAGTGTATTTATGGATAAATTCCCTCTTTGCGGAAAATGGAGTTATCGTTCGTAATTTGAATTATCGTCCATGGCAGTAACCCGAATAATCCAGTCGTTATATTACTCTCCCGCTAGTCGCTGCATTAACAGCGAAAGTGCCGATATAGGGCAATCGTAACTACTCGGCCATTCTCGCTACCCTGCAAATAACCTCGTACGTACATAGTAGAAATTCTTCTTAAATTGTTTGCCGGAAGTTAAGTTAAGTTAAGCCGCACACAAATACAGTCCACGAAAATCCATTAAGGAAGACATACTAAGTAAAATCTAATCATGCAAAACGAATTAAAACTTTAATTGAAATATAGAAAATTGCTTAAAATATAACTTTATCAAACTTTCATGTAACTGACATGTGAAAAGTAGTGCGATTTATACGCCTAATGCATACGAGGTTATTTGCAGGGTAGCGAGAATGGCCGAGTAATTACGATTGGATATAGGGCGCAGTATTATTCAAGTTACCATGGCAGTGGGTATATAGCATTTCCGGTTACAAAAGTTTTCCTGGTGGTTTTTAATAAATTGATTGAATAAATAATAAATGCGAAAAAATATGAAATTAATTGACGTAGATTCCAAGGCAACACTTGAAGACTTCCTAACTTTAAAAAAAGACTGAACGTGTACAGTTTCTACGGAAATGTAATGAGCAATTCAGTGGTGTAACAAGAATGAGCTTGCGCTCCGACAAAGTTGTAGAGACGTATCTTTTAAAAAGCCGGTCAGATGACAATGAAAAAATGAGCTGCTATAGACAGTTCATTAAAGGCTTTAACTTTTATATACCTGTAAACGACATTCCCTTTTTTTAAACTTCTATAAAATAAGTTATTTACTTTAAAACATATTTTTCTCTGGATTTGTAACATTTTTGTACAAATAACTGCAAGTCTGTATTTTCATACCACTGAACATGTTACATAATTAACTTTCTGAAATGTTTTGGATGATTGTCACCAGATTTTTCTGCAAAATGGAAATACTTGCGCGATTTTCCTTGTACAGTGAAAGCGGGAATATTTTCTTTAAAAATGATTTTCTCTCCTTTCATTAAAAAGCGTATTTGATTTTTTTCATTACACTCAAGCGGTCGAAGACAAGGCAAGATAAATTTGAAAGCATTTTTAGAAATAATAGAATATGTTGTTTCTTCACCATTTGTAAAAGCAGAAGCGGATTCGGTAGAATATTTTGTACTGTGTTTGAAACGGTATGTGCGTCTTCATTAGCAACGTGCGCTTATCAGATAAGTGAACACCTGCATCTAACATTTGCCGACCATCTCGACTTGTACAGTCAACAAGCAAATCCCAATTTTCGGTTTCCGTCAGAGCAGATCCCACCTTTTTCTGAATGAATAATGTCCCTCGTCTGGAATATTTTGAATAGGAAATAAAACGATCACGAACGCGGCTTTTTTCTGTTTTTAATATATCATATTAAAGATGTATTTTTAGACATACACATTTTTTTATGCACTTCTCGACCGCTACCCATGATTTCGGATACCGTCTAAGTACTGACGACAAATCGGTCTATCGTTTAAAAAACAATGGTGTATTTGGAGATCGCACCTCTCTCTGTCCATTGAAACTTATCTGTCATATTAAAGATGTATTTTTAGACATACACATTTTTTTATGCACTTCTCGACCGCTACCCATGATTTCGGATACCGTCTAAGTACTGACGACAAATAGGTTATTTTGCAATAAATGCATTTACAGTCTCATAATCTTACAGCCAAAAATGTCGTTCTTGAAGCTAACTTAACAATGTAGACAAACAAACAAAAGGACTGATGGGATTCGAACCACCTTCTAGAACTATCCATTCCATCACAAGGCAGCGTCAATGCGATCATGACTACTGTGCTCCCGCATTTAGTCAAGTAAATTTATTACTTACAGTAGTGATGGGGTAAAATGCGAATTAGTAAACATAACAGACGATTTGATTTCTCAACTGAAGATTTAAGAAAATAACTACTAAGCACAAAAATATATATAAAAAAAGCTCTGATGGTTTGCTTCCGATAAAAACGACATGTGCTAAATTGCTTTATTTTCATTAATTATGACAGTTTACGTGATGTTTGAAAAAAAACCCAAAAAAAACCCCGACAGAATAGTTAATATTGATAAAGAAAAATATGAAATTAACAGCTTGCATTCGTGTTATGATTTCATATGTAAGGAAATATTCGTTGTACGGCTTTCGAAAAATCAATACAAATCTACTGTACACTCACAATTCTTATAATATGTAAAAAAAAACACAAAAAAAACTTAATATAAATATAGCCTCCATTTTTATCACTTTAACCGAAATTAATAACGAAACACATGATGTTGCTAAAAAAAACAAAAAAAAAACAAGACAAAACTGCTCCGATAGGATTCGAACTCCCAGTGTAAATCTGCAGGGGTCACAAAGCAGCGACTATACGATTCACGGCTATGGTACAATGATCAAATTTGTAAGTTTTGTTTTCTTTTTTGTGGTATATAAGGTGTACCTGATGTAAATTGGTGCAACTCTATAATAAAGCAGACGATGCCTATATTTCATAAAATCATATTTAAGCATATTCCATAAAAGGGAAAGTCTTTATATGTTACCAAAGGGAAAATTTATATGCAAGTTACAAAGGAAGTTTTGTGTTGCAAGTTTTTGATTTCTAACAATTGTAATGTTGTTTGTTTTCGTGTTTTTCTCCTTTACACCAGCATTGAAAGCACTTGTATCTGCAAAAATTTCCATTTCCCCCCCCTTAAAATCAGTCAAATCTTCATTTTCCCCATCCAGCTTTTGGAAGGAGCGGATGCCGGCTGTCTAACTCTACGGTCAAGTTTCAAGTTTCAAGTTTTTATTAATAAGAAAAATCAATCAAACATTGATGTCCTCCCCACATTAACATGATATTAAATCAGTAAACATATATAATTATGAATACATTACATTTTTAAATGACAAAATATCATACTAAAGAAAAATAAACTTATCTGATACTCATACAATCTTTGATATAGTGACATATATTCATAGTGTCATCAATACTATTTGGATTTAACAATCTAGTTATTGTTTTCATATATTCACTTGGACACAGATCTTGCAGGTTAATGTTCAATTTTTTAAATAAAAGTTTCCTAACATTAGCAAATTTAGTGCAATGAATAAGAAAGTGTTGTTCATCTTCTATTTGATTGCATTGAGAGCATAATCTATTTTCTCTTTTTATTTTCGGTCTAAAATATCTACCTTTTTCAATTAAAAGGCTACGAGAACTTAATCTTAATTTGGTTAGTTCTCTAGTAATATTTACTGGATATCTACCCGACGTCTCTGACGTTTGGAGATGGCCAAATCCGGTAAAAACCCTAAAAGTCCTTTTTTATTACAAAATCCGCAGTGGAACCAAAGAATGAATAGTCATGAACCATATATATAACTAAAGGTAAAATAATCAATTTCTTTATCCTGAATGGAGCCTGTCGGAAGTTTTATGGGAATCTGCATTGATCTCTTGAAAAAAAGAAAACAAAACTAAATATCATCTTTTTAATAGACTCCGAGCAGATTAAATATCTTGAACATTTCAAAATTAAGATAATCCCCTGTAAAAGGAAATAAAACAAATGATTCCACTGCGTAAATCGGAATGAATTTTGCATACATCGCTATTGACGTCCGTAATTTTAACAGCAAAGCCGATTTTCGAGAAAATGCTACATCTTTGAATATAAAACACTGAATTTATTAATTATTACGGTCATTCAGGATATGAAATAAAAATTCAGATCTCATAGAATCTACCGATATAAAAAGCTAAATAAAATAATTCCAATAAATCGGATTTTATTTGAATAAGAATACATAATTTTTTTCAATTTTTTATCAACCCAGCTGTGAGCGAAGCGAACATGGTTGATACTTGTAAACACTTTGAAATCGGAAGCGGAAGTGTGAGGAGCTTAAGTCATTTGCCTGTTTTCGTAATTGAACATCTTTGTCGCGCCAAAGTTGCGACCAACACGAAACAAATAAAATAAAGTAATGACTTTAAAATTGTATTGAGAATTAAAACTTACGTTTCGTGCCGAAGGCACGACTATATCATTCAAATAGAAAACAGAGTTTTACTTTCGAACTTGAAGAAGGCAGAGTTGTCATTGAAGGTTTCGTAAATGAAATAAATAATAAACTTTGTGTCGTGCCGAAGGAATGTTATAATGCTTAGAGCATTATTGAAACATTTCTTGCATAAGTTCGTAAAAATAAACATTTTATGTGTGAATTTGTAGTTGTACCCGGCAGTTGCGAAACCAGGTCAATTTTTTTAATACCCGATGCTTCTCCGAGGTTTATTGGTAGAGGAATAAACACTTAAACCAAATATGATAGCAAGATAAACGTAACATACTTGTTATTCTTCAAAACGATCAGAATTACAAACCTGTTGTAATGGCGTCAGTTGTCTGTATGGCACCTGTAATGTAAAATACGGTATTGCATAATATTTATGAGGCTAGCACAGTCCCCATCTAATTGGTATTATACGTATTGTCCATTTGTATTGTGCTACTTGTATAGCCCTGCCCCTTTTTTTTATTGAAGTGCCTGTATCAAAGCCAGGAAAGAAGGCTGTCATGTATTTGTGTGTTAGGGGTGTCGATTTTACCTCTCTCTATGATTTTGATATTTGATTTTTAAATTGTTCCGATAGTGTGGTATTTTTTTGAGTATTTCATTGTATTACTGGTATATACATGTACTATGAGAGTACTTTTATTGGTTGTCACCAATTTTCGTGGTTACTACAAAATACATTGATCCATGGGTTCTTGAATTCGTCCTATTAAACATTACACGCAACAATCAATGGGAAAATTGTATTTTAATCTTCCTGGATTAAGTGGACCACAAAAACGATAGCCCAACGATTAATAATTATTTCACAGTACCATTTTGTTTCAACAGAGCTGTGACAATACTGTTGGCACCCTCGATAGCCCTGTTTTAATTCAACAGAGATGTGACAATGGTATTGTCATCGTCGACAATCAAGTTTTAAAAATATTTTTCTCGACAATGTACGTATATCATGTTTATCTAAACACGCCAAAAAGTCCAAACAACTGCAAAATTTACTGCAAGGAGCAGAAAGAAGCATCGTCCCAATTGATATCGTGCCCTCTTTAATTCTAATTCTGAAACTCATTAAAATGCTTGAGATGTTTTTATTGACAACATATTTGTTAAGCTTGGTGGGCGTGTTTTTCAACAGACAGTCGGTATTCCTATGGATACCAACTGTGCCCCTCTTCTCAGAGACTTGTTACTTTATTCGCACGAGGCAGATTTTAAAACGAAAAGAAGCTAACGTGATCCTTTAATTTCACTTTCCACTATATAGATGATGTCCTTTAACTAAATAATTCTAAGTTTGGTGATTTTGTTGGTCACATCTATTCCATTGAGCTTTACATAAATAATACCACAGATACAACTAGGTATGCTTTATGCCTTAACCTACATTTGGAAATTGACAGTGAGAGTCAGTTAAGGACGAAACTTTACGACAACAGATAGGATTTCATTTTTACCATTGTTAAATTTCCATTTATATGCAGCAATATTACAGCAGCGCATGCATATGGAGTATATCTCTCAGTTGATACCATATTTCAGAGCTGTTGGTTCCTATCATGAATTCCTTGATAGAGGGTTGATATTGAGGGTGATATTAACAAATGACCACGGCTATGCTCCATTTGTTGTAATTATAATCGGGTTCTTTCCTCATTCATGAATTATCACAGAGTTTACAAGAGTAACACTAGTGGAGAGCAGGAACAGAGTACCCTTCCGGAGCACCTGAGTGCACGTCCGGATTTTAGTATGATTAATGTTACTAGATCTTCTGTAGAAGACTTCCGAGGACATCCGACGGACGGAATGCTTCCAGTTTACACTTCCGCTAAAACAATATTACAAATCATAAGTAAAACTATTAGTAGCATTACTCATTGTTGATTTTACTTGTTCCTGATTTTCTGAGAACCAAGGACATATTTCTATATTTCTCGGTGTTTATTGGTAATGGATTAACGTGTGGAAAAAGTGGTAGTTATTATTCTTCAAAATGATCTGAATAATATACCTGTAGTTATGGCGTCCGTTGTTATAGTCTGCATATCACCTGTAATTTAATGTACGATTATGAAAATAAAGTTTAAAAAGAGATGGTCAACAGTTCCTCCAATAGCAATACAACGAAGAACCACTTCTCATCTCTAACAAGTAAAAACAAAATAGACAATGACATATGGCGTTGAAAATCAGTTTCTGTCCTGGAACTGGTTAGTGGGATCTCATGGTATGTTATAATGCTTAAACCATGATTAAAACATTCGTTGTAGACGTTCATAAACAGATAAATTTAATTTTAATTGTTAAGATTTTGTTAAAATGGAAAAAAAAATATCGATATATGAATACAGTTAAATGATAAACAAAAAGTAGCACATCTGTTCCAGTTTCAACATCCAATCGAAAAATCGTAGAAAGATGCAAAATCGATATAAATAACACACAAATACACGAGCGCGCACTTTCCGGGTTCGGTACAGACAGTACAATATAAGTGACGCCGTTAAGAAAGTTTTATGGGCCCAAACCTGCCCTCTTAGTTATTCTTTTATCAATTGTAATCAGGAATATTGTTTTATATTTGTAATATAAATTTGCATTAACTGGATAACTTAAAACGATTCAAATGATTTTCCTAGATTGAGGTTTAGTGGTGTTTAACGCCACTTTCAACAATATTTCAGTCATATCGTGGCGGTCCTAGATTGAAAAAAAACTATAGTTCTCTTGCAACGATAATCTGAAGTAATCAATGACAACTGAGGAAGCATCCATATCGGTGGAGTAATGGTTAATGTGCTCCTCTCAAGTGCAGTAGATCGTGGGTTCGAACCCCGGTCGGGTCAAACCAAAGACTGCAAAATTGGTATATGCTACTTTTCCGTCACGGACGTAGCTTTAAGGAGAAAGAGCAAAGATTGGTTTGTTCGGGAGCAGGAAAATGTGTCTGAGTGGAGCGACACGTCTAACCGCGGACGGTTGTTTCAGTGAGCTAACACTATAAAAAGTCTAACTGACCGTATTGGTATAGTACAAATCGGACATCATTATTATCTCATCGAATGTAACTGCAGGTACCCCGCCTGTACGTGCCCCCCGATGTAAAGGTGTAGAACTGTATTCTAACTTAACATTAATATATATATATATATATATATCGACACGGCATAGCTGAAAATATGCTCATTTGACGTTACAATACCAATCACTCACAACTGATCGGAACCAAGAAAATTATTTCCACAGAAAATTTAAAACAACTTGCCTTCAAAACAGATTTTTATAAAAAGATTTACTCCGGTGAAAGAACCTTCGTTTTGGTAGCAATAGTCTGGTGACACACTGTAGAACATCCAACAATCATCGCAGGGACAACTGGGTAAATGGGCAGCTGCCCAGCATTCAACGTTGTCTGCATTGGCTGAATTCAGACAATCATTTATACACTGTTTTTGTGATACTTCCCGTTTAACAATAACTTCCGGTGAAACTAAACTGTCCCCATTACATCCTACAGAAGAACCTCTCTCATCGAAAGTACATTGTCCTATTAAAAACAATCATTTTAATCAAAATTAAATGTTTGTATCATTTTTCTTTTATATTTTTGTCTTTGGTGATACATCTAATGGCATCCCGTACGGGGTCATGTCAGGGTTCATATTATAAGCCGACTAATCAGTAATGAGCCGACTAAATTTTAAGGTATCAGGAGATATTGTTCGATTGGTCAACATATTTAACTGTCTTGCATGTGATTGGACAGTCAAAGATGAATGAAAGGTTACATGACATGACCCAAATAGGATGTTGTTAGATGGTTTTTAATTAGGGTTAAAATGAAATATGATATTAAATGTATGGATATTCAAAAATACATGTATGTAGATATCTGGAATAATCTTCATCAGGTACGACAAAAGGCAACAGATTTGAAAACCACATAAGTTAAACGTCTTTGCGAGCAAGAAAACCAAAGGATCTAAACAATAGTCAAACTCTCTAAGATCACCCATTTTTGAGAGAGGAGAACATTTGGTTTAACAAAAATTACACTATTTAGTAGATGAAAAATTAGAAAAATATTTTGCTAACATATTTAGCATTATTGTTCCCGATTGGATATAATTTCAAAAATCGTCTCCTTCGAAACAACATGTTTTGATTTGCTACATTGTACAAAATTAAATATGTGAAGTCATCTAACAAAATGTCCCATTTAATCTTATACCGGCGATAAACATAGGAAGTCGATGGACATTTATTGTCTCAGTTACTTGCTAAAACATAAATAGTGCTGAAACAACAAGCTGAGCCTCTAGTTAATTCACGGTATGGGTTTAGGGGGTCGTCGTGGTCGTGCTCGTATGGTAGTTGGATTTACAACTATCTATGCAATCAATGCCTATCACCAATAATGTTGTGAGTTCGAATCTCATTCAGGCGAAGTGTATTCGATACAACATTATGTGATAAAGTTTGTCAGTGACTTGCGGCAGGTAGATGGATTTCTCCAGGTACACCGGTTTCCTGCACCAATAAAACTGACCGCCACGCTATAACTGAAACATTGTTGAAAGTGGCGTTAAACACCATAACCATCACCATAACCACGGTATGTGTTTAAGCTTTGTAATCTCAGTGTGTCCTTTCGAAGTCTCATTGTTTATATTTTTTAATTTCTCTATTTTTTTGAAAACTTTTTTTTATCTAAAATTTCATTTAATTTTTTTAAATCTCGGCGTAAAATACTTTAACTTGTACAAGTTTACAATGTTACCAGTACTTCCGCCGAACTATTGGCTATCAGATGTATTTGCCTATATACCTAAACTTATACAAGTTTACAATATTACAGTATTTCCATCCAACTAAAAGATGGGGTTTACATTTACCATGGGTTACTCAATTATAAGTAAATATATTCTCTACATAGCACGACGGGTGCCAATAGTGGAGCAGGAACTGCCTACCCTTCCGGAACACCTAAGTTCACCCTCAGTTTGTAGTGGGGTTCGTGTTACTCAATCTTTAGTTTTATGTGTATGTTTTCTAGATCGTTGTTTGTTCTTTTATCCTTTTTCTTTTGGTCATTGTGTTGTCTGTTCTTCTTCAATTTACGGATTCTGTTTACCCCTTTCGTATCTTCAAACTCTTCTCTATTTTTTCCCACTTAAAGTCCACTTTTGTTATTATTATTATAATGCTGAATTTGATTGTGTTTTATCTTTTATGTTCAGAATGAGATGTTATGTACTAAGCATATTATTGTTTTCTCACTCGGGACCCGTTTTCCTATAGTGTTGTCTGATGGAGAAGACAATAATAGAATTGGAAGAGGGGCACATTATTTTGAGGGCAGAATGCTGCACCCTAGATCTTCTTCCAGCATGGACACTGATAAATGTACATACCAACGTCTCTCTCACAAACAAACATCAGCTGGTCGGTACAACTCATTTCAACCCACTTGCCATTGGGTGGATTCATACAGAAACAACTGTCTCCACCTGTTTGATTGGCAAATTCATAGAACGTCCAGATAGGAGCTGTGCCGTCCGTCCATATGTCCATTAAATATATGGTATACCTATGGAGACCAATCCATACTCGGGAGTTCCTGCAACGTTAATAACAGTTTGTTTCTTAAAATAATTAAAGATTAATATGTTTTATTGTCCTTCAAGACCCATAATATACCTATCTCTTCCAACGATTATATAACCACATCGGTGGTGTAATGGTTAGCGTGGTCGCCTCGAGTGCGGTAGATCGTGGGTTCGAGCCCCCATCGGGTCAAACCAAAGACTATACAATTGGTATGTGTTGCTTCTCCGCTAACCGCTAAGTACACAACATTAAGGAGAAAGAGCAAAGACTGGTTGGCTCGGAATCAGGATAATGTGTCCGAGTGGGGCGACATGTCTATCCGCGGATTGTTGTTTCAGTGTGCTAGCACTATAAAAATCCTAAACTAAGCGTGTTGGTCTAGTACAAAGCGGACCTCATCATAATTGTATTGTAAATTAATTTGTTCTCGCCATGATATAGCTGAAAAATTGCTGAGTTGGCGTTAAACAACACTCACTCCTCACTCACTCACTCACTCACTCACTCGAACGATTATAAACTCAAGATGGCTAGTACGGATGCAGATATAGTACTAATTAGAATAGTACGGATGCAGATATAGTACTAATTAGAATAGTACGGATGCAGATATAGTACTAATTAGAATAGTACGGATGCAGATATAGTACTAATTAGAATAGTACGGATGCAGATATAGTACTAATTAGAATAGTACGGATGCAGATATAGTACTAATTAGAATGTCGATAGTTTGTTGGTAAACTCGACCACCAAACCAAACAAATGTATTATTGCAGTGACAACGTATTGATATACCATTTGATATGTCAACTTCTACAGGCAAAAATAATATTAATATAAAAACTCTCACATCCGTGATAACCAGAAGAATTAATTGATTTTAAGGAAGGTTAAATAAACATATATGTTAGTGGTTTGATTATATAAATGTGCATTATGTACAAGATACAGTACTATTGAAACAAAAGAAGCGGCCCGTATTGGATATAACGGGTTTCATTTTCAGCATGAGTATTCAGGGGAAGGCAGAGGTGTGTACAACAATGATGTTATAATTTATAAAATAAAAAAGTCGTGAGAATAGTTTTGTTTGTGAACGACTTTACCTAATTTTCCTATTACAACATTGGTCAAATTCTTAAGCTCGTTCATAAAAAGAACTACAAAAACATCCGCCTGTAACATCGGCCTGTATCGGCGGTCTCTAATTGATATTAGAAGCCACATTTACAATAGCATTGCCGGGGGTTGATTATTGTACAATGTATGTTACAGTGATGCGTAAGATGAACTTGAAATACACAAATCTGATGGCATTACCGAGTACTCAAGTCTTGAGACAATAAATAACACGTATGTCTGAGGACAATACAGCGTACTCACATCTGAAAATCATACAGAATATATATACCCATCTGAAGACGATATTGAGTACACAAGTCCAAAGACACTACAGAGTACATATGTGTGACGATAGTATAAGGAAAAAAAGTATCGCTAAATTGAGTAATGGTTGTTTATCATATCATATTTACTTTTCTGTGCTGTGTTGTGTTTTCTAATGTTGTCTTCTTCGTGCGTACCCAATGTTGCCAGTGTCTCTGAATTGCACCATTCTCGATTGTGTACCCAATGTTGCCAGTGTCTCTGAATTGCACCATTCTCGATTGTGTACCCAATGTTGCCAGTGTCTCTGAATTGGCCATTCTCGATTGTGTACCCAATGTTGCCAGTGTCTCTGAATTGCACCATTCTCGATTGTGTACCCAATGTTGCCAGTGTCTCTGAATTGGCCATTCTCGATTGTGTACCCAATGTTGCCAGTGTCTCTGAATTGGCCATTCTCGATTGTGTACCCAATGTTGCCAGTGTCTCTGAATTGACCATTCTCAGTTGGGTACCCAATGTTGCCAGTGTCTCTGAATTGCACCATTCTCGATTGTGTACCCAATGTTGCCAGTGTCTCTGAATTGCACCATTCTCGATTGTGTACCCAATGTTGCCAGTGTCTCTGAATTGCACCATTCTCGATTGTGTACCCAATGTTGCCAGTGTCTCTGAATTGCACCATTCTCGATTGTGTACCCAATGTTGCCAGTGTCTCTGAATTGGCCATTCTCGATTGTGTACCCAATGTTGCCAGTGTCTCTGAATTGGCCATTCTCGATTGTGTACCCAATGTTGCCAGTGTCTCTGAATTGGCCATTCTCGATTGTGTACCCAATGTTGCCAGTGTCTCTGAATTGCACCATTCTCGATTGTGTACCCAATGTTGCCAGTGTCTCTGAATTGCACCATTCTCGATTGTGTACCCAATGTTGCCAGTGTCTCTGAATTGCACCATTCTCGATTGTGTACCCAATGTTGCCAGTGTCTCTGAATTGCACCATTCTCGATTGTGTACCCAATGTTGCCAGTGTCTCTGAATTGGCCATTCTCGATTGTGTACCCAATGTTGCCAGTGTCTCTGAATTGCACCATTCTCGATTGTGTACCCAATGTTGCCAGTGTCTCTGAATTGGCCATTCTCGATTGTGTACCCAATGTTGCCAGTGTCTCTGAATTGACCATTCTCAGTTGGGTACCCAATGTTGCCAGTGTCTCTGAATTGCACCATTCTCGATTGTGTACCCAATGTTGCCAGTGTCTCTGAATTGCACCATTCTCGATTGTGTACCCAATGTTGCCAGTGTCTCTGAATTGCACCATTCTCGATTGTGTACCCAATGTTGCCAGTGTCTCTGAATTGGCCATTCTCGATTGTGTACCCAATGTTGCCAGTGTCTCTGAATTGCACCATTCTCGATTGTGTACCCAATGTTGCCAGTGTCTCTGAATTGGCCATTCTCGATTGTGTACCCAATGTTGCCAGTGTCTCTGAATTGACCATTCTCAGTTGGGTACCCAATGTTGCCAGTGTCTCTGAATTGCACCATTCTCGATTGTGTACCCAATGTTGCCAGTGTCTCTGAATTGCACCATTCTCGATTGTGTACCCAATGTTGCCAGTGTCTCTGAATTGCACCATTCTCGATTGTGTACCCAATGTTGCCAGTGTCTCTGAATTGGCCATTCTCGATTGTGTACCCAATGTTGCCAGTGTCTCTGAATTGCACCATTCTCGATTGTGTACCCAATGTTGCCAGTGTCTCTGAATTGGCCATTCTCGATTGTGTACCCAATGTTGCCAGTGTCTCTGAATTGCACCATTCTCGATTGTGTACCCAATGTTGCCAGTGTCTCTGAATTGACCATTCTCAGTTGGGTACCCAATGTTGCCAGTGTCTCTGAATTGCACCATTCTCGATTGTGTACCCAATGTTGCCAGTGTCTCTGAATTGCACCATTCTCGATTGTGTACCCAATGTTGCCAGTGTCTCTGAATTGGCCATTCTCGATTGTGTACCCAATGTTGCCAGTGTCTCTGAATTGGCCATTCTCGATTGTGTACCCAATGTTGCCAGTGTCTCTGAATTGTACCATTCTCGATTGTGTACCCAATGTTGCCAGTGTCTCTGAATTGCACCATTCTCGATTGTGTACCCAATGTTGCCAGTGTCTCTGAATTGCACCATTCTCGATTGTGTACCCAATGTTGCCAGTGTCTCTGAATTGCACCATTCTCGATTGTGTACCCAATGTTGCCAGTGTCTCTGAATTGCACCATTCTCGATTGTGTACCCAATGTTGCCAGTGTCTCTGAATTGCACCATTCTCGATTGTGTACCCAATGTTGCCAGTGTCTCTGAATTGGCCATTCTCGATTGTGTACCCAATGTTGCCAGTGTCTCTGAATTGGCCATTCTCGATTGTGTACCCAATGTTGCCAGTGTCTCTGAATTGTACCATTCTCGATTGTGTACCCAATGTTGCCAGTGTCTCTGAATTGCACCATTCTCGATTGTGTACCCAATGTTGCCAGTGTCTCTGAATTGCACCATTCTCGATTGTGTACCCAATGTTGCCGGTGTCTCTGAATTGCACCATTCTCGATTGTGTACCCAATGTTGCCAGTGTCTCTGAATTGGCCATTCTCGATTGTGTACCCAATGTTGCCAGTGTCTCTGAATTGCACCATTCTCGATTGTGTACCCAATGTTGCCAGTGTCTCTGAATTGCACCATTCTCGATTGTGTACCCAATGTTGCCAGTGTCTCTGAATTGCACCATTCTCGATTGTGTACCCAATGTTGCCAGTGTCTCTGAATTGCACCATTCTCGATTGTGTACCCAATGTTGCCAGTGTCTCTGAATTGCACCATTCTCGATTGTGTACCCAATGTTGCCAGTGTCTCTGAATTGCACCATTCTCGATTGTGTACCCAATGTTGCCGGTGTCTCTGAATTGCACCATTCTCGATTGTGTACCCAATGTTGCCAGTGTCTCTGAATTGTACCATTCTTGATTGTCCCTTCGATTTTCTCTAACATTTATTTTAGACATTATCATAAATAAATATTAAATTATTTGAAGAAAATGAAAAATAAAAAATACCACACTGTCGGAATATTTGCAAAATCTAACAGAAAAATAGTAGAAAGAGACAAATATCGATACCACTAACATATACATATGCATGACCGCTTTCCTGGCCTGGTACAGACACGTCAATAAAAAGTGGCGGAGTTTAATATAGTTAAATGGGCCTAAACCTTAATGTAAACTATAATGACCTTTAAAGTCCATTACTTAACATTGTCTGTACTTACAAAGTTGTAATTCCTGGCTCATCAGTAATTAATTCAATAACATAATCTGTTTCTTGTATCGTTTCTAGTTTTAACAAATTCATTCCACGGTCTTCACATATTACTTTAGCTTCCGTCCATGTTCTCTCAACATTGAAAAATGTAAAATGCTGCTTTATGCTAATTCCTTCAACTGGAAAAAAAAGAAAAAAAAGAAGAGGACAACATTATAAAGTATTTATAATACACTAGTGAAAAAAAACAATAAAAAAAACAACGAAACTGTGCAACACTATATGATATATTTTTTCATATGAAAATATAAACGAATTATAATCATACCGGTTGTTTGTCATATCGAGTGGTCTATCATTTGCACGGATTATTACACATTCTGAGCACGTTTCAATTTTGAACATTTTTCTGTCTGATAAACATTCAGTCGGCTTTGTTTCAGGTTTGCTTACATTGTCTACGAACAAAAGACAGCGTTAATTTGACTGAAAGAAAACTCAGCCAAATTTCACGGCTTAGCTATTGGGATGTTGACAGCTGGTCATCCCCAAAACGTTCCTGCTATGCACTTCGATATGCACCAGGACACTATTTGATCCCTTTGGAGACGTTTTCAACTCTCGGTAACACTCGGACGATCACGTGTAACGTCACGTAGTATATTTCATATATCGCCTTCAAACTGCAAATTATACTGCCGCAATATTCCTGAATTGAGAAGAATTAGTAGTTGGAAATCGGCTGCGTGAACATGGCATTCAACAAAGACGACTTGAAATATTATTATTGTCACACCGCCTTAACGGTAGACTGACAGGGATAAAAGCAAATCATATGATATTCGGAATACATAACTGGGCCTATATTCTTTTTACAGTCTACGAGTTCCGATTTCATTTGGAAAGCATTGACGGTCGTGCCATTACACGAACCCATTTGTTTTTCATCGTCTAACAGTAGGTGGATGTGTAGGGTGGAATTACGGATATCTTAAGTATCGAACTTTGAACGAAGTACGATATTGTGATGATCATTCGAACTCGGAGACATGGCATCCAATTTCAACAGGACAATTCCCGACGACGTGTTGCATGTGTTGTGATGGACTTTTTGTCACAGGAGAATGTCAATGTACTGCCATGACCTGCCACTTCGTCCAATCTCTCACCAATTGAGTACGTCTGTGATAATGTGGAACGACGTTTAAACAACCATTTGAAAACTGTAAGGTAAATTCGATTTAAGAAGCCTGATCGAAAATATATTGAACACTGAATACGTAAATATCTAATTTAATGCACACGAAGCGTTTCTGGAATACCACTCATTAGGTACGCTCCAAGCCAAAATATTTAAAAGCCAAATAATTTTAAAATCTTTAAAAAAAAATGTTTTTTAAATAACAATGAAAAAGAAATAATCAATGAAAGATAACGAAATCGAATTAGTATATGCTATATAGAGGCAAATGAATTCGGCTTATGAAACCATCAGCATGCAAAAATTACGAACTTGTTAAAATTCAACTTATTAGCACCCATTTTTAAAAAGTGTATTGTAAACAAATTGAAACATGTATTGATAAAATCGATTAAAACACTGGACCAAAATTTAAATGAATTCCGTGCATGTGTTGGTTCCCTATTTTCATGGAAATAAACTTTATTCGATATACAATCCATTTAACGTAAGTTAAAGTTGGATGTCTAACATTCATACTCATTAGGTTCCTCTCGTATTTGTTTGTGATTGTGTTGACTCTACATGTAATCAGTAGATTCAGACATTCAATATAAAATTCTTCAGACGATTGTATCCAGCAGTTTCAGCTTTTTTGTTTTCTGGATATAATATTTTATTTGTTCTTCTATCCTTAATTGCAAAAATTCTCTCCCTTAAGTGCAATCCGTTCACGTTTTAGTTCAGCTTCGGTTATTTGTGCTTCATTAAGCGTTATTCGCACATTTTTTTGTTGTTCAATGTACAGTACTGTAGTTGTTTTAGTGTTAATTTACTGTTCTGACAGAGTGGTATGTTAGTGTTTCATTTCATTAGTGCTAATTTGATTAAGAAGCTACCCTTTACAATGGGAGAACCGATCGCCAGGGTAGATAAGCGACGGTGCGTCTAACATAGTTTCCCCCATAAAAAAGTTGTTTAGTTCGTCTTTACCTCCAGTTGTATGTAGGAGGTTGCATGTCTTATTTACGTTATTTGTGTTTATTTGCGTGTTGTGTTGTCCAACACATAGTGGATTGCATTTTCTTTTTCTTTGTCTTGTGTACCCAATGTTGCCAGTTTCTCTGGATTGTCCATTTTTGATTGCCCCTTCGGTATTCTCTAACGTTTACCGTATTAAAGACAGTTACATATGAACACAATAATAAACATAAGTGAAGCACTAACATATCACAACTTTCCTTTAAAAGAATGAATATATACTGTAAGGGTTAATTCTCGAAAAACATTAGTTTCATTAAAAATAATAATAATAGTTTTATGTAAAATTGAATACATGCATAACATCATAATATGTCGTTGATTTTCATTTCATTTCATTTCTTGGTTCCAGTTTTTATTTTAATGCTATTTTACTGTATAATTTTTGTATACTACATTGTCCGGGGGGCCGTACAACATCATTTCCCAACATTTGTTTCAGCAGATTTTAAAACATTGTTTTTCCCACATAATTTCACTAAGAGCGGAGGTTTAGACCTATAACACTATGTTATCTTTATTAGAGATAGACAATGTTTTAAACCAAAGCAACAATATAGATGAAATCAGTCAGAAATTGTAATAAAATGATGGGGAAAAAAATACCACACTGTCGGAACAATTCCAAAATTAAATATCAAAATCATAGAAAGTGACAAAATCGATATCCCTAACACACAAATACATGACCTCTAACACACAAATACATGACCATTAACACACAAATACATGACCACTAACACACAAATACATGACCTTTAACACACAAATACATGACCATTAACACACAAATACATGACCACTAACACACAAATATATGACCACTAACACACAAATACATGACCGCTATCTTTCCTGGTTTGGTACAGACACTTCAATAAAATGTCATCTATATTGTTGCTTTGGTTTATAACATTGTCTCTCTGTTTATTACTATGTATATCCATAGTGGATATGGATCAAAACCTCCCATCTTAGTACTCGACAATGTGTTTTCCATATGTGAATAAAATCCCAACCCTCGTATACAACCAAGAGAACAACGTTATTATTAAGAACGCTATAATCTTGAACATTATATATATTAATATATATGAAATCTTCGTGACACAGACTTTGACATGTATGTATAATAGTAGTTCTATCAAAGAGAGCCGACAATTATTTAAATATTAGATAGTATACAAGGCAATTGCATGACATAATAGTGGAAACAATAGTGACCTTTGATCCTTTGATCATTTGATCTTTTCCTATCACAAGACGATCCTTTATATCTAGAATATATACGAATAAGATTGTACAATAGTCGTCCATCATTAATTTACAATAATATTGACGGAACAATTATTGACAAGAAAAGCATGTATACATATATATATATATATATATATATCTTTTCCTTTCACGAGATGATCCTTTATATCTAAAATATATACGAATAAGATTGTACAATAGTCGTCCATCATTAATTTACAATAATATTGACGGAACAATTATTGACAAGAAAAGCATGTATACATTTATATATATATATCTTTTCCTTTCACGAGATGATCCTTTATATCTAAAATATATACGAATAAGATTGTACAATAGTCGTCCATCATTTACAATAATGTTGACGGAACAATTCTTGACAAGAAAAGCATGTATACATATATATATATATATATATCTTTTCCTTTCACGAGATGATCCTTTTTATCTAAAATATATACGAATAAGATTGTACAATAGTCGTCCATCATTTACAATAATGTTGACGGAACAATTCTTGACAAGAAAAGCATGTATACATATATATATTTTCCTATCACGAGATGATCCTTTATATCTAAAATATATAAGAATAAGATTTCACAATTTTCGTCGATGAATTATAATGTTATTGACTGAACAATTAGCATGTACATGTAAATGATACGTTTGAAACAACAGAATTCCGTATATAAATATTTAAATATAATTCAATACAAGATTTATCGTGTTTACAGTATGACACGTGATGTTCTATTGAATTTCAATTGAAGTATTGTATTGTTGCCGTCCTGAAATGAGTCCTCGGATGTTAACCGAGATGTTGTTAGATGTAAGTAGATTCACAAGTTAAAAAGAACAAACTCGCATGTAATGTTTGATTAGTTGCGTGTTTTCAAGAGTACCACTGGACTAGAACAATGAAGTTAGACTTATGAAATGGAGCTTTGATGTAGAAGCTATCAACGAATAGCTACCAGACAGCCAGACTGACATTCATAACATTAAAACATAATATTTCTGTCAATGATCTTTTAAATGCCATTCATATCTTCTTATGTTATTGCCACATTGTATTTTTACTTTCTTCTTCACTAAATTCTGATAAGGAAAGTTCGAAGACACCAAAGAGGTAATCAGAAGCCATAAATCTAAGTAAGACAGATGACATAATGGCCAATAGAAAAAAGAAGAAAAGGACAAACAATGATCGGGAAAACACTACACATAAAACTACAGATTGAGCAACACAAACCCCACTATAAATGTTTTATTTCTACAACTAATTGTGGCATTTGAAACAGTATTTTTATTTGGAACGACGCATATATGACGTGAAATCAGATTTCCCATTAAGGATTTTTTAAAGAATATCTTGTCGGAGTTGTCAAAAGAAGTCAGAGTGATATTAAAGTTTCAAAGAAGGAACAAATCAGTTAACTATAGCCCCCTGAAGCAATAACTGACTATTACTGGTGTTTATATAAAGATCTTATGCCATATAGGCATTTTTAATTTGAAGTTGTTTCATAATAAGTCATGCTGGCTTGAGTGATGTAGTAATCTATATATTCGTTTCAAATAATTCCACTGTCCAGTGTCGAAAAAAATTTCTCGGATTGTTGGATATTTGTTGATAAATTTAAATCGTATTTTTCCATGGTGAGAAAAAAAACCCAGTTAAAATAAATGTTAGACAAAACCCAAGAGGCAATCAAGAATGGACAATCCAGAAAAACTTGTCAACATAGTGTAGACAAAACACAAGAGACAATCAAGAATGGACAATCCAGAAAAACTTGTCAACATAGTGTAGACAAAACCGAAGAGGAAATCAAGAATGCATAATCCAGAAAAACTTGTCAACATAGGGTAGACAAAACATAAGAGGCAATCAAGAATGGACAATCCAGAAAAACTTGTCAACATAGTGAAGACAAAACACAAGAGACAATCAAGAATGGACAATCCAGAAAAACTTGTCAACATAGTGTAGACAAAACCGAAGAGGCAATCAAGAATGGACAATCCAGAAAAACTTGTCAACATAGGGTAGACAAAACACAAGAGGCAATCAAGAATGGATAATCCAGAAAAACTTGTCAACATAGGGTAGACAAAACCGAAGAGGCAATCAAGAATGGACAATCCAGAAAAACTTGTCAACATAGGGTAGACAAAACCGAAGAGGCAATCAAGAATGGACAATCCAGAAAAACTTGTCAACATAGTGAAGACAAAACACGAGAGACAATCAAGAATGAACAATCCAGAAAAACTTGTCAACATAGGGTAGACAAAACCAAAGAGGCAATCAAGAATGGACAATCCAGAAAAACTTGTCAACATAGTGTAGACAAAACACAAGAGGCAATCAAGAATGGACAATCCAGAAAAACTTGTCAACATAGTGTAGACAAAACACAAGAGGCAATCAAGAATGGATAATCCAGAAAAACTTGTCAACATAGGGTAGACAAAACACAAGAGACAATCAAGAATGGATAATCCAGAAAAACTTGTCAACATAGGGTAGACAAAACACAAGAGACAATCAAGAATGGATAATCCAGAAAAACTTGTCAACATAGTGTAGACAAAACCAAAGAGGCAATCAAGAATGGACAATCCAGAAAAACTTGTCAACATAGGGTAGACAAAACACAAGAGACAATCAAGAATGGACAATCCAGAAAAACTTGTCAACATAGTGTAGACAAAACACAAGAGGCAATCAAGAATGGACAATCCAGAAAAACTTGTCAACATAGTGTAGACAAAACACAAGAGACAATCAAGAATGGATAATCCAGAAAAACTTGTCAACATAGGGTAGACAAAACCGAAGAGGCAATCAAGAATGGACAATCCAGAAAAACTTGTCAACATAGGGTAGACAAAACCGAAGAGGCAATCAAGAATGGACAATCCAGAAAAACTTGTCAACATAGTGAAGACAAAACACGAGAGACAATCAAGAATGAACAATCCAGAAAAACTTGTCAACATAGGGTAGACAAATCCGAAGAGGCAATCAAGAATGGATAATCCAGAAAAACTTGTCAACATAGTGTAGACAAAACACAAGAGACAATCAAGAATGGACAATCCAGAAAAACTTGTCAACATAGTGTAGACAAAACACAAGAGGCAATCAAGAATGGATAATCCAGAAAAACTTGTCAACATAGGGTAGACAAAACACAAGAGACAATCAAGAATGGACAATCCAGAAAAACTTGTCAACATAGTGTAGACAAAACACAAGAGGCAATCAAGAATGGATAATCCAGAAAAACTTGTCAACATAGTGTAGACAAAACACAAGAGGCAATCAAGAATGGATAATCCAGAAAAACTTGTCAACATAGGGTAGACAAAACACAAGAGGCAATCAAGAATGGATAATCCAGAAAAACTTGTCAACATAGGGTAGACAAAACACAAGAGACAATCAAGAATGGATAATCCAGAAAAACTTGTCAACATAGGGTAGACAAAACACAAGAGACAATCAAGAATGGATAATCCAGAAAAACTTGTCAACATAGGGTAGACAAAACACAAGAGGCAATCAAGAATGGACAATCCAGAAAAACTTGTCAACATAGGGTAGACAAAACACAAGAGACAATCAAGAATGGATAATCCAGAAAAACTTGTCAACATAGTGTAGACAAAACACAAGAGGCAATCAAGAATGGACAATCCAGAAAAACTTGTCAACATAGTGTAGACAAAACACAAGAGACAATCAAGAATGAACAATCCAGAAAAACTTGTCAACATAGGGTAGACAAAACACAAGAGACATTCAAGAATGGATAATCCAGAAAAACTTGTCAACATAGGGTAGACAAAACCGAAGAGGCAATCAAGAATGGACAATCCAGAAAAACTTGTCAACATAGGGTAGACAAAACCGAAGAGGCAATCAAGAATGGACAATCCAGAAAAACTTGTCAACATAGTGAAGACAAAACACGAGAGACAATCAAGAATGAACAATCCAGAAAAACTTGTCAACATAGGGTAGACAAAACACAAGAGACAATCAAGAATGGACAATCCAGAAAAACTTGTCAACATAGGGTAGACAAAACCAAAGAGGCAATCAAGAATGGACAATCCAGAAAAACTTGTCAACATAGTGTAGACAAAACACAAGAGGCAATCAAGAATGGACAATCCAGAAAAACTTGTCAACATAGGGTAGACAAAACACAAGAGACAATCAAGAATGGATAATCCAGAAAAACTTGTCAACATAGTGTAGACAAAACACAAGAGGCAATCAAGAATGGACAATCCAGAAAAACTTGTCAACATAGTGTAGACAAAACACAAGAGACAATCAAGAATGAACAATCCAGAAAAACTTGTCAACATAGGGTAGACAAAACACAAGAGACAATCAAGAATGGATAATCCAGAAAAACTTGTCAACATAGGGTAGACAAAACCGAAGAGGCAATCAAGAATGGACAATCCAGAGAAACTTGTCAACATAGTGAAGACAAAACACGAGAGACAATCAAGAATGAACAATCCAGAAAAACTTGTCAACATAGTGTAGACAAAACACAAGAGACAATCAAGAATGGATAATCCAGAAAAACTTGTCAACATAGGGTAGACAAAACACGAGAGACAATCAAGAATGAACAATCCAGAAAAACTTGTCAACATAGTGTAGACAAATCCGAAGAGGCAATCAAGAATGGACAATCCAGAAAAACTTGTCAACATAGGGTAGACAAAACACAAGAGACAATCAAGAATGAACAATCCAGAAAAACTTGTCAACATAATGTAGACAAAACACGAGAGACAATCAAGAATGGACAATCCAGAAAAACTTGTCAACATAGTGTAGACAAAACACAAGAGACAATCAAGAATGGATAATCCAGAAAAACTTGTCAACATAGTGAAGACAAAACACAAGAGACAATCAAGAATGGACAATCCAGAAAAACTTGTCAACATAGGGTAGACAAAACACAAGAGACAATCAAGAATGGACAATCCAGAAAAACTTGTCAACATAGTGTAGACAAAACACAAGAGACAATCAAGAATGGATAATCCAGAAAAACTTGTCAACATAGTGAAGACAAAACACAAGAGACAATCAAGAATGGACAATCCAGAAAAACTTGTCAACATAGGGTAGACAAAACACAAGAGACAATCAAGAATGGATAATCCAGAAAAACTTGTCAACATAGTGAAGACAAAACACAAGAGACAATCAAGAATGGACAATCCAGAAAAACTTGTCAACATAGGGTAGACAAAACACAAGAGACAATCAAGAATGGACAATCCAGAAAAACTTGTCAACATAGGGTAGACAAAACACGAGAGACAATCAAGAATGAACAATCCAGAAAAACTTGTCAACATAGGGTAGACAAATCCGAAGAGGCAATCAAGAATGGACAATCCAGAAAAACTTGTCAACATAGGGTAGACAAAACCGAAGAGGCAATCAAGAATGAACAATCCAGAAAAACTTGTCAACATAGTGTAGACAAAACCGAAGAGGCAATCAAGAATGGACAATCCAGAAAAACTTGTCAACATAGGGTAGACAAATCCGAAGAGGCAATCAAGAATGAACAATCCAGAAAAACTTGTCAACATAGGGTAGACAAAACACAAGAGACAATCAAGAATGAACAATCCAGAAAAACTTGTCAACATAGTGTAGACAAAACACAAGAGGCAATCAAGAATGGATAATCCAGAAAAACTTGTCAACATAGGGTAGACAAAACACAAGAGACAATCAAGAATGAACAATCCAGAAAAACTTGTCAACATAGTGAAGACAAAACACGAGAGACAATCAAGAATGAACAATCCAGAAAAACTTGTCAACATAGGGTAGACAAAACACAAGAGACAATCAAGAATGAACAATCCAGAAAAACTTGTCAACATAGGGTAGACAAAACACAAGAGACAATCAAGAATGAACAATCCAGAAAAACTTGTCAACATAGTGTAGACAAAACACAAGAGGCAATCAAGAATGAACAATCCAGAAAAACTTGTCAACATAGGGTAGACAAAACACAAGAGACAATCAAGAATGGATAATCCAGAAAAACTTGTCAACATAGGGTAGACAAAACCGAAGAGGCAATCAAGAATGGACAATCCAGAAAAACTTGTCAACATAGGGTAGACAAAACCGAAGAGGCAATCAAGAATGGACAATCCAGAAAAACTTGTCAACATAGTGAAGACAAAACACGAGAGACAATCAAGAATGAACAATCCAGAAAAACTTGTCAACATAGGGTAGACAAATCCGAAGAGGCAATCAAGAATGGATAATCCAGAAAAACTTGTCAACATAGTGTAGACAAAACACAAGAGACAATCAAGAATGGACAATCCAGAAAAACTTGTCAACATAGTGTAGACAAAACACAAGAGGCAATCAAGAATGGATAATCCAGAAAAACTTGTCAACATAGGGTAGACAAAACACAAGAGACAATCAAGAATGGATAATCCAGAAAAACTTGTCAACATAGGGTAGACAAAACACAAGAGACAATCAAGAATGGACAATCCAGAAAAACTTGTCAACATAGTGTAGACAAAACACAAGAGACAATCAAGAATGGATAATCCAGAAAAACTTGTCAACATAGTGTAGACAAAACACAAGAGACAATCAAGAATGGACAATCCAGAAAAACTTGTCAACATAGGGTAGACAAAACATAAGAGGCAATCAAGAATGGACAATCCAGAAAAACTTGTCAACATAGTGAAGACAAAACACAAGAGACAATCAAGAATGGACAATCCAGAAAAACTTGTCAACATAGGGTAGACAAAACATAAGAGGCAATCAAGAATGGACAATCCAGAAAAACTTGTCAACATAGTGAAGACAAAACACAAGAGACAATCAAGAATGGACAATCCAGAAAAACTTGTCAACATAGGGTAGACAAAACATAAGAGGCAATCAAGAATGGACAATCCAGAAAAACTTGTCAACATAGGGTAGACAAAACACGAGAGACAATCAAGAATGAACAATCCAGAAAAACTTGTCAACATAGTGTAGACAAAACACAAGAGGCAATCAAGAATGGATAATCCAGAAAAACTTGTCAACATAGTGTAGACAAAACACAAGAGGCAATCAAGAATGGATAATCCAGAAAAACTTGTCAACATAGGGTAGACAAAACCGAAGAGGCAATCAAGAATGAACAATCCAGAAAAACTTGTCAACATAGTGTAGACAAAACACAAGACAAAAAAAAAACACACAAAAAAAACACAACACAGAAGTTTTTCCAGACTTTTCAGAAATAAAAATTATAAAATGTGTTAATAAAATATCTGAATCATTACCAGAAGAAAGGTTGAATGAGAACACTCACAAAGACAACATTTGTGTATTTAATCAAATTTTGAAAACAGACATAAACTATCTGTCATGCCTAACACGACCAGTAGATATTATGAATTATTTTTGTCAAACTTTACTATCAATTTATCTTTTTTACAGAGTGATATAAGAGAAGTGGCATATAAACTGTTTCATAATGTTATTTTTACAAAGGAAAAGTGTAAAATAACAAATGATGATTTATGTCCAATTTGTTCAATACAATCTGACACTATATATCACATGTTATTAGAATGTTATTTTCACTACCTGTAAACTACCTCAAAGATCTTATGGATTTTGGACTTGACAAAGGAGGCGTAGATCCTTTTTCTCCTAAGTACAGATTGTCTAGTATTATGTGACGTGGCGTCCTTTAGTCTTTTCAAACTAGTTCGATCTGAACCTCTTCATGATAACAACAGAAAATTCCTCCAAGAAAAGAGGTCGTAAAAGAAATTCCACCATATTTCAAAAATTAATCTGTTCCCATTGTCTCCTATAGCTACACTAACAGTATTGGCCGTAAAATTTTCAACTACAAAGAAGCATTGCAAGATATTAACATAGAAGAGTACCTTAAGAACCCTCTGACTTGTGACTGCTCCCACTCTCCTTTTCAATACAACCCATCTGGACATGTAATCACTGGTGATCTGAATATCATTTCAAGATAATTATGGATGCTGTTGAAGGTTATGCCAGAAGGCGGATAAAGAGAGAAGTAGACCAAGATCCTGAGTTAGAGTCCTTGTCAGTCTGGGTTAGAACAATTAGGTCTCTAGTACAAGGTCGGATTCACAAACTCAAAAATTGTGTTAATAGTCGACCTAAGTCTGTATTTAAAGTCCAAGAAGCTGTTAAGTGTCTTTCCTCTTTTCATGACAAATATGTTATCGTTCCTGCGGACAAGGCTTCCAACAATATCGTGTTTGTATGTAAATTATATTACTTCGAATGCCTAATCAAGGAATTGGGCATAAATAGCAACATCTCTAGTAATATCACTTACAAACCAACTTCGTTCGACAAAGATGAAATCCTAGCTAACCACAGATCATTCATGACCTCTTTAAGCATTCCCTCTGGTAAAGAGTCTGAGGATTTATCCTATTTATATTGGATACCTAAACTCCATAAGACACCATACAAAAAAAGGTACATAGCGGGATCATCAACTTGTTCGGCGAAAGAATTGTCTATTCACCTGACAAAGATGCTGTCTGCAGTAAAAGAGGGACAACAGAAATATTGTGAAACCGTTTACTCTCGTAGTGGCATAAATCACATGTGGATTTTGAAAAACTCTAAAGATTTTTTGGATAACCTTAAATCAAGATCTTTCTCTCAGGTATCCTCCATCAAAACTTTTGATTTTTCAACTCTATATACCACCCTACCGCATGACAAATTAAAAACCCGCTTAAAAGAAACAATTCACAAAGCTTTCAGTCATAGAAACTATGGCTCAAAATTTGTTGTGTTAGGCTACAATTCCACATATTTTTCAAACAAAATTCAAAAAGGTAAAACATGCTACTCCGAGGAACAAGTGATCAGTATGCTGGAGTTCCTCATCGATAACATATTTGTCTCCTTTGGAGGGACTCTGTTTCAACAGGTCGTCGGCATACCAATGGGTACGAATTGTGTCCCTCTTCTAGCCGATTTATTTTTATACTCATATGAGTCGGAGTTTCTTCAAAAGCTTGTAAAAGATAAGAAGATTCATGAGGCTAGAGCCTTTAATTTCACATACAGGTATATTGATGACGTTTTATCTATCAATAATTCTAGATTTGCAGAATTTCTTCCATTGATATATCCTCCAGAGCTGGAAGTTAAAGAGACCACAGATACCGCTTCGTCCGCATCATTTTTGGACTTATACCTCGAATTTGACGATAGTGGTCAACTCAGTACTAAAATTTATGATAAACGGGACGACTACAATTTTAAAATAATAAATTTTCCAAATATGTGCAGCAATATACCAGCTTCTCCTGCATATGGTGTTTACATCTCGCAATTGATTCGTTATGCAAGGGTCAGTAACAATTATTATGATTTCCTGAAACGTCATCTTCATCTGAGAAACAGGCTACTGGACCAGGGCTATTAAAAGATCCGTCTTATTCGATCTCTTAAAATGTTTATATTCCGATACCAAGATCTTGTCGAAATATATTCCCTCTCTGCAGAGACGATAATAAACGATGCATTTTCATATAGTGAAAATGTATAAAGATAAGGAAGTCAACAAAAATGTCAAAAATATTTTTTTATCAATGTGTGACGTAAAAGTGTTTTTGACATTTACTTCACTGAATTTGGTACTGCTTTGACAACTATTTGACCTATTTTGTTCCAGTATTGTTATAAATACTGTTATAGTGACAGCCGGAACCTTTGGGCCGTAATGAAAGCGGGAGGTTTGGCGCTTTAAAAGCTGATTCAACCCACCATTTCTTTGGAAATGCCTGTACCAAGTCAGGGTCATTACGGTTTTCACAGTTTTCCGGTTGTTGACTGATTTTGTCTGTTTATATATTTATGAGTTTTTACTTTCCCTTTGTAAGATTGTTCGGAGTTCGGTAATTTTGTTATTACCCTTACTTCGCTTCATAGTTTTAATGAATAAATAAAGTGTTTTTTACATGATGTTCTGGCAAAAAGTACTCCTGATTTTGTGAACCAGTTAGACTTTGAAATTTTATTTATGTTTGGTTTATTACAAAAATAGTAAATCTGTTAATTTTGATTTTATTAACAATATCCTAGCAATTAGAAAATTCTGTATAATTCAAAGAAGACACTTTGCTATCAGAGAAGGCAAAATTCTCAATACTGAAAATTATTTTCGATCAACGGTGATAAAAAAAATGTACAATTTGCTTATGAATATTACAAAAACACAAACAGTCTTAACCTGTTTGAAAAATACTATGGACAAAATAATCCAGTACGTTCAGTTTTAAGCTATATAATAGTTATCGATTTTTAGACAACAATTGTATTTTAAGTTTTAGTATTGACAGAATTAATAGAAAATCTATTCATCAGATTTTAATATTTATATGAATATATATTGATATGTGATGTGTACATTGTGTTAACCATTGTGGATATTCCGGAGATTAGCCTGTTTATCATTTCAATAGAATTTATGAATAAAATTGTATCAATAGAAAGAAAGCGTATCCGTCTGCTGTTTTCGTGGTATGACAAAAAGCATGAGTTCGAACATTACAATTTTTTTTTTATAAAATATTTTGTTGTTGTTTTCTTTATCTGAGAAATAATTATTCTTTGATAATTTATAATTCCGTCATACAACTAGCAAAAGACAAAAATTCAAAGCAAAACATGACATCGTGCAACATTGTATCACTCTGAAGACGTGTACATACATATGCATGTAGATTTACGGATGATTGTCTAGGTTAAAAAACATAGTAGCAAACATTCAATAATTTTATTCTTTTACTTCTTAGAAAATATTAATCTTTGTACAGAAAAATATTCCGAACATAAATAAATAATACACTACTTACACAGGTAAAGAAATAAATGTTGCTTTACATACTTTTATATCGTGTGTGGCATGGTGTTTTGTTCAAGCCGTCAGCTTCATAATCAGAAGGTCCCGAATTCGAATCTCGCAGTTTTATTAAAAAAGATTAACTTTAATTATTATGATGATCTGCAATGTTCTCTGTTTTTGCAGGTAAACTAAAGTTATGTATTTTGTTAGCTATATTAACTTGATAAAGTTGTCTAGTAATATCTAGAGTTGCACTCGTGATTGACAAAAAGTGATAACTTCAATTAATTGCAGTATCTAAATAAAAGTCATAGTTCTTGTATATGGAGCTTATTTGTAGGAGAGCTCGTGTCTTATTTACGTTATTTGTGTTTGTTTGCGTATAGTGGTGTCCAACACATATTGTGTTGTGTTTTTCTTCGTCTTGTGTACACTATGTTGCCAGTTTCTCTGTGTTTTTCTTCGTCTTGTGTACACTATGTTGCCAGTTTCTCTGTGTTTTTCTTCGTCTTGTGTACACTATGTTGCCAGTTTCTCTGTGTTTTTCTTCGTCTTGTGTACACTATGTTGCCAGTTTCTCTGTGTTTTTCTTCGTCTTGTGTACACTATGTTGCCAGTTTCTCTGGATTGTGCTTTTTTTCATTGCCCCTTCGGCTTTGTGTTACATTTATCTTAACTGGGGTTTTTTTCTTACCAGGGAAAAATACGATTTGATTATAGAAATTTATCAACAAATATCCAACAATTCGAGAAATTTCTTTCGACACAGGACAGTATTCGGGAGTCTCTAACGTTTATTAAGCTTGTCTTATTCTCAAATAAATTGACTCGAGATATGTGTTTTTAAGTAAAAGCTGCCAAAAACGCCTACTAATTTCATTCTTACTAAATGGCGTTACTACATCACAACCGCTTCCGAAGTCTCACACCTATCCTATCGTGATGTCATAACTGCAGCATGATTCTTCCTGCTTGAGGGTTAATCCAAGCTTTGAAACGTCACATTTACAATTTGCTGTAGGTTGCTGTTTTTAACATAACTTTCCTAACGACTTATTTGAGCAAATATGCGGGATGTTAATAGGCATATGACACGTCCAAAATTATGAAGGCAAATACATCGCCTTGAATGTAGAAAGGCACACGATACGACAAGATTTTGCAGGAAAATACAATGCCGTTGGTAAATAAGCATATGACACGGCAAGATTATGTAGACATACAACGCGGAATTCTGTGAAGACAATTTAGGACAAGGAGTGTTTTTCTACCTTGTAATTTTCTTTTTACAAATAACACATAGTACAAACAGACACTTACCATGATATACAACAGCAATAACTATAGATATATATTTATAAATCCAACATTTGTTCATTTTTAAATTTAGAAGTATATACTTATATAAACAAAAACAAACTGAAAGACGTACTAATAATATACCAATATGGAACTCAATTAGATGGTATTGACTTTTTAGTAGAATCCAATTATATATTACAATAACGAACAAATAGATTCATATGTTATCTATATTGATTACAATATTCAGAATGAGAGACAATTGGTTTATGTTTACTTTATTGTAACATAAATGCATTCTTTTCCTTTGATCTTTTTATGGTTTATATACCAGAATGTAAGCAACAGCTAAAAACTATGAAATAATACACGCAGATACATGATATTGCACACTTTAAACCTAGGCTGTAGTTTAATTACTCTCAGAAAGCCGTGCATTAATCAACGACCTAGATGCGATATTGCATGGCTTCATGTTACAAATCATCTATGAACATTTGTGAGGGATCTCTGAAATCATCTAGTTCGTCTCCGTATATACTGGAAAGAGTCCATTCCCTGATGGTGAGAGGACAAAAAGCAATTATTGCCCTTCGGCGACACTGGCTCGGAGTTGAAGCGTCTTGTGCCCCTGTCACCTGTTTTTGTTACATCAGTCTGGATGTTAACAGATAATCCTGAATTTGATACAGTCTCTGTGGTTATCGTTGTGGTACTCGTTGACTTGTTGGCATCGGAAACTGCTTCGTCAGCGTGCTTTCAGTGAGACTTCTACTGTTTTCAGATTAGCAAGTTTATCGCGTGCTGTTTGTAATTAAGTTACTACTACAACTATTTTAAGAGGTTTTATTTTTTAATATAGTACATAGAATTGACAAAATAAATAGTAAATAATAATCATAATATTTGTTTTTCTATATCAGAAAACTGATTTTTCCAATCAAGATTCCATTTTTTATCTCAGGACAAACAATCACAGAAATTTCTAACAACACCTCGAATCTGTTCTGTACTAGTCTTCTATATTATTTTGTTTTGCTTTATTTTCCTGATTTTCTTGAATTGTATTATAGTTTTCTTTTTTTTGCGATCAAATTTGATATACATGTTTTGTCAATTGTTTAAAGAATATATTGTATTTGACAATAGCAATAGGTTTGTTTTATTGAATATCTTTTTTTTTTAATTCTTCGATATCCACCACCTTGTCTTTTGCTTGTAATTGTACTTCTTCATAAAACATCTATTTTGAAAGTTATTTTGAGTGACACATTCCACCAAAACCTATCATTCACTTTTTTTCTACTCCAACTCCTGTTGTTAAGTAATGTCGCAACAGAAAACCCCGGACCAGAAAACAAAGTAAGTGATTTAACGTGTTAGAAGTGTAAGAAATAAAATTTATTTAGAGGTTCGGGTTATGGTGTTTAACCCGGAGAAAACCACCGACCTGTCGCAAGTCACTGACAAAGTTTATCACATAATGTTGCATCGAGTACACCTCGTCTGAGCGGGATTCGAAGTCACAATCAACGTTAGTGGTGATAGGCACTGATTGCATAGGTAGCTGTAAATCCAATTATCATACGATGACGACCACGACGGTCCCCGTACAAAAGATAGTATTATACCGGAGTATTTAGAACCATTTAGAAATGATATGCTTTGGTAGCGGAGTCTTAATATATATTGCAGATTCTCTCCATGCATCTCGACGATATGACTTAGAATTTAATCATGGAGAATTAATATGAATTGATGCATAGAATTTAAGAATGTGTTCTATGCAGGTCACGTAGTCCTACAAATCCCTTCCGGGACAATTTTCATTATTCGTCTTCTAGTGTGGTGAACACAGGTGACTTGCATTTGCGTTGATCAATTGAGACCAACCACGGATTAAATGAAATTCTAATATGACGGCCTATATATCGTCAACCAGTATATGTCTACTTACAAAAATTAAACCTTATGGAATTTTCGGAAATTTGTGTGAAAAGGTGTGCTTGATCCGAAGTGTGTCCAGTATATATACAAAAGCTCGTCTTTCCCCCGTTTCTAAGCCTCGCCACATAAATTCTATAGTTACCGTTAATACACCAATATTGTATTTATCCTGTAATAAAATTTGCAAAAAAAAAAGTTATTTAACTTAATAATTAAAAAAAAGATAACGGAACCCCCATTGATACCTCAACGGTAGTTCCGGTAGTGTTATTATGACAGGGGTGTGGCTTAATAGCATTATTAGGCTAATGTGAAAAGTGTTATTATGACAGGGGTGTGGCTTAATAGCTTTATTAGGCTAGTGTGAAAAGTGTTATTATGACAGGGGTGTGGCTTAATAGCTTTATTAGGCTAGTGTGAAAAGTGTTATTATGACAGGGGTGTGGCTTAATAGCTTTATTAGGCTAATGTGAAAAGGTGTTATTATGACAGAGGTGTGGCGTAATAGCTTTATTAGGCTAGTGTGAAAAGTGTTATTATGACACTGTCATAATAAAGCAACAGTTTATTTCAACCCATTTATTATAACAAAAAATAACCCAATTGCAGGATAAATACTGTTGAGGTACTAAATGGGGTTTCCGTTATCTTTTTTCATTATTAAATCAAATAACATTTGTTTTTGCAAATTGTATTGCAGGATAAATACAATATTAGTGTATTGGCGGTAAATATAGAATTTATGTGGCTCGGCACGAAAGGGTTGAAAAGACTCGCTAAAAGCTCGTCTTTCCCCCGTTTCTAAGCCTCGCCACATAAATTCTATTTACCGTCAATACACCAATATTGTATATGTATTACATATCTGCCTGTTACGATATGTGCTCGACTACGAAGTGGGACCAGTATAGATTATATTCCTGCTTGTCGGGAAGTAAAAAATAATCTATCATGATTACAACTTTAACAAGAAATAAAGATTCTTAAAGTTCCTAAGCCATGCAATTGATCAAAATTAAGGTCAAATCCTCTCAGGCACATGTAACCTTAGCCGATTTTGGCTATCCTGTGCCTGTCATTTTGGTTTTCGTGCTCCTAAAGACTAAATTATTGTCTCACATTTTTGACTTTGGACGAACGAGATAACAGTTATTCCAAGAAAACGCGTCATGTGCACTAAATTAGATATCTACTAAGCATATCTAATAGGTATAGAAGTTATGGATTTCTTTTAAATCTCTGTACTTACGTCTGGTTACTCGCCATAATATAGCTGAAAAATAGTTTATTTGGCGTTAAACAAGAACCACTCACTCACGCACGTCTGGTTACAAAAATGTTACATTATGACGATCGATGTATACATATCTTTTTTCAAATATTAGGCTAATACATGCAACAATTGTTATATTTGGTCATTTATTTTTAGCATAGATTAAACGCAGGATAAACAAGAGGAATTATCATTAGAGTACAGTGGTCGATATCACAAAAAGTTGTAAGTCTAAGATCAGTCGTTAGTGTGAATTTCAACCAATCAAAAGCTTGGAAATCACACTTACGATAACACTTACGATTAATCTTAAACTTTTTGTGAAATCGACCCCAGATACTGAACACACTCGCCCAATTAACTTTCTAAATAGTGATTATTGAACTTTATACAATTTATAATATTTGCTTATTTGCATTATTTGTGATTATTGGGTGAAATAAATGGAGAAAATAAAACATAAAACAATGTCAATTAAATAACATAAATATAACGAAAATGGTTTATTGTGCTTGACAATCAAATAAACCAATCATTCACATGACTAAACATTGTCGTTAAAAGATGATAAAAATCAGAAAAACAATATTTATTTAAACATTACGGCATTAATTAAGAGATGATTATGATATTTTATAATTCAACTGAACGAAGAGAAAATCGTCACGAGCGTGATTCTTATCTATGGTACCGAGTAGTTGAATTTATATAAAGTAATTAGTGCCTATCACCAGCATAGTTTGTGTGCTCGACTCCTCTGACCCCTTTCTTGACGAGGTGTACTCGATACAACATTATGTGATAAAGTTTGTCAGTTACTTGCGGCAGGTCGGTGGTTTTCTCCGGGGGTACATTTATATTCCGGTTTCCTCCACCAATAAAGCTGACCGTCACGATATAACATTATTTTAAATGGCATTAATTAAGATATAATTATGATATGATTCAACTGAACGAAGAGGGGATCGCCGTGAGCATGATTCTATGGCATTGTCATGACATTCTAGAAAGAAAAAATACATTAAAAAAAGCGTGATTCTTATCCATGGTACCGAGTAGTTGAATTTATATATAGTAATTAGTGCCTATCACCACCATAGTTTGTGTTCTCGGCTCCTCGAATCCCGCTCATGGCGAGGTGTACTCGATACAACATTATGTGATAAAGTTTGTCAGTTACTTGCGACAGGTCGGTGGTTTTCTCCGTGTACTCTGGTTTCCCCCACCAATAAAACTGACTGCTACGACATAACATTATTTTATATGGCATTAATTAAGATATAATTATGATATGATTGAACTGAACGAAGAGGGGATCGCCGTGAATGTGATTCTATGGTATTGTCATGACATTCTAGAAAAAAAAATACATTAAACATTTTGTATGATTCTTTTTGAATTTGAAAACATCAACGCCTAATTACAGGGTGTAGAGTGAACTAGGGCGATATCCTATTGATATTAAATTACTGGGCAAGACATATATCTGGTAAACAAACAAAGTATTTATATAATAATGTTGTGTTAGCAATGACTATATATGCCAATATTAGGGTCAGGGTTGAAGACATAGTGCACGGCCCGAAGGCATAGTCATTGCTAACACAACATCATTATTATTATTATGCTGACTGTTATATGTAGACAACATATATTGAGAACTATTACAATAACTTTAGGAAGTCCTGATATTGGTGACTAATATATTGGATCAGATAGTCTTGAAAGTGTGAGAATATTCTTTGTTTCATTTAAGGCTTTAAAAATATAAAGATTTTTGAAGTTTGAAATTTAATTAACAACAATAACAAGTATTAAAAAACAGTAACATGAATATTAGACGACTGTGATAGATTGACAGATTGCATCCGCCCCCTTGCACGTGGACTAGCTATATATAGCTTGACAGACAGCTGAAAACCCAACCTTCCCCACGTGAAAATGGCATAGTAGATGTACTATTTTCGCATAGTATATCAACGCTATATAATTCTTTGTGATATATACCAAAATATCGTATGAACTTATATTACAGAAGACATTTAGAGAAAGCATAATAATCCAATATATGGTACAGAATGTCGTCAATTGAATGAAAATCATAATGTGCAGTTTAGTTGGATTTTGTTTGTAAAACAAATATTTAATTATTGTGGCTTCTCGGAATTTGAATTACACAATTCACCTAAAGCTATAAATAATAGAATTTTTAAAACAGAGTTTAAATATGAAGAATATTTAAATATTTTAGAAATAAAAGATGCAATTTTGTTTTGCAAATTTAGAACAACAAATAATAAACTCCCCCATCGAGACAGGGTGATGGAAGAACATACCAAGAGAAAATCGTAAATGCACATTATGTAATAGTTCGCAAATTGGAGATGAATACCATTATATCTTTGAATGTAAATATTTTTTACAAGGTTGAATGATAAAAAGAAACTGAATAACAGGAAGTTGATATGGCAGTAAATTAACATAAAATCTTTTTCAATGCCGTTCACTTGTGTATTATTTCCTCGCTGCACAAAAAGTATTCAGCTCATTTCCTTTTAAGAGAACAGGATACGGTTGCCAGTTGTCACGTGAAGGTTATCGATAAGTACTGTGATACTATTTATTCTCAATAAACGCTATTCATACTATTTAAGGAATATGTTCATTTTTTTCAACAAAATTTAATGATTCCTCGATTTTAATTACGATTATTTCACCGGACTAGTTGAATTTGTCGTTGGTGACTAGATATGTTGGCGACGTCACAACACCATCACAGGTTATCAAGTATAACCAATGCTACTCCAGCCAATCATATTGCAGTATTCACATCAAATTAAATCATAATAAGGTACCTGTACGTCATAGCAAAATGTCTTAGATAACCCCGAATATGGTCTGATTTTCATACTGACTGGAGCCATTATCATGCAAAACCGGAGTACCCGTAGAAAACCACCGACTTATCGCAAGTCACTGATAAACTTTATCACATAATGTTGTATCGAGTACACCTCACCATGAATGGGATTCGAACTCACAACATTAGTGGTGATAGGCACTTATTGCACAGGGAGTTGAAAATCCAACTACCAGACGACCACGACCACGACGGCCTCCCATACAAAAAATGTAGATATGGATAGGTGCAAAGTGTTTACCTACAATTGACAGCTTAAAATTTACCTTTCTTAGATTGAGACTTATTTTTATCTGTTCATTTCCTTCCCATTTTCCAAAAACCATATGAAATACTGAGGGGAAATCAAAAATGCATAATCCAGAGTAAATGGCAACATTGGGTACACAAGACGAAGAAAAACAAAACAAAAACACAACACAATATGTGTTGGACACCACTGTACCCAAACAAACACACATAATTATGACGTATAATAAGACGTGAGCCCTCCTACAAAATACACAAAGTCCGCACACTAGCAAGAAGTTCATTGATATGTTCCTATGTACAGATGTACTTATATTGTTACTAGGCTACACCGGTACCGTCAGAATAGTCAACATCGCAATGAATTGGCAAATAAAATTGTTTTGGATTTACATAGACATTATAAAATACTTATAAAAGTTTTTTTTTACCTGTAAATCAAAACAGCCAATTTCACATGGTTTATGAAAAGAGATAAAATGTTCCTGTAGAAAAACAATTGAAGATACCAAAGTGGTTATAAGATGCCGTAATTTGAACAAGGACAGACAATATAATAGCCAAATTAAAAAGAACAAGAAGACATACAATGATCAACATAAGACTACACAGAAAACTCAAGAATGAGCAACACATTTTGTGATCAATTTCAATATACTTTTGTTTTATTGCTCCAAAATATAAAATTATTTGGCTTTCGAATCTTTCGATTTTGTGCGTACCTGATGAAGGTTATTCCAGAAACGCGTCGTGCGCACTAAATTTGATATCTACGTTTTAATTAGATATATATATATATATGTACTTTTTTCATAAATACTATAGATACTTACCACTGAAAACTTTGAGGAAAAATATCAGAATGTGATAAATCCGACATCCATCCATGATTCATACATGGATGAAAACCAATCTTAACACGGAGACACCCTTTATAACATAGATGTAATACTGAAATAAACGATGAAATCTACGTCATTTTCTCTGATGATATTGATTAGTGGAAACAAATTATCAGGCATGTTATCTTTATTTATAGAAATGAATATATACTTTCAAAATCCGGTAAATATTCTATGCTTTTAATACCACTGCGTGTTAATTGTTAATGGACATAAGTATTGATAAATAGTTTGAATCCCACTCAGGCTATACAACATTATGTGATAAAGTTTGTCAGTGACTTGTGACAGGTTTTCGCCACATTAAAACTGACCGCCACGATATCAGTGAAATATTGTTGAAAGTGGCGTTAAACACCATAAATTTAAACCAAACTTATTGTTAAATACATGTATTTTAAAGTATCCTTTGTGCTATATTGGTTATTATGCTCCACTAGGGGTCAATCCCCAGATGGTGTTAAACCAAAGACTCTAGGGCTGGTATTTTTTTGTTTTACCGTAAAGGAGTATGATCAAAGACTAGTTTGGTCGAAGTCAGGATAATTTGTCCGAGTAGAGCGTGCCGGTATAGAACAAATCAAACATCATCATCATCATGTCATCAAAATGTAGTTTGTTTGTATAGTTGAAAAAATTGCTTAACAACAACCATTCACTCATATATAATTTTTCCAAGCGTGTCGTAAATACTTTCCGGTCCTTTCCTCATTATCACCTGGTTTGTAACTAGAGTAACACGACGGGTGCCACTAGTGGAGCAGGAACTGATTACCCTGCCGGAGCACATGGGTTCATCCCGGTGTTTAATGGGGTTCGTGCTACTCGATTTTTAGTTTTATGTGTAACGTTTGTAGATCGTTGTTTGTCCTTTTGTCCTTTTTCTTTTGGCCATTGTCCTGTCTGACCTTCTTTGATTTGCGGATTCTTATTACCCCTTTGGTATCTTCAAACTCTTCCTTCAACTAATTTCCTTGAAGAGGTAACCATTATTAATATCTGTAAGTCCTTCCTTAGACAGGTAATAAAAATAGAACCCAATTCTTCTCTAGAAGAGATTGAAGATACCAAAAGGGGTACTCAGAAGCCGTAATTCGAATGACAGATAATACAAAACGGAACATAAAGATCTGTGGTAATTCGTGCTACATCTATTCCGTAACGGTTAATTAGGTCATGGTGGCGATCGTAAAACGATTGTGAACTTTCCAATTAAATGTACACTCTAGTAATACCTGCACAGGGAGCATAGATTTCTTTCAGTTGATACGATATTACACAACACGTGTTTGCTATTAACAAGGAATTACAAAAGCAAGTGTTCCTAGTGGTCAAGTTGAAGCTATCACTTCGAAAGTTTTACGGTCGCCGTTACAGAATGTCTGTGTCACAGATGATTCCGGATAGATTCCGATTGTCGTAAGCAAATCACGTCTCGTTCATAACTAATCGACGCATTTTTAGCATGAAATCACGACAGGTATCATGAGTGGAGCAGGAGCTGCTAGTCCCTCCAAAAACACCCGATTTCTCCCCCGGTTTTCAATGGGATTAGTGTTTCCCAATCTGGGGTTTTCTCTGTAGTGTTTTGTGAACCATTGTTTGCCATTTGTATAGTCTGTCCTTCGATTTACGACTTTATTTTGATTATCCCTTTGGTATGGGTTAAGGTTAGGGTTGTGGTGTGGTTATTGTGTTAAACGCCACCATCAAAAATATTTCAGTTATATCGTGGCGGTCAGTTTTATTGGTGGAGGAAATCGGCGTACCCGCGGAGAAAACCACCGACCTACCGCAAGGCACCGATAAACTTTATCACATAATGTTATATCGAGTACACTTCGTCTGAACGGAGTTCGAACTCACAACGTTAGTGGTGAAATGCACTGATTGCATAGGTAGTTATAAATCAAACTAACATACGATCACGACCACGACGGCCCCTTGCCCAATGAATACAATTAAAGGATATTCATACTTATTACAGACATTTAGTATTTAGCCATTTTGTTGCTGATAGACGCAAAACAGGGTCAATATGTCTTTGTCGTAAACCACAAATAAAATTCGTATGATTCTAACTATAGATCATATCTTGTTGGTTTGTCCTATTTGAAACCTTGTAATAACAGATAAAACAAATTGAATGAGTGATTGAGTGATTGTTGTTTAACGGCAACTGAGCAATTTTTCAGCTATATCATGGGGAGAACAAGTTAATTTTCAATAAAATGATTATGAGGTCCGCTTTGTACTAGACTAAGACGCTTAGTTGAGTTTGTATAGTGCTAATTCACTGAAGTAACAGTCCGCGGATAGACATGTCGCACCACTCGGACACATTATCCTGATTCCGAACAAACCAGTCGTTGCTCGTTCTCCTTAATGACGTGTGTTTAGCGGACAAGCAACACATACCAACTTTATAGTCTTTGTTTTGATCCGATCGGGATTCGAACCCACGATCTACTCAGGGTCGTCTTAGCAGCATTATAGACCCAAGGCACAGCCCATTAGCTATCATAAAAAATAACATTAATATTTGCTCTTTATCTTTAGTCATCAATCTCAATGATATTAATAATAATGCAGGGTGTCCATACGTTAAGACGGCACTGGATCTACCGCACTCGAGGCGAGCACGCTAACCATTACACCACCCACCGATGCATTTACTTCAAAGTAAAATGAGTTTTTTTTTGGTCTTGTTCCATTCGGAAACCTTTGTAGTAATAGATAAAAGAGATGTTAATAATTCAATTCAAAGTGAAATAAGGCTTTAAATAAAACAAATTAAATGAGGATATGCATACAATGTGTGTGTTAAATTTCAATAATACAGTTTTGTTTGCAGACAATAGAAAATGAATTGTAATGGCTGGCGTTTTTTGTTATGCTAATTTCAATGAAGATATTACTTTATTGGAAAGTCGTGTAAAGTTTGTACTAACATTTAATTTCCTCAACTATTGTCATTTTGTACTTATTAACATACTGTAGCCTTTCTGTATTGAAACAGTTAAGAAAATGAAGTTTTGACATGAACATACTTTTTCAACATACATTTATTTATTGATAGAGTCGAACATTTTTTGGCGTGTATCGGACCAAGAATGACTACATCTAACAAACGCGTGTACGTTAGATGCTGCCACAGGTTGTCTTTCACGTGAAAGGAATGTGACATTCTCCAAACACGAGCCATTCGTTTAATTCCCGTCCTAAAAGAAGGTTGTGTGAGTGATTCGTACAGTAAAGCCAAACAGGCGCCTCGTTCTGAGAAACTGGGACATGCAAAGGAAAGTGGTAATAAGAGGATATTGTAAAAAAAAAACCAACATGGCATAGCACCAATGTGGTCAGTAGAGAAAACGAAAATGTTTGTCACCGAATTCCAGTGGATATAAAACCACGCCATTGGATATTTTCTCATGCCATCATCCTTGGTATAATTTGAACTGTTTTGTCGTTTGTATGTTTTGAAAGGATATATCAACCTCAGAAGATATAAGTAAACCCTCCTGGTATATCGCATAATTTTTCTATGGAGATATAACTCGGCTTGCAGGGTTTACCAGAAAACATCTCAGTCTAAATACACATCGTTTACGGTCTATTTGAGTAGTTAGTGATGGGCCGTCGTGGCTAAAATAATATGGTATGGATAGTACCTATTGCCACCAAAGAACTACCAAGCTTTAGTGATGACAGGTAATGATTGCAGAGGTTGGTGTAAATCCAACTAACAAACGATATCGGTCACAACGGCATCTCTCTAACTTCATATTAGTGACTTGCGACAGGTCGGTGGTTTTATCAGACACGACATAGCTGAAATATTGTTGAAAGTGGCGTTAAAGACCATAAATCTAAGCCAAACCTAACTTCATATTATACTCTTTAATCATGAAAAGAAAGTTTAAACAGTGATGGTCAACAATTCCACGAACATCAGTAAAACGGACAAACACCTCTCAAAATCAATGAACATATAAAGACCACAATGGCGCTGGAAATCCAGGTCATCGCTTAGATCAGGCACAATAATGAGGCGGGGTTAGACCTGTTAATCTTATCTCAGCACTCACCATCATGTTAATTGGATCTCCATTAGCAATACAGACGTAAACAAACAAAAAACCATACAAAGATTCGATTCTTTTCAAAAAGACCACACGCTATCACACAAATGAATGACAGTATAAACATGGACAACACAATAGCAGGGTCAATGCATATTTGTAGTTAACTGACAACTAACTTAGAATGTAGATGCAGAATCTGCTGGTCAAAACTGGGATTATTCAGTTAAGACAATTCATGTCGTGATCATCATGCACGGTACTCACCCATTAAAGGACTTATTATTTATTTTAGCCTTGGAGAGATATATAATAATATACAAACGGAAAATGTTTGTTTTTACCATAAACAGATATAAGAACATTTTCAAAGGAATTAGATAATATATACCAGCGCTATGTTTATTTTGAAAAGTTAATTTTTGTTCTATAGAAACTGAGAAGATATTTCGCACCGTTCGGTCTTTTGTTTCATTACTTTGCTGCAAAAGTAAACATAATGAATGTTTTTCTTCATCAAGATCATACATTGATTCTATCGTAATCCTCTTCTAACAGATTAAACATAAAACTATAAACACATACAATGGATTTGGGGATTTACAAAATGGCGAGCGCAAAATGGTAATTTGAATGCATAGTGCACGTATCTTCATTATTTAACATCGATGCCATTTATGATGCGTGCGCAGAAGCAGAAAATACCAATATTATAGTGTTTATAGATTGATCCATCCCGTGTTGCACCAACAATGCCGTGAAACAACTTTCGCATAATGTCGTAGGCCTAGGTAGTCGTGATCATATGATACTTGGATTTACAACTACCTGTGCAATCAGTGCCTCTCACCACTAAAGTTGTGAGCTCGAACCCCGGTCATGGCGAGGTGTACTCGATACAACATTATGCAATAAAGTTTGTCAGTGACTTGCGACAGGTCGGTGGTTTTCTCCGGATACTCCGGTTTCCTCCACCAATAAAACTGACCGCCAAGATATAACTGAACTATTGTTGTAAGTGGCGTTAAGCACCAAAAACCACACCAAACCAAGCTTAGGTGATTATCTGATTAAAGCAAACGTCTTAACCACATTGAATTTCTTTGTTCGACTTATGATCAATTTATGTCAAATTCTCCATCAAATTCGCTTTCTCTTGGTTTATCATTATTCTAGCATTATGGCTTACACTAAACGAAAATAAGTAATTTATTATATAGATAGGTGTGAATTATGGGGATTTATCCGTGAAATAAATTCCGGTATCTGTATCTGTATCCAATGAAATTCTGCCAATTAAGGCACACCTCCTTGATTGGAGTAATAAAACACAATGTCACTATATATATATCCCAATTGTCAATTCAATCCAACACCAAAGTATTTACACGTCACATGTTATTTACATAGTTCATAGTTCATATTAAGTATTCGTTTAAAATGTAAAATTTATGTATTTTAAAACAATATATGTCTAGGTGATCTGTATACACACAAGAGTTATTGACTACGCAGAAATGTTTATCTTTCTCTTACATCTCAACAGGTCGTTCTTCGCAAGCAGTTCATATCTTTTACAGTGCATTTTGTATATTAATTGTCTACACAGTGGCTCAATGCTGGTGCATATATTTGCAACATGTGAGATATCAGTTTTTTCCCACCGGAACTACTTTTACAAAACTATAAGTGTGGTGGTAACTTCCCTTGTTGTGTTACGGTGAATACACTTAAGGATTGATCGCAATTTGTGTTCGGTTCATGAAGAAATAACCTCAATCAGGTTGTACACACCGTGTAACTCGCGTAGCGGCTTACGCAAGGGTGTGTACAACCTGATTGAGGTTATTTCGAATGAACCGAACTAATAATTTCGATCAATCCTTATAAATTAATTCAAACTTTTTTGCTATGATATTGAAAAATATATTTATTTTTTCAAAATAAGGCAAATAATCGGAAATAAATTTATATAACCCCAAAGGTGCCTCATTTAAAGAAAATCGCCTGATGACAACGGCACGCGACGCCTTGAGAACGACGTCTATTCTCAGATTCAGTACATATACAAATAACCTCAACTTTTTAAACCAATCAAAACACGTATAAAATGACATGTGACTCTAAAATTAATTTATATACGACTGTAAAATAAAAAAATTCCGCGAAATTTTATTGACGACTTTGGCACATAACCAACATGACGTCATTGACGTCATATGAAGGCTTCCAGTTTGAAACGTAAAGATTGGACGTTATTTGGCTTCGTGTACACTTCAATTTTGATCAAATTTAACTCAAATTATTTTTGTGCATTGTTGTAAATATGACATGTAGGATTTCACATTTTCAAGATGGCAGATCCTTCCAGCTGAACCCCTTAGTATCATTGCTCGTAGATTTATTCGCATGGAATGAAATATACAACAACAAAAAAATATATATATATATAATAAGAAATTTTGAAAGTCTATATAATAAATATAAACAGTATAACTAATTCATTCATTTTGAATATCGAAATAAGACCACTCGTGACCGAATACGCATTAATGATTAAACTCGTGGACGGAACAAGTTCTGCCCACTCGTTTAATCCTTATGCGTACTTCGGTCACTCGTGGTCTTATTTTGATATTCAAAATCTACGATTAGTTATACTATATGGAAAACGCCAGAGAGATACTGAAATTCATTCTAATAGAACATCTTATTCCTATTTTATTTTGCGAGCCGGTAAAATGATTTCAACCGCACAGAGTGTCCGACATTCGATCACCTTACCCTAACATGTAAGAAGAGATTTATATTGACAACTTCTCCGCTAAGCTACCGCATTAAGGAACAAGAGCAAAGACTGATTGGCTCGGAATCGGTACAATATGTGTCCAAACAACATATCTGCCTACGGACTGTTGAGTGAACGGACACAATTAAATCTAACTAAGCCTGTTGGTCTGGTAACAAAGCGAGTACTTTAGTACTGATGGAAGTGTAACGTGTTCTCACCATGATATAGCTGAGAAAGTGTTCACTTGGTGTCAGAACTTCTTATTCAATATATATAGCTATATGAATGGTTGATTTAATAGTACCGTTGTAACCATGCTCGAAAAACGACCAATCAGAGCACTGTATTCAATATATATAGAAAGTCCATGATTGGATGATGTTGGAGTACGAATACCAAACAAAACTGATCTATGTATACTGGTGTCCAACAGGATTTCCATATCAAATGATGTTCGTGTCGTTTAACAGTAACACGGTGGGTGTGACATGTGGAGCAGGAAGTGCTAATCCTTCCGGGATACCTGAGTTTTTTTTATTGTGTTCATGTTGCTCGATCCTTAGTTTTCTGTGTAATGATTTGTAGATCGTTGTTTGTCCTTTTTCCTTTGTCTTTTAGCCATTGCATTGTCTGTACTTCTTCAATCTATGGCTTCTAATTACCCCTTTGGTATCTTCAAAATGTTCTTTTATTCATTCTCTTCCACTGGGAGTGTAAGGACCAATAACTCTGTAGAAGAGATTGAGGATTCTGTGTTAACGTTAAGTCCTGTGGTGGTGGTCATCCTGAATGACCATTCAACACCAAAGTACTAACACTGATGGTAAGTATCAAGAATCATCCAAATCGTATTTGATTTCAATTCGATAAGCAGTACTTAAGAAGAAGATCTTTAACATCACTAATGTGCGCCAAGTTTGATTCTCAATTGGCACCACAGTAACAGTTGCTCATGCAAGAAAGATTTCAGTCAAGTTTGGCTTCAATATTGTTTTTAGTATTTTGAAGATTGAAATATGAAAAGCTTACAAACGATGAAGGCTAAGTGATGTAATAGCTTACATGATCCTTTGTGTCAAGTGAATTAAAGTGTTATCAGTTTGGTTGTTTGCTCCTGTTGATCCCTGTTATTATGGAAGATCACAAGAAAGCTTAGAATCTAAAGAAAAACTGCTAAAACCATAAGAAAGTTTAGAATCTAAAGAAAAACTGCTAAAACCATAAGAAAGTTTAGAATCTAAAGAAAAACGGCTAAAACCATAAGAAAGTTTAGAATCTAAAGAAAAATAAGACTTCAATTAAATATGTTGAGTGTTGGTCCCATTTTGACCTCCTTATTTCTTGGAAATGTTAAGAGCCATATAAAATATGTTGGCTTACTGGTACTAGATATACATAAAGAACATAAAGAAAAAATAAACAGCTACATCTGGTGCATTATGTAATGACCAATAAGGGTAATAACAAAATTACAGAAATCCAAGCAATCTTACAAAGGGAAAGTCAAAACTCATAAGTATATAAACAGACAAAATCAGTCAACAACCGGAAAACTGTGAAAACCGTAATGCTTCCTTCTACACCAGTTTTACTGCAATCTGGTTAAACTTGAAAACCATCACTGATAGAGGAAATCCACTGGAATACTACCTGAAACCCCTCAAGCAATCAATACAAAGAAAAGAAATGCATTAAAATTAGATAGAAAATAAAATCTGTGTATACATAAACTTTTGAAAAGAATTCAGAATTTGGGGTTCTTTTAACCATACAGAAATTGAAGAATGTGTCCATATGACATGGATCGCCGCCAGCTAATGTAAACAGTGGCATAGGACATGGATGTCTCCGCTGTCAGCTAATGTAAACAGTGGCATAGGACATGGATGTCCCCACTGTCAGCTAATGTATACAGTGGCATATGACATGGATGTCCCCACTGCCAGCTAATGTAAACAGTGGCATAGGACATGGATGTCCCCACTGCCAGCTATTGTAAACAGTGGCATAGGACATGGATGTCCTCACTGCCAGCTAATGTAAACAGTGGCATAGGACATGGATGTCCCCGCTGTCAGCTAATGTAAACAGTGGCACAACTTTATAACCATGAAAGGAATATTAACCAAATTCTAGTTTGGCATGTGTATTGTAAAAAATATTGTGTTAAGATTTCAAAACATTTGTCCAAGTGAAACTGTAGTTAGAGCATGGAAACAAAAAATGTGATATTCATCAATTTAAGGGTACAAATGGAATAATATTATCCAAGTTCAAACTTGACCTGTGTATTATGGTCAAAAACATCCTTCAATAAACATCAAATGATTTACATAAGAACTTTGGTTATTGAGCACAAACCTGAAAATTTGATTTTTTTTCTGGCAAACTAAGAAGTTCAATTCTAAAACAGAATAAGTTGTTAATGTCCAAAATCAAATTTGGTATGAAGTTAATGGTCCCTGACATTGTGTATATAATTCAAATGATCTGCTTAAGGGGAACTTAAGTTATTAAATGGTTACCTGAGAAATTAGTATTTTCAGCGAATCCAGGAGCATATCTCCCTGACAGAAAAAGTAGTAAAGTTTGAAAACCAACATGGCTTTCCTTGTATGGTCTCTGACCTTGTGTATCAATTTCAAATGATTTTCTTATGGGTAACTTCAGTTATTCAGCGGATACCATTGCATGATGTATACAGATGGCTGAACAGACATGGGTAAAACTTAATGACCCCCGCCCCTGCACCTTTGACCCCTTTTGAGGATACATGCGAGTACAATTTAATGATACCCCTCCCCTTTTGTCCAACACGATTTTCATATCAGATGATGTTTGTGTCGTTTAATAGTAACACGATGGGTATCACATGTGGAGCAGGAACTGCTAACCCTTCCGGAGCACATGAGTTCACTCCCGGCTTGTAGTTGGGTTCGTGTTGCTCACAATGATCCTTTGTGTCAGGTGAACTAAGTGAACTAAATCTTTATCAGTTTGGGTGTTTGCTCCTTTTGATTCATGTGGCTTTTACCACGGAAAACCAAAAAGTTTAGAATCTAAAGAAAAACTGCTATCAAAATAGGACTTCAATTAAAATATTTAGGTGTTGGTCCCATTTTGACCTTCTTATTTCTTGGAAATGGAAAGATCCATCTAAAATATGTTGGCCTACTGGTACTAGATCTAGATCTACATGAAGAAAATTTAATCAGGAACATACAGAAAAATAAACAGCTACACTAGGTGCATCATGTTACGACCGTAGCAATTCAACAAGCACTTCCTCCTGCACCAATCTTACTGCAATCAAGTTAAGCTTGAAAGCCATAACTGAGAGGAAATCAGTTGGAATACTACCTGAAACCATTGAAGCAACCAATTCAAAGAAAAAAAATGCATCAAAATTAGATAGAAAATAAACTGTGCATACATACAGTTTAAAAAAACCCTCCAGAATTTGGGGTTCTTTTGACCATACAGAAATTGAAGAATGTGTCCATATGACATGGATCGCTGCCAGCTAATGTAAACAGTGGTATAGGACATGGATGTCCCTGCTGTCAGCTAATGTATACAGTGGCATATGACATGGATGTCCCCACTGCCAGCTAATGTAAACAGTGGCATAGGACATGGATGTCCCCACTGCCAGCTAATGTAAACAGTGGCATAGGACATGGATGGCCTCACTGCCAGCTAATGTAAACAGTGGCATAGGACATGGATGTCCCCGCTGTCAGCTAATGTAAACAGTGGCACAACTTTGTAACCATGAAAGGAATATTAACCAAATTCTAGTTTGGCATGTGTATTGTGGTAAAAAATATGGTGTTAAAATCTCAAAACATTTGGCCGAGTGAAACTGTAGTTAGAGCATGGAAACAAAAAATGTGATATTCATCAATTTAAGGGTACAAATGGAATAATATTATCCAAGTTCAAACTTGACCTGTGTATTATGGTCAAAAACATCCTTCAATAAACATCAAATGATTTACATAAGAACTTTGGTTATTGAGCACAAACCTGAAAATTTGTTAATGTCCAAAATCAAATTTGGTCTGAAGTTAATGGTCCCTGACATTGTGTATATAATTCAAATGATCTGCTTAAGGGGAACTTAAGTTATTAAATGGTTACCTGAGAAATTAGTATTTTCAGCACATCCAGGAGCATATCTCCCTGACAGAAAAAGTTTGAAATCCAACATGGCTTTTCTTTTATGGTCTCTGACCTTGTGTATCAATTTCAAATGATTTGAGGGCCTGGGTGGCTCAATCAGTTAGGTAGTTGGATTACCTGACAACTCATACAAGCCTATCACCAATACGGTGTGGGTTCGCGCCCGGCTTTATAAATTACAAAAAAGGTGCACTCGACTTGCAGCCGCAAGTGATAAAGTTTACCAGTTGCTTGCCCATGGTCGGTGGTTCTCTCCGGCTTCTTCCACCACTAAAACTGGTCGCCATGATATAGCTGAAATATTGCTGAAAGTGGCATTAAAACACCAAAAATCAAATCAAATCAAATAATTTGCTTAAGGGGAACTTCAGTTATTCAGCAGACAACATTGCATGATGTATACAGATGGCTGAACAGACATGGGTAAAACTTAATGACCCCCACCCCTGCACCTTTGACCCCTTTTGAGGATACATGCGAGTACAATTTAATAATACCCCTCCCTTTTTGAAAAAAAAGCTTTTGTTAATGGCCATCAATAAACCATCAAGATCAACAATACAGAACATGATGACCCTTCTGGTCCGGTGAGCTAAAAACGTTAATGGACGACAAAGGTCAAGCTCGATGTACACTTCAATAATAGGTTTGAAAAGGAAAATAAAAAGAAGAAATTTTTTGTTTCTAGATTATATTTATTCATAAAATAAACTTCTATACTACAATGTATGACCATGTCATAAAATGAACAGTAATTAAAACATATACCGGTATGCTTAGCCAATGATGTGATGTTTGTTATTTACTACTGTTACCACGGCAACCAACAATTTCACAAACTTGAATATTTATCATATACATAAAGTAACAAAACTTAGCATTTTTGCTGAAGTTGCCAGTTGGGCCCCCTAAAATTACAATTTTAGTAGCCCAGCAACAATTCTGTGGGCCCAGCAACTGACTTTGTACACAAAATAGTCAAAATATCAGTAGCAATCTGCTACTGTGTGAACATTTTCAGTAGCTCAGGCCAAATTTTAGTGGTGTTGGTCTACTGGGGCCCTGTTAAGCTTTATCCCTATATATGTAATTGCTTTTACATATCATTTGTTAACTATGCTGTGAGGATGATATCTAAGTATGAATATGAAATTCTTATTGGAATAATTCTATGATCGTAATGTATAGATTTTTTTAATATTAACTAAGGGAGTTTGGGGGATATTTTTGCTAACATATGAAATATCTGCTATCTTTTTACCCAAATGTCTCTTTGAAAACTGTAGGTTCAGATTATTAAGTTTTTAACCTTTCAATTCATTTAATTGTTTTCTATCAAATTTGGTGATAACAAAATCTTTTCTAAAAGACCATCCTAAAAAAACCAACTTGAATTTAGAAATGCCTGTTCCCTAAAAGTCGAATTTCTTTTAGTATAAACATATTTTATTAATTAATTCAATATTACACATTATGATAATACACATATAAATTATATATACATTTAAATTACTCAATAGGATTCGGAAACAAGTGGTTAAACTTATATTAATCCGTATCCCTGTTGTTATCTGGTGTTCAAGGTTTAATTAGTATCGAAAGGTAGAAGTGTATTGAGAATTATCAAGTGTTAATCAGTCGTTGTCAATGTTATTTGGTGTGCTTTTGATTTAATTGTATACTCATATTCGTGTAAGAATCAATGACTTTCTAATTACATTGTAAGTAAAGTTTATTTGCTCATTTCAAGTAAAGCAATAAGTTTAATTAGCCCATCATCATTTGGTTTAACATAAATTGTTGTCATAGACACGGCACTAAAAACCATAAAATGAATATTGACTCTCATCCATCTCACATCTTGGTAAATTAAAAAAAAAATCTGCTTGTATGACAAACTTTAAAAGTAAATAATGAAATGTTAGTCATTAGATCTGGCTATATTGCATATTATGATCTATTTAAGATTGTTCGGAGTTTGGTAATTTTGTTATTACCCTTATTTAAGGGTGTAGACCTGGGTTACCCTAAAATTTTCCCATCATTCAATTTTTTTTCAATTTGCATCATGGAATAGTTATGTCTAAATACATTATCTGCCAAAGTTTCAAAAAATTTCACCGTGCCGTTTTCTCCATAGCATATCCTAAATATAGCAATTTTGGGGGTATTCTTGACGCCAGATGGTAATACTAGTTTCGGAAGATTCTAATAGATATGCACATTTATTTCTGATTGAAAGGGAATATTTTGGCTTTAATACACTTGAGAGTGTTGTTGTTGAATAAATATGAAATATCTAGCATATCTGAATACCCTGTTTGGAGATAATCACGTGCAAAACAGTGGAAATTGCAAAAAAGGGGAGATGCCCTGAGGATCACATTGGTATTAAAAATCGGATTAAAAAAATTCGTCAATTAATTTCCACCAAAAAATGTCACACTGAAGAATAGACATATAGACATCATTGCACCAAATTTTACAAACTTTTACCGTCAGATTTTTAAAATATTTAAATTTATGTTTTTCATGGATGGCAACCAGAAAAAAATGAAATTGTAAAGGAAAGTTATCACACACCCATCCTTTGCTAGTTTCTTTGTTTGTGAGATAAAAAATAACTAGTTACCAATAACAAAAAGCTTTTGAATTCTTATAATTGACACAGTGGATGTCCAAATTACCTAATGACTGCATTTGTCTTTTTTATTTTCAAATCGGCTGGGGAGGGGGAGGGGTGGTTTGAGGGTGACTCTACTTGATTAATTCATTACAAAAAAAACCCACAAAAAACACAGACAGCCACCCAGCTGTATTGTTAAATTCCTTCAAATTCTATGATCCAGTTGTATTCGTTTGATTCTGGTTATTCTTTAGTTGTCTTAGGAGAAGAGGGGGCGGCAGTATAAGGAGGATCAGATATTACAATTTTTTCCCCAAACATAGCTTTCTATTTTTTTACTACCATAAAATGAATTTGCTCTATAGTTTCATAATATCTAAGATTCTGGTGTATATATTCAATTCTTTTTTTTTGACAAACTCTTGAAATTCAATAGAAAAAGGTTGTCACACAAATTGTGTTACATTTCTGGCATACTTCGATGAACATTTTTTCTGGAAAGAGATATTTCAATGATATTTTGTGGGCACCGGCATATAATAATAACACACTGCCTGACACTGGCATAAGCAGCAATAAGATATAAAAAATACAAGAAGCACAGCTATGGAAAGGTAAAAGGAAAAGGAGTCATTTTTTTTAACTGGCCATATCCAATGTAAACAATCTTTGTCACCAAGAAGCTTGAAATTGAGGGGGAATTTTCAAATGCATAGATGATCATACATTTGAGAAGACACTGAAAATAAAGTTATCTCCCATACCTCAGGCCTACACCCTTAAGGGACCAACCATTTAACTTGTTGGCTGTCGACAATCCTCGTTAAATAAATAAAAAATTAAACTAGAGGCTCCCAGGAGCCTGTAATCGCTCACCTGGTTTTCAATTTGACATCTAAAGTCGATAGAAAATGGGGGTGTTGCACGTAATTTGGAAAGTGGGCCACCCAAAGATCATTTCAACTCAAATTTCAGAGCAAAAGATTTAGATGTGATTTTTATCTCATAATATTCCTAAACGGAATAAACTGGCTGAAAAAATCTCACAGAAAAACCCAGAATATATGTTAAACTACTGATTGCCATGTAGCTGCAGTTAAAATTTGAGCTCATTTTGACTTATACTAAAGCAGCAATGGACAATTGAAGAAATTTCTATTTTTAGTAACAGCAGCCATCTTGAATGGAGAGCGGGTCTGTCAGACACAATATTGAAAGGGACCCACCCAAGGACCATCCCTGCCAGGCTTGGTTTAATTTGGTTCAGCAGTTTCAGAGGAGAAGATTTAAATGTGATCTTTTATCAAAATATGCCTAATTTGCATAATCGGCATAAATCGGCTGAAAGAAAAATTTCACAGAAAAACCCAGAATATATGTTAAACTACTTTTTGCCATGTAGCTGCAGTTAAAATTTCTATTTTTAGCTTGGTGGCCATCTTGGTTGGAAGTCGGGATCACCGGACACAATTTTGGAAGGGGGCCATCCAAGGACCATTCCACCAAAGTTTGGTTCAAATTGGCCCAGTGGCTTCAGAGGAGTTGATTAAAATGTGAATAGTTAACGGACGGATGGACGGACGACAGACGCTCAGTGGTGACAATAGCTCACCTGACCCTTTGGGTCAGGTGAGCTAATTAAAGAAATGCTATCTTAATCAGCACACTATTACAATTAATTTGTTTAGTATATATAATAAATGGTTAGGAGCAGCAGGATGTTACACAAGAATGCAGAATTTCTGATTTCTATCTAATTAATCAAGTTCAGTTTGGATTAAAATAAAACACAAATGTATTAGTATACATAAACAATTATCTGTCACACAATAATAATCATTTTATACAAAAAAAAAGTCCCACACACACAAAACCCTCATAAAACTAGAGGCTCACTTAGGCATGTATCACTCACCTGGGTTTTCAATAAAGTCTAGATTTGAGAACAAAATATTTTATCCATTTCACTTAGGGTCCTACATTATACATTTATGGCCCTTGTTGTAGGGAGATATGAGGGTAAACAAAGCTTCATATCTCCCTACAAGGTCCATAAATTATTTATTATATCGAAATTACACACACATTTTTTTAAACTAATTTAACATTTTATTCAATTTGTGTAGTTTTTTATGCTGATGGTTGCCATGGGGGCACGTGACAGCGGGATACATAATATTTATTTCCCAGAGCATGCGGTCTAGGGATACATGAAGCTTTGTCTTCCTGACATGTGACGTTTTAACTAATCACAGACACTCTTATATCTATGAGGTATAATAATAAACTTTCAATCCATTAACATTGGATTTAAAATAAACACAAACAACAATTTGGGCATCGGTTCCTTTTGGTACTCTCATATTTATGAAACGGTAGAAGCTACAACAAATCTGTTGAAACACAGATATTTTTTAAAGATAGGTTAAATCTAATTGAAAAACACATTTAATAAGCAATCAAACGGAAAGAACTCAGATTTCAAACATTGTAAAATAATTATTCAAAATTTTGTGTCGGTCAAACCTGCCTATGCGGTCACCTCTATTAAGCAGTTGCCTGTATTAACTAGAGGCTCAGTGGGCTGAGCCTGTGTCGCTCACCTTTCATTCTACTTTGAGGGAACTTAATACAGAACCTTCCATACATGTAAATGCTTCCTACCAAGTTTCGGTTCATTTGGCTAGGCAGTTTCAGAGGAGAAGATTTTTAGATATCGACCAATCAGAAACAAGAATTGCCTATGGTGGCCATGTTTGTTAACCGATCGGGACGAAATGAGCGATTGTCATAGAGGACATTCCATAGATGCTTCCTACCAAGTTTCGGTTAATTTGACCAAGCGGTTTCAGAGAAGGAGATTTAAAAAAATTGGCCAATCGGAAACAAGAATTGCCTGTGGTGGCCATGTTTGGTAATTGATCATAACAAAATGTGCATTCGTTAGAGAGGACCTTCCATGGATGCTTCCTAATAAGTTTCAGTTCATTTGGCTGATGGGTTTCAAAGGAGAAGATTAAAATGTGACAAGTTAACAGATGACAGACAACAAACGATGGACGCCAAGTGATGCCAAAAGCCCACATTGCCTTTGGCAAAGTGAGCTAAAAAGAATATTAAAATGTGAATACCTACATGTAATGTATAGTATAAACATGTTACACTATATCAGCATTAGTTAATTTCTAGGGGAGATAATGGCAAGTTATCTTTCTTTTAACAATTTAAAGGCAAGAGTTATCTCTCTTTTTTTTTTTTAGAAATGAACCAATCAAAAACAAGAATTACCTGTAACGGCCATGTTTGTTAACGGATCAGGATGAAATGAGCAATTTAATAGAGGACCTTCCATAAATGCTTCCTACCAAGTTTTGGTTCATTTGGCAAAGCGGTTTCGGAGAAGATTTAAAAAAATCGACCAATCAGAAACAAGAATTGCCTGTGGCAGCCATGTTTGTTAATAGATCGTGACAAAATTAGCACTCTTTAGAGAGGACCTTCCATAGATGCTTCCTACTAAGTTTCAGTTCATTTGGCTGAGAAGTTTCAGAGGAGAAGATTAAAATATGAAAAGTTAACGGACGATGGACGCCAAGTGATGGCAAAAGCTCACATTGCCTTTGGCAAGGTGAGCTAAAAATGTCACTTTTTTCTTCTCCTGTCATACAAAATTTCATATCAATTTACATCCTCTTTACAGGTCACCTGTCTTATAAGGGCACTTTTCCTTTGTCCCAAAGGTGACCTCTTACTACAGGTTTGACTGTAAGTCTTTAATCTACATTGTGTGTACAGTCAAACCTGTCTTAACGATCCCCTGTATTCAGCGACTTCCTGTCTTATCCGACCGTTTTCATTCCTCCCAACAAATTTTACTATATACTTTAACTGTATTCAACGACCCCCTGCCTTACGCGACTATGACCGTCTTTTTCCCGCTGTTTGAAAGGTAAATCCTGTGTTAACCGACTTTCATAATTGCTGATATCTGCATGATCTACAGACAACATCTCACTCCCAAAGTTTCATATCAAATGAAGTCACGATAGGCGTTATTGTGTAAGACCGCCATTTTTTATTTTACAGGTAAGTTGTTCACTTGATGATTTATTATTGTTGTTTTGGTTTATTTGGGTTTATTTCTTATTTATATTAAATATTTTAAATTGCTTACTATAGAAAATACCGTTTTAATCTTTCAGTTTTATAAATAAATAATCGTGATTTTGAAAATTATTGAATAATGAAGTACTGGTTCCCAGCATATATTTCTGCCAACATTCGTTTAACGTGCGGTAACAGATCAAGGTAAACACATGGTGATTCTGTGATTAGGCTATTTATAGCTTTCGGCGAGTGATTGAAGTTGAATTTTAACGTTTTGTCAGGAAATTTCATTCTTCTAATCATAATGATTAATTCTAATTAAGATAACAATAGCTGTTGAAAGAATGTAAAAAACTTGATCATTTAATATAATTTTTTATTTTTTTTTAATTTTCACCCACAAAGGACGGAAATATTTAGCGATATTAATTGAACATATTTTTTATTTCATTTTTATACCTTTTTCTTGCCAGAATTTAAGCTCTATTCATGCATTTGTCCTCCACACGAACGGGTTAAAAGTTGATGCAGATTATATACCCGAACTAGGTTTTTCCTCTCAAGATTTTGGGAGCAAATATCATAACCTCTATTCAACGACTCCCTGTCTTATGCGACCTTTTTTCAGAACTCCTTTCAATGGACGCTATAGACAGGTTTGACTGTATATTGTTTAACAAAATAAATAAGAAAACTAAATATTTTCAAACATAAACATTGTCACAAATCATTTGTGGATACAATAATCTAACAATCTGGTATAGCCATTAGTATATATACTAATATATATATACGTCTGAAAATTAAACCCAACAGTGTTAGAATTAGATCTTTGAGCTGACAAATTTTGTTCTTCCCTAACCAGGATTTGAACTCACACCATTGATACACTGCAGCACCAATCACTATGCCTTATGTCTGGCACCCTAGACCACTTGGCCACATCCGGTATATAAAAATATAGCTTCAATAGTCGAAGTGTTACCTTATCTCGTAAGGCGAATCTACAGATAGACATAAGACATGTGTATAAGCGTGTGTAGATGGTACATATATACTTAATATCATAATTTGACAGCTATCTAATATATATATATATATATATTGTTATCAATCCAAATCAGAAAACAAATAATTTTTCAACCCATTGCAAAAAAGGCAATAAATGTATTTATATATATATATATATAGATCATCTTCGGAAACGGTCAAGATGTAAATAACATAAAAATAATAATAATAATAAAACACTTCTATTGAAAAAAGATAACAGAAAAATGAGTTCTGGGCTCACAAAAACTCCCTGTCTAGTGTTTAATTAGAGGTGAGTGAAGGCTAGCATGATGTATCACTATAGTCAAATCTGCACTAGTGACCACCTCTATTAAACAAAAACTTGTATTATGTGACATTAATTTTACTTTCTCTTCAAAATCATGTTCATATCTACATTTTATTTGTTTTTTTGTTTCATTATAGGATTAAACACTTCTTTTCAGGAGTTCCTAATGCATGTAGATATACTCATAAACTTTATATAAACGTCCAAACGGTGCAGATGCACTCACAATCTGAATAAACGTCAGAGCTTGCGAGTGCATCGGCACCATTTACACATGCATGAACTCCTGAAAATAACCGCTTAATCCTTATAATTCTTCAATGTGAATCTTTTCCCTATTTTAGTTATTAAACTGATTTCAATTGGACACTATAGTAGTTTCCCGTCTGCAACCGCCATATTGTTTACACTGGTTACACAAAAAAGTAGTTCTGGCTCGTAAAAGTTCATCGAGTTATGAACGGATCAAAAACAAATAGGTGACAGTGCTCTTGTCCAATTAAAAGGCACAAAAACGATATACATTAATTCTATAAGAATAATAATATTATATACAAATTGTTTAGCTTATATCACATAACAAACTTCGTCTGCTGTGTATCGTCTGCTGTTTGTTGTCTGGTGTGTACAGTCATGATTATGTATATAAATCTTTCTCTGTAACACCTTTAGCAGCCAACTCGTCAATAACTCTGTCAAAATATGTTGCATCTGGATATCCGAATCTGTTCAAAGATAAGATAGGTAAGTAATGTATTTATAACATAAGTAAACGATTTCTGTCTAAATTTCTTTATCATATCCCGATAATTCAATGCAAATTTAACAATATCTTTCAAGCTAACTGTGCAACTTAGGTGCATTTTAATGGCCGAAATCCTGAAGACTTCTATGTTTGAAATGTACCAACTTTTGTAAAGATACAAAAACAATAGGTACCATTGTGGACGTGATCGCATAGTAGTCAAATTTACAACTACCTATGCAATCAGCACCTATCACCACTAAAATTGTGAGTTTTAATCCCACTCAGGCTGGTTGTACTCGATACAACATTATGTGATAAAGTTTGTCAGTGACTTGTGGCAGGTCGATGGTTTCATCCATCAATAAAACTGACCGCCACGATATAACTTAAATTTTGTTGAAAGTGGCGTTAAACACCCTAACCCTAACCCTAACAAAAACAGTAATAAAGCTAATTGATGTGAAATAACACCTATTATTTAAGAACTGAATGCAATCTATTGTAGTTTTACTGGCATGTGAAAGCGTTGACAAAAATACATTTTATATACATTCATATAAAAATGTACTTTTGTCAACTCCTTTACAACCCTATAAATCTGCAAAAATTGCATTCAGGACTTATAATTACATTTTAACATAATGAAATTCCATTTGTTTTAATATTCCACATATTGAATTGTCGTTATTGTGTGTAGTTATTAGTTTTCATGATTGACGTTTGAAAATAGTTTCCGGAAGTGGGCGTGATTGAATGGTTATGCTCTTCATTGACTATAGAAATTTAAATTTTGAAGTCACATGTTAACCTTTTGACCAATCACATGCCCTGGGCTTTCTAAATGAAATGAAACATAAAGTAATTATGATATGACGATCAACACTGGTAATCTGGAAGATCCCATTGTAAAACAACCATTAATTTTCAAGTGCTAGTTTGTGCATTTAATGTAATAGTCCTAATTTACTTCTCAGCATAACATTTTTGAGTGAGTGAGTGATTGTTGTTTAACACCATGTGAGCAATTATTCAGCTATAAATGACGAGAACAAGTTATATTTTTATAAAATGATGATGTCCGATGTCTGCTTTGTACTACACCCACAGGCTTAGTTGGATTGTTTGTAGTGCTAGCTCACTGAAACAACAATCTGTGTGTAGACATGTTGCTCCTCTGGAACACAAGTATCCTGATTCTGAGGCAACCAATCATTGCACTTACTCTTTAATACTACATGTTTGTACACAAGATCTACCACACTCGAGGCGAGCACACTAACTATGACACTACCTACGAGGTTTACAATTTTTGAGCTAAGATCTTAGTTTATTAAAAGTTGAAATGATATTGCATCATTTATGGAAAATTCAAAAACATAATGCATGATACCATTTCCATTGATTGATTGATTGCTGTTTAAAGTCAATCATAAATTATTCAGTTTTATAGGTAATTTGTTACAGCTTCTTTTGATCTTTACTACCCGATAAATTTAGTAACAACGTTCAGTTGACCACCGACTCGTGATATTAGAAATTATCAACTGTTGGTCATTTGTAATGTGCGGTCTAACGTGAGGTCACTAAATTAAACCTTTCATTAATAAAAAGGTCAAAACACAACAAAAAAAGCACAAAGCTGTGTTAAAATTGTGAAATTACCGATAAAAAAATTATTAGTATTAAAAAAAAAAAAAGGTCAAAACACAACAAAAAAATCACAAAGCTGTGTTAAAATTGTGAAATTACCGATAAAAAAATTAGTAGTATTTTTTTTTGGTCGACAAGGATTATCAGGTCCATATCAGATTCGCTTTTCGAGCTCATCTGATATGGACCTGATAATCCTTGTCTTGCGAAAAAAAATACTAATAATTAATATATATTATTTATGACGATATCATTTTGATTTGATTTGATTGATTTGATTTATTGTGTTTAATGCACTTTCAGCAATATTTCAGCTATATCAAGGCGACCTGTTTTAGTGGTGGAAGAAGTCAGAGTATTTGGAGAAAACCACCGACCATAGGCAAGCAATTGGTAAACTTGATCATTTGCGGCTGCGAGTCAAGTGCACCCTTTTTTGTAATTTACACAGCCGGGTGCGAATCCACGCTGTATTGGTGATAGGCTTGTATGAGTTACTAGGTAATCAAACTACCTAACTCATTGAGTCATCCGGGCCCTTATCATTTTGATGTATGATTCACTTTGAAATGCATCATTCTATTAAATCTTGGGTTTTCTAGGAAATTGGCCTATACTAAAGACAACACAACAAGTTACATGATTACATGTGGGCATTTCAATTATGTATGTATTATGTTCTGTTTGTCGTAATCACAATCCTGTCCTTTCCTCGTTCATGACGTATCATCAGGTTTGTAACAAGAGCAACACGATGGGTGCCACATGTGGAGTAGGAACTGCCCACACTTCCCGAGTACCTGAAATTTTTAGCGGGGTTCCTGTTGCAGGATCTTTAGTTTTGTGTAATGGCCATTGCGTTGTCTGTCTTTCTTTGATTTACAACTTCTGATTACCCCTTTGATATCTTTTTATTTTTACTACACATTATATAATGATTTAATATTATATTTTCGTCTTCCATTTGTCACAAAATCTTGAAAAAGTTATTGGTGTTGATTGTCACATTTTGCTTTTTTGTTTTGTTTTTCAGCTACATATCTTTACTACGATATTAAATCAGGGAGCGGATCAAAGCCCAGACACATACGACACACTGGTGATGAATTACCCTGGGTATGTGGTATCGATTCATCAAAACTGCAATTGATTGAAAAATAAAACTGTATACACTTATACAAAATACTGAAAAAAATAGTTTGGACATGTAGGGCCCTTTTATTTGGAAGAAGAGTTTGAATATCCCAAAGGGGTATTCAGAATCCGTAAATCAAAAAAGGACACACAACACAATGGTCAAAAGATAAAGGATCTACAAAACATACACATAAAACTAAAGATCGAGTAACACAAAGCCCAATTAGTGCTAGATATTAACTTTTTTCAACACAAGCAAAACTTTGCTAGTTGCAAAAAATACTGATCTGACTAGCAACCAACAATATTGTCAAACAGAGCGACATTTATATGAAATTGTATCATTCAAAAAAACAAAACAGATATTACTCACAACAGACGATTACATATTTCCTCTTAGTCACAGTTAAAATATAAATTTATCTGAAACGCGACATAATTCTATTTTTTTTTAAATATTGTGCTCATCATGAATATTTCGTTCTGACATTTTTCTGACGTCTGGATACTTTAACTGGAAAATCTATGACCAAATTTATTTTAGAAATCTGGAACTAGGATGGTTTTTAAGATATTTTTGGGCTTTACATAGGGTCAACATAGATACTTGTGCTTGTACCTAACATATATTACAAGACGTTAGGTACCTGATCAAACAAAAGTACAAGTTTACACGTTTGTATTTGCTTCATATTCGATTCTAAACGCCTGTTTTTTAACAACTACAAAATGTAGCAAAATTCTGCTAGTAATAATTTTATGCACTAGCAAAAATAAAGCAAATCAAAATTTTAACTAGCAACTTGCCTGTGTGCTAGTGTTAATTTCTAGTCATGACACTAAAAACCGCAGGTGAACTCAGGTGCTCTGGAAGGGTGGGCAGTTCCTAGTTGGGCTAGAATCACTCGATCCAATCTGATTCTTTATTCTATGCCAAGGATCAGTGTGTTAAATTTTCAGAAGGATTGCAAGTCAATTTGAAAAGTTGCACAGAAAGCATTGTACATGTGTTCACAGATGGACGATGGCATCGATGATAGATCCATAGCAGTATATACCATAAAATTTATTTGAGGCCGCATAAAAATAAACAAGATGGAAAGATTTGGAACAGGCCATTGTGTCAAGGTTAAACTAGGATATCATGGGACTCAATATCCCCCAATAAAATTACTCCAGAAAGAAAACCTACTGTGAGCCTGAGTGTTGATATCATGGGTCCCAATATACTGTCTGCAATTTTACTCCATGAAAAAAAGTAAACTTACTGTGTGCCTGGGTTTGGATTCGTCTTATGATGGATGTCATTCCATGTAACAACTCCCTGTTTTCCCGTTGTACGGGAATGGCCAATGGTAAAAACTAGTTTCCTTTCAAAAGCCACTCTCAACAATTTGGCTATCAATTGTCCTCTGGTGTTTTCTGGTAGATATGCAGTTCTTTGAATTCCTTCAAAACTACGACTGGGATTAGGATGTTCAGCCTATATAAAATACAAAAGTATATAAATATACATTATCCATACATTGATGAAAAACATAAAATTTATTTGCACAAGCTTCAGAAATAGGTAGAAAAGCGAGCCTTTGGCTAAAAATAATTATTTCATTAACTTACAATGTACCAGTGGCCAAAAGCCTGTGAGAACCTGTGCTGCATTCAAGGTCGCCACTTTGAACAAAATTTCAGTTATATCGTGGCGGTTACTTTTATTGGTGGAGGAAACCAGATTACCCAAAGAAAGCCACAGACCTGTCGCAAGTGACTGACAAACTTGATCACATAATGTTGTATTGAGTTCATCCGCCATGAACGAGGTTCGAACTCACAACTTTTAGTGGTGATAGGCAGTGCATATAAAAAACTACAATCTTAAAAAGTACGTCATTCCGCTTGTTCATTTGGTAATTTTTTTGGGGGGATATTTTGCAACAGATTATGCAGATTGTAGAAACATGAAAGCTAAAAGCAATAATTAATTAATTACAATTTTTTATCAATACATATATTTCCTCTCGGTAAAACCGGTTCTGTCAGGTCATCGACCTATCACATGACATAATGGGTTAAAGAATTAATTTTTGTAAAATACATTTGTATTATTTCAAAATAAATATAAAATAGTAAATACCCCTTGTTTTCCATCGTAAATGGTGTATTCTATATGGATTCTACCATACTGTGGATATCCTGGTAACGGGGTTCTAGAACTGTAAACATAAATATCTCCTGGTGGCTGATCACCTGTCACAATGCCCTGTATGGAGCCACAAATAGGACAAACCGGTTTAACTTTAAACTGCTGACCAATACATCCTTCACAGAAAATATGACCACATCTGAGTTTCCTAGGAGCAGTCGGTTTATCCATACATATAACACAATTTTCTAAACCTCCATGCCTTACAGTTGTACCAAGTTTCACATCACCATGGTTACCACTTGTCTGGAAATCATCTTTGTTTTGTTCTTTATCACCAGCCTTCACTAATTTTTTATCTTTATTTCGATTCCGTCCTTTGAATGATGTCACCTTTGTAAAAGATTCAACTGTATCAAAATGGTCAGCTATAGCTGAAGCCATACTCCATTCATGGGTGACAATATAGATTTCAGTTAAACTAAACCTATCTGACTTCATTGCTTTAGAGATGCCATTGGCTAAGTTAGAAGCGTAGGTGACATATGGAGTTTGAAGTCCATCAGCACCTTAAAAAAAATAAGAAGATCTTTTTTACATTTCGATGAAGTTAATTTGGCAATGATGTCATCATACAACATTGGAATTATGAAAAAGTTAGAATCAGAAATCAGATAATAAACATGATTAATCATTCAATACATAATTTATAGCTTGGGGAAAAAACCTTACTAGCTAGTAGTCAGTTTATTATGAGCATTGATTGACACTGATGTTGTAGGGTCCATTTTTGTGATAGTATGTTGTCTTCTTGAGTGGAAGTGAATCTGTGCAGGTTTTTTTTCAATCATTTATTTATATATATGTATATTTATGATGCTGGAGATCCAGTAATCAAGAGGGGAGAGTTGGGATCTCATTAAATGGTTTATCCCCGTCACATTTTTGTACCTGTCCAAAGCCAAGATCTGGATTTCCAACGTCATATATGTCATGTTCTTTTTTATGTTAAATGATTTGAATGAGTGAGTAAGTGATTGTTGTTTAGCGCCAACTCAACAAGTTTTCACATAGATCATGGCAAGAACAAGTTTATTTTCAATGAGATGATGATGAGGTCTGCCTTGTACTAAACCAACATGCTTAGTTGAATTTTAATAGTGCTAGATCACTGAAACAAGTTGTCTGTGGATAGACATGTCGCCCCATTCGGACACATTATCCTGATTCCAACCAACCAGTCTTTGCTCTGTTTCCTTAATGCTGCATGCTTAGTGGAGAAGTAGCAAATAACAAATATTTTACTGTCTTTGGTTTGACCTGACCGGGCTCGAATAAATGATCGACGACCACACTCAAGGTGAGCATGCTAACTACAGTATTACCCAACCAATGTGGTTGCCATTTTAGAGGATGGATCAATGTCAGAAAATTTGAAGGTAGGCAAATCAAGTATTGTCTCAGCCAAATTTGATTTATTTTGGTTCAACTGTTTCAAAAGTTAAGGTTAAGTTGAAGTGATCACTTCGAAAGTTTTAGTAGGATTCATGTTGCTCAATATTTAGTTTTTTGTGTAGTGTTTTGTGAACCACTGAATTTTTTTTATTTCAAAACTACAGTTCACATTTTCAACAGCATACTGACCCAGAAGAAAACAAATTATTTCTACTTACCGATACCAAGTACGGGAATGGCCACTGAATTGACAGTCACACTGTCACTGCAGTGCTGAACAATATTATAAATGGTTAATTTCAACTGTTTCTCAAACGTTTTATTATCTTTGACCGCATGGTTATCCCACCGTGGAGCTACTGTATGAAGAACTCCTTTGTATGGCAGAGATTCTGGCGATGCTTTGATCTTTCTGACTTCACACTTACTCACTCTTTTCATACCTAAAACAGCTCTTCTATACCACGCATCGCTAACTTTAGAAATAGCCTTGGCAATCCCTCCTTTACTAAGACAATTATCATCCTGTGGACAAACAATAATATCTACAGTCATCTTTGTTATATCTTCTTGAACTATGTTGATTCTTAAGTCTTTACCCGCTATGTACTGTTTTTGAAATTTACCACTTGCTATCTGACTTGTATTACTTTCAGCATTACCAGAGGAAGGGTTACCATAGGAAGGGCTACCATAGGAAGGGCTACCAGAGGAAGGGTCGTCTTGGTGATGTTTTTTATCAGGATCATCCAAAAATGACCTTGACAAACGACCTTTTCCATCTCTTGACCATGCATTAGTAGTACTGGTAGAAGGATTGGGACCAGTATTTCCAGACGCTGAAGCTGACTGTGTCATATTCAGATGAAGACTAAATTCCGCCTGTATCATCTGAATCATCCCTGGTTCTTTATCCATGAAATGGATTTCTTTTAAACATGTTGTCTTTCCACATGTGTTACTGTATTCAATCACTGCTTTACAGTACTGAGAACAACACACTTCTTTGGGTACTCCAAATATTCCTGTAATGTAAAATATAGTGGGGTTATGGTGTTTAATGCCACTTTCAACAATATTTCAGTTATATCGTAGCGGTCAGTTTTATTGGTGGAGGAAACTGGAGTAACACAAACTTTATCACATAATGTTGTATCGAGCATACCTCAGCTGAGCAGGATTCAAACTCGCAATATTAGTGGTGATAGCACTGATTGAATAGGTAGTTGAAAATTCAACTACCATACGAACACGACCATGACAGCCCTTTTGTAAAATATAACATGGAAACAAGATCAAATGACAATGATTTGTATTTTATGAGTTTAAAAAGTATATGGTGACAGGAAGTGAGTAATTGTTGTTTAATGCCAAGTGAACGATTTTTTCAGCCATATCATGACGAGAACAAGTTGTACTAGATCAACACGCTTAGATGGATTTTTATAGTACAAACTCACTGAAATAACAGTCCTCTGGAAAACATGTCCCTTCCTTCCAACATATTATTGCTCATACTCCCTGAGTGAGTGAGTGATTGTTGTTTAACGCCAACTCATCAATTTTTCAGCTACATCATGGTGAGAACAAGTTAATTTTCAATGAGATGATGATGAGGTCTGCTTCGTACTAGACCAACACTCTTAGTTGGATTTTTATAGTGCTAGCTCACTGAAACAAAAGTCTGCAGATAGACATGTCGCCCCGCTCGGACACATTATCCTGATTCCGAGCCAACCAGTGTTTGCTCTTTCTCTTTAATGTGCATGCTTAGTGGAGAAGCAACAAATACCAATTTTATAGTTTATAATATAAGGTCTTCACATCATCTTTGAAAAGAAAATACAAATTTTCAATCTATTTACTTTTTGAATATCATGACTGGTTGTGTATTTTATAAACCCCTTCTATGGCCCCTTTCAATAACAGAATGAAATAGAAGGATATTTAACTTACTCAGACTCCTTGTGTATAATGATAATGCATGCGAGTCAAATATTTTTTTGAACAAATGTATCAGCAAAATGCACAAGTGACTAGTTCAGTAGTCCCTGCTTATAAGGCCACTCCCATCAAAGCCCTCCCCCCCCCCCCCCCCCCCCCCCATTTTCAGGCCAGATTTAATATCCATTGAGTACTACTTAATTGTCCCCCTGAAGAGAGGCCTACACTATCATATGGCCACTTTTTCGTCGCACTAATTTATGTTTTTTTAATGTTTAATACACCTATTTTATGGCCCCTTTGACATGTTGAATATTCCATACACACTTCTATATACCCCCTTTGACATGTTGAGTATTTTATACTTCCCTTCTATGTCCCTTTTGACTGGTTGTGAAAAATAAACACCCCTTTTATGACCACTTGCAATAACAGAATGTAATAGGATATTTAACTTATTCAGATTCCTTGTGTATAAAGATAATACATTCTGGTCAAATATTTTTGAGCAATTATATCAGCAAAATACGCAAGTGACTAGTTCAGTAATCCCTGCTTATAAAGCCAATCCCTTATCAGGTCAGATTTAACATCTATTGAGTACTACTTAATTGTCCCCCTGAAGAGAGGCCATTGAAGAAGGGGTGGTCTTATAAGAAGGGGAGTACTATAATATTTTACCTGAACTGATTGCTGGAAGAGCCACTGAAGAAACGTTCTGTATCACAGCTTCCTTAAAGCAATTAACAATGGTTTTCTGCAAATCATCAGCACATGCTCTTTTTTTGTCATTAGGATAATCATACCATTTTGGACCAACAGAATGGATAACACATTGGTACTGCTGAAGACTACCAGCTGAAGTTGTACAACATTCAGTAACACTTAATGGCCCATTATTTTGTATATAATCATCGCTCTCTTTTTGGAAGTCATAACCAGCCGCTCTGGAAATTACCTCCGCAACACCACCGCCATGCATCAAGTTTTCATTTGCAGCATTCACTATACAGTCCACAGTTAAATGTAAAATGCTTCCTACGTAAACCTTTACCACAAGTCCTTCAGGAGTCAGGTAAGATAAATCTTTGACAGCCGGGGAATTATACGTTCTGGATGAACCACTAAAACTTTCAGTAGATGACCTTGAATAATTTATGCTCTGGTGAAATGATCTATTCTCCGGTGTCTTGTCTTTTCGATTTTCATAATCTGGATCTGTCCTTATAACTCTATTTCGTCGGGCATTATTGGTTTTTTTTTGAAGACCTAAAATTAACTCAGATTTGTTTTTGGCTACCGATAGCTTTTCGTAGTTACTTCCCTTTAATGTTAGTGTTTTTCTGTCCTTGGAAAGATAACAGAATATGTCGGGTGGTATTTCTTGTTCAATTTTGCGTAACTGATCATCATCAATCATTGTGTCTTGAGGAACAACGTCGAAAGACGTCATGGAATTAAAGTGTGTCAGTTTTGATTGAATGGTTAGTTTAAATTCCTGTTCTGTTTCATTTGTACTTGGATATATAATCAGCATATCATTTTCATATTTGTATATTCGTTTGAAAACCTGATTTTCTGGGCAGTAAAATTTCAACATTTTGTATTCCATGTCAGTCAACTTTATCTTATACTTGCGTTCGATATCATCAGGTTGTTGATTGGGATGAGGGGCTTGTCTGGTTTTTCTTGGCAACGTTTCCTGTTTTTGCTCAAAGTTTAGTAGACCCATTTTTTCTCCAAAACTAGTTATAAAATATTGGTTAAGTGAAGTCAGTTGTTTTAGCGTTCCTTCAACTTCCATGGTGTCTTCATCATATTTTATATTTTGCTTGCTACATTCTGCTCTTACTTCATTTTTCCGTTTTAGAATTGGATTTATTTTCCCTCTAACAACATCAAAGACATCCTGTAAAACAGTATAACAAGTAACATTATAAACACACATGACTAGTAGTTTCAATTAATAGTCGACAGCTGATGATTTTTTGACAGAGTTGTTTCAAGTTTTTTTTTTGGTTGTTCATCGTGTAAAATTCTGTAACAAACAATCCTGATCGTAAATTGTGAAGTTCAATAATAGTGTTTACATGGATTAATCAAGAAAGAAATAATTCATGGAAGTCATAGTTTGGACGAGATTTTAATAAGGTAACATTGTTTTCCTAAAACTTTATCCAAATGACTAAAATAATGTGATGGAGGGCATAGCTCCCATGGGGGGGATTTAAAAAATAGCTGGATGCATACATATTTCCACCACTTATATTGGTTTACAGTGCCATCTATTCAAGTCATGTTTTCAAAAATTAATTTGTGAAAAATTGAACATTAACAAATAGATTAAAGAGAAGATGATATTCCTAATTTCTTTGAGTACTACTACTTATGTGTCGTTCACTTTGATTGGATTTCTATTACAGATATGACCAATAAAAAATATTGTAGCTTGGATTTTTTCCTAATCTGGTTCACTTTTTTTCCTGTTACGTTTTTGCTTATGCAGAGTCCATGTTGGTACCAGTTGAAACAAGAGTTAAAAAATAAAAACTGACATCATGAACAAAACTTTCAAAGCTGTGGCTTTACACAGAAAATGATTTGCCAATGAAAATGCAGCTGATAAAATCTTAACAGGGTCTTTCACTTTGTTTTATTTAGCATCACAAATGTAAAGCTTTCTGATTGGTTGATTTTTTTAAATGTATATATATTTTTACATATATGAAAGTTCATCTAGATATTTGACCTCTAATCGGGTTCAGAGGTTAGGGGAACCTAGTGCATTATAACAGCTGACTTTAATCAGACTGAATTAACAGAATCAATAATTTTCAATTCATACCTTACTATCTTGGCTATCTTGTCTATATGTTTGATTCATTTTCTTTTCACCTTCATTTCTTTGCTGTGGATCATCTGAACTTCCTAAAAAATATCAAATATATACTTTACATATAATCCTGTTACCTGAAGGAAACTATTCCATTTGAACTTTTCTTTCCAATAGCAATTTTTGTAGCAACACATCAACTTAATGATAATGTCATTGAATAAAATATACAACTTAAATGTAAGTTGTCAATGAAGGACATACGGTGCCTGCCAATTTTTAATATTAACATAAAAATATTTGTTTGGTTGTTTTATATCAAGTGTTGTGATGTGATGCAGGATGTGGGTACTTCCTATATTTTGACTCTGCTACACCAGTGATGTCGCTTAAAGCAGGTGATTTTCGCTGGTATTTGTCCTTTCCTTGCCAGCTATTTTTCAATAAGCAAAAAAAAAATGTGACAGAAATATTCATATTCCAATATATATATCAATTATTACATCGCATAAATCAACACTATCGATTATATCAGCTCCCGTTTAGAAATGCCCCTTATTATATATTTAGTCACTATTTATAAAATTGTGTGTGCGCATCCTAACATTTAGTGAAACATTCGGTATAGACTGCAATGGACATATACAACTTTATTAGGAAAAGGCAAGCTGAAGTGCCTTAGGAAGCATTTCTCCAAGAGACACTTATGTAAAGATCCAAAAGGATAAGATGAGAGTGTATATGAACTTCAGATACTATCTTTCATTCAAGCTTCTGATCAATACTGCCATGGTGATCTTTATTGTAAAAAGGGGAACCGGGTCCTATAAATGTCAGATCAAACCGAAACACGCACCAACCAGAACATACATGAAAGACTTAACAATTGAAATGTAATATATCAGTCTGTATAAACAATAAACCCTGTAATTTTAATTTTGGTCAAACAAATAAATCCAAATGCAAATTAAAACAAGATGAAAATGTTGTTTCAAATCAAACATTATTGTAAGTCTTTTTCTGGTACATAATGTCTCTTACTAAAGATATATTGCTAAAACTAAAAATTGTGAAAACTCTAATTGATGCCAAAAATATAGAGACTCACTATACACTGAGAAGGCTGATGATTGTGACAGTGAATCTACAATTTATTAATAAAACTTGTTGCTTATTGAAACTTTTTCTGGAATTTAGTCAACAAAATAGTTATTTTAATAAAATTATACCTACTTTATTTAAGTAATGTCCCTTCAAATCTTTTTTTTTACTAACATTTGCTTACTTGATGGATATTAATCAACAATATTTCAAGTTTATGCAGTAGAAAAATTACAAGAAATTAAGTAATTTTAACCCCAGGAAATGTCCAGAATGCAGGAATTTACACCATTTTGTCATCAGCATCAGGGGGCTTGAACGGCCCACCAACCCTGGCTGGATTTTTCTGCTGCCTATTTTGAAAATCTTGGTTGGGTCCTTGTAAACACTTCACTGATTTGACGAGAGACGTTTTTTGAGAAGAAATAAAATGTTGGTACATGTAGTTATTTTCATTCATGAATTGTGGAAATCTATGAAAACATATAAATAAAAACTTATAATAATTATTTATTGTTTTAAATCGTAAAACATAAATTGTGTGTACTGAATCAAACAAATAAACAACTGCCTGCGCAGAAGGATTCCAAATTAGAATCATAAGAATAATGGATGGGTTCAAGTTGATCTTTTATGTGGATGATTTTAGTCACTTATTTTCAAACTATAATGACAAATCAAACAATTCTTTTTTGTCAGAGTATTTGTTATTAAGTAATCATACCTGATTCAACGAAAAAACTAGAAAAGAAGTATGCCTCTGCACTTGATAATTATGAACAAAGTTGTTTTGTTAGGAGTGATTTTAAAAAAATGAAGTGTGTCTGTAACCATAAGAAATTATAAACAAGTCAAAAATTGTAGTAGGAGCCATACAAACCATGTTTCCATTATTCGCGGGGGCATAAAAAAAATGACTAAGTCCAACTACCTGTCATTATCAAATATTTTATGAAAATCAAAATTCTGTGGACATGTACACCTCCATTATGTGTATAAACATCCTGCAAAATATTAAAGCTGTAGCTCCAAAACTGTAGGAGGAGATAGCCAGACAATCCATGTATCTATATCCGGACAGACGAACAAAATGACTAAGTCCAACTATCTGTCATTATCAAATATTTTATGAAAATCAAAATCCTGTGGACATGCACACCTCCATTATGTGTATAAACATCCTACAAAATATTAAAGCTGTAGCTCTAAAACTGTAGGAGGAGATAGCCGGAAAAACCATGTATCTATATCCGGATGGACGAACAAAATAAAGTCCAACTACCTGTCATTTTGAGAATATTTGATGAAAATCAAAATCCTGTGGACATGCACACCTCCATTATGTGTATAAACATCCTGCAAAATATTAAAGCTGTAGCTCTAAAACTGTAGTAGTTAGCCGAACAAACCATGTTCCCTTTATGCAGCTAGTACAAAAAAACTGAGTCCAACTACCTGTCATTTTGAGAATATTTGAAGAAAATCAAAATCCTGTGGACATGCACACCTCCATTATCAGGGTTCTCAAAAAGTTTTTAAGTAGATTGAGAATTTTTGGAAGTAGGTGGAGACTGGACATGCCTTAGGCATGTCCCCGAGCGGCGTAGGCGTGAGCGGGGGATTGAGTCCGAGAGGAGGGTGTGAAAATTTTGAAATTCTAGATGGCAGGAGATGCAATCTGGGCATATATTTGAGGAAATTGAAGCTTTTAATTGGTCTCAAAAATGCAGGTTTTTTAGGGTGAATTTTTGTTCCTCTCAAAGATAAATTGAAGAAATCCAAGCTGCAGTCAAAATGCCACAACATTAGAACCGACTGACAATGCCTAGTGGTACACTTTCAACAGTGAAATATGATGATATTTTTCTCTGTTTTACCACAGGGACATACTCTGACATCTTGGCATCGTGTTTTTTTTATTCATTATCGGATATCGGTAACTTTTAATACATTCCAATTTCGGGACGACTCCGAATCAAAATCCGTGATCAACAAAACGCTTTGCAGTCATAGGTTACACTGGTTCAAAAAGATCAAGAGCGATCTGTTGTTTTCTAACGTGGAATGAAATTATAACAGAGAACGAGAAAAAAGTAAATATCTTGATAACATTTCAGTTTTACCAACTTCTATTTTTATTTTTGACAAATTTGTAGACGGCACTCAACCAGAAGTAGCCGGTGAAATCGCCGGTTGCCGGCACATTTTGAGAACCCTGCATTATGTGTATAAACATCCTACAAAATATTAAAGCTGTAGCTCCAAAACAGTAGGAGGAGATAGCCGAACAAACCATGTATCTATATCCGGACAGACAAACGGACAGATGGACAGGGGTAAATTAATATGCCTCCCCCCCCCCCCCCGACTCTTCGTCGCGGGGGCATAAAAAGATGATTTATTTACCTTCCACGTAAAAAATTTCAGATGGGTCATCATTTCCATTAACATGGTAAGTGAAATCATCAAGTTTGTAGACAAAAAGAACACCTTCTTCACTAACTTCCACATTAGGATGATTGTGTTTTACAGCATTATCTAGCTCTTTACACACTTCTACAGAAAGGAGTACAACTTTCTGCTTCTGCACTCTAACCCACTTCTTGGTGCTTGTATCTTGCTTTCCCTTTTCAGAATCGTGTCGTATGGTCGCATTCATAAAATCTCTATCCTAAAATATTAAACAGATTTGTCTTATTCAATATTGAAACATAAATGTACTAATTAATTAATTTATGAAAAAAAATCTTAATTCTGTGGCAAGGATCTTTGTGTAAAAAAATTAGAAGGATCTGTCAATTAGAACTAAAGACATCTCATGGAAACCTATCATCACTAAAGTTGTGAGTTCAAACCTTATTTATGGCGAGGTATACACGATACAACATTCTGTGATAAAGTTTGTCAGTGACTTGTTACAGGTTGGTTGTTCATCGTGTAAAATTCTGTAACAAACAATCCTGATCGTAAATTGTGAAGTTCAATAATAGTGTTTACATGGATTAATCAAGAAAGAAATAATTCATGGAAGTCATAGTTTGGACGAGATTTTAATAAGGTAACATTGTTTTCCTAAAACTTTATCCAAATGACTAAAATAATGTGATGGAGGGCATAGCTCCCATGGGGGGATTTAAAAAATAGCTGGATGCATACATATTTCCACCACTTATATTGGTTTACAGTGCCATCTATTCAAGTCATGTTTTCAAAAATTAATTTGTGAAAAATTGAACATTAACAAATAGATTAAAGAGAAGATGATATTCCTAATTTCTTTGAGTACTACTACTTATGTGTCGTTCACTTTGATTGGATTTCTATTACAGATATGACCAATAAAAAATATTGTAGCTTGGATTTTTTCCTAATCTGGTTCACTTTTTTTCCTGTTACGTTTTTGCTTATGCAGAGTCCATGTTGGTACCAGTTGAAACAAGAGTTAAAAAATAAAAACTGACATCATGAACAAAACTTTCAAAGCTGTGGCTTTACACAGAAAATGATTTGCCAATGAAAATGCAGCTGATAAAATCTTAACAGGGTCTTTCACTTTGTTTTATTTAGCATCACAAATGTAAAGCTTTCTGATTGGTTGATTTTTTTAAATGTATATATATTTTTACATATATGAAAGTTCATCTAGATATATGACCTCTAATTGGGTTCAAAGGTTAGGGGAGCCTAGTGTATTATAACAGCTGACTTTAATCAGACTGAATTAACAGAATCAACAATTTTCAATTCATACCTTACTATCTTGGCTATCTTGTCTATATGTTTGATTCATTTTCTTTTCACCTTCATTTCTTTGCTGTGGATCAGTTGAACTTCCTAAAAAATATCAAATATATACTTTACATATAATCCTGTTACCTGAAGGAAACTATTCCATTTGAACTTTTCTTTCCAATAGCAATTTTTGTAGCAACACATCAACTTAATGATAATGTCATTGAATAAAATATACAACTTAAATGTAAGTTGTCAATGAAGGACATACGGTGCCTGCCAATTTTTAATATTAACATAAAAATATTTGTTTGGTTGTTTTATATCAAGTGTTGTGATGTGATGCAGGATGTGGGTACTTCCTATATTTTGACTCTGCTACACCAGTGATGTCGCTTAAAGCAGGTGATTTTCGTTGGTATTTGTCCTTTCCTTGCCAGCTATTTTTCAATAAGCAAAAAAAAAATGTGACAGAAATATTCATATTCCAATATATATATCAATTATTACATCGCATAAATCAACACTATCGATTATATCAGCTCCCGTTTAGAAATGCCCCTTATTATATATTTAGTCACTATTTATAAAATTGTGTGTGCGCATCCTAACATTTAGTGAAACATTTGGTATGGACTGCAATGGACATATACAACTTTATTAGGAAAAGGCAAGCTGAAGTACCTTAGGAAGCATTTCTCCAAGAGACACTTATGTAAAGATCCAAAAGGATAAGATGAGAGTGTATATGAACTTCAGATACTATCTTTCATTCAAGCTTCTGATCAATACTGCCATGGTGATCTTTATTGTAAAAAGGGGAACCGGTTCCTATAAATGTCAGATCAAACCGAAACACGCACCAACCAGAACATACATGAAAGACTTAACAATTGAAATGTAATATATCAGTCTGTATAAACAATAAACCCTGTAATTTTAATTTTGGTCAAACAAATAAATCCAAATGCAAATTAAAACAAGATGAAAATGTTGTTTCAAATCGAACATTATTGTAAGTCTTTTTCTGGTACATAATGTCTCTTACTAAAGATACATTGCTAAAACTAAAAATTGTGAAAACTCTAATTGATGCCAAAAATATAGAGACTCACTATACACTGAGAAGGCTGATGATTGTGACAGTGAATCTACAATTTATTAATAAAACTTGTTGCTTATTGAAACTTTTTCTGGAATTTAGTCAACAAAATAGTTATTTTAATAAAATTATACCTACTTTATTTAAGTAATGTCCCTTCAAATCTTTTTTTTTACTAACATTTGCTTACTTGATGGATATTAATCAACAATATTTCAAGTTTATGCAGTAGAAAAATGACAAGAAATTAAGTAATTTTAACCCCAGGAAATGTCCAGAATGCAGGAATTTACACCATTTTGTCATCAGCATCAGGGGGCTTGAACGGCCCACCAACCCTGGCCGGATTTTTCTGCTGCCTATTTTGAAAATCTTGGTTGGGTCCTTGTAAACACTTCACTGATTTGACGAGAGACGTTTTTTGAGAAGAAATAAAATGTTGGTACATGTAGTTATTTTCATTCATGAATTGTGGAAATCTATGAAAACATATAAATAAAAACTTATAATAATTATTTATTGTTTTAAATCGTAAAACATAAATTGTGTGTACTGAATCAAACAAATAAACAACTGCCTGCACAGAAGGATTCCAAATTAGAATCATAAGAATAATGGATGGGTTCAAGTTGATCTTTTATGTGGATGATTTTAGTCACTTATTTTCAAACTATAATGACAAATGAAACAATTCTCTTTTGTCAGAGTATTTGTTATCAAGTAATCATACCTGATTCAACGAAAAAACTAGAAAAGAAGTATGCCTCTGCACTTGATAATTATGAACAAAGTTGTTTTGTTAGGAGTGATTTTAAAAAAATGAAGTGTGTCTGTAACCATAAGAAATTATAAACAAGTCAAAAATTGTAGTAGGAGCCATACAAACCATGTTTCCATTATTCGTGGGGGCATAAAAAAAATGACTAAGTCCAACTACCTGTCATTATCAAATATTTGACAAAAATCAAAATCCTGTGGACATGCACACCTCCATTATGTGTATAAACATCATACAAAATATCAAAGCTGTAGCTCCAAAACTGTAGGAGGAGATAGCCGGACAAACCATGTATCTATATCCAGACAGACAAACAAAATGACTAAGTCCAACTACCTGTCATTATCAAATATTTTATGAAAATCAAAATTCTGTGGACATGTACACCTCCATTATGTGTATAAACATCATACAAAATATTAAAGCTGTAGTTCCAAAACTGTAGGAGGAGATAGCCAGACAATCCATGTATCTATATCCGGACAGACGAACAAAATGACTAAGTCCAACTATCTGTCATTATCAAATATTTTATGAAAATCAAAATCCTGTGGACATGCACACCTCCATTATGTGTATAAACATCCTACAAAATATTAAAGCTGTAGCTCCAAAACTGTAGGAGGAGATAGCCGGAAAAACCATGTATCTATATCCGGACGGACGAACAAAATAAAGTCCAACTACCTGTCATTTTGAGAATATTTGATGAAAATCAAAATCCTGTGGACATGCACACCTCCATTATGTGTATAAACATCCTGCAAAATATTAAAGCTGTAGCTCTAAAACTGTAGTAGTTAGCCGAACAAACCATGTTCCCTTTATGCAGCTAGTACAAAAAAACTGAGTCCAACTACCTGTCATTTTGAGAATATTTGAAGAATATCAAAATCCTGTGGACATGCACACCTCCATTATCAGGGTTCTCAAAAAGTTTTTAAGTAGATTGAGAATTTTTGGAAGTAGGTGGAGACTGGACATGCCTTAGGCATGTCCCCGAGCGGCGTAGGCGTGATCGGGGGATTGAGTCCGAGAGGAGGGTGTGAAAATTTTGAAATTCTAGATGGCAGGAGATGCAATCTGGGCATATATTTGAGGAAATTGAAGCTTTTAATTGGTCTCAAAAATGCAGGTTTTTTAGGGTGAATTTTTGTTCCTCTCAAAGATAAATTGAAGAAATCCAAGCTGCAGTCAAAATGCCACAACATTAGAACCGACTGACAATGCCTAGTGGTACACTTTCAACAGTGAAATATGATGATATTTTTCTCTGTTTTACCACAGGGACATACTCTGACATCTTGGCATCGTGTTTTTTTTATTCATTATCGGATATCGGTAACTTTTAATACATTCCAATTTCGGGACGACTCCGAATCAAAATCCGTGATCAACAAAACGCTTTGCAGTCATAGGTTACACTGGTTCAAAAAGATCAAGAGCGATCTGTTGTTTTCTAACGTGGAATGAAATTATAACAGAGAACGAGAAAAAAGTAAATATCTTGATAACATTTCAGTTTTACCAACTTCTATTTTTATTTTTGACAAATTTGTAGACGGCACTCAACCAGAAGTAGCCGGTGAAATCGCCGGTTGCCGGCACATTTTGAGAACCCTGCATTATGTGTATAAACATCCTACAAAATATTAAAGCTGTAGCTCCAAAACAGTAGGAGGAGATAGCCGAACAAACCATGTATCTATATCCGGACAGACAAACGGACAGATGGACAGGGGTAAATTAATATGCCTCCCCCCCCCCCCCCCCCGACTCTTCGTCGCGGGGGCATAAAAAGATGATTTATTTACCTTCCACGTAAAAAATTTCAGATGGGTCATCATTTCCATTAACATGGTAAGTGAAATCATCAAGTTTGTAGACAAAAAGAACACCTTCTTCACTAACTTCCACATTAGGATGATTGTGTTTTACAGCATTATCTAGCTCTTTACACACTTCTACAGAAAGGAGTACAACTTTCTGCTTCTGCACTCTAACCCACTTCTTGGTGCTTGTATCTTGCTTTCCCTTTTCAGAATCGTGTCGTATGGTCGCATTCATAAAATCTCTATCCTAAAATATTAAACAGATTTGTCTTATTCAATATTGAAACATAAATGTACTAATTAATTAATTTATGAAAAAAAATCTTAATTCTGTGGCAAGGATCTTTGTGTAAAAAAATTAGAAGGATCTGTCAATTAGAACTAAAGACATCTCATGGAAACCTATCATCACTAAAGTTGTGAGTTCAAACCTTATTTATGGCGAGGTATACACGATACAACATTCTGTGATAAAGTTTGTCAGTGACTTGTTACAGGTTGGCGGTTTTCTGTGTGTACTCTGGTTTCCTCCACAAATAAAACTGATCACCCCGATATAACTGAAATATTGTTGAAAGTGGTGCTAAACACCATAAACCATCACAACCAACTACCTACCATAATAGCACCATACCATTATACAATCACAAAATATTTGCAGTCATATAAAAAATCACACAGTTTATATGGTTTTTTAAATACTCTCATTGTAATAAAGTTAAAGTAAAATGGTTAACATACAGTATTAACTACAGTGTTAATAATATCAACATTGTGTTGGCAATCACAGACCAAATGACAACCAATTCACTTCACAATGTCCGCACTAAGCTGTGATACAGTAATCCTCTTGTTTTATAGCCCCACTAACCAAATGGTCCCTCTCATTAAAGGTCACCCTCTTATCTGGTTAGATTTAAGATGCACAAATAGTAGGGTTAGGGTTAGGGTGTAGGAAACCGGAATACTCAGAGAAAACCACCAACCTGCACAAGTCACAGACAAACTGCACTAATAGTAAAATACTTTGTAAATTGTGCCCTCAAGGGAAGTCACCCTCTTATCTGGTTAGATTTAAGATGCATTGATAGTAAAATACTTTGTAAATTGTGCCCTCAAGGGAAGTCACCCTCTTATCTGGTTAGATTTAAGATGCACTGATAGTAAAATACTGAGTAAATTGTGCCCTCAAGGGAAGTCACCCTCTTATCTGGTTAGATTTAAGATGCACTGATAGTAAAATACTGAGTAAATTGTGCCCTCAAGGGAAGCCACCCCTCTTATCTGGTTAGATTTAAGATAAACTGATAGTAAAATACTGAGTAAATTGTGCCCTCAAGGGAAGCCACCCCTCTTATCTGGTTAGATTTAAGATGCACTGATAGTAAAATACTTAGTAAATTGTGCCCTCAAGGGAAGCCATCCTCTTATCTGGTTAGATTTGAGATGCACTGATAGTAAAATACTGAGTAAATTGTGCCCTCAAGGGAAGCCACCCCTCTTATCTGGTTAGATTTAAGATGCACTGATAGTAAAATACTTAGTAAATTGTGCCCTCAAGGGAAGCCACCCTCTTATCTGGTTAGATTTGAGATGCACTGATAGTAAAATACTGAGTAAATTGTGCCCTCAAGGGAAGTCACCCTCTTATCTGGTTAGATTTTAGATGCACTGATAGTAAAATACTGAGTAAATTGTGCCCTCAAGGGAAGCCACCCCTCTTATCTGGTTAGATTTAAGATAAACTGATAGTAAAATACTTAGTAAATTGTGCCCTCAAGAGAAGTCACCCCTCTTATCTGGTTAGATTTAAGATAAACTGATAGTAAAATACTTAGTAAATTATGCCCTCAAGGGAAGCCATCCTCTTATCTGGTTAGATTTAAGATGCACTGATAGTAAAATACTGAGTAAATTGTGCCCTCAAGGGAAGTCACCCTCTTATCTGGTTAGATTTAAGATGCACTGATAGTAAAATACTTAGTAAATTGTGCCCTCAAGGGAAGCCACCCTCTTATCTGGTTAGATTTGAGATGCACTGATAGTAAAATACTTAGTACAGTTGACTCTCGTTATCTCGAATTCGATGGGACCATGGAAAAAATTCGAGTCAACCGTAGTTCGACTCAAGAGGAGCTACGAAGATACCGGAAGTGTAGTTTGTTTAACGACGAAAGGGAGACAACTCGAGCGAAATTTTGAAGAGCTAAAACCAGCATCGCATGTCCCTATTCTCGGAACGATTTTAAACATATTCGATGTTTTTGTTGCTGTTTTTTTCTCTCTGTTAAATTCTTTGAATCTTGTGAAACGACTGATAACTTCTAGATATCTTTTTTTGTGTGAATGAATATGTTTATCTGTTTTGTTTATGTTTTTCACCTGTTGCATTGTCATTAAACTTCACCCATCATGACGTATTTTTCTTTGTGCAATACTGTTTATTTACAATAAATTGTGTGTTTTTATTATTCAATAAAGTGTAGAAGAAAACTATTCTTCTTTAATCAAAATTAATTTCCGACAAATAATTCAATAGATAAAATGCTTCCTTTGTGTACTTTTCATAATCATTGATGTATGCCGACCCAAGCGCACTTATTATGAATCGATAATTTTTGATTGTACACATCTAACCTGTGTCATAATACCAAGCCAATTCAAATATTATCACTAATTAATTTGACAGATTGTGAAATAAACATGTGAAATGCCTAAGGTAAAAATGTCAAATTCAATGACCGGATGTTTCACCTGTGATCCGATTTTAATCCCAAGGTAATACACATGTTTTGACAGGTAAATTTGACTAAACGAATGTAAATAATATGGCTTTCTACATCTCGGGACCAAAACTTTTATTCGAGACAACCGAAATTTCGACTCATCCGAATTCGACTTAACAGGAGTCAAATTATATATATTTATACACAACGAAGTTCGGGACTTCGATAAAAATTCGACTCAACCGGAAATTCGAGTTAACCGAATTCGAGACAATGAGAGTCAACTGTAAATTGTGCCCTCAAGGGAAGCCACCCTCTTATCAGGTTAGATTTAAGATAAACTGATAGTAAAATACTTAGTAAATTATGCCCTCAAGAGAAGTCACCCTCTTATCTGGTTAGATTTAAGATGCACTGATAGTAAAATACTTAGTAAATTGTGCCCTCAAGGGAAGCCACCCATCTTATCTTGTTAGATTTAAGATAAACTGATAGTAAAATACTTAGTAAATTATGCCCTCAAGAGAAATCACCCTCTTATCTGGTTAGATTTAAGATGCACTGATAGTAAAATACTTAGTAAATTGTGCCCTCAAGGGAAGCCACCCATCTTATCTGGTTAGATTTAAGATAAACTGATAGTAAAATACTTAGTAAATTATGCCCTCAAGAGAAGTCACCCCTCTTATCTGGTTAGATTTGAGATGCACTGATAGTAAAATACTTAGTAAATTGTGCCTCAAGAGAAGTCACCCATCTTTTTCGTTGCAGACTTGTATGAGGGGACTATTGTACTTGTTTCTAGTTAAAAAAAAGAATTGAAAGAAGGTAGCTATAAATAGAAGAACACAAAACTTTGTCTTTATTGTTGATATGGAATATATTTTTATTTTGCATTCCAATACGTTCCACTTTTGCTTATTGATTCTATTTTTAGCTCAAATCTTTTGTTACAGTTTTGAAGCATGCAGAAATAAATCTGTATTCCTAAAATTTGAAGGGCCGTCGTGGCTTTGATCGTATGGTAGTTGGATTTGTGAGTTTGAAAGTACTTGAATCAACATTATGTCATAAAGTTTGTCAGTGACTTGCAACAGGTCAGTGGTTTTCTCTGCGTACTCTGGTTTCCTCCACCAATAAAACTGACCGCCACGATATAACTGAAATATTGCTAAAAGTGGCGTAATACACTTAAATTTGATTTTGCGAGTTTACTTCTTTGATTGGGTGAAATATAATTCCATAAAACCATTAAAAGTTTGAGTTAGATTCCCACTTTATATGATAGTTTGTCGATGACTTGTGTCAGGTCAGTCATTTTCTCCTGGTACTCCTGGTTTCCTCCACGAATAAAACTGACTGCCTTGATACAACTGAAAATCACGCCATTACATACCTTTCTGACCAACTTTTGAATCTTGTTTTGCAAATTTTCTTTAAATTGATCAATTTCTTTCTTTCTCCCTCCCAAAACAGATATCAGTAATCTTGATTTTTCCACAAAATCAGAATATCTGACATGTTTCCATGGAGGTCTGTTGGAACCTGAAAAAGAACCAAATAAATACAAAAAATATAAATATTACCATCAGAGAATCTTAACTCATGGATTCAAAATATTGTAGATAGAGTAAAATTATTGCTATACCATTGGTGGGCTTCTAAATCCATTGATCTCAAACCAATCTTATGAGAAAACAATTTGATTGACAATTTTGATGAAGATTTATAAAACATTAAAAATATGAAAATGTACAGAAAATGTTGAATGGGTAATCAGAAGTCATTTATCGAAGAACAGACAATGCAATGACCAAAAAAATGACAAAAGGACAAACAATGATCTACAAAACACTACACAGATAACTTAAAATTGAGTAATAAAAAACCCACTAAAACCCAGGTTGAATGATTACCAGTTTCTGCTCCACTAGTGGCACCTCTTGTATTACTCTTATTACAAATTCTGTGATAAGTCATGAATGAGGAAAGGTTGAGATTGTTGCTCTGACAAACGAACATATCCATGATCAACTGTGACACATAAATTCCCTAAAAGTTAACCAAGTCATGACGGGGACTGTAAAAGTTATCAAAATGATGACTTGAACTTAACCTTTGGTTCTGCAGCTTTCTTGTTATCAAGGAAATCCTGATAGGAACCACAAGCTCTGGAATAATGTACTAAACTGGGACCCCGCCTAGCAAGAGCAATGGAGAGAACAAACAATTTGAGAATAATTTTCTAATTTTCTTGTAGAAAAAATTTAATAAGTAAAGAACAAAAGAAGCATTTTTATGTTTGTATCCACCACTGTCATGCATGAATACATGAAATCACTTAGGAATGATGTTAATAATTTGCTCAACAATATGCATATGCAAATTAAAAATATCAGGAGTTTTATCACGACATTATTTATATAGCCAATGAAGGACGTAATGTTAGAATTTTAATCATATTGATAAATTTTTTTTTAAAATAAACCAGCTTATATCGATAATAAAAATCTGTGTTCACTTACTAAACAAACTTAAAAAGCCTTTGGGTTCTTCCAATTTATCATCATCCCTTAACATCTGGTAAAATTCGTCTCTGGTTGGTACAATTATTTTAACGATTTGCAAATATCTGTTTTTCTGTAGATCACAAATATGATCTCTTATAATTGTAGCTTGAGTTTTCAACTTTAATGGCATTCCTGAAAAACATTACTGATGTTAATTAAAATAAGGGTTGAGTTTAGACAGGCTTCACTGTATATAATTATTTTACTTCAGCAAATTAAACCAGGGTCATCGTGATAGTATGGTAGTTGGATTTACAACTACCTGTGCAACCAGTGCCTATCACCACTAAAGTTGTAAGTTCGAACCCTGTTCATGGCGAGGTGTTCTCAATACAACATTTTGTGATAAAGTTTGTCAGTGACTTGTGACATGTCTGTGGTTTTCTCCAGGCACCCTGGTTTCCTCCACAAATAAAACAGACCGCCATGACATACATTTTTTTTGTAACTGAAATATTGTTGAAAGTGGCATTAAACACCATAATCCTAACCCTAATCTTACAGTAAAACATGTCTAAACTGAACCCTAACTGAAATAGAATCCTGTCTAAATCAAAGTATGCAGGAAATCTTTGTTAATTTGAATTGTATAAACCAAACACTTGTCTATTCTGAGCACAAAGGCTGGTCCCAAGAAGATTTGGTTTAGACATGTTTCACTATACCACCATCAAATTGAAAAATTATAATCTTACGATATACATGTATATATATATATCTTTAATCAGAGACCCAGAAGATTGTATCGTTCAACTGAAACGTTTCTGTCTGACCATCTGAGTTGAATAAAGGATCACTAAGTAAATAATAAGGTTTCTGGGGATCAGATTTTTAAAGGTTACTCATAGTTTGTTCAATTATATCTAATTTACATATGGAAATGGTACAAAGTTTATCCAAAATAAATAGAAATATAAGGAGCCATTTATTATAAGTACCAGAGGCTCTGAAGAGCCTGTATCGTTCACCTGGTTATAAAAAGAACCAATTGGTCCTATGTAAAAACTATGTCCTGCAGTGGTAGTCATCTTGGAATTCTGATCAATATAAAAAACACGAAGTTTGTAAAGGACCTTCCAATGATTGATGCACAGTTTAGGTTCAATCAGTGCAATAGTTTCAGAGAAGAAAATATTTCTGTATTTTCCCATATGGTCCTGTGTTAATACTATGACCTGTGGTGGCAGCCATCTTGGATTTCGGATCGGCATAAAAAACCCAAACTTTTTAGAGCACCTTCAAATGATTATTCCTGGGCAGTTTGGTTTCAATTGTCCAAGTGGTTTAAGAGAAGAAGCGTTTTGAAACATTTTTCCCATAGGGTCCAGTGTTAAACTAAGTCCTGCCGTAGCTGCCATTTTGAATTTCATGTCGAAAAAAAAACCTACTGTTTGTAGAGGACCATCCAATGAACATTCATGTACAGTTTGGCTTTAATCATATTTGTAGTTTCTGAGAAGAAGGCATTGGAACATTTTCCCATAGGGTCCAATGTTAATCTATTTCCTGCAGTGGTGGCCATCTTGGATTTCCAATCAGCATAAAAAACAAAATGTTGTTGAGGACCATCCAATGAACATTCATGTACAGTTTGGCTTTAATCATATTTGTAGTTTCTGAGAAGAAGGCATTGGAACATTTTCCCATAGGGTCCAATGTTAATATATGTCCTGTGGTGGTGGCCATCTTGGATTTCCGATCGGCATAAAAAACAGAAACTTGGCAAAGGACATTCCATTAGTTTCAGAGAAGAAGATCTTTGAAATTTCAGCCAATCAGAGCATATTATTGGCCCTGGCAGCCATGTTGAATATCCGACTGGAACGAAAAACAGAAACTTTATAGAGGACCATCCAAGAAACATTCCTGCTAAGTTTGGTTCCAATTGGCCCAGTGGTTTCGGAGAAGAAGCTTGAAATGTGAAAAGTTTACAGATGACAGACGCCGGATGCCAAGTGATGGCAATAGTTCACCTGGACCTATGGTCCAGGTGAACTAATAAAGATGATGTTAAATAGTTGACTTCACTGGTTCTAATGCAGATATGTAGCAATTTCAATTACAGAAGACCACATTGATTAGGAATGTCACATAATATTGAAAAACTATGTATTCTTATTCAAATAAAGTTCGATTTATTTTAATTATTTTACTTAGCTTTTTATATCGTTAGATTCTATGAGATCTGTATTTTTAGTTTATATCCTGAATGACCGTAATAATCATAAATAAATCCAGTGTTTTATATTCAAAGATTTAGCATTTTCTCGAATTACGGACATTAATAACGATGTATGCAAAATTCATTTCGATTTCCGCAGTGGAGCCATTTGTTTTATTTCTTTTTGACAAGGGATTATCTTAATCTTGAAATGTTCAAGATATTTTATTTGCTTTGAGTCTATTTAAAAAATGACTATTTTTGCATGATATTTACTTTTGTTTTCTTTTTTGAGAGATCAATGCAGATTCCCATAAAAATTCCGACAGGCTCCATTCAGGATAAAGAAATTTAATATTTTACCTTTAGTTATTTACATGGTTCATGACTATTCATTCTTTGGCTCCACTGTGGATTTTGTAATAAAAAAGGGAACATTTGAGATTTTTACCGGATTTTGTCATCTCCAAACGTCGGGTAGAAATATGGCGTAGAGTTAGACAGCCTGCATCCGCTCCTTCCCAAAACTGGATGGGAAAATGAAGATTTGACTCTGATTTTAAGAGAGAGAAAAAAGGAAATTTTTGCAGATACAAGTGCTTTCAATGTTAGGTCGCAGGTGTAAAAGAAAAAAAACACGAAAACAAACAAAATTATAATTGTTAAAAATCGAAAACTTGCAACTGAACACAAAACTTCCTTTTAATAACATGCGTATAAATTTTCCCTTTGGTAACATAAAAAGGCTTTCCCTTTTATGGAAAATATGCATAAATATGATTTTATGAAATATAGACATCACCTGCTTTATTATAGAGTTACACCAATTTACACCAGGTACACCTTATATACCACAAATTTGTGTGATCGGTCGATCACTGTACCATAGCTGTGATCGTATAGTCACTGCTTTGACCCCTGCAGATTTATACTGAGAGTGTGAATCCCATCAGAGCAGTCTTGTTTTTTTGTTTTTTTTTTGCAACATAATGTGTTTCATTATGGATTTTGGTGATAAAAATGTAGGCTATATATTAAATTATTAATTTTTTTTTTTTTACATATTATAAGAATTGTGAGTGTACAATAGATTTGCATAGATTTTTCGAAAGCCGTACAACAAACATTTCCTTACATATTAACATAACACGAATTTCATGCAAGCGGTTAATTTCACATTTTTCTTTATCAATATTAACTATTCGGTCGTTTTTTTCTTTCAAACATCACGTAAACCGTCATAATCACTAAAAATAAAGCAATTTAGCACATGGTCGTTTTTATCGAAAGCAAACCATCAGAGCTTTTTTTTTTAAAAATGTTGTGCTTCTGGCAGTTATTTTCTTAAATCTGCAGTTGAGAAATCAAATCGTCTATGTTTTTCAATTCGCATTTTACCCAGTAATAAATTTACTTGACTAAATGCGGGAGCACAGTAGTCATGATCGTATTGGCGCTGCCTTGTGATGGAATGGATAGTTCTAGAAGGTGGTTCGAATCCCATCAGTCCTTTTTTTGTTTGTCTACATTGTTAAGCTTAGCTTCAGAAAGGTATTTTTGACTAAGATTATGAAACTGTAAATTCATTTATTGCAAAATAACTTATTTGTCGTGAGTACTGAGACGGTATCAGAAATCATGGGTAGCGGTCGAGAAGTGTCTAAATATACATCTTTAATATGACAGATAAGTTTCAATGGACAGAGGTGCGATCTCAAATATACCATTACCATTGATAAATCGTTTGCTTGTTCTTGATATATTAAAAACAGAAAAAAAGCTGTGTTCGCGATCGTTTTATTTCCTATTCAAAATATTCTAGACGAGGGACATTATTTATCCAGATACAAGTGGGATCTGCTCCGACGGAAACCGAAAATTGGGATTTGCTTGTTGACTGTACAAGTTGAGATGGCCGGAAAATGTTAGATGCAGGCGTTCACATATCCGATAAGCGCACATTGCTAAACAAGACGCACAAACCGTTTCAAACACATTACAAAATATTCTGTCCGAATCCGCTTCTGCTTTAACAAATGGTGAAGAAACAACAGATTCTATTATTTCTCAATTGCTTTCAAATTTATTTTGCCTCGTCTCCGACCGCTCGAGTGTAATGAACAAATCAAATACACTTTTAATGAAAGGAGAGAAAATCTTTTTAAAGAAAATATTCATGCTTTCAGTGTACAAGGACAATAGCACAGTGTTTCCGTTTAGCAGAAAAATCTGGTGACAATCATCCAAAACATTTCAGAAAGTTAATTATGTATTGGTATTATGAAAATACACATTTGGAGTTATTTGAGCAAAAATGTTACAAATCCAGAATAAAATATGTTTTAAAGTAAATACATTTTTTTTATAGAAGTTTAAAAAAAAGAAAGAAAAAGAATAAATACTATATCTGATGAAATTTGCTTTAATTCGTTTTAGCACAACAACAACACCAGAGGCTCTTAAGAGCCTGTATCGTTCACCTGGTTATAAAAAGAACCAATTGGTCCTATGTAAATACTTTGTCCTGCAGTGGTAGTCATCTTGGAATTACGATCAACATAAAAAACACAAAGTTTGTAAAGGACCTTCCAATGATTGATGCACAGTTTAGGTTCAATCAGTGCAATAGCTTCAGAGAAGAATATATTTCTGTATTTTCCCCATATGGTCCTGTGTTAATACTACATAGATGCCAACCCCTTTTTGGTGCAATCAGTAACAAAAAGTTGAGATGTCAGTAATTTGTGATTTTTTTCAGTAATCATAATTTTTCATAAAATTTTACCATAATCGTACTACAGACTAGGCACAAAGTGATGAGCAAATGATTTCCTTTATTTGTGACAACTAGATGTAAAATTGATGAGCAACAAAAAGAAATAAAAAGTTAAGTTTTAATACATGTATGTTCACTTACAAATGTATTCTATGTTTCAACTTACTGTCAATAGAAATGAAAATTTCCTGAAGTGGCCCTCCCTCACCCTCCCATGGAATAATTAATGTCTAATTCTGGAGTGCCTGATATGTTGTTGACTTGGCACTTTTGAACTGTTTTGTTGTATATGTGTGTTCATCCCGACCACCGTGCTGAATGGACAAGTCTTGTTTGCAATATTTGCAATAGGCATAATGTTCCCGTGTCGATTTCATAAGGCAAGAGAAGAATATTCGGGACGAAATCGTTGTCCCAATTTTCTTTTCTTCGCTGCAGAAGCTTCACTTGTTCCCTCAGACATCGCGAAATTGACAAAAACGTGCTGTGTTCATTAACTACTTGGGATCGAACAAGAAATGGATAGATCGTTTTCTACTATAGATAGTCCCGAGAATCCCTAAAGGATTAAATAATCGAAATCCCTCAAGAGCTTATCATTACGCGATTTTAACATACAATGAAGCGTCTAAATGATCACAATGATATTTAAATGGGGAACGGTTCCAGTCCGGCAATAATCGGAAATCCGTAACAAGTAGACTGTTGACCGTAACACCGTAATTTTGGCCCGAAATTCGTAACAATTACGGAAAAATCGTAATGGCTGGCATCTATGATACTATGACCTGTGGTGGCAGCCATCTTGGATTTCCGATTGGCATTAAAAACAGAGGACCTTCCAATGATCATTCCTGGGCAGTTTGGTTTCAACTGTCCAAGTGGTTTCAGAGAAGAAGCGTTTTGAAACATTTTTCCCATAGGGTCCAATGTTAAATTAAGTCCTGCCGTAGCTGCCATTTTGAATTTCATATCGGAACAAAAAACGTAAAGTTTGTAGAGGACCATCCAATGAACATTCATGTACAGTTTGGCTTTAATCATATTTGTAGTTTCTGAGAAGAAGGCATTTGAACATTTTCCCATAGGGTTCAATGTTAATCTATTTCCTGCGATGGTGGCCATCTTGGATTTCCGATCGGCATGAAAAACACACACTTTGTAGAGGACCTTCCAATGATCATTCCTGGGCAGTTTGGTTTCAATTATCCAAGTGGTTTCAGAGAAGAAGCGTTTTGAAACATTTTCCCCATAGAGTCCAATGTTAAACTAAGTCCTGCCGTAGCCGCCATTTTGAATTTCATATCGGAACAAAAAACTAACGTTTGTAGAGGACCATCCAATGAACATTCATGTACAGTTTGGCTTTAATCATATTTGTAGTTTCTGAGAAGAAGGCATTTGAACATTTTCCCCATAGGGTTCAATGTTAATCTATGTATTGCGGTGGCGGCCATCTTGGATTTCCGATCGACATAAAAAACATAAACTTTGTAGAGGACCTTCCAATGATCATTCCTGGGCAGTTTGGTTTCAATTGTCCAAGTGGTTTCAGAGAAGAAGCGTTTTGAAACATTTTTCCCATAGGGTCCAATGTTAAACTAAGTCCTGCCGTAGCCGCCATTTTGAATTTCATATCGGAACAAAAAACGTAAAGTTTGTAGAGGGCCATCCAATGAACCTTCAAGTACGGTTTGGCTTTAATCATATTTGTAGTTTCTGAGAAGAAGGCATTTGAACATTTTCCCATAGGGTTCAATGTTAATCTATGTATTGCAGTGGCAGCCATCTTGGATTTCCAATTGGCATATAAAACATAAATTCTGTAGAGGACCTTCCAATGATCATTCCTGGGCAGTTTGGTTTCAATTGTCCAAGTGGTTTCAGAGAAGAAGCATTTTGAAACATTTTCCCCATAGGGTCCAATGTTAAACTAAGTCCTGCCGTAGCTGCCATTTTGAATTTCATATCGGAACAAAAAACCTAAAGTTTGTAGAGGACCATCTAATGAGTATTCATGTACAGTTTGGCTTTAATCATATTTGTAGTTTCTGAGAAGAAGGCATTTGAACATTTTCCCATAGGGTCCAATGTTAATCTATGTCCTGCGGTGGCGGCCATCTTGGATTTCCGATCGGCATAAAAAACAGACTCTTTCTAGAGGACCTTCCAATGATCATTCCTGGGCAGTTTGGTTTCAACTGTCCAAGTGGTTTCAGAGAAGAAGCATTTTGAAACATTTTTCCCATAGGGTCCAATGTTAAACTAAGTCCTGCCGTAGCCGCCATTTTGAATTTCATATCGGAACAAAAAACCTTAAGATTGTAGAGGACCATCCAATGAACATTCAAGTACAGTTTGGCTTTAATCATATTTGTAGTTTCTGAGAAGAAGGCATTTGAACCTTTTCCCATAGGGTCCAATGTTAATCTATGTCCTGCGATGGTGGCCATCTTGGATTTCCGATCGGCATAAAAAACAGAAACTTGGTAAAGAACATTCCAATGATCATTCATTTACAGTTTGGGTTCAGTCAGTTCATTAGTTTCAGAGAAGAAGATCTTTGAAATTTCAGCCAATCAGAGCACATTATTGGCCCTGGCAGCCATATTGAATATCCGACTAGAACAAAAAACAGTAACTTTGTAGAGGACCATCCAAGGAACATTCCTGCTAAGTTTGGTTCCAATCGGCCCAGTGGTTTCGGAGAAGAAGCTTGAAATGTGAAAAGTTTACAGACGACAGACGACGGACGCCAAGTGATGGCAATAGTTCACGTGGACCTTTGGTCCAGGTGAACTAAAAAAACGAAGAAAAAACTCCATAAAAACAAAACAAAAACACATACATCGTCAACAATAGAGATTATACTGCATACAAAATGCTTTTCTGGATTTCGAGAGTATTTCATTTGAAGACTAATCTTTTTGATATATCGTGCCGTATACTATAATAGGCTTAGGAAACTGAGAGAACAACCAAACTTAGGCACGTAACTGACAAATTTATTACAGTACAATGTACTTCACATTTTTGTAATAGTTTAAAGCCAAGTCCGAACTCGGGTTGCACTGAATCATTATTCTTTCAGCAAAGACCAAACCAAAAACATTTATTTCATGAACACTGGGAGTCCATCGTTCATTAATTATTTATTTTCAATATTTTGGCAATGAATTAATTTATTTTCATTGTGATGGAGATCAAATTGTTTATTTTCGCAAAAAAATGAGGATTAAAATATTTATTTAAGAAATCTAACAAAATTAGTTTTCTTCATATGCACATCCATGGTTACCATGGCAACCAAAATTGTTAAACCAATGAGAATATGACATTACCTGCTTGAAAACATTCTGTCCGCAAAAACAACAATTTTAAATTATACTAATGTCAGATCTGCTAATGTCAATAGTTGTTTTGTAAATTACTATAGCCATTCAATTAAAGAAGTGGATCTCTTGTATTAACATCTTGACGTCTTCACAGTGGACATTCCATAGATGCTTCCTACCAAGCTTCGGTTCATTTGGCCAAACGGTTTCAGAGGAGAAGAATCTAAACTAGAGGCTCAGGTGAGCCTGTATCGCTCACCTGACATAAATCAGCCCTCTTAAGAATGTCTGCATGCCGAATACATCCAAGTTTTACTATTCAAATCCCATAGGGTTTTACAATGTATGCTAAAACTATGTCTGCTCATGGCAGCCATCTTGGATGGAGGTCGTGGTCACCGGACACAATTTTGAAAGTATACTACCCAAGGACCATCCATGCTATGTTTGCTTTAAATTGGCTGACTGGTTTCAGAGGAGAAGACTTTTAAACAATTTTCCCATTGGTCCTATGTTAAAATTATGTCTGCTGACGGTGGCCATTTTGGACCGAGATCGGGGTCACTGAACACAATTTTGGCAGTTGACCACCTAAGGACCATCGATGACATGTTTGCTATATTGGCTGACTGGTTTCAGAGGAGAAGATTTTAAAACATTTTTTCTCCATAGGGTCCTATGTTAAAACTATGTCTGCTGAAGGTGGCCATCTTGGATGGAGGTCAGGGTCACCGGACACAATTTTGAAAATTGACCACGTAAGGACCATCCATGCCATGTTTGCTTTAAATTGGCTTACTGGTTTCGGAGGAGAAGATTTTTAAACATATTTCCCATAGGGTTCTATGTTAAAACTATGTCCGCTGATGGCAGCCATCTTGGATGGAGGTCTGGGTCACTGGATATAATTTTGAAAGTTGACCATTTAAGGACCATTCATGCCATGTTTGCTTTAAATTGGCTTACTGGTTTCAGAGGAATAAAAATTTAAACATTTTTCCCATAGGGTCCTATGTTAAAACTATGTCCGCTGACGGTGGCCATCTTGGATGGAGGTCCAGGTCACAGGACATAATTTTGAAAGTTGACCACCTAAGGACCATTCATGCCATGTTTGCTTTAAATTGACTTACTGGTTTCAGAGGAGAAGACTTTTAAACATTTTTCCATAGGGTCCTATGTTAAAAATAAGTCGAGTCATGGTGGCCATCTTGAATTTCCGATCGGCAAATGATTCACAAGTTTAGTACAGGACAATCCAATGATCATTCCTGCAAAGTCACAATTCAATTGGCTTGGTGGTTTCTGACAAGATTTTTAAAATTTCAGCCAATGAGAACACACTATGGACCATGGCAGCCATGTTGGATTTCAAATCGGCACCAAAAACACAAATCTGGTAGAGGACCATCCAATGAACATTTATGGCACGTTTGGTTGAAATCTGTTCAGCGGTTTCAGAAAAGAAGAGTTAAATGTGAAAAGCTAACGGACGGACGGATGGATGACGGACGCTTACCCATGACAAAAGCTCACTTGGCCTATCGCCAGGTGAGCTAAAAATCAGCCAATCAGAAACAAGAATCGCCTGTGGTGGCCATGTTTGTTAATGGATCAGGACGGAATGAGTAATCTTTATAGAGGACCTTCCATAGATGCTTCCTACCAAGTTTCGGTTCATTTGACCAAGTGGTTTCAGAGGAGAAGAATTTTAAAAATCAGCCAATCAGAAACAAGAGTTGCCTGTGGCGACCATGTTTGTTAACGGATCGGGACAAAATGAGCAATCTTTACAGAGAACCTTCCATAGATGCTTCCTACCGAGTTTCGGTTCATTTCGCCAAGCGGTTTCAGAGGAGAAGATATTTAAAAATCAGCAATATCTGTATAGAGATAACTGCATTTTGAATACAGATATCTATATTCAAAAAGAGTTATCTTTCTTTTAACAGAGGAGAAGATTTTTTTAGAAATCAACCAATCAGAAACAAGAATTGCCTGTGGCGGCCATGATTGTTAACCGATCAGGACAAAATGAGCAATCTTTATAGAGGACCATCCATAAATGCTTCCTACCAAGTTTCGGTTCATTTGGCCAAATGGTGTCAGAGGAGAAGATTTTTAGAAATCGACCAATCAGAAACAAGAATTGCCTGTGGTGACCATGTTTGTTAACGGATCGGGACGAAATGAGCAATCTTTATAGAGGACCTGCCATAGATGCTTCCTACCAAGTTTCGGTTTATTTGGCCAAGCGGTTTCAGAGGAGAAGAATTTAAAAAATCAGACAATCAGAAACAAGAGTCGCCTGTGGCGACCATGTTTGTTAACGGATTGGGACGAAATGAGCTATCTTTACAGAGGACCTTCCATAGATGCTTACCACCAAGTTTCGGTTCATTTGGCCAAGTGCTTTCAGAGAAGATTTTTTAAAAATCAGCAAAAACTGTATAGAGATAACTGCATTTTGAATGCAGATATCTGTATTCAAAATAGAGTTATCTTTCTTTTAACAGAGGAGAAGATTTTTTTAGAAATCAACCAATCAGAAACAAGAATTGCCTGTGGCGGCCATGTTTGTTAACCGATCGGGACAAAATGAGCAATCGTTATAGAGGACCATCCATAAATGCTTCCTACCAAGTTTCGGTTCATTTGGCCAAGCGGTTTCAGAGGAGAAGATTTTTAGAAATCGACCAATCAGAAACAAGAATTGCCTGTGGTGGCCATGCTGGTTAATGAATCGGGACGAAATGAGCAATTTTTATAGAGGATCTGCCATAGATGCTTCCTACCAAGTTTCGGTTCATTTGGCCAAGTGGTTTCAGAGGAGAAGAATTTAAAAAATCAGCCAATCAGAAACAAGAGTTGCCTGTGGCGGCCATGTTTGTTAACGGGTTGGGACGAAATGAGCTATCTTTACAGAGGACCTTCCATAGATGCTTCCTACCAAGTTTCGGTTCATTTGGCCAAGTGGTTTCAGAGGAACAGATATCTGTATTCAAAAAAGAGTTATCTTTCTTTTAACAGAGGAAAAGATTTTTTTAGAAATCAACCAATCAGAAACAAGAATTGCCTGTGGCGGTCATGTTTGTTAACCGATCGGGACAAAATGAGCAATCTTTATAGAGGACCTTCCATAGATGCTTCCTACCAAGTTTCGGTTCATTTGGCCCAGCGGTTTCAGAGGAGAAGATTTTTAGAAATCGACCAATCAGAAACAAGAATTGCCGGTGGTGGCCATGTTGGTTAATGAATAGGGACGAAATGAGCAATCTTTATAGAGGACCTTCCAAGGATGCTCCCTACCAAGTATCGATTCATTTGGCCTGGCGGTTTCAGAGGAGAAGATTTTTTTAGAAATTAACCAATCAGAAACAAGAATGGCCTGTGGTGGCCATGTTTGTTAACGTATCGGGACGAAATGAGCAATATTTATAGAAGACCTGCCATAAATGCTTCCTACCAAGTTTCGGTTCATCTGGCCAAGCGGTTTCAGAGGAGAAGATTTTTAAAAATCGGCCAATCAGAAACAAGAATTGCCTATGGCGGCCATGTTTGTTGATGAATCGGGACAAAATGAGCAATCTTTAGAGAGGACCTTCCATAGATGCTTCCTACCAAGTTTCACTTCATTTGGCTGAGCGGTTTCAGAGGAGAAGATTAAAATGTGAAAAGTTAACGGACGACGGACGCCAAGTGATGGCAAAAGCTAACATTGCCTTTGGCAAGGTGAGCTAAAAACGTTAGTTTTAATTGTCTCTACATACATTATAACTAGGATCAAGACTCATCCTTCAGACTTGCCTGTGATACTAGAGATGAGGTCTGTCTCAAGCTTCAAAACTGCTGTTATTCTATATATCTTTTAGCATTAGATTAAACATACCTGTACTTTGCATCAAACAAAATGCAAGTGTTGCTATTCTTTCTGTAGTGGCATACACTAATGTCTTCAGAACAGCCTCTTTGTAACTCTTCTCATTGTCATCAGAGATAACAGTTACTGTCCAGTAGGTGGAATTTTCATTTTTACTCTTTACTATGCCATCAGTAACCAACTTTGATTGGGGATAATCTGTGAAAAAGTCATTTAAATTTTTTTTTTAAGCGATTATAAGTAAGGAAGAAGATACCCAGACATGCTAAGGTAGAGGCTCAGTGGGCTGGGCCTGTGTCGCTCACCCTTCATTCTGCTTCGAGAAAACTTTATATCGAACCTTCCATAGGTGCTTCCTACCAGATTTCGGTTCATTTTGCTACTCGGTTTCAGAGGAGAAGATTTTTTAGAAATAACCAGAAAAAAGAATTCCCTATGGTGGCCATGTTTGTTAACAGATCAGGATGAGATGAGCAATCTTTATAGAGGACCTTCCATAGAAGTGTCCTACTAAGTTTTGGTTCATTTGGTCAAGTGGTTTCAGAAGAGAAGATTTTTTAGAAATCGAACAATCAGAAACAAGAATTGTCTGTGGTGGCCATGTTTGTCAACGGATCGAGACAAAATGAGCAATCTATATAAAGGACCTTTCATAGATGTTTCCTACCATGTTTCGTTTCATTTGGCCAAGCGGTTACAGAGGAGAAGATTTTTAGAAATCCACCAATTAGAAACAAGAATTGCCTGTGGCAGGTCATGTTTATAAACGAATCAGGGCGAGATGAGCTATGTTTATAGAGGAGCTTCCATAGATTCTTCCTACCAAGTTTCGGTTCATTTGGCCAAGTGTTTTCAGAGATGAAGATTTTTTAGAAATCGACGAATCAGAGACAAGAATTGCTTGTGGCAGCCATGATTATTAACGACTCGAGACAAATGTGCAATCTTTATAGAGAACCTTCCATTAATGCTTCCTACCAAGTTTCGGTTTCAGAGTAGAAGAATTAAAAAAAATTGACCAATTAGAAACAAGAATTGCCTGTGGTGGCCATGTTTGTTAACGGATCGGGACGAAATGAGCAGTATTTACAGAGGACCTTCCATAGATGCTTCTTACCAAGTTTCGGTTAACTTGGCCAAACGGTTTCAGAAGAGCAGGTTTTTTTTAGAAATCGAACAATCAGAAACAAGAATTGCCTGTGGCGGCCATGTTTATTAACGGATCGTGACGAAATGCTCATTCTTTATGACGGACCTGCCATAGATGCTTCCTACCAAGTTTCCGTTCATTAGACCAAGCAGTTTCAGAGGAGAAGATTTTTTTAAATCGACCAATCAGAAACAAGAATTGCCTGTGGTGGCCATGTTTGTTAACGGATCGGGACGAAATGTGCAATCGTTATAGAGGACCTTCCATAGATGCTTCCTATCAAGCTTAGGTACATTTTGGCCAGGTGGTTGTAGAGGAGAAGATTTTAAAGCAGAGGCTCCCAGGAGGCTGTTATCGCTCACCTGGATCAAAGCTGCTTTCAATAACAACACAACTGCACTGTGGTGGCCATCTTGGTGGGAGAGTGTGACTGCCAGACACAAATTTGGAAGAGAACCATCCAATGACTATTCCATCAAAGTTTTATTCTAATTGAGCTACTGGTTCCAGACAAGATGGTTTTTATGTGAATTTCCCATAGGGTCCTATATTAAACTAAGTTCAGCTGTGCAGCCATCTTGGTCAGAGGGCAGGACCACCAGACACAATTTTGGAAGAGGACCATCCAATGACTATTTTATCAAAGTTTGGTTCCAATTGAGCAACTGGTTCCAGAAAAGAAGATTTTTATGGGAATTTCCCATAGGGTCCTATGTTAAACTAAGTTCGGCTGTGGTGGCCATCTTGGTCGGAGATCTGAAATGCCGGACACAGATTTGGAAGGAGACCACCTAAGGATCATTTCAGCAAAGTTTGGTTAAGTTTGGTTGAGATTGGCTCAGTAGTTTCAGAGGAGAAGATTTAAAAAAAAATCATCCCCCGTTTTTCTATTTTTAGCTTTGTGGCCATCTTAGTTGTAAGTCGGGATCAACGGCCAGAATTTTGGAAGGGGGCATCCAAGGACCATTCCACCAAAGTTTGGTTGCAATTGGCCCAGTGGTTTCTGAGGAGAAGATTGTTATGTGAATTTCCCATAGGGTCCTATGTTAAGCTAAGTTTGGCTGTGGGGGCCATCTTGGTCGAAAGGCCGAACTGCCAGACATATTTTTGAAATTTCATCAACATTTAATTCTTATTGAGCAAATGGTTTCTGACAAGAAGATTTTTTTATGGGAATGTTAAATTAAGTTTGGCTCAGTAGTTTCAGAGGAGAAGATTTTTTTAAGATTTCATCCCCTCTTTTTTCTAATTTGCATAATTGGTCAAAATCGACAAAAGTTCAAAGTTCATAAAAAATCCTGTAATATATGTTAAAAAGCTCATCATTATGATTATACAGTTCAAATTTGGGCACATTCTGGCTTAAAATAGAGCAGTTTTGGCCATTTGAAGAAATTTCTATTTTTAGTAATGGCAGCCATCTTGAATACAGGACGGCACTGACGGACACAATTTTGAAAGGGGACCACCTAAGGATCATTCAGACAAAGTTTGGTTGAAATTGGGCAAGTGGTTTCTAACAAGAAGATTTGTAAATGATTTTTTGCTTATTTATGCCTAATTTGCATAATCGGTCAAAATCGGCAAAAGTTCAAAGGTCATAAAAAATCCCATAATATACATTAAAAAGCTCACCATGATGCTTATACAGTTCAAATTTGGGCACATTCTGGCTTAAAATAAAGCAGTTTTGGCCATTGGAAGACATTTTTAATTTTGGATGGAGGGCGTGGCTATCGGACATAACTTTTAAAGGGAATCCCCTAAGGATGATTCAGGCCAAGTTTGGTTTAAATTGGCCCAGTGGTTTCAGAGGAGAAGATTTTTGAAAAAGTGTACAGACGGACGACGGACGCCAAGTGATGGCAATAGCTCACACAGGTGAGCTAAAAATCGACCAATCAAAAACAAAAATTATCTGTGGCGGCCATGTTTGTTAACGGATCAGGATGAAATGTGCACTCTTTGTAGAGGACCTTCCATAGATGCTTTCAACCAAGTTTCAGTTCATTTGGCTAAGTGGTTTTAGAGGAGAAGATTAAAATGTGAAAAGTTAACTGACGACGGAGGACAGACGCCAAGTGATGGCAAAAGCTCAAGTTGCCTTTGGCAAGGTGAGCTGAAAAGTCTGAAATCAATAAAAACTAGAGGCTCAGCCCACTGAGCCTGTATCGACAATAGAATGATACTGAAGCAAATTTCAAAGGGAGATAATCATTACCTTAAAAAACAGCAGCCATCTTGAATGGAGGGTGGGGCTGTCGGACACAATTTTGAAAGCGACACACCCAGGGATCCTCTATGCCAGGTTTGGACCTTACATAGATGCTTCTTGCCAAGTTTGGCTCCATTTGGCCAAGCTGTTTCAGAGGAGAAGATTTTTTTAACATTAGCCAATCAGAAAAAAAAATTAATCTTGGTGGCCATGTTTGTTGGCCGAATGAAACCAAATGAAGAGGCTTTATAGAGGATCTTACATAGATGCTTCCTGCCAAGTTTGGCTCCATTTTGCCAAGCAGTTTCAGAGGAGAAGATTTTTTTAAACAGTAGCCAATCAGAAACAAGAATTGGCCTTGGTGGCCATATTTGTTGGTGGAACGGAACAAAATGGAGAGACTTTATAGAGGACATTACATAGATGCTTACTGCCAAGTTTGGTTCCATTTAGCCAAGTTGTTTCAGAGGAGAAAATTAAAATATGAAAAAGTTAACGGATGGACGACGGACGCCAAGTGATGGCAATACCTAAAAAATGATGAAAAAAGGGCAATAACTCCTAGACGGGTATTCAGATTTACTTCAATATTGCAGGGCATGTAGATCTTGACAAGCTGAACATGTTTTCAGTTTACACTTAACATCTATCTCTTATAGTTTTTGAAATAAAGGATGAAAAGTATTAACATTTTTAAAATTTGATGAAAAAAGGGCAATAACTTCAAGATGGGTAATCAGATTTACTTTAAAATTGCAGGCTAGGTAAATCTTGACATGCTGCACATATTTGCTGTTTAAACTTAACATCTATCTCTTATAGTTTTTGAAATAAAAACAAAAAGTATTAAAATTTTGAAAATTTGATGAAAAAAGGGCAATAACTCCAAGATAGGTAATCAGATTTTCTTCAAAATTTCAGGGTAGTTAGATCTTGCTGTGCTGATCATTTTACCCCGTCAGATTTCAGATATTATTAACGGTTTTTGAGTTATTACCATAAACGTGCAATTTTACCATATGTTCTATTTTTAGTAACTGCGGACATGTTTGTTGGCCGAATGGAACCAAAGGAAGAAGTTTTATAGAGGATCTTACATAGATGATTCCTGCCAAGTTTGGTTCCATTTGGCCTAGCAGTTTCAGAGGAGAAGATTTTTTTAACATTAGCCAATCAGAAACAAGAATTGCCCTTGGCGGCCATATTTGTTGGCGGAATGGGACGAAATGAAGAAACTTTATAGAGGACCTTATATAGATGCTTTGTGCCAAGTTTGGTTCCATTTGGCCCAGTTATTTCAGAGGAGTAGATTAAAATATGAAAAAGTTAACGGACGGACAATGGACGGACGCCAAGTGATGGCAATACCTCACCTGACCCTTTAGCTAAAAAAAAAAGCACAAACAAGCCGAAAAAATAGTAAAGGACATGATACTGTAACAAAGATTATTAAGAACATTTTCTTGTAGCATTACAGATTTGCTTAAAACATATAGTTATATCATAATTGTTATGTAACTGCTTTGTATTCAAACACAATGAATCAGGTAATGATGATTGACAGCTGATAAAAGAAATTGTGCAGTACTTAAACATCAAAGGAAAAGATAATGATGATTGACAGTTCTGTGGACTCGTCAATGCTGTCATCCCTTTAAAAGAAGAATAGTATGACCCAAAATAAAGGTATATAAGGAGTATGAAATTTGTATTTGTTTCGTCATTTCTGATCGTGAAAGCGACCTGCAAGGGTTTGCAGAGAAGAGCAGCAGTAAAAGGGATAGCCACAGGATTTAATAGACAATCGAAGCTACAAGGTTGTTCTGAAGTTTATATGAATTGTTTTAGAATATATATTTGAATGCTGGTTTATTTGTGGTTTCCAGATGGTATGGAAGTTAGTTTGTAAAAGTTAACAAACGGGAATTGTTTTAAAGGACACATATTGTGTTGAGTTTCTAAACCATATGTTATTGTTGCAATTGCTCAGGAAATTTGGATTTGACTTTCAATAGTTTGGGTCTCAATTTTACAGCTTCTCAAACTCTGTGAAAACACATACGGACAAAATAGAGTAACATGTCATACACGTTACAATATGACCACAGCAAGTCGACCAGGGCCTCCATTTGCATCAGTTTTACAGCAAAAAGTTTAACTCAAAAACCATAACTAATAGAGAAAATCTGCAGGAACACTACCTGAAATCTTTGTCACAATCACTGCAGGAAAAAAACACATCAAACATGTCAAAATTAGATGAAGAATATGTACATTTTCAAAATATGCCAAATTTTAGAATTTAAACCCCTTTCACAAATAAAATAGCATATTTTTATTATGGTAAATCAATATTCCATTAAAATAATCATTTTTCAAAATTCTTCATTAAAATTCGATGAAAAATAAAATATATCTAATATTGAAATTCCCCCTTTATTGGCCCCTTTAATGTAAAAAATGGTAATAGTTGGGCCAAATAAAATAAAAGTTCTGGTTCTCAGACAACGCCGCCCCTTCAAAATTTCGACCGATGGGACGTTTTTATTGCCGTACAGGAAAAAAAATCACCGCCGCACCGTATTTTTGAAGTAGAAATTTTTTTTCAGATTTACCGCCAAATTTAAGTTTTCAAGCGTGCTGGTGACACAGACGAGTTTTGACAAACGTTTGAATGACTGATCAATCGAAAACAAAAGTAAAAATTCAGCATGGCTACGAGTGAAAACACTGTCCTCGTAAGTTTTAATGTACAGTTACGTTCCAAACAAAGAATTCCGTGGACTATCCTGCCTGTTGACAGAGTAAACACTATTGTGTTGTTTGTTTGCCAAAATAGTAGAATTGAACTGGTTTGCGTTGTGCTTTTAAACTGCTGGAAATAAAAACAAAATATAAAAACCCTTCCCATGTTGAATTGGAAATAAAAACAAAAAATAAAAACCCTACCTACCTTGCCCTTTTTTTTAAATCCATTGTCTGAGAACCAGAACATTTTTTTTAGATGGCCTTACATAATAACATGTATAATGCATTGCATCATTCTGCAAGTCATTTTACTAAGGAATTAATTAAGAAAAACACTTCCTCAAAATCAGATGAACAATAACTCTCCATGTACAAAAAACAGAAACACCATTTTTACAGCGTTTGATCCCTTGTTTGGAAACAGGAAGGGTTACAATACCCTAAATCAATCCCAATATTTACTCTATGACAAGGATTTTTGTGCTAAAATTCGGAATAAAACTGTGAACTGGAATAATAGTAATTGCACAGAAACCATTGTGTCTACAGATGAGGGGCTGTTATATTTGTGATCATATGGTGGACATATTTATAACTACCTATGCAATTATGAAAGGATTCACAGACATTAACAGACAAAAAGTAATATGAGACGTATTCCCAACTATGTTAGAAATAGCAATATTTTGATTCCAGATCCATATCACTAATGGATTAAATTCCTTGCACCGGAAATGACGCACCGGAAACCAATACAGGGTTACTGCTGCAGAAAATCGGATGCACAGTAATCTGGAACTACTTCCGGTTATGAATGTTAAAAAATGACTCAAAATCGCAGTGTGTTCTAGCCCATTAAACATATACCATAGGACTGACAATATCATTAAACAGAGTTTCATTTCTTCCTCCTCCTGTCCGAAATAATATTTTCTATGACAGTGAGACGTCGAGTACCGGATTATACAACACCGGACTGGGTGCACAGTCTACAGGAGGGGGCAGGTCCCCGTTTTGGCGAAAAACCTTTAAAAACGACAGAAAATTTGGGTTTGGGTCCCCCTATTTGCCCCCTCTTTTGAAAAAGTCTGGATTCGCCCCCGGTCTAATTTGAAAAAAAATTGTAGGTCCATATATCTGAGTTAATATTGTTTAAAAAAAATTATTGGGCTTCGTCCCAAGTTAGGTAACACCTATTACCATATTAACAATACCTCATCTATGTACCATGAGAGCTAAAAATGAACAGAAATTAAGTATTTGGAACAAATCAGTGATACAAGTAATAATTATGCATTATGCCAGAGCTTACCTTTTTGTAACTTTAAAGCTTGGCCTAAAGTTACAAACTTTACAACAGCCTGACAATGGTGGCAAGTTGTGTCTGACAATGGAATAACCTGAACTCTCACATTTCTACATCTAGACTCCCATATAAACGTTGGTGGTGCTTCAGGATCTAAAAACAACAAATTGTTATCATTACAGTGTAACTACTGTCTGTATTCTGAATATCGAAAATATATCACGAGTAACCGAACAGCGCAGTAATTCATGAATGCGTTTGAGGACATGAGTGAATTATTATCGCTGTTTGGTTAAGGGTTACTTATTTTTACTATTCAGAATGCAACAGCAGTTATACATCTGTTTATTACATAAATATAAAAAGTAGATATGTATAAATGTAAAGCTTTAATATCTGTTCTAGGATAAAACAGGTCCTAAAGTTGTGAGTTTGAGTCCTGCTCATGGAGAGGTGTACTCAATACAACATTATGTGATAAAGTTTGTCAGTGACTTGCGACAGGTCTGTGGTTTTCTCCGGGTACTCTGGTTTCCTCATGATCTTATGTCATGAATATATAGTGACCTTTTTGACACATTGTAATGACAGTTTAGTAACATTTTCATACTGTCGCAAATCAACATTTTTATTGGATGGTACGTAGGGTCATTAACATGTGACCTGTAATGGGAGTTTCCTCAGATCTCCCACGTAGCGACATATCTGTAAAGTGGAGAAAGAGAGAGATCTGATTTCAATCAGATTGCCATTGTGTGAGCTCTACACTCGCAATAATAGTATTTAATCTAATAAACATATAAATAAAGGTTGTAATAATCATTTGATTCAATTGAAATGAAATACTTACAATGCCGAATTTTTTTCTCTCTGAAAGTCTATGCATATTATAAAGGTCATTTAGCTTATTCCTGGGGATTTGTTTTTGTGCCGAAAAGGGATGCATATGTGAGGGCTCATTATATAACCCTGATTACAGTACAGTTTATATAATTTTGTTATTTCTACCTTCTGGTATCAATTTTACTTCTTCTGTCTGTTTTTTCTTTGTTTCAAATGCCTTAAAATGAAAAGAGATAAATGTCATATGTTTTTAGTCTGAAAATAAAACATGAAATACCAATCAACACCATAGAACAACAGCCACAAGTGATCAAGTTTACCAGTTTCTTGCCCATTGTCGGTGGTTCTCTCCGGGTACTTCGGCTTCTTCCACCAGTAAAACTGGTCGCCATGATATTGCTGAAAGTGGCATTAAAATACCAAAAATAAAATATCAACCATAGAACAAATTCAATAACACTTTGTATGTACGATTAGTTTCTTTTTCAAGGAAAAGTATCATTTAAATATATCTTTTACACAGTTACATTGAAGTAATCTTGAATAATTCACATCATTATTCACATGCAGAGTATCCAATTTTCAAAGAGACGACCTATTATAATAAAGCCACCCTTTCTGCAATGAAAAAGCGGTCTTATAAGAAGGGTGGCCTTTCTTGAGAGGGACACATAAGTAGTATTTTACTATCTGATCAGTGCATGTGAAATCTGGCCTTATAACAGGAGTGTTCTTATAAGATAGGGACTATTGTACATTTTTACACAATATTCACCTGAATAGATTTGATATCTTTGTCAAACAAGACAATCTTAACTTCTCTTATAGTTGTATCATAATGCATTCTTCCATATTTGTTGATTGTGTCTATCATTGTATTAGCCACTTCATCCCATGGATATAATAAATTTCCAGTTCCAAACACGGGAAAAGCAATACTTCTACAATTTTCACGTTGAGCATAAAACAGACAGTCAAATACAAGTTTTTCCAGTATCTAGAAAATAAAACAGAGATATTAAAAAATCTAGCAGTGGCAAAGAGTACAAGACAGGGAATTTGCATACACCCATGGACAAGATTCTATTTGTCTCTGATTGGGGAGGTTACAATTTCCATCGCTTTAACCTCCAAACCTTGTGAGTTCGAATCACGCTCAGGCAAGGTTTACTCGATACACCATTATGTGATAAAATTTATCGGTGACTTCCGGCAGGTTGGTGATTTTCTCCTGGTACCCCAGTTTCCTCCACCAATAAAACTGACCACCATGATATAACTGAATTGCTGTTGAGAGTGGCATTAACCACCATAGCCCTAACCCTAAAATAAGTGAAAATGTTTTATTTTGATGAGATATATACACACCTTAATAGAATACTTTGCAGTTGGTGTCCAGTGTGGAAGTGCACTATGACAAATGAACTTAAAATTCATTCTTCCTGCTTTTGTACAGACAACTTCCCCATAATCAATACCATATGGATATCTCTGTTTACATTCATCTAAGATGCTTCTACCTCCTTTATCTAAGATTGACAAGGAAACAGCTCCTTTGTCCAATTCCAATTTAATGTTGCTACTGTTCACAATAACATCAACCTGAAAAAACACAAAGTACATAATATACTGACATATTGTTTTCATGTTTATTGTACATGTAAATCCACGAGTACATAATATACTGACATATAAATCCACGAGTACTGTACATAATATACTGACATATTGTTTTCATGTTTATTGTACATATAAATCCACGAGTACTGTACATAATATACTGACATATTGTTTTCATGTTTATTGTACATGTAAATCCACGAGTACATAATATACTGACATATAAATCCACGAGTACTGTACATAATATACTGACATATTGTTTTCATGTTTATTGTACATGTAAATCCACGAGTACATAATATACTGACATAAAAATCCACGGGTACTGTACATAATATACTGACATATTGTTTTGATGTTTATTGTTCATATAAATCCACATTATCATGATCAAACTACCAGAGGACAACAGATGCCTGTTACTCACAAGCTAATAAACGACTACACTTACATGTATTGAATACTTCACTTCCAGTAAGATTCAACTAAGTTTGATTTATGGTGTTTAATGCCACTTAACACTATTTCAGATATTTCGTGGAGGTCAGTTTTATTGGTGGAGGAAACCATAGTACCCAGAAAACTAGAGGCTCCCAGGAGCCTGTAATCGCTCACCTGGTTTTCAATTTGACATCTAAAGTTGATAGAAAATGGGGGTGTTACACATAATTTTGAAAGTGGGCCACCCAAAGATCATTTCAACTCAAATTTCTGAGCAAAAGAATTTGTTGTGATTTTTAACTCATAATATTCCTAAACAGAATAAACTGGCTAAAAAAATCTCACAGAAAAACCCAGAATATATGCTAAACTACTCATTGTCATATAGCTGCAGTTAAAATTTGAGTTCATTTTGATTTGTAATAAAGCGGAAATTGACAACTAAAGAAATTTCTATTTTTAGTAACAGCAGCCATTTTGAATAGAGTGCAGGGTTGTCAGACACAATATTGAAAGGGGGCCACCCAAGGAACATCCCAGCAAAATTTGCTTTAATTTGGTTCAGCGGTTTCAGAGGAGAAGATTTAAATGTGATCTTTTATCAAAATATGTCCAATTTGTATAATCAGTATAAATCGGTTAAAAGGAAAATTTCACAGAAAAACCCAGAATATATGTTAATCTACTCCTTGCCATGTAGCTGCAGTTAAATTTTGAGCTCATTTTGACTTATACTAAAGCAGTAATGGACAATTGAAGAAATTTCTATTTTTAGTAACAGCAGCCATCTTGAATGGAGGGCGGGGCTGTCAGACACAATTTTGAAAGGGACCCACCCAAGGACCATCCCTGCCAGGTTTAGTGTAATTTATTTCAGCGGTTTCAGAGAAGATTTAAATGTGATCTTTTATAAAAATATGCCTAATTTGCATAATCGGTATAAATCGGCTGAAAGAAAAATTTCACAGAAAAACCCAGAATATATGTTAAACTACTCCTTGCCATGTAGCTGCAATTAAAATTTGAGCTCATTTTGACTTATACTAAAGCAGCAATGGACAATTGAAGAAATTTCTATTTTTAGTAACAGCAGCCATCTTGAATGGAGGGCGGGGCTGTCGGACACAATTTTGAAAGGGACCCACCCAAGGACCATTCCTGCCAGGTTTAGTATAATTTGGTTCAGCGGTTTCAGAGGAGAAGATTTAAATGTGATCTTTTATCAAAATATGCCTAATTTGCATAATTGGTATACATCGGCTGAAAGAAATATTTCACAGAAAAACCCGGAATATTTGTTAAACTACTCCTTGCCATGTAGCTATAGTTAAAATTTGAGCTCATTTTGACTAATACTAAAGCAGCAATGGACAATTAAAATTTCATCCCCCATCTTGGTTGGAAGTCGGGATCACCGGACACAATTTTGGAAGGGGGCCATCCAAGGACCATTCCACCAAAGTTTGGTTCAAATTGGCCCTGTGGCTTCAGAGGAGTTGATTAAAATGTGAAAAGTTAACGGACGGACGACGGACGCCCAGTGGTGACAATAGCTCACATGATCCTTTGAGTCAGGTGAGCTAAAAACCACTGATCTGTCGCAAGTCACTGACAAACTTTATCACATAATGTTGCATCGAGTACACCTTGCCATGAACAGGGTTCAAACTCACAACTTTAGTGGTGATAGGTACTGATTGCAAAGGTAGTTATAAATCCAACTACCATACAATCATGACCACTACAGCCTCAAGATTCAACTACAAAACCTCTTGTTGTTAGTGGTTGGGTGATTGTTCTTTAAAGCTTAGTAAATAATTTGTCTTAGATATTTCATTTCTATGAGATGATGACGGTGTCAAGTAACATTCCAGCAAAGTTTTTATGTTAAATGGTTTAGCGGTTTTAGATAAATTTATTTTTTAAAACATTTACTCATAGGGTCCTATGTTAAATATGCCTGATGGTGATGGCCATCTTGGATTTTAAATTGACTCAAAAAATTATATATTTGTAAGGGACCATCCCATGATTATTTATGTACAGCTTAGGTTCAATCAAATTAATAATTTCTGAGATAATTTATTACTTCATTTTCCGATAGGGTCCTATTTCAAAAAAATTACTCCAGTGGTGGCCATCTTAGATTTCCAATTGACACAAAGGAAAGACCACCCAAGGAATATTCAAGCAAACTCTGATTTAGTACTTTCAGATAAGACAAATTTTTAAAACATTTCCCCATAGGGTCCAATTTGTTTTGTAGTGGAAACCAGTTGGATTATTTAGTCAACACAAAAATAAAAAATTTCATAAGGGACCATTCAATGCTTATCCAGGTATCATTTGGTTTCAATAATTTTTTTTGTTTCAGGGAAAATCCTTTCATTTTTTTTAATTTTCCCCATATGGTTCTATTTCAAAACTTTGTCTTGAGATGGTGGACAGCTTGGATTACCAACCGACAAAAAAAACATAAACTTTTTAGAGAGCCATATAAGATATAAGGTAAATTCCTATCAAGGAACAATTCCATCACACAACCGATTTCTAAGAATGAAATTTTTGAAATTTATGTCAATCAGAAAGCCTAACCAGCCATGTTGAATTTTAAATGAAATGACGATCAAGTAAAATGTTGAGGACTACCCAAGAAACAAGATTGGTTCCAATTGGGTCAGTGGTTTGTGAGAAACAGATTGTTAAATGTTAACATTTTTTAGCTGACAGATGACTCCACTACCAACGAAGGAAACACAATGATGACAATACCTCATATGGCCCTCAGGTGAGCAGAAAGAATGAGTGAGTGATTGTTGTTTAACGCCAACTCAACATTTTTTCAGCTATATCATGGCGAGAACAAGTTAATTTTCAATGGAATGATGATGAGGTCCGCTCTGTATTAGACCAACACGCTTAGTTGGATTTTTATAGTGCTAGCTCACTGAAACAACAGTCCGCAGATAGATATATCGCCCCACTTCGACACATTATACTGATTCAGAGTCAACCAGTCTTTGCTCTTTCTCCATAATGTTGCGTGCTTAGCGGAGAAGCAACAAATACCAATTTTATTCAAATTGACCTTATCAGGACTCAAACCCACGATCTACAGCACTAGAGGCGAGCACGCTAACCATTATGCCACCGATGCAGTCAGAATGAAAACGCACAATCATTACCTGTTGATCCACTAACTTTCCTTTCACAAGACTGATGTAAATTTCTGCTGGTCTTGAAGATCCTGAGAAACAAAAATTAACGAATCATTTACTACTCAAATTTCATACATGTACAGCACGCACAGCGTGTTTTAGCAAGAAATCACCTTGGTCGGTGTTTTTTCGCTGTGAAATGTCGGTGATATGACATAAAATCACCGTAAAATGTCGGTGAAATCACGGTGAAAGTTTCACCGTGAAAATTTACAAATTAGGACCTAAATGTCGGTGAAATATTTTAATTGTCGGTGACAACACCTCGGCGAAAATCATACGTGTATACACGTACATGTAACTGCACTTCATGTGTTCTTTTGTTTTTTGTTGCTTAGTTTTGTTTTTTTACTATTTCGTACTTTATATTTCAATTTGATACCGGTTTTTTTTCAGGGATGCCAGCATGGCATACAGGGTACATTTTATTTATAGGATATATGAGGCTGAGCACGCATCTTGTTTTGCGTATATTAATTATTATCTAATCCAAGGATTTATATAGTAGTCCTACTATATAAATCCTTGTCCAATCCCAACATTTCGATTGGTTTATATCGGTGATACTAAACAGAGTCGACTAGAGTTGATTAGAGTCGATTACTGAAATAACGCAAAATAAACATGTAAAAGTACTGCATTACTTTGTAGATGATATCAAATGACTTAAATGATATTTATAAGTTAATTTTATTGATGTTTTAGTTCTCACAGAGTGAAAATATACAAGAAAGATCGGCGAGATTTACTTCCGGTTTACCAAAATAGAGACGAGTAACTTTTATAGTTCTTTTCGACTGAGATATGAAATATTATTTTTGCCAAATAACTCATAAATAGTATTTGAGTATTAAATCATATTTTTAAAGCACATGCATGTTGAAATTCAGGTCAGATTCATGTTTGTCAAGGCAAAATAAAAGCGCTTATAAATTTAAAATCATTATCGGTATAGGACATGAAAATGCTTGACGTATCTGAAGTTCACTAAATGAACACATGAGATGATGATACATACATAAGATACAAAATCAATGTATAGGATTTTTCTTAAAGCCAAATATTTTAATTATGAAAGACTGACAAGTTTACACATGCACAATTTTCTTTATCCTTATTAATCGTGTTTTATACATTTTTTTCCTGAACTTTTGTTTTGATTTGAATATTTTAATCTTTTCAATAAAGGCCAATATGTATTTCATCGTGTCTTGTTTATTTAACCTCGGCTGGATATTGATTGAATTAATGGTACATCAAGGCCATGAGCAATGTGGGAGTGGGCCTTCCCTTTCCCTTAATTAAAAAAAAAAAATGTTTTATTCTTTAGCTTTATCGAAGAAATCAAGTTTAATACATGTGAACTTTTTAACCTACCAAGATGTCCTCTTAGGTAGTCCGCGATCATTTCTATTTACATATTATTTATTTTTAAAACAATTATATTGAAAGTTATAACCACTTAAGACATCCTGCACGAGGCTCGGGATATCCATTATGGTTAGCGATTAAAAAGTTTATTTTAAAAAAAGGAATGAAATAAGTAATAGTTTATTTTAAAAGAGTAGTATATAAAGTAATATTTTTTTTTAAAAGTCATGATAAAAAAGTGATAAAATCCTGTAAAATGTATGACCACATAAACATCCTGCACGAGGCTCGGGATATATCCATTATCACCCGGGTTAACATCCTGCACGAGGCTCGATCCATTATCACCCGGGTTAACGCGTTATCGTGAAATCGGTACTTATCGTTAACGCGGTTGTAAACATTGGCCAACGTGAAGACCAATGTCCAACGAAAAAGGTCAATTTCATTAATTGCTTTATCTTTTTTTTCAGCAAAGCATTATATCTTTGCATTCACATACTAATGTTCAATGGGCAGCAGATAGAACACGGGAAATTATTTTACATCACAAGAGATACGCTCCCTTAAAGTGTGATACTTAACAAAATGTAGTAAGATTTTCTTACATTATCGCTGGTTATACAAATAGATGGCTAGCTTTGGACAAAAAAAATTACGTTCTACTCCTTTTCCTTCATTCCAGAAGCTATCAAAAAAAGATTGGGGTCCAGATTTGTTTAAATCGGCTGAAAACTTAATTTTTTTAAGTTTGGTACAATGATAAAATGTAACCTTTGACACGGTTGATGTTATCGTGAAGACGGTTTGAAATCATAATTTTGTGTAACAAACATCTCTTAAAAAGGAAATGATGTCGTTATGACTGCATGATTTCACTATAGGTGATGATTTCTAAGTTATTTGGAAAAGAAAATCAACAGGTGCCTTACCGATCAATCACATATTACAAATATATATGTAGCTAAACAAATGTTTTAGTAGTGTTCTGGCTAATTGTACCAAGCTTCATCGTGACAGAAGCATGTAGTAGTGGTCTGCACTTGTCCATCATAGTAATCCTAACCAGAGGGGCCCGGGTGGCTCAATGAGTTAGATCGTTACATCTAACAACTCATACAATGTAGCAGATCACCAATACGGTGTAGGTTCGCGCCCGGTTTGTAAATTACACAAAAGGGTGTACTCAACTCGCAGTCGCAAGTGATAAAGTTTACCAGTTGCTTGCCCATGATCGGTGCTTCTCTTCGGGTACTCCGGCTTCCTCCAACACTAAAACTGGTTGCCATTATATAGCTGAAATATTGTTGAAAGTGGCATTAAAACACCAAAAATCAATCAATCAATGTCATTATATTTTGATAATGTGCTCTTATGTCTCTTTATATTATACCGTCTTATCACATTTTATGAATTTTTGTGTTATTTTTCACACCTTTCATTTTTGCACTAATTACAAAACAATCCACATGAGTTTGGCTTCTAGTTGTATCTACAGGCCTTCAAGTGGTTTTTGGTCCAAAATTTATTTTTTTTATTAGGGACGAATTTCTTGAAAAATAGGGTATATAAGGGCAAATTTAATAATTTATAGGCAAATAATAGGGATATTTCTCTCTACTTCAACCCTTTTCTCTACTTAGAATACTATATGAAATGCATACCTATACTTACAAATACAATTTAATTGTAAAGTGTCAGCACTTTTGGACACAGGTAGTTCTATTAATCTAATGTCTTATTTTTTGTATAATTCTTTGTCAAAGAAATATAAAAGTGAGTTGTTGAATGTTACAAACAACAAAATAATTTCAGCAAACAATCAAGAGATACAGATACAGAATTAATTAACAGTGATGTTGTTTTCTTTGATTGTTACTAGCTTACATGTTGACTACTTTTAACAGACACTTATGAGACAATTTATGTTAGACAAATTAAATTAGCATTATTTTGTAAATTGTTTCATTGATATTGTTGTATGATGATAAATAAAACAAATTTTCTTAATATGAGTTTCATTCAATATTGTAAATTATTAGAATATTAAAAAAAAAACAAAAAAAACCAACAACAACAAAAATAAAACAACACCAGATTAAATACATCCTACACAATATACATCGTCTTCATCCTATCCGTACCGGAATGGCACAGGTTTTTATTAGACAAAGGTGTCACCATATTGGATTTACCGATGATTTTGTTACCAAATGAAATAATAAATAAATACATGCAAAATATGAAAAATCAAGTCTCTGTATGTACATATCTATTATTTTATATGATAATAAATAAAAATCAAACCTATTTAACACCCATCTTACTACACAATGATTTGTAGACTTCTCAACAACAGTCCATCTATATTTGTTGTCTCTAACACACGGTCGTACAGCTCAATTGAAGAAAAGACAAATAAATAGCTAAAATTTCAGACCAGAAAAAGCTGAAAATCACTGTATTGTGTAATATAAACCTTTATTCATAACAAAAAAGCATTTATTTATTGAGTTCTTAAAAATATTGCTATAAAAGTTACTCGTTTCTATTTTGGTAAACCGGAAGTAAATCGTGCCGATCTTTCTTGTATATTTTCACTCCATGAGAACTAAAACATCAATAAAATTAACTTATAAATATCATTTAAGTCATTTAATATCATCTACAAAGTAATGCAGTACTTTTACATGTTTATTTTGCGTTATTTCAGTAGTCGACTTTAGTATACTCTAATCGACTCTGTTTAGTATTACCTGTTTATATCGGTGTTATTTTTTTTTCTCTCACGAGTTGATAATCACCTGTGTTTTATCAATGTACGGATGTGTCTATTTTTATCTAGTGCACACATTAAACTTGGTCACTTAAAGGTCAAATACACAGTTACCTGAGGTTGAGGGATTGATTTAAAAACACACCGAGAATGATTGAAAAGAAAAAAAAATCGATGTAATTTTTTTATCTAAAGCAAACGTGCTTTTTCGTATTTGTATGTCGTTAATCCCCTTGCAAGCCACGTGTCATTTTACCTTCAATAAAAGTTCCATTTCTGATTTGTACACATATTTTTCACGTGAATGAGAATCTAGAAAGGTTTCCACATGCTATCGATCAAAGCATGCTTTCAGGGATCTAGAAACTTTTGTAACAGGTGAACTTAAGTCACGTGCCAAGTCGACATTAATTGAACACCCGAAAGCAAATTAGCTCGGGATAACAATTTTGCATTCAAAAGATCAAGTTTATCTTAATTAACAAAATAATACAACACAAGCTTATAAATCATAATGATCACATAATAATAAACGTTTGTACCGGCATTTGTTTTCTTAACATAATAGATTAAAACAAAAGCAACAAGATATGATTATAATCTAACGATTATGAAGTCTCCCAAACCGGCCACTGACACTATCTATCCACATATCAAATTTTGATGATATCGGACAATGTTGAATTTTTACCCCCCATTTTTATGCCGTGTTTTGGCAGCCATTTTGAAAATGGCAGACATCTTGAAAATTTTGAAAATGCAGAATTGCTCCTCTAATGGTGACCTATCACTATGTCAAAATTGATGTCTCTATCATTATCCAGTTAGAAGTTATCAACATTAATGTATGAAATTTCAAGTTTCCCATAGGATTCTATAGTAACCCCCACCCCCTTTGAACCCCCAAAAATATGGCTTTGACCCCCTTTACCACAAATCTGAAAACTTTAGGATCAACTAGAAACATATATCTATAACTCCACCAAGTTTCATGAAATTCTGTCCTATAGTTCCTGAGATCTGCCGTGGACAAGTTCATGGTGCACGGAAAGAAAGGAGAAGAACAAGAACAAGAATAATAATGTTTGGGAGACTTAAATATCAGAATTAAAGAACGAAAAATGATCACCTGAAAAAAAAAATAAGTATTTGCTCTGAATCATTCATATTATCAAAAATGACAGTCTCAAGAACATACAAATGTACAAATAAAGGTTAATATCCCATTTCTTTATTTCGCAGCATCTAATCGTCAATGTCGGTGTTTTGTCAGCGTTTTATAGTAAATCACTGTGTTCGATTTTTCTCGGACTTTTCGCGGTGTAAACACCAACTTTTTTTAAAATTTGTCTGACATTTTCTTGATTTCACTGACGTCGCGCTGTGCGTGCTGTATGTGTAAAATTAGTAATGGAACTAGTACTATATTAATATAAAGAGATTTATTGGTATATAACACATTTTGCTTCCTCCTCCCCCCTTTTTTTCAAAATTTTCATATAAATCATTCCTTTTTCAAAATTTTCATAATCATTCGTTTTTCTTCATTTGACAATATCAGTAGACGTCATACATCATGAATAATACGTGTATTCTGTGTCCACAGTTTTTCGACTGATACAGTATAAGAGAGAAGGTAAGCAACTCCATTTTCATATTTCGTGCCATATCGCTCACCTTGGTTGGGAAACCCCTGTGTTTTTTACACTTTTTACCTTGTCTACATATGGCACTGTCATATCAAACTGTTTCTAAGACACTTACCTAATTGCCCTTGTTCGAATTTCAGTCGGTACGTCGATCTTTTCCAAAAATCTCACCGAGAATAGCGAAGCAGCTTCGTTTCTAGGTCAAACTACATCATATTAGACGGAAGTGCAAGAACGGTAACGCTGGGTTTTTTACGAATGGATTACCTGCAATGAAAAACCCAGATGTGCTCCGAATATTTTGGCGGAAAATATAAACCACTGAAAAAACGTAACAGCAGACGGATTATTTCGTAAAAATGGCACAACAACCATCTGAATATGGAAACATTGAAATAATTTGATGGTAAATAACTGTTCAAAAAGAAATTCAAACTGAGAAATAGATATGATTGAATGGTTAGAACTGAAGTCAAAATTTCAATGAAAAAGAAACATTTAGCTTGCCTCTACTTCAAATTATTAAAATCATACCCAAACAAATACATATATACAACTCAAAAAAAAAAAAAAAAAAAAAAAAAAAAAAACAAACAAACAAAGGAAGAAGAAGCTGAGAACAGCTATTGAATGGGACTATGGCATTTTACCCCCTTCCTCAATAAAAGGGCTCCCAACTGATAAAAATGTGTAAGGGAGCCGAAGGGACCATTTAACTATGGGGCTATTTCTTTTTCAGGAGTAAAAAATAGATAACTTGTGTAACTATTTGAACGTGAAATAATAATGCGTGAACTTCATTTTTCGCGTATTTAACATCCTCGCAAAGAAAGTGAAGATTAAATACCCACCAAAATAACCACTTATACGGTAAAATAGGATTTTTTTTTCTGGATTTCAACACTGATTTCTGTCACTGCTGAAAAGTGGAGTTACACAAGTTATTTATTTTTTACCCCTGTAAGACAGATTATTGTTTTATAAAATCAGTGACATGAAATGAAAAAGAAACAGCCCCCTTAGTCTCTCCGGCTCCCTTACACATTGTTATCAGTTGGGAGTCCTTTTATTGAGGCACTGGAAGGGGGTAAAATGCCATAGTTTCATTCAATAGCTGTTCTTAGCTTCTTCTTCCTTTGTTTTTTTTTATTTATCTATTTTATTTTATTTTTATTTTTCTAGCTGTATATGTATTTGTTTGGGTATGATTTTAATAATTTGAAGTAGAGGCAAGCTGAATATTTCTTTTTCATTGAAATTTTGACTTCAGTTCTAACCATTCAATCATATCTATTTCTCAGTTTGAATTACTTTTTGAACAGTTATTTACCATCAAATTATTTCAATGTTTCCATATTCAGATGGTTGTTGTGCCATTTTTACGAAATAATTCGTCTGCTGTTACGTTTTTTCAGCGGTTTATATTTTCCGCCAAAATATTCCAGGAAAAATATTCGGAGCACATCTGGGATTTTTATTGCAGGTAATCCATTCATAAAAAACCCAGTGTTACCGTTCTTGTACTTCCGTCTAATATGATGTAGTTTGACCTAGAAACGAAGCTGCTTCGCTATTCTCGGTGAGATTTCTTGGAAAAGATCGATGTACCGACTGAAATTCGAACATGGGCAATTAGGTAAGTGTCTTAGAAACAGTTTGATACGACAGTGCCATATGTAGCCAAGGTAAAAAGTGTAAAAAACACAGGGGTTTCCCAACCGAGGTGAGCGATATGGCGCGAAATATGAAAATGGAGTTGCTTACCTTCTCTCTTATACTGTATCAGTCGAAAAACTGTGGACACAGAATACACGTATTATTCATAATGTATGATGTCTACTGATATTGTCAAATGAAGAAAAACGAATGATTATGAAAATTTTGAAAAAGGAATGATTTATATGAAAATTTTGAAAAAAAAAGGGGGGGGTAGTAGAGAAAAGGGGGAGGAGGAAACGAAATCCATGCCCCATGCGCCTGTGGTATATAAGGCCACGTTCAACAACATTTCAGTTATTATATAGTGATAATCAATCTTATTGGTAGAGGAAACTAGAGTACCCTGAGGAAAGTCAGAAACTAACTCTATCACAAAGTTGTATCAATTAAACCTTGCACTGTTGGTATCAGGATTCACAACTTTAGCAGTGAAAAGCACTGACTGCATAGGTAAATTTAAATCCAACTACCAATTACCATCGCGGCCACATTTTGAAAACAGTGTTCAAGTTTTGTGTGTGTGTGTGAATTTTCATAAAAGCAAATGTGATTAATTTCATGACTGTGACAGGAGACCATTAGAAGAATAAGCTCAGAAAATATTTTATAAAGCAGACAAATTCATTCATGTAGGGCAAGGATGGTAGACCAAGAATTGTTGCTTTTAAATCTTAGCAGGATCAGTCATATAAGTTATCACCGGGTATGTAACTATATTTACATGACAGGTGCAACTAATGGAGCAGGAACTGCTTACCCTTCCAGAGCACTTAAGTTCACCCCAGGTTTTCAGTGGGATTCGTGTTACTCGATCTTTAGTTTTCTGTGTAATGTTTTGTAGATCGTTGTTTGTCCTTTTGGCCATTGTGTTTGATTTACGGATTCTGATTACCTCTTTGGTATCTTCAAACTCTTCTTATTGTTAAAAAAACCATTGTATTTACAGACAAAAAACAGACAATGACAAAGACGATACATCCTTACCAGGTCCATAATATGACAGAAAAAAAATTGTTGTTGTCTAAAAAGACTTATTTAAAAGTCACTAATTTTGAGAAGTTTTGACAAAAACTGATTATTCTAAAATTAAACTTACTTTTTCCAGGGAGGGTTGTCTGCAGGTTTTCAATAAGATGTTCAAAATTATATTCATGCCAGTCATTCTTTGACAATCCATTCGACAAAGTTTTCAATGTGACATCACTCTTGTGCATATCTTCAAAACACAGGTAAATCTGTTTCAAAGAATTCATTTGACTAAGATTTGTATTCAATGCTCTAACAAACCAGTGTAGGAAAGTTACTTCTGGGATGTCATTCGATAACTTCACAGGAATCACCAAACTTTGAAACTGTGCCTTTTCTACAGAATACAACAGCTCATGAATGCATTTTATCACCTGTGACTGCATATCTACTCCATGTTTATGCTCTGGTACAGCCAGGTAGGCCATCATTAAACATGGAAGATTGCCAGTTTCAGAACTTAAATAAATATATTGACCTTCTACTATAGCTTTCTGCTTTAAGTCCTGCTTCATAATGCTACCACCTGCAATTAGTAATGATGAAACATGAAACACTACGAGGGGCAATAGACAAATGATTACTTTTTGTCATTCTTTAATATAACAATGATCATATAACCTTTGAACCTTGTTATCTTGAACCCAGATAACTCAAACATTTGGTCAGTATTAAGACGCAATTCGACTGACTCAAAAACTTTAATAATTCAAAGGAAATTAGTTGGTCTGTTCGAGTTTTTGACATACCGGTACATGTAATGAGTTTTTGACATACCAGTACATGTAATAGAGTTTTGACATACCGGTACATGTAATAGAGTTTTGACATACCGGTACATGTAATAGAGTTTTGACATACCAGTACATGTAATAGAGTTTTTGACATACCAGTACATGTAATAGAGTTTTGACATACCAGTACATGTAATAGAGTTTTTGACATACCAGTACATGTAATAGAGTTTTTGACATACCAGTATATGTAATAGAGTTTTTGACATACCAGTACATGTAATAGAGTTTTTGACATACCGGTACATGTAATAGAGTTTTTGACATACCAGTACATGTAATAGAGTTTTGACATACCAGTACATGTAATAGAGTTTTGACATACCAGTACATGTAATAGAGTTTTTGACATACCAGTACATGTAATAGAGGTTTTGACATACCGGTACATGTAATAGAGTTTTGACATACCGGTACATGTAATAGAGTTTTGACATACCGGTACATGTAATAGAGTTTTTGACATACCGGTACATGTAATAGAGTTTTGACATACCAGTACATGTAATAGAGTTTTTGACATACCAGTACATGTAATAGAGTTTTTGACATACCGGTACATGTAATAGAGTTTTGACATACCGGTACATGTAATAGAGTTTTTGACATACCGGTACATGTAATAGAGTTTTTGACATACCGGTACATGTAATAGAGTTTTTGACATACCGGTACATGTAATAGAGTTTTTGACATACCGGTACATGTATTAGAGTTTTGACATACTAGTACATGTAATAGAGTTTTTGACATACCGGTACATGTAATAGAGTTTTTGACATACCGGTACATGTAATAGAGTTTTTGACATACCAGTACATGTAATAGAGTTTTTGACATACCGGTACATGTAATAGAGTTTTTGACTATATCCTTTACACAAGAGCTTACAAACTATCTGTATTTGCTGCTTTTCCGCTCTCACATTAAGGAATAAGGGCAAATAATCAGGATAATGTGTACGAGTGGGGTGACATTTCTACCCACAGACTATTGTTTCAGTGAGATAACACTTAACAAATCTAACTAAGCGTGTTGGTCTATTAAAGAGGACATTACAATCATCATCTCATTAAATGTAACTTGTTCGGGACATGATATAGGTGAATAAAAGGCTTCCCTCAGATGGCAAGGTTACTTTTTGAGTTTAAATATTGAAATTATTCTGTAATAACTTCAGAGGGCCCAGGTGGCTCAATGAGTTAGGTAGTTGGATTACCTAACAACTCATACAAGCATATCACCAATACGGCGTGCGTTCGCACCCGGCTTTGTAAATTACCAATAAAGGGTGCACTCAACTCGCAGCCGCAAGTGATAAAGTTTACCAGTTACTTGCCCATGGTCGGTGGATCTCTCCGGCTTCTTCCACCAATAAAACTGGTTGCCATGATATAGCTGAAATGCTGCTGAAAGTGGCGTTAAACACCAAAAATCAAATCAATCTGTAATAACTTCAATAAGAAGTGTCGAAAAGACACACCACACATCTGACTTTTCGCTCTCAAGTTATCATCCGGAAACAAAAAAATTAGTAAATTTGAAGTACAAAATGGGGCATAACTCTGGTAACATTGTTGAAAATCGTCATTATCAAACTTGACCTAGATATTCATAATACACACTTACATACCACACCTAGCTTCAGTCCGACTTTTCGCTCACAGGTTATCATCTGGAAACCAAATATTTAGCAATCGGGAAGTACTAAAGGGGCATTACTTTGGTAAAAAATTGTCAAAAAATTATCATTATCGAACTTGATCTAGATTTCATAAGATACACTTACGTACCTCACCTCGCTTCAGTCCGACTTTTCGCTTACAGGTTATCATCTGGAAACCAAAAATTTAGCAAATTCAAAGTACAAAAAGGGGCATAACGCTGGTAAGAATTGTCCAAAATCGTCATGATCGAACTAGACCTAAATACTCCTAAGATACACTTACATACCACATCTAGCTTCAATCCAAATTTTTGCTGACAAGTTATCATCTGGAAACCAAAAAATTTAGCAAACAGGAAGTACAAAAAAGGGCCATAACTTTGGTAAGAATTGTAGAAAAATCCTCATTATCAAACTTTTCCTAGATACTCCTCAGATACACTTACATACAACACTTAGCTTCAATCCGACTGTTCGTTCAGAAGAATATATCATCTGGAAACCAAAAATTTAGCAAATTGGAAGTACAATAAAGGGCCATAACTTTGGTAAGAATTGTCGAAAAATCCTCATTATCGAACTTGACTTAGATATTCACAAGATATACACATACACATACACACCACTGTTACACATACACATACACATACACACCACTATTACCACATCTAGCTTCAAACCAACTTTTCGTTCACATGTTATCCTCCGGAAACCAATTCAAGACGGACGCTACTCATTACTATAGTCCCCCTTTGACGAAGCATCAGGAGATAAAAACTGCCTATTTGACACTTAACAACGATCACTCACTCACTAGTCATCATTGGAAACCCATGACTAATCACACTCCAACACTCTCCACTCATCACACTGGAGTACCCTAAGAAAACCACCAACCTGCAGCAAGTCACTGACAAACTTTATCACATAATATTGTATTGCGTACACCTCGCCTGAGAAGGATTTGAACTTACAACATTAGTTGTGAAAGGCACTGATTGCATAGGTAGTTGTAATTCCAACTACATGTAACATACAATCACGACCACGACAGCAGCAAGTTTGGTTTAGACAATTAGACACATTACCCTGGAGTGTTTTATTTAGGGTTCGGTTTAGACAATTTTCATTACATATATATAAATATTATTTTTTACTTGCCCTTTTCCATCATACTACTACCCAGTCTTGATAGATTTAAACTTTTGTTGATGGGACAAGCTAAAACATCAGCAGCCATCTCACTCACGGGTCCATGGACTAAAATCAAATGTAGGCCATTGTACCGATTCACCCACTGTCCTAACTGCTGTTGATAAACAAGACTGGTGTTTGACTCAATGCTCACTGAACACTGAAATCGGTTTTCTAGAGACGGGATGATATCTGATTGAAGTTTTGCCTGAATATCTCTAGGACCAAAGACTTCACAAGACCACTTCTGTTTAGTAAGTTTCCCTATTTCTTTCTGTAGTAGTGATACAGCATCTTGTACTTTTTGTTTTTCATTTCCAACTACAATAACTTCATCGTTTTGATCAATTTCAACCTTTACTCTGTAGATATCACAAAATTTCTTCCAAACATCAGATTTCAGTTTGTTATAACAGTTTACAAGTTCTTTGCTCACTCCAAGTATCTGTTTCGTGACAGGTAATGTTGGTGTCTGTCTTTCAGATGTGCATTCAAAATTCTTCGAAAACTCCTCAACTGCATCATGTAGTCCAACGACTAAAAATTCTTCACGATCAAAGTCAGCTAATCTCAATTCATATTTCCTTTTTTCAAGAACTGACTTAACTTCAGAACATTCTAAAACGTTTTTTGCATCATCTGTGTAAGAATATTCTGCATACTTTACAGTGTTAACTATTTCCGATTCAGCTGTGGACAAGCTGTTTCTATCTGGTGTAAACACACTCAAAGTATTTTCATTCCTATCAACATACCAATGACAAACAATTCTTTTTTCCTCAAGTCTAGCATCAATAGTCTTTTTCACGATGTCACAATTATCATAAAACTTAAGAACAGATGGCGGTAAAGACTCAATTCTTTTAAAGGCGAACATGGACATGAACGATTTTATCTCATCGTTTAACCTTCTCTCATTTCCGCTGACCAATATTATTCCATCGTCAGTAATTTTCACTTGCATGTCTGGAATCTGTCTTGACAGATGTGTCTTAAAATCAAACTTCTTCAAGATCTGTAGCATAGGAACTTTTACGACTGACGTTTCAAATTCCATTTCTTCTTCTGTAATGTCCACCTTTCTAGTTGCAGATGTTTGGCCGTGAATGTCTTTCTTCTCATCTTGGGTCAAATTCTTTGGGATATCAATTTTAGTGTCTTTAAAAGCTACTTCAAGGAGTGTTAATTCATTCCCAATATCCCTTGTGGTAAATATATGCATGCTATTTACCTCAACAGTTGAAATCAGATGTTTACCATGTTTTTCAACAAAATCTGAAAACATATTTGTTGCGGAAAAGTTAATGGTTTTGTCATCTAATGATTGCTTTGAGTACCGGTAAGTCTTTTTTTCTAGGTTGTGGTGAAGAACATCATTAAAGTCTTGTACTGCTTTCTTGTCCTTGCCATAACAAGTTATGCTATGGTTAGATTCTGTTAGTGTCCATATTACTTTTAGATCCTGTTCTTCACATGACTCCTTTATAAACTTCTTGATATCAGGCAGTTTGAGCAGCTGTATAAATAATGGGTCTAATGTAATATCTTCAACAGCAAACTTTTTTATGAATATATCAACATCTCCTACTGCAGCGTGAACATCTACAAGATTGTTTCCACAAATAGATATTATTGATCTTTCTTCATCCATCGCAACATTTACTGATGGGTGTTTCTGTTTCAGGCTAGGTAAGAACTGAAGGTATATTAGCAGTTGACATTTGATAGGATTATCAAGTTGAACATCAGTTTTGTAAGCAGCAGTACTACTATAATTTGTACTAGTTGGTTTTTCCCTCAACATCTCAATTACTTTGTTTGGATTGTCTACCATTCCAACAACAAAGACCTTTTCGTCATCCAAGTATATAGCAAGATCACCGCTATCTATAAACTCCTTCAACAGTAACTCTGGATATTTAGATGCCTGCATAGACTGATAGTAGTTAACTTCATTAACTTTTTCACTTAAAAGTAAAATGACATTTTCCAAATCCTTGTCATCAGTATAATTTTTAACTTCAATTGAAAGACATTGGTCGCCTGGTATAACACATTTCACATTCCACTTCAACTTCAAAAGCTCATCACGTATTGCAGTTTCTAACTCTTTAATATGAAAATTCATTAAGTACTGCATTTTAACTGGCGGTAAGTCAGATTTTCTAAAACCACATTGTTCTAGGATCTTCATGTTTTCTTCTCTTTTAATTGATACATGGAAATCTTTCCATGCCTTCTGAAAGACTCTCCCTGAAAGACAAAATAATCCTCATTAGTGAATGGTGCTTAAAACATAAGAATACTTTAAAACATTTTCCCACAGGATCCTTTGTTAAACTATGCTCAACAATTGGTTTCCATTTAACAGAAAAATCACAAACAGTTTTGTTTCTAACAGCTTAGCAGTATTAAAACATAAATGTACATCTGACTAACCCTTTCAGGGTAATAAATAAATAAATAAACTAGAGAAAGTTGATCTGGTGATCACAGATACCCCTGCATTCCAAATTTTCATCCAGAAACCTTTAAAGTCCCTATCTTCTAAGAGAAAAAGGGTCATAATTCATGAACGGTAAATGTCAATTTCACCATAATCGAATTTAATCTGTATTTTATGGTACATCGCATTGTGTTAAAGTTTGAAAAGATTTGGTTGAGTCGTACCTTAAATATCATCTGGAAACCTAGAAAGTCCCTATTTTCTAAGAGAAAAAGGACCATAACTTATGAACGGTAAATGTGAAATACACCGTAATCGAACTTAACCTGTATTTAATGGTCCACAGCATTGTGTTAAATTTGAAAAGATTTGGTTGAGCCATACTTTAAATATCATCCGGAAACCTAAAAAGTCGCTATTTTCTAAGAGAAAAAAGGCCATAACTCAGGAACGGTAAATGTGAAATACACCGTAATAGTTTGAAAAGATTTGGTTGAGCCATGCTTTAAATATCATCCAGAAACCTAAAAAAATCCCTATTTTCTAAGAGAAAAAGGGCCATAACTCAGGAACGGTATGTGAAATACACTGTAATCGAACTTAACCTGTATTTAATGGTCCACAGCATTGTGTTAAAGTTTGAAAAGATTTGGTTGAGCCATACTTTAAATATCATCCGGAAACCTAAAAAGTCCCTATTTTCTAAGAGAAAAAGGGCCACAACTTTGGAATGGTAAATGTGAAATACACCGTAATCGAAATTAACCTGTATATAATGATCCACAGCATTGTGTTAATGTTTTAAAAGATTTGGTTGAGCCATACTTTAAATTTCATCCGGAAACCTAAAAAGTCCCTATTTTCTAAGAGAAAAAGGACCATAACTCAGGAACGGTAAATGTGAAATACACCGTAATCAAACTTAACCTGTATTTAATGGTCCACAGCATCGTTTTAAAGTTTGAAAAGATTTGGTTGAGCGGTACTTTAATTATTATCAGGAAACGAAAAGTGTGACGGACGGATGGACGAACGGACCACAAGGATCCCGTCGAGTGGGGGTATAATATATAAATAAATAAATAAATAAACAAAAAACAAACAAATAAATAAATAAATGAATAAACAAAAAACAAACAAATAAATAAATAAATAAAAGGAAGCTGGTACTTTTAAAATACTATTTTAGTTGACCATGTGCATTATAAAATAAAATTCCCTAAGAGAACCCTATGGTAGAGAAATGAGACCTAGTTTTCACTGTAGCAAGATACAACCTCTACAAAAGAGTGGTATGCTAGTCATGTAGGTCAAATCAAATACTGGTAAATGTATACAACATCCCCTTGAGAATGCCAAGCTTCTTTCATGTAAAAGACAACTTTTAGCTTCTTCTAATGAGCAACAGTTTGTAAGGAATGGTCTTTGGTGATCCTGTGTTGCTGGGCATATTGTCAGATCCTACCAATTGCATGTATATCTTCTTCTACTAACAATTAAAGTTTCTTCCCATAAAGGTTAATATCCCACTGTCACTTAATTTACGACTTAATGTTTGCTAGCTTTGTTCTCTTCGTGAATATACTGAAATACTGCTGGCTTGAAGGTAAGCAAACAACAATCAGTCAAACTAGAGGCTCAGTGGGTTGAGCCTGTGTCGCTCACCTTTCATTCTGCTTTGAGGATACTTAATACAGAGCCTTCCATAGGTGCTTCCCACCAAGTTTCGGTTCATTTGGCCAAGCAATTTCAGAGAAGAAGATTTTTTAGAAATCAACCAACCAGAAAAAAGAATTGCCTATGGCAGCCATGTTTGTAAACAGATCGGGATGAAATTAGTAATCTTTATAGAGGACCTTCCATAGATGCTTCTTACCAAGTTTCGGTTCAATTGGCTAAGCAGTTTCAGGGAAGAAGATTTTTAGAAATCAACCAATCTGAAACAAGAATTTCCTGTGGCAGCCATGTTTGCTAACGAATCAGGACGAAATGAGCAATCTTTATAGAGGACCTTCCATAGATGCTTCCTAGTTTCGGTTCATTTGGTAATGTGATTTCAGAGGAGAAGATTTTTAGAAATCCACCAATCAGAAACAAGAATTGCCTGTGGGCCCAGGGTTGGCCGGGAGATACTAGTGACGGGAATTCCCAGTGGTAATTACTGGGAAATACCGTCCTGGATAATACTCTAAATTTTAGCTCAAGTGGGAAATATGATTTTTAGATGTGATTAATTTCTTCAAAGTTGCTAAAAACTTAACATTTTAACACACAGTGTTGAAAATTACATCAGTTTAATAAATATGGGTATACAGCCGGTAGCATCCCAAATTGCCGATTCCCAGTTTGCCGAATCCCAAATTGCCGAGTCCAATTAGCCGATTCCCAAATTGCCGACATATGAAAAATATTGTTATTGCAAGTAGAATAATGCTTCTAATTTATGAAGGAATATTGTAAATAATTAAATAAATATTTCTTTTGAAATGGTGCAACATACAAGGGAGTTTAGATTATAGCATTCGAGCTCAAAGTCAAAAGGATATACAGTGGATTAGTCCTGCAGACAACCATGATTTCTGTCAAGATGAAGGATGCCAAGAAATAATTTCAAAACATATGCTCTGTGAACAATAACTAGCATAAACATGAGAGAATACACATTTCTTGTTTTGTAAATAGGTCCCAAATTTTGCATTTGAGCGAGACTTAGTAAAACTCTAAATAAACATTTACTTATTTGTAGTTTATTTCCATTGTTCTTCAGTTATTTGAGTAATGAGGATTGGCATCTCCTATTCATCAGTGCATTTGATTATGGTTTTAAAATTAAAATTGCACGAAAAATTACTGCTTTCAATAAAATATGTACACATCATCAATATTTTTTTTTAAATAACAAATAATATTATGAAACTTTGTCATTTTTAACAAAAGTCGGCAATATGGGATTTGGCAAAATGGACTCTGCAATATGGTATTTGGCAATCTGGTACTAATTCATACAGCCTAGCACTAGGAAATAGAAAATGCAAATATGCCCGGTAAAATGCAAATAATTAAAGATTACCAGTTATATTAGCGTTTACCAACGGTTAAATTAGCGAATTGTCTTGTTATATTTGCGTTTTCCCTTTTAAATTTGCATTGTTGTGGCATTTTAGCGTTTTTTCCTTTTATATTTGCATTGTCGTGGCATCTTAGCATTTTTCCTTTTATATTTGCATTTTACCAGTTAAATCGCACGGTCATCTAAATCACCCGCCGAGTAGAAAGATTACGTAATACTGTAGTCGTCACTAGCTCATTGAATATGACGATCTATATGTATTTATTTATTTATTTATTTATTTATTTATTTATTTATTATTATTATTATTATTATTATTATTATTATTTATGCTATACTAGTCTGGCCCTTAATAAATTTAGTGTATTCAATACACAATAATCCATCAATTGTTGCGTATTTGATTTTCATGTCGTATTTTAACTTAATGCGATATTTATTAGGAAATGTGACTTTAAATATACAGACAGGTCATAACAAGAGGTTAACCGGGAGTCGACACACCTTTATTAATAATTCTGACAAAACGACATAATTTTTGGAGTTCTATTTTTGAAGTTGATGTCATTAATAGTTTGAACTTTATTATGTTTGGATTTATACGAATGTTTTTCTTTATATAAATTTTTCCTTGATTGCCGAAATACTGACATTTAAATAGATAATGAAATTCATCTCCAATTTCTCCATTATTACATAAGGGACATATTCTATTCTCTCTGGCTATGTTTTTCCATCTACCATTTTCGACTGGTAACTTATGGTTTGTTGTTCTAAATTTACTTAATGTCAAATTATCCTTATCATTTAAAATATTTAAGTAGTTTTCGAAAACCAAATTATCTTTATATATTCTGTAATTCAGTGCCTTCGGAGAATCGTTTACTGAAGAAAGCCACGTTTGGAGATATTGATCAGTGAGATTTTGTTTAATTGAGTGTTTCAACCACAATTCATTAATAAAAGTTTGTGACTCCCAAATATAATTAAAACCACAATTACACAATATATGTTTTACATATTTCAACCACATAAAGTTTCTATCTCTCACTCGCAACATATTATACATACATTTATAAATGATAGCAGATAGTTTTGTTTGCTTTCCACTGATTAATTTAGCCCAAAAAGATATTGTTCTAACTTTTATATCAATGTCTAGGGGATATCTACCTAGTTCCCCATAAACCATGTAACTTGGTGTGGAAGTGTTAAAATTAAGTAATAGTTTACAAAATCGCAAGTGTACCCTTTCTATAATTTCGTTTTTTGAAAACCCCCAAACTTCACACCCATACAATAAAATAAGTTTTATTATTTTATCAAATAAGTCTAACTGGCACTGAATTGATAGGTTATGTATTTTTCCTCTTTTTAAAACTTCGAACATTGCTTTTGTGGCTTTCTCTACTTGAGCTTTTTTGCCATTGAAAAGTTCCCAGATTTTGAAAGTAAAACACCCAGATAATTAAATTCAGACACTATTCCAATTTCCATTTCATTAAATGTGAATATTAGCAAAGTGTGATACACGTACAGAATACGTATACTGTTGTCACTTCACTATTACTTGTTTTTGATTATCATGCGAGAAATACATTAACCTTGTATTACCTATGCTGAGACTATTTACTAAAAAATGAATTAAGTATATATTTAAACTATCGGTCTCTATTAAGCTATTTATGTTTTGTTTTATAGCACAGGATTGCGTATGTACAGCGTCAAAGTTATTGTTCTTTAAAAGTTCTGATTATTGTAATGAGGCACCTTAATGAACAATACATATTTTTGTTTATGATATAAAACAAATAATCATATCCCTATGTAAACGCCGTAACGTACGCGCCCTTGTCCGATCCAACAGAAATATGCAATTTACATGTAAACACTATTTTGTCAGTTAATTAGATTGATCAATAAATACAGGAATTTTTTTTTTTTAATGTTTATATAATTCCCTGATAAATATAAGAACAATCTATAATAGTATTATATTATTGTTTATTTATTTGTACCATTCTGGATGATAATAACTTTAGCTATTCAATACACAATAATCCATCAATCGTTGTGTATTTTACAGTAGTTATGTATATTTTATTTCTTGATTTTGTTCTTCAGGATCTAGAACTATGCACTCATATTTATTTCAATTTGATGTTGATTTAAATGTAAATGTTTAATATTTTCACGGAGATTCAACATTATAATTTATGTTTATTTATTTTACAGGCGATTGATGCATTTTAGTGGCCTTACCGTTCATCATTACGAACATATTGTTATATGGTAAATTACTTCAAGCCTACAAATCGGGTAGCCTATTGTGCGACATTATATCCAACTTAATCATGATTCGCTTCGATAACTGTAATTTATTACGGGCTTGTTTTCGATAAAAAAAAATATGTATATGGATATTTTTTTTAAATAATCGCTAATACAGTGTTAAACATCGATTTGTATGCATCTGAAAGCAAATCTCGGAGCTAAGAAATTATTCATATGAATATTTTACGTTAAGTTTAACGTTTAAAAAAATGAAATTCACTTCTGTGAACATCTGTTTTATAGGCCTTGTATTAAAATATGTGTTGAAATAGTGTAAAACAATTGAATTTTCTATAATTCAGAGAGAACACATTTGTTGTCCCCACAAGAGTTACATGCCTAGAGGCCTTTTCCTCAGGTGTACCACCTGTTGTGTTTACTGCTAAAGTGTATATTGTATTGGAGTGAGCTGTAAGTAATGAATTACCAAAGTAATAAAATTTTATGATTTCGTGTATCCCTCAAGGCCAAGTTATAGTTAGAGTATATTAAGTGAAATTTTAATGGTTAAGAAGGGGCGAAGCGATGCGACCCCCTTCTTAACCAATAAAATTTCACTTAATATACTCCACCCAGTGATTTTTTTCAACAAGATACATTTTTTATAGTATATATTTTATTATTAAATACAATATTGAACTGATGTTCGCTAACACTTCAATCATTGAATATTGATTTTTTTCGGATGTTGAATATTTTTTCCCCAGAATTGCACCCCTGTTGCTTTATTTAAAAAAAATAACACCAAGAACATCGATGATACGAGTGTTCTTATTCAGAAATAAACCTACAGCAAAATAAAGGTATACTGTAAACAAAATTTATTGTCCGAAAAATACGGTACTCCTCTACTATACTAATTTGGATTAGGTGATGGGAATTAGGTGTCATCATCAAAATAAAGTATTTTATGATAATGATGGCTGATTAAAATTGTTTGTCCTGCATTGGCTGTCAGTTGTAATATACAGGATGTAACCAATATACAGGAAGAGCTCCTACTGTGAAGCCATCTATTTTGAGATGCCATTCAATGAAAATAACAACCTGACCATATTGTTACATAATAAGAATAAGAATTAGATAAGAAATTAAAATTTATAGAAGGCAAGGATTTATATAATTAACACATTAAGTCACATTTCATTTATTTAGCTTGGGTCAGTTATCAATTAAAAAGACAAAAGTACAAATAAATTGGAAGACGGCTTGAATATCGAAAACGCAAAATAGTTATCTATGTTTATAAGTCTTAGTAAAAGGAGTCTTGAGCAACGTTTTTTTTTCACACCTGTGATAGGTGTATTTGTATATCATGAATGCGAGATGCGACGACATGCTGAGATGGGTGATGTTTTGACAGGTAAACTGTAAAAAAAAAAAACAACGTAGAATACACCAATAAAATATTATTTCACCTATATCAGGACTCCGCAGACTGCCAATTTTCAAGAAAGAAAGAAACGGGATTTACGGATTTATGACCCATTCGCCATAAACAAAATAAAACTTAAATTTTACTAATTAATTTTAATCCAAATTTGCCTTTAAAGAAATAAATGTATAAATTATAATTATTTACCCGGGTTCGTTCGCCCTACATTTGGCGAACACGTAAAAGAGCAAACGTACGCACCCGATATCGTAAACCGGCAACTGTCTGCAGCAAGTGAAAGGGACTTCTTGGCATCGATTGTCGCGAGTACATAGGGACATATTAATATTCACTTCTAGTGCACTTAAAACATGGGTACTGCATGTTAATACATTTTATTCATGGATATTATTGTATATATCGCCCGTGACAGCCGTTAACATATCTATACTTTCCGTACTGTATATCACTCATTTACTTCAGCTTTACTAAGATACGCATGTTTCTTTATGCACGAATTTATTGGTTAGCAGAATTTGGGGACGTTTCCTGTTTACAGTTTACTGACTATCTGAGAGTGGAGACTCTCACTCTCACTCCGACCTGGGAGGATTTTGTCGGACAATTTTAAGAGTGACACTCTCTTCAAGTCCGACGAAACTCGTGTCCGACCTGAGAGTATGATCGTTGATACACTTGGAGGGATCTGTATGTTTTGTTTTTGTTTTTTTTAAATCTGACTGTCCCAATAAGTATTTACCCAAATAACGATATTGTGTTTGGTATTTCTTAATAAATTGTATTAAAAATCATTTTAATTTATTATTTAATAAACTTTCTGGATACATATTTATTTTCAATAAAATTTCTTATTATTTCATCTCAATGTGTTGTCTCCTCTCTAAATACCATAGCGATGTTAATTTCGGTCTTTGATCTATGGATATTGATTGACAGGTGCCATCTTTGTGTACCGACAGTTCATTGCGAAGGCACTAGCAGGTACAAAATCATTCAAATACCAGAAGTTCCTGTGCCATCACTTTAAAAATAAAACCCACTACTATGTCATGAAGCAGATGCTGCTTTAAAAAAAATCACGTAAGTTATGTATTACAAATAAATACAAATATAAAATTCACAATAAAATATACCCCATTCAGCATTCAGCACGTTCTGGAAAGAGATGCATTGAGGTAACAAACCGAGACGAATATAAGAATATAACTACACGTAATGTTTTTTTTATTTCGCAGTCCATCATGGCCATCGCGGCTTATACGATGACACTACAAACCAATTGCCGCGATCAGACTTTTGTGTCCATCGTGACTTTATAATCGGTGTCCGTGATGGACGCGCGGATATGGCGTAATCCATCCTAGCTGTAGTGTAATTAATATTTATATTAAACATTAATACTACAGAGTTCGCGAAATTGCATATGGGTTTGGTGGTCCTAGTGAAAAAAATGTCAGTCCTCATTAATTTTCTATTGCAAAATACCAATCTTGTGTCAGTCCTTAGCAAAATCTGCCCAAATTTTGCTGGTCATGTCTGACAGGACTGACACATTTCGCGAACTCTGATAATATATAAGCAAACCTGAAATATGCTCTCCAAGCTTGATTTTTCACTATTTTTAGCTCACCTGGCCATAGGCCATGTGAGCTTTTGTCATGGCTAAGCGTCCGTCCGTCCGTTAGCTTTTCACATTTAAATCTTCTTCTCTGAAACCGCTGAACAGAAATCAGCCAAACTTGCCAGAAATGTTCACTGGATGGTCCTCTACCAGATTTGTGTTTTTGGTGCTGATTTGAAATCCAACATGGCTGCCAGGGTCCATAATGTGTTCTCATTGGCTGAAATTTTAAAAATCTTCTTATCAGAAACCACTAAGTCAATTGAATTGTGACTTTGCAGGAATGGTCATTGGGTGGTCCTGTACTAAAATTGTGAATCGTTTGCCAATCGGAAACTCAAGATGGCCGCCATGACTCGACTTAGTTTAACATTGGACCCTATGGGAATTTCACATTTTCATCTTTTTTTTCTGAAACCACAAAACAGATTTGAACCAAACTTGGCAGAAATGTTCACTGGATGGTCATATACAAGATTTTTGTTCTTGGCGCTGATCGGAAATCCAACATGGCTGCCAGGGCCCATAATGTGTTCTGATTGGTCGAAATTTTAAAAATCTTCTTGTTAGAAACCACTAAGCCAATTGAATTGTGACTTTGCAGGAATGATCATTGGGTGGTCCTGTACTAAACTTGTGAATCGTTTGCCAATCGGAAATTCAAGATGGCCGCCATGACTCGACTTAGTTTAACATTGGACCCTATGGGAATTTCACATTTTCATCTTTTTTTCTGAAACCACAAAACAGATTTGAACCAAACTTGGCAGCAATGTTCATTGGATGGTCATATACAAGATTTGTGTTTTTGGTGCTGATCGGAAATCCAACATGGCTGCCAGGACCTATAATGTGTTCTGATTGGTTGAAATTTTAAAAATCTTCTTGTTAGAAACCACTAAGCCAATTGAATTGTGGCTTTGTAGGAATGATCACTGGGTGGTCCTGTACTAAACTTGTGAATCGTTTGCTGACCGGAAATTCAAGATGGCCACCATGACTCGACTTAATTTTAACATAGGACCCTATGGAAAAAATGTTTAACTCTTCTCCTCTGAAACCAGTAAGTCAGTTTAAAGCAAACATGGGATGAATGGTCCTTAGGTGGTCAACTTTCAAAATTATGTCCTGTGACCCCGACCTCCATCCAAGATGGCAACCATCAGCGAACATAGTTTTAACATAGGACCCTATGGGAAATATATTTAAAAATCTTCTTCTCTGAAACCAGTAAGCCAATTTAAAGCAAACATGGCATGGATGGTCCTTAAGTGGTCAATTTTCAAAATTGTGTCCAGTGACCCTGACCTCCATCCAAGATGGCCACCTTCAGCAGACATACTGTAGTTTTAACATAGGACCCTATGGGAAAAAATGTTTTAAAATCTTCTCCTCTGAAACTAGTAAGCCAATATAGCAAACATGTCATCGATGGTCCTTAGGTGGTCAACTTCCAAAATTGTGTTCAGTGATCCCGATCTCGGTTCAAAATGGCCACCGTCAGCAGACATAGTTTTAACATAGGACCCTATGGGAAAATTGTTTAAAAGTCTTCTCTTCTGAAACCAGTCAGCCAATTTAAAGCAAACATGGCATGGATGGTCCTTGGGTAGTATACTTTCAAAATTGTGTCCGGTGACCATGACCTCCATCCAAGATGGCTGCCATGAGCAGACATAGTTTTAACATAGAACCCTATGGCAGTATGGGATTTGAATAGTAACTTAGATGTATTCAGCATGCAGACATTCTTAAGAGGACTTATTTATGTCAGGTGAGCGATACAGGCTCACCTGAGCCTCTAGTTTATAATTAAAAAGTCAAGTTATGAAAGAAATAATTTTCTTATGAAAATTAACTTAAAAATAGAACTTCATTTCCATTGTAAGAATATATATATATATGATCTATTTTCTTTCCTTAATGTATACATATTTTACTGTTTTAAGGTGTATTATTTCTGTTAAAATTTTAATTAATGGTTTATTTTCCTATTGGATTCTTTTAACAAACAAAAAATGACCATACTTTACTCTTACATAAAATATATTATTTCATTTCTCATTAATTTTATAACTTTTCTTTATTTCATCTTAAATCAATATAAATTTACAGTCGGGAAGCCACGCACAGATTCCGTACCTCCAACAATGCAAAGTCAAATCCCGAAATCAAGGGACGTAACTCTATTTTTTTTAGACATGACGCTTTACATGCATTGTTTACGTCGACACCCCATGTGTTTTTACTGAATATCTTCATAAATAAAACTGAAAGAAGTATTCATTTTTATTGAATCCATTTTTTAAATAAAATTGTAACGTGACTGACGCGTGAATACGTGTATTTATGATATCGTTTGCTTGAAATCAACGTTGGAACTCGGGATACCGCTGCTGATGAAATGTTGTAAAAAAAAATGGCGCTAAAAATAGACTCTTTAACTAAGTGGAACAATTGCATCCCATTGGCTGTTTATTAATAAATTTGGTAAAAATAGCTAGAAACACGTATTAGAATATGGATTATTTGCATATTTCCCCATCATTCGTCACTAGAATTCCATATTTGGATGTAAACAAGAAGCACTATATTTCGAGATTCTAACCAAATATTTCTGGTTTTTTTCATAGATTGATCGATCTATTAGGATGTAAATGTGACTGTTTCTGTTTAAACACGAAAGAACCACTTGACCAATCATAGTCACACATATATAAAGTCATTTTATTCCATTTTTAACAACAAATCTTTCATTTTCGTTGACGCGTTCCATGGCATTTATGGACATGTCAAAATATTGACATAATTAATAAATACATTTTAGAAATAAAAAGGACTGCATTATAATGTATGATCTTGTCATGCAGAGAATGGTGAAAGATTATGTTAAATTCACTCTAGATTAACATGGCATAGCATAAGGCTACATATTTAGTTCATGTCAAGCATTTACACACACCCCCCCCCCCCCTTTTTTTCATTTTCAGTCTGTTTTCCTGAAATACTTATTGATGTGTGTACATGCTATTTTTCAGTGCCAATGGTATTGACAACCTCCAGTTTTAGTTAGTTTTAGATCATTGTAGATAGATATATATATATACAGACTGGACATGGGATGTTTATTTTTTTTTTAACAAGAGTCTGAAGATACCAAAGGGGCAAAGTTACAGATTCTATTAAATGAAATGGATGTTTATTTTCTGTTAGTTTCAGATTCTATGAGTATAAATGCAAAGTTTCCTGTGATGTTTATTGGTTGAATATTTGAATAAATAAAAATAAGAATATATGATAAGTCTTATATATATATTCATACAGGTTTGAAAATCAATATATATATATATATGGTTTTTTTCTTCTAAAATATCCATGAAGTAAAAAAAATGGACCAGCATTCCAATTATTTTTAAAGTACATCATCAAACAAATGCCATGAGTTTTCAAGACACCTTGCGTCATAAATTATAATAAAGTCATTCAGAAAAGAACTTTTTGATTGTGTAATTTGTGTAATTTGTGAAACTTCATCTGAAAGTCAAAAGGTTTATTTCAATTTCAATTGAAAACCAGGACTTATCTTAAACATTTCAAGAATGAATTAAATTTCTGTAAAGAATTTGGCTCAGAAGATAAATTATATTGTGGTACATATTGTTATAACAGTTGTAACACATTTTCTAGGTCAGAAAGTGGAGCTGAAACAAGATCTCAAACTTTTCAATTTCTTATAGATATATTGAACCAGAACCAAGTTGTTGAACAAGTTTCTACAGACATTTAGACCTGTATACACTCCAACATATTGTTGAATTTGTTATTCATGCTTTTTTTTAGATGAAAAGGTACTTATGTTGCCTGTTGTTTATGAGAAATATAATTATCTTTTATCTATGAATATTAATGCCGAAATTTATAAATTTTCTTTTACAGAAAAGAATTTTTCAAAATGTGCCCATTTATTAACTTTTTTCCAATCATTGGAACAAATAAAATAATTTTTTTAACTTCAATTTTAAACAATATTAACCAATACTTGGTTATTTTGCCAACAGAAAACATATTCATTCTATTCTAGTCATTTAATTTACTTAGTGAAATTTGGAATTCTGGTTTGTCCTTTCATGTGAATGCAAGTATGCTGTATGTGTCTTAAAATTATGTGAATGGTAGTCATTCAATATGCTCTTTTATGTGAATGCTAGTTATTCTGTATGTGTCTTTTATGTGAATGCTAGTCATTTTGTGTCTGTCTTTTATGTGAATGCTATAATCATTCTGTTTGTGAATGTCATGGTGGAAAAATTATTGCAATCTAAGTATCCATATTTGTAAAAGCTGGTAATTTTGTGAATGTCCTGGAGAAAGAATTATTGCAAACTAAGTACCCATATTTGTAAATGCTGGTCATTTTGTGAATGTCCCGGAGAAAGAATTATTGCAACCTAAGTACTCATTTTGTAAATGCTGGTCATTTTGTGAATGTCAATGGGAAAGAATTGTTACAACTTGACCACTCATATATGTTATAAAAGCTAGTTTGTAGTTGTGTCAAACACATGAATATTCCAAATACATTGATATTTACATTGTGAGATAAACATGAAACTTGGTAGCTTTCATTCAGATAATAAAATTTCCTAATTTCAAGAAAAATATTTGCTTACACTGATTTTTTTTTAATTTGCCTTGATATAATAGGAAGGGTTAAGATATCTGAATACAATTTGTTATGCCCCTTTGTGTCTCAAGGTTTCCCTTTTTTTTTAGATTTTAAAAAAATTATTAATTTTTTTACATGTTTTTTTTTTTATAATATTTTCATATTTTTTCAATTCGCTTAATTTTTGTTTACATGCTTTTATTTTTTCCACACATTTATTTCTTTCTATTTATCTTGTACCTGTTGTATTGAAATTAAATTAAATTGAAATTATTAATTGTTGTACATTCCCTGTGCAAGTCTAGTATCATAGTCATAGATGATTTTTTTTTTAATTTAAAGTGATAATAAATAGTAATTCCCCAGTCTAAATTACAAAATGCACAATGTCTAAAACAATATTGCAATACAAATAATTCAATTAAACTGAAAAATACGGTATTAATACAAGAAAATTAAAAAAAAGACATAGACACCCATTTCCCAAATGAAATATACTCTTTCGGATGTACGCTTAGGTGTCGTTTATTGTTGATGTTAAGGAACACCACCGATGTGTTCCGAAAGACAATGAATTTCGATGTTTGGCAAATGGTCGATCCGATCAAGGTGGGTGTAGGGCTAAGTGGAACAATTGCATCCCACAAGACATTGACACTAGTTGTCTGTATGACAATGATCCTAGATGATTTCCTCAGGCAATGTATGTTACAGAAAGCCATCATATTGTTTTAATTAAATTTTCTCTTTTAAATAGAACCACCTTGACATTTGTTTTGAAATTGAGTCCACTTCAAGTAGCAAAATTCGATGTTTGTGCACAATATAAATAAAAACTGAAGTGATACAATAAATTTCTATTTATCCATAGACATCTTCCGTATATTTTAATTGATTTCAAGCATACATATTTATTGTAAACCGACGTATTTTAAGCGAAGGGTTGAACGTCATTTTTCATAAAAAATGAAGCGAAAGTCACGTGACTGGGACTTGACTTTGGAGCTCTCCTGTCACGCTGGCTGTCCTACTGTTACTAGATTTGAATCAATATTTTTATTGAACTACTTGATAATGCAAATACCACATGTTCAATCTTTAAAAAAAATAATTCCACAACCCATAATATACTCGTTTTATTCTTGTAATTCAACATTTCATTGACAAAAATAAACTTTTCAAAAGAAAATATTATTTATAACCACGAGACTATATATATAGCTACATGACCCCTCGATGACCCGAATGTTATTCTCTTATCCAAACATATCCGGGTATTTAATAATAACACTTTTTTTTAGCAATCAATTTTAATCGTTTCATTTATATAAATCGTTATTCAATAATTCGTCTATTTTATTAACAAAAATAAACTATTGTAAAGAAAATATTACTTATTAGCAAAGTGTATGAATGGATCAGAGACTATATTATGTAACCTTGTACATGTCAATAAAAAAAAATGTCGGATGTAAAAATACGGATGAAAACACATAAATTGACGCTACATTGTAGGAATAATGACATTCTTTTCTTAAGAAAGGATAAATACAGCAAGCAAGCTTGTTATACATTTAAAATTCACCCCGAGATCAAAATATTACTAAAACCAGGATGTCAACAAACAACATGCATAACCAACAAAACACGTGTCACGTGACGCTATCAAAAAAAAATATCGTTAACTAATGAAATAGAAAATTGAAGAACAACTTTTTAAAATATTTTATTGAATAAAAATACAATAATGAATGGAGTATGTGATCTGAGCTCTTCCTGTCCAAAAATTTGTAGAAGAATATTCGATTATTACCATCGGTTTTCGTCCTATTATCGATTTTCAGATATAGCGATTAACAGTGTTAACCCTCCATTCATATGACGATTGGAATTTTCAAAGAATGGCTAGTTAAATATTTCTTTGTGCATAAGATTGTTTTTAAAGCCATTCTTGTATTTTAATATACTCTCGATTACCTGGCAACTTTTGTTGTCAGTAAAATGGCGGCATCTGTTTCCGTGGCAAATAAAAACAAGGCCGATATACGGGATGGAAACTAATATAAAATCCGGAAATGGCTGGTTTTACAATTTCATGGTTCTGGCCATCTACCAAATCATACTACATCTAAATAAAATAACAGAATGTTTGAAAATTACCACTTTCAAAATTGTGTTTACTTTTGATGTTTTTTTTAGTGCTGAAACCACAATGCACTGCAAAGTGACATGTATTTTATATAAGAAACAGGCACATTTCAGTCGGCTCATTTGTTTACAAATACGATCAGTGACCCCATGATAGTTACATGACAGGTAGAGCAGGTGTCTGAGAGGCAGACGACATAGTTAAATTTTATATAGCCGTTCTAGATTTTTTTCCAGCTACTTTATAAATGAAGTACATTTTTGGCATCACAAAAAGTATGGTTCAGTAGGTAGGTTCACTGTTTTTGGTATTTACGTCTTTAAAAGTAAACTTTATCATTTTTTACAGATGTCAGCTTTCGTATTGTTTATGTTTCATAAATAGAAACCGGAAGACACGTCAAAAATAATGCGTGCGCAGTGGAAATCAAAATAAAATGGATACCACGAAAACACATACCGTGACGATAGCATCGTGTTATCGGTTTTCGTGCTATTATCGATTTTCAGATATAGCGATTAACATTGTTAACCCTTCATTCATATGACGATTGGAATTTTCAAAGAATGCCTAGTTAAATATTTCTTTGTACATAAGATTGTTTTTAAAGCCATTCTTGTATTTTAATATACTCTCGATTATCTGGCAACTTTTGCTGTCAGTAAAATGGCGTCATCTGTTTTCTTTTGAAGTAAAAACAGGGCCGACATACGGGATGGAAACGAATATAAAATCCGGAAATGGCTGGTTTTAAAATTTCATGGTTCTGGTCATCTACCAAATCATACTACATCTAAATAAAATAGCAGAATGTTTGAAAATGACCACTTTCAAAATTGTGTTTACTTTTGATGTTTTTCTTAGTGCTGAAACCACAATGCACTGCAAAGTGACATGTATTTTATATAAGAAACAGGCACATTTCAGTCAGCTCTTTTGTTTACAAGTACGATCAGTGACCCCATGACAATTACATGACAGGAAGAGCCGGTGCCTGAGAGGCAGACGACATAGTTCAATTTTATATAGCCCTTCTGGATTTTTTTCCAGCTACTTTATAAATGAAGTAAATTTTTAGCATTACAAAAAGTATGGTTCAGTAGGTCGGTTTTTGGTACTTACGTCTTTAAATAAGGGTAATAACAAAATTACCGAACTCTGAACAATCTTACAAAGGGAAAGTCAAAACTCACAATTATACAAACAGACAAAATCAGTCAACAACCGGAAAACTGTGAAAACCGTAATGACCCTGACTTGGTACAGGCATTTCTAAAGAAATGGTGGGTTGAATCAGATTTTAAGGCACCAAACCTCCCGCTCTCATTACGGTTCAAAGGTTCCGGCTGTCACTGTAACAGTATTTAAATACAGGAACAAAACAGGCAAAACAGTTGTCAAAGCAGTACCATATTCGGTGACGTAAATGTCAAAAATATTTTTACGTCACACATTGACAAAAAAAAACATCCTTGACATTTTTGACTTCTTATCTTTATACATTTTCACTATATGAAAATGCATCGCTTATAATTTTTTCTGCAGAGACGGAATATATTTCGACAAGATCTTGGTATCGGAATATAAACTTTTTAAGAGATCGAATAAGGCGAATCTTTTTATAGCCCTGGTCCAGTAGCCTGTTTCTCAGATGAAGATGACGTTTCAGGAAATCAGAATAATTGCTACTGGCCCTTGCATAGCGAATCAATTGCGAGATGTAAATACCATATGCAGGAGAAGCTGGTATATTGCTGCACATGTTTGGAAAATTTATGATTTTAAAATTGAAGTCGTCCCGCTTATCACAAATTTTAGTGCTGAGTTGACCACTGTCGTCAAATTCGAGGTATAAGTCCAAAAATGATGCGGACGAAGCTGTATCGGTGGTCTCTTTAACTTCCAGCTCTGGAGGATATATCAATGGAAGAAATTCTGCAAATCTAGAATTATTGATAGATAAAACGTCATCAATATACCTGTATGTGAAATTAAAGGCTCTAGCCTCATGAATCTTCTTATCTTTTACAAGCTTTTGAAGAAACTCCGACTCATATGAGTATAAAAACTTTAACATCTTTCATGAATTTATTACACAATCACTTTTTGCAGATTTACGTTTTGTTTCTATATACTTATGGCAAAACAAACAAATCGGAGAAAACGATCCGTCTTTAATGAGATACATTTACAAAAGATTTTTTTCGCCATTGAAGAACTACGAAATTATGTGAAAAAAAAGAATGGACATCGGAACAATGCCATGAATTCGTAAAAAAATAAAAATAGGCCTATGCTACGGAGCAAAATTGTTTTAATGCTATTATTTATAAGATCGCACTTTGTAATCGATCATTCATGCACTACAATAAAGCTACACATAAGCTCTGCTTCTTAGCTAAAAGCACAGAAAGTTACAGGGTAGGAAGCCATAAAATTGAGAGGATTATGTAAACATATAATTTGTAATAGTTTTCATTTGACAATTACAGACGATGCATATTATAAATACTTTTAAAGTTTATTATACAAAACTTCAGGGTACATCTCTTACGTAATATAATAATTTGTTTATGGAAATACAATATTCTTACTTGCCAACAGTAAAAAGATTAATCTGTTTTCATAACGGTTATTTCTGATTTGAACAAAGCGTAACATATAATATGTCTGCATAAAGAAAACATTTTTTGTTTATTTTAATAACGTCTTTCGAACTGGCAGACCCTTCTGATTAATCTCAGAATAGTCCTAAAAAATATGATTGTTGTTTTTATAAGGAAAAATTGCATATGAATGTTTTTTGTCTATTTTGCTTTCTGGGGTTTGCAAGAAGAATTTTCTACCCTGCTCTGTTCACCCTGCTTTACTTCATAATTTTGGTTGTTGCTATATCATTCTGATGATGCACAAAAAAAATCAAGATAAAAATGAACAATCCAATATAACTTACGATCAATGTTAATCTTAAGATTTTTTTGTGAAAATAGCCCCAGAATCATTGCTGCATCAGACGCGGATCCCAGGCTCTTGTTTGCCAATTTTTACCCAATTTATACACAAATTTTACTAAATTGTCGAACACCCCCTTGATCCGCCAGTGTGCATTAATATGCACCCATTCCTAATGTATACTTGATCAGGGTCGTGTATTTTGATCACCTATTAGAACCTTTAAAATGTGTATTGCATCTCCTATTCTAGTCACAGGTACCGTTAAATGGTCACAAAATGTGTATTGCGTTTCTGATTATTGCCAAAGATTGTAACACATGTATTCAAGTATTCGGTCAGAGTCCCGTCGACCGGATGTAAAATGACACTTGTATATTCTGCCTGGCATTATTAGGTACCCTGCTGAGTGAACCGGTGTGAATGTACCTGTCGTTTTCAGAATGAAAATACAAATAAGTAAACCCGCCTTTCACTTCTTATTTCAGGAATTATTTGCCTTAATTTATTGAAGAATAAAATATTTCAAATTAAAATATGGTCTCTCGCTTCTGAAAATACATGAAAAATATAAGAAATATATTTTCTGCATAATATTTTACGTTTCGCTCATCAAAAATGACAAACAAACAAAAAAAGGAAAAGAAATTAACATTTTTAAATCACTAAAGGCCAATAAAAGGCATCAATCAGCCTGTAAAATAAATAAACATAAATTATAATGTTGAATCTCCGTGAAAATATTAAACGTTTACATTTAAATCAACATCAAATATACATAAATATGAGTGCATAGTTCTAGGACCTGAAAAACAAAATCAAGAAATCAAATATACATAACTTTACTGTAAAATACACAACGATTGATGGATTATTGTGTATTGAATAGCTAAAGTTATTATCATCCAGAATGGTACAAATAAATAAACAATAATATAATACTATTATAGATTGTTTTTATATTTATCAGGGAATTATATAAACATTAAAAAAAAAAATTCCTGTATTTATTGATCAATCTAATTAACTGACAAAATAGTGTTTACATGTAAATTGCATATTTCTGTTGGATCGGACAAGGCCGCGTATGTTACGGCGTTTACATAGGGATATGATTATTTGTTTTATATCATAAACAAAAATATTTATTGTTCATTAAGGTGCCTCATTACAATAATCAGAACTCTTAAAGAACAATAACTTTAACGCTGTACATACGCAATCCTGTGCTATAAAACAAGACATAAATAGCTTAATAGAGACCGATAGTTTAATATATACTTAATTCATTTTTTAGTAAATAGTCTCAGCATAGGTAATACAAGGTTAATGTATTTCTCGCATGATAATCAAAAACAAGTAATAGTGAAGTGACAACAATATACGTATTCTGTACGTGTATCACACTTTGCTAATATTTTAATACATTTAAAGTCACATTTCTTAATAAACATCGCATTAAGTTAAAATACGACATGGAAATCAAATACGCAACAATTGATGGATTATTGTGTATTGAATACACTAAATTTATTAAGGGCCAGACTAGTATAGCATAAATAATAATAATAATAAATAAATAAATAAATACATATAGATTCACGATAATATAATACTATAGATCGTCATATTCAATGAGATAGTGACGACTACAGTATTACGTAATCTTTCTACTCAGCGGGTGATTTAGATGACCGTGCGATTTAACTGGTAAAATGCAAATATAAAAGGAAAAACGCTAAAATGCCACGACAATGCAAATTTAAAAGGAAAAACGCTAAAATGCCACAACAATGCAAATTTAAAAGGAAAAACGCTAAAATGCCACGACAATGCAAATATAAAAGGAAAAACGCTAAAATGCCACGACAATGCAAATATAAAAGGAAAAACGCTAAAATGCCACGACAATGCAAATTTAAAAGGAAAAACGCTAAAATGCCACGACAATGCAATTTTAAAAGGAAAAACGCTAAAATGCCACGACAATGCAAATTTAAAAGGGAAAACGCTAAAATGCCACGACAATGCAAATTTAAAAGGTAAAACGCTAAAATGCCACGACAATGCAAATTTAAAAGGTAAAACGCAAATATAACAAGACAATTCACTAATTTAACTGGTAAACGCTAATATAACTGGTAATCTTTAATTATTTGCATTTTACCGGGCATATTTGCATTTTCTATTTCCTAGTGTAGGTGGAGGACCATTAAGAAGGACTTCAGGCAACTTTTGAAATTGCAATCTTCATATAAACATAATATTTATACAAAAGACTTTTATTAAAAACATGTTAAAACTGTCACCACAATTTTATATCTACACTTTTCAGTTCAACCATACAGTTTCAGAGTTCACCAATCTATTTCATCTTTCCCCCTTAACATTCTGTAGCAAAAAACAAGCTTTCCTGCTTTTTAACAAGACCAAGTCTATTTCTTAATTTTGACTGAATCATGCCAAAGTTTGAGAAGATTCTCTCAATAGCAACCGAACATGATGGCATTTCTAACAATAGCTGATTGTTTTGCCAGGTTGTATACATGTAATCTAATATCCTAAGGGCATTTCCTTTATGCTATAGTATAATAATGACTGACTTTTTTAATTTGTTTTTACAAACTAATTAACACATCTTCAATAACCTGTAGAAATCAATAAGTCCAGTTCAGTTTGTAAAGACAAACAATAAACATGTCAAAAGCAGGTCAGAATATGGTTTTAATCACTAAACAAAGGAGGTACAAAGTGAGGATTACAAGTAAAGAATAATTTTCTTAATATTTCTATTAAAATCAATATTTTTTTTTTAACAAATATCAATTTTCCAATATCAATTTTATATATCTGTACATTAACACTATCCATTAAATCTTTTTTCCTGTAAGGCCAATATACAGGTAATTATATTTGTATCCATTAAAGATTTTTTATATGCAATTTTGGCCACACATGCAAAACATAAATATCAATTTAGAAGTTTCCTGTACCATTATATTTGCAAATTAAGAATCAATCTTATTTCCCTGTATTTCCCGCTTTTTTGCCAACCCTGCCTGTGGTGGCCATGTTTGTTAGCGAATCGGGACGAAATAAGCAATCTTTATAGAGGACCTTCCATAGATGCTTCCTACCAAGTTTCGGTTCATTTGCCCAAGCGGTTTCAGAGGAGAAGATTTTTAAAAATCGGCCAATCAGAAACAAGAATTGCCTGTGGTGGCCATGTTTGTTAACGGATCAGGACGAAATGAGCAATCTTTATAGAGGACCTTCCATAGATGCTTCCTACCAAGTTTCGGTTCATTTGGCCAAGCGGTTTCAGAGGAGAAGATTTAAAAAAATCGGCCAATCAGAAACAAGAATTGCCTGTGGTGGCCATGTTTGTTAATGGATTGGGACAAAATTAGCAATCTTTATAGAGGACCTTCCATAGATGCTACCTACCAAATGTCAGTTCATTTGGGAAAGCGGTTTCAGAGGAAAAGATTTTTTAGAAATCAACCAATCAAAAACAAGAATGGTCTGTGGTGGCCATGTTTGTTAACGGATCAGAACTAAATGAGCAATCTTTATAGAGAACCATCCAAGGATGCTTCCTACCAAGTTTTGATTCATTTGGCAAAGCGGTTTCAGAGGAGAAGATTTTTTAGAAATCAACCAATCAGTAACAAGAATGGCCTGTGGCGGTCATGTTTGTAAACAGATCGGGACGAAATGAGCAATCTTTATAGAGGACCTTCCATAGATGCTTCCTACCAAGTTTCGGTTCATTTGCCCAAGCGGTTTCAGAGGAGAAGATTTTAAAAATCGGCCAATCAGAAACAAGAATTGCCTGTGGTGGCCATGCTTGTTAATGGATTGGGACAAAATGAGCAATCTTTATAAAGGACCTTCCATAGATGCTTCCTACCAAGTTTCAGTTCATTTGGCTGAGGGGTTTTAGAGGAGAAGATTAAAATGTGAAAAGTTAAAGACCGACGGACGCCAAGTGATGGCAAAAGCTCACATTGCCTTTGGCAAGGTGAGCTAAAAATGATTCCACTGATAAGGTCTTAAGTTTTCTAATCCAGAAGAGAGGATCAATGAGAAAAAGTAATATCCTCTCTTCTGGATTAAAAAACTTAAGACCTTATCACCGAATGGAATCAATGAGAAAAAGTAATATCCTCTCTTGACTCCTATTCGTGTTGGTCTCCTCCAGTCGTATTAGGACATACAGTTTGCTCTATTGGCCCAAAGTATATATTCCACAATGTGGCGGGCCGTTTTCAACAATATTTTGCCAGTGCTATTTGATACATTTACCAATAATGTCTCATTTTTAGCTCACCTGACCCAAAGGGTCATGTGAGCTATTCTCATCACTTGGCGTCCGTCGTCGTCGTCCGTCCGTCGTCCGTCGTACGTCGTAAACTTTTTCAAAAATCTTCTCCTCTGAAAGTACTAGACCAATGGAAACCAAACTTGGTCTGAATCATTACTAGGGTATCTAGTTTCAAAATTGTGTCCGGTGATGCCGTGCACCAACCAACATGGCCGCTGTTACTAAAAATAGAACATATGGTAAAATTGCAGGTTTTTGGTAATATCTCAAAAACCGTTAGTAATATCAAAAATCTGACATGGGGTAAAAATGATCAGCACATCAAGATCTACCTACCCTGCAATTTTGAAGTAAATCTGATTACCCATCTTGGAGTTATTGCCCTTTTTTCATCAAATTTGTAAAATTTTAATGCTTTTCGTCTTATATTTCAAAAACTATAAGAGATAAAGGTTAACTTTAAATTGCAAAAATGTGCGGCATATTAAGATCTACCTACCCTGCAATTTTGAAGTAAATCCCATTACTCATTTTGGAGTTATTTCCCTTTTTTCATCAAATTTTCAAAATTTTAATACTTTTCGTCCTTTATTTCAAAAACTATAACAGACAGATGGTAAGTTGAAACTGCAAACATGCTCAGCATGTCAAGATCTACCTACCCTGCAATTTTGAAGTAAATTTGATTACCCATCTTGGAGTTATTGCCCCTTTTTCATCAATTTTTTTTTTCCTTTTAATACTTTTCGTCTTATATTTCAAAAACTATTTAGAGATAGATGTTAAGTTTATTGCAAAAATGTGCAGCATATCAAGATCTACCTACCCTGCAATTTTGAAGTAAATCCCATTACCCATTTTGACCGATTATGCAAATTAGAAAAAAGGGGGGATGAAATTAAAAAAAAATCTTCTCCTCTGAAACTACTGAACCAATCTCAACCAAACTTTGCTGAAATGATCCTTAGGTGGTCCCCTTTCAAAATTGTGTCCATTAGCCCCGTCCTGTATCCAAGATGGCCGCCATTACTAAAAATAGAAATTTCTTCAAATGGTCAAAACTGCTCTATTTTAAGCCAGAAAGTGCCCAAATTTGAACTGTATAAGCATAATGATGAACTTTTTAACATATATTACGGGATTTTTTTATGAACTTTGAACTTTTACCGATTTTGACCGATTATGAAATTTAAAAAAAGGGGGGATGAAATTAAAAAAAAAATCTTCTCCTCTGAAACTACTGAGCCAATCTCAACCAAACTTTGCTGAGATGATCCTTAGGTGGTCCCCTTTCAAAATTGTGTCCGTCAGCGCCGTCCTGTATCCAAGATGGCCACCATTACTAAAAATAGAAATTTCTTCAAATGGCCAAAACTGTTCTATTTTAAGCCAGAAAGTGCCCAAATTTGAACTGTATAAGCATAATGATGAGCTTTTTAACATATATTACGGATTTTTTATGAACTTTGAACTTTTACCGATTTTGACCGATTATGAAATTTAAAAAAAGGGGGGATGAAATTAAAAAAAAATCTTCTCCTCTGAAACTACTGAGCCAATTTCAACCAAACTTTGCTGAGATGATCCTTAGGTGGTCCCCTTTTAAAATTGTGTCCGTCAGCGCCGTCCTATATCCAAGATGGCCACCATTATTAAAAATAGAAATTTCTTCAAATGGCCAAAACTGCTCTATTTTAAGCCAGAAAGTGCTCAAATTTGAACTGTATAAGCATAATGATGATCTTTTTAACATATATTACGGATTTTTTATGAACTTTGAACTTTTACCGATTTTGACCGATTATGCAAATTAGAAAAAGGGGGGATGGAATTAAAAAAAAATCTTCTCCTCTGAAACTACTGAGTCAATCTCAACCAAACTTTGCTGAAATGATCCTTAGGTGGTCCCCTTTCAAAATTGTGTCCGTCAGCGCCGTCCTGTATCCAAGATGGCCACCATTACTAAAAATAGAAATTTCTTCAAATGGCCAAAACTGCTCTATTTTAAGCCAGAAAGTGCCCAAATTTGAACTGTATAAGCATAATGATGAGCTTTTTAACATATATTACGGGATTTTTTATGAACTTTGAACTTTTACCGAGTTTGACCGATTATGCAAATTAGAAAAAAGGGGGGATGAAATTAAAAAAATCTTCTTCTCTGAAACTACAGAGCCAATCTCAACCAAACTTTGCTGAAATGATTCTTGGGTGGTCCTCTTCCAAAATTGTGTCCAGCATTTCAGAACACCGACCAAGATGGCCGCCACAGCCGAACTTAATTTAACATAGGACCCTATGGGAAATTCCCATAAAAATCTTTTTGTCTGAAACCATTTGCTCAATAAGAACAAAATTTTGATGAAATAGTCATTGAATGGTTCTCTTCCAAAAATGTGTCTGGCGGTTCGACCCTTCGATCAATTTTTATTTACCTGCAATTTTGAAGTAAATCCGATTACCCATCTTGGAGTTCTTGCCCTTTTTTCATCAAATTTATAAAAATGACGAAGGCTACAATTGTTAATTTTTTTTACCGAAGTTATCAAGTTTTATTGACTGATGTTATTATTATACCCAGGTGAGCTATACAGGCTCCTGGGAGCCTCTAGTTATATTTATTTTTATTTCTAATTTAACATTTATTTAAATGTGTAGCCCTATTGTATATTTATATTATTGTTATTGTACTTTTATTAATTTATATGTAGGATTTCCATTCTTTTATGCATGTAGTTTCATATGTGCATCTTCTGGTTCTTTTGTGCCGTACATGGACCGTCAAAAACTTTTTTTTTGAAATTTGAAAAGTCGCTTTATTGTTTCGAGATTTTATTTAATTAGACATTGATAAAGTCCCTCGGTGGGACGAAAATTTTGTCATTCAACGAAGTGTTTAATTCTTTATCACTTTGTTTTGTGTACTTGGTGTTGTTTTACAAACCACTTTAGACGTTTATAATTGTTTTACTTGTACAGTATCGTTATACCGTAACGATCCAACACCCTGTAAGATTGATCGTTGACTGGTTTTTCAGATGTTGTATATATATAATTTTCAGACGTATATAATATTTAGTATTAACCTAGTATCCTTAGTAACTTTCAGATCCAGTGGGACAGATATATTGTATGGTTGTCACTTGCTTCTAGACGTTTGTATAATATACTTTATTTACTGTGACTGTATAATGAATTCTTCATTATCTTATACAATATATTAAAAATTGCTGAGTTAGATTGCTGTCAAATTATAATATTAAGTATATATGTACCATCTACACACGCTTATACACATGTCTTGCGTCTATCCCTAGATTTACCTTACGAGAAAAGGTAACACTAGGATTATTGAAGCTCCTTTTTTAGGGAGTGGATGTGGTCGAGGGCGCTGGACGTAAGGCTAAGCGAATGGTGCTGCAGTGTATCAATGGTGTGGGTTCAAATCCCGTCGAGGGAAGAACAAAAATTTGACAGCTCTAAAATCTAATTCTAACACTGTTTGGTTTAATTTTCAGACGTATATATATATATACGTCTGAAAATTAAACCAAACAGTGTTAGAATTAATATACGTCTGAAAATTAAACCAAACAGTGTTAGAATTCGATTTTAGAGCTGTCAAATTTTTGTTCTTCCCTCGACGGGATTTGAACCCACACCATTGTTACACTGCAGCACCATTCGCTTAGCCTTACGTCCAGCGCCCTAGACCACTCGACTACATCCACTCCCTAAAAAAGGAGCTTCAATAGTCGTAGTGTTACCTTGTCTCGTAAGGCAAATCTAGGGATAGGCGTAAGACATGTGTATAAGCGTGTGTAGATGGTACATATATACTTAATATTATAATTTGACAGCAATCTAACTCAGCAATTTTTAATATATTGGATAGGATAATGAAGAATTATTCATTATACAGTCACAGGAAATAAAGTATATTATACAAACGTCTAGAAGCAAGTGACAACCATACAATATATCTGTCCCACTGGATCTCAAAGTTACTTTAAAGGATACTAGGTTAATACTAAATATTATATACGTCTGAAAATTAAACCAAACAGTGTTAGAATTAGATTTTAGAGCTGTCAAATTTTTGTTCTTCCCTCGACGGGATTTGAACCCACACCATTGTTACACTGCAGCACCATTCGCTTAGCCTTACGTCCAGCGCCCTAGACCACTCGACTACATCCACTCCCTAAAAAAGGAGCTTCAATAGTCGTAGTGTTACCTTGTCTCGTAAGGCAAATCTAGGGATAGGCGTAAGACATGTGTATAAGCGTGTGTAGATGGTACATATATACTTAATATTATAATTTGACAGCAATCTAACTCAGCAATTTTTAATATATTGGATAGGATAATGAAGAATTATTCATTATACAGTCACAGGAAATAAAGTATATTATACAAACGTCTAGAAGCAAGTGACAACCATACAATATATCTGTCCCACTGGATCTCAAAGTTACTTTAAAGGATACTAGGTTAATACTAAATATTATATACGTCTGAAAATTAAACCAAACAGTGTTAGAATTAGATTTTAGAGCTGTCAAATTTTTGTTCTTCCCTCGACGGGATTTGAACCCACACCATTGTTACACTGCAGCACCATTCGCTTAGCCTTACGTCCAGCGCCCTAGACCACTCGACTACATCCACTCCCTAAAAAAGGAGCTTCAATAGTCGTAGTGTTACCTTGTCTCGTAAGGCAAATCTAGGGATAGGCGTAAGACATGTGTATAAGCGTGTGTAGATGGTACATATATACTTAATATTATAATTTGACAGCAATCTAACTCAGCAATTTTTAATATATTGGATAGGATAATGAAGAATTATTCATTATACAGTCACAGGAAATAAAGTATATTATACAAACGTCTAGAAGCAAGTGACAACCATACAATATATCTGTCCCACTGGATCTCAAAGTTACTTTAAAGGATACTAGGTTAATACTAAATATTATATACGTTAATACTAAATATTATATATATATATATATATATATATATATAATAAATTCAAGAATTTGATTTGGACCATTAAATTCAAATTTTCATTTCGAGGACTGTACCCCTATGATATCTTCAAATTTTTCTGAACAGATGACTATGACAAGATATACAAAAATGTACTTAATGACAATAGCTCACATAATCACAAATACTTCACAGACACTGTTAATTAGAAGAGTTTGAAGATATCAAAGGGGTAATCAGAATCAGTTGTTGTTGGTAAAAACAATTTACTCATGTTCAATAAACATTCATGAGTTAATCTAATGTTCTGTCATTTGTTGTAATGAACATTCATGAGTTAATCTAATGTTCTGTCATTTGTTGTAATGAACATTCATGAGTTAATCTAATGTTCTGTCATTTGCTGTAATGAACATTCATGAGTTAATCTAATGTTCTGTCATTTGTTGTAATGAACATTCATGAGTTAATCTAATGTTCTGTCATTTGCTGTAATGAACATTCATGAGTTAATCTAATGTTCTGTCATTTGCTGTAATGAACATTCATGAGTTAATCTAATGTTCTGTCATTTGCTGTAATGAACATTCATGAGTTAATCTAATGTTCTGTCATTTGTTGTAATGAACATTCATGAGTTAATCTAATGTTCTGTCATTTGTTGTAATGAACATTCATGAGTTAATCTAATGTTCTGTCATTTGCTGTAATGAACATTCATGAGTTAATCTAATGTTCTGTCATTTGTTGTAATGATCATTCATGAGTTAATCTAATGTTCTGTCATTTGTTGTAATGAACATTCATGAGTTAATCTAATGTTCTGTCATTTGCTGTAATGAACATTCATGAGTTAATCTAATGTTCTGTCATTTGCTGTAATGAACATTCATGAGTTAATCTAATGTTCTGTCATTTGTTGTAATGAACATTCATGAGTTAATCTAATGTTCTGTCATTTGTTGTAATGAACATTCATGAGTTAATCTAATGTTCTGTCATTTGCTGTAATGAACATTCATGAGTTAATCTAATGTTCTGTCATTTGTTGTAATGAACATTCATGAGTTAATCTAATGTTCTGTCATTTGCTGTAATGAACATTCATGAGTTAATCTAATGTTCTGTCATTTGCTGTAATGAACATTCATGAGTTAATCTAATGTTCTGTCATTTGCTGTAATGAACATTCATGAGTTAATCTAATGTTCTGTCATTTGTTGTAATGAACATTCATGAGTTAATCTAATGTTCTGTCATTTGTTGTAATGAACATTCATGAGTTAATCTAATGTTCTGTCATTTGCTGTAATGAACATTCATGAGTTAATCTAATGTTCTGTCATTTGTTGTAATGAACATTCATGAGTTAATCTAATGTTCTGTCATTTGTTGTAATGAACATTCATGAGTTAATCTAATGTTCTGTCATTTGCTGTAATGAACATTCATGAGTTAATCTAATGTTCTGTCATTTGCTGTAATGAACATTCATGAGTTAATCTAATGTTCTGTCATTTGTTGTAATGAACATTCATGAGTTAATCTAATGTTCTGTCATTTGTTGTAATGAACATTCATGAGTTAATCTAATGTTCTGTCATTTGTTGTAATGAACATTCATGAGTTAATCTAATGTTCTGTCATTTGTTGTAATGAACATTCATGAGTTAATCTAATGTTCTGTCATTTGCTGTAATGAACATTCATGAGTTAATCTAATGTTCTGTCATTTGCTGTAATGAACATTCATGAGTTAATCTAATGTTGTCATTTGCTGTAATGAACATTCATGAGTTAATCTAATGTTCTGTCATTTGTTGTAATGAACATTCATGAGTTAATCTAATGTTCTGTCATTTGTTGTAATGAACATTCATGAGTTAATCTAATGTTCTGTCATTTGTTGTAATGAACATTCATGAGTTAATCTAATGTTCTGTCATTTGCTGTAATGAACATTCATGAGTTAATCTAATGTTCTGTCATTTGCTGTAATGAACATTCATGAGTTAATCTAATGTTCTGTCATTTGCTGTAATGAACATTCATGAGTTAATCTAATGTTCTGTCATTTGCTGTAATGAACATTCATGAGTTAATCTAATGTTCTGTCATTTGCTGTAATGAACATTCATGAGTTAATCTAATGTTCTGTCATTTGCTGTAATGAACATTCACGAGTTAATCTAATGTTCTGTCATTTGTTGTAATGAACATTCATGAGTTAATCTAATGTTCTGTCATTTGTTGTAATGAACATTCATGAGTTAATCTAATGTTCTGTCATTTGCTGTAATGAACATTCATGAGTTAATCTAATGTTCTGTCATTTGTTGTAATGAACATTCATGAGTTAATCTAATGTTCTGTCATTTGCTGTAATGAACATTCATGAGTTAATCTAATGTTCTGTCATTTGCTGTAATGAACATTCATGAGTTAATCTAATGTTCTGTCATTTGCTGTAATGAACATTCATGAGTTAATCTAATGTTCTGTCATTTGTTGTAATGAACATTCATGAGTTAATCTAATGTTCTGTCATTTGTTGTAATGAACATTCATGAGTTAATCTAATGTTCTGTCATTTGTTGTAATGAACATTCATGAGTTAATCTAATGTTCTGTCATTTGTTGTAATGAACATTCATGAGTTAATCTAATGTTCTGTCATTTGCTGTAATGAACATTCATGAGTTAATCTAATGTTCTGTCATTTGCTGTAATGAATATTCATGAGTTAATCTAATGTTGTCATTTGCTGTAATGAACATTCATGAGTTAATCTAATGTTCTGTCATTTGTTGTAATGAATTTTCATGAGTTAATCTAATGTTCTGTCATTTGTTGTAATGAACATTCATGAGTTAATCTAATGTTCTGTCATTTGCTGTAATGAACATTCATGAGTTAATCTAATGTTCTGTCATTTGCTGTAATGAACATTCATGAGTTAATCTAATGTTCTGTCATTTGCTGTAATGAACATTCATGAGTTAATCTAATGTTCTGTCATTTGTTGTAATGAACATTCATGAGTTAATCTAATGTTCTGTCATTTGTTGTAATGAACATTCATGAGTTAATCTAATGTTCTGTCATTTGCTGTAATGAACATTCATGAGTTAATCTATTGTTCTGTCATTTGCTGTAATGAACATTCATGAGTTAATCTAATGTTCTGTCATTTGTTGTAATGAACATTCATGAGTTAATCTAATGTTCTGTCATTTGTTGTAATGAACATTCATGAGTTAATCTAATGTTCTGTCATTTGTTGTAATGAACATTCATGAGTTAATCTAATGTTCTGTCATTTGTTGTAATGAACATTCATGAGTTAATCTAATGTTCTGTCATTTGTTGTAATGAACATTCATGAGTTAATCTAATGTTCTGTCATTTGTTGTAATGAACATTCATGAGTTAATCTAATGTTCTGTCATTTGTTGTAATGAACATTCATGAGTTAATCTAATGTTCTGTCATTTGTTGTAATGAACATTCATGAGTTAATCTAATGTTCTGTCATTTGTTGTAATGAACATTCATGAGTTAATCTAATGTTCTGTCATTTGTTGTAATGAACATTCATGAGTTAATCTAATGTTCTGTCATTTGTTGTAATGAACATTCATGAGTTAATCTAATGTTCTGTCATTTGTTGTAATGAACATTCATGAGTTAATCTAATGTTCTGTCATTTGTTGTAATGAACATTCATGAGTTAATCTAATGTTCTGTCATTTGTTGTAATGAACATTCATGAGTTAATCTAATGTTCTGTCATTTGTTGTAATGAACATTCATGAGTTAATCTAATGTTCTGTCATTTGTTGTAATGAACATTCATGAGTTAATCTAATGTTCTGTCATTTGTTGTAATGAACATTCATGAGTTAATCTAATGTTCTGTCATTTGTTGTAATGAACATTCATGAGTTAATCTAATGTTCTGTCATTTGTTGTAATGAACATTCATGAGTTAATCTAATGTTCTGTCATTTGTTGTAATGAACATTCATGAGTTAATCTAATGTTCTGTCATTTGTTGTAATGAACATTCATGAGTTAATCTAATGTTCTGTCATTTGTTGTAATGAACATTCATGAGTTAATCTAATGTTCTGTCATTTGTTGTAATGAACATTCATGAGTTAATCTAATGTTCTGTCATTTGTTGTAATGAACATTCATGAGTTAATCTAATGTTCTGTCATTTGTTGTAATGAACATTCATGAGTTAATCTAATGTTCTGTCATTTGCTGTAATGAACATTCATGAGTTAATCTAATGTTCTGTCATTTGCTGTAATGAACATTCATGAGTTAATCTAATGTTCTGTCATTTGTTGTAATGAACATTCATGAGTTAATCTAATGTTCTGTCATTTGCTGTAATGAACATTCATGAGTTAATCTAATGTTCTGTCATTTGTTGTAATGAACATTCATGAGTTAATCTAATGTTCTGTCATTTGTTGTAATGAACATTCATGAGTTAATCTAATGTTCTGTCATTTGTTGTAATGAACATTCATGAGTTAATCTAATGTTCTGTCATTTGCTGTAATGAACATTCATGAGTTAATCTAATGTTCTGTCATTTGTTGTAATGAACATTCATGAGTTAATCTAATGTTCTGTCATTTGTTGTAATGAACATTCATGAGTTAATCTAATGTTCTGTCATTTGCTGTAATGAACATTCATGAGTTAATCTAATGTTCTGTCATTTGCTGTAATGAACATTCATGAGTTAATCTAATGTTCTGTCATTTGTTGTAATGAACATTCATGAGTTAATCTAATGTTCTGTCATTTGTTGTAATGAACATTCATGAGTTAATCTAATGTTCTGTCATTTGTTGTAATGAACATTCATGACTTAATCTAATGTTCTGTCATTTGTTGTAATGAACATTCATGAGTTAATCTAATGTTCTGTCATTTGCTGTAATGAACATTCATGAGTTAATCTAATGTTCTGTCATTTGCTGTAATGAACATTCATGAGTTAATCTAATGTTGTCATTTGCTGTAATGAACATTCATGAGTTAATCTAATGTTCTGTCATTTGTTGTAATGAACATTCATGAGTTAATCTAATGTTCTGTCATTTGTTGTAATGAACATTCATGAGTTAATCTAATGTTCTGTCATTTGCTGTAATGAACATTCATGAGTTAATCTAATGTTCTGTCATTTGCTGTAATGAACATTCATGAGTTAATCTAATGTTCTGTCATTTGCTGTAATGAACATTCATGAGTTAATCTAATGTTCTGTCATTTGCTGTAATGAACATTCATGAGTTAATCTAATGTTCTGTCATTTGCTGTAATGAACATTCATGAGTTAATCTATTGTTCTGTCATTTGTTGTAATGAACATTCATGAGTTAATCTAATGTTCTGTCATTTGTTGTAATGAACATTCATGAGTTAATCTAATGTTCTGTCATTTGTTGTAATGAACATTCATGAGTTAATCTAATGTTCTGTCATTTGTTGTAATGAACATTCATGAGTTAATCTAATGTTCTGTCATTTGTTGTAATGAACATTCATGAGTTAATCTAATGTTCTGTCATTTGTTGTAATGAACATTCATGAGTTAATCTAATGTTCTGTCATTTGTTGTAATGAACATTCATGAGTTAATCTAATGTTCTGTCATTTGTTGTAATGAACATTCATGAGTTAATCTAATGTTCTGTCATTTGCTGTAATGAACATTCATGAGTTAATCTAATGTTCTGTCATTTGCTGTAATGAACATTCATGAGTTAATCTAATGTTCTGTCATTTGCTGTAATGAACATTCATGAGTTAATCTAATGTTCTGTCATTTGTTGTAATGAACATTCATGAGTTAATCTAATGTTCTGTCATTTGCTGTAATGAACATTCATGAGTTAATCTAATGTTCTGTCATTTGCTGTAATGAACATTCATGAGTTAATCTAATGTTCTGTCATTTGCTGTAATGAACATTCATGAGTTAATCTAATGTTCTGTCATTTGTTGTAATGAACATTCATGAGTTAATCTAATGTTCTGTCATTTGTTGTAATGAACATTCATGAGTTAATCTAATGTTCTGTCATTTGCTGTAATGAACATTCATGAGTTAATCTAATGTTCTGTCATTTGTTGTAATGAACATTCATGAGTTAATCTAATGTTCTGTCATTTGTTGTAATGAACATTCATGAGTTAATCTAATGTTCTGTCATTTGCTGTAATGAACATTCATGAGTTAATCTAATGTTCTGTCATTTGCTGTAATGAACATTCATGAGTTAATCTAATGTTCTGTCATTTGTTGTAATGAACATTCATGAGTTAATCTAATGTTCTGTCATTTGTTGTAATGAACATTCATGAGTTAATCTAATGTTCTGTCATTTGTTGTAATGAACATTCATGAGTTAATCTAATGTTCTGTCATTTGCTGTAATGAACATTCATGAGTTAATCTAATGTTCTGTCATTTGCTGTAATGAACATTCATGAGTTAATCTAATGTTGTCATTTGCTGTAATGAACATTCATGAGTTAATCTAATGTTCTGTCATTTGTTGTAATGAACATTCATGAGTTAATCTAATGTTCTGTCATTTGTTGTAATGAACATTCATGAGTTAATCTAATGTTCTGTCATTTGCTGTAATGAACATTCATGAGTTAATCTAATGTTCTGTCATTTGCTGTAATGAACATTCATGAGTTAATCTAATGTTCTGTCATTTGCTGTAATGAACATTCATGAGTTAATCTAATGTTCTGTCATTTGCTGTAATGAACATTCATGAGTTAATCTAATGTTCTGTCATTTGCTGTAATGAACATTCATGAGTTAATCTAATGTTCTGTCATTTGCTGTAATGAACATTCATGAGTTAATCTAATGTTCTGTCATTTGTTGTAATGAACATTCATGAGTTAATCTAATGTTCTGTCATTTGTTGTAATGAACATTCATGAGTTAATCTAATGTTCTGTCATTTGCTGTAATGAACATTCATGAGTTAATCTAATGTTCTGTCATTTGTTGTAATGAACATTCATGAGTTAATCTAATGTTCTGTCATTTGTTGTAATGAACATTCATGAGTTAATCTAATGTTCTGTCATTTGCTGTAATGAACATTCATGAGTTAATCTAATGTTCTGTCATTTGCTGTAATGAACATTCATGAGTTAATCTAATGTTCTGTCATTTGTTGTAATGAACATTCATGAGTTAATCTAATGTTCTGTCATTTGTTGTAATGAACATTCATGAGTTAATCTAATGTTCTGTCATTTGTTGTAATGAACATTCATGAGTTAATCTAATGTTCTGTCATTTGTTGTAATGAACATTCATGAGTTAATCTAATGTTCTGTCATTTGCTGTAATGAACATTCATGAGTTAATCTAATGTTCTGTCATTTGCTGTAATGAATATTCATGAGTTAATCTAATGTTGTCATTTGCTGTAATGAACATTCATGAGTTAATCTAATGTTCTGTCATTTGTTGTAATGAACATTCATGAGTTAATCTAATGTTCTGTCATTTGTTGTAATGAACATTCATGAGTTAATCTAATGTTCTGTCATTTGTTGTAATGAACATTCATGAGTTAATCTAATGTTCTGTCATTTGCTGTAATGAACATTCATGAGTTAATCTAATGTTCTGTCATTTGCTGTAATGAACATTCATGAGTTAATCTAATGTTCTGTCATTTGTTGTAATGAACATTCATGAGTTAATCTAATGTTCTGTCATTTGTTGTAATGAACATTCATGAGTTAATCTAATGTTCTGTCATTTGCTGTAATGAACATTCATGAGTTAATCTATTGTTCTGTCATTTGCTGTAATGAACATTCATGAGTTAATCTATTGTTCTGTCATTTGTTGTAATGAACATTCATGAGTTAATCTAATGTTCTGTCATTTGTTGTAATGAACATTCATGAGTTAATCTAATGTTCTGTCATTTGTTGTAATGAACATTCATGAGTTAATCTAATGTTCTGTCATTTGTTGTAATGAACATTCATGAGTTAATCTAATGTTCTGTCATTTGTTGTAATGAACATTCATGAGTTAATCTAATGTTCTGTCATTTGTTGTAATGAACATTCATGAGTTAATCTAATGTTCTGTCATTTGTTGTAATGAACATTCATGAGTTAATCTAATGTTCTGTCATTTGTTGTAATGAACATTCATGAGTTAATCTAATGTTCTGTCATTTGTTGTAATGAACATTCATGAGTTTATCTAATGTTCTGTCATTTGTTGTAATGAACATTCATGAGTTAATCTAATGTTCTGTCATTTGTTGTAATGAACATTCATGAGTTAATCTAATGTTCTGTCATTTGTTGTAATGAACATTCATGAGTTAATCTAATGTTCTGTCATTTGTTGTAATGAACATTCATGAGTTAATCTAATGTTCTGTCATTTGTTGTAATGAACATTCATGAGTTAATCTAATGTTCTGTCATTTGTTGTAATGAACATTCATGAGTTAATCTAATGTTCTGTCATTTGTTGTAATGAACATTCATGAGTTAATCTAATGTTCTGTCATTTGTTGTAATGAACATTCATGAGTTAATCTAATGTTCTGTCATTTGTTGTAATGAACATTCATGAGTTAATCTAATGTTCTGTCATTTGTTGTAATGAACATTCATGAGTTAATCTAATGTTCTGTCATTTGTTGTAATGAATATTCATGAGTTAATCTAATGTTGTCATTTGTTGTAATGAACATTCATGAGTTAATCTAATGTTCTGTCATTTGTTGTAATGAACATTCATGAGTTAATCTAATGTTCTGTCATTTGTTGTAATGAATATTCATGAGTTAATCTAATGTTGTCATTTGTTGTAATGAACATTCATGAGTTAATCTAATGTTCTGTCATTTGCTGTAATGAACATTCATGAGTTAATCTAATGTTGTCATTTGTTGTAATGAACATTCATGAGTTAATCTAATGTTCTGTCATTTGTTGTAACCTCGTTATGTGATGTCGTAGCCCAATGATGTTGGATTTTTTTAAGATTACTTCATCAATATTCTGTTATCTGGTCGAGTACAACTCCACCCCCCAATTTAAATTCTAGACACCAAATAACATCAAAACAACAAAGATCTCAATATGTAGCTTTATATATCGACAAAGGTTAAAAATATCACTCAACTGCAGGCTATGGGCTGTTTCACATTCCTTTTAGCATATGAGTTATGCTCATTACTGATAATGCATATGTGACTGTAAAATGTAGAACAGCAATAAAAGCTTTACTAAGTTAAGTGTTGAATGGCCTCTCACGTTCTTTACATCCATATCTTTTCTTACTAATTATGGTAACCATGAAAACATCAAAAATGACTTCAATCTGTTATTTTTAAGAAATATTTCCTATAGAAAAGGTATGATTTTATTTCCTTATTGGGAATAATATTGACGAGAAATATTAAAATTGTTATAGTATGAAACATTTTTGTAAAGTTGCAACTAACAACTTCTACTAAAATCAATACAGTGGAAATTGTGCAATCAGACACCTGAGTTTTCTGACATTCTGTGACACCCGACAAAAATTTATGGTCCCCAAGTATTTCTATTAACTAAAATAAAATCTGAGTATTACGACATCCGGTACAATCCGACACATTTCCCTGGTCCCCTGGTGTGTCGGATTAGACAGGTTCTACTGTATTTCTAAAATTATTTCTAAATTAAGTCTTATGAGTTTGTATACTCTGCATATATTTTTTTCTATAAATAAATTGTTAATTATAAATACCAGCAGGTTTGACTTTAGGAATAGCTCCTTGATCAGGCTTGACATCTGAAAGATTAAACAACATTTGTGAAAAAGATATGATAAGGCTTAGGGATGTAAGCATTCCTATGTTAACTATGTCCTGTGTTGACTGGCATATATACGATTTCTGATCTACATGGAAAACATTAACTTTGTAAAGGACATTATGTGATAAAGTTTGTCAGTGACTTGCGACTGGTCGGTGGTTTTCTCCAGGTACTCCGATTTCGTCAGTGGCAGATTCAAGGGTGGGCTTTGGGGGCTTCAGCCCCTCCCCATCAAAAAAGTCAAGCACATATATTAACATACACTTTTCAAGGCTATTTAACGTCACGATATGGCTTTTAATCGAATGGTTTCGATCTGTGTGATGAAAGTAGAACAAAATACAAATTAATTTCTTTGTATTGCTATTGCTCAGACCCTTGAGTTCAGACCTCACTAGACTGCAGAGCAAATGTTGAACAATTCAACCACCAGTGTTTTGAGAGGAGTGTTAAAATATGTGAACCACTAGACATAGAGGTTAAAAAAACCTAGAATATGTGGGAGACACATAATGAGAGATAATGTTGAAGGAGAGGGTGCGGAAGACTACTTTAGGAAGTAAATAACTACTTTTTCTGGACTATGTGCTAAAATATTACTCCATAACTGAGCCCTCCGTCAACAGAGCCTCTGGATCTGCCCCTGTTCCTCCACCAATAAAACTGACCGTCACGATGTAACTGAAATATTGTTGAAAGTGGCGTTAAACACCATAAACCACCCTATATATATATGTGTGACGCTGGAATGGTCGTAAATTTTCCACTTCAATATCAATGAGTGGGAATTTTTTTTAGCTATGAAATATCAAAGGGACATATTTCTACAAACCCATGCAGCTTCTTTACGATTATGGAGTCTCCCAAACCGGCCACTGACAACAGATTTAAAAAATAAATCAAAAGCTACCTTTGAAATCGAACAATGTTGAATTTTTGTGGTATTGTGGCAGCCATTTTGAAAATGGAGACCGGTAGAAATTTTTCGATGTCGGGAATCAATTCAGGTCATCATAATCTACCTACATATGAAATTTCGTTGAAATCGAACGATGTTGAATTTGTGCGGTATTGTGGTGGCCATTTTGAAAATGGCAACCGGTATAAATTTTTCGATATCAGGAATCAATTCGGGACATCATAATCTACCTACATATGAAATATCGTTGAAATCGGACAATGTTGAATTTGTGCGGTATTGTGGTGGCCATTTTGAAAATGGTGACTGGTAGAAATTTTTCAATGTCGGGAATCAATTTGGGACATCATTATCTACCCACATATCAAATTTTGATGATATCGGACAATGTTGAATTTGTGCGACCATTTTAAAAATGGCAACTGCTAGAAATTTTTCAATGTCGGGAATAAATTTGGGACATCATAATCTACCCACATATGAAATGTCGTTGAAATCGAACAATGTTGAATTTGTGCGGTATTGTGGTGGCCATTTTAAAAATGGCGACTGCTAGAAATTTTTCAATGTCGGGAATAAATTCGGGACATCATAATCTACCCACATATCAAATTTAGATGATATCGGACAATGCTGGAATAGTCGTAAATTTTCCACTTCAATATCAATGAGTGGGAATTGTTTTTAGCTATGATATATCAAAGGGACATATTTCTACAAATCCATGCAGCTTCTTTACTGTCAAAACAAATTCTTCTATAATTATGTGTATAATATAGGATGATTAGCATTAGGTGCAGAATTGATTTATGCATGTATATTTGGATTTTAGTTTTATATATGAATGGGTCACCAACAACTGAATAATATATGTTTGGGTATAGTTTTCGTAGTTTGAATTTATGAATGTGTATGATTTTCATACTGAGGGAATATATGAATTCTAACTTTACAACTGTTCAATATTATTTGTATCACACTAATAAATTAATCTAGGCGAATCATGATCCAAGCAATTTATGTGAAGTGAATCTGAAAGGAGATGAGAATCTACAATTGCCAAGACCTGGATTTCCAATGTCGTGGTCTTTTTTTTGTGTTCAGACTTTGGTTTTGTTTTTCTCAGAATTTGGAAACTTGATTTGTCAGGTCCCTTGCAAGATTAATTCTCAGACCTATTACTTGGTACAACTGTGGGGGGGATTCATTATTCATTCATGAACTAGACATGCTAGACAATTCTTTTATTATCATTGATTTAGTTTCTTGGGGTAAATGAACAGGAGACAACTTTGTAAGTCCACTTAAACAACAGTAATTCTAGTCAAAGTGTATAATATTCCTGTCAATTATAAAAAGAAAGCTTAAACAGTGACTTTCATCAATTCCACCAATATCAACAAAATGAATTATTATACCTCAGTATATACTTTCTTAAAGCTTTTTTAAAGAAATAAAAATGCTTATTGTTTCACATTTTTAACACTGAGAACTATTGACCGGTCCATAGTTTCTTACTATTTGACCGGTAACGTCACACTGTTTCGCAGAATTTTAATGCCGTGTCCGGATTGGATAAATGTTTTATTTTTATTCGGAACACTCGGACTTTATCGTCTATTAGCGAAAACTCTTGAAATTTTCAAAATATTTCAAAATTTCAAAAAAAATGCAAAATGTTCACAAGATTTCAAAATTTTCATAAGATTTCAAAAATTTCAGTTTTCATTAAATTTCATAAAATTTCAAAATTAATTTTTTTTTAAAGTTCATAATTTCAAAATTTTCATAAAATTTTAAAATTTCAAAAATTTCAAAAGACTTGTAGTCACCATGTAAATTTATGTTGAAGTCTACTTTCTCAAAAGAATCATTATGAATGACTGGGGAAATAGCATAAAAATGTCAATGAGAATGTTTTTCGGTATAATAAAATATTTATAGACTGTGTATTCGGGAATAGCAAGTTTGTTGTCCCCTCGACCCTGACTATTCACCTCGGCTTCGCCTCGGTCAATAGTCAGTGTCTCGGGGACAATAAATTTGCTATTCCCTCATACCCAGTCAATAAGTATATACTATTACCTCGCATCTTCACTCACCCACTGAAATAATAAAAAAAAAACATGACATGGGATTGGAAATCCAATTCCTGGCTTAAGGCAGATACAAAAATGTGGCGAGGGTATTCCAACCTTCCCCTCTTGTACTGGATCTCCAATGGCAATACATATATAAACAAACGATAAAAAAAACCCATGCAGGTGTAATAATAGTAACTTAAAATTTTAGTTACCTGAAGAATCAGGTGCAACCCAAATATCTGTATCAGATGAACTATCTGAACCACGTTGACTTGTTTTAAATGAACAAGCTGGGATCCTTGAACCTGAGACGATACTCTTATCCCAGGGGTTAAAAAATCTTGGACCACCTCACTAGCTGTTTTAAACTTTATTACAGTTTAAGCTATCAACTTGCTGTGTGATGTATGTTATTTCTCAAGTACTCGCTATTCCAAACCTCCTCGTTACTTCAGGATGAAGAACAATAAAAGTTTGATTCTTATTTCTTTGTGTCAAACTGTAAAGAGTGGTTTTTTGTGTTGGACTTACAAGTCATTGTATAAATATTTATACCCTTTAACACTATAAAATAAAGTGTCTTCTAACTATCCATTTTCCTTTCCTTTCAATATGTCATTCATTAGTGTGATGAACGAAGTATTGAAAGTAAAAGCATATGTATAATAAAAAGAACCCTTTGATTACAGTGTATGTAAAAAGGTGTAATTATTTACAATAGGACATCGGCAAACGAATACGGAAGCAACAAGCCAAAGTAATATTCCAGAAAATCATAGGTCAAAAAACATGGTGATACAGAGATTACACAAAAAGAGACAATAGAAGCAACAAGGACAAAACAAATAAACAGAATTGAACACGAACGCCACAAAAAATAAAGCACTAGCAGTGTGAACTGCAAGGACTTATGGCATCTGTTGTTTGTTTTCATAGAAACTATAGATCAAAAATCAGATTTTCAAAGTGTTTTATTCCATACATTTTTTTTAAATAATTAAAATTAAGTATGAATATAATTTGAAAGCAAAAATGAGCATAAAATTGAATTGTGACTTTTTGTCCTATATGTTATTTGTAATACATGGGGCCAGTCATTTTACAAAATTGTTCATCGTGACTTTTTGTCCTAGTGATAAGCTCCTATGCAAAATTTTATGTTGTGACTTTTTGTCCTATATGTTTTGTCAAAATGCAAAATTTAAACTGTGACTTTTTGTCCTACATTCTCCCAAGCTTGCCTCTGTTATTTCTCAATAATTTAATTAAATAGTGATCAATTAAATTCTGAAATTGAACTAAGTCGTCTTTTTAAGGATTTACCCTATTCTATTCTAGAGAAAGACGTGATCGACTCATAAAGAATTATCATATCCAATTAAATTTTGATATCAGTCAAAAATAGTAATAATAATTTGTATTCTTTTTCATTTTATGGAAATAAATATTAAATGTTGTACATAAACATGTAGTATATTGTCCTGGTCTCAATTTTTGTCCACTTATTCACCTGTTACACAAACCAAGCTTTAATTAAGTGTCATTTAAAGTTTGTTCTTGATTACATGTTTTCACCCATCTTTGAGGGGCAATTTTTGTAATACAAAATTTGTGTATGATTTTGTGGTATTTTCTTTTGAGTGTCATTTAATGTATCAATGACAATTTTCTTCCAATATATGAATTTTGTGATTACGTCATTTAATGAATAAATGACAATTTTCATTCAATGTGTGTTTATTATGTTTTTGCCCTCAAACGGAGCTAGCCTGCGTAGACAAAAAGTTTGTTCTTGATTACCTTGATTACCTTTGATCTCATTTATCCCACTTTTATTTTTTACCTGTGCTATCTATTTTTCAAAAAGTTGGATAAATGGGAATGAACCATAAATAAGACCTTAATTACAAGTTTTATCTGTGGCACAGGTTAACTGATAGTTTATTATCCACAATAAACTTCTGACAGGATTATATTGAAATTATATGATGAAATATATTATATGTCTGTTATAATATCTAGTAATAGTACAAGATGGAATAAATATTGATCATAGTAACAAGACACAACATATTTTATTAAAAAAAAAAAAAAAAAAAAGGAACAAAAAGAATTTATTATGTACTGTATGTTATTGCATGTAATGATCACACTAAAACTGAATTGTAAACACATTAAAAAGAGAAGAGAGAGATAATAGACACATGTACACAAGACAAAATAGATAAACCACTAAAGTCAACAAAACACACAAATGGAACAGTAATTTAAAATTTATAATAGAATGGAAAACATTGTACATGTTGAAGAACAATATATATATATGTGCCTATCTATTTATATTGTTTTACTTTTTTCGTTATAGAGAAAGCACACAGAGATCTTCCTAAATTCGACAGCAGATACAACTACAGTAAATCAGTCTCTCATTTCATTCATCAAACCAACCTCAAAGTACTCTTCCAGCTATCAACATCAGAAAGACATCACCAATGCACTTCTTCATTTCATTGCTGGAGACCTTATGCCATTGTCACTTGTAGACAGTAAACACTTTCAACACCTTGTTGATACCCTAGACCAGCGTTACCAGATTCCTAGCCGAAAACACAAGTCAGCTGTTCTCTTACCAAATGAGTCTACTATCACCCAGAGCAATGTGAAATTATGTCTTCAAAAAGCACCTAGTATTTGTCTTACCATTGACCTATGGTCAAACCATCAGATGAAAGGTTTCCTAGGCATAACAGCACACTTCATCTTAGATTGGTCTACGCACACTGCCATGTTGGCTTGTAAGAGGTTTAAAGGTCGCCATACTGCAGAGAACATCAGACATGAGTATGAAGAGATGGTATCATCATATGAGATAGGCAATAAGATAACAACAATTGTCACAGATAATGCATCCAACATGACTAAAGCCTTCAACTTCTCCTTGCCTGGGTACATTGAGGATGTGTACCAAACCAGTCCTGGTGATGATGTAAGTGATGACACTGATTTAGAACCTGTTGACACCAACCAGAGTACATACTTTGAATGCTTGCCACAACACTCAGCCTGCTATGCACATACGTTACAACTTGTTGTTAAAGATGGTCTTAAAGATGCAGGTAATAATTTGAAAACCATCATAGCCAAAGCATCTACAGTCGTATGCTATGTCAGACAGTCACTCCTTGCAACAGAGATCCTAGAAGTTTTTTTTAAATACAACATCCAACTGTATTAAATAAATTTGCCTCTTTTATTTTCATTTTTCGTATATTATTATGTCCGTTTCCGTACCTTTGACGTCATTATTCAATGACGTCAAAATATGTGTCGCATCCTATTTCATGTATGGGGTGTCTCATGAAGGAAAATACTGTACTAAATTTCTAAATCAATACAGTTTCATATGTAGTATAATTTTATAAATTTTATAAATATAACATTAATATATCTCATAACAAAACAACAAGTTTGGGAAACAGTTTCGTTTCAATAATTTAAATGTTAACATGTAAATAAAACCTTGGTGTGGCCCCATGGCGTCGAAAGTTTTCAAGGCTCAACATTTTGTTTATTTGTTATGGTACAGCCATGGAACATAGGAGTTTGCTGAATCGATCAGGTATTTGTGACGGAATTAACCGTTGTAATATTTTTTTGTTCATGCAGCCGTTTTGAGTATAAAAACAGCATTTAATTTGGTAAAAATACATTTATTATTCCGTATTATACCATTGATTCAGTGAAGCATAATGTTTTGTCGTCCATGTTTTAATCGTTTTTGGGGACTGAAATATATACCCTGTCTGTTTTCCGAATATATGCTGACATTCAAGGTTGAGGAACCAATGAAAATATGTGTAACAAACTAAATTCATAATATATATATATATATGTATATATAATAAATTCAAGAATTTGATTCGGACCATTAAATTCAAATTTTCATTTTGAGGACTGTACCTCTATGATATCTTCAAATTTTTCTGAACAGATGACTATGACAGATATACAAAAATGTACTTAATGACAATAGCTCACATTATCACAAATACTTCACAGACACTGTTAATTAGAAGAGTTTGAAGATATCAAAGGGGTAATCAGAATCAGTTGTTGTTGGTAAAAACAATTTACTTATGTTCAATAAACATTCATGAGTTAATCTAATGTTCTGTCATTTGTTGTAATGAACATTCATGAGTTAATCTAATGTTCTGTCATTTGTTGTAATGAACATGCATGAGTTAATCTAATGTTCTGTCATTTGTTGTAATAAACATTCATGAGTTAATCTAATGTTCTGTCATTTGTTGTAATGAACATTCATGAGTTAATCTAATGTTCTGTCATTTGCTGTAATGAACATTCATGAGTTAATCTATTGTTCTGTCATTTGTTGTAATGAACATTCATGAGTTAATCTAATGTTCTGTCATTTGTTGTAATGAACATTCATGAGGTAATCTAATGTTCTGTCATTTGCTGTAATGAACATTCATGAGTTAATCTAATGTTCTGTCATTTGTTGTAATGAACATTCATGAGTTAATCTAATGTTCTGTCATTTGCTGTAATGAACATTCATGAGTTAATCTAATGTTCTGTCATTTGCTGTAATGAACATTCATGAGTTAATCTAATGTTCTGTCATTTGATGTAATGAACATTCATGAGTTAATCTAATGTTCTGTCATTTGTTGTAATGAACATTCACGAGTTAATCTAATGTTCTGTCATTTGTTGTAATGAACATTCATGAGTTAATCTAATGTTCTGTCATTTGTTGTAATGAACATTCACGAGTTAATCTAATGTTCTGTCATTTGTTGTAATGAACATTCACGAGTTAATCTAATGTTCTGTCATTTGTTGTAATGAACATTCATGAGTTAATCTAATGTTCTGTCATTTGTTGTAATGAACATTCACGAGTTAATCTAATGTTCTGTCATTTGTTGTAATGAACATTCACGAGTTAATCTAATGTTCTGTCATTTGTTGTAATGAACATTCACGAGTTAATCTAATGTTCTGTCATTTGTTGTAATGAACATTCACGAGTTAATCTAATGTTCTGTCATTTGTTGTAATGAACATTCACGAGTTAATCTAATGTTCTGTCATTTGTTGTAATGAACATTCATGAGTTAATCTAATGTTCTGTCATTTGTTGTAATGAACATTCATGAGTTAATCTAATGTTCTGTCATTTGTTGTAATGAACATTCATGAGTTAATCTAATGTTCTGTCATTTGTTGTAATGAACATTCACGAGTTAATCTAATGTTCTGTCATTTGTTGTAATGAACATTCACGAGTTAATCTAATGTTCTGTCATTTGTTGTAATGAACATTCACGAGTTAATCTAATGTTCTGTCATTTGTTGTAATGAACATTCATGAGTTAATCTAATGTTCTGTCATTTGTTGTAATGAACATGCATGAGTTAATCTAATGTTCTGTCATTTGTTGTAATGAACATTCATGAGTTAATCTAATGTTCTGTCATTTGTTGTAATGAACATTCATGAGTTAATCTAATGTTCTGTCATTTGCTGTAATGAACATTCATGAGTTAATCTATTGTTCTGTCATTTGTTGTAATGAACATTCATGAGTTAATCTAATGTTCTGTCATTTGTTGTAATGAACATTCATGAGTTAATCTAATGTTCTGTCATTTGCTGTAATGAACATTCATGAGTTAATCTAATGTTCTGTCATTTGTTGTAATGAACATTCATGAGTTAATCTAATGTTCTGTCATTTGCTGTAATGAACATTCATGAGTTAATCTAATGTTCTGTCATTTGCTGTAATGAACATTCATGAGTTAATCTAATGTTCTGTCATTTGATGTAATGAACATTCATGAGTTAATCTAATGTTCTGTCATTTGTTGTAATGAACATTCACGAGTTAATCTAATGTTCTGTCATTTGTTGTAATGAACATTCATGAGTTAATCTAATGTTCTGTCATTTGTTGTAATGAACATTCACGAGTTAATCTAATGTTCTGTCATTTGTTGTAATGAACATTCATGAGTTAATCTAATGTTCTGTCATTTGTTGTAATGAACATTCACGAGTTAATCTAATGTTCTGTCATTTGTTGTAATGAACATTCACGAGTTAATCTAATGTTCTGTCATTTGTTGTAATGAACATTCACGAGTTAATCTAATGTTCTGTCATTTGTTGTAATGAACATTCACGAGTTAATCTAATGTTCTGTCATTTGTTGTAATGAACATTCACGAGTTAATCTAATGTTCTGTCATTTGTTGTAATGAACATTCATGAGTTAATCTAATGTTCTGTCATTTGTTGTAATGAACATTCATGAGTTAATCTAATGTTCTGTCATTTGTTGTAATGAACATTCATGAGTTAATCTAATGTTCTGTCATTTGTTGTAATGAACATTCATGAGTTAATCTAATGTTCTGTCATTTGTTGTAATGAACATTCACGAGTTAATCTAATGTTCTGTCATTTGTTGTAATGAACATTCACGAGTTAATCTAATGTTCTGTCATTTGTTGTAATGAACATTCACGAGTTAATCTAATGTTCTGTCATTTGTTGTAATGAACATTCATGAGTTAATCTAATGTTCTGTCATTTGTTGTAATGAACATTCATGAGTTAATCTAATGTTCTGTCATTTGTTGTAATGAACATTCACGAGTTAATCTAATGTTCTGTCATTTGTTGTAATGAACATTCATGAGTTAATCTAATGTTCTGTCATTTGTTGTAATGAACATTCATGAGTTAATCTAATGTTCTGTCATTTGTTGTAATGAACATTCATGAGTTAATCTAATGTTCTGTCATTTGTTGTAATGAACATTCATGAGTTAATCTAATGTTCTGTCATTTGTTGTAATGAACATTCATGAGTTAATCTAATGTTCTGTCATTTGTTGTAATGAACATTCATGAGTTAATCTAATGTTCTGTCATTTGCTGTAATGAACATTCATGAGTTAATCTAATGTTCTGTCATTTGTTGTAATGAACATTCATGAGTTAATCTAATGTTCTGTCATTTGTTGTAATGAACATTCACGAGTTAATCTAATGTTCTGTCATTTGTTGTAATGAACATTCATGAGTTAATCTAATGTTCTGTCATTTGTTGTAATGAACATTCATGAGTTAATCTAATGTTCTGTCATTTGCTGTAATGAACATTCATGAGTTAATCTAATGTTCTGTCATTTGTTGTAATGAACATTCATGAGTTAATCTAATGTTCTGTCATTTGTTGTAATGAACATTCATGAGTTAATCTAATGTTCTGTCATTTGTTGTAATGAACATTCATGAGTTAATCTAATGTTCTGTCATTTGTTGTAATGAACATTCATGAGTTAATCTAATGTTCTGTCATTTGTTGTAATGAACATTCATGAGTTAATCTAATGTTCTGTCATTTGTTGTAATGAACATTCACGAGTTAATCTAATGTTCTGTCATTTGTTGTAATGAACATTCACGAGTTAATCTAATGTTCTGTCATTTGTTGTAATGAACATTCACGAGTTAATCTAATGTTCTGTCATTTGTTGTAATGAACATTCATGAGTTAATCTAATGTTCTGTCATTTGTTGTAATGAACATTCATGAGTTAATCTAATGTTCTGTCATTTGTTGTAATGAACATTCACGAGTTAATCTAATGTTCTGTCATTTGTTGTAATGAACATTCATGAGTTAATCTAATGTTCTGTCATTTGTTGTAATGAACATTCATGAGTTAATCTAATGTTCTGTCATTTGTTGTAATGAACATTCATGAGTTAATCTAATGTTCTGTCATTTGTTGTAATGAACATTCATGAGTTAATCTAATGTTCTGTCATTTGTTGTAATGAACATTCATGAGTTAATCTAATGTTCTGTCATTTGTTGTAATGAACATTCATGAGTTAATCTAATGTTCTGTCATTTGCTGTAATGAACATTCATGAGTTAATCTAATGTTCTGTCATTTGTTGTAATGAACATTCATGAGTTAATCTAATGTTCTGTCATTTGTTGTAATGAACATTCACGAGTTAATCTAATGTTCTGTCATTTGTTGTAATGAACATTCATGAGTTAATCTAATGTTCTGTCATTTGTTGTAATGAACATTCATGAGTTAATCTAATGTTCTGTCATTTGCTGTAATGAACATTCATGAGTTAATCTAATGTTCTGTCATTTGTTGTAATGAACATTCATGAGTTAATCTAATGTTCTGTCATTTGTTGTAATGAACATTCATGAGTTAATCTAATGTTCTGTCATTTGTTGTAATGAACATTCATGAGTTAATCTAATGTTCTGTCATTTGTTGTAATGAACATTCATGAGTTAATCTAATGTTCTGTCATTTGTTGTAATGAACATTCATGAGTTAATCTAATGTTCTGTCATTTGTTGTAATGAACATTCATGAGTTAATCTAATGTTCTGTCATTTGCTGTAATGAACATTCATGAGTTAATCTAATGTTCTGTCATTTGTTGTAATGAACATTCACGAGTTAATCTAATGTTCTGTCATTTGTTGTAATGAACATTCATGAGTTAATCTAATGTTCTGTCATTTGTTGTAATGAACATTTATGAGTTAATCTAATGTTCTGTCATATGTTGTAATGAACATTCATGAGTTAATCTAATGTTCTGTCATTTGTTGTAATGAACATTCATGAGTTAATCTAATGTTCTGTCATTTGTTGTAATGAACATTCATGAGTTAATCTAATGTTCTGTCATTTGTTGTAATGAACATTTATGAGTTAATCTAATGTTCTGTCATTTGTTGTAATGAACATTCATGAGTTAATCTAATGTTCTGTCATTTGTTGTAACCTTGTTATGTGATGTCGTAGCCCAATGATGTTGGATTTTTTTAAGATTACTTCATCAATATTCTGTTATCTGGTCGAGTACAACCCCACCCCCCAATTTAAATTCTAGACACCAAATAACATCAAAACAACAAAGATCTCAATATGTAGCTTTATATATCGACAAAGGTTAAAAATATCGCTCAACTGCAGGCTATGGGCTGTTTCACATTCCTTTTAGCATATGAGTTATGCTCATTACTGAAAATGCATATGTGACTGTAGAATGTAGAACAGCAATAAAAGCTTTACTAAGTGTAGTGTTGAATGGCCTCTCACGTTCTTTACATCCATATCTTTTCTTACTACTTATGGTAACCATGAAAACATCAAAAATGACTTCAATTTGTTATTTTTAAGAAATACTTCCTATAGAAAAGGTATGATTTTATTTCCTTTTTGGGAATAATATTGACGAGAAATATTAAAATTGTTATAGTATGAAACATTTTTGTAAAGTTGCAACTAACAACTTCTACTAAAATCAATACAGTGGAAATTGTGCAATCAGACACCTGAGTTTTCCGACATTCTGTGACACTCGACAAAAATTTATGGTCCCCAAGTATTTCTATTAACTAAAATAAAATCTGAGTATTCCGACATCCGGTACAATCCGACACATTTCCCTGGTCCCCTGGTGTGTCGGATTAGACAGGTTCTACTGTATTTCTAAAATTATTTCTAAATTAAGTCTTATGAGTTTGTATACTCTGCATATATTTTTTTCTATAAATAAATTGTTAATTATAAATACCAGCAGGTTTGACTTTAGGAATAGCTCCTTGATCAGGCTTGACATCTGAAAGATTAAACAACATTTGTGAAAAAGATATGATAAGGCTTAGGGATGTAAGCATTCCTATGTTATCTATGTCCTGTGTTGACTGGCATATATACGATTTCTGATCTACATGGAAAACATTAACTTTGTAAAGGACATTATGTGATAAAGTTTGTCAGTGACTTGCGACTGGTCGGTGGTTTTCTCCAGGTACTCCGATTTCGTCAGTGGCAGATTCAAGGGTGGGCTTTGGGGGCTTCAGCCCCTCCCTATCAAAAAAGTCAAGCACATATATTAACATACACTTTTCAAGGCTATTTAACGTCACGATATGGCTTTTAATCGAATGGTTTCGATCTGTGTGATGAAAGTAGAACAAAATACAAATTAATTTCTTTGTATTGCTATTGCTCAGACCCTTGAGTTCAGACCTCACTAGACTGCAGAGCAAATGTTGAACAATTCAACCACCAGTGTTTTGAGAGGAGTGTTAAAATATGTGAACCACTAGATATAGAGGTTAAAAAAACCTAGAATATGTGGGAGACACATAATGAGAGATGTTGAAGGAGAGGGTCCGGAAGACTACTTTAGGAAGTAAATAACTGTACTTTTTCTGGACTAAGTGCTAAAATATTACTCCATAACTGAGCCCTCCGTCAACAGAGCCTCTGGATCCGCCCCTGTTCCTCCACCCATAAAACTGACCGTCACGATGTAACTGAAATATTGTTGAAAGTGGCGTTAAACACCATAAACCACCCTATATATATATGTGTGACGCTGGAATGGTCGTAAATTTTCCACTTCAATATCAATGAGTGGGAATTTTTTTTAGCTATGAAATATCAAAGGGACATATTTCTACAAACCCATGCAGCTTCTTTACGATTATGGAGTCTCCCAAACCGGCCACTGACAACAGGTTTAAAAAATAAATCAAAAGCTACCTTTGAAATCGAACAATGTTGAATTTTTGTGGTATTGTGGCAGCCATTTTGAAAATGGAGACCGGTAGAAATTTTTCGATGTCGGGAATCAATTCAGGTCATCATAATCTACCTACATATGAAATTTCGTTGAAATCGAACGATGTTGAATTTGTGCGGTATTGTGGTGGCCATTTTGAAAATGGCAACCGGTATAAATTTTTCGATATCAGGAATCAATTCGGGACATCATAATCTACCTACATATGAAATATCGTTGAAATCGGACAATGTTGAATTTGTGCGGTATTGTGGTGGCCATTTTGAAAATGGTGACTGGTAGAAATTTTTCAATGTCGGGAATCAATTCGGGACATCATTATCTACCCACATATCAAATTTTGATGATATCGGACAATGTTGAATTTGTGCGACCATTTTAAAAATGGCAACTGCTAGAAATTTTTCAATGTCGGGAATAAATTTGGGACATCATAATCTACCCACATATGAAATGTCGTTGAAATCGAACAATGTTGAATTTGTGCGGTATTGTGGTGGCCATTTTAAAAATGGCGACTGCTAGAAATTTTTCAATGTCGGGAATAAATTCAGGACATCATAATCTACCCACATATCAAATTTAGATGACATCGGACAATGCTGGAATAGTCGTAAATTTTCCACTTCAATATCAATGAATGTGAATTTTTTAGCTATGATATATCAAAGGGACATATTTCTACAAATCCATGCAGCTTCTTTACTGTCAAAACAAATTCTTCTATAATTATGTGTATAATATAAGATGATTAGCATTAGGTGCAGAATTGATTTATGCATGTATATTTGGATTTTAGTTTTATATATGAATGGGTCACCAACAACTGAATAATATATGTTTGGGTATAGTTTTCGTAGTTTGAATTTATGAATGTGTATGATTTTCATACTGAGGGAATATATGAATTCTAACTTTACAACTGTTCAATATTATTTGTATCACACTAATAAATTAATCTAGGCGAATCATGATCCAAGCAATTTATGTGAAGTGAATCTGAAAGGAGATGAGAATCTACAATTGCCAAGACCTGGATTTCCAATGTCGTGGTCTTTTTTTTGTGTTCAGATTTTTGGTTTTGTTTTTCTCAGAATTTGGAAACTTGATTTGTCAGGTCCCTTGCAAGATTAATTCTCAGACCTATTACTTGGTACAACTGTGGGGGGGATTCATTATTCATTCATGAACTAGACATGCTAGACAATTCTTTTATTATCATTGATTTAGTTTCTTGGGGTAAATGAACAGGAGACAACTTTGTAAGTCCAACAGTAATTCTAGTCAAAGTGTATAATATTCCTGTCAATTATAAAAAGAAAGCTTAAACAGTGACTTTCATCAATTCCACCAATATCAACAAAATGAATTATTATACCTCAGTATATACTTTCTTAAAGCTTTTTTAAAGAAATAAAAATGCTTATTGTTTCACATTTTTAACACTGAGAACTATTGACCGGTCCATAGTTTCTTACTATTTGACCGGTAACGTCACACTGTTTCGCAGAATTTTAATGACGTGTCCGGATTGGATAAATGTTTTATTTTTATTCGGAACACTCGGACTTTATCGTCTATTAGCGAAAACTCTTGAAATTTTCAAAAATTTCAAAAAAATTCAAAATTTTCAAAAGACTTGTAGTCACCATGTAAATTTATGTTGAAGTCTACTTTCTCAAAAGAATCATTATGAATGACTGGGGAAATAGCATAAAAATGTCAATGAGAATGTTTTTCGGTATAATAAAATATTTATAGACTGTGTATTCGGGAATAGCAAGTTTGTTGTCCCCTCGACCCTGACTATTCACCCCGGCTTCGCCTCGGTCAATAGTCAGTGTCTCGGGGACAATAAATTTGCTATTCCCTCATACCCAGTCAATAAGTATATACTATTACCTCGCATCTTCACTCACCCACTGAAATAATAAAAAAAAAACATGACATGGGATTGGAAATCCAATTCCTGGCTTAAGGCAGATACAAAAATGTGGCGAGGGTATTCCAACCTTCCCCTCTTGTACTGGATCTCCAATGGCAATACATATATAAACAAACGATAAAAAAAACCTTGCAGGTGTAATAATAGTAACTTAAAATTTTAGTTACCTAAAGGATCAGGTGCAACCCAAATATCTGTATCAGATGAACTATCTGAACCACGTTGACTTGTTTTAAATGAACAAGCTGGGATCCTTGAACCTGAGACGATACTCTTATCCCAGGGGTTAAAAAATCTTGGACCACCTCACTAGCTGTTTTAAACTTTATTACAGTTTAAGCTATCCACTTGCTGTGTGATGTATGTTATTTCTCAAGTACTCGCTATTCCAAACCTCCTCGTTACTTCAGGATGAAGAACAATAAAAGTTTGATTCTTATTTCTTTGTGTCAAACTGTAAAGAGTGGTTTTTTGTGTTGGACTTACAAGTCATTGTATAAATATTTATACCCTTTAACACTATAAAATAAAGTGTCTTCTAACTATCCATTTTCCTTTCCTTTCAATATGTCATTCATTAGTGTGATGAACGAAGTATTGAAAGTAAAAGCATATGTATAATAAAAAGAACCCTTTGATTACAGTGTATGTAAAAAGGTGTAATTATTTACAATAGGACATCGGCAAACGAATACGGAAGCAACAAGCCAAAGTAATATTCCAGAAAATCATAGGTCAAAAAACATGGTGATACAGAGATTACACAAAAAGAGACAATAGAAGCAACAAGGACAAAACAAATAAACAGAATTGAACACGAACGCCACAAAAAATAAAGCACTAGCAGTGTGAACTGCAAGGACTTATGGCATCTGTTGTTTGTTTTCATAGAAACTATAGATCAAAAATCAGATTTTCAAAGTGTTTTATTCCATACATTTTTTTTAAATAATTAAAATTAAGTATGAATATAATTTGAAAGCAAAAATGAGCATAAAATTGAATTGTGACTTTTTGTCCTATATGTTATTTGTAATACATGGGGCCAGTCATTTTACAAAATTGTTCATCGTGACTTTTTGTCCTAGTGATAAGCTCCTATGCAAAATTTTATGTTGTGACTTTTTGTCCTATATGTTTTGTCAAAATGCAAAATTTAAACTGTGACTTTTTGTCCTACATTCTCCCAAGCTTGCCTCTGTTATTTCTCAATAATTTAATTAAATAGTGATCAATTAAATTCTGAAATTGAACTAAGTCGTCTTTTTAAGGATTTACCCTATTCTATTCTAGAGAAAGACGTGATCGACTCATAAAGAATTATCATATCCAATTAAATTTTGATATCAGTCAAAAATAGTAATAATAATTTGTATTCTTTTTCATTTTATGGAAATAAATATTAAATGTTGTACATAAACATGTAGTATATTGTCCTGGTCTCAATTTTTGTCCACTTATTCACCTGTTACACAAACCAAGCTTTAATTAAGTGTCATTTAAAGTTTGTTCTTGATTACATGTTTTCACCCATCTTTGAGGGGCAATTTTTGTAATACAAAATTTGTGTATGATTTTGTGGTATTTTCTTTTGAGTGTCATTTAATGTATCAATGACAATTTTCTTCCAATATATGAATTTTGTGATTACGTCATTTAATGAATAAATGACAATTTTCATTCATTGTGTGTTTATTATGTTTTTGCCCTCAAACGGAGCTAGCCTGCGTAGACAAAAAGTTTGTTCTTGATTACCTTGATTACCTTTGATCTCATTTATCCCACTTTTATTTTTTACCTGTGCTATCTATTTTTCAAAAAGTTGGATAAATGGGAATGAACCATAAATAAGACCTTAATTACAAGTTTTATCTGTGGCACAGGTTAACTGATAGTTTATTATCCACAATAAACTTCTGACAGGATTATATTGAAATTATATGATGAAATATATTATATGTCTGTTATAATATCTTGTAATAGTACAAGATGGAATAAATATTGATCATAGTAACAAGACACAACATATTTTATTAAAAAAAAAAAAAAAAAAAAAGGAACAAAAAGAATTTACTATGTACTGTATGTTATTGCATGTAATGATCACACTAAAACTGAATTGTAAACACATTACTAGAGGCTCCCAGGAGCCTGTATAGCTCACCTGGGTATAATAACAACATCAGTCAATAAAACTTGATAACTTCGGTAAAAAAAATTAACAATTGTAGCCTTCGTCATTTTTATAAATTTGATGAAAAAAGGGCAAGAACTCCAAGATGGGTAATCAGATTTACTTCAAAATTGCAGGTAAAAAAAAAAATTGATCGAAAGGTCGAACCGCCAGACACATTTTTGGAAGAGAACCATCCAATGACTATTTCATCAAAATTTTGTTCTTATTGAGCAAATGGTTTCAGACAAAAAGATTTTTATGGGAATTTCCCATAGGGTCCTATGTTAAATTAAGTTCGGCTGTGGCGGCCATCTTGGTCGGTGTTCTGAAATGCTGGACACAATTTTGGAAGAGGACCACCCAAGAATCATTTCAGCAAAGTTTGGTTGAGATTGGCTCTGTAGTTTCAGAGAGGAAGATTTTTTTAATTTCATCCCCCCTTTTTTTCTAATTTGCATAATCGGTCAAACTCGGTAAAAGTTTTAAGTTCATAAAAAATCCCGTAATATATGTTAAAAAGCTCATCATTATGCTTATACAGTTCAAATTTTGGCACTTTCTGGCTTAAAATAGAGCAGTTTTGGCCATTTGAAGAAATTTCTATTTTTAGTAATGGTGGCCATCTTGGATACAGTACGGCGCTGACGGACACAATTTTGAAAGGGGACCACCTAAGGATCATTTCAGCAAAGTTTGGTTGAGATTGGCTCAATAGTTTCAGAGAAGATTTTTTTTTAATTTCATCCCCCCTTTTTTCTAATTTGCATAATCGGTTAAAATCAGTAAAAGTTCAAAGTTCTTTAAAAATCCCGTAATATATGTTAACCAGAGGCTCTGAAGAGCCTGTATCGTTCACCTGGTAATAAAAAAAACCAATTGGTCCTATGTAAAAACTATGTCCTGCGTCATCTTGGAATTACGATCAACATAAAAAACACAAAGTTTGTAAAGGACCTTCCAATGATTGATGCACAGTTTAGGTTCAATCAGTGCAATAGCTTCAGAGAAGAATATATTTCTGTATTTTCCCCATATGGTTCTGTGTTAATACTATGACCTGTGGTGGCAGCCATCTTGGATTTCCGATCGGCATAAAAAACAGGACCTTCCAATGATCATTCCTGGGCAGTTTGGTTTCAACTGTCCAAGTGGTTTCAGAGAAGAAGCATTTTGAAACATTTTTCCCATAGGGTCCAATGTTAAACTAAGTTCTGCCGTAGCCGCCATTTTGAATTTCATATCAGAATAAAAAACGTATATTTTGTAGAGGACCATTCAATGAACATTCATCCACAGTTTGGCTTTAATCATATTTGTAGTTTCTGAGAAGAAGGCATTTGAACATTTTCCCATAGGGTCCAATGTTAATCTATGTCCTGCGGTGGTGGCCATCTTGAATTTTCGATCGGCATAAAAAAACAGAAACTTTGTAGAGGACCTTCCAATGATCATTCCTGGGCAGTTTGGATTCAATTGTCCAAGTGGTTTCAGAGAAGAAGCGTTTTGAAACATTTTTCCCATAGGGTCCAATGTTAAACTAAGTCCTGCCGTAGCCGCCATTTTGAATTTCATATCGGAACAAAAAAACCTTAAGATTGTAGAGGACCATCCAATGAACATTCATGTACAGTTTGGCTTTAATCATATTTGTAGTTTCTGAGTAGAAGGCATTTGAATATTTTCCCATAGGGTCCAATGTTAATCTATGTCCTGCGGTGGCGGCCATCTTGGATTTCTGACCGGCATAAAAAACGGGAAATTTGTAGAGGACCTTCCAATGATCATTCCTGGGCAGTTTGGTTTCAACTGTCCAAGTGGTTTCAGAGAAGAAGCATTTTGAAACATTTTTCCCATAGGGTCCAATGTTAAACTAAGTTCTGCCGTAGCCGCCATTTTGAATTTCATATCGGAACAAAAAACCTTAAGATTGTAGAGGACCATCCAATGAACATTCATGTACAGTTTGGCTTTAATCATATTTGTAGTTTCTGAGAAGAAGGCATTTGAACATTTTCCCATAGGGTCCAATGTTAATCTATGTATTGTGGTGGCGGCCATCTTGGATTTCCGATCGGCATAAAAAACATAAAATTTCTAGAGGACCTTCCAATGATCATTCCTAGGCAGTTTGGTTTCAATTATCCAAGTGGTTTCAGAGAAGAAGCGTTTTGAAACATTTTTCCCATAGGGTTCAATGTTAAACTAAGTCCTGCCGTAGCCGCCATTTTGAATTTCATACCGGAACAAAAAACGTAAAGTTTGTAGAGGACCATCTAATGAACATTCATGTACAGTTTGGCTTTAATTATATTTGTAGTTTCTGAGTAGAAGGCATTTGAATATTTTTCCATAGGGTCCAATGTTAATCTATGTCCTGCGGTGGCGGCCATCTTGGATTTCCGACCGGCATAAAAAACAGAAAATTTGTAGAGGACCTTCCAATGATCATTCCTGGGCAGTTTGGTTTCAACTGTCCAAGTGGTTTCAGAGAAGAAGCATTTTGAAACATTTTTCCCATAGGGTCCAATGTTAAACTAAGTCCTGCCGTAGCCGCCATTTTGAATTTCATATCGGAACAAAAAACCTTAAGATTGTAGAGGACCATCCAATGAACATTCATGTACAGTTTGGCTTTAATAATATTTGTAGTTTCTGAGAAGAAGGCATTTGAACATTTTTCCAAAGGGTCCAATGTTAATCTATGTCCTGCGGTGGCGGCCATCTTGGATTTCCGACCGGCATAAAAAACAGAAAATTTGTAGAGGACCTTCCAATGATCATTCCTGGGCAGTTTGGTTTCAACTGTCCAAGTGGTTTCAGAGAAGAAGCATTTTGAAACATTTTTCCCATAGGGTCCAATGTTAAACTAAGTCCTGCCGTAGCCGCCATTTTGAATTTCATATCGGAACAAAAAACCTTAAGATTGTAGAGGACCATCCAATGAACATTCATGTACAGTTTGGCTTTAATAATATTTGTAGTTTCTGAGAAGAAGGCATTTGAACATTTTCCCATAGGGTCCAATGTTAATCTATGTCCTGCGGTGGCGGCCATCTTGGATTTCCGACCGGCATAAAAAACAGAAAATTTGTAGAGGACATTCCAATGATCATTCCTGGGCAGTTTGGTTTCAACTGTCGAAGTGGTTTCAGAGAAGAAGCATTTTGAAACATTTTTCCCATAGGGTCCAATGTTAATCTATGTCCTGCGATGGCGGCCATCTTGGATTTCCGATCGGCATAAAAAACAGTAACTTGGTAAAGGACATTCCAATGATCATTCCTTTACAGTTTGGGTTCAGTCAGTTCATTAGTTTCGGAGAAGAAGATCTTTGAAATTTCAGCCAATCAGAGCATATTATTGGCCCTGGCAGCCATATTGAATATCCGACTGGAACGAAAAACAGTAACTTTGTAGAGGACAATCCAAGGAACATTCCTGCTAAGTTCGGTTCCAATCGGCCAAGTGGTTTCGGAGAAGAAGCTTGAAATGTGAAAAGTTTACAGACGACAGACGACAGACGACAGACGACGGACGCCAAGTGATGGCAATAGTTCACCTGGACCTTTGGTCCAGGTGAACTAAAAAGCTCATCATTATGCTTATACAGTTCAAATTTGGGCACTTTCTGGCTTAAAATAGAGCAGTTTTGGCCATTTGAAGAAATTTCTATTTTTAGTAATGGTGGCCATCTTGGATACAGGACGGTGCTGACGGACAAATTTTTGAAAGGGGACCACCTAAGGATCATTTCAGCAAAGTTTGGTTGAGATTGGCTCAGTAGTTTCAGAGGAGAAGATATTTTTTTTTATTTCATCCCCCCTTTTTTCTAATTTGCATAATCGGTCAAAATCGGCAAAATTTCAAAGTTCATAAAAAATTCCGTAATATATGTTAAAAAGCTCATCATTATGCTTATACAGTTCAAATTTTGGCACTTTCTGGCTTAAAATAGAGCAGTTTTGGCCATTTGAAGAAATTTCTATTTTTAGTAATGGTGGCCATCTTGGATACAGGACGGCGCTGACGGACACAATTTTGAAAGGGGACCACCTAAGGATCATTTCAGCAAAGTTTTGTTGAGATTGGCTCAGTAGTTTCAGAGGGGAAGATTTTTTTAATTTCATCCCCCCTTTTTCTAATTTGCATAATCGGTCAAAATCGGTAAAAGTTCAAAGTTCATAAAAAATCCTGTAATATATGTTAAAAAGCTCATCATTATGCTTATACAGTTCAAATTTGAGCACTTTCTGGCTTAAAATAGAGCAGTTTTGGCCATTTGAAGAAATTTCTATTTTTAGTAATGGCGGCCATCTTGGATACAGGACGGCGCTGACGGACACAATTTTAAAAGGGGACCACCTAAGGATCATTTCAGCAAAGTTTGGTTGAAATTGGCTCAGTAGTTTCAGAGGAGAAGATTTTTTTTAAATTTCATCCCCCCTTTTTTTAAATTTCATAATCGGTCAAAATCGGTAAAAGTTCAAAGTTCATAAAAAATCCCGTAATATATGTTAAAAAGCTCATCATTATGCTTATACAGTTCAAATTTGGGCACTTTCTGGCTTAAAATAGAGCAGTTTTGGCCATTTGAAGAAATTTCTATTTTAAGTAATGGTGGCCATCTTGGATACAGGACGGCGCTGATGGACACAATTTTAAAAGGGGATCACCTAAGGATCATTTCAGCAAAGTTTGGTTGAAATTGGCTCAGTAGTTTCAGAGGAGAAGATTTTTTTTAATTTCATCCCCCCTTTTTTTAAATTTCATAATCGGTCAAAATCGGTAAAAGTTCAAAGTTCATAAAAAATCCCGTAATATATGTTAAAAAGCTCATCATTATGCTTATACAGTTCAAATTTTGGCACTTTCTGGCTTAAAATAGAGCAGTTTTGGCCATTTGAAGAAATTTCTATTTTTAGTAATGGTGGCCATCTTGGATACAGGACGGCGCTGACGGACACAATTTTAAAAGGGGACCACCTAAGGATCATTTCAGCAAAGTTTGGTTGAAATTGGCTCAGTAGTTTCAGAGGAGAAGATTTTTTTTTAATTTCATCCCCCCTTTTTTTTAATTTCATAATCGGTCAAAATCGGTAAAAGTTCAAAGTTCATAAAAAATCCCGTAATATATGTTAAAAAGCTCATCATTATGCTTATACAGTTCAAATTTGGGCACTTTCTGGCTTAAAATAGAGCAGTTTTGGCCATTTGAAGAAATTTCTATTTTTAGTAATGGTGGCCATCTTGGATACAGGACGGCGCTGACGGACACAATTTTGAAAGGGGACCACCTAAGGATCATTTCAGCAAAGTTTGGTTGAGATTGGCTCAGTAGTTTCAGAGGAGAAGATTTTTTTTTAATTTCATCCCCCCTTTTTTAATTTCATAATCGGTCAAACTCGGTAAAAGTTCAAAGTTCATAAAAAATCCCGTAATATATGTTAAAAAGCTCATCATTATGCTTATACAGTTCAAATTTGGGCACTTTCTGGCTTAAAATAGAGCAGTTTTGATCATTTGAAGAAATTTCTATTTTTAGTAATGGCGGCCATCTTGGATACAGGACGGCGCTAACGGACATAATTTTGAAAGGGGACCACCTAAGGATCATTTCAGCAAAGTTTGGTTGAGATTGGTTCAGTAGTTTCAGAGGAGAAGATTTTTTTTTTATTTCATCCCCCCTTTTTTCTAATTTGCATAATCGGTCAAAATGGGTAATGGGATTTACTTCAAAATTGCAGGGTAGGTAGATCTTGATATGCTGCACATTTTTGCAATAAACTTAACATCTATCTCTAAATAGTTTTTGAAATATAAGACGAAAAGTATTAAAATGAAAAAAAAAAATTGATGAAAAAAGGGCAATAACTCCAAGATGGGTAATCAAATTTACTTCAAAATTGCAGGGTAGGTAGATCTTGACATGCTGAGCATGTTTGCAGTTTCAACTTACCATCTGTCTGTTATAGTTTTTGAAATAAAGGACGAAAAGTATTAAAATTTTGAAAATTTAATGAAAAAAGGGAAATAACTCCAAAATGAGTAATGGGATTTACTTCAAAATTGCAGGGTAGGTAGATCTTGATATGCCGCACATTTTTGCAATTTAAAGTTAACCTTTATCTCTTATAGTTTTTGAAATATAAGACGAAAAGCATTAAAATTTTACAAATTTGATGAAAAAAGGGCAATAACTCCAAGATGGGTAATCAGATTTACTTCAAAATTGCAGGGTAGGTAGATCTTGATGTGCTGATCATTTTTACCTCGTGTCAGATTTTTGATATTACTAACGGTTTTTGAGTTATTACCAAAAACCTGCAATTTTACCATATGTTCTATTTTTAGTAACAGCGGCCATGTTGGTTGGTGCACAGCATCACCGGACACAATTTTGAAACTAGATACCCTAGTAATGATTCAGACCAAGATTGGTTTCCATTGGTCTAGTACTTTCAGAGGAGAAGATTTTAGAAAAAGTTTACGACGTACGACGACGACGGATGCCAAGTGATGAGAATAGCTCACCTGACCCTTTGGGTCAGGTGAGCTAAAAAAGAGAAGAGAGAGATAATAGACACATGTACACAAGACAAAATAGATAAACCACTAAAGTCAACAAAACACACAAATGGAACAGTAATTTAAAATTTATAATAGAATGGAAAACATTGTACATGTTGAAGAACAATATATATATGTGCCTATCTATTTATATTGTTTTACTTTTTTCGTTATAGAGAAAGCACACAGAGATCTTCCTAAATTCGACAGCAGATACAACTACAGTAAATCAGTCTCTCATTTCATTCATCAATCCAACCTCAAAGTACTCTTCCAGTCATCAACATCAGAAAGACATCACCAATGCACTTCTTCATTTCATTGCTGGAGACCTTATGCCATTGTCACTTGTAGACAGTAAACACTTTCAACACCTTGTTGATACCCTAGACCAGCGTTACCAGATTCCTAGCCGAAAACACAAGTCAGCTGTTCTCTTACCAAATGAGTCTACTATCACCCAGAGCAATGTGAAATTATGTCTTCAAAAAGCACCTAGTATTTGTCTTACCATTGACCTATGGTCAAACCATCAGATGAAAGGTTTCCTAGGCATAACAGCACACTTCATCTTAGATTGGTCTACGCACACTGCCATGTTGGCTTGTAAGAGGTTTAAAGGTCGCCATACTGCAGAGAACATCAGACATGAGTATGAAGAGATGGTATCATCATATGAGATAGGCCATAAAATAACAACAATTGTCACAGATAATGCATCCAACATGACTAAAGACTTCAACTTCTCCTTGCCTGGCTACGTTGAGGATGTGTACCAAACCAGTCCTGGTGATGATGTAAGTGATGACACTGATTTAGAACCTGTTGACACCAACCAGAGTACATACTTTTAATGCATGCCACAACACTCAGCCTGCTATGCACATACGTTACAACTTGTTGTTAAAGATGGTCTTAAAGATGCAGGTAATAATTTGAAAACCATCATAGCCAAAGCATCTACAGTCGTACGCTATGTCAGACAGTCACTCCTTGCAACAGAGATCCTAGAAGGTGAGAAGAGACTTCAAACTGCAAATGCAACAAGATGGAATTCCCAGCTCATCATGATCCGCTCCATACTCAACATACCTGAAGAAAAGCTGAACAAGTTAAGACTCTACACCTGACCACTTATGAGCGTAAACTTTTGCATGAACTCTGTACAATACTCAGTCCATTTGATCATGCTACACATTTAGTTCAACAGGAAAAGTATGTTTCTGCAAGTATGACTATTCCAGTAACCAGAGGCCTTAAGCACCAACTTCAGCAAATCTCAACAGTCTACAACATCAAGATGGTAACCACATTGAAGTCATCAGTAGATAATAGACTGTCCCATTCTGATAAAGATGATTCTTTCATCACAGCATCTATTCTAGACCCTAGGTTTAAGTTGAGATGGTGTACAATCCAAGAACAGGTCACAACTACTAGCTATAGCAGCAACACAACAGACAGTCAATAGTTACAATGCTGATCCGTATTCACCTCCACCAACAAAGATTGCCAAGACAGGAAACGACTTCTTCAGTTTCATGGCAGCATCCTCTGAACCTGTATTTACTAATACATCAGACAGCAGCACAGAACTCACCAACTACTTAGCTCAGCCATGTCTTGCCATGGACAGTGACCCACTTCAATACTGGAAGAACCAATATGCCAATTTTGTCAACTATGGCTTGCAAGTACCTTACTATCCCTGCATCATCAGCACCAGTTGAGCGTATCTTCAGTATAGCTGGAAAGATCTTCAGACCGGAACGTTGCCGCCTAAATGACCAGATATTTGAGCAACTGATGATGATCAAGTGTAATTCTAAGCTTCCTGTACAGTAGTGTATTTATTAAATAACATTAATTGTTAATGAACATTGACATTAATTGTTAATGAACTTTAAATGTGTGCAAATATGATATTAGTATGTGAATTATGTTTTAGACTGCATTGTCCTTTTTGACTTAGTACACATATTTTGTCAATCAATATGAATGTATTTTAAAAATATGTCATAGTTTTTTCATGTTTAATTGCTAGTACATGGTAAATTATAAAATGTATTGTTTTGTTATTGATCTAAATTGGGAAAAAGAAAAAAAGAAAAATATAATAACTATCTTATTCTATATATTTATGATATGAGGTAGCCTGACCAGTAATCTGAGCAAAAACAAAATCCACTTCAATTCATGTAAAAGATTGATATTGCATCATGACTTGGAACATATAAGAGGTTTTTGGGTTTAGTCCACTTTCAATAATATTTCAGTTATATCGGAGGAACATATAAGAAAAAAAGGAAATTATATCAATATATAAAGTGAGTGATTATTGGTTTAAAACACCAAAATAACCATTTTTTTTTTAACTATATCAAGGCAATGAAACAAAAAGAAATCAAAGCACCAATTATATATATTACTGTACACATACCAACAAGCATACAAAGAAACAGAAATTTGAAACAAAAAGAAGTAAAATAGCAAACTTGAATATACATTGGTTGTCATGACATCAAATGTAATCGATTACATTTACAAAGTAATTGTAATGTGATTGATTACATTTGAAAATTGATGTAATCGTAATGTAATGTAATCATGAAAATTGCAAAGTAATTGTAATGTAATCGATTACATTTGAAAGTAATTGACCCCAAGTCTGGCTGTGGTCTGTTAAATGATCGGGACAAAATTAGCAATCTTTATAGAGGACCTTCCATAGATGCTACCTACCAAATTTCAGTTCATTTGGGAAAGCGGTTTCAGAGGAGAAGATTTTTTAGAAATCAACCAATCAAAAACAAGAATGGCCTGTGGTGGCCATGTTTGTTAACGGATCGGAACTAAATGAACAATCTTTATAGAGAACCTTCCAAGGATGCTTCCTACCAAGTTTTGATTCATTTGGCCAAGCGGTTTCAGAGGAGAAGATTTTTTAGAAATCAACCAATCAGTAACAAGAATGGCCTGTGGTGTCCATGTTTGTTAATGGATTGGGACAAAATGAGCAATCTTTATAAAGGACCTTCCATAGATCCTTTGGCAAGGTGAGCTAAAAATGAATTCACTAATATTTAGTGGGTTTCGTTTTGCTTAATCTTTAGTTTACTGTGTAATGTTTTGTCAATCATTGTTTGTCTTTATGTCCTTTTTCTTTTAGCCATTGTATTTTTTGCCTTTCTTTGATTTAAGCTAGCTCCCGATTACCCCCAGTCCTCACAGTGAGCACCGGTCCTCCAGCCCAAGACCAGTAAAACTTTGTTCGGACCAGCAATATTTTTTTATTTAAGTATATATATATATCTATATAATAAATTCAAGAATTTGATTCGGACCATAAAATTCAAATTTTCATTTTGAGGACTGTACCCCTATGATATCTTCAAATTTTTCTGAACAGATGACTATGACAGATATATAAAAATGTACTTAATGACAATAGCTCACATTATCACAAATGTACTTCACAGACACTGTTAATTAGAAGAGTTTGAAGATATCAAAGGGGTATTCAGAATCAGTTGTTGTTGGTAAAAACAATTTACTCATGTTCAATGAACATTCATGAGTTAATCTAATGTTCTGTCATTTGTTGTAATGAACATTCATGAGTTAATCTAATGTTCTGTCATTTGTTGTAATGAATATTCATGAGTTAATCTAATGTTGTCATTTGTTGTAATGAATATTCATGAGTTAATCTAATGTTCTGTCATTTGTTGTAATGAATATTCATGAGTTAATCTAATGTTGTCATTTGTTGTAATGAATATTCATGAGTTAATCTAATGTTCTGTCATTTGTTGTAACCTCGTTATGTGATGTCGTAGCCCAATGATGTTGGATTTTTTAAAGATTACTTCATCAATATTCTGTTATCTGGTCGAGTACAACCCCACCCCCCAATTTAAATTCTAGACACCAAATAACATCAAAACGACAAAGATCTCAATATGTAGCTTTATATATCGACAAAGGTTAAAAGTATTGCTCAACTGCAGGCTATGGGCTGTTTCACATTCCTTTTAGCATATGAGTTATGCTCATTACTGAAAATGCATATGTGACTGTAAAATGTAGAACAGCAATAAAAGCTTTACTAAGTGTAGTGTTGAATAGCCTCTCACGTTCTTTACATCCATATCTTTTCTTACTAATTATGGTAACCATGAAAACATCAAAAATGACTTCAATCTGTTATTTTTAAGAAATACTTCCTATAGAAAAGGTATGATTTTATTTCCTTATTGGGAATAATATTGACAAGAAATACTAAAATTGTTATAGTATGAAACATTTTTGTAAAGTTGCAACTAACAACTAACAACTTCTACTAAAATCAATGCAGTGGAAATTGTGCAATCAGACATCAGTGTTTTCCGACATTCTGTGACACCCGACAAAAATTGATGGTCCCCAAGTATTTCTATTAACTAAAATAAAACCTGAGTATTACGACATCTGGTACAATCTGACACATTTCCCTTGTCCCCTGGTGTGTCGGATTAGGCAGGTTCCACTGTATTTCTAAAATTATTTCTAAATTAAGTTTTATGAGCTTGTATACTCTGCATATATTTTTTTGTGGTATTTTTTTCTATAATAAATTGTTAATTATAAATACCAGCAGGTTTGACTTTAGGAATAGCTCCTTGATCAGGCTTGACATCTGAAAGATTAAACAACATTTGTGAAAAAGATATGATAAGGCTTAGGGATATAAGCATTCCTATGTTAACTATGTCCTGTGTTGACTGGCATATATATAATTTCTGATCTACATGCAAAACGTTAACTTTGTAAAGGACATTATGTGATAAAAGTTTGTCAGTGACTTGCGACTGGTCGGTGGTTTTCTCCAGGTACTCCGATTTCATCAGTGGCGGATTCAAGGGTGAGCTTTGGGAGCTTCAGCCCCTCCCCCGTCAAAAAAGTCAAGCACATATATTAACATACACTTTTCAAGGCTATTTAACGTCACGATATGGCTTTTAATCGAATGGTTTCAATCTGTGTGATGAAAGTAGAACAAAATACAAATTAATTTCTTTGTATTGCTTTAATCTTCAAAGAGTAAGTAATTATGCTAAATCAAATTTTCAAGTTTATTTTAAGTTTTTATGAATGTATTGTCAAAATACCAATTAATCATGTATTGTCTTAAACCGTTATCTAAACATGTCTAGTGTCATAATTTCATATAGGAATAACCACCAACACCTGTAAATTGAGGCTCTTTGAAGGGAATTCCTTTTTCAATAACATTTATTTTTACAAATAAAATTCTAAATGAAGATATAAATACATTATAAAATAATTAAAATTAATTAGAAATGAAATAGACTTAAATTAGATTTTTTTCTGCTATTGCTCAGACCCTTGAGTTCAGACCTCACTAGACTGCAGAGCAAATGTTGAACAATTCAACCACCAGTGTTTTGAGAGGAGTGTTAAAATATGTGAACCACTAGACATAGAGGTTAAAAAAACCTAGAATATGCGGGAGACACATAATGAGAGATAATGTTGAAGTAGAAGGTCCGGAAGACTACTTTAGGAAGTCAATAACTGTACTTTTTCTCGACTATGCGCTAAATGAAATGAAAACAAGGTTTACCGACCTACATGCCAGAACCGCTTTGGGACTACAGTTGGTTCCATCTATTATTGAAAATATTACTCCGTAACTGAGCCCTCCATCAACAGAGTCTCTGGATCCACCCCTGTTCCTCCACCAATAAAACTGACCGTCACAATATAACTGAAATATTGTTGAAAGTGGCATTAAACACCATAAACCACCCTATATATATATATATTTGTGTGACGCTGGAATGGTCGTAAATTTTCCACTTCAATATCAATGAGTGGGAATTGTTTTTAGCTATGAAATATCAAAGGGACATATTTCTACAAACCCATGCAGCTTCTTTACTGTCAAAACAAATTCTTCTATAATTATGTGTATAATATAGGATGATTAGCATTAGGTGCAGAATTGATTTATGCATGTATATTTGGATTTGTTTTATATATGAATGGGTCACCAACAACTGAATAATATATGTTTGGGTATAGTTTTCGTAGTTTGAATTTATGAATGGGTAAGATTTTCATACTGAGGGAATATATGAATGGTGGGAGGGCCGGGTTCAAACTATAGTAACACCACTGTACCCAATGGCTGCTAAAAAAAAACTATAAGAGCTACAGTTCCACAGTTATATTACAACCTTGATCGATAAACCATCTCAACCTTTAATTTTCTATTACCTGGGCAGTCCTTTGAGATGACCGATCTTTCAAGTTTGTCCTGCTCTGTTACTGGTGCATTTTGACCTTTTGACATGACTGATCTATCAGGCTTGTCCTGTTGACTCGATGAGTTAGTTGCTGTGTCTGTAATACAACAATCAAAATTATATAAAATATCAATAAAAAAAATACAGAACAGTCAGAGATCCTTGTAATTCACCTTGATTGAGTCCTGGACTCATCATTTTCAGTTTGGACTCACCAAAATTTTCAGATAATTCTTTTGGACTCGTCAAATGAAATTGCTACAAGTATTCCTTGAAGTACAATCTATTTACCTGCTTTCTGATGCATTGTGGGTGACAAGTTACACCCTATAGTAAATACATGTACATAAGAAATTTATGTTTACTTTATGCTATGTAAATGTTGCTAAAATATATCATGAGGTAAATATATTCAAGACAGGTGTGGGTGGGTTAGAGGGTGGTTCCATCTGAAGGAGTCCCCATAATTTCATTAGCCTAAGACCCCAAAAGGTCATAATTTGGCCCTGGATATGACTTTCACAGTGATTTATCATGCAATATCTCTGACTGTACTCTATATTGTTTATTGGGTATTTATTCTAACTTCACAACTGTTCAATATTATTTGTATCACGCTAATAAATTAATCTAAGCAATTTATGTGAAGTGAATCTGAAAGGAGATGAGAATCTACAATTGCCAAGACCTGGATTTCCAATGACAATGTCATGGTCTTTTTTTTGTGTTCAGACTTTGGTTTTGTTTTTCTCAGAATCTGGAAACTTGATTTTTCAGGTCCCTTGCAAGATTAATTCTCAGACCTATTACTTGGTACAACTGTGGGGGGATTCATTATTCATTCATGAACTAGACATGCTAGACAATTCTTTTATTATCATTGATTTAGTTTCTTGGGGTAAATAAGGGTAATAACAAAATTACCGAACTCCGAACAATCTTACAAAGGGAAAGTCAAAACTCATAATTATATAAACAGACAAAATCAGTCAACAACTGGAAAACTGTGAAAACCGTAATGACCCTGACTTGGTACAGGCATTTCTAAAGAAATGGTGGGTTGAATCAGATTTTAAGGTGCCAAACCTCCCGCTCTAATTACGGTTCAAAGGTTCCGGCTGTCACTATAACAGTATTTAAATAAATACAGGAACAAAATAGGTAAAATAGTTGTCAAAGCAGTACCATATTCGGTAACGTAAATGTCAAAAATATTTTTACGTCACACATTGACAAAAAAAATATCCTTGACATTTTTTGACTTCTTTATCTTTATACATTTTCACTATATGAAAATGCATCGCTTATAATTTTTTCGGCAGAGACGGAATATATTTCGACAAGATCTTGGTATCGGAATATAAACTTTTTAAGAGATCGAATAAGGCGAATCTTTTTATAGCCCTGGTCCAGTAGCCTGTTTCTCAGATGAAGATGACGTTTCAGGAAATTAGAATAATTGCTACTGGCCCTTGCATAGCGAATCAATTGCGAGATGTAAACACCATATGCAGGAGAAGCTGGTATATTGCTGCAAATGTTTGGAAAATTTATGATTTTAAAATTGAAGTCGTCCCGCTTATCATAAATTTTAGTACTGAGTTGATCACTGTCGTCAAATTCGAGGTATAAGTCCAAAAATGTTGCGGACGAAGCTGTATCGGTGGTCTCTTTAACTTCCAGCTCTGGAGGATATATCAATGGAAGAAATTCTGCAAATCTAGAATTATTGATAGATAAAACGTCATCAATATACCTGTATGTGAAATTAAAGGCTCTAGCTTCATGAATCTTCTTATCTTTTACAAGCTTTTGAAGAAACTCCCGACTCATATGAGTATAAAAATAAATCGGCTAGAAGAGGGGCACAATTCGTACCCATTGGTATGCCGACGACCTGCTGAAACAGTGTCCCTCCAAAGGAGACAAATATGTTATTGATGAGAAACTCCAGCATACTGATCACTTGTTCCTCGGAGTAGCATGTTTTACCTTTTTGAATTTTGTTTGAAAAATATGTGGAATTGTAGCCTAACACAACAAATTTTGAGCCATAGTTTCTATGACTAAAAGCTTTATGAATTGTTTCTTTTAAGCGGGTTTTTAATTTGTCATGCGGTAGGGTGGTATATAGAGTTGAAAAATCAAAAGTTTTGATGGAGGATACCTGAGAGAAAGATCTTGATTTCAGGTTATCCAAAAGATCTTTAGAGTTTTTCAAAATCCACATGTGATTTATGCCACTACGCGAGTAAACAGTTTCACAATATTTCTGTTGTCCCTCTTTTACTGCAGACAGAATCTTTGTCAGGTGAATAGACAATTCTTTCGTCGAACAAGTTGATGATCCCGCTATGTACCTTTCTTTGTATGGTGTCTTATGGAGTTTAGGTATCCAATATAAATAGGGTAAATCCTCAGACTCTTTACCAGAGGGAATGTTTAAAGAGGTCATGAATGATCTGTGGTTAGCTAGGATTTCATCTTTGTCGAACAAAGTTGGTTTGTATGTGGTATTACTAGAGGTGTTGCTATTTATGCCTAATTCCTTGATTAGGCATTCGAAGTAATATGATTTACATACAAACAAGATATTGTTGGAAGCCTTGTCCGCAGGAACGATAACATATTTGTCATGAAGAGAGGAAAGACACTTAACAGCTTCTTGGTCTTTAAATACAGACTTAGGTCGACTATTAACACAATTTTTGAGTTTGTGAATCCGACCTTGTACTAGAGACCTAATTGTTCTAACCCAGTCTGACAAGGACTCTAACTCAGGATCTTGGTCTACTTCTCTCTTTATCCACCTTCTGGCATAATCTTCAACAGCATCCATAATTATCTTGAAATTATGTTTCCAATTGATGTGTTGAGGTTCTCTGAATTTAGGACCATGAGAAATCACCTTTCGGAGACTCTCATGTTGAATGATATTCAGATCACCAGTGATTACATGTCCAGATGGGTTGTATTGAAAAGGAGAGTGGGAGCAGTCACAAGTCAGAGGGTTCTTAAGGTACTCTTCTATGTTAATATCTTGCAATGCTTCTTTGTAGTTGAAAATTTTACAGCCAATGCTGTTAGTGTAGCTATAGGAGACAATGGGAACAGATTGATTTTTGAAATATGGTGGAATTTCTTTTACGACCTCTTTTCTATTAAGAATGTTGCTGATGTTAATAGCATCGATTCCTTTGTTAGCAAACGGAATATGGAGGAATTTTCTGTTGTTATCATGAAGAGGTTCAGATCGAACTGGTTTAAAAAGACGAAAGGACGCCACGTCACATATAATACTAGACAATCTGTACTTAGGAGAAAAAGGATCTACGCCTCCTTTGTCAAGTCCAAAATCCCTAAGATCTTTGAGGTAGTTTACAGGTAGTGAAAATAAGATTGTACGAATATGATGAATTCCAAGAGGTTTCTGTATATTAGAAAGTAAATCATTAAAAGTATCTTGTAATGTTCTTGGTTTAGAGGACTTTTTAACATTAGGATGTTGAATTCTTTTATGACCATGGCTACGTTTAGTTCTTGGAATAGTATTAAAAAGGCTCATCACGTTGATTTCGTTGCATCCAGGACTTCCCACTCCTTTGATGTTATCATTGCAACCGTAAGGCATTGCAGTGCCTAATTCTTTTATCCAAAACAACTCTCTATCGGTACAGGAGGCAACTTTGTGAGTCCACTTAAACAACAGTAATTCTAGTCAAAGTGTATAACATTCCTCTCAATTATAAAAAGAAAGTTTAAACAGTGATTTTCATCAATTCCACCAATATCAACAAAATGAACTATTACCTCTCATCTTCACTCACCCACTGAAATAATAAAAAAAAACACGACATATGAGATTGGAAATCCAATTCCTGGCTTAAAACAGGTACAAAAATGTGGCGAGGGTATTCCAACCTTCCCCTCTTGTACTGGATCTCCAATGGCAATACATATATAAACAAACGATAAAAAAAACCCATGCAGGTGTAATAATAGTAACTTAAAATTTTAGTTACCTGAAGAATCAGGTGCAACCCAAGTATCTGTATCAGATGAACTATCTGAACCACGTTGACTTGTTTTAAATGAACAAGGTGTGATCCTTGAACCTGAGACGATACTCTTATCCATATTACCAGTACCATCACTATTTGTTTCCTTTGTACCATCATTAGTCGGTATGGTATTTCTGTTATCATCTCTCTGTAAAGGTTGACCTCGGCCTATCCCTAAAAGTGTATTTCCCATTTGCTGCATATCTCTATTCAGTCCTGAAGTAGATTTCTCTGCATTTGAATAACCTCCATGATTTCCAGCCGTATTTCGACCATGGATGGAAGCGGAAGTTACAGGTTGGTTGTTAGTAGGGTTGGTATGCACACCAGCAGGACCAGATCTTTTTCCTGGATCATCATGATTGGCATTCATCTTAATGAAAGTTATTCACTCATCATGGTGGCTATCAGCTTCTCGGAGAATCTTTTAATAGACACTCAATCTGAAAAAACCTTGAGGTATTAGTATATACAGGTACATGTAAGTAAGTAATCAATTTATTTATTTCAAGAGTGTAACACAGGTTAATACAAGAATTAAAAATAAAAGCTAATCTTCTCGAGGCCCTCAGACAAACAAGCAATAATAAAATAAAGGTTAAAAGATACAGTCCTTTCCACAAAAATTCATAAGATTAGTCGTAAGTTATTCACTACATGACTTTCATCTTACACTTACGATAAATATTCATTGTAAGAATTTTTGTGAAAAGAGCTGCTGTTTCTTTACTTGTAGATAATTTAACAATTTTCATCATCAATATTCCAAGAGCATCTACAATATATTCACAGACTTAGGGTGATAAATCACTGTGAAAGACATATCACTCTTCTTAGTGATACTGATACACATGTCTTTTACTCTGTTTATTCTCTGTTTACTTACAAATATCTTATGAATTTTAGGGTAATAGTAAGCAACACTCTACATACAAAATAAATTTTGATGAAATATGAAACAGAACAAATGATATTTTCATATCCCCAAGACGAGTGATTCCTCTATCACAGTGATTTATCATGCTACGTCTCTAACTGTACTGGGGATGGTGGGGTTTGGTGCTTAACGTCACTTTCAACAATATGACAGTTTATATCGTGGTGATCAGTTATTATTGGTGGAGGAAACCAGAGTACCCAGAGAAAATCACTGACCTGCCACAAGTCACTGACAAACTTTTATCACATATTGTTGTATCGAGTACACCCCGCATAAGTGGAATTCGAACTCACAGCATTAGTGGTGATAGGCACTGATTGCATAGGTAGTCGTAAATCCAACTACCATATGATCATGACCACAATGGCCCTTATAAAAACATATAATTTTAGAATCAAATCGTAAATATTCCTTTGGTCTCTTGGTTAATGATGTAAGGAGGTATGATAAAGTAGTACAAATGTAGTAGTACATATATATACCTAAAATACAAAATGAATCCAAATGTTAGATAAAAAATAAACCCTATTAGATACTGCAAAATACTGAATGTCATCAGAAACCTACAGATTTAAGGATCGTTATAAGTTTGTATTTGATAACCTTGTGGTCTCAAATAAAAAAAAATTGCTTTTATTGGAGAGCAACTACCTGATTTTGCATTAAATTAAAAGTGAAAGTAGAATTTTTGAATGTTGACATCAAGTAGACAATTTTTTTTCAAATATGCCACTAATGGTACATGTATGTAGATTTTCGGTGGTAAGTTTCTAAATAGGTATCACTTCCATGAGATATGAGAGACACTTATATTAAACATCATATGAAACCTGTATAGAAACACCCAAAAAGATATTATTTAACATTAAATGATATGGGGTGATAAATTATTGGTATTAACCTTAATGAATAACAAGTCAAGTTAAACTGACAAGAATCACATTCTATAATATTAGACCGGTGGTCTGCCAGTTTCACTTCTAATGACAGATCGATTGGTGGTGCAAAAAGGAGGCCAATAACAAGGACAGTATCACTTGGCTAAACCAAAATATTGATAGAAAAATTCAGTTCCTTGGCGATATATCTCTTTGTCTGGTTAGAAATCTGACATCCAAAGACAAATATGGAAATATATCCCTTACTTGCTGGGGAAACCATACTATCGATACAGTAATCAAGGGATACAATGAAATAGTGGAAATTGTTAAAAAAAATATCCAAATTGTAAAGTCACGATCTTAGAACTGCCAGTCTACTCCATATCAAAATATAACAAAGTTATTGACACATTTGAAAATCAAGACACTGAACTGTCAAAACAAATATTTGAAATCAATAAAAACATTAGAGCCATCAATAGATCATTACACGCCTCATCACCAGAATTCTCGAGTGATCTGTACAAAAGTATAAATATAAAGTAGGCTATCATAGAGACACAAAGTATAGATGATATTACAACTTTAATCTATATAGAGACGGCATACACTCCTGCCAAACCCTGTCCAAAGTTTGGCTTAGAAAAATATCAAATCGCATGTACCAGGATTGCTAGAGCCAATAAAAATCAGTAAATATTTAACAGTCAGTGTGGGTATATCAACGCTATACTGACATAGTGACATACATTTGTATAAGAACTAATTAACAGTGTACAACTAGAACTTTTCCTGAAACCAAAGATACCGAACAGTCAGTGCGGGACTCTCTGCGCTATACTGTAATAATTAAGATAATCATAGAACAAGTACAGTCAGTGCGGGACTTTCTGCGCTATACTGTAAACACAGAGCATATATATATACAGCTGTCAGAAAACACCAAGACAGTCAGCGTGGGTTTTTCCACGCTACACTGTAACACGTAAACAACATCAAAGTACAATCAGCACAGTCAGTGTGGGTATCTCTGCGCTAAACTGTCGCATATACTACCATGAATATGAGACTAATACCAATCATCATAATTCTAATCACAACTATATTTAAGTACACTAACACTAAGTGTGAAACAACTGCTATATGGAGACCCAACTTGTCACCAACATATATATATACTCAGACATGGACCAGCAACTTGAAAAAACATATTCTATCAAAATCCAACAAAAACAACTGTCACTTAAGTTGCATACTTAATTTGGTATTAATGTCAGCAGGAGATATCCAAACAAATCCAGGACCTCAACACAGAAATAGAACAGTAAATCCTTGTGGGCTTTGGAAAGGCCTGTCACTTGGTCCTGCGAGGGAGTATGCTGTGACGATTGCAGCATCTGGCACCACAGATCATGTATTGAACTTTGTACCTATGATTATGAACTATTACAATGATCAAACGTACAATGGATGTGCTACAAATGTGAATCCATGAATGTAGACTCTTTTACATATCATAGTTTTGAGCTGTATACATCGAACATGTTTTCTCCACTTTCAAGGTCCAATATAACAATAGACAGTGACATCAACACGTCTGTATTTAGTCCAGTCCACACAAGTAGCCCGAATATTCCGAAAAGAAATAGAGGAGATAAAACCAACTCAAATACATAGTACAGAATCTACATCATCCAATGTACTAAAAATACCACCAAAAAGCAACCTACAGATAATGACTGTTAATTGCAGGAGCGTAGTAGACAAAAAAGCTGAATTAGCAGCATGTATAAATTACACCAAGCCTGACATCATCTGTGGAACAGAATCATGGCTGAAAGGGATACAAGTGTTCCCAAAAAATTTCAAAATCTATAGAAACGACAGAGGAACTCTTGGGGAGGAGTATTCGTAGGAATTCACGAAGACCTAATTTCTACAGAAAACACCAGCATTAGAACAGAATGCGAGATAGAATGGTCAAAAGTCAAACTTAAAAACAACAAAGATCTACACATAGCTTCATTCTATATGCCACACAGGAACATAAAAGACCTAGAAAACCTGAGACTCTCCCTAGACAAATTAACAAATGGAAAACCCAAGCATGTCATTATAGCAGGAGATTTTAACTGCCCTGATATTGACTGGGTAAATATGGAAATCAAAACAGGCACCTCTGACCGAGAAGTACAACAGGCACTATTAGACATCACATCTGAATATGGACTCACCCAAATACATGACAAACCTACAAGGGAAGGAAACATGTTGGACCTAGTGTTCACAAACAACCCATCACTTATTAAAACGACTGGAAATGCACCGGGAATCTCGGACCACGATATCATCATCACCGACTCCATGATTAAACCACACTACTGTAAACAACTACCACAGAAGCGATATATCTTCTCCAAAGCAAATTGGGAGAAAATCAAAACCGACTTCACTGAAATCGCAAAGGACATTAACAACAATATAAACAGCAAAGACATTAATTACTGCTGGAACCAAGTCAAACATGGCATTTTTATCAACCGTCGACCAGAATCTACCATCAAAAATGATTAAGAAAAAACATCATATACCATGGCTAAATAGATCTCTAAAAAGAATGCTCAGGAGGAAAGCAAGACTCCATAAACACGCAAAACGAATGGGGAATTTTAAAGAATACAGACATTTACAGATAGAATGCAAAAGACAATTCAGAAAAGCCGAGTGGGACCATATAAATAACATCATTAGTGAAGGATTTGATTGATTGATTGATTGATTGATTGGTGTTTAACATCCAGCGAGCAATTTTTCAGCTATATTCAGGACGAGAACATTTAAAAATTTAAACGCCACGGGACTCGAAACAAGGAAAGGTGATGGGTAGGGACGGATAATTTTGCCAATGCAACAGGTCTCCTATGGACCACTCATCATGAACATAATGCTCATAATGAGCTGTTACACTGGGTTCTTTAACGTGCGGAGAGGGTTTGAAAACTCAAAACCATTCTGGAACAAGATATGATTATAATCTAACGATTATGGAGACTCCCAAACCGGCCATTGACAACAGGTTTAAAAAATAAATCAAAAGCTACCTTTGAAATCGAACAATGTTGAATTTTTGTGGTATTGTGGTGGCCATTTTGAAAATGGAGACCGGTAGAAATTTTTCGATGTCGGGAATCATTTCAGGACGTTGAAATCGAACAATGTTGAATTTGTGTGCATTGTGGTGGCCCTTTTGAAAATGGCAACCGGTAGAAATTTTTCGATGTCAGGAATCAATTCGGGACATCATAATCTACCCACATATGAAATGTCGTTGAAATCGGACAATGTTGAATTTGTGCGGTATTGTGGCGGCCATTTTGCAAATGGCGACCAGTAGAAATTTTTCAATGTCGGGTATCAATTCAGGACATCATTATCTACCCACATATCAAATTTTGATGATATCGGACAATGTTGAATTTTTGGGGTATTGTGGTGGCCATTTTGAAAACGGCGACCGGTAAAAAATTTTCAATGTCGGTAATCAATTCGTGACATCATTATCTACCCACATATCAAATTTTGATGATATCGGACAATGTTGAATTTTTACAGCCCATTTTTTATGCCGTGCTTTGGCAGCCATTTTGAAAATGGCAGACATCTCGAAAATTTTGAAAACACAGAATTGCTCCTCTAATGGTGACCTATCACTATGTCAAATTTTATGTCTCTATCATTATCCATTTAGAAGTTATTAACATTAATGTACGAAATTTCAACTTTCCCATAGGATTCTATAGTAAACCCCACCCCCTTTAAACCCCTCAAAATATGACTTTGACTCCCTTTACCACAAAGCTGAAAACTTTAGGACTAACTAGAAACATATATCTATAACTCCATCAAGTTTCATGAAATTCTGTCCAGTAGTTTCTGAGATCTGCCGTGGACAAGTTCATGGTCCACGGAAAGAAAGAAAGAGAACTAGAGGCTCCCAGGAGTCTGTATAGCTCACCTGGGTATAATAACAACATCAGTCAATAAAACTTGATACCTTCGGTAAAAAAAATTAACAAATGTAGCCTTCGTCATTGCAGACCCCTTCTACAAAAAAATGTGGGCAGGGGTTCCCCCTTTAATGTAAGTTATCAAAATTGCTGTAAAAAAACATATATGTCAATGATTCTCAAAATTTAGCTTTTCCTACTTCACATTTTGTAATAGAGTTGCTTCCCTTTGATTATTTGAGTAACCAAAAGCAGTGAGTCGACAAAAAAATGCATTTCAAGAGGAATAACTCTTCACAGCTGTCGCACATTTTTAACTGTGGGAAATTTTTTTGTAGATCTTGACATGCTGAACATTTTTGCAGTTTAAACTTTCCCTCTATCTCTAATAGTTTTTGAGATATAAGATGATAGTATTAAAATTGAGAACATTTTGATGAAAAAAGGGCAATAACTCCAAAATGGGTAATTGGATTTACTTCAAAATTGCAGGTTAGGAAGATCTTGACATGCTGCAAATTTTTGAAATTTAAACTTAACCTTTATCTCTTATAGTTTTTGAAATATAAGACGAAAAGTATTAATTTTTTTTTATAAATTTGATGAAAAAAGGGCGAGAACTCCAAGATGGGTAATCAGATTTACTTCAAAATTGCAGGTAAAAAAAAAAATGGATAGAAGGGTCGAACCGCCAGACACATTTTTGGAAGAGAACCATCCAATGACTATTTCATCAAAATTTTGTTCTTATTGAGCAAATAGTTTCAGACAAAAAGATTTTTATGGGAATTTCCCATAGGGTCCTATGTTAAATTAAGTTCGGCTGTGACGGCCATCTTGGTCGGTGTTCTGAAATGCCGGACACAATTTTGGAAGAGGACCACTCAAGAATCATTTCAGCAAAGTTTGGTTGAGATTGGCTCAGTAGTTTCAGAGGAGAAGATTTTTTTAAATTTCATCCCCCCTTTTTTCTAATTTGCATAATCGGTCAAAATCGGTAAAAGTTCAAAGTTCATAAAAAATCCCGTAATATATGTTAAAAAGCTCATCATTATGCTTATACAGTTCAAATTTGGGCACTTTCTGGCTTAAAATAGAGCAGTTTTGGCCATTTGAAGAAATTTCTATTTTTAGTAATGGCGGCCATCTTGAATACAGGACGGCACTGACGGACACAATTTTGAAAGGGGACCACCTAAGGATCATTTCAGCAAAGTTTGGTTGAGATTGGCTCAGTAGTTTCAGAGGAGAAGATTTTTTTTAAATTTCATCCCCCCTTTTTTCTAATTTGCATAATCGGTCAAAATCGGTAGAAGTTCAAAGTTCATAAAAATCCTGTAATATATGTTAACCAGAGGCTCTCAAGAGCCTGTATCGTTCACCTGGTAATAAAAAAAACCAATTGGTCCTATGTAAAAACTATGTCCTGCGTCATCTTGGAATTACGATCAACATAAAAAACACAAAGTTTGTAAAGGACCTTCCAATGATTGATGCACAGTTTAGGTTCAATCAGTGCAATAGCTTCAGAGAAGAATATATTTCTGTATTTTCCCCATATGGTTCTGTGTTAATACTATGACCTGTGGTGGCAGCCATCTTGGATTTCTGATCGGCATAAAAAACAGGACCTTCCAATGATCATTCCTGGGCAGTTTGGTTTCAACTGTCCAAGTGGTTTCAGAGAAGAAGCATTTTGAAACATTTTTCCCGTAGGGTCCAATGTTAAACTAAGTCCTGCCGTAGCCGCCATTTTGAATTTCATATCAGAATAAAAAACGTATATTTTGTAGAGGACCATTCAATGAACATTCATGTACAGTTTGGCTTTAATCATATTTGTAGTTTCTGAGAAGAAGGCATTTGAACATTTTCCCATAGGGTCCAATGTTAATCTATGTCCTGCGGTGGTGGCCATCTTGGATTTCCGATCGGCATAAAAAACACACACCTTGTAGAGGACCTTCCAATGATCATTCCTGGGCAGTTTGGTTTCAATTATCCAAGTGGTTTCAGAGAAGAAGCGTTTTGAAACATTTTTCCCATAGGGTCCAATGTTAAACTAAGTCCTGCCGTAGCCGCCATTTTGAATTTCATATCGGAACAAAAAACGTAAAGTTTGTAGAGGACCATCCAATGTACAGACATATGGACAGTTTGGCTTTAATCATATTTGTAGTTTCTGAGAAGAAGGCATTTGAACATTTTCCCATAGGGTCCAATGTTAATCTATGTCCTGCGGTGGTGGCCATCTTGGATTTCCGATCGGCATAAAAAACAGAAACTTGTAGAGGACCTTCCAATGATCATTCCTGGGCAGTTTGGTTTCAATTATCCAAGTGGTTTCAGAGAAGAAGCGTTTTGAAACATTTTTCCCATAGGGTCCAATGTTAAACTAAGTCCTGCCGTAGCTGCCATTTTGAATTTTATATCGGAACAAAAAACGCAAAGTTTGTAGAGGACCATCCAATGAACATTCATGTACAGTTTGGCTTTAATCATATTTGTAGTTTCTGAGAAGAAGGCATTTGAACATTTTCCCATAGGGTCCAATGTTAATCTATGTCCTGCGGTGGTGGCCATCTTGGATTTCCGACCGGCATAAAAAACATAAAATTTGTAGAGGACCTTCCAATGATCATTCCTGGGCAGTTTGGTTTCAACTGTCCAAGTGGTTTCAGAGAAGAAGCATTTTGAAACATTTTTCCCATAGGGTCCAATGTTAAACTAAGTCCTGCCGTAACCGCCATTTTGAATTTCATATCGGAACAAAAAACGTATTGTTTGTAGAGAATCATCCAATGAACATTCATGTACAGTTTGGCTTTAATCGTATTTGTAGTTTCTGAGAAGAAGGCATTTGAACATTTTCCCATAGGGTCCAATGTTAATCTATGTCCTGCGGTGGCGGCCATCTTGAATTTCCGATCGGCATAAAAAAACAGAAACTTTGTAGAGGACCTTCCAATGATCATTCCTGGGCAGTTTGGTTTCAATTATCCAAGTGGTTTCAGAGAAGAAGCGTTTTGAAACATTTTTCCCATAGGGTCCAATGTTAAACTAAGTCCTGCCGTAGCCGCCACTTTGAATTTCATACCAGAACAAAAAACGTACAGTTTGTAGAGGACCATCTAATGAACATTCATGTACAGTTTGGCTTTAATCATATTTGTAGTTTCTGAGTAGAAGGCATTTGAATATTTTCCCATAGGGTCCAATGTTAATCTGTCCTGCGGTGGCAGCCATCTTGGATTTCCGACCGGCATAAAAAACATAAAATTTGTAGAGGACCTTCCAATGATCATTCCTGGGCAGTTTGGTTTCAACTGTCCAAGTGGTTTCAGAGAAGAAGCATTTTGAAACATTTTTCCCATAGGGTCCAATGTTAAACTAAGTCCTGCCGTAGCCGCCATTTTGAATTTCATATCAGAACAAAAAACCTTAAGATTGTAGAGGACCATCCAATGAACATTCATGTACAGTTTGGCTTTAATCATATTTGTAGTTTCTGAGAAGAAGGCATTTGAACATTTTCCCATAGGGTCCAATGTTAATCTATGTATTGCGGTAGTGGCCATCTTGGATTTCCGATTGGCATAAAAAACATAAAATTTGTAGAGGACCTTCCAATGATCATTCCTAGGCAGTTTGGTTTCAATTATCCAAGTGGTTTCAGAGAAGAAGCGTTTTGAAACATTTTTCCCATAGGGTCCAATGTTAAACTAAGTCCTGCCGTAGCCGCCATTTTGAATTTCATACCAGAACAAAAAACTTAAAGGTTGTAGAGGACCATCTAATGAACATTCATGTACAGTTTGGCTTTAATCATATTTGTAGTTTCTGAGTAGAAGGCATTTGAATATTTTCCCATAGGGTCCAATGTTAATCTATGTCCTGCGGTGGCGGCCATCTTGGATTTCCGACCGGCATAAAAAACCTTAAATTTGTAGAGGACCTTCCAATGATCATTCATGGGCAGTTTGGTTTCAACTGTCCAAGTGGTTTCAGAGAAGAAGCATTTTGAAACATTTTTCCCATAGGGTCCAATGTTAAACTAAGTCCTGCCGTAGCCGCCATTTTGAATTTCATACCAGAACAAAAAACGTAAAGTTTGTAGAGGACCATCTAATGAACATTCATGTACAGTTTGGCTTTAATCATATTTGTAGTTTCTGAGTAGAAGGCATTTGAATATTTTCCCATAGGGTCCAATGTTAATCTATGTCCTGCGGTGGCGGCCATCTTGGATTTCTGACCGGCATAAAAAACGGAAAATTTGTAGAGGACCTTCCAATGATCATTCCTGGGCAGTTTGGTTTCAACTGTCCAAGTGGTTTCAGAGAATAAGCATTTTGAAACATTTTCCCCATAGGGTCCAATGTTAAACTAAGTTCTGCCGTAGCCGCCATTTTGAATTTCATATCGGAACAAAAAACCTTAAGATTGTAGAGGACCATCCAATGAACATTCATGTACAGTTTGGCTTTAATCATATTTGTAGTTTCTGAGAAGAAGGCATTTGAACATTTTCCCATAGGGTCCAATGTTAATCTATGTATTGCGGTGGCGGCCATCTTGGATTTCCGATCGGCATAAAAAAAATTAAATTTCTAGAGGACCTTCCAATGATCATTCCTAGGCAGTTTGGTTTCAATTATCCAAGTGGTTTCAGAGAAGAAGCGTTTTGAAACATTTTTCCCATAGGGTTCAATGTTAAACTAAGTCCTGCCGTAGCCGCCATTTTGAATTTCATACCGGAACAAAAAACGTACAGTTTGTAGAGGACCATCTAATGAACATTCATGTACAGTTTGGCTTTAATCATATTTGTAGTTTCTGAGTAGAAGGCATTTGAATATTTTCCCATAGGGTCCAATGTTAATCTATGTCCTGCGGTGGCGGCCATCTTGGATTTCCGACCGGCATAAAAAACCTTAAATTTGTAGAGGACCTTCCAATGATCATTCCTGGGCAGTTTGGTTTCAACTGTCCAAGTGGTTTCAGAGAAGAAGCATTTTGAAACATTTTTCCCATAGGGTCCAATGTTAAACTAAGTCCTGCCGTAGCCGCCATTTTGAATTTCATATCGGAACAAAAAACCTTAAGATTGTAGAGGACCATCCAATGAACATTCATGTACAGTTTGGCTTTAATCATATTTGTAGTTTCTGAGAAGAAGAGATTTGAACATTTTCCCATAGGGTCCAATGTTAATCTATGTCCTGCGGTGGCGGCCATCTTGGATTTCCGACCGGCATAAAAAACAAAAAATTTGTAGAGGACCTTCCAATGATCATTCCTGGGCAGTTTGGTTTCAACTGTCCAAGTGGTTTCAGAGAAGAAGCATTTTGAAACATTTTTCCCATAGGGTCCAATGTTAAACTAAGTCCTGCCGTAGCCGCCATTTTGAATTTCATATCGGAACAAAAAACCTTAAGATTGTAGAGGACCATCCAATGAACATTCATGTACAGTTTGGCTTTAATAATATTTGTAGTTTCTGAGAAGAAGGCATTTGAACATTTTCCCATAGGGTCCAATGTTAATCTATGTCCTGCGGTGGCGGCCATCTTGGATTTCCGACCGGCATAAAAAACATAAAATTTGTAGAGGACCTTCCAATGATCATTCCTGGGCAGTTTGGTTTCAACTGTCCAAGTGGTTTCAGAGAAGAAGCATTTTGAAACATTTTTCCCATAGGGTCCAATGTTAAACTAAGTCCTGCCTTAGCCGCCATTTTGAATTTCATATCAGAACAAAAAACCTTAAGATTGTAGAGGACCATCCAATGAACATTCATGTACAGTTTGGCTTTAATCATATTTGTAGTTTCTGAGAAGAAGGCATTTGAACATTTTCCCATAGGGTCCAATGTTAATCTATGTCCTGCGATGGCGGCCATCTTGGATTTCCGATCGGCATAAAAAACAGTAACTTGGTAAAGGACATTCCAATGATCATTCCTTTACAGTTTGGGTTCAGTCAGTTCATTAGTTTCGGAGAAGAAGATCTTTGAAATTTCAGCCAATCAGAGCATATTATTGGCCCTGGCAGCCATATTGAATATCCGACTGGAACGAAAAACAGTAACTTTGTAGAGGACCATCCAAGGAACATTCCTGCTAAGTTCGGTTCCAATCGGCCAAGTGGTTTCGGAGAAGAAGCTTGAAATGTGAAAAGTTTACAGACGACAGACGACAGACTACAGACGACAGACGACAGACGACGGACGCCAAGTGATGGCAATAGTTCACCTGGACCTTTGGTCCAGGTGAACTAAAAAGCTCATCATTATGCTTATACAGTTCAAATTTGGGCACTTTCTGGCTTAAAATAGAGCAGTTTTGGCCATTTGAAGAAATTTCTATTTTTAGTAATGGCGGCCATCTTGAATACAGGACGGCGCTGACGGACACAATTTTGAAAGGGGACCACCTAAGGATTATTTCAGCAAAGTTTGGTTGAGATTGGCTCAGTAGTTTCAGAGGAGAAGATTTTTTTTAAATTTCATCCCCCCTTTTTTCTAATTTGCATAATCGGCAAAATTTCAAAGTTCATAAAAAATCCCGTAATATATGTTAAAAAGCTCATCATTATGCTTATACAGTTCAAATTTGGGCACTTTCTGGCTTAAAATAGAGCAGTTTTGGCCATTTGAAGAAATTTCTATTTTTAGTAATGGCGGCCATCTTGAATACAGGACGGCACTGACGGACACAATTTTGAAAGGGGACCACCTAAGGATCATTTCAGCAAAGTTTGGTTGAGATTGGCTCAGTAGTTTCAGAGGAGAAGATTTTTTTTAAATTTCATCCCCCTTTTTTCTAATTTGCATAATCGGTCAAAATCGGTAGAAGTTCAAAGTTCATAAAAATCCTGTAATATATGTTAAAAAGCTCATCATTATGCTTATACAGTTCAAATTTGGGCACTTTCTGGCTTAAAATAGAGCAGTTTTGGCCATTTGAAGAAATTTCTATTTTTAGTAATGGCGTCCATCTTGAATACAGGACGGCGCTGACGGACACAATTTTGAAAGGGGACCACCTAAGGATCATTTCAGCAAAGTTTGGTTGAGATTGGCTCAGTAGTTTCAGAGGAGAAGATTTTTTTTTAATTTCATCCCCCTTTTTTCTAATTTGCATAATCGGTCAAAATCGGCAAAATTTCAAAGTTCATAAAAAATCCCATAATATATGTTAAAAAGCTCATCATTATGCTTATACAGTTCAAATTTGGGCACTTTCTGGCTTAAAATAGAGCAGTTTTGGCCATTTGAAGAAATTTCTATTTTTAGTAATGGCGGCCATCTTGGATACAGGACGGTGCTGATGGACATAATTTTGAAAGGTGACCACCTAAGGATCATTTCAGCAAAGTTTGGTTGAGATTGGCTCAGTAGTTTCAGAGGAGAAGATTTTTTTTTAATTCCATCCCCCCTTGTTTCTAATTTGCAAATAGGTCAAAATCGGCAAAAGTTCAAAGTTCATAAAAAATCCCGTAATATATGTTAAAAAGCTCATCATTATGCTTATACAGTTCAATTTTGGGCACTTTCTGGCTTAAATTAGAGCAGTTTTGGCCATTTGAAGAAATTTCTATTTTTAGTAATGGCAGCCATCTTGGATACAGGACGGCGCTGACGGACACAATTTTTAAAGGGGACCACCTAAGGATCATTTCAGCAAAGTTTGGTTGAGATTGGCTCAGTAGTTTCAGTCATAAATTCAGAGAAGATTTTTTTTAAATTTCATCCCCCCTTTTTTCTAATTTGCATAATCGGTCAAAATGGGTAATGGGATTTACTTCAAAATTGCAAGGTAGGTAGATCTTGATATGCCGCACATTTTTGCAATTTAAAGTTAACCTTTATCTCTTATAGTTTTTGAAATATAAGACGAAAAGTATTAAAAAAATTTGATGAAAAAAGGGCAATAACTCCAAGATGGGTAATCAGATTTACTTCAAAATTGCAGGGTAGGTAGATCTTGATGTGCTGATCATTTTTACCCCATGTCAGATTTTTGATATTATTAACGGTTTTTGAGTTATTACCAAAAACCTGCAATTTTACCATATGTTCTATTTTTAGTAACAGCAGCCATGTTGGTTGGTGCACGGCATCACCGGACACAATTTTGAAACTAGACATCCTAGTAATGATTCAGACCAAGTTTGGTTTCCATTGGTCTCGTACTTTCAGAGGAGAAGATTTTTGAAAAAGTTTACGATGTACGACGGAGACGGACGCCAAGTGATGGCAATAGCTCAGCTGACCCTTTGGGTCAGGTGAGCTAATAATAATAACAAGATATGATTATAATCTAACGATTATGAAGTCTCCAAAACCGGCCACTGACAACCGGTTTAAAAAATTAATTAAAAGCTACCTTTGAAAGGGAACAATGTTGAATTTGTGCGGTATTGTGGCGGACATTTTTGAAAATGGCGACCGGTAGAAATTTTTCGATGTCGGGAATCAATTCGGGACATTATAATCTACCCACATATCAAATGACGTTGAAATCAGACAATGTTTGAATTTGTGCGGTATTGTGGTGGCCATTTTGAAAATGGCGACCGGTAGAAATTTTTCAATGTCGAGAATCAATTCGGGACATCATTATCTACCCACAAATCAAATTTTGATGACATCGGACAATGTTGAATTTTTGCGGTATTGTGGTGGCCATTTTGAAAATGGCGACCGGTAGAAATTGTTCAATGTCGGGAATCAATTCGGGACATCATTATCTACCCACATATCAAATTTTGATGATATCGGGCAATGTTGAATTTTTACCCCCCATTTTTTATACCGTATTTTGGCAGCCATCTCGAAATTTTGAAAACGCAGAATTGCTCCTCTAATGGTGACCTATCACTATGTCAAATTTTATGTCTCTATCATTATACATTTAGAAGTTATCAAAATTAATGTACGAAATTTCAACTTTCCCATAGGATTCTATAGTAACCCCCACCCCCTTTGAACCCCTTGATATGACTTTGACCCCCTTTACCACAAAGCTGAAAACTTTAGGACCAACTAGAAACATATATCTATAACTCCACCAAGTTTCACGAAATTCTGTCCAGTAGTTCCCGAGATCTGCCGTGGACAAGTTCATGGTCCGCGGAAAGAAAGGAGAATAAGAATAATAATAATAAAAATAATAAGAAACGGAGCAAAAACACACATAATAACAAGATATGATTATAATCTAACGATTATGAAGTCTCCCAAACCGGCCACTGACAACCGGTTTAAAAAATAAATTAAAAGCTACCTTTGAAATCGAACAATGTTGAATTTGTGCGGTATTGTGGCAGCCATTTTGAAAATGGCAACCGGTAGAAATTTTTCGATGTCAGGAATTATTTCGGAACATCATAATCTACCCACATATGAAATGTCGTTGAAATCGGACAATGTTGAATTTGTGCAGTATTGTGGTGGCCATTTTGAAAATGGTGACCGGTAGAAATATTTCGATGTCAGGAATCAATTCGGGACATCATTATCTACCCATATATCAAATTTTGATGATATCGGACAATGTTGAATTTTTGGGGTATTGTGGCGGCCATTTTGAAAATGGCGACCGATAGAAATTGTTCAATGTCGGGACATCATTATCTACCCACATATCAAATTTTGATGATATCGGACAATGTTGAATTTTTACAGCCCATTTTTTATACCATATTTTGGCAGCCATTTTGAAAATGGCAGACATCGCGAAATTTTGAAAATGCAGAATTGCTCCTCTAATGGTGACCTTTCACTATGTCATATTTTATGTCTCTATCATTATTCATTTAGAAGTTATCAACATTAATGTACGAAATTTCAACTTTCCCATAGGATTCTATAATAACCCCCACCCCCTTTGAACCCCTCAAAATATGACTTTGACCCCCTTTACCACAAAGCTGAAAACTTTAGGACCAACTAGAAACATATATCTATAACTCCACCAAGTTTCATGAAATTCTGTCCAGTAGTTCCTGAGATCTGCCGTGGACAAGTTCATGGTCCGCAGAAAGAAAGGAGAAGAAGAAGAAGAATAATAATAATAATAATAAAAATAATAATAACAAGATATGATTATAATCTAACGATTATAAAGTCTCCCAAACCGGCCACTGACACTATCTACCCACATATCAAATGTTGATGATATCAGACAATGTTGAATTTTTACCCCCCATTTTTATGCCGTGTTTTGGCAGACATCTTGAAAATTTTGAAAACGCAGAATCGCTCCTCTAATGGTGACCTATCACTATGTCAAAATTTATGTCTCTATCATTATCTAGTTAGAAGTTATCAACATTAATGTACGAAATTTCAAGTTTCCCATAGGATTCTATAGTAACCCCCACCCCATTTGAACCCCCAAAAATATGGCTTTGACCCCCTTTACCACAAATCTGAAAACTTTAGGATCAACTAGAAACATATATCTATAACTCCACCAAGTTTCATGACATTCTGTCCTGTAGTTCCTGAGATCTGCCGTGGACAAGTTCATGGTGCACGGAAAGAAAGGAGAAGAACAAGAACAAGAATAATAATAATAATAATAAGAAACGGAGCAAAAACAATAAGTCTCCCAATCTTTGTTTGGGAGACTTAATAAGAAGAATAAGAGCAAAAACAATAAGTCTCCAAATGTTGTTTGGGAGACTTAATTACATGAAATCCAAAAAAGAAGACAATATAGGAGTAGCGCTACTTAAAAGATCTGGTGGACTTAGGGACCGACCATTTAATATGAAGGGGGGGGGGTTATGGTTTTTTGTTTCGTTCAGAATTTTTTTTTCGGACAACACAAGAGTTAGAATATTTACTTTTTTTATCGCGCAAAACGTGAATTTTTTTTCCAGAATCAAACATTAGGTTATATGACAAAAACTCTGAATCAGATTATTTTTTTTTTCCTCCACCAAAATCAGAATATTTTTTTCAGCAACATTGGGAATCAAAATACAAACGAGAGTAAAGAGAAGGCTGTAATTTTAAGCAATCAATTCAAATCCGTCTTCACAAAGCCAAAACCAAATATCTCTACAACAGTACTACCACAACGGGCTGGCTCAACAATACAAAATCTAAAAATCACAGCAGAAGGAGTTGAAAAGTTACTAAAAAACACAAATCCGTCTAAAGCCATGGGACCGGATAGAATTCCAAACATCATCCTTAAAACATGCCCTGAAGAACTTGTGCCCTGCTTAAGGAACATTTTCCAAAAATCAGTGGACTGCGGTACTCTACCAAATGATTGGCTCAGTGCAAACATCGCTCCAGTACTTAAAAAAGGTAATGTCCATGCAGCAGAAAATCATAGACCAATATCTTTAACTTGTGTATCCTGTAGTGTAAGATATCGAACACATAATTTGTAAGCACATGCTCAAACATTTGGAAAACCACAAAATATTGACCAACCTTAACCACGGATTTAGATCTGGCTACTCATGTACAACACAGCTTTTAGTTACGACAGAAGACCTACTATGAAGCTTCGATAACAACATTCAACTAGATATAGCAATACTAGATTTCTCAAAAGCCTTTGACACAGTTCCACACAAAGAACTCTTAAATAAACTACACAGCTGGATGATTTTCAAAAAAATGAAGACTTTGTGTGACATTGAGGGTGAAATTTCAAATTGACATAATTTTGGTCGTAAAATAATGTCAATATGATATATTTTTCAGATTCAGTTGCTCAGTGCAATATATGAAGACAATTTTTTTCAACTTTTATTAGCAACAAAGTGTTAAAATGATAACAAATACAGACTTACTTCCTCAGAGGTATCATTTTCTTTTGGGTATGGTAAAAGACCTAAATGTATTTCAATTTGATAATGATATGAAAAAGGCACATTTTGGTACCAAACTTTGTATATATCATGAGAAAACAGTTTCAGTATATCAAAGAAACACTATTTTTACTGTATATTTTAAAAAATCTGGTAATTAAAGTTTTCATACAAGCATAAAAAATATGATCTAATGAGGCTTAATATTTGTAAATCAATTATTTATATATGCCTAATAAATATAACAAAAGTTAAGTTAAGTTGATCATTGGTGGTATAAACTAGAGGTAACCAAATGAAAATACTGTCCATTTTTTTGATGTTTTGTCACACTCCTGACACATTTTTCTAAAAGATAAATACACCAAATATCAAGCTAAATGCAATCATTGTTGGTCACAATAACTTTTTTAAGTAGTAGTACATAATCTATTTTGACTGAAAAAAGGTTTCCCTTGAATATATTTCATTTTTGCATTGTTATGATGTTATTTCAATCATATTTTATCATATTCTAAGTAATACTATCATAATTATAAAAAATGACAACTCAATTTTCAACCATTTATACATCTTTTCAAGAGTATAGTGCTTGTTGAGAATTAAATAATTCCCCAAGACAATTACAAGCAGTTTTATGGGGGCTATATGCTTACAAAATAATATATTTCTTAAATAAAATTGTCATACTCCTGACTGCCTCTCGAAAATAAACCTGTCGTGCTGAAAATAATATAACTAACTTATTCTTTCCAAACTAAAAGTTATATTTCTTCAAAAGCTTATATTTCTTACAGTTAACAGTAAATATTAAAAGAAGATTCAAAATTATGTTTTTGTTTTTTCTAATGATTAATGTGCTAATTATTTGCCCCTTAAGAATTTATCTCATCAAAAATGGTTAAAATGGATTTGAAATTTATTAAAACTAGCAATAGATCATCTTTTCTTAGTATAAAATTACTTTTTAGTGGTTTTCAAATTAGTTTCCCCATGTTTCTCAATAATTTACTCTGCAAAAAAACTTCCTATTGCAATTGCAATCGACATTTAATGTTTTTATGTCAGGAGTGTGACATATTACTGTTGAATGAAAAATTATTGATAACTTTTCAAAAATGCCATATCAAAAGAATGAAAATGTTTTATGAAAGGCAAGATATATTAAAGTAAGTAATCTGTTTATTTAAAGCAACATACATCAATTTTTCATTTAGAAAAAAATCCATATTTTGACATGTTTTAAGAAAATATAACCCTTTATCATCACTTATTATGAGAAAGGTGTCATGCAATATACAAAAATAACAATAATTATTACTTATTGTTTATATGTAATTAAATTGAAAACATTGTGGAAGTTTGTAGAAGCATGTTTTTTTTAAATTTTTTATTTAAAAGATATGCCTATTAAAAGTGTCACACTCCTGACATTAGTTATTTTGATTTCCTAGCTATGATATGTCATATATCAGAGCTATTTCCAACTTTTTTCTTTGATTGGGTCTGGAGCTTTTGGAAAATAAAGAAAATTGTGAACTATTAAAGCATACAACATAGTACTATACAACTAAGATCAAATGTCACACTACTGACATTTTTTGTGTCTCTCCTTATGCAAGCCCAATTTTACAACTATCATATTCATCCAGTCTAATACTACTAAATTATTATAACTAATGTTTTTTTACAACATATTTTGATTTTTCTGAACTAATTAGTCTCAACAATGAAAAATTATTAAGGTTTAATTTGACATTTGTACAATTTTCCAAGTTAAATTTATTCACGTACACCAATTTAAAAAATAGAATAATTTTTTGTCGCATAATCATAGGGTCACAAAACATCTAGATATTTGAAGTAAAATGGTACGAAATTATAGAATACCATCTTTCTTTAATATATCTTTTATTTTATTTTTTTTTATCATCAAGGTAAGTTAAGGCAATTTAAAGTTTGTCATGCTAAAACGTCACACTCCTGACAAATTTGACCAGTTTTTAGAGGATAACTTTTTAACTGCAAGACCAATCTCCATGACACTTTGCATGAAGATAACTGTTACCATTGTGCTTGTTTTAAGATATTTACCTTTCTTTCATATCATTTAATATTCAAATTATTCCCTGAAAATGAAAAGTCTTCATTTTTTTGAAAATCACCCAGCTATGGAAATATACATCAGTGGCTATCATCATTCCTACAAAACCGCACAATGAGAGTAGTAGTTGAAGGCAAACACTCAGATAATGCCCATGTAGACTCAGGCATTACCACAAGACACAGTATTGGGACCACTACTATTCTTATGCCACATAAATGACCTTCCTGAATGTGTCAAATTCTACGTCAGACTCTTTGCCGATGACTGCCTCCTATACAAAGAAATTAAATCGCAACAAGACCATCAAACTCTCCAAGAAGATCTCAAATCACTAGAACTTTGGGCCGACAAATGTTGCATGAAATTCAACGCAATGAAATGTTACATAATGAGCACGAGACAGAAATCGAGCTACTTCTACCAACTAGATCAGCACATTCCCGAACAAGTAAAGAAAAATCCATACTTAGGACTTTTAACATCTTCGACGACTTGAAATGGAGTAGCCACATCAGTAAAATCACTAGTAAAGCCAGCTGTACACTTGGTTTCCTTCCAAGGAATCTACGTCAATGCCATCAAGACTGCAAAAAATTAGCTTGCTTGGCAATGGTTAGATCCACTCTCGAGTATGGATGCTTAATATGGGATCCGTATACCAACAAGGATATAGATAAATTAGAAAGTATACAAAAGAGAGCCGCACGTTTCATCAAACATGATTACAAGTCCAGGGAAAGCAGCTGCGTTACCAACATGCTGAAAGATCTAGAACTTAAACCACTCCAGGAAAGAAGGAAACATATATGATTAACTATGTTTTACAAAGTGGTTGAGGGGCTGGTGCCCGCCATCTCATCAGAAGACTATTTGAAAGAAACAAGGAACAAAAGAAAGAGAAAAGCCAAACAATACGAAGGATTTGAAACATAAAATATAATAGATCGACAAACAGTGAACAACTCTATATCCTTCGAACTCATCCAATTTAAGACAGACATCAGGAAGAATTCATTCTTTTCAAAGACTATAAAGTACATGTATAGTCGATTGGAAGGTAGGAACCACCTTGAGGACAGCGTATAGTGTGCGCAAAGACAGTAGAGGGCTTTGGTAGTGCCCTCCAACAGTTGGACTAATCCAACCACTCTCCTTCCAGTGCATTTATAACCGTGATCGGTTCCTGCACTGTAAAGATACAGATACAGAACGAGTCTTTGTTATGCGACTGTACACTGACGGGAAAATCATGGGTGGAAAACGAAACTGAAAATTACAAAAAACTTTAAATCAATAAATTATTGGGATACATGTTTTAAAATCAATTCAATTCGTTTCAAATAACTGAAAATTAATAAACTTTTCAACATTAACCTGAATTAGCAACGACTTTCTTGGTTTTCAGATTTTTCCACGAATTGCGGTGCAACTACCTAAAACGAAAGTACTCTATAGATATTAATTGACCAATGAATATTTGGATAACAGAGTGACCAACCAATCAAAATGGGAAGTGAACCCGGAATTAAATTGTATCCATCCCGTCATAGTTGTCCTTTTATATTATTGTTTTATGAAGGAAAATGGAAGGACGGGTGGAACAAGGATTAGCGAGAATTTTGTCCAAGCAAGATTTCGATCCAGATCATTGTACGTGATTTAGCAGCGTGCAAAGTTCAAATTGAATTGTGTGCACGTTAGAGAGAGATATCAGCTTGTTACGACAAAGCTCACAGGAAATACTTAAAATATTTTATTTGATCAATTTATGAAAATCATGTTCTAACTTCTGTCTGGAAAATAAAAACGAGGAAAGTTATGTATCATTGTAAACCCTTCTTCTTCTTCTCCTTCCAGTGTAGGAACGGATTCATTATTGAATGTATGTTATTCCATGAAAACTTTGCACATGCTGGGCAACAGAGCACGCTTTCTGGTTTAGTTATACAGTAGTCCGAGATTCCTCTGTCGTTTAACGGCATTGATAATCTTGCTGTAGCCGTTCAAAGGCTACAGCAAGATTATCAATGCCGTTAAACGACAGAGGAATCTCGGACTAGTTATATAGCTGTACTGTAGTGTAAACGGTAACACTAACAGGTCAAAACGCCCCCACTTTTTTCCAAAATAAATCCTAAAAAATATATTTAATATTTTTGTGATTCAAATGTTTATAAATTTCTTCCCGCGATTCGTTTTTGTTCGAATATTTTGTTTTTGTTTTATTAATCTATTTATTAAACTTATAAATTTAATTAATGATGATTGCATATGTTTCATTAATTATTATATATATAGAATAATTATCCGTGCCGATTGTTTTTGATGAGCTTAATTACCGGAAAGAAAGTAAAAACACACAAGCCAAGGTATTGTGAAAAACAAATGTACAAAGCCAACAAAGAATTTTGAGAAGTTTAAGCTTTGATAACAATGGCTTGATGTGGCCGTATGGCTTAATATTTAGTGAATACTGCAAATTTTTTATATTTTGTCACGTAAATTAGGTCCAGTAAATTAGAATTCTTATATTTTTTGTTAACTTTATAGGTCAATTTGAAGTTATTTAAATTGTTACTAAATATTTATTGGTTAAAAAGTACACCTTTGGACCTCTTGTGTGTTATTTTGTATCCTATGTAACAATGCAATACTACTTTCGATTTTAATAAGCATGTAATTAAAAGTCCCGTTGATTTTAAATGTATCGACTTCTCGTACTCCCTTGTACACAAACGTGTCTAATTTCTATTCACCTAGTCATTTCTGGTCTCTAGGAAGTTGGTATTCATGAGAAAATTGTTATTCCAAGCAGATAAGGAAAAAGTAATCAATGGAGTAAACTAGTCGGTACTGGGATGCCCTTATTATCGGTGACAGCAATTGTCGCGTTTCCGTGAGAATGAGTCTATATTGCCTAGAATATAAGTAAGTTTTATATACTTATAAACACAATTACTGGAGTGTATATGTTCGTTGTCGTCTGATGTAAGATAAACATGTATATACAATGTATAAATTTACTGGACAAATCTTGAATTACATCGTTTGAGTAGAAAACAAAATATAAAACGTGCCTTTTTTTTGCAATAAAAAAGTGGGGGCGTTTTGAAAAAAATAGTGGGGATGTTTTGGTAGTGTTGACATGTATTCAGCTAAACTAATCCAATATTTACAAATAAACTTTGTACAGGAAGAATCCGGGTCGTTTCGCCCCGTGAGTCGTTTCGCCCAGATTCCCTTTCGCCCCGGGTCGTTTCGCCCTCGTTTATTAATAGTGCTTTAAAAAATGAAATATGGAAAATACCATTGCAAATATTCTTATTTTGGATGTTGTAAGGCTTGTTCATGGGTACTTTATTTTTGTCTTCCTCATAATTAACATGCTTTCTTGACGTGTTTAATATTATTAACACACTAATTCTATTGTTATCGATAGGTATTCAAATTTTGGAAATACCTACATGTATGTCAAAAGAATTCGCATGTGTCTTAGGCCCAGGACAAATAGTGACGTCACGCTTGAACCACTTTGGCACTGTGCCAGGTGTTCAAGTGACTTGTCGATGACAAAAACGGCTGCATTTAATTGGCTAAATATGTACAAGTAAATTTAATATTTTTGATATTATATATTTTTTATAAACAATATCACTAGAGTGTATGTAAGTTACCGACTTCGATCTCGGGTTCAAGCTAGATAAACACCCTCGACCGCTACGCGATCTCTGCACACAATTTGCACGGGCTCAGATGTTGATCTAGCTTGAACACCTCGATCTCAGTCGGTAACTATTACGTATGGCTTCACATTTTGACACCTGATTAAATGTGTAAAATTTCTTTGTTCACTTTCATTTTTTGACACCTGATTAAATTTGTAAAATTTCTTTGAACAATACAGTAATAAATTAGTATGTATGTATTGTTTGTTCTGCATTATCTCCAATAATTATTAAATATTATAATATAACATCGTGATGATGTTAACTCCGTTGTTTATCATATATTTTTATTATTTTGATTTTATTTTTATGTTATTATTTTTTTTGTATACAACTAATAAATAAATAATTACCAAAAAATTGTCGAAAAAGACTTCATCTATTATTATATAATAGCGATTAAGTGGGGCGAATCGACTCACTTTGCGGGGCGACACGGTATTTTGAACCCCATGGATATTTTGACCCCGGGTTCAATTTTCCATATGGTATTTTGACCCCGGAGTCAATTTTTTGTCATTGTATTTTGAACCCCCTCATGGTAAATTGAACCCCCCTCATTTCTACCAAAAGAGAGGAGTTCATAATACCATAAGAGAGGGTTTAATATACCATAGGTAGGGGGGTCGATATACCATGAGTAGGGGGTTCGATATACCATGGGTAGGGGGGTCGATATACCATGGGTAGGGGGGGTCAATATACCATGGGTAGGGGAGGTCGATATACCATGGCTAAGGAGGTCAACATATCATGGATAGGGGGGTCGATATACCATTGGTAAATAAAATTTCAAAATTTCAAAAAAATCTAAATTTTCAATAAAGTTCAAAATTTCAAAAACTTTATAAAATTTCAAAAAAAAAATAAATTTTTTAGAATAAAAATTCAAAATTTTCAAACAAAATTCAATATTTCAAAAATTTCAAAAAATTCATGGAATTTTAAGAAAATTTTCAAAATTTGTATATCATGAATCTGATATTTTTCTTAATATTGGTTTCGCTGAGATTCCCTATATAAACAAAGGTTTAGTTGTTTACTTAGTATTTTCAATCTTTTGGAATAATATGTGGTTAAATAATAATTCATAAATTAATATTGAAAAATGATTAAACAATTATAGCCTACCATGGATTTATAGACCTAAAAATATATATCGACCTCGGTCCATATATATTTATAGGTTTATAAATCCATGTATTGACCTCAATGGAAGGCTATATTTGTATAATATACATTGTATAATGTATATGTTTTTCATAAAATTTATTAAAAAATAGTGTAGAAAGGTTTATAAATATAAATAAGAAATAAAGATGTTTGCTATTCAAATGTTAAAAAAAAATGAAATTAATTTTTGATTAAAATATTACTCTTCATCTACAATGTAACTCAATCACAAAATAATATTAAGAAATTATTCTACAGTTTTCTAATCTTAATTATTTGTAAACACAAATAATATCATTTAAATATTCTAGTTTTCAAAATATCAGTGAAAACAGTTTTAAGACTAAAACAACATTCTTTCAAAATCATACATTGTCTTATCATGAGACAACTTTCAAAATTTCATATATGGTATGTCACATAATTTTTTATTTAATATTAAAGAAGAAAGACATTACAAGATTAAATTCATGGAAATCCTTTTTGTATCTATATGCTTTAATTACACATATTTTATTTGTCAAAAAACAATGAGCTTTTTACTAAAAACAGATTAGTCCATTGAAAAAGTGTGAAAGTAGAACTGGTAATTATTGGTGTCATAATAAGTCCTTAATTACCTTTTATACCTGTAGCACAGGTTAACTGAACTACAGAAATGTAGTTTATTATCCACAATAAACTTTTGACAGGATGTTTGAGATTATTTGATACATTTTTAAGATGTGTTAATACATGTAATAATGTTTACTACATGTATAAGACTGAATGAATATTAGAAGGAAGTTCTAATTGCTGTCTCAATTTTGCATTACATTATAACAGTAATTACTGAATGGGAATTCTACCCATGGTATTTTCCCCCCCCTCCCCATGCATGGAATATCGATCCCCTACCCATGGTATTTTGAGGGTGCGTCTTTTTACCACCGAACACCACCAAACACAATCGAACACCAAAAAAGTTCCACCGAACACCTTCAAGTGAAAAATAAGATATATTTTAACTGAAATTTAACAGTTTGAGGAATATAAATATCTTAATAAAAGAGTTATTGATAATTTAATCGGCACGCATCCTGTAATTCATGCTCAGTCAACCAAACAGAACCGCTAATTAACACCGATCACTGAACAAAACAAATCAATAAATAAAATATATATTCATCAAGTCGGATATGTCTGTTGTTTTTTCTTTTGTTTGTTTGGTTATCAAATTTATTAATTAAGTCTCCCAAACAAACAAAGTTTGGGAGACTTATTGTTTTTGCTCTGTTTCTTCTTCTTATTATTATTATTATTATTCTTATTCTTCTCTTTCTCTTTCTCCTTTCTTTCCGCAGACCATGAACTTGTCCACGGCAGATCTCAGGAACTACTGGACAGAATTTCATGAAACTTTGTGGAGTTATAGATATATGTTTCTAGTTGGTCCTAAAGTTTTCAGCTTTGTGGTAAAGGGGGTCAAAGTCATATTTTGAGGGGTTCAAATGGGGTGGGGGTTACTATAGAATCCTATGGGAAAGTTGAAATTTCGTACATTAATGTTGATAACTTCTAAATGAATAATGATAGAGACATAAAATTTGACATAGTGATAGGTCACCATTAGAGGAGCAATTCTGCGTTTTCAAAATTTTCGAGACATCTGCCATTTTAAAAATGGCTGCCAAAACACGGTATTAAAAAATGGGGGGTAAAAATTCAACATTGCCCGATATCATCAAAATTTGATATGTGGCTAGATAATGATGTCCCGAATTGATTCCCAACATTGAAAAATTTCTACCGGTCGCCATTTTCAAAATGGCCACCACAATACCGCAAAAATTCAACATTGTCCGATATCATCAAAATTTGATATATGGGTAGATAATGATGTCCCGAATTGATTCCCGACATTGAAAAATTTCTACCGGTCGCCATTTTCAAAATGGCTGTCACAACACCGCAAATATTCAACATTGTCGGATATCATCAAAATTTGATATGTGGGTAGATATTGATTCCCGACATTGAAAAATTTCTACCGGTCGCCATTTTCAAAATGGCCACCACAATACTGCACAAATTCAACATTGTCCGATTTCAACGACATTTCATATGTGGGTAGATTATGATGTCCCGAATTGATTCCTGACATCGAAAAATTTCTACCGGTCGCCATTTTCAAAATGGCCGTCACAATACTGCACAAATTCAACATTGTCCGATTTCAACGACATTTCATATGTGGGTAGATTATGATGTCCCGAATTGATTCCCGACATTGAAAAATTTCTACCGGTCGCCATTTTCAAAATGGCCACCACAATACTGCACAAATTCAACATTGTCCGATTTCAACGACATTTCATATGTGGGTAGATTATGATGTCCCGAAATGATTTCTGACATCGAAAAATTTCTACCAGTCACCATTTTCAAAATGGCCACCACAATGCCGTACAAATTCCACATTGTTTGATTTCAATGTCCTGAATTGATTCCCGACATCGAAAAATTTCTACCGGTCTCCATTTTCAAAATGGCCACCACAATACCGCAAAAATTCAACATTGTCCGATTTCAAAGGTAGCTTTTAATTTATTTTTTAAACCGGTTGTCAGTGGCCGGTTTGGGAGACTTCATAATCGTTAGATTATAATCATATCTTGTTACTATTTAATTTGAATGAATGAATGAATGAATGAATGAATTCTTTATTTGCAAAAAACATATACATGCTATAGCAATCAAACAGATATATACACATGTAACACAATGACAAACAGCAGAGAACAATTAAACACATTATATATCGACAACAATATTAACTAATTATCTGACATCTGATTTTCCAAGCTGCCTTTAGATAATTACATAATTTTATAGTGAGATTTTTATTGGCAGCTTTTAATAAATGTTCAAGTTTATAAATATTCGACTAAGAACAGTAATATGTTGGCAAAAAATGCGTACGTACAGATCTATATGCAGGACAAACTAACACAACATGATATTCGTTTTCAGCAACATTCATATTGCAACACAAACATAATTTTTTTTTTTGAAAGTCAATAACTTAGGTGAATATCTCGATCGGTAGAAACAAATAACCTGTGGTTTTTTATATACGAGAGATGTAACAAAGAAACTGCCAAGATTAAATGTTCTGTCAACACCAACGATAGGATTATCAGCTTTGTGTAGGTAGTGTTTAAGATCGGTCATTTGGTCATCAGTGTAGCATATTATCGATGGCACTTGCCCTTTAGTGTGGATAACTTGCTGACAAGCTAAAAGCTTCGTCATGCCATGCCTACATGCCGAGATACTATCAAACCCATCCTTCATTAAGTACTTTATAAATTGTACCCTGAAGAGTCGGTTTGATAGTACCCTTCCCAGGATCTAGCATACATCCGCTGGTTACCCCATCCGCTCAAGGCAGTGTATGGCGAATGGAGTTTATGTGTGTGTGTGCGATTTGGAAAGGTTTTGTTCGCCACCAGCTTCTCCTTTATCAAAGATAATATTAAAATATCATAGGGAATATGGAGTTTCGAAATGATCACGACCGAATAAATAAAAAGAACTAAAATATTATTAATTGTATTTTATTTTGTTTTAAAGTGGCCTGTTCTCTTCTTTGGAATTTAACATCATGAATAATATATTAATAAATATTGTGTTGGTTCTGTTGATATTCGTATTAATCTTATAAATGTCGTTAAAATAGAACTTTGTTGTACGCTTTTAAAAATGAAAGTGAGAAAAGAAGAATTTTTTTTTATATTTTTTATTTCAGAATTTCCTCAAAATGCTGTAGATTGAATAGAAGCCAACAGTTAGTTTACACAACAATTTTCATATTTAGACCAAAACAATGGGGTTGTGTGAAATATTTTTTTATCAAAGGAAAAATAGCAAGCTCACAAGTCGTCAGTTATTTAACAATTACCTGCAATTAGTAGATCAAACGTTCTGTTGTTTATTGATTAACCCTGATTGAACAGGATGATTGGTGATTATCACAGAAGTCAGTGCTGCAATCAATGTGTTCGGTGATAGAAAAAAGTTTGGCGGTCTTGATTAAGAATTTTAATGTTTATATAAAGTAATAGCGAACACTAAATAAAATATACAAATTCTTTTTGTTTTTTGTCAAATAAAGTTTTAGTTTTTAATGTGCTCGGCGGTATATTTATTATATTTAATTTATTCAAAGTTTTGATTTAAAAGCCTGGTTGAGAAAACGTTCGGTGGTACCGTTAAAAATGAAATATAATTTAATTTCATATAATATAAGTGTTCAAAATAAATAAGCTAAATTGCAGTTATTAAAGTGTTCGGTGGTAGTTAAAAACTTTCGGTGGTGTATTTAAAATTCGTAACATTCAAGTCCTTTGTTATATTATAATAAAAGTGTTCGGTGATAGTCATAAAAGTGGTCTAGAATGTGTGAAAACTAAACATATCCCTTCATTTTAAGATTAAATGTGTCTACTCCAGACAGTGTTCGATTGACTGCACATAACGCGCGTGCCATTAAAATGATCAATTATTCCGTACTAAACTTATTTCCTTTCTTCAAACATTGAATTTTAAATTAAAATTTACTATTTTATACAATAAAGGTGTTCGGTGGTACTATTTAGGTTTTTGGTGGTGTTCAGTGCTGTTCAATGGTAAAAAGACGCACCAGAATTTTGACTCTCCTACCGATGGTATATCCACCCCCCCCTACCCATGGTATTTTGACCCCCCTACCCATGAAATATCGCCCCCCCCCCCTACACATGGTATTTGACCCCTTACCCATGGTATTTCATCCCCTAGCCATGGTATTTTGACCCCCCTAACCCATGGTATATCGACCCCCCTACCCATGGAATATCGACCCCCTACCCATGGTATATCAACCCCCTACCCATGGTATATCGTCCCCCTACACATGATATTTTGACCTCCCTGCCTATCTCTTGATTAGAAATGGGGGGGGGGGGGTCAAAATACCATGGGGGTTCAATTTACCATACAGGGGCGGTTAGTTTACAATAAGGGGGTTCAATATACCATGGATAAAAATTGACCCCGGGGTCAATTTACCATGGGGTTCAAAATACCATATGACACTGGTACCGTACAGGAGTATGCGGTCTACTTCATCGAGACTGCCTTTAGGGCAGCTCGGAATCCTTCCACCGTGTTGGTCGTTGTTATGTTGGTGGACAGCTGATTCCAATCCCTGATGGGCCTGGGGGAAAATGAGTTCCTGTAGCTGTATACATCGTTTGTTATCCTCTCTTGGTAGAACTCGTGTTGACCTCTTGTTCTCCTGTCGTTGGATGTTAGATACTGGTTTTGATCAATGTCTATAAAGTTGTTCTGTATTTTATAGAGCATGCATAGTCTGTTGGTTTTCCTTCGATCTTGTAGGCTTTCCCATTCTAATGTTTTTACCATGTTTGTAGCGCAGCCTGTTGAGCGGTCCTTTTAATCGTTACATACAAATCGTGCCGCTCGTCTCTGTACCTGCTCCCGTGATTTGATGTTTTTCTGGTTAACTGGGTCCCAGACTGTACTGGCATATTCCACTGCAGCTTTTACTGTTTTTGTACAGTCCTTTAAGTTCCTTTGAGCTCCTTATATCAAATTAACATTTAGGATGCAGTTTTTTGGACTACGTAGAACTAGAACTATATATACATGTAGATCGACACAAGCCACTTTTGTCATGCTGCTGATGTACATTTTAGGACAGCTTCCATCATTAATCGGCAATGATTGTACTATCTTCACTGAACATCTGCATGAAAAAATTCCACTAAAAATAAGTGTTAAAAAGTTTTTCATAATTAAAATATATACCTTTTTATGTTTTCATTGAGAAAAAAATAAAACAACATATTCAATGAATATACAAATTTCCTTCTCTGAAATTATATACAACTGTAGCCTATTAAGGCAAACCTGTGATGGATGGTCCCCTTTCAAATTGGGTTTGAAGACCCACCAACTAATCAACATTGCTGCCATTACTATAAATAAAATATGTAAAATACATATACAGAAATAATAAAGCCACATTTTCCCACCAAAATGAGCTTAAATATGAATAATAGTTACATTCTTAGCCAAGTTGCAGTTTGAAAAACAATTTGATTTTAAAATATTTTAATTACAACAGGGACTGTTGTGGTTCGTGATTGTATGGTATTTGGATTTACAACTGCCTGTGAAGTCAGTGCCTACCACCACTAATGTTGTGAGTTTGAACCCCGTTCATAGAGAGGTGTACCTGATACAACATTATGTGATAAAGTTTGTCAGGCCAAAATAAAAATAGTTTGTTTGCCCTCGCCCGACCGACCCACTAAAACCCTGCCGACTAAAATGTTTTTTTCGTTACTTTTTTATTAGTTCACCTGGACCAAAGGTCCATGTGAACTATTGCCATCACTTGGCGTCCGTCGTCTGTCGTCTGTAAACTTTTCACATTTCAAGCTTCTTCTCCGAAACCACTTGGCCGATTGGAACCGAACTTAGCAGGAATGTTCCTTGGATGGTCCTCTACAAAGTTACTGTTTTTCGTTCCAGTCGGATATTCAATATGTCTGCCAGGGCCAATAATATGCTCTGATTGGCTGAAATTTCAAAGATCTTCTTCTCTGAAACTAATGAACTGACTGAACCCAAACTGTAAAGGAATGATCATTGGAATGTCCTTTACCAAGTTACTGTTTTTGATGCCGATCGGAAATCCAAGATGGCTGCCATCGCAGGACATAGATTAACATTGGACCCTATGGGAAAATGTTCAAATGCCTTCTTCTCAGAAACTACAAATATGATTAAAGCCAAACTGTACATGAATGTTCATTGGATGGTCCTCTACAATCTTAAGGTTTTTTGTTCCGATATGAAATTCAAAATGGTGGCTACGGCAGGACTTAGTTTAACATTGGACCCTATGGGAAAAATGTTTCAAAACGCTTCTTCTCTGAAACCACTTGGATAATTGAAACCAAACTGCCTAGGAATGATCATTGGAAGGTCCTCTACAAATTTTCTATTTTTTATGCCGATCGGAAATCCAAGATGGCCGCCACCGCAATACATAGATTAACATTGGACCCTATGGGAAAATGTTCAAATGCCTTCTTCTCAGAAACTACAAATATGATTAAAGCCAAACTGTACATGAATGTTCATTGGATGGTCCTCTACAATCTTAAGGTTTTTTGTTCCGATATGAAATTCAAAATGGCGGCTACGGCAGGACTTAGTTTAACATTGGACCCTATGGGAAAAATGTTTCAAAATGCTTCTTCTCTGAAACCACTTGGACAGTTGAAACCAAACTGCCCAGGAATGATCATTGGAAGGTCCTCTACAAAGTGTCTGTTTTTTATGCCGATCGGAAATCCAAGATGGCCGCCACCGCAGGACATAAATTAACATTGGACCCTATGGGAAAATATTCAAATGCCTTCTTCTCAGAAACTACAAATATGATTAAAGCCAAACTGTACATGAATGTTCATTAGATGGTCCTCTACAAACTTTAGGTTTTTTGTTCCGGTATGAAATTCAAAATGGCGGCTACGGCAGGACTTAGTTTAACATTGGACCCTATGGGGAAAATGTTTCAAAATGCTTCTTCTCTGAAACCACTTGGACAGTTGAAACCAAACTGCCCAGGAATGATCATTGGAAGGTCCTCTACAAAGTTTCTGTTTTTTATGCTGATCGGAAATCCAAGATGGCCGCCACCGCAGGACATAGATTAACATTGGACCCTATGGGAAAATATTCAAATGCCTTCTACTCAGAAACTACAAATATTATTAAAGCCAAACTGTACATGAATGTTCATTGGATGGTCCTCTACAATCTTAAGGTTTTTTGTTCCGATATGAAATTCAAAATGGCGGCTACGGCAGGACTTAGTTTAACATTGGACCCTATGGGAAAAATGTTTCAAAATGCTTCTTCTCTGAAACCACTAGGACAGTTGAAACCAAACTGCCCAGGAATGATCATTGGAAGGTCCTCTACAAAGTTTCTGTTTTTTATGCCGATCAGAAATCCAAGATGGCCACCACCGCAGGACATAGAATAACATTGGACCCTATGGGAAAATATTCAAATGCCTTCTTCTCAGAAACTACAAATATGATTAAAGCCAAACTGTACATGAATGTTCATTGGATGGTCCTCTACAATCTTAAGGTTTTTTGTTCCGATATGAAATTCAAAATGGCGGCTACGGCAGGACTTAGTTTAACATTGGACCCTATGGGAAAAATGTTTCAAAATGCTTCTTCTCTGAAACCACTTGGACAGTTGAAACCAAACTGCCCAGGAATGATCATTGGAAGGTCCTCTACAAAGTTTCTGTTTTTTATGCCGATCGGAAATCCAAGATGGCCACCACCGCAGGACATAGATTAACATTGGACCCTATGGGAAAATATTCAAATGCCTTCTTCTCAGAAACTACAAATATGATTAAAGCCAAACTGTACATGAATGTTCATTAGATGGCCCTCTACAAACTTTAGGTTTTTTGTTCCGGTATGAAATTCAAAATGGCGGCTACGGCAGGACTTAGTTTAACATTGGACCCTATGGGAAAAATGTTTCAAAATGCTTCTTCTTTGAAACCACTTGGACAGTTGAAACCAAACTGCCCAGGAATGATCATTGGAAGGTCCTCTACAAAGTTTCTGTTTTTTATGCCGATCGGAAATCCAAGATGGCCGCCACCGCAGGACATAGATTAACATTGGACCCTATGGGAAAATATTCAAATGCCTTCTTCTCAGAAACTACAAATATGATTAAAGCCAAACTGTACATGAATGTTCATTGGATGGTCCTCTACAATCTTGAGGTTTTTTGTTCCGATATGAAATTAAAAATGGCGGCTACGGCAGGACTTAGTTTAACATTGGACCCTATGGGAAAAATGTTTCAAAACGTTTCTTCTCTGAAACCACTTGGACAGTTGAAACCAAACTGCCCAGGAATGATCATTGGAAGGTCCTCTACACGGTGTGTGTTTTTTATGCCGATCGGAAATCCAAGATGGCCACCTCCGCAGGACATAGATTAACATTGGACCCTATGGGAAAATATTCAAATGCCTTCTTCTCAGAAACTACAAATATTATTAAAGCCAATCTGTACATGAATGTTCATTGGATGGTCCTCTACAATCTTAAGGTTTTTTGTTCCGATATGAAATTCAAAATGGCGGCTACGGCAGGACTTAGTTTAACATTGGACCCTATGGGAAAAATGTTTCAAAATGCTTCTTCTCTGAAATCACTTGGACAGTTGAAACCAAACTGCCCAGGAATGATCATTGGAAGGTCCTCTACAAAGTGTCTGTTTTTTATGCTGATCGGAAATCCAAGATAGGCGCCACCGCAGGACATAGATTAACATTGGACCCTATGGGAAAATATTCAAATGCCTTCTTCTCAGAAACTACAAATATGATTAAAGCCAAACTGTACATGAATGTTCATTGGATAGTCCTCTACAAACTTTACGTTTTTTGTTCCGATATGAAATTCAAAATGGCGGCTACGGCAGGACCTAGTACCCTATGGGAAAATGTTTCAAAACGCTTCTTCTCTGAAACCACTAGGACAGTTGAAACCAAACTGCCCAGGAATGATCATTGGAAGATCCTCTACAAATTTTATGTTTTTTATGCCGATCGGAAATCCAAGATGACTACCACCGCAATACATAGATTAACATTGGACCCTATGGGAAAATGTTCAAATGCCTTCTTCTCAGAAACTACAAATATGATTAAAGCCAAACTGTACATGAATGTTCATTAGATGGTCCTCTACAAACTTTAGGTTTTTTGTTCCGGTATGAAATTCAAAATGGCGGCTACGGCAGGACTTAGTTTAACATTGGACCCTATGGGAAAAATGTTTCAAAATGCTTCTTCTCTGAAACCACTTGGACAGTTGAAACCAAACTGCCCAGGAATGATCATTGGAAGGTCCTCTACAAAGTTTCTGTTTTTTTATGCCGATCGAAAATTCAAGATGGCCACCACCGCAATACATAGATTAACATTGGACCCTATGGGAAAATATTCAAATGCCTTCTTCTCAGAAACTACAAATATGATTAAAGCCAAACTGTACATGAATGTTCATTGGATGGTCCTCTACAATCTTAAGGTTTTTTGTTCCGATATGAAATTCAAAATGGTGGCTACGGCAGGACTTAGTTTAACATTGGACCCTATGGGAAAAATGTTTCAAAATGCTTCTTCTCTGAAACCACTAGGACAGTTGAAACCAAACTGCCCAGGAATGATCATTGGAAGGTCCTCTACAAAGTTTCTGTTTTTTATGCCGATCAGAAATCCAAGATGGCCACCACCGCAGGACAGAATAACATTGGACCCTATGGGAAAATATTCAAATGCCTTCTTCTCAGAAACTACAAATATGATTAAAGCCAAACTGTACATGAATGTTCATTGGATGGTCCTCTACAATCTTAAGGTTTTTTGTTCCGATATGAAATTAAAAATGGCGGCTACGGCAGGACTTAGTTTAACATTGGACCCTATGGGAAAAATGTTTCAAAATGCTTCTTCTCTGAAACCACTTGGACAGTTGAAACCAAACTGCCCAGGAATGATCATTGGAAGGTCCTCTACAAAGTTTCTGTTTTTTATGCCGATCGGAAATCCAAGATGGCCACCACCGCAGGACATAGATTAACATTGGACCCTATGGGAAAATATTCAAATGCCTTCTTCTCAGAAACTACAAATATGATTAAAGCCAAACTGTACATGAATGTTCATTGGATGGTCCTCTACAATCTTGAGGTTTTTTGTTCCGATATGAAATTCAAAATGGCGGCTACGGCAGGACTTAGTTTAACATTGGACCCTATGGGAAAAATGTTTCAAAACGTTTCTTCTCTGAAACCACTTGGACAGTTGAAACCAAACTGCCCAGGAATGATCATTGGAAGGTCCTCTACACGGTGTGTGTTTTTTATGCCGATCGGAAATCCAAGATGGCCACCTCCGCAGGACATAGATTAACATTGGACCCTATGGGAAAATATTCAAATGCCTTCTTCTCAGAAACTACAAATATTATTAAAGCCAAACTGTACATGAATGTTCATTGGATGGTCCTCTACAATCTTATGGTTTTTTGTTCCGATATGAAATTCAAAATGGCGGCTACGGCAGGACTTAGTTTAACATTGGACCCTATGGGAAAAATGTTTCAAAATGCTTCTTCTCTGAAATCACTTGGACAGTTGAAACCAAACTGCCCAGGAATGATCATTGGAAGGTCCTCTACAAAGTGTCTGTTTTTTATGCTGATCGGAAATCCAAGATAGGCGCCACCGCAGGACATAGATTAACATTGGACCCTATGGGAAAATATTCAAATGCCTTCTTCTCAGAAACTACAAATATGATTAAAGCCAAACTGTACATGAATGTTCATTGGATAGTCCTCTACAAACTTTACGTTTTTTGTTCCGATATGAAATTCAAAATGGCGGCTACGGCAGGACCTAGTACCCTATGGGAAAATGTTTCAAAACGCTTCTTCTCTGAAACCACTAGGACAGTTGAAACCAAACTGCCCAGGAATGATCATTGGAAGATCCTCTACAAATTTTATGTTTTTTATGCCGATCGGAAATCCAAGATGACTACCACCGCAATACATAGATTAACATTGGACCCTATGGGAAAATGTTCAAATGCCTTCTTCTCAGAAACTACAAATATGATTAAAGCCAAACTGTACATGAATGTTCATTAGATGGTCCTCTACAAACTTTAGGTTTTTTGTTCCGGTATGAAATTCAAAATGGCGGCTACGGCAGGACTTAGTTTAACATTGGACCCTATGGGAAAAATGTTTCAAAATGCTTCTTCTCTGAAACCACTTGGACAGTTGAAACCAAACTGCCCAGGAATGATCATTGGAAGGTCCTCTACAAAGTTTCTGTTTTTTTATGCCGATCGAAAATTCAAGATGGCCACCACCGCAATACATAGATTAACATTGGACCCTATGGGAAAATATTCAAATGCCTTCTTCTCAGAAACTACAAATATGATTAAAGCCAAACTGTACATGAATGTTCATTGGATGGTCCTCTACAATCTTAAGGTTTTTTGTTCCGATATGAAATTCAAAATGGTGGCTACGGCAGGACTTAGTTTAACATTGGACCCTATGGGAAAAATGTTTCAAAATGCTTCTTCTCTGAAACCACTAGGACAGTTGAAACCAAACTGCCCAGGAATGATCATTGGAAGGTCCTCTACAAAGTTTCTGTTTTTTATGCCGATCAGAAATCCAAGATGGCCACCACCGCAGGACAGAATAACATTGGACCCTATGGGAAAATATTCAAATGCCTTCTTCTCAGAAACTACAAATATGATTAAAGCCAAACTGTACATGAATGTTCATTGGATGGTCCTCTACAATCTTAAGGTTTTTTGTTCCGATATGAAATTCAAAATGGCGGCTACGGCAGGACTTAGTTTTAACATTGGACCCTGTGGGAAAAGTGTTTCAAAATGCTTCTTCTTTGAAACCACTTGGACAGTTGAAACCAAACTGCCCAGGAATGATCATTGGAAGGTCCTCTACAAAGTTTCTGTTTTTTATGCCGATCGGAAATCCAAGATGGCCGCCACCGCAGGACATAGATTAACATTGGACCCTATGGGAAAATATTCAAATGCCTTCTTCTCAGAAACTACAAATATGATTAAAGCCAAACTGTACATGAATGTTCATTAGATGGCCCTCTACAAACTTTAGGTTTTTTGTTCCGGTATGAAATTCAAAATGGCGGCTACGGCAGGACTTAGTTTAACATTGGACCCTATGGGAAAAATGTTTCAAAATGCTTCTTCTTTGAAACCACTTGGACAGTTGAAACCAAACTGCCCAGGAATGATCATTGGAAGGTCCTCTACAAAGTTTCTGTTTTTTATGCCGATCGGAAATCCAAGATGGCCGCCACCGCAGGACATAGATTAACATTGGACCCTATGGGAAAATATTCAAATGCCTTCTTCTCAGAAACTACAAATATGATTAAAGCCAAACTGTACATGAATGTTCATTAGATGGCCCTCTACAAACTTTAGGTTTTTTGTTCCGGTATGAAATTCAAAATGGCGGCTACGGCAGGACTTAGTTTAACATTGGACCCTATGGGAAAAATGTTTCAAAATGCTTCTTCTTTGAAAACACTTGGACAGTTGAAACCAAACTGCCCAGGAATGATCATTGGAAGGTCCTCTACAAAGTTTCTGTTTTTTATGCCGATCGGAAATCCAAGATGGCCGCCACCGCAGGACATAAATTAACATTGGACCCTATGGGAAAATATTCAAATGCCTTCTTCTCAGAAACTACAAATATGATTAAAGCCAAACTGTACATGAATGTTCATTGGATGGTCCTCTACAATCTTGAGGTTTTTTATTCCGATATGAAATTCAAAATGGCGGCTAATGCAGGACTTAGTTTAACATTGGACCCTATGGGAAAAATGTTTCAAAACGTTTCTTCTCTGAAACCACTTGGACAGTTGAAACCAAACTGCCCAGGAATGATCATTGGAAGGTCCTCTACACGGTGTGTGTTTTTTATGCTGATCGGAAATCCAAGATGGCCACCTCCACAGGACATAGATTAACATTGGACCCTATGGGAAAATATTCAAATGCCTTCTTCTCAGAAACTACAAATATTATTAAAGCCAAACTGTACATGAATGTTCATTGGATGGTCCTCTACAATCTTATGGTTTTTTGTTCCGATATGAAATTCAAAATGGCGGCTACGGCAGGACTTAATTTAACATTGGACCCTATGGGAAAAATGTTTCAAAATGCTTCTTCTCTGAAATCACTTGGACAGTTGAAACCAAACTGCCCAGGAATGATCATTGGAAGGTCCTCTACAAAGTTTCTGTTTTTTATGCCGATCGGAAATCCAAGATAGCCGCCACCGCAGGACATAGATTAACATTGGACCCTATGGGAAAATATTCAAATGCCTTCTTCTCAGAAACTACAAATATGATTAAAGCCAAACTGTACATGAATGTTCATTGGATGGTCCTCTACAAACTTTACGTTTTTTGTTCCGATATGAAATTCAAAATGGCGGCTACGGCAGGACCTAGTACCCTATGGGAAAATGTTTCAAAACGCTTCTTCTCTGAAACCACTAGGACAGTTGAAACCAAACTGCCCAGGAATGATCATTGGAAGGTCCTCTACAAATTTTATGTTTTTTATGCCGATCGGAAATCCAAGATGACTACCACCGCAATACATAGATTAACATTGGACCCTATGGGAAAATGTTCAAATGCCTTCTTCTCAGAAACTACAAATATGATTAAAGCCAAACTGTACATGAATGTTCATTAGATGGTCCTCTACAAACTTTAGGTTTTTTGTTCCGGTATGAAATTCAAAATGGCGGCTACGGCAGGACTTAGTTTAACATTGGACCCTATGGGAAAAATGTTTCAAAATGCTTCTTCTCTGAAACCACTTGGACAGTTGAAACCAAACTGCCCAGGAATGATCATTGGAAGGTCCTCTACAAAGTTTCTGTTTTTTATGCCGATCGGAAATCCAAGATGGCCGCCTCTGCAGGACATAGATTAACATTGGACCCTATGAGAAAATATTCAAATGCCTTCTTCTCAGAAACTACAAATATTATTAAAGCCAAACTGTACATGAATGTTCATTGGATGGTAGTCCTAATCTTATGGTTTTTTGTTCCGATATGAAATTCAAAATGGCGGCTACGGCAGGACTTAGTTTAACATTGGACCCTATGGGAAAAATGTTTGAAAATGCTTTTTCTCTGAAACCACTTGGACAGTTGAAACCAAACTGCCCAGGAATGATCATTGGAGGGTCCTCTACAAAGTGTCTGTTTTTTATCCCGATCGGAAATCCAAGATAGCCGCCACTGCAGGACATAGATTAACATTGGACCCTATGGGAAAATATTCAAATGCCTTCTTCTCAGAAACTACAAATATGATTAAAGCCAAACTGTACATGAATGTTCATTGGATGGTCCTCTACAAACTTTACGTTTTTTGTTCCGATATGAAATTCAAAATGGCGGCTACGGCAGGACCTAGTACCCTATGGGAAAATGTTTCAAAACGCTTCTTCTCTGAAACCACTAGGACAGTTGAAACCAAACTGCCCAGGAATGATCATTGGAAGGTCCTCTACAAATTTTATGTTTTTTATGCCGATCGGAAATCCAAGATGACTACCACTGCAATACATAGATTAACATTGGACCCTATGGGAAAATGTTCAAATGCCTTCTTCTCAGAAACTACAAATATTATTAAAGCCAAACTGTACATGAATGTTCATTGGATGGTCCTCTACAAACTTCACGTTTTTTGTTCTGATATGAAATTCAAAATGGCAGCTACGGCAGGACTTAGTTTAACATTGGACCCTATGGGAAAAATGTTTCAAAACGTTTCTTCTCTGAAACCACTTGGACAGTTGAAACCAAACTGCCCAGAAATGATCATTGGAAGGTCCTCTACAAAGTTTCTGTTTTTTATGCCAATCGGAAATCCAAGATGGCTGCCACCACAGGTCATAGTATTAACACTGGACCATATGGGGAAAATACAGAAACATATTCTTCTCTGAAGCTATTGCACTGATTGAACCTAAACTGCATCAATCATTGGAAGGTCCTTTACAAACTTTGTGTTTTTTATGTTGATCGTAATTCCAAGATGACTACCACTGCAGGACATAGTTTTTACATAGGACCAATTGGTTTTTTTTATAACCAGGTGAACGATACAGGCTCTTGAGAGCCTCTGGTTTATTTTTCTTATCAATTCCGGAAACCGGTTTCCCGATCCGATTCTCCCTTTATGATGACCTGAAGTATTTGAAATTTTCATATCATCGTATTTGTGCTAGGATTCAAACTAAAATACTGAAAGGTTAAGATTAAGAAATGTGGCAAAAAGAAACCACACAGGGGCGGAACATTCACGATTTGTCCGGCATTGGTTGCTAAAGGAGGAAAAGATAGCATTACCGTTTGTAAAATCAAACTGTTTGAGCATGATCATGACGAGACGTGGAGCGAAGTTTTGAATGATCTGCTTGTTGGGCAAAACCTTAACATGCATAAAACTGACAGTCACCTACTTGTTTATCTGATAAAATAACAGGAACTGTAACTCCAGAAATTGAAAGTTTGACAAAGCTTAGAAATTTGTTGTTTTTACTGTGCATAGGGACACAAAAGTCTGCTTTTGATTTTTTAATGAATTTTAGCATGAACTATAAAAACAACAGCAAAAAATCAAGGATAAAACAGCAGAACATTTTACAGGTATTTTGCATGAAGCAATAATATCTCTCAAACTTAGGGATTGGTTGGATAAGGAGAATCTTCAACCCTCTCCTCTTTGCTTTTTTGCATTTTGACCTGGGTTCAGAGGTAGAGGAAATTCACTAAAGAAAGGGGAATATCTGCCCAATATTTTTTAGATGTGTAGTTCCAAATTTGTGGCTGTCCCTTAATGTCCAAGGGGGGGAAGTCTGTGACATTGAGTCCCTTAAGAAGAGTTTGAAGATACTAAAGGGGTAATCGGAATCCGTAAATCGAAGGACAGACAACACCATGGCCAAAAGAAAAAGGATGAACAACGACCTACGAAATAATATATGCATTAGATTAAAGATTGAGCAACAAGAATCCTACTAAAACGTGGGTGAACTCGGGTGCTTAGGAATGGTAAAACAGTTCCTGCTCCACTAGTGACACCCGTTGTGTTACTTTAGTTAAGTAAGAAGTCATGAATTAGGAAAGGACATAAAAATATAAATTGACATGTACGCAACTCTGGCAGGTAATATGTTCTCATCCATTTTCTCAGGCTTTTAATCTCTTGGTTTTATGGTGTTTAATGCCACTTTCAACAATATTTCACTTATATTGTGGCAGTCAGTTTTATTAGTGGAGGAAACCGGAAGACCCAGAATTTAATCTTTTTTCAAAATTTTGTTTAGGTAATATGCCTCACATGTATATTTGTGGCTGTTTCTGATAATCAATATTCATAGCATTCATGATTGTTTATGGCGTCGACTGAAGTATAAAAGCAATGGAAACACATAGTACATGTACAATGAACAGACAATTAAAAACACATAAAACCATCTTGCCTGTCTGTCATAACTTTGTGCAGAAGAGCACACCAAAGAGAATGCCTATCAAATAACATTTAAATATTATCTGCCTAGCAAATAAATCTCATGAATCTATTCAATAAAAGTTATGAAAAACATTTTATTTGGATTCTCTCTTTTTTTGACAGATTTAAAATTCTGGTGACCCCAATTTTTTTTTTTTACCTACCTACATTAATTGTACCTACCTACTCTTCTGAAAAGTAGGGTAGGGAGAGGACAAACACACATATTTTTTAATGTGGCCTCAATGACTTGCGACAGATTGATTGTTTTCTCCGGGCACTCAGTTTCCTCAACCAATAAAATTGACAGACATGATAAAACTGAAATATTGTTGAAAGTGATGTTAAGCATCCTAACCCTAACCATAACCATAAACATTGAGAGTACAATAGTAGGGTTTCTTCATTGTAGTATGTACATGTGTCTTATTGTCTTTGTTGTACATGTATATATACATGTACATATAAGCTTAAGTGGAAGCTTGATTTAAAAAAAACATATATTTTATCTTACATGTCTTATATCATTTCAGTTGTTAGTAAGCAAACAGAAGCTGGAGAGGAACAGCTACTGAACACAAAACAGAAAATACATATTTTATCAGACGAAACAGCTCATGCACTAAAACAGAATGTATATAGGAACTATTCACAGTTTATTGAAACAGCTAAAGAAATATCAAGTAAGTTTTTTTTGGCATGTCACCATACCTGTAATCGTCTATATGTATGATCTACATATCATAAGGATGCTGCATATAAATAATTGTAACATTTTATTGCTGGTTCTGAAGAAATTTTTATTTAAAGATTAACTGATTTTACCCCTTTTAGGCTCCCTAAATAGCACTTCCCCAGGACGGATCAACTTCATTTGTACAAATCTGAATTCCCTCTTCCCAAGGACCACCCCAGCCAAGCTTAATCGGAGTCTTTGGGGTCCAAAGTTTTGCATATGCTGTAGTATAAAAATTAATTTACATATAGAACAGGAATTTAATTGTAATTAGCATTGGATATCTTTTTCGAATGAAGATTCAATCGAGTACAAAAGAAGGCACCTGTGTCTATGGTGTCCCAAGTCTTGAGGGTCCAAATACAGCTTAATCAGCTATACAGTATACTGGGCAAAATTTTAGGAAATATTTTGTCTTAAGACACAGTGTCTATATTTTATAAAACAGAGCAGAGTGTTAAGTATAAGAATGATATCACTATGACCTTGACCTTTTATGTCAAGGTCAAATAAGTAAATCTTTGTACCTTGTATGTTGTCCAATGCCATTTGTTTTTGTTATTTGCATTATGAGTGTTCTACAATATGCTTCAAGTATAGGAAGTGTCAGAATATTTGAATTCCAACTTGAGTTACCCTGGAAGACTTGCCAAACTGGTAAACTGGTAAATCTCAGAAATTTCAACTAAGTGCTACATAATCAGATGAACTGAATCTATGATTGAATATTATGATACATTTTGTATTTTATATTTTTCTAGTTTTGGAAGGAGAAATGTACCAACTTAGTCATATTTTGACAGAAGAAAAAAGTTTGATGTCTTCTATGATGGAAATGTCATTAGTCAGTGATAAAGGTCAGATGTACTTTTAATATTGTATACATGCATATGATATTTAGTTTTTTTGTTTTTTTTTTGCTATTTTTAGGGGCCATCGTGGCCATGATCGCATGGTAGTTTGATTTACAACTACCTATGCAATCGGTGCCTATCATCACTGATGTTGTGAGTTTGAATCTCAATCAGGGTGAGGTGTACAACATAATGTGATAAAGTTTGTCAGTGACATGCGTCAGTTCGGTGGTTTTCTCAGGGTCCTCCACTTTCCTCCACCAATAAAACTGACCACCACAATGTAACTGAAATATTGTTGATAGTGGCATTAAACAACATCAAACAATCAATTCAGATTAGCAGTAATGCCATAAAAATGCACGAGGCATCCCAATAAATAATTACATCAAACAAAGCACCTAAATTCAACAAGATAAGAATTATTTGCAAAATGCATTTCAAGGTTTGATGAAGGTTTAAAAGATATTTTTGTAGGACATTATTTCCTCAAATACTGGGTAATACTTATTAAAGAATGTGTATCAGCTGCCAATTTAAAAGCTACATTATATCTTGGTAAACACATAAATTCTACCATGAAACAATATTCATTTACATATGTGCCATCATAGTCTATTCATAATTATGGTAGTTGGATTTACAACTATCTATGCAATCAGTGCCTATCACCACTAAATTTGTGAGTTCGAATCCTGCACAGGCGAGGTGTACTCGATACAACATTTAGTCAGCGACTTGCGGCAGGTCATGGTTTTCTTCGGGTAATCAGGTTTCTTCCACCAATAAAACTGACCGCCGACTGAAATATTGTCCAAAGTTGCGTGAAACATCAGAACCCTAACCCCTTCATTTACATATATTTAGAGATTTTATAATAAACTTTTTAGTTTGAGGGAGCATATTATTGTCTGTCTATCTCCCCCCAAAGAAATTTTCTGGAGGACATCCTGGCGTTTGTTTGGTGGACATTATTATTAACTCCCTGGCCAAAAATCCCAGTGAAGTTAAACTGTAAAATTTTTTTTTTCATATTTAAAAAAATATTCATTCAAGAACCAGTACTGGAAATGTAATTAAGCATTGCAGATTGCATTTAGTGATATGATTCAATCAAATTAAAATAAGATGTTTGTTGATAACATCCTGTTAGGGGTAATGTCAGCTAACCTTCCATTCATCTTTGACCATCCAATCATATGCAAGACAATTAAATATATTGACCAATCGAAAAGTAATTGTTTATACCAGTTGAATATATATAGTCTCTAACATTGTTTCCCGTTTATTACGATAATTTCTCAAATCAAGATAGTTAAAATGTGAAAACTTAACTATCGAGATTTGAGAAATTATCGTAATAAACGGGAAACAATGTTAGAGATTGTTTCTCTAATGAACCACTAAAAAATATTTGTTTGATTCGTTTTCTCACTAATTTAACAAAATATATGGCCGTTTTTCACTTTCTCAAATCGACGTCCAATGACGTCACTAACGTATACTTCAATTGACGTCACTGACGTATACTTCAATTGACGTCACACCCATTAAGGAATGTTTTTGAAGCAATGATGGAGAAGGGAGAAGATTCCAAATGAGGGGTTCTTGATGACGGAACGGTTAATTACGGTTAGTTACGGTTAATTAAACGATTTTATTGATACAATGACATTTTGCGAAACGTAACATTCTTACGGGAAAAGTAGCGTGAAATTCTTATCTCACCCATGGGTTGAGACATAATTGCATAATTGACCAATCAGCGACTGAGAACAAAGTGATCCACACGTTGAGTATCGATTTCTTCTCACACAGGTTGAGAAGTGTGAAAATTGAACAAGAATTAGAGAAAGAAGCGTTAGCCCATTCAGCCACAATGAAATTTTAAGTTTACAGTTTAATAAGAGTTTTTTTTATGATATTTTATATTACAGCCATTGTTGAACAACCTAAAGAGCAAGACAAAGAGAACCCTGAGGATGATACCAGAAAAAACTTGGCTTTTTTACTGGAGAAAGTAGAAGGATGCTCTGTAAGTAGAAGAAAATTAAGACATGAATTTTAGCTGTTGATAGACAAAAGCTGCTTTGTTCATTATAAAATTCAAATTAATTTTGAGATCTTTATAAGAATTTAGAGACTAGTAAGACCTAGTAACACACAAACAGAATATTATACCCCCACTCGTAGAGAGGGGGCTATATTGCAATCACCTTGTCTGCCCGTCCATCCGTTCACACTTTCATTAAAAATGTCTCAGCTGCTACTGGAAGAAATGATTTTATTTTTGATACATGACTTTGGCATAGTGACTTGTACCGTGTCTCCCCTTTCCAGGCTTACCGTACATCTACTTCCTGTTTACTGCGCGACTTAGAATTTTTATACCCCCGCTCCCCGGAGAGAGAGGGGGATATACTGTTTTACCTCTGTCCGTCTGTCCGTCCTTCCATCCGTCCAAGATATTTTTCGTCGCATTTTTCTCAGCAACTATCGATGGCAGAAATCTGGTATTTGGTCACAAGCTTCATATAGGTATGGCATATTGTGGGTAGCGTTTTTGGACCCGTCAGATTCCTACTTCCTGTTTGCCGACTTAGTTGGTTTTTATACACATTGAACATATATGCACATTTTTTGCCACATTTTTCTCAGCAACTAATGATGACACAAATCTGATATTTGATCACAAGCTTCATATAGGTATGCCATATCGTGGGAAACGTTTTTGGACCCATCAGATTCCTACTTCCTGTTTGCCGACTTTTTTGATTTTTATACACATTGAACTTTTTCGTCGCATTTTTCTCAGCAAATATTGATGGCAGAAATCTGATATTTCGGCACAAGCTTCATATGGGTACCCCATTTGTAGGAAGCATTTTTTGACCCGTCAGATTCCTACTTCCTGTTTGCCGACTTAGTTGGCTTTTATACACATTTAACATATATGCACATTTTTCGTCGCATTTTTCTCAGAAACTATTGATGACAGGAATCTGATATTTAGTCACAAGCTTCATATAGGTACCCCATATCGTGGTAAGCGTTTTTGGACCCATCAGATTCCTACTTCCTGTTTGCGGACTTGGTTTGTTTTTATACACATTGAACATATATGCGGGGATATCATAAGTGAGTATTAGCTCACAGTTCATCTTGTTCATGTTTGCCGTAATGAAAACTTTCGTAACAGATATCCGAGCTTCTACAGGAAGAAATGATTTTATATTTGATATGTGGCTTTGGCATGGTGACTTGTACCGTGTCTCCCCTTTCCAGGTTTACCGCACATCTACTTCCTGTTTACAGTGCGACTTAGAATTTTTATACCCAGCGCTGTCACATCTACAGCACCAATACATTACTCAGATCATTTTGTTGTCACACAGTGCTTCCCGTTCCAGCTTCTTTATTAATGTTTAAAAATGTTTTATATTTTTCAGCAAGGTTAGTACAAGTATTTAATATTCACGTAGTGATAAAAAAATTTTTTTAGCTTGTGGTTACACAAATCCCTGTTGTGTACTTTTCAACCAGTTTATAATGATTTGTACTGATTCATAATGATTTGTGCAGAGCTCGATGTTTCAGATTAGTTTGTGATCCATTTTCTGGTAATGAGTGTTGAGATATATACAAATTTGACACAAATGAACGAGTGGGGGTATTCTTAGCACGACGTAGCGTGCAACATCTTGTTTGATTTATACCAGTCTGTTCACACATGAGTCAATAAAGAAAATTGTTGATATGTTACGGTAGTATGTCAATGAATTTCCTTTATTTAGAGTTCCTGAGATTAACTTGTTCGAAATTATAGTCTGTTCATTGATTCTTCACTAATTTTAGTAGTATCTATATTTTTTTGATTTTTTTTTGCTCAAATGGAAAAAGAAAAGAAAAATGAATTATCAAAGAAATCACCAAAACCTGATGTTATGCTTTGATACAAATTTTAACATCATTTTGAGATTCAGGAATGATTTCTTTAAAGTTATTTAACTTGATTTCAGCTATTTTCCTCTGTAGAGAAATTGTCGAAAGTTGCTGGACACTGTCAGAACAGGTCAAAAATTGGGGTGTAGAAGGTTTCAGCAATATTTCATTGATTTTCAGTTATTTTTTATTCTGACTAGAATCATCCCTGGAGATTTGTTTTCAATAATATTAACACAAAAATAGAAGAAAAACTACAATTTGTTAAAACTAGTTGTTGTTATTGACAGAGTGTAACAGAAGTTCCTGGACGACATTTAGTACACAATGGTGACTTAGCAGAACTTGATGCTGAATCCTTCACACAAATACAGAAAGTCCATGCTTTCTTACTTAATGACAGTCTGATGATAGCTACATGGCTACCAAACAGGTAATACAAATACAGAAAGTCCATGCGTTCTTACTTAATGACAGTCTGATGATAGCTACGTGGCTACCAAACAGGTAATACAAATGATAAAAATATAAACTGGATTTTACTGGAATCATTTGAGTTAACTTATAATAATGAGGATTTAATTTCCATACAGTGTTCTAGCATTCGCATTTACCATCACCCATGTAAGTGAATTTTGGTCAGGGGAAAATTGATTTTCAAACCTTAGTTGTTCGTGGGCAAGTAAATTTGAACTACTTGGTTGAAGAGTTCATTTCAAATGATTTCAATGCTTTCTATTTTGGATAATTGTACAAATGAAGAATCATATTTTTATTTAAAATAGTGTTTTCATATGAGATCGTCACCAGCAGTCGGAGGGGATATTATAGTTTAGGGGAAGGAAACCTGTTGTCAATGTCAGGGAAATGCTTGTTCTGTTCTGGTGTTTTCCTCCAGTAATTGACAGAGTACTCCCACTTGGGATATTATATCCTATCTTAACTTACTTTAATATATTAATTTAATGATTAGAGTAAAGGTTTAGATTTATATTGGTTAAATATGGTAAGAATATGGTCAAATAAGGTTGCACACAATCTAAAGATTGTTAATGTTGTATGTCTCTGAACAATGAAAATTTAAATGGATAAAGACTAATGAGAAGAAAAATATATAGTGATGCTATAAGGAACCATTCTTTTTTTTCCTTTTTGAAAAGCTAATGTGCTTGGCTCAAATATGATGAACCAAAAGGATCAAGCAATAGCTAAACACAACAGCTTTATTACTACCACTAGATCAAATATATACCTGTTGTTTCAGTGAGATAGGACTATAAAGATCCAGTTAAGCTTATTGGTCTAGTTTAAAGCGGACATCATCATCATCATATCATCAAATGTAACAAGTTCTCTCCATGATTTGACATTAAACAACTGTCAATCACTTACTCGTTCCAAATATCTTGATAATTTCAGATATGGCCACCGTTACTTTTCTAAATACAAACTTAGGAAATTACAGATTTGTGAATAGATTGGTAGCTAACTTTCAAACCTTGTACATTATGTTATATTCTTTTGTAGGAGAGGTCCAGTTAGATACAGGTTTCAAGGTCTATATGAGTTAGACAGTCTGGCTATAGTTAATGTTAGAGATGCTGGGCCCATTAAAAATGCTTTTAAGATTCTAATGTTTCCTGATGCTAAGATGTACCAAGCAGATGGCACTAAAGCTAAGGTTTGTCTTTGCCTTAATTGTTTCACCAACTTGCCCGAAAGCCAAATTTAGAAAAAATTTCTATTTATTCAAACAAATTCTTTCATAATTTTCACTTATCAGAATCCAGTTTTTCTTTGGGTATGTGGGTTAGCGCGAAGACTGTGTTTATTGGACCATGACGTGTTTATCATTATCAGCTTGAAGGGCCATGTGAGCTGTTGTCATCACTTAGTGTCCGTCGTTGTCTGTGTACTACTATTCACATTTCAATCTATTTCTCTAAAATCACTTTTTGAAGTAAACTTATCTGGAATGTTCATTAGGTGGTAATTAACAAAAGTTTGAGTTTAATATACCGATTTTAAATTCAATATGACTGGCTGGACAGATAATGCATTATGATTAACTGAAGTTTATTAGTTTTCTCAAAAATCACTGAGCAGGTTTAATTTTGATATTAAGTGATTAACGATGTTTTTTAAAACGAGATGACTGAGAAACGTCCTTGAGTTTTAAAAAACATCTTTAATTATTTTATCGCTATGATAGTATGTTTATCAAGGATTTGGTAATGTGACGTCATTATAAGGTCATATTAGAAAACAACGATATTACGACGCGTCCTTGACAACGCTTAGCGATTAGCGAAAATTTTAATCTTCTCAGCGCTTACGTGATATGAAACATATTGGTTTTAAACATCAAAGGGAAAGTAAATAAAATAGCGATAATACAGGAATATACATTAGATGGTCCTGTGCTAATTTTGAGGGTTTGGTGACAATCGAGAAAAAAAACCCAGATGGCCACCAAGACAGATCTTAGATCTTAACACTGACCCTATGGGAAAAGTAACAAAGTATATATTTTTTTTAAGCTAAAAACATGTTAGAACATAATGTTCACATGAATGGTCATTGGATGATCCCTTACCAAGTTGGCTTTTTTTTTTATGTCAATCAGAAATCCAAGATGGCTGCCACTGCAGGCCTTAGTTTTTAACATAGGACCCTATAGGAAAATGAATTAAAGCTTTTTCTTACATTGTCTTACAGCCTACAATTATGTTAAAGCCCCAACATGAATGGTTATTGGATGGTCCCTTACAAAGTTTTTTTCCTCCATGTCAATCAGAAATTTAAGATAGCAGGACTTAGTTTTTTACATAGGACTCTATGGAAAAATGAATGAAAGCTTTTTCTTATAATGTCTTATAACTACAAACATGATTGAACCCCAACTATACATGAAAGGTCATTGAAAGGTTAATTACAAAGTTGGCCGTTTTTATGTGGATATTATATTCAATGACAAGTTCTAATACATGCATTTTTTTTTCTACATTGTTTGTCGTTGTACAAGCATATTTGTTTATTAAACACTTGAGAGAGATAAAAACTAGGGATGGCAACGAGTACTCGAGTACTTGCTCGGAAGGCCGAGTACAATTTTCGTACTCGAATACTCGCCTAACTTTTTTATCTTTAGACATTTTCCCTTTCATTTTTCTCTTTGAAATATTCCATAAGTAAAGTTTAAGTGTGAACAAATATGAATACAGTTCACCGTATGTTCTAAGTTGTTAGAAATAAAATCGGTACGTTAAAATGCCTCCACAAAATTCAGCGGTATGGAATTATTTTAAACGATCGTTAAATGGAAATACTGTCAAATGCACTCTTTGTGATGCACAATTAAGATTTTGTGGTGGTACAACAAATTTGATCAATCATGTAAAGCTGAAAGTCCTGCCAAATCACCGGTGAAGCAATCATCTTTAAAAAGTTTTGTGGATTCGCCAAAAAAGATCAATTCTAACTTGAAAGAAAAAATTACAGCAGCGATAGCGGAAGTGGTTGTAAAGGACTATTTGTAGATCAGATCATTTTTCTGAACAAGAACAAAATTAAAGTGCCCCCGCAATGAACCCCATACAACTGATTAGGTGTATTTATAACGGTGTTTGTACAGTGATTGTGTTGTTTACGGATCAATAACTTACATTTAATCCGTATTTACCTTTGATTGTTAATCATGCATGTAATTGTAACTGTCACTTCTTTGTAGGTATGTTTGATGATTAATTGTGTAATAAATGTTTATTTAAAAAAATTAAATTTTCATTCTCAATTAAATATTGCACTGTAGTAGTATATTTGTCAAATGTTTGGTTGAAAAGCACAATTTACAATTTGGTATTAGTCTTTCTTCAAATCGTCAAAGTATTTCAGAGAAAAATATTGTATCTATTTGGTCGTATATTTGTCAAATGTTTGGTTGAAAAGCAAATTTGGTATTAATTTTGTCTTTCAACAGATAATCAACGGAATAATGATAGTCATAGTCTGGTCATAGATTTCTTTAGAATGTTGAGGTGTCTTCCGAGTACTCGAGTACTCGCGAGTATCTGTTCCGAGTACTCGAGTATTGAATTCCAGAACTTTTGACATCCCTAATAAAAACACAATCTTAACCAAAGGTTAAAAGGTGAAAAATAAAAATACATGTAAATGGGTCGTCTGGATTTATTTATGAAAATGACATAAAAATATTTAATTAAATCTAATCTATGAACACTTGAGTATGAATTGACTGAATGTTTGTGTCTATTTTTAGAGACAGTGGCTGGTTATACTTGAGGAAACAAAGAAGAAGAAAGCTGCTAGAGATAAACAGAAGAAGGAGGCAGCCATGTTAGCAGCTGAACAACAAGCTGCTCAGACTCCTGAGGAGGAAAGAAAGAGTAGGTTTAGATCTTTTGCACAAAAAAAACCCACCAAATGAAAGAAAAGTTGGAAGATATCAAAAGGGGTAATCAGAATTCATAAATTAAAGGAGAGACAATACAGTGGGCAATAGAAAAAAAGGCCAAAAAAAATACACAGATAATTAGAAAAATTTAATATAGGACCCTATTGAGAAAATATTGTAAAATATATTTTTCTTATATGTAGCAAGCAAATATCAATTTTATAATGTTTATTTTGACTCATCAAAATGTAACTTAATCTCGCCATAATATAGCTGAAAAAAATACCCACTTGCCATTATAATGTGACAATCGCTATACAGTCAAACCTCGCTTTCTGAAACACAGATGAGTTGTTTTCTTGCAAGACTTAAAGTAAGAATTTGGTCCGTTCATAGTAATTGTTAGCTAAATTTGCATTGATTAATTGATTACTCGGCAAACTGGAAATTAAAACAGTAGATCTTTTTGACAAAATTAAGTTTTAGCTGCATTTTAATCAAAGTTTGTCTAATAGATCTTAATTTTGTAGAATTTCTAGATGTGGAAGATAGTGAAGCTATGATTCCTATAGAAACAGATTGTTTGAATGCTGATTGGATACAAGAACTACCGGAGGACCTGGACATGTGTATTGCTCAAAGGGATTTTGAGGGAGCTGTAGATCTGGTAGAAAAGGGTACTTATCACATCTCACTATGCCTATATCTCCTGGTTAAACTGTGTACAAATTGTCAAATCTTCTATTGGCAGAAGTAATGAGTACCTCTCAATTGAAGGCAAAGGGCTGTTTCACACTCATTTAATGGTACAAGTCATTGTTGAAGACCCTTTTGTGACTGAAATGTAGAACAGCAAAAAAAAGCACTGTTCATTTACTTTAACTTGTGTCTGAGTGTTAGCGTGGATAGTCTCATATTCATTTACGTCCATATCATTTCTTCCTTTTAAATAATGTACAAATTGTCAAATCTTGGTCGCTTAAATGTTTTATGACATCATAGTGATTAACGTTCAGTGATATTGTTATTTGTTATTGTTTGCTATATCTGTTAAAAAGATTTCTAATGGTAATATGAGGGACTTCTTATGTTAGTGATGCATTATGTAGATGTTAAAAGATTTCTAATGGTAATATGAGGGACTTCTTATGTTAGTGATGCATTATGTAGATGTTAAAAGATTTCTAATGGTAATATGAGGGACTTCTTATGTTAGTGATGCATTATGTAGATGTAAAAAGATTTCTAATGGTAATATGAGGGACTTCTTATGTTAGTGATGCATTATGTAGATGTTAAAAGATTTCTAATGGTAATATGAGGGACTTCTTATGTTAATGATGCATTATATAGATGTTAAAAGATTTCTAATGGTAATATGAGGGACTTCTTATGTTAATGATGCATTATGTAGATGTTAAAAGATTTCTAATGGTAATATGATGGACTTCTTATGTTAGTGATGCATTATGTAGATGTTAAAAGATTTCTAATGGTAATATGAGGGACTTCTTATGTTAATGATGCATTATGTAGATGTTAAAAGATTTCTAATGGTAATATGAGGGACTTCTTATGTTAGTGATGCATTATGTAGATGTTAAAAGATTTCTAATGGTAATATGAGGGACTTCTTATGTTAGTGATGCATTATGTAGATGTTAAAAGATTTCTAATGGTAATATGAGGGACTTCTTATGTTAGTGATGCATTATGTAGATGTTAAAAGATTTCTAATGGTAATATGAGGGACTTCTTATGTTAGTGATGCATTATGTAGATGTTAAAAGATTTCTAATGGTAATATGAGGGACTTCTTATGTTAGTGATGCATTATGTAGATGTTAAAAGATTTCTAATGGTAATATGAGGGACTTCTTATGTTAGTGATGCATTATGTAGATGTTAAAAGATTTCTAATGGTAATATGAGGGACTTCTTATGTTAGTGATGCATTATGTAGATGTTAAAAGATTTCTAATGGTAATATGAGGGACTTCTTATGTTAGTGATGCATTATGTAGATGTTAAAAGATTTCTAATGGTAATATGAGGGACTTCTTATGTTAGTGATGCATTATGTAGATGTTAAAAGATTTCTAATGGTAATATGATGGACTTCTTATGTTAGTGATGCATTATGTAGATGTTAAAAATAGGCCTTCCAAAATCCTTCTCCAGTATGCTATCATTGAACAGCCCTTTCAGGAGTCTCTGTCCTCCATTAAGAATTAAGCAAAAGCAGAACAAATCGTGATGTGTTTTAAAACAAGGTATACAGTGTTACAAAATTAGGAAAATAAAAATAAGCTTATTTCTATTTATTGGAACAATTCAAAAGTAGTTAAAATGAAAAAAATGTCTTCAGATCCAAGCAGTTCTTTATTAAACACTAGAACATTTTCACCAGAATTCCATAGGACTTTACAAGCAAGTAATTCCTGAACATCACTAGCTATTTTCTTTATGAAGTTATTTTTAACATTTATGCATGTTATATAAATCTATCTTTTACAGTCAATGAATATTTAAAAGATTGTCCAAAAGTTCCTGCTGTCAAAGAGTTCAGGTAGGTCAGTTACCATGGTAATAATTTGTTATTTATTGTCAAATTCCATAGAATTTGAACATAATAAATATGTCGCCATACCATATTTAATTGGGGGCCGTTGTGGTCGTGATCGTATGGTGGTTGGATTTACAACTACCTATGCAATCAGTGCCTATCACCACTAAAGTTGTGAGTTCAAACCCCGTTCATGGCGAGATGTACTCGAAACAACATTGTGTGATAAACTATGTCAGTCACTTGTGACAGGTCGATGGTTTCCTCCAACAATAAAACTGACGGCCATGATATAACTGAAACATTGTTGAATCCTGTTGAAAGTGGCATTAAACACACTAACCCAAACCAAACCATTAATTATGTAAACATTACATGTCAACAGGTGTTTACGTTCATTAAATCAGAAGTTGATTTACCTTGATACAATTTTTTTTATTTATTTCCAGTGTACCATATCCACAGTTTTAAAGCAATAAAAGTATGAAAATAGATGAAATATTTAACTTTCCGCTCGTGTTTCCCATTTAACCAGGTTTTTCAAAATGGTGGTCAGTTATGCAGATGTGAGCAAGAGTTATTGTTCCTTATCTACACTAGGTATTATGTTGACAACTGATAATGCATTTACCACAAAAGGGTCTTGAAGGGTGATTCATTTATAATGATTTGTTTCAGAGCTAGAATAGACAACAGAATTAAACAGTTAACTGAGGGGCTAATGGGAGAATTACAAGTATCACCAGAGAGGTCCCTGAGAGGTGGTCCAAGAGCTGCTAGACGAGCTGTTACACAACTAATTAGACTGGGAAAATCTGCACAGGTGAGAGTATAGAGACAAGGTTTGAATCATTTAACTTTTTATGTGTAGATCGGTTCAAAATGAAATGATTTGACAGTACATTAGTAAGAAAGGATATAGATATAAATGACCTTGAGAGATTATCCAATTTTACACTTGGACACTGAATATTCAATACATGAGAGCATAATTCATACCCTAGAATGAGTGTGACATGGTTCCTAGCCTGCAGTTGAGTGGTATTCTTACTTCTGTCGATAAAGGCTACGTCTGGGCATCTTTGTCGTTTTAATGTTATTTCCCAGATACGGTGTTGTCAACAAGAAAAAAAAGGTATGGGTGAAGTAATCTTACAAATGCTTGTCATCATTGTATATGTAGATTTATTAAAAATACAAAGATTTGACAATACAGTCAAATCTGCCATGCAGTCACCTGTGTTGAAATGTCACCTATTTCTTGTTCTGTCATAATTTTTTTATTTGAATTTGAACCTCTTTTAAGAGGTCACCTGTCTTATAAGACCATTTTTCTTTGTCCCAAAGATGACCTCTTAATACAGGTTTAACTACATCGAATGTATAAGGGAATAAGGTTCTAAGACCAACTCATTTGATATTTCAGAACCTATTGTTTGTAATACCGGTAATATTTACTTGTATAACATTTATTTTACAGACTTCTCAGTTGCAATGAATTATAGTGCTATTATTCAGTGAATTTATATTCAAGGCAGAAGAATCCTTATGAATTATAAATGGTATAATTTATGTTCGAGAAATATGATATATTTCTGAAGAATCATAGCCCAGTTATCAAATATAATTTATTTTTCAGGCGTGTGATTTATTTCTGAAGAATCGTAGCCCTATTATCAAATATATTTTACTTTCCAGGCGTGTGATTTATTTCTGAAGAATCGTATCACTGTTATAAAGTATATTTTATTTTCCAGGCGTATGATTTATTTCTGAAGAATCGTAGCCCTATTATCAAATATATTTTATTTTCCAGGCGTGTGATTTATTTCTGAAGAATCGTAGCACTGTTATAAAGTATATTTTATTTTCCAGGCGTGTGATTTATTTCTGAAGAATCGTAGCCCTATTATCAAATATATTTTATTTTCCAGGCGTGTGATTTATTTCTGAAGAATCGTAGCCCTATTATCAAATATATTTTATTTTCCAGGCGTGTGATTTATTTCTGAAGAATCGTAGCACTGTTATAAAGTATAATATTCGTCAGTTAAAGTTTGAAGGAGCTACTACGTTGTACATCAGAAGACTTTGTGAAGTGTTCTTCCCTTGTTTGTCTGAGACAGGAAAAGAGTTTACTAAAGCATTCCAGGATCATTATGGTTGTATGTCTGGTAAGGCACCATATGTTATGAAAAGAAAGTTTAAACAGTGATGGTCAACAATACGGTTGTTTCGAATCATTTCTATTCCGTCAAAATTTTGTTATTTTCGTCCGCCAGATCACGTGATTTCGATGGAGCACAAAAACTCCAATCGATATGTGTCGTTTTAACATTTGATCCTCAACTTAAACAAATCTTAACATTTTCTGTAAAAGACAGATATCAATTAAATTATTTTATTTGTATCAAAGACTTCAATGCAGAGACAAATACTTCTTTAAAATTAAATTTGTTTTCTTTCTTTATTTGTGGCTGTCAACATCATCAAAGGAAAACGATTTGCCTTTATGTATATATTTCCGATATCAGACAGATAATGGGGTACCGAACACCAGTATTTATTCAGCGGTTTCCTTGGCGTCTCCATATTACAGTTACTTATAATTTACCGCATCTATGAGGCTATGATATGCTGACGTTGTCACAGTAATAGCGTAAACACTGGAAGTCGCCTGTCGATTTGTTCAGACGTCAAGACAAGAAAAAGACGGAACGTGGTCGGAATTGACATGATTCGAAACAACCGTATTACACAAATATCAATAAAACTGAACATCCACCTCTCACTTCAAACCATTGAAAACTTAAAAAAGTAAGAAATAAAAAGACCACAACATATGACATTGAAAATCCAGTTCCTGGCTTGGAATAGGATAAAACAATGTTTAGGATTCATGGGATCCCAACTTTCCCTCTCTTGATAATGTTAAATGTATAAATTTTCATAATGCAAAAAAAAACTGGGCCGTCATGATCGTATGGTAGTTGAATTTATAACTACCAGTGCAATCGGTACCTATCACCACTAACGTTGTGAGTTCAAACCCCGTTCTTGGTGAGGTGTACTCGATGCAACATTATTTTATAAAGTTTGTCAGTGACTTGCAATAGGTCAGTGGTTTTCTGCGGGTACTCCGGTTTCCTCCATCAATAAAACTGACCACTATGATATAACTGGAATATTGTTGAAAGTGGCGTTAAGCACCATAAACCAAACCAGAAATAGCAATTCCAATTTCATTCCTTCATTTCTACTGAGATGTGATTTTTAAGTTAGTTATATGAACATTTTAGAATATCACAGTTAGAACTGTTTGACATAATAAAACCAAATCATGCACAAATGCTACTTGGGTAGATAAAATAGAATATGACTTGACTGTCTGTAATGTTATACTAACTTGTCATTTTAGAGCCGATCTGAAATCTAAGATAACTGCCGCCACAAAAACTTCTTCCTAGAAACCATTTCTCATATTGAAACCAATTAATCCACAAATAATACTAGGATAGACCTCTACCAAACTTGTAATTTTAGAGCTGATCTGAAATCTAAGACAACTGCAGCCACAAAAACTTCTTCCTAGAAACCATTTCTCATATTGAAACCAATTAATCTACAAATAATACTAGGATAGACCTCTACCAAACTTGTAATTTTAGAGCTGATCTGAAATCTAAGACAACTGCCGCCACAAAAACTTCTTCCTAGAAACCATTTCTCATATAGAAACCAATTAATCTACAAATAATACTAGGATAGACGTCTACCAAACTTGTAATTTTAGAGCCGATCTGAAATCTAAGACAACTGCCGCCACAAAAACTTCTTCCTAGAAACCATTTCTCATATTGAAACCAATTAATCCACAAATAATACTAGGATAGACCTCTACCAAACTTGTAATTTTAGAGCTGATCTGAAATCTAAGACAACTGCCGCCACAAAAACTTCTTCCTAGAAACCATTTCTCATATTGAAACCAATTAATCCACAAATAATACTAGGATAGACCTCTACCAAACTTGTAATTTTAGAGCTGATCTGAAATCTAAGACAACTGCCGCCACAAAAACTTCTTCCTAGAAACCATTTCTCATATTGAAACCAATTAATCCACAAATAATACTAGGATAGACCTCTACCAAACTTGTAATTTTAGAGCCGATCTGAAATCTAAGACAACTGCCGCCACAAAAACTTCTTCCTAGAAACCATTTCTCATATTGAAACCAATTAATCCACAAATAATACTAGGATAGACCTCTACCAAACTTGTAATTTTAGAGCTGATCTGAAATCTAAGACAACTGCCGCCACAAAAACTTCTTCCTAGAAACCATTTCTCATATTGAAACCAATTAATCCACAAATAATACTAGGATAGACCTCTACCAAACTTGTAATTTTAGAGCCGATCTGAAATCTAAGACAACTGCCGCCACAAAAACTTCTTCCTAGAAACCATTTCTCATATTGAAACCAATTAATCCACAAATAATACTAGGATAGACCTCTACCAAACTTGCAATTTTAGAGCCGATCTGAAATCTAAGACAACTGCCGCCACAAAAACTTCTTCCTAGAAACCATTTCTCATATTGAAACCAATTAATCCACAAATAATACTAGGATAGACCTCTACCAAACTTGTAATTTTAGAGCCGATCTGAAATCTAAGATAACTGCCGCCACAAAAACTTCTTCCTAGAAACCATTTCTCATATTGAAACCAATTAATCCACAAATAATACTAGGATAGACCTCTACCAAACTTGTAATTTTAGAGCTGATCTGAAATCTAAGACAACTGCCGCCACAAAAACTTCTTCCTAGAAACCATTTCTCATATTGAAACCAATTAATCCACAAATAATACTAGGATAGACCTCTACCAAACTTGTAATTTTAGAGCTGATCTGAAATCTAAGACAACTGCCGCCACAAAAACTTCTTCCTAGAAACCATTTCTCATATTGAAACCAATTAATCCACAAATAATACTAGGATAGACCTCTACCAAACTTGTAATTTTAGAGCTGATCTGAAATCTAAGACAACTGCCGCCACAAAAACTTCTTCCTAGAAACCATTTCTCATATTGAAACCAATTAATCCACAAATAATACTAGGATAGACCTCTACCAAACTTGTAATTTTAGAGCCAATCTGAAATCTAAGACAACTGCCGCCACAAAAACTTCTTCCTAGAAACCATTTCTCATATTGAAACCAATTAATCCACAAATAATACTAGGATAGACCTCTACCAAACTTGTAATTTTAGAGCCGATCTGAAATCTAAGACAACTGCCGCCACAAAAACTTCTTCCTAGAAACCATTTCTCATATTGAAACCAATTAATCCACAAATAATACTAGGATAGACCTCTACCAAACTTGTAATTTTAGAGCTGATCTGAAATCTAAGACAACTGCCGCCACAAAAACTTCTTCCTAGAAACCATTTCTCATATTGAAACCAATTAATCCACAAATAATACTAGGATAGACCTCTACCAAACTTGTAATTTTAGAGCCGATCTGAAATCTAAGACAACTGCCGCCACAAAAACTTCTTCCTAGAAACCATTTCTCATATTGAAACCAATTAATCTACAAATAATACTAGGATAGACCTCTACCAAACTTGTAATTTTAGAGCCGATCTGAAATCTAAGACAACTGCCGCCACAAAAACGTCTTCCTAGAAACCATTTCTCATATTGAAACCAATTAATCCACAAATAATACTAGGATAGACCTCTACCAAACTTGTAATTTTAGAGCCGATCTGAAATCTAAGACAACTGCCGCCACAAAAACTTCTTCCTAGAAACCATTTCTCATATTGAAACCAATTAATCCACAAATAATACTAGGATAGACCTCTACCAAACTTGTAATTTTAGAGCTGATCTGAAATCTAAGACAACTGCCGCCACAAAAACTTCTTCCTAGAAACCATTTCTCATATTGAAACCAATTAATCCACAAATAATACTAGGATAGACCTCTACCAAACTTGTAATTTTAGAGCCGATCTGAAATCTAAGACAACTGCCGCCACAAAAACTTCTTCCTAGAAACCATTTCTCATATTGAAACCAATTAATCCACAAATAATACTAGGATAGACCTCTACCAAACTTGTAATTTTAGAGCCGTTCTGAAATCTAAGATAACTGCCACCACAAAAACTTCTTCCTAGAAACCATTTCTCATATTGAAACCAATTAATCCACAAATAATACTAGGATAGACCTCTACCAAACTTGTAATTTTAGAGCCGATCTGAAATCTAAGACAACTGCCGCCACAAAAACTTCTTCCTAGAAACCATTTCTCATATTGAAACCAATTAATCCACAAATAATACTAGGATAGACCTCTACCAAACTTGTAATTTTAGAGCTGATCTGAAATCTAAGACAACTGCCGCCACAAAAACTTCTTCCTAGAAACCATTTCTCATATTGAAACCAATTAATCCACAAATAATACTAGGATAGACCTCTACCAAACTTGTAATTTTAGAGCTGATCTGAAATCTAAGACAACTGCCGCCACAAAAACTTCTTCCTAGAAACCATTTCTCATATTGAAACCAATTAATCCACAAATAATACTAGGATAGACCTCTACCAAACTTGTAATTTTAGAGCCGATCTGAAATCTAAGACAACTGCCGCCACAAAAACTTCTTCCTAGAAACCATTTCTCATATTGAAACCAATTAATCCACAAATAATACTAGGATAGACCTCTACCAAACTTGTAATTTTAGAGCTGATCTGAAATCTAAGACAACTGCCGCCACAAAAACTTCTTCCTAGAAACCATTTCTCATATTGAAACCAATTAATCCACAAATAATACTAGGATAGACCTCTACCAAACTTGTAATTTTAGAGCCGATCTGAAATCTAAGACAACTGCCACCACAAAAACTTCTTCCTAGAAACCATTTCTCATATTGAAACCAATTAATCCACAAATAATACTAGGATAGACCTCTACCAAACTTGTAATTTTAGAGCCGATCTGAAATCTAAGACAACTGCCGCCACAAAAACTTCTTCCTAGAAACCATTTCTCATATTGAAACCAATTAATCCACAAATAATACTAGGATAGACCTCTACCAAACTTGTAATTTTAGAGCTGATCTGAAATCTAAGACAACTGCCGCCACAAAAACTTCTTCCTAGAAACCATTTCTCATATTGAAACCAATTAATCCACAAATAATACTAGGATAGACCTCTACCAAACTTGTAATTTTAGAGCCGATCTGAAATCTAAGACAACTGCCGCCACAAAAACTTCTTCCTAGAAACCATTTCTCATATTGAAACCAATTAATCCACAAATAATACTAGGATAGACCTCTACCAAACTTGTAATTTTAGAGCCGATCTGAAATCTAAGACAACTGCCGCCACAAAAACTTCTTCCTAGAAACCATTTCTCATATTGAAACCAATTAATCCACAAATAATACTAGGATAGACCTCTACCAAACTTGTAATTTTAGAGCCGATCTGAAATCTAAGACAACTGCCACCACAAAAACTTCTTCCTAGAAACCATTTCTCATATTGAAACCAATTAATCCACAAATAATACTAGGATAGACCTCTACCAAACTTGTAATTTTAGAGCCGATCTGAAATCTAAGACAACTGCCACCACAAAAACTTCTTCCTAGAAACCATTTCTCATATTGAAACCAATTAATCCACAAATAATACTAGGATAGACCTCTACCAAACTTGTAATTTTAGAGCCGATCTGAAATCTAAGACAACTGCCGCCACAAAAACTTCTTCCTAGAAACCATTTCTCATATTGAAACCAATTAATCCACAAATAATACTAGGATAGACCTCTACCAAACTTGTAATTTTAGAGCCAATCTGAAATCTAAGACAACTGCCGCCACAAAAACTTCTTCCTAGAAACCATTTCTCATATTGAAACCAATTAATCCACAAATAATACTAGGATAGACCTCTACCAAACTTGTAATTTTAGAGCCGATCTGAAATCTAAGACAACTGCCGCCACAAAAACTTCTTCCTAGAAACCATTTCTCATATTGAAACCAATTAATCCACAAATAATACTAGGATAGACCTCTACCAAACTTGTAATTTTAGAGCTGATCTGAAATCTAAGACAACTGCCGCCACAAAAACTTCTTCCTAGAAACCATTTCTCATATTGAAACCAATTAATCCACAAATAATACTAGGATAGACCTCTACCAAACTTGTAATTTTAGAGCTGATCTGAAATCTAAGACAACTGCCGCCACAAAAACTTCTTCCTAGAAACCATTTCTCATATTGAAACCAATTAATCCACAAATAATACTAGGATAGACCTCTACCAAACTTGTAATTTTAGAGCTGATCTGAAATCTAAGACAACTGCCGCCACAAAAACTTCTTCCTAGAAACCATTTCTCATATTGAAACCAATTAATCCACAAATAATACTAGGATAGACCTCTACCAAACTTGTAATTTTAGAGCCAATCTGAAATCTAAGACAACTGCCGCCACAAAAACTTCTTCCTAGAAACCATTTCTCATATTGAAACCAATTAATCCACAAATAATACTAGGATAGACCTCTACCAAACTTGTAATTTTAGAGCCGATCTGAAATCTAAGACAACTGCCGCCACAAAAACTTCTTCCTAGAAACCATTTCTCATATTGAAACCAATTAATCCACAAATAATACTAGGATAGACCTCTACCAAACTTGTAATTTTAGAGCCGATCTGAAATCTAAGACAACTGCCACCACAAAAACTTCTTCCTAAAAACCATTTCTCATATTGAAACCAATTAATCCACAAATAATACTAGGATAGACCTCTACCAAACTTGTAATTTTAGAGCCGATCTGAAATCTAAGACAACTGCCACCACAAAAACTTCTTCCTAGAAACCATTTCTCATATTGAAACCAATTAATCCACAAATAATACTAGGATAGACCTCTACCAAACTTGTAATTTTAGAGCCGATCTGAAATCTAAGACAACTGCCGCCACAAAAACTTCTTCCTAGAAACCATTTCTCATATTGAAACCAATTAATCCACAAATAATACTAGGATAGACCTCTACCAAACTTGTAATTTTAGAGCCAATCTGAAATCTAAGACAACTGCCGCCACAAAAACTTCTTCCTAGAAACCATTTCTCATATTGAAACCAATTAATCCACAAATAATACTAGGATAGACCTCTACCAAACTTGTAATTTTAGAGCCGATCTGAAATCTAAGACAACTGCCGCCACAAAAACTTCTTCCTAGAAACCATTTCTCATATTGAAACCAATTAATCCACAAATAATACTAGGATAGACCTCTACCAAACTTGTAATTTTAGAGCCGATCTGAAATCTAAGACAACTGCCGCCACAAAAACTTCTTCCTAGAAACCATTTCTCATATTGAAACCAATTAATCCACAAATAATACTAGGATAGACCTCTACCAAACTTGTAATTTTAGAGCCGATCTGAAATCTAAGACAACTGCCACCACAAAAACTTCTTCCTAGAAACCATTTCTCATATTGAAACCAATTAATCCACAAATAATACTAGGATAGACCTCTACCAAACTTGTAATTTTAGAGCCGATCTGAAATCTAAGACAACTGCCGCCACAAAAACTTCTTCCTAGAAACCATTTCTCATATTGAAACCAATTAATCCACAAATAATACTAGGATAGACCTCTACCAAACTTGTAATTTTAGAGCTGATCTGAAATCTAAGACAACTGCCGCCACAAAAACTTCTTCCTAGAAACCATTTCTCATATTGAAACCAATTAATCCACAAATAATACTAGGATAGACCTCTACCAAACTTGTAATTTTAGAGCCGATCTGAAATCTAAGACAACTGCCGCCACAAAAACTTCTTCCTAGAAACCATTTCTCATATTGAAACCAATTAATCCACAAATAATACTAGGATAGACCTCTACCAAACTTGTAATTTTAGAGCCAATCTGAAATCTAAGACAACTGCCGCCACAAAAACTTCTTCCTAGAAACCATTTCTCATATTGAAACCAATTAATCCACAAATAATACTAGGATAGACCTCTACCAAACTTGTAATTTTAGAGCCGATCTGAAATCTAAGACAACTGCCGCCACAAAAACTTCTTCCTAGAAACCATTTCTCATATTGAAACCAATTAATCCACAAATAATACTAGGATAGACCTCTACCAAACTTGTAATTTTAGAGCCGATCTGAAATCTAAGACAACTGCCACCACAAAAACTTCTTCCTAGAAACCATTTCTCATATTGAAACCAATTAATCCACAAATAATACTAGGATAGACCTCTACCAAACTTGTAATTTTAGAGCCGATCTGAAATCTAAGACAACTGCCACCACAAAAACTTCTTCCTAGAAACCATTTCTCATATTGAAACCAATTAATCCACAAATAATACTAGGATAGACCTCTACCAAACTTGTAATTTTAGAGCCGATCTGAAATCTAAGACAACTGCCGCCACAAAAACTTCTTCCTAGAAACCATTTCTCATATTGAAACCAATTAATCCACAAATAATACTAGGATAGACCTCTACCAAACTTGTAATTTTAGAGCCAATCTGAAATCTAAGACAACTGCCGCCACAAAAACTTCTTCCTAGAAACCATTTCTCATATTGAAACCAATTAATCCACAAATAATACTAGGATAGACCTCTACCAAACTTGTAATTTTAGAGCCGATCTGAAATCTAAGACAACTGCCGCCACAAAAACTTCTTCCTAGAAACCATTTCTCATATTGAAACCAATTAATCCACAAATAATACTAGGATAGACCTCTACCAAACTTGTAATTTTAGAGCTGATCTGAAATCTAAGACAACTGCCGCCACAAAAACTTCTTCCTAGAAACCATTTCTCATATTGAAACCAATTAATCCACAAATAATACTAGGATAGACCTCTACCAAACTTGTAATTTTAGAGCCGATCTGAAATCTAAGACAACTGCCACCACAAAAACTTCTTCCTAGAAACCATTTCTCATATTGAAACCAATTAATCCACAAATAATACTAGGATAGACCTCTACCAAACTTGTAATTTTAGAGCCGATCTGAAATCTAAGACAACTGCCGCCACAAAAACTTCTTCCTAGAAACCATTTCTCATATTGAAACCAATTAATCCACAAATAATACTAGGATAGACCTCTACCAAACTTGTAATTTTAGAGCTGATCTGAAATCTAAGACAACTGCCGCCACAAAAACTTCTTCCTAGAAACCATTTCTCATATTGAAACCAATTAATCCACAAATAATACTAGGATAGACCTCTACCAAACTTGTAATTTTAGAGCCGATCTGAAATCTAAGACAACTGCCGCCACAAAAACTTCTTCCTAGAAACCATTTCTCATATTGAAACCAATTAATCCACAAATAATACTAGGATAGACCTCTACCAAACTTGTAATTTTAGAGCCGATCTGAAATCTAAGACAACTGCCGCCACAAAAGCTTCTTCCTAGAAACCATTTCTCATATTGAAACCAATTAATCCACAAATAATACTAGGATAGACCTCTACCAAACTTGTAATTTTAGAGCCGATCTGAAATCTAAGACAACTGCCACCACAAAAACTTCTTCCTAGAAACCATTTCTCATATTGAAACCAATTAATCCACAAATAATACTAGGATAGACCTCTACCAAACTTGTAATTTTAGAGCCGATCTGAAATCTAAGACAACTGCCACCACAAAAACTTCTTCCTAGAAACCATTTCTCATATTGAAACCAATTAATCCACAAATAATACTAGGATAGACCTCTACCAAACTTGTAATTTTAGAGCCGATCTGAAATCTAAGACAACTGCCGCCACAAAAACTTCTTCCTAGAAACCATTTCTCATATTGAAACCAATTAATCCACAAATAATACTAGGATAGACCTCTACCAAACTTGTAATTTTAGAGCCAATCTGAAATCTAAGACAACTGCCACCACAAAAACTTCTTCCTAGAAACCATTTCTCATATTGAAACCAATTAATCCACAAATAATACTAGGATAGACCTCTACCAAACTTGTAATTTTAGAGCCGATCTGAAATCTAAGACAACTGCCGCCACAAAAACTTCTTCCTAGAAACCATTTCTCATATTGAAACCAATTAATCCACAAATAATACTAGGATAGACCTCTACCAAACTTGTAATTTTAGAGCTGATCTGAAATCTAAGACAACTGCCGCCACAAAAACTTCTTCCTAGAAACCATTTCTCATATTGAAACCAATTAATCCACAAATAATACTAGGATAGACCTCTACCAAACTTGTAATTTTAGAGCCGATCTGAAATCTAAGACAACTGCCGCCACAAAAACTTCTTCCTAGAAACCATTTCTCATATTGAAACCAATTAATCTACAAATAATACTAGGATAGACCTCTACCAAACTTGTAATTTTAGAGCCGATCTGAAATCTAAGACAACTGCCGCCACAAAAACGTCTTCCTAGAAACCATTTCTCATATTGAAACCAATTAATCCACAAATAATACTAGGATAGACCTCTACCAAACTTGTAATTTTAGAGCCGATCTGAAATCTAAGACAACTGCCGCCACAAAAACTTCTTCCTAGAAACCATTTCTCATATTGAAACCAATTAATCCACAAATAATACTAGGATAGACCTCTACCAAACTTGTAATTTTAGAGCTGATCTGAAATCTAAGACAACTGCCGCCACAAAAACTTCTTCCTAGAAACCATTTCTCATATTGAAACCAATTAATCCACAAATAATACTAGGATAGACCTCTACCAAACTTGTAATTTTAGAGCCGATCTGAAATCTAAGACAACTGCCGCCACAAAAACTTCTTCCTAGAAACCATTTCTCATATTGAAACCAATTAATCCACAAATAATACTAGGATAGACCTCTACCAAACTTGTAATTTTAGAGCCGATCTGAAATCTAAGATAACTGCCACCACAAAAACTTCTTCCTAGAAACCATTTCTCATATTGAAACCAATTAATCCACAAATAATACTAGGATAGACCTCTACCAAACTTGTAATTTTAGAGCCGATCTGAAATCTAAGACAACTGCCGCCACAAAAACTTCTTCCTAGAAACCATTTCTCATATTGAAACCAATTAATCCACAAATAATACTAGGATAGACCTCTACCAAACTTGTAATTTTAGAGCCGATCTGAAATCTAAGACAACTGCCGCCACAAAAACTTCTTCCTAGAAACCATTTCTCATATTGAAACCAATTAATCCACAAATAATACTAGGATAGACCTCTACCAAACTTGTAATTTTAGAGCTGATCTGAAATCTAAGACAACTGCCGCCACAAAAACTTCTTCCTAGAAACCATTTCTCATATTGAAACCAATTAATCCACAAATAATACTAGGATAGACCTCTACCAAACTTGTAATTTTAGAGCCGATCTGAAATCTAAGACAACTGCCGCCACAAAAACTTCTTCCTAGAAACCATTTCTCATATTGAAACCAATTAATCCACAAATAATACTAGGATAGACCTCTACCAAACTTGTAATTTTAGAGCCGATCTGAAATCTAAGACAACTGCCGCCACAAAAACTTCTTCCTAGAAACCATTTCTCATATTGAAACCAATTAATCCACAAATAATACTAGGATAGACCTCTACCAAACTTGTAATTTTAGAGCCGATCTGAAATCTAAGACAACTGCCACCACAAAAACTTCTTCCTAGAAACCATTTCTCATATTGAAACCAATTAATCCACAAATAATACTAGGATAGACCTCTACCAAACTTGTAATTTTAGAGCCGATCTGAAATCTAAGACAACTGCCACCACAAAAACTTCTTCCTAGAAACCATTTCTCATATTGAAACCAATTAATCCACAAATAATACTAGGATAGACCTCTACCAAACTTGTAATTTTAGAGCCGATCTGAAATCTAAGACAACTGCCGCCACAAAAACTTCTTCCTAGAAACCATTTCTCATATTGAAACCAATTAATCCACAAATAATACTAGGATAGACCTCTACCAAACTTGTAATTTTAGAGCCAATCTGAAATCTAAGACAACTGCCGCCACAAAAACTTCTTCCTAGAAACCATTTCTCATATTGAAACCAATTAATCCACAAATAATACTAGGATAGACCTCTACCAAACTTGTAATTTTAGAGCCGATCTGAAATCTAAGACAACTGCCGCCACAAAAACTTCTTCCTAGAAACCATTTCTCATATTGAAACCAATTAATCCACAAATAATACTAGGATAGACCTCTACCAAACTTGTAATTTTAGAGCTGATCTGAAATCTAAGACAACTGCCGCCACAAAAACTTCTTCCTAGAAACCATTTCTCATATTGAAACCAATTAATCCACAAATAATACTAGGATAGACCTCTACCAAACTTGTAATTTTAGAGCCGATCTGAAATCTAAGACAACTGCCACCACAAAAACTTCTTCCTAGAAACCATTTCTCATATTGAAACCAATTAATCCACAAATAATACTAGGATAGACCTCTACCAAACTTGTAATTTTAGAGCCGATCTGAAATCTAAGACAACTGCCGCCACAAAAACTTCTTCCTAGAAACCATTTCTCATATTGAAACCAATTAATCCACAAATAATACTAGGATAGACCTCTACCAAACTTGTAATTTTAGAGCTGATCTGAAATCTAAGACAACTGCCGCCACAAAAACTTCTTCCTAGAAACCATTTCTCATATTGAAACCAATTAATCCACAAATAATACTAGGATAGACCTCTACCAAACTTGTAATTTTAGAGCCGATCTGAAATCTAAGACAACTGCCGCCACAAAAACTTCTTCCTAGAAACCATTTCTCATATTGAAACCAATTAATCCACAAATAATACTAGGATAGACCTCTACCTAACTTGTAATTTTAGAGCCAATCTGAAATCTAAGACAACTGCCGCCACAAAAACTTCTTCCTAGAAACCATTTCTCATATTGAAACCAATTAATCCACAAATAATACTAGGATAGACCTCTACCAAACTTGTAATTTTAGAGCCGATCTGAAATCTAAGACAACTGCCGCCACAAAAACTTCTTCCTAGAAACCATTTCTCATATTGAAACCAATTAATCCACAAATAATACTAGGATAGACCTCTACCAAACTTGTAATTTTAGAGCCGATCTGAAATCTAAGACAACTGCCACCACAAAAACTTCTTCCTAGAAACCATTTCTCATATTGAAACCAATTAATCCACAAATAATACTAGGATAGACCTCTACCAAACTTGTAATTTTAGAGCCGATCTGAAATCTAAGACAACTGCCACCACAAAAACTTCTTCCTAGAAACCATTTCTCATATTGAAACCAATTAATCCACAAATAATACTAGGATAGACCTCTACCAAACTTGTAATTTTAGAGCCGATCTGAAATCTAAGACAACTGCCGCCACAAAAACTTCTTCCTAGAAACCATTTCTCATATTGAAACCAATTAATCCACAAATAATACTAGGATAGACCTCTACCAAACTTGTAATTTTAGAGCCAATCTGAAATCTAAGACAACTGCCGCCACAAAAACTTCTTCCTAGAAACCATTTCTCATATTGAAACCAATTAATCCACAAATAATACTAGGATAGACCTCTACCAAACTTGTAATTTTAGAGCCGATCTGAAATCTAAGACAACTGCCGCCACAAAAACTTCTTCCTAGAAACCATTTCTCATATTGAAACCAATTAATCCACAAATAATACTAGGATAGACCTCTACCAAACTTGTAATTTTAGAGCTGATCTGAAATCTAAGACAACTGCCGCCACAAAAACTTCTTCCTAGAAACCATTTCTCATATTGAAACCAATTAATCCACAAATAATACTAGGATAGACCTCTACCAAACTTGTAATTTTAGAGCCGATCTGAAATCTAAGACAACTGCCACCACAAAAACTTCTTCCTAGAAACCATTTCTCATATTGAAACCAATTAATCCACAAATAATACTAGGATAGACCTCTACCAAACTTGTAATTTTAGAGCCGATCTGAAATCTAAGACAACTGCCGCCACAAAAACTTCTTCCTAGAAACCATTTCTCATATTGAAACCAATTAATCCACAAATAATACTAGGATAGACCTCTACCAAACTTGTAATTTTAGAGCTGATCTGAAATCTAAGACAACTGCCGCCACAAAAACTTCTTCCTAGAAACCATTTCTCATATTGAAACCAATTAATCCACAAATAATACTAGGATAGACCTCTACCAAACTTGTAATTTTAGAGCCGATCTGAAATCTAAGACAACTGCCGCCACAAAAACTTCTTCCTAGAAACCATTTCTCATATTGAAACCAATTAATCCACAAATAATACTAGGATAGACCTCTACCAAACTTGTAATTTTAGAGCCGATCTGAAATCTAAGACAACTGCCGCCACAAAAGCTTCTTCCTAGAAACCATTTCTCATATTGAAACCAATTAATCCACAAATAATACTAGGATAGACCTCTACCAAACTTGTAATTTTAGAGCCGATCTGAAATCTAAGACAACTGCCACCACAAAAACTTCTTCCTAGAAACCATTTCTCATATTGAAACCAATTAATCCACAAATAATACTAGGATAGACCTCTACCAAACTTGTAATTTTAGAGCCGATCTGAAATCTAAGACAACTGCCACCACAAAAACTTCTTCCTAGAAACCATTTCTCATATTGAAACCAATTAATCCACAAATAATACTAGGATAGACCTCTACCAAACTTGTAATTTTAGAGCCGATCTGAAATCTAAGACAACTGCCGCCACAAAAACTTCTTCCTAGAAACCATTTCTCATATTGAAACCAATTAATCCACAAATAATACTAGGATAGACCTCTACCAAACTTGTAATTTTAGAGCCAATCTGAAATCTAAGACAACTGCCGCCACAAAAACTTCTTCCTAGAAACCATTTCTCATATTGAAACCAATTAATCCACAAATAATACTAGGATAGACCTCTACCAAACTTGTAATTTTAGAGCCGATCTGAAATCTAAGACAACTGCCGCCACAAAAACTTCTTCCTAGAAACCATTTCTCATATTGAAACCAATTAATCCACAAATAATACTAGGATAGACCTCTACCAAACTTGTAATTTTAGAGCTGATCTGAAATCTAAGACAACTGCCGCCACAAAAACTTCTTCCTAGAAACCATTTCTCATATTGAAACCAATTAATCCACAAATAATACTAGGATAGACCTCTACCAAACTTGTAATTTTAGAGCCGATCTGAAATCTAAGACAACTGCCGCCACAAAAACTTCTTCCTAGAAACCATTTCTCATATTGAAACCAATTAATCTACAAATAATACTAGGATAGACCTCTACCAAACTTGTAATTTTAGAGCCGATCTGAAATCTAAGACAACTGCCGCCACAAAAACGTCTTCCTAGAAACCATTTCTCATATTGAAACCAATTAATCCACAAATAATACTAGGATAGACCTCTACCAAACTTGTAATTTTAGAGCCGATCTGAAATCTAAGACAACTGCCGCCACAAAAACTTCTTCCTAGAAACCATTTCTCATATTGAAACCAATTAATCCACAAATAATACTAGGATAGACCTCTACCAAACTTGTAATTTTAGAGCTGATCTGAAATCTAAGACAACTGCCGCCACAAAAACTTCTTCCTAGAAACCATTTCTCATATTGAAACCAATTAATCCACAAATAATACTAGGATAGACCTCTACCAAACTTGTAATTTTAGAGCCGATCTGAAATCTAAGACAACTGCCGCCACAAAAACTTCTTCCTAGAAACCATTTCTCATATTGAAACCAATTAATCCACAAATAATACTAGGATAGACCTCTACCAAACTTGTAATTTTAGAGCCGATCTGAAATCTAAGATAACTGCCACCACAAAAACTTCTTCCTAGAAACCATTTCTCATATTGAAACCAATTAATCCACAAATAATACTAGGATAGACCTCTACCAAACTTGTAATTTTAGAGCCGATCTGAAATCTAAGACAACTGCCGCCACAAAAACTTCTTCCTAGAAACCATTTCTCATATTGAAACCAATTAATCCACAAATAATACTAGGATAGACCTCTACCAAACTTGTAATTTTAGAGCCGATCTGAAATCTAAGACAACTGCCGCCACAAAAACTTCTTCCTAGAAACCATTTCTCATATTGAAACCAATTAATCCACAAATAATACTAGGATAGACCTCTACCAAACTTGTAATTTTAGAGCTGATCTGAAATCTAAGACAACTGCCGCCACAAAAACTTCTTCCTAGAAACCATTTCTCATATTGAAACCAATTAATCCACAAATAATACTAGGATAGACCTCTACCAAACTTGTAATTTTAGAGCCGATCTGAAATCTAAGACAACTGCCGCCACAAAAACTTCTTCCTAGAAACCATTTCTCATATTGAAACCAATTAATCTACAAATAATACTAGGATAGACCTCTACCAAACTTGTAATTTTAGAGCCGATCTGAAATCTAAGACAACTGCCGCCACAAAAACGTCTTCCTAGAAACCATTTCTCATATTGAAACCAATTAATCCACAAATAATACTAGGATAGACCTCTACCAAACTTGTAATTTTAGAGCCGATCTGAAATCTAAGACAACTGCCGCCACAAAAACTTCTTCCTAGAAACCATTTCTCATATTGAAACCAATTAATCCACAAATAATACTAGGATAGACCTCTACCAAACTTGTAATTTTAGAGCTGATCTGAAATCTAAGACAACTGCCGCCACAAAAACTTCTTCCTAGAAACCATTTCTCATATTGAAACCAATTAATCCACAAATAATACTAGGATAGACCTCTACCAAACTTGTAATTTTAGAGCCGATCTGAAATCTAAGACAACTGCCGCCACAAAAACTTCTTCCTAGAAACCATTTCTCATATTGAAACCAATTAATCCACAAATAATACTAGGATAGACCTCTACCAAACTTGTAATTTTAGAGCCGATCTGAAATCTAAGATAACTGCCACCACAAAAACTTCTTCCTAGAAACCATTTCTCATATTGAAACCAATTAATCCACAAATAATACTAGGATAGACCTCTACCAAACTTGTAATTTTAGAGCCGATCTGAAATCTAAGACAACTGCCGCCACAAAAACTTCTTCCTAGAAACCATTTCTCATATTGAAACCAATTAATCCACAAATAATACTAGGATAGACCTCTACCAAACTTGTAATTTTAGAGCCGATCTGAAATCTAAGACAACTGCCGCCACAAAAACTTCTTCCTAGAAACCATTTCTCATATTGAAACCAATTAATCCACAAATAATACTAGGATAGACCTCTACCAAACTTGTAATTTTAGAGCTGATCTGAAATCTAAGACAACTGCCGCCACAAAAACTTCTTCCTAGAAACCATTTCTCATATTGAAACCAATTAATCCACAAATAATACTAGGATAGACCTCTACCAAACTTGTAATTTTAGAGCCGATCTGAAATCTAAGACAACTGCCGCCACAAAAACTTCTTCCTAGAAACCATTTCTCATATTGAAACCAATTAATCCACAAATAATACTAGGATAGACCTCTACCAAACTTGTAATTTTAGAGCTGATCTGAAATCTAAGACAACTGCCGCCACAAAAACTTCTTCCTAGAAACCATTTCTCATATTGAAACCAATTAATCCACAAATAATACTAGGATAGACCTCTACCAAACTTGTAATTTTAGAGCCGATCTGAAATCTAAGACAACTGCCACCACAAAAACTTCTTCCTAGAAACCATTTCTCATATTGAAACCAATTAATCCACAAATAATACTAGGATAGACCTCTACCAAACTTGTAATTTTAGAGCCGATCTGAAATCTAAGACAACTGCCGCCACAAAAACTTCTTCCTAGAAACCATTTCTCATATTGAAACCAATTAATCCACAAATAATACTAGGATAGACCTCTACCAAACTTGTAATTTTAGAGCCGATCTGAAATCTAAGACAACTGCCGCCACAAAAACTTCTTCCTAGAAACCATTTCTCATATTGAAACCAATTAATCCACAAATAATACTAGGATAGACCTCTACCAAACTTGTAATTTTAGAGCCGATCTGAAATCTAAGACAACTGCCGCCACAAAAACTTCTTCCTAGAAACCATTTCTCATATTGAAACCAATTAATCCACAAATAATACTAGGATAGACCTCTACCAAACTTGTAATTTTAGAGCCGATCTGAAATCTAAGACAACTGCCGCCACAAAAACTTCTTCCTAGAAACCATTTCTCATATTGAAACCAATTAATCCACAAATAATACTAGGATAGACCTCTACCAAACTTGTAATTTTAGAGCCGATCTGAAATCTAAGACAACTGCCACCACAAAAACTTCTTCCTAGAAACCATTTCTCATATTGAAACCAATTAATCCACAAATAATACTAGGATAGACCTCTACCAAACTTGTAATTTTAGAGCCGATCTGAAATCTAAGACAACTGCCACCACAAAAACTTCTTCCTAGAAACCATTTCTCATATTGAAACCAATTAATCCACAAATAATACTAGGATAGACCTCTACCAAACTTGTAATTTTAGAGCTGATCTGAAATCTAAGACAACTGCTGCCACAAAAACTTCTTCCTAGAAACCATTTCTCATATTGAAACCAATTAATCCACAAATAATACTAGGATAGACCTCTACCAAACTTGTAATTTTAGAGCCGATCTGAAATCTAAGACAACTGCCGCCACAAAAACTTCTTCCTAGAAACCATTTCTCATATTGAAACCAATTAATCCACAAATAATACTAGGATAGACCTCTACCAAACTTGTAATTTTAGAGCCGATCTGAAATCTAAGACAACTGCCGCCACAAAAACTTCTTCCTAGAAACCATTTCTCATATTGAAACCAATTAATCCACAAATAATACTAGGATAGACCTCTACCAAACTTGTAATTTTAGAGCTGATCTGAAATCTAAGACAACTGCCGCCACAAAAACTTCTTCCTAGAAACCATTTCTCATATTGAAACCAATTAATCTACAAATAATACTAGGATAGACCTCTACCAAACTTGTAATTTTAGAGCTGATCTGAAATCTAAGACAACTGCCGCCACAAAAACTTCTTCCTAGAAACCATTTCTCATATTGAAACCAATTAATCCACAAATAATACTAGGATAGACCTCTACCAAACTTGTAATTTTAGAGCCGATCTGAAATCTAAGACAACTGCCGCCACAAAAACTTCTTCCTAGAAACCATTTCTCATATTGAAACCAATTAATCCACAAATAATACTAGGATAGACCTCTACCAAACTTGTAATTTTAGAGCCGATCTGAAATCTAAGACAACTGCCGCCACAAAAACTTCTTCCTAGAAACCATTTCTCATATTGAAACCAATTAATCCACAAATAATACTAGGATAGACCTCTACCAAACTTGTAATTTTAGAGCTGATCTGAAATCTAAGACAACTGCCGCCACAAAAACTTCTTCCTAGAAACCATTTCTCATATTGAAACCAATTAATCCACAAATAATACTAGGATAGACCTCTACCAAACTTGTAATTTTAGAGCCGATCTGAAATCTAAGACAACTGCCGCCACAAAAACTTCTTCCTAGAAACCATTTCTCATATTGAAACCAATTAATCCACAAATAATACTAGGATAGACCTCTACCAAACTTGTAATTTTAGAGCCGATCTGAAATCTAAGATAACTGCCGCCACAAAAACTTCTTCCTAGAAACCATTTCTCATATTGAAACCAATTAATCCACAAATAATACTAGGATAGACCTCTACCAAACTTGTAATTTTAGAGCTGATCTGAAATCTAAGACAACTGCCACCACAAAAACTTCTTCCTAGAAACCATTTCTCATATAGAAACCAATTAATCTACAAATAATACTAGGATAGACCTCTACCAAACTTGTAATTTTAGAGCTGATCTAAAATCAAAGATAACTGCTGCCACAGAAATATCTTCTCGGAAAGCATTTTGCTAATTTTTACCACTACGCCGATAAATGATACTAGGGTAAATCTCTACCAAACTTGTGACTTTGGTGCTGATCTGAAATCCAAGATGATCATCACAGTCTAATGAGGAATTGTATATTTTTGGTTCATTGCCTATAAAATTTACTTTATAGTATACTCATTACGGGATAATTAAAACAATATGAATGTTTGATCCATCCAAATAATACTTTTGTATAGTCCAATTGATTGTTTGCACCAGGCCAGACCATAAAAGTTTTATATATAAATGCCAATATAAAGTACAATCTCATCTTCTCAATGTCTTCTTTTTTTTTTTCTTCTTCTTCTTCTTCTTCTTTTTAAAAATACATTAAATTCTTATCTACTTTTTTTCCTAATTATACAAAAAAATATATCATATATCAATAGTAAACAATTTTAAACTCTGCAAAATACCTCTTTTCTCATCTTTTATATTCTAAAAAAAAAAAAAAAACCTCCACTGCAATATACATATGATTATATATTGGAAAAGATTGTAAGAAGATTTAATTGTACTTTACTATATAGATTGTATGATGTTTTATATGTTATTATATTATTGTACTCTATTCTGTATTGATGTATTTTGCAGTTGAGAAAAAAAAAAAAAAAAAAAAAAAAAATTAGGTGAACGATGCTTTCTCAATCTAGCGAGGTGTACTAGATACAACATTATACGATAAAGTTTGTCAGTGACTTGCGGCAGGTCGGTGTTATACTCCGGTTAATTCCACCAATAAAACTGACTGCTTCGATATAACTGAAAGTTTGTTAATAAGTGGCATTAAACACCATAACCCTAACCCTAACCTCTTCTTATAGCATTTGTGGTATGGGCCAAGGGAGAACTGGAGATGTTTGTAAACACGTTCAACAGACATGTGTTTGGGGGGAAGTCGACTCTCACCGTCATCTCTGAGTGTGTACAGACAGCTAGACAGCACTGTGATGAACAGGTATATAGCTTTAATGGAATGAATTACTGTCCATGGCCAGAATTGTTTACCTCCTAGATTACATATTGGATAAACAAAATTACAAAACTAGTTTTAGACCTATATCAAATTGGTCAGTTGGTAAATGTTTCCAACCAATCACCAGAGGAAGGTATAAAGTGGTAATAGTAAAACAAGTGAGGTCTAATTAAACACACTCCCTACAATCCTACGGAATGTTACTTCACTATCTGTAATTATACTCTGAATGATTTGATGGTATTATACCTTACATATTTTTTTTACCATATAAAAGTAATAAGACAATTAGGATGTTTTATGGAAAGTTTGGTGATGAGGAAGACAACCTGGTGGACAACTCAAACATATTTAATTTAGAGGGAGACAATAGGTTGTTGACTGGTCTGATATGACACCAGTCTGGTTCCGTAATTGTATATTACAATACCTGAAATTATTTTATTGTCTTTTTCAAAACAAAACTTTTATAAAAGTTTGTGCAACAAAAAAAGACTGTTTTAAAAATGACAACATTTTCATTTTATGGGAGACTTTATTAATGTCAATTATTGATCTAAAAGTGAATTTTTACATAATACAAATAATTGATTTAATTTTACTTGTACATGTACAGTGATACTAATGTCTAAATCAAACACTGAATATAGTAGAATAGTGTATACACCGAACACTTAATAAAGTGAAGGAAATCTTTGTTAATTTAAGCTGTAATAACAGAACACATTTCTATTCTGGACACAAAAGCTAGTCCCATGGAGTTTTGATTTAGACAGGTTTTGCTGTGTTGACATTTAATCTTTTATGTTTTAACTGCTGTGTGTTGTTTATTTATAGTTATGCTCTATAGGATTTGATATAGCATTTGTGTTTTTGCCGTTGTGTGTTGTTTATTTATAGTTATGCTCTATAGGATTTGATATAGCATTTGTGTTTTAACCATTATGTGTTGTTTATTTATAGCTATGCTCTATAGGATTTGATATAGAATTTGTGTTTTAACCATTGTGTGTTGTTTATTTATAGTTGTGCTCTATAGGATTTGATATAGCATTTGTGTTTTAACCGTTGTGTGTTGTTTATTTATAGTTGTGCTCTATAGGATTTGATATAGCGTTTGTGTTTTAACCGTTGTGTGTTGTTTATTTATAGTTATGCTCTATAGGATTTGATATAGCATTTGTGTTTTAACCGTTGTGTGTTGTTTATTTATAGTTATGCTCTATAGGATTTGATATAGCGTTTGTGTTTTAACCATTGTGTGTTGTTTATTTATAGTTATGCTCTATAGGATTTGATATAGCATTTGTGTATTAACCGTTGTGTGTTGTTTATTTATAGTTGTGCTCTATAGGATTTGATATAGCATTTGTGTTTAACTGTTGTGTGTTGTTTATTTATAGTTATGCTCTATAGGATTTGATATAGTGTTTGTGTTTTAACCATTGTGTGTTGTTTATTTATAGCTATGCTCTATAGAATTTGATATAGTGTTTGTGTTTTAACCGTTGTGTGTTGTTTATTTATAGTTATGCTCTATAGGATTTGATATAGCATTTGTGTTTTAACCGTTGTGTGTTGTTTATTTATAGTTGTGCTCTATAGGATTTGATATAGCATTTGTGTTTTAACCGTTGTGTGTTGTTTATTTATAGTTATGCTCTATAGGATTTGATATAGCGTTTGTGTTTTAACCGTTGTGTGTTGTTTATTTATAGTTATGCTCTATAGGATTTGATATAGCATTTGTGTTTGAGGATGCTATCACACCCGAGTTAGAGAGGGTGGTACAAGAAAGTAGAGACCATATGATAGAGGGCATTAAATATAGGTCACATGTAAGTAAAAGTCATTAATACTGTACTAGTTATTGCAATGAGGGGGTGGGTGGGTTATGGTGTTTAATGCCACTTTCAACAATATTCCAGTTATATTGTGGCTGTCAGTTTTATTGGGGGAGGAAACCGGAGTGCCCGGAGAAAACTACTGACCTTTCGCAAGTCACTGACAAACTTTATCACATAATGTTGTATCAAGTATTCCTCACCTGAGCAGGATTTGAACTCACAACTTCAGTAGTGATAGGCACCGATTACATAGGTAGTTGTAAATCCAACTACCATACGATCACGGCCATGAAGATGTATTTTCTCCCACAATAATCAGTAAATTCAACTTTTTTTCCGGTAAAAGAGACATCTTGTTAGATATGTGTAATTTTTTTTTTTCTTTAATAGTAAGGATTTTACATTTCCCATGCATAACTACCTGAATAAAATTCAAGATATAATTTTTGATTATGCTATACATGGGTTTTAAATTTTGAAAAGCAAATAATAGTTACAGAAATATATCACATGTACATCATATATAAACACTTTCATTCATCATTCACTTGCACTCTCTTACAATTTCGTTCTTTGAAATCTTACTTTCTTCTGACGTTTTGCATTTGATAAACTGACAATGAGAAAAATCTCATTAATACAACAAATATTTTATGTTTATTTGTATACGATGGTTTACATATTGGAAGTAAAAAAAATGTTGACATTCACTTTGTTGTTAATTTAAGCTAGCACAAGTTGTTCAGGAATAAAACTCAGATTCAGTACTTCATATTATGCTGCACTGGTTCTATGTGAGCAGTCACATTGCATTCACTGGATAAATGTTTGTTATAAACGGTCTTGTACATGATCCATATGTAGAGCGATCGTAAGAAACTGTTACATTGTAAGTTCTGACGTGATAGAGGACACCATTTAAAACTATGCTTCTTTCTCGTATGTTCAGAAAATTTTGCAGTTATTTTGAACTTTTTGACATTGCAGAATAAACAATATGTGTACAGGGTTAGTGTTAGGGTTTTGGTGTTTAATTCCACTTTCAACAGTATTTCAGTTTTTTCATGTCAGTCATTTTAATTGGTGGAGGAAACCTGAGTACCTGGAGAAAACCACTGACCTGTCACAAGTCACTGACAAACTTTATCACATAATGTATGGCTATGCTGGTGTATAAGTTTTATTTGCTCTCACTGTGAAATGACCAAAAAAAGATCTCTAGAGACTCACTTTTCTTCCTGTTTATAAAGCTTGTACAAATAAATTTAATATTTTCTGACAATGTACGTATATTGTCTATATATCTGTCTCCACCTATTTGCGTTTTGAGTTCCGTGTTGTGATGTCCGTTATAATTTCCGCATATAAACAATGTTCGATTCATCTTTACCTCCAGAACTTTGTTTGTAGGAGGACTCGTGTCTTATTTACGTTATTTGTGTTTGTTTGCGTATAGTGGTGCCCAACACATATTGTGTTGTGTTTTTGCTTTGTTTTTCTTCGTCTTGTGTACCCTATGTTGCCAGTTTCTCTGGATTGTCCATTTTTTATTGCCCCTTCGGTATTCTCTAACGTTTACTTACATGTTATGGTAAAAATGTTTGTGTTGTACAGGACGACAAGTGGAGGAAGATGAACCATACAAACAAGAAAGATTGTGTTAAGTTTCTAGAAGAAATGAACTCTGTAGGTCTGGACCTTAAGCCGTATGTTGTAGGTATGTACGACAGACAAAACTACAGCCAAACTTGTATATAAGGGGCACACAACATGAAAATGTGCCCTTTATGAGCACTTGCCCTTTATATACAGGATGAAATTATATGCACTGTTCATAAATGAGACAAATGAGGCTGCCTTTTATAGACAGTGATTTGTTATATAGAGTTGCCCTTTAAGACAGGGTTGACTGTAATTATTCTTGTAAATAAATCCCTTGTGGAACCCCATAGTATAGAAATATGAACTAGTTTTTCCACTGCATGGTACAACCTTTTCGAAAGCATCATTCTCTAGTTACGCCAGATAAAATAAATACAAAACTAACCCTTAGGATGAGATGTAAATAAGTGGCTCATTTATTGGTTGATTTATGGTGTTTAATGCCACTATCAACAATATTTCAGTTATATCGTAGCAGTCACTTTTATTGGTGACGGTTGTGCCTGGAGAAAACCACTGACTTGTCGCAAGTCACTGACAAACTTTATCACATAATGTTGTATCACGTATACTTCGCCATGAACGGTAGGCACTGATTACAAAGGGTAGTTGTAAATCCAACTACCATACGATTACAACTACGATGACCCCCCCCCCCATTTATTGTGAATGCCACACTCCTTGCATATAAAAAACAATTAGAAGCAGCTTCCATTGAGCAATAACCTTGCTGGGAGTGGTGGCCTGTTGAATGACTCAATTTTGTGACATTTTTCATTATATTCTCTTTTTCCAAGTGTAATCTAAATTTCTGCCCATAAGCCCGCCCCAGTGCAGACTTTTTACCTATACTGTACTGCTGGGGCTGTCGTGGTAGTAATTGTATGGTAGTTGGATTTACAACTACCTGTGCAATCAGTGCCCATCACCACTAAAGTTTTGAGTTCGAACCCCTGTCATGGCAAGGTGTACTCGATACAACATTATGTGATTAAGTTTGTCAGTGACTTGCAATAGGTCAGTGGTTTTCTCTGGGTACTCCTGTTTCCTCCACTAATATAACTGAAATATTGTTGAAAGTGCCATTAAACACTGTAAACCCAAACCAAACCTTTACTGCTTCGTGTTTATTACATTATTTTCAATAAAAATATCTCAAATTTACCAAGAACAATTTGAAAAATTTTCAATCTAAATGGAGATGCATTCACACCACTTTGTGTTGATGTCAAAGGAACCAAAGTTTTAAGAAATAACCAAGAATTTGAGTTATTAGGTATTGGGGATAAGCATATTTTGAAGATACCAAAGTGGTAATCCGGAGCTGTAAATTGAAGGACAGACAATACATTGACCAAAACAAAAAGAAGAAAAAGATAAACAGTGGTAAACAAAACACTACAAAAAATAACTAAATATTGAGCCAAGCTAACCCCTAAAAAAAACTGGGGTAAACTCAGGTGCTCTTGAAGAGTTAGCAGTTTTTGCAGTTGAACTGGCTAATAGTATCCTAACCCTGCCCATCTTGATTATTGGATCTCCAGGATCTCCAGTGGAAATACGGATATAAACAAATGATTAAAAAAAAAACCTGCACAGGGACTCTTCCACTCGAAAAGACTGCATACTATCACAAAAATGAATGTCAACATAAACATGGAGAATACAATAGCAGGGGCAATGAATATCTGTTGTATTAATGGTTTATTTTTGTTTTACAGATGATTGTTTTATATTGTTGACCATGAACACAGCACAGTTTTCTAAGATATGTATGGCAATGACACGGGATCTGTTGACGCTCCATACTCAAGATTTCTCTCCCCTTATAATAGATACTATCACCGAAGTGTTTAAAGCACAACTTCTTCACTTTGAGGACAGCTTGAAAAATTCAGATTTTAAAACAGAGGTAAATTTTAGAAGTTATCATCTTTGTGATTTGGGATTAAAATGTTGTAACTTGGGATTTAGATACTTGTACTCTGGTTTGGGATTGAAATACTGTGCCTGCAGATTTAGATAGTTGCACAGTGATTTGGGATTGAAATATGGTCAAATCTGTACTAAGAGGTCACCTTTGGGACAAAAAAAGTGGCCTCAAAAGACAGGTGACCTCTTAAAAGAGGTTTAATTCAGATGAAATTTTCTATGACAGAACAAGAAAAATGTGACCATTTAATACAGGTGACCTCTTTGGCAGGTTGAACTGTATTGTAAATTGGGAATTAGATACTTGTAGTGTGATTTGGGATTAAGGTACTGTAAATTGGGAATTAGATATTTGGACTAATTTGAGATTAAGGTACTGTAAATTGGGAATTAGATACTTGTAATGTGATTTGGGATTAAGGTACTGTAAATTGGGAATGAGATATTTGTAATGTGATTTGGAATTAAGGTACTGTAAATTGGGAATTAGATACTTGTACTGTGATTTGGGATTAAGGTACTGTAAATTGGGAATTAGACACTTATACTGTGATTTGGGATTAAGGTACTGTAAATTGGGAATTTTATACTTGTACTGTGATTTGGGATATAGGTACTGTAAATTGGGAATTAGATACTTGTAATGTGATTTGGGATTAAGGTACTGTAAATTGGGAATGAGATACTTGTAATGTGATTTGGGATTAAGGTACTGTAAATTGGGAATTATATACTTGTACTGTGATTTGGGATTAAGGTACTGTAAATTGGGAATTAGATACTTGGACTGTGATTTGGGATTAAGGTACTGTAAATTAGAAATTAGATACTTGTACTGTGATTTGGGATTAAGGTACTGTAAATTGGGAATTAAATACCTGTACTGTGATTTGGGATTAAGTTACTGTAAATTGGGAATTAGATACTTGGACTGTGATTTGGGATTAAGGTTCTGTAAATTGGGAATTAGATATGTGTACTGTGATTTGGAATTAAGGTAATGTAAATTGGGAATTAGATACTTGTACTGTGATTTTGGATTAGATACATATACTGTGATATGGGATTAACCATTTTCATGTGATTGTCATTGTATGAAAAATAAATGCAAATTAGAGTTCACCTCCAATATTGGTAAGAGATACAATAATTGTATTAGACTTTCCATATTCCTTTTAAATCCTATTCACACACAAAGTTTCAATTATGTTCTTCTTTTGATGCATATCACTGACATTGTGAATGTAATTTAGATCACATGATACTACATAATTCATTTTAGTAGGTGTTTAATGAGGTATGGCTTCTTCTTCTTCTTCTTCTTCTTCCATTAATTGGGTTAACTCGATGATAAATCAACATTAATAGGGTTTAAAGAAAGTGACAAAATTAAATTGATTAACGATTACAGCCTTTAAAAACAATTTTGGCATGTGTTTGCCTTGTATGTGATCAAGTTTGTCGAAAGAAAAAAATATATGCTTAACATGAGTACAAATGTATATTGATTTTTGTGTCATTTAAGGAGATATATTGTCTGATTATTAAATAGTTAAATCCCACAAACATCAAATTACACTTGTACAGAGGTAATTTTACAGTAGAAAAGCAAGGTCATCTAGTGGCACATACAATGCTGCAAAATAGAACTGTAAGACTCAAACAATGACGAGAATCTATTTTTTCTTTGAGCAATATCTGACTGGAACCGGCTGCTACAGCACATAGTTATTAGTGGCTCAGTTGAAGCCTTTTTCAGTTGTCATGTACAACTCTGACATAATCTATATTAGTGGCACAGTTGAAGCCTTTTTCAGTTGTCATGTACAACTCTGACATAATCTATATTAGTGGCTCAGTTGAAGCCTTTTTCAGTTGTCATATACAACTCTGACATAATCTATATTAGTGGCTGAGTTGAAGCCTTTTTCAGTTGTCATATACAACTCTGACATAATCTATATTAGTGGCTCAGTTGAAGCCTTTTTCAGTTGTCATGTACAACTCTGACATAATCTATATTAGTGGCTCAGTTGAAGCCTTTTTCAGTTGTCATGTACAACTCTGACATAATCTATATTAGTGGCTCAGTTGAAGCCTTTTTCAGTTGTCATGTACAACTCTGACATAATCTATATTAGTGGCACAGTTGAAGCCTTTTTCAGTTGTCATGTACAACTCTGACATAATCTATATTAGTGGCTCAGTTGAAGCCTTTTTCAGTTGTCATGTACAACTCTGACATAATCTATATTAGTGGCTCAGTTGAAGCCTTTTTCAGTTGTCATGTACAACTCTGACATAATCTATATTAGTGGCTGAGTTGAAGCCTTTTTCATTTGTCATATACAAATCTGACATAATCTATATTAGTGGCTCAGTTGAAGCCTTTTTCAGTTGTCATGTACAACTCTGACATAATCTATATTAGTGGCTCAGTTGAAGCCTTTTTCAGTTATCATGTACAACTCTGACATAATCTATATTAGTGGCTCAGTTGAAGCCTTTTTCAGTTGTCATGTACAACTCTGACATAATCTATTAGTGGCTCAGTTGAAGCCTTTTTCAGTTGTCATGTACAACTCTGACATGATCTATATTAGTGGCTCAGTTGAAGCCTTTTTCAGTTGTCATGTACAACTCTGACATAATCTTCAACTCGTTGAATGTGGCCAGCATTTGGTAGAAAAAAGAAGACATACTTCTTCCTTTTTCAAAATGTTGATTAAGATTAGCTGGGTCTTTGTTTATAATTTTTTTTTTTATTATTATAGTAAAATCCGATGTATTGTTCATAAATCATCGCAACCGCATTAGTTGTGTATTTGTTGCTTGTTTGCCAAGAATACAGCATTAAGGAGAAAGAGCAAAGACGGGTTGGCTTGGAATCAGGATAATGTGTCCGAGTGGGGCGACCTGTCTACCCATGGACTGTTGTTTCAATGAGCTACCACTATGAAAATCCAACTAAGCGTGTTTGTTTAGTACAAAGTGGTCCTCATCATCATCATCATCATTCCATTAGAATTACTTATTCTAACCATGATATAGCTGAAAAATTGCTGAGTTGGCAATAAACAACAATCACTCACTCATAAATCATCGCTAGTTTGACTGGTGTAAATTAAAAATTATTCTTTTTATTTATTTTATTTCCAGCACAAGTTTCTGCTGAAGAATGCCAGATTTGTTTTAGAAACTTTAATGAAGAAGATAGAAGAACAGTTTAAATCTAAAGCTATTTCATTCCCTAAGCAATTAGTGTCTGTCAGTGGTAAATACAAAAAACTGGAATCTTTGGCAAAGTCATCTACAAGTTGAGAAACAACTGAATCAACAGACATAAACCATTATTATCCCCTCGCCAGCGAAGTTGCAAAGGGATATAGTAACGCTACCGTCCGTCCTTCCGTAACATCCTTGTGACCACTCTAGAATCAACATCCTTCAATGGATTTTGACCAAACTTGGTACATACTTGGTCCTTATGAGAGTCTGGAACCCTATTGATTTTCAAGGTCAAAGGTCAAGGTCACCGGGTCAAATTTTTACCACATAACATCCTTGTGAACACTCTAGAATCAACATCCTTCAATGGATTTTGACCAAACTTGGTACATACTTAGTCCTTAAGAGAATCTGGAACCCTATTGATTTTCAAGGTCATAGGTCAAGGTCACTGGGTCAAATTTTAGGCGAGGGGATACGCCACGCTTTGCGTTGCCCTTGTTAAACTCAAATTTGTATCTAGATTAACACGACTTTCAGAAGATTCCTCCGATTTATGGATTCTGATTACCCCTTTGATATCTTCAAACTCTTCTTCAAGAAGGGATGAAAATTAATATAATCAAATATTTTGTCATAATTCATTTATAAAAATCATTGAAATCTTATTTAGTGTGCATGATGCGTTTCTGGAATAACTGTGATATTAAGTGATTAACGATGTTTTTTAAAACAAGATGACTGAGAAATGTCCTTGAGTTTTAAAAAACATCTTTAATTATTTTATCGCTATTTTGTATTCATAATTAAATAATTTTTGTTGAGATACTGACATTTTTTTAAACACAATTAATATTTTATATCGTTAATCACTTAATAATCAAGAATTTGGTAATGTGACGTCATTATAACGTCATATTAGAAAACAAGATAATACTACGTGCGTCCTTGACAACGCTTAGCGATAATTGGAATCATATCATGCGCCCACATGATATGAAATATATCGGTTTTAAACATCAAAGGAAAAATAAACAAAACAGCGATAAGATGATTTAAGCTTAGGCCTCGGGGTCTATGGTTTCCCCAAGACCTTGTGGTGCAAAGATTAAAATAGGCTGCATATTTTGAAAAAAATCTACTTATGAACCAGGAATTGAAATGCTATAGCATTTTGCATGAAACAGCAAATATTATTGATATATAAATACTGTCTGTATTTATCATACATTATTTTTCACCATAAGGTTTGGTTGGGTTTATGGTGTTTCAACAATCTTTCAGTTTTATCTTGGCGGTCAGTTTTATTGGTGGAGGAAACTGGAGTACCTGAAGAAAACAATTGACCTGTCGCAAGTCACTGACAAACTTTATCACATAATGTTATATCGAGTACACGTCACTATGAAGGTGGTTCAAACTCGCAACTTTAGCAGTGATAGGCACTGATTGCACAGGTAGTTGTACATCCAACTACCATACGATCATGATGGCCCCTTTTCTGCTATGCATGCAGTAGTAATGAGACAAGCTTAAGGCAAGACTATGATTCTGAACACTTTACACTATTATTTCAGTTAACAGACATAAACAGCTATGTATTTTACAATGTATTTGTTCTCTCGTGACATATCTTAAAAATTGTTGATTTGATGAAAAACAAGTGTTGTAATCACCCAACTAAAAAGCATAACTTTTATGGCTTTTTAATTTTCCAGAATTTTTTGTTGTCTTCAAGATGTGTGGATTTTTTTTATATCTTCATTCTTAAGTTTGTTTATAACTATTAATGCAAAATAAACAGAGAATATTTGACCACTCTTCCAAAAGTATGTACAATGCAAATTATTTCTGGAAAAACCCTGACCCAGTATTAAAGAATATATTGTTTTCTTTAATAAATAGTGAACAATAATGTTATTATTTATAATGTATCAAATGTTTCAAGTGCAATATGTATTTATTTTGTTTTTTTATACATAAAAAATAAAATCTTGATGTAAGCATTATTTTTATTTGAAACATTTTATTTACCCAATTGGTGGTGTAATTGTAAACGTCCTCGCTTCGAGTGCGGTTGATCGTGGGTTCGAGTCAAGCCAAAGACTATAAAATTGTTATTTTTTGCTTCTCTACTAAGCATGCAGCATTAAGGAGAAAGAGCAAAGACTGGTTGGCTCGGAATCAGGATAATGTGTTTTGAATTGGTTCGAACTCACAACTTTAGTGGTGGTAAGCACTGATTGCACATATAGTTGTAAATCCAACTACCATACAATCACGACCACTATTTCAAGTGTTCAAAGTCAATCTCCCATGTTTCATTATTGGTTGAATTTCTGTTGTCAAGTAAATATGTCCTTTGCCAAAATATAGATTGTAAAATCATTACAAAAACTTATTCATAAAGGCTATGACTTGGCAACTATAGTTCACTCTTTGCGGCAGGTTTACTTTGCTAGAAATAGACAATCTGTTAGTACAACTAGTAGGTCCAACTAGCAATTAAATTAGTACATTGATATTTTATTCCATATTATATTACTATTTTTCGTTCAATAGTTTGATGACCTATTTATTCTAGTCTCCCAGGAAGACCATTTATTTCTTTGGATGTTCATGACTGATTTTAAATCTGTTAGCTGTATCAGTTATGATTTTTGTTGTCTAAAGAGTAATGGTCTTTAACCAACAGATTCTACCTTCCTAGCTAGTAGTTAGATGACTAAGTATTCATTGACCCTGTTATTGTACTGTCCATGTTTATGTTGTCATTCATTTTTGTGATAGTATGTGATGCTTTTGAGTGGAATCAAATCTGTCCACGTTTTTTATCCTTTGTTTATATATGTATTTCCTTTGGAGATCTAGTTATCAAGAAGGGGGGGTTGGGATCCCATTAATCAGTTTAACCCTGCCACATTTTATGCCTGTCCCAAGCCAGGACCTGTATTTACAACATCATATGTCGTGGTCTCTTTTTTTTGTGTTCAGTGAGTTCAGTTACGATGAGAGGTGGTTGTTTGTTTTATTGATATTGGTGAAATTGATGACCAATGCTATTTTATGCTAGCTGGTAATTGATAAAAGAAAGTGCACCAGAATTGTTTCAATTTGATCCACAAAATAATAAATTATACATGTACAAGGATTTGAAAATATTGAAAGGATGGTTGCTCAGGCATCACAACATTATGTGATAAAGTTGACCAGTGACTTGTGGCAGGTCTGTGGTTTTCTCCGGGTACAATATTTCAGTTATATCGTGGCATTCAGTTTTATTGGTGGAGGAAACCGGAGGACCGGTAGAAAACCACCGACCTGCCACAAGTCACTGACAAACTTGATCACATAATGTTGTATCAAGTACACCTCGCCTGATCGGGATTCGAACTCACAATGTTAGTGGTGATAGTTACTGATTCCATAGATTGGAATAAATCCAACTACCATATGATCACGACCAGAATGGTCACGAAACACATGTTCGAAATAATTGGTTGTCTGATACAGACAGCAAGTGACATCGTATGCAAAAATGCTTGAACTCATATCTAATAATAAAATTTATAAGAACTAATTTTATTGTAATATAAAACATAATATATTCCTAATCAAAGATTTTTTATATACAGATCAAGCAAATCATTGATAATATTTGTTTTTTCTTATTTTTAAAATGCAGACAGATCCATAAGGCAAAATTTTCAAATTGAACACATTTTTATCATTAATAATGTTATGTTTCTATGGCAACATAATTCCTCTGAATATAAAATGCTACGTGTTTGCAAGTTTTTGTCTTTTGCCTGAATCATCTTCACCAATAAATGGACTTTTTTTTCTTGCGTTATGATAAAGCTGTAACAAGTCTAATGCTTCTGTTGTCTGCAATCGTTCATCTAGATGTCTTTGACACGCTTCCTGTACTGTTTTCACGTAGTTTACTGTATCTTGCAATAGAAGTGCTAGGTGATCTGCAGGTAAATCCACTATCAACTGAAATAATTTTAAAAAATTCTAGTTTACTTACTACAAAAATTATGGGGTATTGGTTGGAGTGTTTAACGGCACTTTCAACAATACCTGAGTTATATCGTGGCAGTCAGTTTTATTGGTGGAGGAAACCGCAGGACCCGTTGAAAACCACTAACAGCAAGTCACTGACAAACTTTATCACATAATGTTTTATCTAGTACACCTCGTCATGATTGGGATTCAAACTCACAACATTAGTGGTGATAGACAATGATTGCATAGGTAGTTATAAATCTAACTACCATAGGATTATGACCCTGACGGCCCCAAAAATCTATCTGAAAATGGGATAAAAATAGAAAGTTAAAGAGATACATTTGATAAAAATTATATTGTTAGGAACTGTAAATTTCAATATTGAATATATCTAATAAACCGTCAGTGCCGAAACACTTGACTACTGGGCAGATGATATCCTTGGGGGACTAATAGTCCACTAGCAGAGGTATCGACCCAGTGATGGTAATAGATATCAAATTTAGTGTGCATGACACGTTTCTGGAATAACCATCATGTATGCTCAAAATCGAAAGATTGGAAAGCCAATAATTTTTAAGCTTTTGGGAGCAATAAAACTAAAGGGCCTAAATAGGATAGTGAAATCAGCTATGGTCACCCATGCCTGAGGGAGGAGAGCCTTAGTTTTGATAAAAATTATGTTGCTTAGGAACTTTAAAATTTCAATATTGAATATATCTAATAAACTATATACTAGTATATATAACTATAACTTGATACATGATACAAATAAAAAATACAAATTTTATAAGGGATAATCCAATTAAGCTGTTAGTTTCTGGATAAGGGTTATTTATTCATTCTCTAATAGGATCCTGTGTTAAACTATGTGCCATGATGATAGCCACTTATGATTTCAAATCGACTAAAAAAAAAATCAGTTATATCGTGGTGGTCAGTTATATTGGTTGAGGAAACCGGAGAGAACCACTGACCTGTCGCAAGTCACTGACAAACTTTATCACATAATGTTGTATTGAGTACACCTCGCCTGAGCAGGATTTGAACTTTCAATGTTAGTGGTGATAAAAACTGATTGCATCTATAGGTAAATATAAATTCAACTACCATACGATCATGACCACGACAGACACCCCCCAAAAATTTTTTAAAAAGAAATACATTTGATAAAAATAATGTTGTTTAGGAACTATAAATTTCAATATTGAATATATCTAATAAACCATGTCAATGCCGAAACACTGACTACTGGGCAGATGATATCCTCCGGGACTAATAGTCCACCAGAAGAGGTATCAACCCAGTGATAGTAATAAAAACGTAGATATCAAATTTAGTGCACATGACATGCTTCTGGAATAACCAGGTACGCTCAAAATCGAAAACCACTATCTCAGGTCCTCATTGTATAAGTCTATTAGGTGACATAAAGAACAGTACCTGTAAATCCTCGTTAGATAAGGTAATTATACGAGTAATATTTTTCTGTAATCCAGCAATTGTTTCTTTTGTTCTGTCAGAAATTTCTGTTCCTTCCCCAATACAATCTGGTTCGTCAAGACCTCCTGCTCCTCCATGTATACCTAATATATAAAAATATCATAGAAAAACAGCAATTTTCTATTACAAAATTGACTAAAAATGTTCCTAAGATTCATTAATTAATTTCACTGGATATTTTGTTGAACTTTCTTGGTAATATATATTTATATTTACGAATTAGGGCTATGGTGTTCAACACCACTTTCAACAATAGTTCAGTTATATCGTGGCGCTCAGTTTTATTGATGGATGAAACCTGAGTACCCCGAGAAAACCACCGACCTGCCGCAGGTCACTGACAAGGTTTATCACATAATGTTGTATCGAGGACACCCCCACCTCAGTGGGATATGAAATCACAACTTTAATGACTGATCATACAAACTGATAGCATACATGTATAGGTAAATCTTACTACTATAAGATCACCAAAATGCAGGCCCTATTCTGTTGAAATATATCCTTAGCTATCAGTAGTATCGCATAACATAATCTCTACAAATAAGAACCTTCAGGTCTCCAGCTTTGTGTTTTTTCTAAAATCATCAATGTTGAGTTGTGTGGAAGAAACACAAAATAATCCTCATCATCGACTTCTGTTCCATCATCAGCTAACACTACATGTACACCATCTGTACTGGGTAACCCTAATCTATCTTTACCTGTTATAAACAAATTAATAAATTTATCTATTAATCACTACAGGTTTATGGTGCTTAATACCACTTTCAACAATTTTTCAGCAGTTAGTTTTATTGGTGGAAGAAACCGGAGTATCCGGAGAAAACCACCGACCTGCGAGTGTCACAAGTCACTGACAAACTTTACCACATAATGTTGCATCATGTACACCTCACCATGAACAGGGTTCAAACTCACAACTTTAGTGGTGATAGGCACTGATTGCACAGGTAGTTGTAAATCCAACTACCATACGATCATGATGGTCCCTATTGGTCAGCCTACATTTATCTTTAGCTAAATAAACAATCAACTGTTAAAACTACACAGACCATTTGTTTTATGACTGACCAGAGCAAGCTTTGATTCCATAGACCATGGACTGATAAAATTGGCATTAAACACCAATCAATCATAGACCATGGATTTTCATTTTTATTAGTTTCCTCATTCATAATCTGAGTTGACATCGATGTTGTGACTAGAGTAACACAACGAGCGTCACTAGTGAAGAAGGAATTGCTTACCATTCTGGAGCACCTGAGTTCGCCTCCAGGTTATTTGTGGGTTTCGTGTTGTGTTGGATCATTGTTTTGTCTTTTGTCCTTTTTCTTTTTGCCATTGCATTGTCTGTCCTTTTTCTTTTTGCCATTGCATTGTCTGACCTTTTTCTTTTTGCCATTGCATTGTCTGTTTTTTTTCTTTTTGCCATTGCATTGTCTGTCCTTTTTCTTTTTGCCATTGCATTGTCTGTCCTTTTTCTTTTTGCCATTGCATTGTCTGTCCTTTTTCTTTTTGCCATTGCATTGTCTGTCCTTTTTCTTTTTGCCATTGCATTGTCTGTCCTTTTTCAATTTACAGCTTCAGATTACCAATTTGGTATCTTCAAACTTTTATTATATAACACTATTATTATTATTTAACCATAATAGGGTTAGGGTTATGGTGTTTATCGCCACTTTCAACAATATTTCAGCTATATTGTGGCAGTCAGTATTATTGGTGGAGGAAATTGGAGTACCCAGAGAAAACCACAGACCTGCCGCTAGTCACTGACAAACTTTATCACATAATGTTGTATTGAGTACACCTTGCCTGAACGGGATTCAAATTCACGTTAGAGGTGATAGGCACTGAATGCATAGGTAGTTGTAAATCTAACTACCATACATTTTGTACGTTCATAACCACGACAGCCCTTATTAACCAAAATAATATTTTACCTTTACTAATCAGATCTTGAAGAGATGTTGCAACTATTCCTTTTTTAATTGATCTGTCTTGGTTCCAAATCTTAAAAGGCCTAGCCCCTGCCATGTTCATATACAATGTATTCTAAAAAATATCACATGGGAGACAAATTAAACCAATGAGAACAGATCATGTCTTAGCTACTATCAATCTTAACTAAAATATTACAAGTGAAACTTGGTTAGCCACTCAGAACTTACAGGTCTAGCACTAGCCCTGGATTGGCTACCATCAACTGTAAATATATCATTGTATGTAAAAAGTAAATCAATATAACTAAACAATTATATTTCTGCAAGATTTTGTTCAAATTGTCTGAGTACACTCAGTGTTCAGAGAATTTTTTTTTTTTTACAATTTTTTGTTTAAATACATTTTTTTATACCTTATTTTTTCAATCTGCAAAAGCTAAAATTTAGGGAACTTGCATGAAATAAAAAATTTTAGGCTAAAAGTTAGGGAACTTATGGTATATAAATTAATACACAATAAATCTATATCTTAACATAATATATTAACCAGATTAATTAATAAAAAAAAGTAGTAACGACAACATGTACATAAAACTTTTCAATTTTCAGTCTAATCAGCCCCTGATAAGGTCAAATCGACCCCAAGTCAAAACGGCATCAAAATGAAAGTCAAATCGGCCACATATTTCAAATTGAATAAACAAAATTATGTATTAATATGAATTAATATTTTTGTCTAAAAAATTAATGCATAATTTTATTTTTATTGATGAACGTGTTTTTTTTTTATGAATCAAACAAATTAATTAATGATTAATTTATGATATAATTAAGTGAATTAGTAATTTACATAAAATGTGATTGGCGACAATTATTTTAAAAAAACTTTATATTGATAAGGTACATTCTTTGATGATTATACATGCACTCTGTTGTCTATAAACACGTCGGGTATTCGGGCACATGAAACCGTAGCTGGCACTGATGGAAAAAAAAACAGGGTAGGTATATGTAAACGTTCTTTTCTTAGACATAATAATATTTTGCAATGAAATAATTTCATACAATAAAGTATTCACAGTCAAATTTTTATCGTGATAAAGTGAATAGTAAATCGACAACATGATTGTTTTATCGACCTTTCTTGTTATTTTTTTTTGAAATTTCGGAATTAAATTACTTGTTCTTTACTGCAGTAGTGAATGCCACGTTTCAAAAACAAATTGGCCCTTTCTCTTCCCAAATTCTTCCTACAACTTCTGTTAAAAATTCACTTTAAAACATTCAAGCAAATTCCTCATAGCCTATGGTTTATAGACATTTGGTACATCAATTTGCCCACTAAGAACCGCGGATCAACTTGAAAGAATGATACTCGGAACACAGGATTTGGCCACTAGGAATATACAGAGTATCATTTTTCAATACGATATAATATGTTGTATTGAAGAAAAAGATGATATTTACGAAAATTCTGAATTTATTTGCTTCTGTAAGATTCTAAGGAGTCGTAAAATTCTTCATGTTAGACCTTTAATAATTATAAAATGAAAAAACATTCACTTCTACCGCATGTTATAAACGTTATACAACTATTATGTACGTTGCTGATTGGTAACGGCTTTATACACATCACAGACAAATAAATATATCCTGAGCTGAATAAAATGTATTCTATTGCTTTTGATATCCGAATTTTCGTGCTAAAATACATATTTAACATGATATTATACGATTTGACTTGGGGCTGATTTTGTTTGGGCCCGATTTGACCTGTTACCAAACTTTTCTTGCACTCAGGGATTACATAATTTGCAGCCTTCCAAACAGCTGTGAATGTTAGCATTCAAAATATCAGCATCAAAATCTTGTCGTTAATGGTATTTATGAAGTAGGCTAGAGGTTAAAGTTGAATTAGTTGTCAAGTTGTTATTTTATGCCAACTCAGCAATTTTTCAGCTATATCATGGCGAGAACAAATTATATTTCAATGAGATGATGATGATGAGGTCCGCAGTGTACTAGACCAACATGCTTAGTTGGATTTTAATAGTGCTAGCTCATTGAAACAACAGTCAGTGGATAGACATGTCAACCCACTCAGACACATTATCCAGATTACAAGCCAACCAGTCTTTGCTCTTTCTCCTCAATGCTGCGTGCTTAGGGGAGAAGCAACAAATATTTTATAGACTAGTAATTGGTTTGAACCCATGAACTATTGCACTCGTACATGGTATTCTATTTAAAAATATGTGGCCGATTTAATTTTCATTTCGAGGCCGTTTTAACTTGAGGCCGATTTAACTCAATAACTGGAAAACTCTATCGAGATTCGAGTACACGTTAAACTCCCTTATCTATTTCTCCTGGCATTTCCTTGTTCGTTTCACTGTAGTCTGTATATTTTCACAACAAGCTGTAATTCACTAATTGTACTATCCATGTGTGTTCACTATAAATTAAGACAGATTTGATAGTTCCGTGGAGAAGACCCAATGGCACAGGGGCTATCAGTTATATTTTAACACCACCATACCTGGTGATGTGAAAATATAACTGCGAGCCCCTGTGCTCAATGCCAATGGACTCTTTAAAAAATAAAAGAGTTATTACTATGCCTTGATAAAATTTCGAATTCCTATGTTGAAAGCAGGTTGAATTTGGGAGTGAACATACACAAATGGGATCTCCTGTATTTGGCGATCGCAATACTGGTATAAAAATTTGTTCCAGTATTGTATAACAGTATTGTACCAGTATTGTGATTTAAAAAAATATATATTTTACTTGTGTATAGTATTGTAATAGGTATTGTGGAAATGTTACTACTAGTATTGTCAATACCCGATTCTACAAGGATTTGTATGTGTGTAGGGTAGCTACATTGTATGTTGACTTTGACATGAAAGACTGCATAAAGTGTTGTATGATATATTTATTTTGTACAGTTATAACATGTGAAAATCGAGCACTATTTCAATGAAAGCACACATTAAAGCACTAGGGAAATGGTTGTACAAATGTATATCATCTACTTATGGAGTCACTAAACCAAAGTCAGTACAAGTGTAAAGCAGGTAGAGATTGGAGAGAAGACGGTGATCCAGATGTACCAGTACCTCCGTGATGTCTGCACCACTAAGTTACTCAACACACCCATACAACTAGGCAGCCAAGATGTAGTAAAGGCAAAGTACCAATTTAAAGAAATGAAAGGTGTATCATCACACCTACTACCCAGCTACCTAGACGAAAGAATGTGGGTGATCGTTGGGGCAACTGTGGTAAACAAGCTTTCGGCAACATTCTGGAGCACATAGCAGAACAGAACCTACATTTGTAGTTTAAGACATTTCATAATAGGACAATTAATGTTATCATCACTTTTTGTTATCTTGTTGAATTATCATGATGATTGTTGTGGATTGTGATGTATTACTGATACGATGTTATAAATGCCAATAAAATGATACACAATGAACTTGTACTTTTAGTATGCTTTCCAACAGTTGATGACATGAACCTCCTAATATGAAGCAATCCAATACACTACAAAAAATCCAATATCTTAATTACATTACTGGTATACCACTACCAGTATTGCACAAAATTTTGAAAACAAATCACAATACTGGAACTAATTTTTATACCAGTATTGTGCACAATACTAGTATACCAGTATTGCGATCGCCAAGTACAGGAGATCCCACAAAGGATGCCAAAAAATACATAAACATTAATATAAAGAAAAATTGTGAGTAAAATACCAAAACTATCAGCTGAAGCGTTGTTCTTTTGTCGAAAATCCGACCGGAAGTTAAACAAAGTACAGTAAAATTCATTAAAATCGGAGCATACCCGAAGTATCCGGTTTGTCTCTTGTTGGTAAATTTATAACCTAGTCACATGCATCTTTTCAACTATGAACACCACTAATATCTAGTGTTCATTTTATTTTATATTGTGTATTATGTCTCTCTTTGACAATTAGCAGATCCTTTCCTTTTATGTACATGTAGTTTTCGTTGTGTACGTTGACACCGGAAGTCCATCAAAATTACGTGGTTGGCAGACGAAAATAAAAAGTTTTTGACGGAATGGAAATGATTCGAATCAACCGCATTGCTGATTTTGTCCCCCATGAGCCGTTGAATTTACATTGTATGGGTGAGGAACAGGGTAAACTGTAGTTTGTTTTCATGGGTAGTGCCACAGGTACTTGTTTCATTCAAAAAATATATGCCCCCTCCTCTTCCTTACTTCAAGGTAAACATCTACCCTTTTCCCCTTCCCCACTTCACCTCGATATTTTTCGCTTATTTGTGATCCTTTCGCTGACCCAATTATATCGATACACTCCCGAGATATTTCTCTTTTCGACTGCCACATTTAAATATACCTACCGGGCCCCCCTCAGACGAATTGGACAAGAATAGTCAGCGAACGTGGCTTAGTGAAAATTTAAGTCATTGAAACGGATACAGCCATTTCCTGTCCGGTTTAAATTGATTTAGAAAATAAAGAAAAAGGTGCTTTAAAAATCAAATGTCAGGAATTTTGGAGTTGAACATATTTTTATAATCTGCATTGGAACAATTATCTGTATTTTAAAGGCTTACTTTACATTTGAGAGGAGATGTTCATGTGGCATTGTTACACATGGCCGGTCTAGAGAATTCCGAATGCATATGAAAAATCCAGCGCAAACCGAAAGTGGCTGTATCCGTTTCAACAAGTGCCTGTGGGTAGTGCATTTGAATAGCTCCGCCGTATTAAAATGAACTACCACCAAATTACGAATTTAGCTATTATAGACCTTTTGGTTTAAATATTGCTCTCAATACTGTCAATTATTTGACTTTCCAATCTTTCGATTTTGAGCGTACCTGATGAAGGTTACTCCAGAAATGAGTGCACACTAAATTTTATAGGATACGTTTTTATTTCATATTGTAGCTCAGATTCCTACGACATCAGAGTACACAGATAATAAAACCACCGACCGCCGCTAGTCACTTACAAAGTTGGCACTGGCTACGATTACCTGGATGAGGTAATAATAACGAAAAATCAAGATTACCTGAGAGACTAAGTGCCGGAATACAATTCCGGTTCAGGAACCTATTTCACGGGGGAAAAAATCGGGTAATCGTAATTTTATTTGTTAGAATTACCTGGTCTTATTATTACCCGGAATAGTTGTATGTAAATAAAATATTAAATCTTATTTATTGTTGTTGATTTATTTTTATAGGTACCAATTTTATTATAAACTTTCATTCTGAATTTAATTTGTCTATATTTTTTTGTGTAAAAATATGGTCAAAGGCGCTGAAAAGTGCTCACCGTGTATGTTATCAAGACATGTAGTTCATTTGGGAATCTTAAAATGGACGCTATGTTAAACTGGATCCTAAAAACAGAAGTAAATATCATGGAAGTAATGGATGGGACAACAAAAATTTCGGCGGACGAGCAGATGGTTGTAGATTTGCCAACAAATATTTTAGATGAAAACATTAACTTAAACAGAATTAAAAAAACCTTTTGTTGTCCCATCCATTAGAGTAGAATACATATACATTTTTATTATGGATGATGCATGACTTTGTATCACCTACCCTATATCGCATCCCTACTCGGGTGCTATTTGAAGAGTTATACATGATCAAACTTATACCACATGCTATGTCAAGCCTCGACCAATATCACCCCTAATATAAGATAATACTACTACTACTACTACTAATAATAATAATAATTAAACAACACTATTAAGAAAAAACTGGTAGAACGTGCTAAAGTGGGTTACGGGTCACTGTAATCGGGCGGCTGTATCGAGAAACAGATACGGTGTTGAAAAAACTGTTGATACTCATAAAATATTGATTAATGCAATAACATTTTATGTTTGTCTTCTTGGACAAGAATAATGAGCGTCCTGATTGGATGACCGATTTAAAACACACTGACTCCGCATGGTAAAAAGATGAATGTAAAAGAAATCTGTTATATTTATTCATTTGTTTGATTCTGGAATATTGTTGATCATTGATTCAAACAAGAAAAAAAGGGAAAAAGGGGGGTGAATTTTATTTGTGAATTTTACAGTTAGATAAATGTTATGTTTCGACAGTTTAAAGAGAAAAATAAAAATTTGTCGCGACTAAAGCTTAAATCAGCGTTAAAAATTTAACAAATATCAGTGGTTTTGTAAATGAGATTTATTTTAAATAGAAAATCTGAATTTATTATTTATTAATTTATTATTAATGATACAATTTTATATCCCTTGGGAGGGGAAGGGGGGCTTTGATGAAAATTTGAAATAAAAACACAGGACTGGACTTTGAGCAAAAATAATAATCCAGGATTAATTTTTTATTAACAAAATCCAGGACCCCTGTGTCCATGAATTTTTTTTTTTCATAGTTAATAGTATGAAATATTGACATCCACACTTGCCTTTTGGACAGCACATTTCTGTGTCCACACTTGTAATAATAATAATAATAATAATAATGATAATAATAATAATAATAATAATAATAATAATAATAATAATAATAATAATAACTAGATGACATGCAGATGGAAACTATCTCCTAAGGACCCCGCCGTTGCAAAATAAAGTAAATATCTAAAGAATCTGTTGGGGTACCAAAATTATCGTCCCATGAAAAACCCTAAGTTTGAGACCTTGACCTTTGAAGGACAAAAATGAATTAAGTAAGACCTTCTCACAGTGGTTAACAATCACAACATACATGTATCATCCCTCTACAATAATTAGAGTAGACACGATTTTCCGTAGTTCACAAGAAGAGTTTGAAGATACCAAAGGGGCAATCAGAAACCGTATATCGAAGAACAGACAACACAACGGCCAAAAGAAAAAGCACAAAAGGACAAACAACGATCGGGAAAACATACATATAAACCTAAAGATCGAGTAACACATACCCTACTAAAAACTGGGGGTTAACGCAGGTGCTCCGGAAGGGTAAGCAGTTCCTGCTCCACTAGTGGCACCCGTGGTATTAATCTAGTTACAAATCCGGTAATAAGTCGTGAATGAGGAAAGGACCCGGAAGTGTTTACAATAAGTGGAACATATCCGTGGTCATTCGTGATACAGATATTCCAAAACGGTCAACCAAGTCATGGTGGCGGCCGTAAAATAGCTTCCTTGTTAACAGCAACCCTCTATCAAGGAAATCCTGATAGGAACCACAAGCTCTGGAATATCGTATCATCTGAGAGATATATGTATTTCATATAGGGGTCTCATGAAATGAAAGGTTTGAGACCTTGACTTTAGGAGGACAAACAAGAATATGATATGCGACACACCTTCTAATAGTAGTTAACAATCATGCAAAGTTTCATCCATCTACTATAGAATAGAGAAATGACTGGTTATAAAGTTATGAAGCAGACACGAATGTGTTTCGAACGGACGGACAGAGCGATCATGAAGTATAGGGCGTTCGCCACTATGTGGCAGGTCCCTGATAATCTGTTACATGTTTTTTTTAACATTAATGCACCCTTTGGAAGTGATCACTTCGTTTTGATATCCCAACATAATTTTGGGGAAAAACTACTATATAGCCATTTTCCCCCTATTTGGAAAGGGGGAAGAAATGGCTATATAGCCATTTTTCCGGGGGGGGGGGGGGGAATCTACTATATAGCCATTTTCCCGCCTAACCAGGTAAGGGAAATATGGGTATGGGGGGAAAATGGCTCTATAACACCGGCTATCTAACTCTACGGTCATATTTCTACCCGACGTCTCTGACGTTTGGAGATGGCCAATTCCGGTAAAAACCCTAAATGTTCCTTTTTTATTACAAAATCCGCAGTGAAACCAAAGAATGAAAAAATGTAGTCATGAACCATGTATATAACTAAAGGTAAAATATTCAATTTCTTGAATGGAGCCTGTGGGAATTTTTATGGGAATCTGCATTGATCTCTTGAAAAAAAGAAAACAAAACTAAATATCATGCAAAAATAGACATCTTTTTAATAGACTCCGAGCAGATAAAATATCTTGAACATTTCAAGATTAAGATAATCCCCTGTAAAAGAAAATAAAACAAATGATTCCACTGCGAAAATCGGAATGAATTTTGCATACATCGCTATTAACGTCCGTAATTTTAACAGCAAAGCCGATTTTCGAGAAAAATCTTTGAATATAAAACAGTGAATTTATTAATTATTACGGTCATTCTGGATATGAAATAAAAAGACCCTTTATGACAAGGAAACCATATTGATATATTGAAAGGTATTACTGTTAAAATAGTGATATCCGATTTCTATTGTTGCATTGTGATTCTGGTTGAAAATTATTTCTAAATTCTAAATCCAATTTCTTATGTTTTTGGTCATAATTTTGTATCCATAAGAAGCCAATCTCCTTAAAGTATATTTAGTAGTTTTAGAATAGTAAAATAATCTTCATTAAAATTTAAATAAATGCAAACCGCAGACTACGAAAGATATCCCGATCCTTGTGCAGGATATCCTAGTAGTTTTAATTTTGTTTTATTTTTAAAATTTAAATAAATGCAAATCGCGGACTACGAAAGATATCCCGAGCCTTGTGCAGGATAAAAACACATTTTTGCGTAGTTTGGAACTTTAATTCATCAATTTAGAGGTTATTTCGGCGCATGTTAGGGTTATTTTGGTTATTAACAGGTTATTTCGGTTAATCAGGGTTATTTCGGTTATTCGTAATTCCCGATTTTTGCTACATCATTTGGAATAACATTTTGCAGGACTGTCTGGTTCACCCGCAGTTGAATATTCACGCTCCATTTAACTTGTTACTTCTAATCTGGTTCTTTGATACCGTTATGTGTAAAGGTAACCAGATGTGACAGAAATACATTTAAAACAAATCGCTAACGGATCCGCATTTCTGTATTTAGCGAACCAGTTCTGTTTAGGCAGCTTTATTATGCTTACTGAAATTTTCCAATTCGTGGATTTTTGTGTTAGCGTGAGAGCGTTATTTAATGCCTTGTAAAGAGTAACTCTCACGCTGAAAGCATGAGACTTGACAGGTATCGCACATATGCTTATCTCTAGCCAATGAAAGGCCGAGTCTAATCTAACAATTTATCTTTAGCCATTAGTTTAAACATATTTTATTGTCCAAAAACATGACAATAGGATCAGATACAAGTTTTTCAACTTAGAGCATCTTCTCCTTTATATAAACAATATACAAATACAATTGAACATAAATACAAAAGCTACAGTCTTTCTTAATAATTAGAAAAACAACAAAAAACAACAACATGAAATGTACGAGTGCAACACAATTTGAAATTTACCCAATGACAAATCGAACAGACCTTTACAATAAATGGACTAGTTGATAGAACACACCTAGAATGAAGAAAATCAATAATTGTTATACAATGTAGTGGGATTATTAATTCGGTAAAGGTAGGATCTTTTAAAATTTAGTTTCAAAATATATAACAATATCATTATTTATTCAGTAATAATTTTAACATAAAGTGCTCACACGTGTGTATTGCAACATTTACTAATTCACACCAGGTCAGCCACAAACCAATTGTCACCTGATTACATTCACGATAATTAGCGGAAAGAAAAGCGACATGTTTCCTTAATATATGTCTGTACAGTAATGAATACATGCTTATTTGTGTCAATATTATAAATTTGACTTCCAAACAGCAAGGTGTTTAAGTCAATGTGTACATTTGCAGCTAGTCCGAGATTCCTCTGTCGTTTAACGGCATTGATAAAGTTGCTTGTAGCCGTTCAACGACAGAGCGTGCTATATACGGAAAACAGCGGATTTGCTTCTCCAACTCTGGGTCAGCACATTTCCACGTTTCGTGGCTATCGGATTTTATTTTCTATCATAAACCTTATATAAATCGCTTCACCAATCATTTTTCTATTCATTCATAAACATCTTACACTCAGAAAGTGGTGTTACACTCCATTACAGCACGATTTTGCCTTAGATCCTATGATTTCGACATTTGTCTTCCATTTTTCAAACATTTGTCACGTGACTACGAGAAAACTACGATTACCGCAATGTATCATGGGAGATGATTTGCATATAAACAAACAAACAAATATTTTTATTGCCAATCATAGGCGCCTGTTAAGGCAGAACAATTAACATAAAATTTAATACAGTTGATTATATTGATTGGTAATGATTTTAACAGCAAATTTAGTGAATTACAGATAACCATAAGAAAACAAAAATGTAGTACCTTGTCCAAAAACAAAAAGGGGGAACGTAACACATGCTCTTTCCGAAGCCCGTTGGTAACACTCTGCCATTGAATCTTTTCTTTCCAACACATTCTGTATTATTTCCTTCTGCTCTGCTTTGATCTGTAGATGGACTGTTTGTCTTGCAGAATACGCTTAAATGTATCGTCTTCCATGTGATTTGAATGTTGTTTACGTATGCAAATAATGCTCCAAATAATTTGGCACGCTGCATTAATTAGCTCCCATCATGCAATGCGTTGATGTCATCATTCAGTTAGTATCGCGAGATCACGTGTGTAGATTCGAAAATGGAAGTCAAATGGCGGAATAATAGGATCTAAGGCAAAATCGTGCTGTAATGGAGTGTAACACCACTTTCTGAGGGTAAGATGGTTATGAATGAATAGAAAAATGATTGGTGAAGCGATTTATATAAGGTTTATGATAGAAAATAAAATTCGATAGCCACGAAACGTGGAAATGTGCCGATCCTATGGCTGGTGAGGCAAATTCGATGGTTTCCGTATATAGCACCCTCTGTCGTTGAACGGCTACAAGCAACTTTATCAATGCCGTTAAACGACAGAGGAATCTCGGACTAATTTGCAGCTAATAAAGAACGGTACAAAATATTTCTTTGTGCATCAAACCTCTTGCAGTACAATAAAAAATGTTCAGCATTCTCTGTGGAATATCCACAAGAACAAGATGGGCTATGAATCAAATTAGCATGAAATAGATCATTATGTAATGCACTACAATTATTCCTTATTCTAGTATGCAGTATATTTAAATATCTGTTGCCAATATTATAATAGGATGGGGGTTTAGCATTTTTATAGTAGTGTTGTTTCAATTTGTACTTGAAGGATTCAAAAGTTGAAAGTTGACGTATTCTCAGGTCTAATAAATTCCATAACTTGGTCGTCGACGGAAAAAAAGACTGTTGGGATATCGATAATCTGTTTGTAGTTTGACTAATATTATAACTATTTCGTAAATTATAGTTGTTAGTGTCTCCAACACTGGGAGGAATCAAATCACATAAAAACTCAGGAGAATTACCAACATTTAATTTATAAAACATACATAATTTTTTAACCTCTCGCCTAGTGCTAAGTTTCTCCCAACCCGCCTCCTTGTATATTGAATCCAAACTTGTGTAGCATGTTAGCCCTGTAACAATACGAGCCGCTTCCAATTGTGGTTTTTCTAGTCTATCAGAATTGACTTGCCCGCAGTTATCCCATACCTCAGATGAATATTCCAAAATTGGTCTAATGAAAGTAAAATAAATATTTTCCAGATATTCCCTCTTTAATCTAAATTTAAGCTTCCTCAAGACATTAAGTTGCTTTGAAGTTTTCTGAATTAGGCTGTCTATATGTTTTGTCCATTTACAATCACTACTGATAATTATGCCTAAATGTTTGTGCTTATTAACAGAATTAAGGACGATTCCATCGAAATCAAAGCTGAGTTCATCTTGTTGGTTTCTAATATTGAATATCATTATCTCAGTTTTATTAGGATTAAATTTTACTAACCAAGTATCCCCCCACTTTTTTATATTGTTTAGGTCGATATTAATCATATTTTTTAAAGTTGATTCGTCTAAGGCTGTATGTCCAATAGATGTATCGTCGGCAAAAAGTCTACTGAGTCCAAGCATGTCATCGGCAATGTCATTTATGAATACTAAAAATAACAGAGGACCGAGGACTGACCCTTGGGGAACACCAGCTTTTAAATCATCTAACTCAGATAATGCTTCTTTGATAGCTACTTTTTGTGATCTGTTAGTAAGATAGCTTTTAAGCCACATGAGTAAATCTCCCTTAATGCCATATCTTTCTAATTTTAATAGTAGCCCCCCAATCCAAACACGATCAAACGCTTTACTTACATCAGCAAAGGTGATACTTGTAAAAAATTTGCTATCAAGTGCAGTCAAAATAGTGTGATAGATCTCAAGTAATTGGTGAGTAGTCGAAAGGCCAGGGATAAAACCTGATTGGAATTTGTATAGAAGTTTATTTTTATGTAAATGGTTAAAAATGTTTTTATATACAATTTTTTCAAATATTTTACTTACACAAGATAATAATGAAACTGGTCTATAATTTGAGGGTAAGGATTTGTCGCCGTTTTTGAATAAAGGAATCACATGAGCAATTTTCCAGGACCGTGGATATTTTTTTAGGCGTAAAGATTTGTTAAAAAGTAAACATAGGGGTTTGGCTATTTCGTTTTTTATAGATATAATCATTTTGTTGCTAATTTTATCAGGACCAGTAGCCTTATTACTATCTAAAATAGAAATTATATCAATGATTTCTTCTTCTCTCACCCAAATAGTTTCAAGCACATTACCTCCCCTGTCATCAAAATCTGGTAAAGTTTTGTTTTCGTCGACTAAATTAGTGATCGAACAAAAATATTTATTTAAGACATCTGCCTTTTCTTTACCTTCATAAGACAAGCAATAATTATTTTTGGGGTCTTGAATAGGAGGAATATCGTTCATTGTAGACTCCCCCTTCAGAAGTGTATTGATGGTCTTCCAATAAGTTTTACTATTTATAGTTTTAAGTTCGTTAAAATTTTCATTTATATTAGTATAAAATTTTTCTTTTAATTGTTTCTTTAAATTATTAACCCGGTTTCTTTGTTGTTTGAAAATAGTTTGAGATAATGCAGTCTTGAGTTTTAAGTATTTTCTGCGGAATCGGTCTCGTTTACGTATCTCCCTCCGAATATTTGAATCGAACCATATTTTATCATTACATCTAATAGTAACCTCTCGTCTAGGAATACACTCTTCTGACACAGAAAGAATTACATTGGTAAAATTAATACATGCTTTGTCAATATCAGGTTCTCTTTTAATTAAGGCATCCCAATCAAATTCCAAAAATTTTTGTTTCATAATATTATAGTCCCCTTTTTTATAATCCCAGATAAGTCTCTTAAAACTTTTTGTGTTACTATAACCACTTCTTATTGTTATATAAGTACCATCATGGTCACTAATAGATCTGTCAATATGCATAGTATCAGAGTCCACATACTGAATAGAGTCCGTTATCAAAATCGGATCAAGTAATGAAGAGCTACCAGTGCGTGAATCAAAATGAGTAGGCTGGTGTATTGCATTGAAAAGTCCATTAATACTAATCAAATCATTTATATTTGACGGTAAATTTAAAAAGTTTTTGTTCAAATCACCCATGCATATCAAATGATTAGATTCTTCTATTGCATTTTTCAACATAGCATCAAAGAAGTCCCAAAAACGATGATGAGACTGTCTCTCAGATCTGTAAATTATATTTATTAAAATATTTTGTAGCTTGGTTTTTAATTCGAACCACATACATTCAACAAGTGGGTTCTGTAAAATCTACGCGTCTTTTGATATTAACATGAGTTTTATAATACATTATTATACCACCTCCATCGGAGTTTCTATCTTTTCGCACTGGAATATCGTAACCCGAAAAATGTATATTTTTGTCTAATACCAATTTATCAAGATGTGTCTCTGTAAAAAATACAATATCATAATCTTCAATAATATTGGAAATATAATCTACCTTATTACGAAGACTTCTAATGTTGCCGTGAAAAATTGACAAACAGTGATCTTCAAAATTTACTGGTGTTTCCCCGGGGCCAGGATTCAGTTCCACATCCCCAGCGATTATAAGCATATAAATAATAATCAAAAAAATGAGATTGCCGTAAAATTAGACCGGAACATAGTCAACCCTGCTTTGATAAACTTAAAATATCTAACATATAGTGAAAACAGTATGTCGCTAAAACGAAAATGAATAAATGACATCTTTTTACAAGCAATGCTAATTTTATGATAGAACAACCCTATAGCAATTCTATGTGATATGATATCACTACCCATTGTCAAAAATAAGATGTCTGCAAAATAAAAATGGTTGGTCTATCATAAAAATATAATAATAAATGTGACAAGTTGTGGCCGACCTAGGGCAAATCATGATAAGTGCAAAAAAATCAAACGGTGTTAAAAACGTTACAAACAATATGTACAAAAAACAAATCATTTTTGTAGAAATTGACAAAAACACGAATTCAAAAGAGAAAAAATATGGTGGTATCATATTCTTACAATATACTCTAGTTAATCAAAAGAACAAAATAATTATATATACACATATATATAAGGAACATTAATATATGCATTGCTTAATTATTCAAGAAAAATAACTGAGAAGATAGACCTGAATAATAAACGTATACAAGTGTAACATACTGACCATCTCACATAATATTACACACATGTAGTTCAGTATTGATTTGACAATAAAATCAACTAAATTGTTTTCAATTTACTGTTGAAAAAGGAATATCCGACATGAAACATTATGTTTAACGTTTAGAGAAGCAAGCTTTCAACCGTGACTATTTACACAAGATATTACTTATCGAACCGACCGTGATTCATATTATCAACATAGGATAACGGATTTTTATGTCAAAATGCCAACTTATTTTTCTACAAATATATAAGAGAACATTTACACGATTTATGCAGAATAACAAGATAACACAGCAACTATTTCCGTGACTGATTAAATAATTACGTCAATAAATATATATATATATATAAAGTATAACAGTTCAATTACAATGAAATTGCCGTTTTTATTATGATATAACTGCTAACAATACAAAAAAAAAAAAAAAAAAAAAAAATGTAGTACTAAGTAGAATATATATAACAGTAGATTATTCCACAAAAATATGGTAGCATTTCGTATTTATAATAAATAAATATTACTGTTGTTTAACATAGATGGACATTTAACAACAACAACAAAAAAGGGTAGATTTAAATCCTTTTGATTCAGGTAATTTTATGATTGACATAGCCGCGGTATTCCTAACGTGCGTTCATGCGTACAAGGTTAAACAATGAAACTGGAAAACTATTGTTAGTACAGTTAATTACATACACATATTGTTAGTAAACAAACGCACATGGTCTTTCAAAACAAACTTAACTGACAGATCATTTATATATAAAATGTTTAATAATCATCTTCAATTTCTTCGTCAGTAAATACACCGCCAAGTTTTTGTATATCAGCCTTTGTCTTGACAGTCATGAATCCAGAATTCTCAGAACGTTTCACAATTATTGACCCATCATGAGTCCAAAAAGAATGTAGCTTTCCATCTGCTCGTAGAGAGTTGAGCTTCTTTAATAGTCCGTAACGGTATCTAGTAAGATTTTCGGTAATGAAAAGGTTATCAGGATGTCCCTTCAGCTTTTTCTTGTGTGAAAATACCATATGTCTTTGCCGATAAGAAAGGAAACGTGTGATGATGGAGATTTTACCATTTCTAACTTCGCCAATGGGATGCGATCTGCCTATGTCCTTGGTATTAAGTTGTAGTCCTAGCTTAGTGTTGCATATTTTTAGGACTAGAGCATCAGTATCTATTGGCCTGCGTATTTCGCCCCGATCATTTGTTGGTGCTTTTACGTTATTAAAACGCAGACTCGTTCGTCTCGAGTACTGTTCTTGTTCTTCTATTCTAGAGCCCAGTTTGTTGATTTTGTTTGTAAGATGATTTATTGTTTGGTTCTGTTGTTGTATAACAGTTTCCTGTGCTAGTACAGTAGTTTTAGTATGTTCAATTGTTTCTATGTAGGGCTGTAGACAATCGTTAACAATTTTTTCGACGTGCGGTCTCATGGCTTCGAGGACTTTGTCTAGTACCATTGGGATGATAGCATCCACAAATTGCGGATTATTTATAACTGCACATACCACATCTGACAATTTCAATACCGTTTCACCTTCCGATGGCGAAGTAGAGACCGTTTGGTTGGACATCACAGTCTCGGAAAGTGATGGAGAAGAAGACAAGGTGTTTGTTCTAGCTACTTTTTCCGATTGTTTTATAGAGGGTGATATATCGTTTGGACTATATGGTAAATCTCTTTTCAAACCTGTTTTTATCGGAGTATTATGTTCGTCGGCCATATTTGTTTATATTCACATCAAATCCTTTGTTTACAAAGTTCAAATCACTGATAATAAGAGTTCTGGTAATATTTATTAAGCACACATTTCAATCATATATTGTTCCAATCACTTTCAAGTTATTTCTACATCAGTTAATGTGCTGTTTACATAATTTTCACACCATATTATCTCTTTTTGTTACCTCTCAAAATTTCATGCCGCCATATTCAAGGCTGGTAACTCTTTAGCCATTGTCAGATGTCCGGTATAACCGTACCTCTAGCCAATGTCGTACGCCTAATGCAACAGCATAGCATATGTTTATCTCTAGACAATGCTTTCGAGATGATCCGGCCTTACGAAAATCCGGCCTAAAACAAATGCGGCCTGAGTTGATACGGCCTTGTGTAATGCGGCCTCAGTTAAGAATGATGTATCTATGGATATATACGATAAAACGACACATTGTGATGATTTGAGTAAATAATTAATTAATTAATTTGTCTATCAGGTGCCATATAGCATGTTTTTTTTGTCCCGGGCAGGTAGTCGTTGTTTACTTATTTATCTGTTATGAGGAGTTCCGAAGGCAACTTATCGTTGAGGCGGGATTGCTTATATAACATAGACAGTATATCGTATTTATATTGACCGAAACCTTTCTTACGATATTAACACGAAATAATAACGATTTATTATGGCTTTTCTTATTCAGTTACGAGTAAATCTTGTGAAAACACTACAAGTTCCAATATGTCATGAATATTTATGCTAATAATCTGAATACATTATTGTATTCATCATATTCATGAATATTTAAATAATATTTTAAATTTAAATACAACTTTTATTTTTTAATTATTCTTTTCCCTAAAATCATAGTCACAAAAATATATTAGCGTAGTTGTTTATAATAGCGTATACTAAATATATCTCACGACCGGAACATCCATTTGATATAAGGCCGGATTTGCGTAAGACCGCATCAATTTGTAAGGTAGCCAATGATAGGCTGCGCCTAATCTAACAGTTGATCTCTTTCCAATGTCAGATGCCTGGTGTAACCGTAGATGATGGTTTACCTCTATCCAATGTCATACACACAATGTAACAGCTGATACTCTATCAAATGATGATGATCTCGTCAGTAACAAGTACGACGGCAGTCACTAGTGGATAAGGAACTGCTAACCCTTCCGGAGCATCAGCATTCACGTCCGGCTTTTCGTGTTGCTCTATCTTTAGTTTTCTGTGTAGTGTTTTGTAGACCATTGTTTGTTCTTTTGGCCATTGTTTTTGTCTGTCCCGGGCTTTTTCGATATACAGTTTCTGATTGCCCCTTTGGTATATTCAAACTTTTCTATAGCCAATTCAAGGCATCCAATATGCAACAGTTGATGATATTTTATGTAAAGCGACAAATTTAATAGTAGATTATATTGCATCTCTAACGAATGTAAGACGACCAATGTAACAAATAAGGAAATTTTATCTCTTAACAAATGTGATGTGTCCAATCTAACATGTCTTCTGTAACTCGTATTAAGGTCCCCACTATAAGAGTAGATTTATTTTTAAAATCCGAATAAAAGACCACACGATCTACAGTACTAGTTGTACAACCGCACTCGAGGCGATATCGCTAACAATTACACCACCGATGCAGTTTCAGATTTATTAGAGGGAGAACCTACACATAAAAAATCACCGGTGAAGGCCATGTGTGTTGAATACAAAACACTTCGGGGTATCGGGTGAGAATTCACGTCAGTTGTGCTACGTTAAGATTGCGGTGACAAGTGAAGGACATTGAACACTCGGCCAAAACAAATCTCTATGTTTGACCTTGCAGTGTAGAACAGCTATAGATGCACATTTCAATAACATTACACCAACAATTCTAAAGCCAAAAACGCTCTAAATAAAAAAAATTAATGAAAAGCAAAAAAAATATCACACTGTCAGAACATGTAAAGTTCCATATCCAATCACACAGTCGTAGAAACAGAGGCAAAATCTACATCACTCACCCGTTTTGCCCAATAACACATTGCAGATCTAGAGTTAAACTAGCCTTATGGACACAAACCTCCCCTTCTAGTGAAATAATTCCGTCATACAAGAATTTATTCACAGTAATAGTGAGTGATTTTTGTTTAACGCCAACTCAGCAATTTTTCAGCTATATCATGGCGAGAACAAGTTAATTTTCAATGAGATAATGAGGAGATCTGCTTTGTTCTAGCTAGACCAACACGCTAAGTTGGAATTTTAGAGTGCTAGCTCACTGAAACAACAGTCAACGGATAGACATATTGCCCTACTTTGCTCTTTCTCCTTATAGTCCAGCGGCGAAATCTGAAAAGACGTTTATTTAAGGAGATTAATGCACACATGTAGAACACACACTTGGAAACGCTTTAAAATGAAAGACTATACATTAAACTAAAATATTTTACATGCCGTAAGAAAATCATATGGTCTGATTTCTGTAAAAACTAGTTTTTTAGTGTTTTTGTGGTTTTTGAAAATTTACACGTATACACAAAGTCTTAATATTTTGAATGATTCGTAGTTTTCCAGTCACATTTTCATATCCGCATATATAAATAAGACATAAATGAACAAAACTAACAATCTGTTTTTGTTCGGATGTGTATTATTAATTTTTAAATCTCTTTGAATTCAAGAGGCGTGGTTAACACGAAATTTCACTGATTTCGTTTGATACCAAGCGAAAACAACACGATTAAAATATTCCATTTTCCATCTAATTACACTCTGAAACATTGATTACACAAAACAAATCCCATTAAAAGCCAATTATGATAGTTTTTCGGGAAATTGATTATTTAAATAAGGCATGCTAACCCGTGACAAAATAAATTTACATCCGGAATTCAATCCGAAGTTTCTACTGTGATTTATTCCTCAGTCCGATCAATTCTATTACATTGAGACCAAAATTCGATTCGCAGTGTTTCATGGAAATTCTATATTTTACTTCGCTTTCATACATTTTCTTGTATTCAGTCTTTGTTGTTAATATGATTTGTTGGTAATTTAATTGTTGTTGTCGTATATAATAACCAGAAAGGTTATAAATATTTGTTTTCTAACATTGTTTACATTGTGTTCATACATTAGTTATGAACAATTCCGGATCTGTTGTTTAAAAATTCCGGAAAATGTCACAGTTTAGTAGTCCATTGAAACTAGTGCAGAGGCAATGCTTCTTTAGATTGGCAAGAATGCGTTATTTGTTAAACCAAATAAAATGGGTTGTATCAAAATTTGTAAAATACTTCAAAATTAGGTGATTCTGTATAGAAAAAATGGGTTGTATCAAAATTAGGTGATTCTGCGTAGAGAAGGTTAAAATAGAGTCACTAAAAGGGAAAATATTTAATTTTAATGAAAATAACGAAAATCACAAATGTGTAAAATACCATAGATCGTGTTATAAATCATACACAGGTAAACACAATCTTACTCGTTATTCTCACGAAACAGTTTCAAAACAAGAAAATACAGATAGTGCTCGTAGCAACACAACTTAGATTATGAAATTGAGTTTAAGGTTTTACATGAACATTTTTTGATAATGCTCTTTACCATTCTGCTTGTATGACGAATTATTTATTGAAAACCCCCAAAGAAAAAGTAAATTTAGTAGCTTCTGACCACGAAACTGCATTCCTCAGATTTGTATCTGAAATTAATTCCGATCTAATGGTAGAGCTTTCCTGATGTGGACATTATTGGAAAGATTTCGCACCTTCTTACCAAAGGAGCGTGCCGACAAATACACAACGTATAAATTACAAAATAGGTTGCTGAATCATTACAGTGATTCAATTGTAATACAACCACAACAAGGTCAGGGCAAATCTAACATCTATTTCTATCGGTGATGCAATTAAAGCTGCAAGTAAGCTAAAATCTGATTTGAAGATAGCTCCGACAGATTTAGAAATTAGTGATACGAAAGATACTCTTTCTGAAGAGCAGATTTTGCACTCCGCTGCAAATATTTTAAGGCGGGATATACAGTCTTGACATAAACAATGTTCTCTTCCTCTTTCCATTCAATCAATGCCACCAGCCCTGACAAAATTTATATGTTGGTCGATAGATCAGAAATCATTTTTGGCCGTTAGTAACCAAAATCAAACGCCTATAGAAAAGATGCGGAAATGCATGTCACTTATGGAAAGCACAGTATCATTGAGTAAAAATGTAATAACGCCATTTCAAATCGGCCTGGCGTTACAATTGTATAATGAATAAAGGTAATAACAAAATTACCGAACTCCGAACAATCTTACAAAGGGAAAGTCAAAACTCATAATTATATAAACAGACAAAATCAGTCAACAACCGGAAAACTGTGAAAACCGTAATGAATTTGTCTCGAAACAACTAGTAGATACTTTGCATGTTCATGGGTTTTACAGTTCATACGATGAGGTCAAGCGTTATCTTACCAGCTATTCCAAATGGTATAATTCCCTTTACATCTGCCGGCTGTCTTATCCAAGAAGGGTCTGACAATACTTTTTATATAGACATAAATACTGAAACAGTAGACGGGAAGGCCACATTCCATTATATGGCTAGAGCAGTATTTCAACTACAGACTGAAGGCAGCGATGAAACATCTGTTGACCAAGTAAAAATTAAACGCGGCCAAAATAAATCTCTACCGGTTGATGAACAGACTATGTCTGTAATGAGCTACATTGTATCTTGCCATTCAATAAGCCAAAGGAGCGTCCTGAATCCCCTCGTCGCCAGGATTCTTACAATGCCATAGTATCCTGCTCTGCAACCAATGAGATTTTGTCAGATTCAATTTGGGTATTGCTGAGACTTTTGTCAAGAGAAATTGTCAAATTTCCAATTGAACAGCCAGACCAAAGTGAGCAAACAATCCCTTTTTGGACTGGGTTTAATGGCAAAATCTCAAATTCACACCCTTGTACACTTGTTACATATGTACCGGTTGTTGACACCAAGCCAAGCGATATGCCAACTGTTTACACAACCATGAAGAAATGCGTGGACATGTCAAAAGAAGTTGGACAGGAACATTCTATACAGACGTTTGATCAACAACTTTACGCAGTATCGCAGCAAGTCAAATGGTCCATGCCTGACGTTTTTCGATCTCATATTTTGAGACTTGGGGGATTTCACACCTTATCCTGTTTTACAGCTTGTATTTTTTGGGGAAATTGTGGGCTGATCGGGGACTTCGTGATCTTTTGGTCGATTCCGGGGGGTATATGCTGGTTGCACTGCATGTTGACCAAATGTTTTCTGGGAAACAGTTTAACCGAGCAATGCCAAAAGTAATATAAAAGAGTATTGTTGTCTCTAATTATAAGGTCATTGATGCAATCAAAACGTAAGAAAAAACGTCAAAATACGTTAATAGAATGATTTTTTTCGGAAAAGTAAAAACTCACTGAAGTTTGAAAGTCATAAACATCAGAGACGTCATTAGTGTAAGACAAACAACTCAATCAGACTAAATTACTCAGCTGGATGAAAACTAGTAAATTTAATTCGATCCCCTCCATAACTTACCGGTGATGGATCAGAATATAACAAGATGAACTGTGAGCTAATGCTCACTTACGATACCCCGCTCTTCGGCAAACAGGAAGAAGGAATCTGACGGGTCAAAAAACGCTTCCCACGATATGGGGTACCTATATAAAGCTTGTGACCAAATATCAGATTTCTGCCATCAATAGTTGCTGAGAAAAAGGCGACTTAAAATGGGCATATACAAAATGTATGTTCAATGTGTATAAAAATCAACAAAGTCGGCAAACAGGAAGTAGGAATCTGATGGGTCCAGAAACGCTTCCCACGATATGGGGTACCTATATGAAGCTTGTGACCAAATATCAGATCTCTGCCGTCAATAGTTGCTGAGAAAATTGTGACGAAAAATGAGCATATATATGTTCAATGTGTATAAAAATCAACAAAGTCGGCAAATAAAGGTAATAACAAAATTACCGAACTCCGAACAATCTTACAAAGGGAAAGTCAAAACTCATAATTATATAAACAGACAAAATCAGTCATCAACCGGAAAACTGTGAAAACCGTAATGACCCTGACTTGGTACAGGCATTTCTAAAGAAATGGTGGGTTGAATCAGATTTTAAGGCGCCAAACCTCCCGCTCTCATTACGGTTCAAAGGTTCCGGCTGTCACTGTAACAGTATTTAAATACAGGAACAAAATAGGTAAAATAGTTGTCAAAGCAGTACCATATTCGGTGACGTAAATGTCAAAAATACTTTTACGTCACACATTGACAAAAACAATTCTTGACATATTTGACTCTTTATCTTTATACATTTTCACTATATGAAAATGCATCGCTTATAATTTTTTCTGCAGAGACGGAATATATTTCGACAAGATATTGGTATCGGAATATAAACTTTTTAAGAGATCGAATAAGGCGAATCTTTTTATAGCCCTGGTCCAGTAGCCTGTTTCTCAGATGAAGATGACGTTTCAGGAAATCAGAATAATTGCTACTGCCCCTTGCATAGCGAATCAATTGCGAGATGTAAACACCATATGCAGGAGAAGCTGGTATATTGCTGCACATATTTGGAAAATTTATGATTTTAAAATTGAAGTCGTCCCGCTTATCATAAATTTTAGTACTGAGTTGACCACTGTCGTCAAATTCGAGGTATAAGTCCAAAAATGATGCGGACGAAGCTGTATCGGTGGTCTCTTTAACTTCCAGCTCTGGAGGATATATCAATGGAAGAAATTCTGCAAATCTAGAATTATTGATAGATAAAACGTCATCAATATACCTGTATGTGAAATTAAAGGCTCTAGCCTCATGAATCTTCTTATCTTTTACAAGCTTTTGAAGAAACTCCGACTCATATGAGTATAAAAATAAATCGGCTAGAAGAGGGGCACAATTCGTACCCATTGGTATGCCGACGACCTGCTGAAACAGTGTCCCTCCAAAGGAGACAAATATGTTATCGATGAGGAACTCCAGCATACTGATCACTTGTTCCTCGGAGTAGCATGTTTTACCTTTATGAATTTTGTTTGAAAAATATGTGGAATTGTAGCCTAACACAACAAATTTTGAGCCATAGTTTCTATGACTAAAAGCTTTATGAATTGTTTCTTTTAAGCGGGTTTTTAATTTGTCATGCGGTAGGGTGGTATATAGAGTTGAAAAATCAAAGGTTTTGATGGAGGATACCTGAGAGAAAGATCTTGATTTCAGGTTATCCAAAAGATCTTTAGAGTTTTTCAAAATCCACATGTGATTTATGCCACTACGCGAGTAAACAGTTTCACAATATGTCTGTTGTCCCTCTTTTACTGCAGACAGCATCTTTGTTAGGTGAATAGACAATTCTTTCGTCGAACAAGTTGATGATCCCGCTATGTACCTTTCTTTGTATGGTGTCTTATGGAGTTTAGGTATCCAATATAAATAGGGTAAATCCTCAGACTTTTTACCAGAGGGAATGTTTAAAGAGGTCATGAATGATCTGTGGTTAGCTAGGATTTCATCTTTGTCGAACGAAGTTGGTTTGTATGTGGTATTACTAGAGGTGTTGCTATTTATACCTAATTCCTTGATTAGGCATTCGAAGTAATATGATTTACATACAAACACGATATTGTTGGAAGCCTTGTCCGCAGGAACGATAACATATTTGTCATGAAGAGAGGAAAGACACTTAACAGCTTCTTGGTCTTTAAATACAGACTTAGGTCGACTATTAACACAATTTTTGAGTTTGTGAATCCGACCTTGTACTAGAGACCTAATTGTTCTAACCCAGTCTGACAAGGACTCTAACTCAGGATCTTGGTCTACTTCTCTCTTTATCCACCTTCTGGCATAATCTTCAACAGCATCCATAATTATCTTGAAATTATGTTTCCAATTGATGTGTTGAGGTTCTCTGAATTTAGGACCATGAGAAATCACCTTTCGGAGACTCTCATGTTGAATGATATTCAGATCACCAGTGATTACATGTCCAGATGGGTTGTATTGAAAAGGAGAGTGGGAGCAGTCACAAGTCAGAGGGTTCTTAAGGTACTCTTCTATGTTAATATCTTGCAATGCTTCTTTGTAGTTGAAAATTTTACGGCCAATGCTGTTAGTGTAACTATAGGAGACAATGGGAACAGATTGATTTTTGAAATATGGTGGAATTTCTTTTACCACCTCTTTTCTATTAAGAATGTTGCTGATGTTAATAGCAAACAGGAGGTAGGAATCTGGTGGGTCCAAAAACATTTCCAACGATATGGTATACCTATATGACGCTTGTGACCAAATATCAGATTTCTGCCATCAACAGTCACTGAGAAAAATGCGACGAAAAATATCTTGGATGGACGGACACACAGACAGAGGTAAAACAGTATACCTCCCTCCCCCTTCGGGAAGCGGGGGTATAAAAAGGTATGGAAACTCTTTATTCTGATGAAAATTTCAATAAGTGGAGGTCAAGGTCATTTGTGTATGGAAACAAAAAGAGCACAAAAGTGGATAAAGTGTCACTTCTGTTAAAAAAAATGCACATTCGACGTCAAATTAATTTTTTTGATATTTTCTACAGCCTACATAAATTTATAATTAAATCATAAATTTTTAGCTTGTCCGTGTGTCTAGTTTGACAATAGCTATCAATTTTCACCTTAATACAATATTTGGAATTATATAATTGTTGACCTTTGACCCTATTTATGCCAAAATCTGACCATTTCTGAGACTTACAGCATCATTAATTTGAAAGTTCCCATTTTCCTCTTTACATTGATGTATAATATAGGTGTGTGTTCGATGGGTGCATTAAATTTCATTTTTGATAATTCTAGATCTGCCGCTGGTCTATTAATGCTGCGTGCTCAGCAGAGAAGCAACACATACCAATTTTATAGTCTTTGGTTTTAACCGACCGGGGCTCGAACACACGATCTACCGCACTCGAGCCGAGCATGCTAACCATTACGCCACTGATGCGGTTTTACAGTATACGTAATAAAATGTAGATCTAATATATATATTATTAAAATTACCTAGTATGATTATGAAACAATTTAAAATTCTTCAAGAATGGATTTAGAATGTTTATTTATCATAAATTGAATGGATAAAAGTAAGTTGGAGAAATTAAATGGGGGGTTAGGGTTATGGCAGTGTTTTATTGGTGAAGGAAATCAGAGTACCCCGAAAAAACTACCAACCTGCCGCAAGTCAGAAAAACTTATCACAAAATGTACGTATGTACCTCGCCCAAGTGGGATTCAAACTCACAACATTAGTGCATGGTGATAGACACTGATTGCATAGGTAGTTGTAAATCCAACTACCATATGACAGCCCCTTATAGAAATATGAAATGAAACAAATTGTCATCCTTTCATAAACAGTCAAACCTGTATTAAGAGGTCATCTATGGGACATTGAAAAAGTGGCCTTTTAAGACAGATGACCTCTTAAAAGAGGTTCAATTCATATGAAATGTTCTATGACAGGACAAGGAAAAGGTGACCTTATAATACAGGTGACTGCTTAATAGAGGTGACCACATGTGCAGGTTTGACTGTATATCTTAATAAAGACAGTCTTTGTTTTAAAGTGGAACGGAGTTCATTAAGAGTTTTAATGATGATCCAATACAAAATTTAATAAAAATCAACCATGGTGAAATGGAATCAAAAGAGAGAATTTATTTATTTTGTATGATCACGTTTTACGAAACACACCGTGACATCCTGGATATATCCACTCGAACACCTTATCCTGATTTCAAGCCATGGACCATGCAGTCTTTGCTCAATACTCCTTATATTAATGGTGCATGCTTACCGGTGAAGCAGAAATAACAAGTTTGTTGTCTTTGTTTGACCCGACCAAGGTTGGAATCCTAGACTGAATAATCTGTCCCAAGCTAGTTTATCACTTCGAAGGAGAGTATCGTATATATGAGTCAAGGGACAGAACTCGTCAGTATATTGGAACACCCATATGATCTTACGGACTCAAGGCGAGCACAATATTTATTACTCCACCGTTGCGGTTTCCTTTAAGACATTCTGATGTTTCTACCAATCGTAGTATATAATCCGCTCCCCATCTCCAAAAATCCCTTTAAGAGTAAATTTCTGCAGCTAATACAAGGCTTTTTATGGTATTCATTACAATGAGGTTCAATTCATTAACAAAGGGAAGGTATAATCTTTGCTAGTAAAGGGTTACAATCCGCCTTCCCTCTCATAGAGGATGGGAGGCTGATCGTAGTCCTTGGCTGGCAAAGATAAGAAGGCATAAGAAACACATAAGTCTTACAAATTACATGTATAAATTTTTACTGACATTACAACTTTTTTAAACAGAAAACCTGCAGTTTTTTTCTGTAGTAATTTATATTTTAAATTCATCTTTGAATTCTTTTAATTTGTTTATTCTTGTTATTAGTTTATTCACTTTGCATCCGTTGTCTGAAAACTTCAATCATGTTCTCTGAAACAATTGGGTTTAGTGAACCCACACTTTCGGCAGAAATCTCCATTGGGTTGATTTGACCTGACAGTTGTCATGAGATACAAAAAAATGTCCAGGCAGTCACTTGGATATTAATTTATGGTTTGTCAAGTGTTTTGACAAATACTGCATAATTTTTAATCCCTGTTGTTATTTCAGAGAAGTCTAACTCTTTAGCTAAAGATTTAATGGACATAATCTCTTCTTTTGTAGACAAAGCTCTGATCTTCCCTCTTGTACAGCTAAAAGTCTTTGTATCTTTGTATCTATCTTGGCACATTCTTCTGTTCTTTCTTTTATTCTTTCAATCTTTGCCTTTTCAGATGCCTGCATGGAAAATATTATCGATTTATACTAGATATGTAAAGTGTTTATTTGCTATTAAAAAAAAAAAAAAAAAAAAAAACCAGACTGAAGGAAAACAATACACACAAACAATAAGAAATAAAGATCAAATTACATGTCAACTTTACTCAGTTCTTATATACTGCTGAATAAAAGAAACAACTCTGTCTAACAAGATCAACTGATGTTTAATATTAATTGTATGTCATCAGTAAATAGCCTCTGTTTAGCTAAAACAAGGTTTGGAAGTGAATTACCAATCTATTCACAGATCTGCAGTCCTCATGTTGAGCACCGGTCCTCCGGCCCAAGACCAGTAAAATTTTGTAATTTTTTCATTTTTTTTTAGCTATATATATATGTATAATTACACCAGTAAATTAAAATTTTCATTCCGTGAACTGGATCTGTAATTTCCTAAGTTTGTATTTAGTGGTGGTGGTTATTTCTGACATTATCAAGTCATTTGGAGCGAGTGAGTAATTATTGCTTAATACCAAATGAGCAATTGTTCAGCAATATCATGGTGAGAACGAGTTACATTCAATGAAATGATGATTATGTCTGCTTAGTACTAGACCAACATGCTTAACTGGATCTTTATAGTGCTAACTCATTGAAACAACAGTCCGTGTGTAGACTAGTTTCTTCACTTTGACACATTATTCTAATTCCAAACCGTCTAGTCTTTGTTCTTACTCCTTAATGCTGTTTGTTTAGAGGAGAAGCAGCAAACACTAATTTAAGAGTTATTGATTTGACCCTACCAGGGCTTGAACCCACAATCTACCACATTCAAGACAGGCAATCTAACCATTATACCACTGATGCGGTCTCATCGTATTTGAACCTATTTATCTATTCTTGTATGGAGATTAAATCATCATTTTTATTATAAGTTTAACACAAATGATACCAGTTTATATTTTTATGAATGTTTGAACTATTTATATTACCTGGTTTTATTTGGTAGCCATGTAGCTATCATCAGACTGTCGTTAGGTAAGAGAGCATAGACTTTCTGTATTTGTGTGAAGGATTCAGCATCAAGTTCTGCTAAGTCACCATTGTGTATTAAATGTTGTTCAGGAACTTCTGTTACACTAGTACTCTGTCAATAAGAACACAAAACTATATTCTTGACAAATTGTAAATTTCACAATGAATTTTAAAATTTGTAGGAAAGCATAACATCAGGATAATTTAGACTTTTATTTAGTCCCATAATCTGTTTTCTTCTGTGAAAAATCAAGGGGTTAGGGGTGGGGGGGGAAGGTTATGGTGTTTAATGCCACTTTCAACAATATTTCAGTTACAGTACAGTCAGAGACATAGAGTGATAAACCACTGACCTGCTGCAAGTCGCTAACAAACTTGATCACACAATGTTGTATCGGGTACACCTTGCCTTAGCAGGATTCGAACTCAAAATGTTAGTAGTGATAGGCACTGATTGCATATGTAGTTGTAAATCCAACTATCATACGATCACGACCAAAATTTAGTGAAGAAACAATAAACAAAACAATACTTAAATCATAGAGCATCAAAAATCGAGGCAAATAATACAGATACAGTTGAATCCAAGTTCACAGGATCGTTGCAAAATTTTGAATAATCCGGAATTCAACTTAAAGAGAAGTAAGAGATTAAGTAAGACAGTCAACTCTGTCAGGTCACTGCAGCTTGGCAAATGTGGATCATAGACACTTGGGTCCAGGGTATTTTTTTTCTTCAATTTTATCAATAAAATGTGCATCTACAACGTATATGAACCCGTTTGACATGCTAGGAAAATGGGGCATATTTCATAAAGGCGTTTATTTCACAACGAAGCATAATATCCTGGACCCAACGTCCCAAGTGGCGCGTGCCTGTGATGTGGATGTGAACTATTGTTGTCGGTCATTTACAATATATTGATCATCATTTGTATGTATTGTGTACATATTTTAGAACATGTGCGTACGTAAGTATTGATTTTGCTTTGTTTTGAAATAATTGTCAGGAAACTTCGAGAAAAAAAGAAACATGCATTTGTTTACATAATATCCATTCCAAAAACAATAATATAAAATGACAGCAATGACGGGATGGATGCACATTTCTTCCGGGTACACTTCCCATTTTGATTGGTTGCTCACTCTGTTATCCAAATATTCATTGGTCAATTAATATCTATAGGGTAAGTTTTCGTTTTAGGAGAGTGGAGAATGCAGAAAACCAAGAAAGTCGTTGCTAATTCAGGTTAATGTTGAAAAGTTGATTAATTTTCAGTTATTTGAAACGAATTGCATTGATTTTAAAACATGTATCCCAATAATTTATAGATTTAATTTTTTTTTTAATTTTCAGTTTCGTTTTCCACCCATGGCCATGATTTTCCCTTCACTTTTTTCAGTGTACAGTCACATAAAAGGACCAATTAGTAGGGCATTACAAGTGAAATTTGCGACCACCGATCTAGAATGGGTTCTTTCCAGGTTAACTTGAATTGTTATCCACTAGGGGTATTTACCACTAAAGTATCACACCGTAGACATCTTCCAGGAAAAAGTGCACACTTGCAGACTGTGACAGGTCATTTTTCAAACACTGATTTGAGAGATGTTGTTGATATATGTTGTAGATATGAACTTCAGCTAACCCAAAATTAAAAAATTAAAACACGGACCCTTTTATTAACGATTAAATTAACGTTTAAAAAAATGATGTTGCTATTGTCAATTTTTGACGGAATTTTTATGACAATAGCAACCAAGAAAATACGAAAATCTAGAAACCTAAGGCTTGTACAGAATTCTTTTGTTCATGAAATATGATGACTTGTAAAGACCTGCTGAAATGGTTTGGTTATAGAGTGAAGTAAATTTCATACTTGGTTAACTTGAGTAATTTCCATGTTGCTATCATCATAAATTTGACGGAAAAGTTGTTGCTATTGTCAGTAATTGACAGACTATGTGTGTTATTGTCATTCATTGACAGACAATTATGATGCTAAGGTTAAAACTGAATGACCGATTAGTTGATATTGCCAGTGAAGGTCTTTTGAGACCTAAACTATATGATGAAAAGGAAACATTTTACTTTACAACTGTGAAAAATTGTTGAAAATAAAAATCTGGATAATATGCACCTCTTAAATATGTGTACAAACATTCTGCAAATTTAAGATTTTCTAGCTTGAGAACTTTAGAAGGAGTTTGGGATGGCATTAAAAAGGTGCTCACTTTTAATTGTAATATTTATTAAAAGATAAAATCTCAAATTCTGTTCCAGTTGGTACCACCAAACATTCTAATCATCAAGATCTGAAAAAAGAAAATCTATAATTAATGAATATTAAAGAAAATTAAACATTATTACATATATTGAAAAGAATAGAGACTATCTAAGTATACAGATTGGTTGAGAGACAATGATATTGATTGATTGATTTTTGGTGTTTTACACCACTTTCAGCTATATCATAGTGACCAGTTTTAATGGTGGAAGAAGCCGTAGAACCCTGAGAGAACCACTGACCATGGGCAAGCAACTGGTAAACTTTATCACTTGCGCTGTGAGTCGAGTGCACCCTTTTTGTAATTTACAAAGCAAGGCACGAACCCACGCCGTATTGGTGATAGGCTTGTATGAGTTGTTAGGTAATCCAACTACCTAACTCATTGAGCCACCCAGGCCCTTACAATGGTATTGATATATGAACTAATTTATAATAAACTATTAAAAAACATATTTTGTTCCAGATTTGAAATGTGGAATGTACAACATTTTGTGTTCAAGATGAAAACATACATGTACATGTGGTATGGAATCATACTGAAATAATTCCAATGTGCATGAAAATCTGAGCCATTAGATTTTTTACTTTGAAATATTTTAAACAAAGTATTGCAAATTGGCATAAACTTTTTATTTGCCAATGAAATATTCCAAGTCAAACCAATGTTAATGGGTCAGTAGATTAGGAAAGATCAATATTTCTAGGCCATTATTAAATTGAACTTTGTGTATGGAAAAAAATAATCAGACAGTTGTTTCTAATATAATACGAGTAAATTTAACACAAACCTTGAAGTACATAATGAAATTGAAGACTTGTCATAGCAATGTCTGGTGGCTGTAATTGACAACATACATCTTGTGGAAGGATGGTGTGTTTCGTTTCCAGCATTGTCCATTGAAATTTTCCAGCCTTAATTCTAATCCTCTGGAAGAAGTTCACACATGGCCAACCATCAAACCTGTAGGTGAAAATATGTTGCTGTTATTATTAGTAATAAAAGTTGTGTAGGAAATTTTGTTCAAGAACTGAAACTAGTTAAGAGAAAAGATATTGCTGAAAAGGTCAAATGAAACAATCAACTTATCAAACATTGTACAAACTTGTGAATGTTGCACAGCTGTGTTAGCGGGACATGAAAATGTAGGTATGAGCAGGGCCTATGAGAGGGGGTTTCAGCAGGTATAAAATGTACATAGGTCCGGGGCCAGGAAAGCCAAGAAGGTACCAGTGAATCTTTACAAGTAAAACCTTGCTGCATTATCTGATTATGTTTGTCACTACTTTGTATATAAAGTATATGTTATCTGCCCACTGGACATTCTGCTGCACAGGAAATGAAACATTTATAAAAGTTTACCACTGGTTTTATTGGACCTCAAATCCTAAATTTTGAAAGAAGTCTCAGCCTATCCCCGGGGCCGCAAAGCAGTCTTGGTCTACCTTGCATCATTTCTCTTGGAGGCCCAGTATGTGAGAGTTCTTACTTACAAGTCTGAATGATGGACAGACAACCATCATTAGTATGTCCCACTCCATTTACAAGAATGTACAAAGCCATTTTTTTTCTTATTGGAATAATTGATGTGGTCTAAAAAGGGGGCATGTCTTTCACAAAATTAAAGATTTGTTGAAGGGCAGTTAACTTTATAAGCTTGTCTATTATAAGTTTTAAAAAATTTAAACAGCCTTTCACAAAATTAGATATAGACTAAACAGAAAATTGTCAAGTTGCAAGACATTCTAAATCTAAGGATTTGTTGTAAATGACGATAGAACCATCGAAGTCTGTCAAAAGCAGACGATAGCAACATAAATTCTGTCAATTATGTGACGATCGCAACACATGTTCTGTCAAAAAATGACGATAGCATCAACCCTGTTCCAAAAACCAATGAACACGGTAAAAGTTAGTCCGAGATTCCTCTGTCGTTTAACGGCATTTATAAAGTTGCTGTAGCCGTTCAACGTCAGAGGGCAATACATACGGAAAACAGCGGATTTGCTTCTCCAACTCTGGGTCAGCACATTTCCACGTTTCGTGGCTATCGGATTTTATTTTCTATCAGAAACCCTTATATAAATCGCTTCACCAATCATTTTTCTATTCATTCATAACCATCTTACCCTCAGAAAGTGGTGCTACACTCCATTACAGCACGATTTTGCCTTAGATCCTATGATTCCGCCATTTGTCTTCCATTTTTCAAACATTTGTCACGTGACTACGAGAAAACCACGATTACCGCAATGTATCATGGGAGATGATTTGCATATAAACAAACAAACACATATTTGTATTGCCAATCATACACGCCTGTTAAGGCAGAACAATTAACATAATATTTAATACAGTTGATTATATTGATTGGTAATGATTTTAACAGCAATAGTGAATTACAGATAACCATAAGAAAATAAAATGATGTAGTACCTTGTCCAAAAAAGGGGGACGTAACACATGCTCTTTCCGAAGCCCATTGGCAACACTCTGCCATTGAATCTTTTCTTTCCAACACATTCTGTATTATTTCCTTCTGCTCTGCTTTGATCTATAGATGGACTGTTTGTCCTGTAGAATACGCTTAAATGTATGGTCTTCCATGTGATTTGAATGTTGTTTACGTATGCAAATAATGCTCAAATAATTTGGTGCGCTGAATTAAGTAGCTCCCATCTTTCTTCTTTTGTTTGTATTATCCACCATTAGATTGGTGCACCTATATATAGTTATAGTCACAGATACTGGATAAAAGAAAAAACTAAATAAAATCATAAAAACTAGTTCTTCGACATTCCTGAGTTAGTTATATGGAGTCTACCACAATGCAAAGCATAGCATAATCTTCTGGTACAGTTCTCTATTTTACTAAATATTTCATTATTGCACTTTAGTAGATTTCGTCTAATTAGTATATCCGGCTCCAAGATTACATTAGTCAATAGATTAAAGTCATTTGACAGAATTCTCCAGACGGATTCATCAATGTCACTAATAATATCTTTCAGTTCCTTCATGGATTCCTTGCGATAGGCATAGAGAGCATTACATTTAATGAGAAAGTGAAGTGTGTCCTCGTCTTCCAGTTGACAGATAGGACAAGTCGCATTTACTTCATGTTGGTTAAATTTGCTACGATTGCATTGGAGTATATATGTACCTGTTAGCAATCTAGCCTTAATTCCCCCACGGCGGACATCTTTTATGTTGTTTTGAACTGCGGTCCAGATTCTATGGATGGTTCCGATGGACAAGATTGCGGTTTCACAGAAAGCTAATGATGATTTTTGAGAACAGTCAGAGATCAGTTTTTGATTCCAGAGTTTATCTACTGCTAGTTTAACTTCTCTTTTCCACGTTATCTTACACGGTACTATATGTAATAATGTTTTTATGGTAGGCAAGTCATAGTGCTCAAGCAAATTGATGATATGGGTAAACCAACTGTTCGAATCATCGGACTTTGTATGTATCTGTCTCAATAGAATGTTCTTTGTCGTTACATTTTCATTTCTGATGATGCTACATAATAATTTGAGTTGTCTAATGTGGATTTCTGCGGTAATAGGTCTCACTCCTAACAATAAGTAGGTAATTCCTCTAACTGACCGAGATGGTAGACATTGAATTTTTCTCAGAAAGCTAAGGTGAAATCTTTCTAATAAGTTGAAATGTGTGGGTTTTAGGATGAATGTTTCTAATCCATAGAGAAGGCGTGGAAGTACATATGTATTGAATAGTTTAATACATGTTGTAGGTGGTAATCCATTGGTTCCATGTAATCCAGTACCAGTTAAGCTATAGATTGTTCTTCTCGCACAAGAGATTCTGTCTTCAACGTTGGATGTAATGTCATTCTTGGTTGAACGTAGTATGCCATATTTTTCTCTGTTTGCAAAAGAGTTTGTAACATCTAGCATTAGTTGTAAATCGGAAGTGGAATTTGCGAGAAGAGCTAAGTCATCTGCTACCGTAGGGCAGCCTACATACGTTGTTCCAATGTGGGTTCCAACTCTGTTACGCTCAAGGGTGAGTAGTAGTTCATTGATATAGGTTTTGTAGAGACCTGTTGACAAAATGCCGCCCTGACCGCGTCCTTGTTGGATCGGAAACGGATCACCGATATGGCCAGACCATTTAACTCTTGATGATAGATTGAAGTACCAAGCATCCATGAGACTCCATATTTTCCCGTTAATACCATTATAGAAAAGTTTACATTTTAGAGATTGATGGTCTACAACGTCGAAGGCTTTTTGTGAATCGAGAAAAGCTATATATAGTGGTAAATTCAGTTCTTTGGCTTCTATTATAGATTCATTGATAACCAATGCCGAAAGAAGTATAGACGTTCCTTTGGTGAAACCAAATTGTAATGATGACTGTTGTGACGGCAGTAGATGTTCAATTCGATTGAGTATTACGTGTTCCAGAATTTTCCCTATAGTACATGAGACTGTTATTCCTCTATAATTACTAAAGACAGTGGCATCACGTCCATTTTTGCATACTGGTGTTATAACCCCTGATAGAAATTGTGGCGGGATGTAACCGTGTTCTAAAATGGCATTGAATAGTTCTACTAATGCGGCTACTATAGATTGACCAGCAAGTTTAAAGTGTTCAGCACTTATTCCGAATTCGTCACCAGATTTCTTGTTATTTAACTTAGTTATAGCTGCGGTAACTTCATAATGGGAAATAGGTATAAAATCGCTGTCCATATTATTGATAATTTCTTGAATCAAGTCTATATGCTGTGATACATTTTTCTGGTAGTCAGAGTTAAATTCTACTAGTTGTTTTGGCACTGCCAAGTCTTCATAAAAATTTGAAAAGCCTTTACATTGATCGACTAGATCAACTATAATTCTACCTTCGCTTCTGAAGCCTTTTGGTTTATTCACAGTGTTTGAAAGACCTCTTCGAATAAGTTTATAAAAACTATTGGAACCTTCAGCTTCAAGTATTTGACTGTAGAATTGTTTACGTTCACATGCTATGTCTTGTCGCTGTTGTGATCGAATGAGTCTTTTAATGGCACGGCGTTCTTCTACTATAGGATGATTAAAGCGTGGTTTACCAAGGTATATCCAGTGTTTGTGAATATCTTTTCCTTGTTGTAACAATTCTCTTACGGCGGGGCTAGCTTTCCACTTGGGACCTTTTTAGTCGGATATGTTTAGATGGAACTGCACGTCTAGCTGCAGTTAACAGGTTGTCATTAAGTTGGTCTACGAATGTTTTGATTTGGTCTGGACGTTCAATTTTCGGATACTTTGTATGTTGCAGCGTTGTTCTATATAGTTCAGTATTACTATCCTTCCAAAGCAGTCTTCTCTGACTCGTTGGTAATTCTGTGGTTGTTTTCACTTGATAAATTTCGCAGTTCAAGGTACAACAAACAGGTACATGACTAGACGTATTACATGTGTCTCTATCGGAGATACTTAAGTTTGTTACAAGATTTTCCGATCTAGCGAAAATGTAGTCTATTTGTGATGATCCATTTCCATGTTGGTATGTTGGTGAATCACCCATTATGGCAGACGTAATCAATTTGTTTCTCTGAACAAAGTCACGAAAACGTTTATCCGAGTCGTTTTTTCGAGACTTAACTAGGGTAGCATTCATGTCACCAACTAGAATAATTTGATGAGATTCGTAGTACTTCTGGATTATAACTTCAATTAAATCAAGATTGTCCTGGAATTTTTCGGATGTATCAGGATAGCCAAAAGTAGGCATATAACAGTTAATTAAACAAATCGGACGAGGTAGACAATCTATTTCAACTACAACCATACGCTCGTTACCATCATTAAGTGGTCTCACATTGTTATCTAAATCATGTTTCCATGCTATAAGTATTCTTCATAACCTCTTGAACGAACATAGTGGGTTTTCGGAAAGTTGCAGTCACTTGACCTAATTGTAAAGTTGTAATCCTTTAGAAATTTAGCTGTATCTTGCTGTTCATAATGCCATAACCAATGCTCTTGAAGACATAAAATATTACTAAAAGGTAAAATAGTCTCTAGATATGGCGCATTACCACGGAGACCCTCCACGTTGAATGAAGAAAGTTTAATATTATCAATCACATTTCCCTTTTGTCTATCTCCATCAGGCCTTTGTCTATAAAAGGGCATTGTGGATTGTCAGCAGTGTTGATAGTTTTGTTAAGTGTACATGGTAGATTTTCTGCAAGATCAATAGGAGGTGATTGAGGGGCTAGACTATTTCCTCCATGAGATTGTAAAGGTGACGACAGAACAGTGGGTGGTATAGATCTATGAGATGGACGAGTTATAGCTATATCACAAGCCGACGATACATCACAGGTAGCTGCGGAATGTGATTGCGTATCTGTTGGTAGAGATACATAATGGCGACCAGAAGGTTGTACAGGTTTTAACACATTTCCTTGAGCTGATATTGTTTGTGTGTCACTGTGGGTGACATTTTGTAATCCACCTTGTGATACAGTATATTGCACAGTATTATCATAATGAGGTTGGACGAACCGAAGAGTGGATCCAGTTTGCGGATGAACAGGTCTCGGTTGATAGATAGAATGTTGAAATTGTACATGTGGGCCATGTGGATACATAAGAGGTTGAATGTGCAGTGGTGGCCCATGTGTATACATAGGAGGCTGAATGTGTACCGCTGGTCTTTGCGGATGCATAGAAGGTTGAACGTGTACCGGTGGTCTTTGTTGATAGAAAGGAGGTTGTGAGTGCAACGATGGTGCTTGTGGATACATAGGAAGTTGAACATGTAACGGTGGTCCTTGTGGATACATAGGAGGTTGAACATGTAACGGTGGTCCTTGCGGATATATAGGAGATTGAACATGTAACGGTGGACCTTGCGGATACATAGGAGGTTGAATGTGTAATGGTGGACCATGAGGATAGTACGAGTGATGTAGGTTGCCCGTAGTATTCATTTGTTGGTTAATAGCTTGGTGTAGATTATCGATTTTAGAATTTAGCGTTGCAAATGATAACATTTGTTGATATTCAGCTAAAGATTGTAATCTCTTTTCCATCAGTTCCAAATTTTGTCTCAAACCATTATTGTCTATGATCGAATCATGCATAGAAGCATCACGAGTTTGGAATGAATGTCTAATTTTAGGCGGACTATGGTCATTCGTTGAGTGTGTTTCTTGTTTGGCCAATTTCATAAGATTGATTGTCCTTTCTTGGTCGTTTATCTTTTGTTCTAGCTGGAGTATGAATGATCTAAGACTGTCATTTTCTTGTGAAACTTTGGAAGTTTGAGTCCGTCGCTTTGGACGAGTAGGTGAAATTGTCGATGTGATTGTACTAGTTGCAATTGTAGATATAGTAGAACTGTGCCTACTGGCTTGCACTTGAAGGAGCGTGTTTGATACACATATCGGTGATGAGACTGAGCACACAGCAATAGGTGAGGTAGAGTTGGTAATTCTAGTAAGTGCACCTTTGGGCGACGTTGTACATAAATTTAAGTTTATAGAGTTAATATTTAGAGCACTACTAGATGTTGGTATGTTAGACGTTGTACTCAAGTTTAAGTCTATAGAGTTAATATTAAGAGCACTACGAGATGTTGGTACGTTTTGTGCAATAAAGGAAGTTGTGAGGTTGTCCATTTGAAAACCGATAGAATCATTAGAAATGATGATTGGCTGAGCTGATGTATGCATATCAGAATTTGAGGTTGGGAGTATATATTGCTCACTAGTATCGGTACGAATAACAGTTGGTTGTGAATGAGTAACTGCACTAGATATGCTAGAACTGGTTGAAGGTGGATATATCATAGGCAGTTCAGAGTTGGTATTCGGAGTAGCAGCCAATGACGAGTCTGGTTTTGTGTTGATAGCCAGAATATGCATAGCACTAGTATTGTAAAGCAAGTCATCACAGCAAAGTCTACATGTAAAAGGGGCTATATCAGGAATATTATCAACCCGTGATTTGGTCAATCCTGCACAATCAAAATGTACCAACTCAAGGCATTTATCACAATAAATTGTGTTTAGATCTGCAGGCCTGGAACAAAGCGGACAGTTGTATATAGTATCTGTGTTGCAATGGGAGGTATTGGCACCTACGGTTATCATCCTTTGATTGTCTATTTCTGTGCGACTATTTCTTCTAGAGTTTTTAACCTGTGATTGGTCTGATGTTGATTTTGATAATGCACACTTCATATTGGCATTGATAATATCAATACAATCTAGTTGTTGCTGTAAGCACTTCAGTATAGGACTAAAAATGTCATCAATAAAAAGGTTTATTCCTGTACCATTGGCCAGAAGTGATGAAGTTGAGTTATAAAGGTTAACTGAATAGCTAGCATGACGATTTGGTAACATTGATCGCTTGTTCATGTGATATATTTTGATTGTCTGAAAGACTACCATGTTCTTCTGGTCAATGTTATTATCCACTGTGTATTTAAGCAATGTGTTTTGATCTGAGGACATAGAGTCTATTGTTGTAAAAAGTTTGTCTTTAAAAAGTTCATATGTGGCCATATTAAATTCTGCCCTAAAGTTGTTGTTGGCTTTCATATAAAATGTTATATAGTCTTTATCACATGCCTTTTCCTTTTTGTTCATGGCTTTTGACTGATCAAGGGTGTAAGGTTTACATTTAGTGGCGATGCCAGTACACAAATCATCCATAGAATTGTTTTTACGAAGTCTAGATGATGCTCTTGTTGGTTGCATTTCCATATTTATAGATTTGACTGAACTAGCTCAACTCAGGAATGTCGAAGGAGAGATTTGAAAAAATTTAAATCTAAAATGAAAAATTTAAAATGGCCGACCAGAGGGACGCGGCAGCAGTTTTAAAAAAGTGTCAATAATACGGTGAATACTATGTACACCACGATAAAATGTTCATGAAAGTGTAAAAGAATGTCTATATACACAAATAAAAAAGGGCAATGGTGCTGTGACTAAAATATAAAACGTTAAAAAGTAAAAATCTGCTCCGGTCTGTAAAAACCTCCTTCTCCTCCAAATCTCGTGTCATCATGCAATGCGTTACTGTTATCATTCAGTTAGTATCGCGAGATCACGTTTGTAGATTCGAAAATGGAAGTCAAATGGCGGAATAATAGGATCTAAGGCAAAATCGTGCTGTAATGGAGTGTAACACCACTTTCTGAGGGTAAGATGGTTTTGAATGAATAGAAAAAGGATTGGTGAAGCGATTTATATAAGGGTTTCTGATAGAAAATAAAATCCGATAGCCACGAAACGTGGAAATGTGCCGATCCTATGGCTGGTGAGGCAAATCCGCTGTTTTCCGTATATATTACCCTCTGACGTTGAACGGCTACAGCAACTTTATAAATGCCGTTAAACGACAGAGGAATCTCGGACTAGGTAAAAGTAACAAAAAATCAACGATGTTTTTGTATCAATGGATTGACCCGATAGCCCAAACTGAATATTACCGCTGACAAATTACTATAAACACGTATTTCAGACATCGATGTTGCTATCGTCATTGGTTGCTATCGTCAGTTTTTTTGACAGACTAAACAATACTACAAATATTTACCTGACACCTTCGATATTGACTGTCCCTCTGTGGCCATGTTGTTTGTTATTAAATAGTAGCGCCATCTAGCGTGGTAGAGCTAAATACCGAAAAAGATGCGTTTACTAGGACGCAATTTCTTGTTGCTATCGTCACCGAATAACGCATTCGGCAGTTGACAGAATTGACGATCGCACAACATTTTCCGACTCTGGTCGACTAATTAACATATACATTTACTGAAAAACCTAATAATTTGATTAGAATCAGATTTTAGCATCACAACAACACTTACAAAAAATGTATTTGATGAAATTGACTGGATGATGAATTTATATCTGAAGTGATGCTATCGTCAGTATTATTGACAGACATACTGACTAAATTATAGGGATGCATTTCAGTATTTGATTTTCAGCTTAAATGCTTTATTATAATAAAATTAAACTTATTTTCCTTGATAAAAATATATATACTATTATTCAAATTCATGCATTGCTATATACAACAATATTGGTTCCAGATAATACAATTTGAAATTAACACCATCAACTTTTGATTAGTTTTGATTCTGTCAAAATGACAATAGCACAACAATTAATTTAGTAATTTCCGCAAAATTTGTACTCGAAATAGTGCCCAAAGTGATTTTTTTGTTAGTTTCAACCTTCATCCTAATAAAAACAGAAAAAAGTATAAAGTTTTACAGGTATTTATTAAATAGAAAACAGAAATAAATTTGACATCATGGTGTGCACTTTTTCCTGGAAGATGTCCGTAGCATTTAATGCTAAGTAATATTGGGGGGGGGGGGGGGGGGGATTCTATACACGGTCCGCTAATCTAGTTGAGATTAGGCTTCCGAAGAAATTTCCCTATGACGGTAGGAATTTATTTTGTATTTTATGTACATATACCAGCCAAAATCGGTTAAAAAAACCAACAGACAAATACACGTCCTTCGTGTTTTCACATTCGTAACATATACTTTTTAGATGAGAAGCTGGCGATAATTTTGATAATTAAAGTCAGAAGAGGATCTGTGAGTATACAATTAAATGACCAAATACTCCATTTGCCAATTTCCGACTTGATTCTAAAATTATACACTTTTAACATTTTATTATTTGAGTTATTTCCCTTACAGAGGACAAAACAATCGTAACTACTCGGCCATTCTCGCTACCCTGCAAATAACCTCGTATGCATTAGGCGTATAAATCGCACTACTTTTCACATGTCAGTTACATGAAAGTTTGATAAAGTTATATTTTAAACAATTTTCTATATTTCAATTAAATTTTAATATAGTTTTGCATGATTAGATTTTTACTTAGTATGTCTTCCATATTGGATTTTCGTGGACTATATTTTTGTACGGTTTAACTTAACTTAACTTCCGGCAAACAATTTAAGAAGAATTTCTACTATGTACGTACGAGGTTATTTGCAGGGTAACGAGAATGGCCGAGTAGTTACGATTGTATTCAACCAAAATGACATATATTTTTCTCATACTCTGTATAAAATTTAAATGTATCAACTTGTGAATTTTTTATTTGCTATAAAGTTGACTTTAATATGAGACAGGCACAACCTGTTTAAGGGCGAAGCCTATTTGATGATAATGACAATTAAGAGGGAGGTCACGAATCTCAGAAAATAAAAAAAATCCAAATCACGATTCACGGAAATTAAAATTTGACATTTTTGAGAATTTCACACATAACGGTGAATCAATAAGAGACCTAAATGAAGGGTCACGAGAATAAAAAAAAATACCCCAATCACAGATCATGGGGGGAAAATGGTAAGAGAGAAAAAAAAATGCATGCCATGCGTGGTAGCAAGGATTTATATAGATACGATAACGTAACGCTCAGTCCGCTTTTGCTCCCAGCGAGGGTTACGAATCGGTCCCATTCAACGTATGGGAGCAGCGCCCGGAGTGATTCACACTGGGCGGTTTTTTGTCCTAATTCCGTTATAAGTGGTTGGAAAAATTAACGGGGGTGAAAGATAAATATATTTAGGCAAACCTTGAGGTGTTAAGTAAACGCTGCATCAATCCATGGTAGACTTATATCCATCTGAAAATTTGAATGCATGAAATCTTCTTTCTGTCCGACATTTTGTTTACAAGTTGTTATTTCACGTGCACTTGCCTCGTTTTGGAGATATCCTTATTTGGATCAATCGTAGTAAAAATTAATAGTAAAGTTTTTCATATTTGGCATTCAGATCCATATATGGATAGGCTCCGCCCATCACGAGAGTATACGTAAGGTGCCATGGCGGACAAGAAATAATTTTCGAATACTAAATCGATCGTGAAGGTAGAAACAGGTATTGTAACACTTATTTCGTATCGCCATTACTTAAAAATTGTAGGGAATAATAAGTTATGACCAGATATGCAAAAAGAAAGTTGAAATATTCAGTTAACGAAAATTTTAATTTGCTCCCATACGTCACTGAATGGGACCGATTCGTAACCCTAACTGGAGCACAAGCGGAATGAGGGTTACGTTATCGTATCTAGGATTTATATAGTAGGATCCTTGGTGGTAGTGAAAAGTGGAGTGAGGGTCAGACGCAATTGCAATATTTTTAACCTTGCCATGGAAAATGTGTTAAAAGGCTTACTTGACAAAATCAATTGTCCAGACATCATGCACATTTTTTAATCACTTTCAAATTGCGAGATCGTGGAGATGATATAGGTTTCCTGTATACATAAAAACGATGCGGAGCTGTTCTTCAATGTTTGACACCAGCTCACAAAGTTTTCATAGATAGGATGACCAAGAAGTGGATGCAATTTCATGTTTCTTTCCTCTCCGAAGCAGACGAAATGCACACTAGAAAATAACGTCATCCATCACTGTAAACGATCATTTCTTGTAGCACACGATTTTGATATTAGAATGTTCTTTTAAGTTTATTTCAATTGAGAAGAATTGAAATGGTTACAGATTTGCGAATTTCTTATTGAAATAATTGTTATTTTGTTTTTAAATACCACTTTGTTCTATAATTTCATGCTTCCGGTGAAAAGATATTTGGCTATGAATATAGGAGTATGACTTATTACCAAAAATCGTATAGCCTATGGTTAGAAGGGCTTTGCCCTTTATTATTTTACAAGGTTCAATTATCTATAAATTTTAAGAAAATTATACTCAAATTCTTAATCCTTTATGTTGCTCTTGCATTGAACGGGAACCAGTTTGTCCTCTGTAAGGGAAATAACTCAAATAATAAAATGTTAAAAGTGTATAATTTTAGAATCAAGTCGGGAATTGGCAAATAGCATATTTGGTGCGATTCTCTCGGAAAATATTTTTTGAAAATAAATTTTAAGTAGCAGAGATACAGTAAAAATGCAGTGTCCTTCTGCCAATTTTTCCACGATATTGGATGTTTTTTGCATGTATGTGAAAACGGTTATTTTTCAGGTATTTGTTTTCCCTGTCTTAAGACTCTTTTTTTTTGCTAAAAAGGCAGTGTATGTGTCTTTGTTATGTCAATATTTTTTTTATGTCTTGTAAAGTGTCCATTACTTTATTTGCACTGCTCTTAATTAATCAATGAAACCTACACATAGAGGTTTAATGTTTTAATGGAGATTTTCGTATCAGTGCACATTGATTTTTTGAAGATTTCATATTTATGTGGTCTCATTTAACTGATTTTGGCTGACATGTACGTGTACTACTTTATCATACATCCTTTTCACTGGTTCCCAGATTGTAGAAGGCAGCAATATAATATGTTTGTTTCATAAGGTGACTTTACACCAGATGAGTGATGCAGTACAATCAGGGACGTAGCCTGATAATTCACTGTGGTAGACCAATTGCTCATCTTGGTGATGTTGATACAAAATGTATATCTTTTGTTCTGTTTCGTCAACAATTATTTTGAATGTAGAGTGTTGCTTACTATCTTCTAAAAGACATAAGAAAGTAAGTAAATAGAGAATAAACAGAATGAAAGAAATGTGTATCAGTATCACTCAGAAGAGTGATATATCTGTCACAGAGATTTATCATGCTATGTCTCTTAATATACTGTATCAGTATCACTAAGAAGAGTGATATTTCTGTCACAGTGATTTATCATGCTATGTCTTTGACTGTGCCGTATCAGTATCACTAAGAAGAGTGATATGTCTGTCACAGTGATTTATCATGCTATGTCTCTTAGTATACTATATAAATATCACTAAGAAAAGTGATATCTCTGTGACAGTGATTTATCATTCTATGTCTCTTAGTATGCTGTATCAGTATCACTCAGAAGAGTGATATTTCTGTCACAGTGATTTAGCATGCTATGTCTCTTAGTATGCTGTATTAGTATCACTAAGAAGAGTGATATTTTTGTCACAGTTATTTATCATGCTATGTCTCTTAGTATGCTGTATCAGTATCATTCAGAAGAGTGATATTTTTGTCACAGTGATTTATCATGCTATGTCTCTTAGTATACTGTATCAATATCACTAAGAAGAGTGATATTTTTGTCACAGTGATTTATCATGCTATGTCTCTTAGTATACTGTATCAGTATCACTAAGAAGATTGATATTTCTGTCACAGTGATTTATCATGCTATGTCTCTTAGTATGCTGTATCAGTATCACTAAGAAGAGTATTATTTTTGCCACAGTGATTTATCATGCTATGTCTCTTAGTATACTGTATCAGTATCACTAAGAAGAGTGATATTTTTGTCACAGTGATTTATCATGCTATGTCTCTTATTATACTATATAAATATCACTACGAAAAGTGATATTTCTGTGACAGTGATTTATCATGCTATGTCTGTTAGTATGCTGTATCAGTATCACTTAGAAGAGTTTTATTTCTGCCACAGTGATTTATCATGCTATGTCTCTTAGTATACTGTATCAGTATCACTAAGAAGAGTGATATTTTTGTCACAGTGATTTATCATGCTATGTCTCTTAGTATACTATATAAATATCACTAAGAAAAGTGATATTTCTGTGACAGTGATTTATCATGCTATGTCTGTTAGTATGCTGTATCAGTATCACTAAGAAGAGTATTATTTCTGCCACAGTGATTTATCATGCTATGTCTCTTAGTATACTGCATCAGTATCACTAAGAAGAGTGATATTTTTGTCACAGTGATTTGTCATGTTATGTCTCTTAGTATGCTGTATCAGTATCACTAAGAAGAGTGATATTTTTGTCACTCTGATTTATCATGCTATGTCTCTTAGTATGCTGTATCAGTATCACTAAGAAGAGTGATATTTTTGTCACAGTGATTTATCATGCTATGTCTCTTAGTATGCTGTATCAGTATCACTAAGAAGAGTGATATTTTTGTCACAGTGATTTGTCATGTTATGTCTCTTAGTATGCTGTATCAGTATCACTAAGAAGAGTGATATTTTTGTCACAGTGATTTATCATGCTATGTCTCTTAGTATGCTGTATCAGTATCACTAAGAAGAGTGATATTTTTGTCACAGTGGTTTATCATGTTATGTCTCTTAGTATACTGTATCAGTATCACTAGGAAAAGTGATATTTCTGTCACAGTGATTTATCATGCTATGTCTCTTAGTATACTATATAAATATCACTAAGAAAAGTGATATTTCTGTGACAGTGATTTATCATGCTATGTCTGTTAGTATGCTGTATCAGTATCACTAAGAGGAGTGTTATTTCTGCCACAGTGATTTATCATGCTATGTCTCTTAGTATACTGTATCAGTATCACTAAGAAGAGTGATATTTTTGTCACAGTGATTTGTCATGTTATGTCTCTTAGTATGCTGTATCAGTATCACTAAGAAAAGTGATATTTTTGTCACAGTGATTTATCATGCTATGTCTCTTAGTATGCTGTATCAGTATCACTAAGAAGAGTGATATTTTTGTCACAGTGGTTTATCGTGTTATGTCTCTTAGTATACTGTATCAGTATCACTAGGAAAAGTGATATTTCTGTCACAGTGATTTATCATGCTATGTCTCTTAGTATACTATATAAATATCACTAAGAAAAGTGATATTTCTGTGACAGTGATTTATCATGCTATGTCTGTTAGTATGCTGTATCAGTATCACTAAGAAGAGTGTTATTTCTGCCACAGTGATTTATCATGCTATGTCTCTTAGTATACTGTATCAGTATCACTAAGAAGAGTGATATTTTTGTCACAGTGATTTATCATGCTATGTCTCTTATTATACTATATAAATATCACTACGAAAAGTGATATTTCTGTGACAGTGATTTATCATGCTATGTCTGTTAGTATGCTGTATCAGTATCACTAAGAAGAGTTTTATTTCTGCCACAGTGATTTATCATGCTATGTCTCTTAGTATACTGTATCAGTATCACTAAGAAGAGTGATATTTTTGTCACAGTGATTTATCATGCTATGTCTCTTAGTATACTATATAAATATCACTAAGAAAAGTGATATTTCTGTGACAGTGATTTATCATGCTATGTCTGTTAGTATGCTGTATCAGTATCACTAAGAAGAGTATTATTTCTGCCACAGTGATTTATCATGCTATGTCTCTTAGTATACTGCATCAGTATCACTAAGAAGAGTGATATTTTTGTCACAGTGATTTGTCATGTTATGTCCCTTAGTATGCTGTATCAGTATCACTAAGAAGAGTGATATTTTTGTCACTCTGATTTATCATGCTATGTCTCTTAGTATGCTGTATCAGTATCACTAAGAAGAGTGATATTTTTGTCACAGTGATTTATCATGCTATGTCTCTTAGTATACTGTATCAGTATCACTAAGAAGAGTGATATTTTTGTCACAGTGATTTGTCATGTTATGTCTCTTAGTATGCTGTATCAGTATCACTAAGAAGAGTGATATTTTTGTCACAGTGATTTATCATGCTATGTCTCTTAGTATGCTGTATCAGTATCACTAAGAAGAGTGATATTTTTGTCACAGTGGTTTATCATGTTATGTCTCTTAGTATACTGTATCAGTATCACTAGGAAAAGTGATATTTCTGTCACAGTGATTTATCATGCTATGTCTCTTAGTATACTATATAAATATCACTAAGAAAAGTGATATTTCTGTGACAGTGATTTATCATGCTATGTCTGTTAGTATGCTGTATCAGTATCACTAAGAGGAGTGTTATTTCTGCCACAGTGATTTATCATGCTATGTCTCTTAGTATACTGTATCAGTATCACTAAGAAGAGTGATATTTTTGTCACAGTGATTTGTCATGTTATGTCTCTTAGTATGCTGTATCAGTATCACTAAGAAAAGTGATATTTTTGTCACAGTGATTTATCATGCTATGTCTCTTAGTATGCTGTATCAGTATCACTAAGAAGAGTGATATTTTTGTCACAGTGGTTTATCGTGTTATGTCTCTTAGTATACTGTATCAGTATCACTAGGAAAAGTGATATTTCTGTCACAGTGATTTATCATGCTATGTCTCTTAGTATACTATATAAATATCACTAAGAAAAGTGATATTTCTGTGACAGTGATTTATCATGCTATGTCTGTTAGTATGCTGTATCAGTATCACTAAGAAGAGTGTTATTTCTGCCACAGTGATTTATCATGCTATGTCTCTTAGTATACTGTATCAGTATCACTGAGAAGAGTGATATTTTTGTCACGGTGATTCATCATGCTATGTCTTTTAGTATGCTGTATCAGTATCACTAAGAAGAGCGATATTTTTGTCACAGTGATTTATCATGGTATGTCTCTTAGTATGCTGTATCAGTATCACTAAGAAGATTGATATTTTTGTCACAGTGATTTATCATGCTATGTCTCTTAGTATACTGTATCAGTATCACTAAGAAGATTGATATTTCTGTCACAGTGATTTATCATGCTATGTCTCTTAGTATGCTGTATCAGTATCACTAAGAAGAGTGATATTTTTGTCACTGTGATTTATCATGCTATGTCTCTCAGTATACTGTATCAGTATCACTAAGAAGATTGATATTTCTGTCACAGTGATTTATCATGCTATGTCTCTTAGTATGCTGTATCAGTATCACTCAGAAGAGTGATATTTTTGTCACTGATTTATCATGCTATGTCTCTTAGTATACTGTATCAGTATCACTAAGAAGATTGATATTTCTGTCACAGTGATTTATAATGCTATGTCTCTTAGTATGCTGTATCAGTATCACTCAGAAGAGTGATATTTTTGTCACAGTGATTTATCATGCTATGTCTCTTAGAATACTGTATCAGTATCACTAAGAAGAGTGATATTTTTGTCACAGTGATTTATCATGCTATGTCTCTTAGTATGTCTCTTAGTATGTCTCTTAGTAATATGAAATATGGAGAAAAACCATGACAAATTCCATATCCCATGGAAAACTGAAAGATGAGATTCATGGTTGTATGCATTCAAAATCATGATAAATTCATTGTCCTAATATGGAAAACATTAGGTATGAGGTTTGGTTGCAAAATCAGGATAAATTCGTTACACAGTGTACAATTGTCCTACTACGGAAACTATCAGGTCAATAAAATTCATATCTGGATCGGCTTCACCTCGCCCGATATGAATTTTATTGACCCGATATTTTCCGTATTAGGACAATTGTGTACTGTGTAACTAATAGTATCACTCAGAAGAGTGATTTTTCATACTATGTCTCTTAGTATACTGTATCAGTATCACTAGGAAGAGTGCTATTTGTATTACAGTGATTTATTATGCTATGTCTCTTAGTATGATGTTTTAGAGTCACTCAGAAGAGTGATATTTCATGCTATATGTATGTCTCTTTGTATACTGTATCAGTATCACTAGGAACAGTGATTTATCATGCTACAAAATGTATGTCTTTGACTATACTGTATCAGTATCACTCAGAAGAGTGATATTTCTGTCACAGTGATTTATCATGCTATGTCTCTTAGTATAATGTATTAGTATCACTCAGAAGAGTGATATTTCTGTCACAGGGATTTATCTAGCTGCGGAACCGTAGCCATTATGGTCCTTGGCCAGTTTTCTGATGGTCCTCAAATATCAGAAAACTGGCCAAGGACCATAAGGGCAACGGTTCTGCAGCTATTTCTGTCACAGTGATTTATCATGCTATATCTTTTAGTATGATATATCAGTATCCCTCAGAAGAGTGATATTTATGTCACAGTGATTTATCATGCTATGTCTCTTAGTATGCTGTATCAGTATCACTAAGAACAGTGATATGTCTGTCACAGTGATTTATCATGCTATGTCTCTTAGTATGCTGTATCAGTATTCCTCAGAAGATTGATAGTTCTGTCACAGTGATTTATCATGCTATGTCTCTTAGTATACTATATAAATATCACTAAGAAAAGTGATATTTCTGTGACAGTGATTTATCATGCTATGTCTGTTAGTATGCTGTATCAGTATCACTAAGAGGAGTGTTATTTCTGCCACAGTGATTTATCATGCTATGTCTCTTAGTATACTGTATCAGTATCACTAAGAACAGTGATATTTTTGTCACAGTGATTTGTCATGTTATGTCTCTTAGTATGCTGTATCAGTATCACTAAGAAAAGTGATATTTTTGTCCCAGTGATTTATCATGCTATGTCTCTTAGTATGCTGTATCAGTATCACTAAGAAGAGTGATATTTTTTTAACAGTGGTTTATCGTGTTATGTCTCTTAGTATACTGTATCAGTATCACTAGGAAAAGTGATATTTCTGTCACAGTGATTTATCATGCTATGTCTCTTAGTATACTATATAAATATCACTAAGAAAAGTGATATTTCTGTGACAGTGATTTATCATGCTATGTCTCTTAGTATGCTGTATCAGTATCACTAAGAAGAGTGATATTTTTGTCACAGTGGTTTATCATGTTATGTCTCTTAGTATACTGTATCAGTATCACTAGGAAAAGTGATATTTCTGTCACAGTGATTTATCATGCTATGTCTCTTAGTATACTATATAAATATCACTAAGAAAAGTGATATTTCTGTGACAGTGATTTATCATGCTATGTCTGTTAGTATGCTGTATCAGTATCACTAAGAGGAGTGTTATTTCTGCCACAGTGATTTATCATGCTATGTCTCTTAGTATACTGTATCAGTATCACTAAGAAGAGTGATATTTTTGTCACAGTGATTTATCATGCTATGTCTCTTAGTATACTATATAAATATCACCAAGAAAAGTGATATTTCTGTGACAGTGATTTATCATGCTATGTCTGTTAGTATGCTGTATCAGTATCACTAAGAAGAGTATTATTTCTGCCACAGTGATTTATCATGCTATGTCTCTTAGTATACTGCATCAGTATCACTAAGAAGAGTGATATTTTTGTCACAGTGATTTGTCATGTTATGTCTCTTAGTATGCTGTATCAGTATCACTAAGAAGAGTGATATTTTTGTCACTCTGATTTATCATGCTATGTCTCTTAGTATGCTGTATCAGTATCACTAAGAAGAGTGATATTTTTGTCACAGTGATTTATCATGCTATGTCTCTTAGTATACTATATAAATATCACTAAGAAAAGTGATATTTCTGTGACAGTGATTTATCATGCTATGTCTGTTAGTATGCTGTATCAGTATCACTAAGAAGAGTATTATTTCTGCCACAGTGATTTATCATGCTATGTCTCTTAGTATACTGCATCAGTATCACTAAGAAGAGTGATATTTTTGTCACAGTGATTTGTCATGTTATGTCTCTTAGTATGCTGTATCAGTATCACTAAGAAGAGTGATATTTTTGTCACTCTGATTTATCATGCTATGTCTCTTAGTATGCTGTATCAGTATCACTAAGAAGAGTGATATTTTTGTCACAGTGATTTATCATGCTATGTCTCTTAGTATACTGTATCAGTATCACTAAGAAGAGTGATATTTTTGTCACAGTGATTTGTCATGTTATGTCTCTTAGTATGCTGTATCAGTATCACTAAGAAGAGTGATATTTTTGTCACAGTGATTTATCATGCTATGTCTCTTAGTATGCTGTATCAGTATCACTAAGAAGAGTGATATTTTTGTCACAGTGGTTTATCATGTTATGTCTCTTAGTATACTGTATCAGTATCACTAGGAAAAGTGATATTTCTGTCACAGTGATTTATCATGCTATGTCTCTTAGTATACTATATAAATATCACTAAGAAAAGTGATATTTCTGTGACAGTGATTTATCATGCTATGTCTGTTAGTATGCTGTATCAGTATCACTAAGAGGAGTGTTATTTCTGCCACAGTGATTTATCATGCTATGTCTCTTAGTATACTGTATCAGTATCACTAAGAAGAGTGATATTTTTGTCACAGTGATTTGTCATGTTATGTCTCTTAGTATGCTGTATCAGTATCACTAAGAAAAGTGATATTTTTGTCACAGTGATTTATCATGCTATGTCTCTTAGTATGCTGTATCAGTATCACTAAGAAGAGTGATATTTTTGTCACAGTGGTTTATCGTGTTATGTCTCTTAGTATACTGTATCAGTATCACTAGGAAAAGTGATATTTCTGTCACAGTGATTTATCATGCTATGTCTCTTAGTATACTATATAAATATCACTAAGAAAAGTGATATTTCTGTGACAGTGATTTATCATGCTATGTCTGTTAGTATGCTGTATCAGTATCACTAAGAAGAGTGTTATTTCTGCCACAGTGATTTATCATGCTATGTCTCTTAGTATACTGTATCAGTATCACTGAGAAGAGTGATATTTTTGTCACGGTGATTCATCATGCTATGTCTTTTAGTATGCTGTATCAGTATCACTAAGAAGAGCGATATTTTTGTCACAGTGATTTATCATGGTATGTCTCTTAGTATGCTGTATCAGTATCACTAAGAAGATTGATATTTTTGTCACAGTGATTTATCATGCTATGTCTCTTAGTATACTGTATCAGTATCACTAAGAAGATTGATATTTCTGTCACAGTGATTTATCATGCTATGTCTCTTAGTATGCTGTATCAGTATCACTAAGAAGAGTGATATTTTTGTCACTGTGATTTATCATGCTATGTCTCTCAGTATACTGTATCAGTATCACTAAGAAGATTGATATTTCTGTCACAGTGATTTATCATGCTATGTCTCTTAGTATGCTGTATCAGTATCACTCAGAAGAGTGATATTTTTGTCATTGATTTATCATGCTATGTCTCTTAGTATACTGTATCAGTATCACTAAGAAGATTGATATTTCTGTCACAGTGATTTATAATGCTATGTCTCTTAGTATGCTGTATCAGTATCACTCAGAAGAGTGATATTTTTGTCACAGTGATTTATCATGCTATGTCTCTTAGAATACTGTATCAGTATCACTAAGAAGAGTGATATTTTTGTCACAGTGATTTATCATGCTATGTCTCTTAGTATGTCTCTTAGTATGTCTCTTAGTAATATGAAATATGGAGAAAAACCATGACAAATTCCATATCCCATGGAAAACTGAAAGATGAGATTCATGGTTGTATGCATTCAAAATCATGATAAATTCATTGTCCTAATATGGAAAACATTAGGTATGAGGTTTGGTTGCAAAATCAGGATAAATTCGTTACACAGTGTACAATTGTCCTACTACGGAAACTATCAGGTCAATAAAATTCATATCTGGATCGGCTTCACCTCGCCCGATATGAATTTTATTGACCCGATATTTTCCGTATTAGGACAATTGTGTACTGTGTAACTAATAGTATCACTCAGAAGAGTGATTTTTCATACTATGTCTCTTAGTATACTGTATCAGTATCACTAGGAAGAGTGCTATTTGTATTACAGTGATTTATTATGCTATGTCTCTTAGTATGATGTTTTAGAGTCACTCAGAAGAGTGATATTTCATGCTATATGTATGTCTCTTTGTATACTGTATCAGTATCACTAGGAACAGTGATTTATCATGCTACAAAATGTATGTCTTTGACTATACTGTATCAGTATCACTCAGAAGAGTGATATTTCTGTCACAGTGATTTATCATGCTATGTCTCTTAGTATAATGTATTAGTATCACTCAGAAGAGTGATATTTCTGTCACAGGGATTTATCTAGCTGCGGAACCGTAGCCATTATGGTCCTTGGCCAGTTTTCTGATGGTCCTCAAATATCAGAAAACTGGCCAAGGACCATAAGGGCAACGGTTCTGCAGCTATTTCTGTCACAGTGATTTATCATGCTATATCTTTTAGTATGATATATCAGTATCCCTCAGAAGAGTGATATTTATGTCACAGTGATTTATCATGCTATGTCTCTTAGTATGCTGTATCAGTATCACTAAGAACAGTGATATGTCTGTCACAGTGATTTATCATGCTATGTCTCTTAGTATGCTGTATCAGTATTCCTCAGAAGATTGATAGTTCTGTCACAGTGATTTATCATGCTATGTCTCTTAGTATACTATATAAATATCACTAAGAAAAGTGATATTTCTGTGACAGTGATTTATCATGCTATGTCTGTTAGTATGCTGTATCAGTATCACTAAGAGGAGTGTTATTTCTGCCACAGTGATTTATCATGCTATGTCTCTTAGTATACTGTATCAGTATCACTAAGAACAGTGATATTTTTGTCACAGTGATTTGTCATGTTATGTCTCTTAGTATGCTGTATCAGTATCACTAAGAAAAGTGATATTTTTGTCACAGTGATTTATCATGCTATGTCTCTTAGTATGCTGTATCAGTATCACTAAGAAGAGTGATATTTTTGTAACAGTGGTTTATCGTGTTATGTCTCTTAGTATACTGTATCAGTATCACTAGGAAAAGTGATATTTCTGTCACAGTGATTTATCATGCTATGTCTCTTAGTATACTATATAAATATCACTAAGAAAAGTGATATTTCTGTGACAGTGATTTATCATGCTATGTCTCTTAGTATGCTGTATCAGTATCACTAAGAAGAGTGATATTTTTGTCACAGTGGTTTATCATGTTATGTCTCTTAGTATACTGTATCAGTATCACTAAGAGGAGTGTTATTTCTGCCACAGTGATTTATCATGCTATGTCTCTTAGTATACTGTATCAGTATCACTAAGAAGAGTGATATTTTTGTCACAGTGATTTATCATGCTATGTCTCTTAGTATACTATATAAATATCACCAAGAAAAGTGATATTTCTGTGACAGTGATTTATCATGCTATGTCTGTTAGTATGCTGTATCAGTATCACTAAGAAGAGTATTATTTCTGCCACAGTGATTTATCATGCTATGTCTCTTAGTATACTGCATCAGTATCACTAAGAAGAGTGATATTTTTGTCACAGTGATTTGTCATGTTATGTCTCTTAGTATGCTGTATCAGTATCACTAAGAAGAGTGATATTTTTGTCACTCTGATTTATCATGCTATGTCTCTTAGTATGCTGTATCAGTATCACTAAGAAGAGTGATATTTTTGTCACAGTGATTTATCATGCTATGTCTCTTAGTATACTGTATCAGTATCACTAAGAAGAGTGATATTTTTGTCACAGTGATTTGTCATGTTATGTCTCTTAGTATGCTGTATCAGTATCACTAAGAAGAGTGATATTTTTGTCACAGTGATTTATCATGCTATGTCTCTTAGTATGCTGTATCAGTATCACTAAGAAGAGTGATATTTTTGTCACAGTGGTTTATCATGTTATGTCTCTTAGTATACTGTATCAGTATCACTAGGAAAAGTGATATTTCTGTCACAGTGATTTATCATGCTATGTCTCTTAGTACACTATATAAATATCACTAAGAAAAGTGATATTTCTGTGACAGTGATTTACCATGCTATGTCTGTTAGTATGCTGTATCAGTATCACTAAGAGGAGTGTTATTTCTGCCACAGTGATTTATCATGCTATGTCTCTTAGTATACTGTATCAGTATCACTAAGAAGAGTGATATTTTTGTCACAGTGATTTGTCATGTTATGTCTCTTAGTATGCTGTATCAGTATCACTAAGAAAAGTGATATTTTTGTCACAGTGATTTATCATGCTATGTCTCTTAGTATGCTGTATCAGTATCACTAAGAAGAGTGATATTTTTGTCACAGTGGTTTATCGTGTTATGTCTCTTAGTATACTGTATCAGTATCACTAGGAAAAGTGATATTTCTGTCACAGTGATTTATCATGCTATGTCTCTTAGTATACTATATAAATATCACTAAGAAAAGTGATATTTCTGTGACAGTGATTTATCATGCTATGTCTGTTAGTATGCTGTATCAGTATCACTAAGAAGAGTGTTATTTCTGCCACAGTGATTTATCATGCTATGTCTCTTAGTATACTGTATCAGTATCACTGAGAAGATTGATATTTTTGTCACAGTGATTTATCATGCTATGTCTCTTAGTATACTGTATCAGTATCACTAAGAAGATTGATATTTCTGTCACAGTGATTTATCATGCTATGTCTCTTAGTATACTATATAAATATCACTAAGAAAAGTGATATTTTTGTCACGGTGATTCATCATGCTATGTCTTTTAGTATGCTGTATCAGTATCACTAAGAAGAGCGATATTTTTGTCACAGTGATTTATCATGGTATGTCTCTTAGTATGCTGTATCAGTATCACTAAGAAGATTGATATTTTTGTCACAGTGATTTATCATGCTATGTCTCTTAGTATACTGTATCAGTATCACTAAGAAGATTGATATTTCTGTCACAGTGATTTATCATGCTATGTCTCTTAGTATGCTGTATCAGTATCACTAAGAAGAGTGATATTTTTGTCACTGTGATTTATCATGCTATGTCTCTCAGTATACTGTATCAGTATCACTAAGAAGATTGATATTTCTGTCACAGTGATTTATCATGCTATGTCTCTTAGTATGCTGTATCAGTATCACTAAGAAGAGTGATATTTTTGTCACAGTGGTTTATCGTGTTATGTCTCTTAGTATACTGTATCAGTATCACTAGGAAAAGTGATATTTCTGTCACAGTGATTTATCATGCTATGTCTCTTAGTATACTATATAAATATCACTAAGAAAAGTGATATTTCTGTGACAGTGATTTATCATGCTATGTCTGTTAGTATGCTGTATCAGTATCACTAAGAAGAGTGTTATTTCTGCCACAGTGATTTATCATGCTATGTCTCTTAGTATACTGTATCAGTATCACTGAGAAGATTGATATTTTTGTCACAGTGATTTATCATGCTATGTCTCTTAGTATACTGTATCAGTATCACTAAGAAGATTGATATTTCTGTCACAGTGATTTATCATGCTATGTCTCTTAGTATACTATATAAATATCACTAAGAAAAGTGATATTTTTGTCACGGTGATTCATCATGCTATGTCTTTTAGTATGCTGTATCAGTATCACTAAGAAGAGCGATATTTTTGTCACAGTGATTTATCATGGTATGTCTCTTAGTATGCTGTATCAGTATCACTAAGAAGATTGATATTTTTGTCACAGTGATTTATCATGCTATGTCTCTTAGTATACTGTATCAGTATCACTAAGAAGATTGATATTTCTGTCACAGTGATTTATCATGCTATGTCTCTTAGTATGCTGTATCAGTATCACTAAGAAGAGTGATATTTTTGTCACTGTGATTTATCATGCTATGTCTCTCAGTATACTGTATCAGTATCACTAAGAAGATTGATATTTCTGTCACAGTGATTTATCATGCTATGTCTCTTAGTATGCTGTATCAGTATCACTCAGAAGAGTGATATTTTTGTCACTGATTTATCATGCTATGTCTCTTAGTATACTGTATCAGTATCACTAAGAAGATTGATATTTCTGTCACAGTGATTTATAATGCTATGTCTCTTAGTATGCTGTATCAGTATCACTCAGAAGAGTGATATTTTTGTCACAGTGATTTATCATGCTATGTCTCTTAGAATACTGTATCAGTATCACTAAGAAGAGTGATATTTTTGTCACAGTGATTTATCATGCTATGTCTCTTAGTATGTCTCTTAGTATGTCTCTTAGTAATATGAAATATGGAGAAAAACCATGACAAATTCCATATCCCATGGAAAACTGAAAGATGAGATTCATGGTTGTATGCATTCAAAATCATGATAAATTCATTGTCCTAATATGGAAAACATTAGGTATGAGGTTTGGTTGCAAAATCAGGATAAATTCGTTACACAGTGTACAATTGTCCTACTACGGAAACTATCAGGTCAATAAAATTCATATCTGGATCGGCTTCACCTCGCCCGATATGAATTTTATTGACCCGATATTTTCCGTATTAGGACAATTGTGTACTGTGTAACTAATAGTATCACTCAGAAGAGTGATTTTTCATACTATGTCTCTTAGTATACTGTATCAGTATCACTAGGAAGAGTGTTATTTGTGTTACAGTGATTTATTATGCTATGTCTCTTAGTATGATGTTTTAGAGTCACTCAGAAGAGTGATATTTCATGCTATATGTATGTCTCTTTGTATACTGTATCAGTATCACTAGGAACAGTGATTTATCATGCTACAAAATGTATGTCTTTGACTATACTGTATCAGTATCACTCAGAAGAGTGATATTTCTGTCACAGTGATTTATCATGCTATGTCTCTTAGTATAATGTATTAGTATCACTCAGAAGAGTGATATTTCTGTCACAGGGATTTATCTAGCTGCGGAACCGTAGCCATTATGGTCCTTGGCCAGTTTCCTGATGGTCCTCAAATATCAGAAAACTGGCCAAGGACCATAAGGGCAACGGTTCTGCAGCTATTTCTGTCACAGTGATTTATCATGCTATATCTTTTAGTATGATATATCAGTATCCCTCAGAAGAGTGATATTTATGTCACAGTGATTTATCATGCTATGTCTCTTAGTATGCTGTATCAGTATCACTAAGAACAGTGATATGTCTGTCACAGTGATTTATCATGCTATGTCTCTTAGTATGCTGTATCAGTATTCCTCAGAAGATTGATATTTCTGTCACAGTGATTTATCATGCTATGTCTCTTAGTATACTATATAAATATCACTAAGAAAAGTGATATTTCTGTGACAGTGATTTATCATGCTATGTCTGTTAGTATGCTGTATCAGTATCACTAAGAGGAGTGTTATTTCTGCCACAGTGATTTATCATGCTATGTCTCTTAGTATACTGTATCAGTATCACTAAGAACAGTGATATTTTTGTCACAGTGATTTATCATGCTATGTCTCTTAGTATGCTGTATCAGTATCACTAAGAAGAGTGATATTTTTGTCACAGTGGTTTATCGTGTTATGTCTCTTAGTATACTGTATCAGTATCACTAGGAAAAGTGATATTTCTGTCACAGTGATTTATCATGCTATGTCTCTTAGTATACTATATAAATATCACTAAGAAAAGTGATATTTCTGTGACAGTGATTTATCATGCTATGTCTGTTAGTATGCTGTATCAGTATCACTAAGAAGAGTGTTATTTCTGCCACAGTGATTTATCATGCTATGTCTCTTAGTATACTGTATCAGTATCACTGAGAAGAGTGATATTTTTGTCACGGTGATTCATCATGCTATGTCTTTTAGTATGCTGTATCAGTATCACTAAGAAGAGCGATATTTTTGTCACAGTGATTTATCATGGTATGTCTCTTAGTATGCTGTATCAGTATCACTAAGAAGATTGATATTTTTGTCACAGTGATTTATCATGCTATGTCTCTTAGTATACTGTATCAGTATCACTAAGAAGATTGATATTTCTGTCACAGTGATTTATCATGCTATGTCTCTTAGTATGCTGTATCAGTATCACTAAGAAGAGTGATATTTTTGTCACTGTGATTTATCATGCTATGTCTCTTAGTATAATGTATTAGTATCACTCAGAAGAGTGATATTTCTGTCACAGGGATTTATCTAGCTGCGGAACCGTAGCCATTATGGTCCTTGGCCAGTTTCCTGATGGTCCTCAAATATCAGAAAACTGGCCAAGGACCATAAGGGCAACGGTTCTGCAGCTATTTCTGTCACAGTGATTTATCATGCTATATCTTTTAGTATGATATATCAGTATCCCTCAGAAGAGTGATATTTATGTCACAGTGATTTATCATGCTATGTCTCTTAGTATGCTGTATCAGTATCACTAAGAACAGTGATATGTCTGTCACAGTGATTTATCATGCTATGTCTCTTAGTATGCTGTATCAGTATCACTAAGAAGAGTGATATTTTTGTCACAGTGGTTTATCGTGTTATGTCTCTTAGTATACTGTATCAGTATCACTAGGAAAAGTGATATTTCTGTCACAGTGATTTATCATGCTATGTCTCTTAGTATACTATATAAATATCACTAAGAAAAGTGATATTTCTGTGACAGTGATTTATCATGCTATGTCTGTTAGTATGCTGTATCAGTATCACTAAGAAGAGTGTTATTTCTGCCACAGTGATTTATCATGCTATGTCTCTTAGTATACTGTATCAGTATCACTGAGAAGAGTGATATTTTTGTCACGGTGATTCATCATGCTATGTCTTTTAGTATGCTGTATCAGTATCACTAAGAAGAGCGATATTTTTGTCACAGTGATTTATCATGGTATGTCTCTTAGTATGCTGTATCAGTATCACTAAGAAGATTGATATTTTTGTCACAGTGATTTATCATGCTATGTCTCTTAGTATACTGTATCAGTATCACTAAGAAGATTGATATTTCTGTCACAGTGATTTATCATGCTATGTCTCTTAGTATGCTGTATCAGTATCACTAAGAAGAGTGATATTTTTGTCACTGTGATTTATCATGCTATGTCTCTCAGTATACTGTATCAGTATCACTAAGAAGATTGATATTTCTGTCACAGTGATTTATCATGCTATGTCTCTTAGTATGCTGTATCAGTATCACTCAGAAGAGTGATATTTTTGTCACTGATTTATCATGCTATGTCTCTTAGTATACTGTATCAGTATCACTAAGAAGATTGATATTTCTGTCACAGTGATTTATAATGCTATGTCTCTTAGTATGCTGTATCAGTATCACTCAGAAGAGTGATATTTTTGTCACAGTGATTTATCATGCTATGTCTCTTAGAATACTGTATCAGTATCACTAAGAAGAGTGATATTTTTGTCACAGTGATTTATCATGCTATGTCTCTTAGTATGTCTCTTAGTGTGTCTCTTAGTAATATGAAATATGGAGAAAAACCATGACAAATTCCATATCCCATGGAAAACTGAAAGATGAGATTCATGGTTGTATGCATTCAAAATCATGATAAATTCATTGTCCTAATATGGAAAACATTAGGTATGAGGTTTGGTTGCAAAATCAGGATAAATTCGTTACACAGTGTACAATTGTCCTACTACGGAAACTATCAGGTCAATAAAATTCATATCTGGATCGGCTTCACCTCGCCCGATATGAATTTTATTGACCCGATATTTTCCGTATTAGGACAATTGTGTACTGTGTAACTAATAGTATCACTCAGAAGAGTGATTTTTCATACTATGTCTCTTAGTATACTGTATCAGTATCACTAGGAAGAGTGCTATTTGTGTTACAGTGATTTATTATGCTATGTCTCTTAGTATGATGTTTTAGAGTCACTCAGAAGAGTGATATTTCATGCTATATGTATGTCTCTTTGTATACTGTATCAGTATCACTAGGAACAGTGATTTATCATGCTACAAAATGTATGTCTTTGACTATACTGTATCAGTATCACTCAGAAGAGTGATATTTCTGTCACAGTGATTTATCATGCTATGTCTCTTAGTATAATGTATTAGTATCACTCAGAAGAGTGATATTTCTGTCACAGGGATTTATCTAGCTGCGGAACCGTAGCCATTATGGTCCTTGGCCAGTTTTCTGATGGTCCTCAAATATCAGAAAACTGGCCAAGGACCATAAGGGCAACGGTTCTGCAGCTATTTCTGTCACAGTGATTTATCATGCTATATCTTTTAGTATGATATATCAGTATCCCTCAGAAGAGTGATATTTATGTCACAGTGATTTATCATGCTATGTCTCTTAGTATGCTGTATCAGTATCACTAAGAACAGTGATATGTCTGTCACAGTGATTTATCATGCTATGTCTCTTAGTATGCTGTATCAGTATTCCTCAGAAGATTGATATTTCTGTCACAGTGATTTATCATGCTATGTCTCTTAGTATACTATATAAATATCACTAAGAAAAGTGATATTTCTGTGACAGTGATTTATCATGCTATGTCTGTTAGTATGCTGTATCAGTATCACTAAGAGGAGTGTTATTTCTGCCACAGTGATTTATCATGCTATGTCTCTTAGTATACTGTATCAGTATCACTAGGAAAAGTGATATTTCTGTCACAGTGATTTATCATGCTATGTCTCTTAGTATACTATATAAATATCACTAAGAAAAGTGATATTTCTGTGACAGTGATTGATCATGCTATGTCTCTTAGTATGCTGTATCAGCCTAACTCAGAAGAGTGATATGTGTCACAGTGATTTATCATGCTATGTCTCTTAGTATGCTGTATCAGTATCACTCAGAAGAGTGATATTTTTGTCACTGATTTATCATGCTATGTCTCTTAGTATACTGTATCAGTATCACTAAGAAGATTGATATTTCTGTCACAGTGATTTATAATGCTATGTCTCTTAGTATGCTGTATCAGTATCACTCAGAAGAGTGATATTTTTGTCACAGTGATTTATCATGCTATGTCTCTTAGAATACTGTATCAGTATCACTAAGAAGAGTGATATTTTTGTCACTGTGATTTATCATGCTATGTCTCTTAGTATGTCTCTTAGTGTGTCTCTTAGTAATATGAAATATGGAGAAAAACCATGACAAATTCCATATCCCATGGAAAACTGAAAGATGAGATTCATGGTTGTATGCATTCAAAATCATGATAAATTCATTGTCCTAATATGGAAAACATTAGGTATGAGGTTTGGTTGCAAAATCAGGATAAATTCGTTACACAGTGTACAATTGTCCTACTACGGAAACTATCAGGTCAATAAAATTCATATCTGGATCGGCTTCACCTCGCCCGATATGAATTTTATTGACCCGATATTTTCCGTATTAGGACAATTGTGTACTGTGTAACTAATAGTATCACTCAGAAGAGTGATTTTTTCATACTATGTCTCTTAGTATACTGTATCAGTATCACTAGGAAGAGTGCTATTTGTGTTACAGTGATTTATTATGCTATGTCTCTTAGTATGATGTTTTAGAGTCACTCAGAAGAGTGATATTTCATGCTATATGTATGTCTCTTTGTATACTGTATCAGTATCACTAGGAACAGTGATTTATCATGCTACAAAATGTATGTCTTTGACTATACTGTATCAGTATCACTCAGAAGAGTGATATTTCTGTCACAGTGATTTATCATGCTATGTCTCTTAGTATAATGTATTAGTATCACTCAGAAGAGTGATATTTCTGTCACAGGGATTTATCTAGCTGCGGAACCGTAGCCATTATGGTCCTTGGCCAGTTTTCTGATGGTCCTCAAATATCAGAAAACTGGCCAAGGACCATAAGGGCAACGGTTCTGCAGCTATTTCTGTCACAGTGATTTATCATGCTATATCTTTTAGTATGATATATCAGTATCCCTCAGAAGAGTGATATTTATGTCACAGTGATTTATCATGCTATGTCTCTTAGTATGCTGTATCAGTATCACTAAGAACAGTGATATGTCTGTCACAGTGATTTATCATGCTATGTCTCTTAGTATGCTGTATCAGTATTCCTCAGAAGATTGATATTTCTGTCACAGTGATTTATCATGCTATGTCTCTTAGTATACTATATAAATATCACTAAGAAAAGTGATATTTCTGTGACAGTGATTTATCATGCTATGTCTGTTAGTATGCTGTATCAGTATCACTAAGAGGAGTGTTATTTCTGCCACAGTGATTTATCATGCTATGTCTCTTAGTATACTGTATCAGTATCACTAAGAACAGTGATATTTTTGTCACAGTTATTTGTCATGTTATGTCTCTTAGTATGCTGTATCAGTATCACTAAGAAAAGTGATATTTTTGTCACAGTGATTTATCATGCTATGTCTCTTAGTATGCTGTATCAGTATCACTAAGAAGAGTGATATTTTTGTCACAGTGGTTTATCGTGTTATGTCTCTTAGTATACTGTATCAGTATCACTAGGAAAAGTGATATTTCTGTCACAGTGATTTATCATGCTATGTCTCTTAGTATACTATATAAATATCACTAAGAAAAGTGATATTTCTGTGACAGTGATTTATCATGCTATGTCTGTTAGTATGCTGTATCAGTATCACTAAGAAGAGTGTTATTTCTGCCACAGTGATTTATCATGCTATGTCTCTTAGTATACTGTATCAGTATCACTGAGAAGAGTGATATTTTTGTCACGGTGATTCATCATGCTATGTCTTTTAGTATGCTGTATCAGTATCACTAAGAAGAGCGATATTTTTGTCACAGTGATTTATCATGGTATGTCTCTTAGTATGCTGTATCAGTATCACTAAGAAGATTGATATTTTTGTCACAGTGATTTATCATGCTATGTCTCTTAGTATACTGTATCAGTATCACTAAGAAGATTCATATTTCTGTCACAGTGATTTATCATGCTATGTCTCTTAGTATGCTGTATCAGTATCACTAAGAAGAGTGATATTTTTGTCACTGTGATTTATCATGCTATGTCTCTCAGTATACTGTATCAGTATCACTAAGAAGATTGATATTTCTGTCACAGTGATTTATCATGCTATGTCTCTTAGTATGCTGTATCAGTATCACTCAGAAGAGTGATATTTTTGTCACTGATTTATCATGTTATGTCTCTTAGTATACTGTATCAGTATCACTAAGAAGATTGATATTTCTGTCACAGTGATTTATAATGCTATGTCTCTTAGTATGCTGTATCAGTATCACTCAGAAGAGTGATATTTTTGTCACAGTGATTTATCATGCTATGTCTCTTAGAATACTGTATCAGTATCACTAAGAAGAGTGATATTTTTGTCACAGTGATTTATCATGCTATGTCTCTTAGTATGTCTCTTAGTGTGTCTCTTAGTAATATGAAATATGGAGAAAAACCATGACAAATTCCATATCCCATGGAAAACTGAAAGATGAGATTCATGGTTGTATGCATTCAAAATCATGATAAATTCATTGTCCTAATATGGAAAACATTAGGTATGAGGTTTGGTTGCAAAATCAGGATAAATTCGTTACACAGTGTACAATTGTCCTACTACGGAAACTATCAGGTCAATAAAATTCATATCTGGATCGGCTTCACCTCGCCCGATATGAATTTTATTGACCCGATATTTTCCGTATTAGGACAATTGTGTACTGTGTAACTAATAGTATCACTCAGAAGAGTGATTTTTCATACTATGTCTCTTAGTATACTGTATCAGTATCACTAGGAAGAGTGCTATTTGTGTTACAGTGATTTATTATGCTATGTCTCTTAGTATGATGTTTTAGAGTCACTCAGAAGAGTGATATTTCATGCTATATGTATGTCTCTTTGTATACTGTATCAGTATCACTAGGAACAGTGATTTATCATGCTACAAAATGTATGTCTTTGACAGTACTGTATCAGTATCACTCAGAAGAGTGATATTTCTGTCACAGTGATTTATCATGCTATGTCTCTTAGTATAATGTATTAGTATCACTCAGAAGAGTGATATTTCTGTCACAGGGATTTATCTAGCTGCGGAACCGTAGCCATTATGGTCCTTGGCCAGTTTTCTGATGGTCCTCAAATATCAGAAAACTGGCCAAGGACCATAAGGGCAACGGTTCTGCAGCTATTTCTGTCACAGTGATTTATCATGCTATATCTTTTAGTATAATATATCAGTATCCCTCAGAAGAGTGATATTTCTGTCACAGTGATTTATCATGCTATGTCTCTTAGTATGCTGTATCAGTATCACTAAGAACAGTGATATGTCTGTCACAGTCATTTATCATGCTATGTCTCTTAGTATGCTGTATCAGTATTCCTCAGAAGATTGATATGTCTATCACAGTGATTTATCATGCTATGTCTCTTATTATAATGTATCAGTATCCCTCAGAAGAGTGATATTTCAGTCACAGTGATATATCATGCGGTGTCTCATAGTATACTGTATCAGTATCCCTCAGAAGAGTGATATTTCTGTCACAGTGATTTATCATGCTATGTCTCTTAGTATGCTGTATCAGTATCACTAAGAAGAGTGATATGTCTGTCACAGTGATTGATCATGCTATGTCTCTTAGTATGCTGTATCAGCCTAACTCAGAAGAGTGATATGTGTCACAGTGATTGATCATGCTATGTCCCTTAGTATGCTGTATCAGTCTAGCTCAGAAGAGTGATATGTCTATCACAGTGATTTATCATGCTATGTCTCTAACTGTACTGTATCAGTATCACTAAGAAGATTGATATGTCTATTACAGTGATTTATCATGCTATGTCTCTTGGTATACTGTATCAGTATCACTGAGAAGAGTGATATGTCTGTCATAGTGATTTATCATGCTATGTCTCTTAGTATGCTGTATCAGTATCACTAAGAAGAGCGATCTGTCTGTCATAGTGATTTATTATGCTATGTCTCTTAGTATACTGACAGTTGAAGACTTGTTGATCCATGAAACATCGTAATCATGTCAATGTAAACAATTATAGACTTGCTACAATAAGTCCCTTTCTAACCTATGTGTATCTTGTGCGTACCCCTTTAATACGTTTGCTGCTGACAGCAATGTATCTGTACTACATAAATATTGTCGGTAGAGATATATTACCTATAGCAACATATTTACTAAAGTATACAAGAATATAGATAAGGGACTTGTAGGAAATCTATGTGCATAATTATATTTAACATGGGTGAAGGAAATTCATGAATGCGATCCTGATTTAAACTAGAACTGTGAGTGACCTCACTGAGTGATACCCCCCGCTTGCAATACTATGATGTTCAAACTTTGGAATACAGGTATATTAGCAAGTTACCTATGAAAAATGAACGGATATGGAGTTATGGCAAGGAGACAACATCCCATCTCCAAAATAAACTAACCAAGAACATACATCTAGGGGTCGCCACAAGTACACGACCCCCCTTTTCGTGAAAGCATAAGTTGAATTATCTCCCCTTCTAAATTTTAGACAGCAACGGTATTCCTTCATGCACATCTGCAGGTTGTGTACTACAACTGTGTAAAGTTTCATAAAAATTCAATAAACAGTTTAGTAGGAGTTGCGCTTACAAGGTACATGCCCCCCTTTTCGTGAAAGTATAAGTTGAATTATCTCTCCTTTTGAATTTTGGACAGCAACCATATTTCTCCATGCACATCTGCAGGTAGTGTACTACAAATGTGTAAAGTTTCATAAAAATCCAATAGGCGGTTTAGGAGGAGTTGCGCTTACAACATGGACGGACGGGGTGATTCCTATATACCCTCCAAACTTTGTTTGTGGGGGGTATGGGTATACAAACTATTGATATTAAACTAATTCGTTTATATACCGTCAAGACTGTTCAAACTAACATCCTGTCAATTTCAATGCATATTTATAAATGTATATGTATTTGTAAAACTTGAAATGGTATGATATAAAAAAAATGAACTTTTCGAAAACAGCTTTACCATAGATTAATCCAATTTCAATACTTACAAATTATAGATTCGTTAAAAAGTATTATAAATCTTTATTTATCTGTATTTAATACAATAGTCTAACAAATTAATAATAAATTAATCTGGTTTCATTTCAGCATTAAAGGGAAATAATTAGAGGTGTCATTCTTAAAATACTTGATCTGGTGTGTCCATTTTTATTAAAATAAGCAAAAAACACAAAGGACAATTAATTTGGTAATAATTCACGGCATATTTACACATAGAACTGTTAATTTACATACAAATATACTCACTGTCGTGTACCCGATAAGGAATGGTCATTTCAAGATGGCGGATTGTAAATCATCAAAAATGTAGGTGTGAAGATTTTGACTATTATCGTTCTTTATAGGTTATCTTAGTGTCTATGAGTTACACGTTTAGATAGGACAGTCTTTTTTCTACTTCACCATTAAGTCAGTAAAGCTTGATCCTTTTGTTTTTATCGTAAACTGCCTTCGGTAGTTGATCAATGCGGCGACAAAGATATCGAGGCGTAGAATTCAATTTATTTCACCAATTCCTACCGCCTAGTGACTTTTTATATTAATATGTTGATGCCAAAATTATTCAAACATGTGAATTGTCCAGCAAATTTTTTTTCAGCCTTTGACAAGCCTTGTATCCCTCTTAAAACGTCTAAGAAAAGTTTGTTTATGTCACGGAATGGTCACGACAAAAACATGACAAAAATGTATAGGAATGGTCTCATGTTTTGAGTCAAGGAATGGACTTTCAAGCCAAGGAATGGTCTTTTTTGTTTAGGAATGGTCTCCATCATATAAGATATGCTTATTAATAATATTATTGAAGTTCATTTCCGTTTGTGGTCTTTAATGTAAATCTTCTTATTTCATATGATCAATCTTGCCTTAAAATACCCGAAATACCTTATTTGCTATTAAATTGTTATAATCTTTTCCATTTCATTATGCAATGTTTCTTTTATCTATAGGTACAAGTGTTACTACTGCCAATTTGATACTTCCAATCACCAAGCCATAGTGGACCACTGCTGCCAGAATTATCGGGATGAAACATTAAAATTTAGATCTTTTGAATTTAACACTAATGTGGGTAAATTTGGTTAAGAACTCTTTCAGCAATTGTACACATATTGTAATGGTTTATACTTTGTGATATTGACAGGGAGTCATTTTTTACATAAAAATATTTTTGTTAAAAGAAATATTCATTGTTATTTAAATAAATTTTATGAAATCAACTCTTTATATCTTTATTATCAATTTGCAAACAATTACAATTATAGTGATTTGATCCAGAGAAAAATGTGAGTAGTCCTGAAGATATAATCCTCTCCGAACATGTGGAAGAATCTCTGCCTCGTGAGCTCTGTGATATTCCTTGACAGTTTGTGGTTACAGTAATTACATGTGATACGTTTTTGTTCACCATGGTTGGTCTGATGAGTCAATAGCTCCCCCTTTTCACAAAATACTGCTGTGCAAGAATCAGTGGTACATTTAAATTTTATCTCTTGTTTTAAATGTTGTCTCGGGCGATGTCATCTGAGACCACTTCTACTTTTCAGACATTTTCCACAGTCCTCTCATATAAAATCATTCTCTGAGGCGTGGAAAGATGTATCCATCACAGTAAACCTGTAAAAATGAGAAATACACGATATATTTATTGAAGATTTAAGTAACCTCGTATATTTTTGTTTTCATGAAGTAAATACATGTACTGATTTTAAACATAGGAAAATTAAAATAATAATAAAATATGGAGATATAGATCTCTTTGGCTTTGAAGGTACACCAACACTTGCTGAAAAACAGCTGAGACTGGAACAGGAGAGAACATCAGTAACAGAATTGATTGATATGTTCAGACATCAGACTGTAAACGACATTAATTCCTTGCAACGGATGTCACAAGTAACAAATTCCAATGCAGTTGAATCCATTAGAGCTGTCATACAAGTTTTGTCCTATAGATTGAAGGAGTTAAGGGAAGCACACTTGGCAAAAGAGATGGCTCTTACTAAATTTAAGAAAATGGCAGGAGAGGATTGGCGGAAGAGTAAATTGTTACATGTTATAAGCGCATTTAAAAAAAAAATTGTTTTGGCAATAATTTTTTTTGACTCTGCGGCTTTTTTAAGGGTCGGTCGGTGAAAGGGGAAACAAACTTAATTTTAATTTAGGCCTAGGTTGTCAGTCATCCAATTGATTCGGTCCAGACATAATGCTACTTATAAGAGGTAACACCTTGAAACATGTGCATAGCTAGCATTATGCAAACTTGGTATCTTTGTTTATTTCATACACAAGTCTGTTGTATTGTATGTATATTTCCACATGTCACACAAAAATGTGTTGTACTAACTTTGAGTATTCCAAGGTATCACTTGAAGCTGTAAACAAACCATTTTATGGATTTAGCAAGTATATGTGTAATTCAGTTGAAGTTGTAAAAAAAATATGGGTCCGGCAAATGCTTGCTTGGTCTGACACATTGTCCACATCTGCCAGACCTGTTGTCTGACAGACAGGAAAGAGATTTCGACAGCTCTGTGATACGCGTCAAAAGTATACTTTTGATGCCTAACAGGCATCGTGTTTCTCGTAAATGTTTAGTATAAATTGTTCATAATTCTTTAGATTAGCACGTCAGTAATACACATATGTTTATATGTGGAAACCGGTTCCAGTTTGTTCATAAATTTTTTGGAACCAAACCGGGTCATCATGCTGTAACATCATTTACGAAACCGGGTCCTGCCATTTTGACATTACCCATTTCTTTCGCCCCGTGCTTACTTATATCAATAATTAAAAGCACACAGTGACGATTCTTGTCATCTTTATTCACCAATCGTTCCTTCAATACATTTCGTTCCATTCAATTCGAGCTATACAAAGAGAAACTGAGCGAAATTCGGGGTTGGGGTCAAGCTGATCGTCATTTTGCGGCACATTATCGCTTATTTCTCAATTAATATACGATGACATAGCCAAAATGTTTCATCTGACAGCAGGAAATGGTTAATAAAGCATTTATTTTCCCCAAGTTCATGCAAAAAACAAATAAATAAACAGAATTATTACCTTCTTCTTGCCTTGTTGCAGTCCGGTTCCGTTCCGGAATTAGATATGCATGTGTCCAAACATTTTTTGCCGGGTCAGTTTATATACAGTGAGTATATCAGAGAAGCGAATGGTATGTCGTCATATTGACAAACCAATTGAAATACATGACAGTGAATGTAGTAAGACAAGAAAAATAAGATTTTATGCGAGTGTGAACATTGGATGAACGACAAAGCCATTGCTCCCGCTTTACATCCGATATGTTCAATCAGACCATTCCTAAACAAAAAAAAACATTCCTTGGCTTGAAAGTCCATTCCTTGACTCAAAACATGAGACCATTCCTATACATTTTTGTCATGTTTTTGTCGTGACCATTCCGTGACATAAACAAACATTTCATAGACGTTTTAAGAGGGATACAAGGCTTGTCAAATGCTGAAAAAAAATTTGCTGGACAATTCACATGTTTGAATAATTTTGGCATCAACATATTAATATAAAAAGTCACTAGGCGGTAGGAATTGGTGAAATAAATTGAATTCTACGCCTCGATATCTTTGTCGCTGCATTGATCAACTACCGAAGGCAGTTTACGATAAAAACAAAAGGATCAAGCTTTACTGACTTAATGGTGAAGTAGAAAAAAGACTGTCCTATCTAAACGTGTAACTCATAGACACTAAGATAATCTATAAAGAACGATAATAGTCAAAATCTTTACACCTACATTTTTGATGATTTACAATCCGCCATCTTGAAATGACCATTCCTTATCGGGTACACGACAGTGATACTTTGTTAGAATTTATATACGAGACCCAGAATGGCCCTAATCGAATTTAATGATGATGTCGGAGGTCGCCATCCATGGGAGGCCCTAAACACCCAAAGGTCGGAAGTCAAAACGCCCTATTGCATGGTCGTAGTTTATGAAAGACCCTTCTAGAGCACACAGTCCAAGACCAAATAGAAATATCAATATAATACTAAACAACTACATATGTTGTATCGACCTCAGCACTATTAATTATCTGGTCATTCTCGATATCCATCGCTGTAAGATTACAAAAGATTACAGGAAACGCAAAGCCACGTGTTTATTATTGCTAATTGGAAACGAGCGTTGTACAAGGTGTTCTTCTCTCGCTACCCTCATCTTTCGTTCATCTCACTCATTCATAACCCTCTCATCCTCCGCTCTGTATTTTTTTCTCTCTCGTGCATTATATAATCTCTCCCACCTCTATTACCCTCTCTATCACTTCAAGGATGTTTTTCTTTGTTTTCAAATTTTATTTATTACAAAAGGGTTGTTCTTTAAATGTTTTAAATATGATTTTAAAAACACCAAAGTTTAAAGTTACCAACATCATATTTGAAAGTTACGAACATCGTTCAAAAATAATTCTAAAGTTACCTACATCATTTGTATTTCTTAAAGTAGGTTTTGCGCCACATAGGAGAATTTACAGTTGATATAAGCATATCACTACAGTTAATTGTTAAAATATCTATACATTTGAAATGACAATATTTGAAAATAAGCTAAAAACAAAGAGAAAACAATGATATTCTAATTTACCATTTTCCGTGTCCGCCATGTTGGGATGTAGGTAACTTAAGTTACGAACATCAGTTTAATACCAGTGAACAATGTAGACAAACAAACAAAAGGACTGATGGGATTCGAACCACCTTCTAGAACTATCCATTCCATCACAAGGCAGCGCCAATACGATCATGACTACTGTGCTCCCGCATTTAGTCAAGTAAATTTATTACTTAGAGTAGTGATGGGGTAAAATTAAGAAATAATTCATGGCAGGCATAGAGTTGTGCAAATTTACACATGGGCTGGGCCTTTATATTCGAATTTTACCCTGAGCGGTAGCGAGGGGTAAAATCTAAGAATATAAAGGCCCAGCCCATGTGTAAATTTGCACAACTCTATGCCTGCCATGAATTATTTCGTTTCTAATAGGACAAATACGGTCATTTTTAGCTTTTCGTGAACTGTATACACACGGCATTTGGTGGCTGTTCCATTTACCTCCTTCGGAAATTTTGAATTGATTTTGAATTATTTGTTTTTGAATGAGATATTTTAAAACAAAGATATGGATGTTAACATGAAAAACATATTTGTTGTGTATTTTCCAACATAGATTCGATTGAACAATTCCTGCGTAAAAATATTTAAAAAAAAAAATCGGAGTTCATTCGTTCATCATTTCAAGTGCTAACAAGATGGCGGAGCGGAGTCGTCAAGCATAATATCGAACACTTGAACAGTTGTTAATAATCGACAATTATTGTTAGATATGAAATAAAGAAATAAATGCCAATGAAAAAAAAGCTTGTATTGTTGACATAAAAAAAAATTCCGGAAAAAATACTTAAGACAACCATCTATCGACTTTGACTTGTAATATATCGTCAACCTGTGACGTTGTTTACAAGGGACGCTGATTGACACAAGCTGGTTACTGATTTATTTTACGATTTTATGAGCATTTTACTAGTTTGAGTAGCAAAATTCAAAATGCCATCAAATTGGAAAATATCAGTAACTTAATTACATCACCGTCTAGTTATCAATGTATACGTAGGAAAACAAGGTTAGTCAGTAAGTAGTCCGAGATTCCTCTGTCGTCCGACGACATTATATAGTATTGCTAGAGTCGTCGAACGTCAGAGCACAATATATACGGAAAACAGCGGATTTGCTTCTCCAACTCTGGGTCAGCACATTTCCACGTTTCGTGGCTATCGGATTTTATTTTCTATCAGAAACCCTTATATAAATCGCTTCACCAATCATTTTTCTATTCATTCATAACCATCTTACCCTCAGAAAGTGGTGTTACACTCCATTACAGCACGGTTTTGCCTTAGATCCTATGATTTCGACATTTGTCTTCCATTTTTCAAACATTTGTCACGTGACTACGAGAAAACTACGATTACCGCAGTGTATCATGGGAGATGATTTGCATATAAACAAACAAACAAATATTTTTATTGCCAAGCATAGGCGCCTGTTAAGGCAGAACAATTAACATAAAATTTAATACAGTTGATTATATTGATTGGTAATGATTTTAACAGCAAATTTAGTGAATTACAGATAACCATAAGAAAAAAAATGTAGTACCTTGCTTGAATTGTCCAAAAACAAAAAAGGGGGAACGTAACACATGCTCTTTCCGAAGCCCGTTGGTAACACTCTGCCATTGAATCTTTTCTTTCCAACACATTCTGTATTATTTCCTTCTGCTCTGCTTTGATCTGTAGATGGACTGTTTGTCCTGCAGAATACGCTTAAATGTATCGTCTTCCATGTGATTTGAATGTTGTTTACGTATGCAAATAATGCTCCAAATAATTTGGCACGCTGCATTAATTAGCTCCCATCATGCAATGCGTTGCTGTCATCATTCAGTTAGTATCGCCAGATCACGTGTGTAGATTCGAAAATGGAAGTCAAATGGCGGAATAATAGGATCTAAGGCAAAATCGTGCTGTAATGGAGTGTAACACCACTTTCTGAGGGTAAGATGGTTATGAATGAATAGAAAAATGATTGGTGAAGCGATTTATATAAGGGTTTCTGATAGTTAATAAAATCCGATAGCCACGAAACGTGGAAATGTGCCGACCCAGAGCTGGTGAGGCAAATCAGCTGTTTTCCGTATATATTGCCCTCTGACGTTCGACGGCTCTAGCAATAATATATAATGTCGTCGGACGACAGAGGAATCTCGGACTAGTCAGTAAGTTAGTGCATTTTGTTATTCATGGCCGACACATATCAATGGAATGTATGATCCCCAAATGTAAATGTTCAAAACAAATGATAAAAAAATACTTAGTTACATAATATTTATTTATAACTGAGGGGGGAATTTGTATTTTAAGGACTTCACAAATACGTTATATGCCGGTGTTTTGTTTGTTTACACTCGGTCGTCACGGTAAATTCACAGCGGGAGTCACATAGGAACAGCCAGATGTGTTGTGTACTGCACTTGCGCTAAATATAGAGTTGTTGAGTATTAATACCCATTCTCTGTAAGGACTTAAATTGACAGGAAATGCATAGTCTCAGAATCCAACTAATGTTATCTATTTTTTTAAAGTGTCATAAGAAATGATGGAAAATGTTGCCAAATATTTGTAACAAATGCCGGTTTCCATGGCAACCAGCTCAAATATTCCGAGTCTGAAAAATTGTAAAAAAAATCACATCCCTCTAAAAGAAAGTTCAGTTGTTAAAACTATTCTTAATTCAAACACCCATTCTTGTTAAAAACATTTTATATGGTTTATAGGTAAAGAATGGTCAGAGTGCCAAATGTGTAACTTGTACCAAACATTGGCTATTGTCTGTCAAAATGTGATTATGACAAAAAAAAGGACAGGAATAACCTTTTTTTGAGTATAAAAAAAATGAGGTTGCCATGCTTATAAATTACTTATACTAAGTTGAATCAATGGTTCCAATAATATAGAACTTTATTCAATAAACAAAATAATGGGACCTTCTCTTATATGTGATTACTGAGAGTTGGAATTTCCCTATTGGAGCCCTTGTTATGCAGGTAAGGATTATCTCCCTTCCTTAACTCTCCTTTGTGGAATCAATTATAGTACATGTAAACAAATTGGCGGGCTAAACTAACAACTGGCATGATTTTCCTAAACATCACATTTATTAGTATTTGTTCACTTTAATTCTTTGTGCAACATCTGAATAATTGAAAAAAAATAAAGATTTGAACTTAACTACCTTTCTAAAACCAAGATCTTTTTTTTTTTTGGAAAATTTTTATTTTATGAAAAAAATAACCCAACTGTTTTTTTTACCTTTTCTTTTAATTAAATATTCAAAAACAACATACCAAAAGCATCATTTACATGTTAACATTCAGAAGTTGAAAAAATAGGGCATATTTTCAATAGAATTTTTGTTTATGGGTCTTTAAATAGGGTGTACGTTTTTCATGAAAAAATACACTAAAATGTACCATCGTGTTATCGGTTTTCGTGCTATTATCGATTTTCAGATATAGCGATTAACAGTGTTAACCCTTCATTCATATGACGATTGGAATTTTCAAAGAATGGCTAGTTAAATATTTCTTTGTGCATAAGATTGTTTTTAATGCCATTCTTGTATTTTAATATACTCTCGATTACCTGGCAACTTTTGTTGTCAGTAAAATGGCGTCATCTGTTTCCGTGGCAAATAAAAACAAGGCCGATATACGGGATGGAAACGAATATAAAATCCCGAAATGGCTGGTTTTAAAATTTCATGGTTCTGGCCATCTACCAAATCATACTACATCTAAATAAAATAACAGAATGTTTGAAAATGACCACTTTCAAAATTGTGTTTACTTTTGACGTTTTTTTAGTGCTGAAACCACAATGCACTGCAAAGTGACATGTATTTTATATAAGAAACAGGCACATTTCAGTCGGCTCTTTTGTTTACAAATACGATCAGTGACCCCATGGTAGTTACATGACAGGAAGAGCAGGTGTCTGAGAGGCAGACGACATAGTTAAATTTTATATAGCCCTTCTGGATTTTTTTCCAGCTACTTTATAAATGAAGTACATTTTTGGCATTACAAAAAGTATGGTTCAGTTCACTGTTTTTGGTACTTACGTCTTTAAAAGTAAACTTTATCATTTTTTACAGATGTCAGCTTTCGTATTGTTTATGTTCCATAAATAGAAACCAGAAGACACGTCAAAAATAATGCGTGCGCTGTGGAAATCAAAATAAAATGGATACCACGAAAACACATACCGTGACGATAAAAAGAACAATACATTTTTTCACAATTTTCAATATTTTTTTATTCGAAATATAAATAGACAATCATGTGTAATTACCTCAATAATTATGATAATTTAAATGGGTGGTCATTACATTCTGTTTACATCTTTATGAAAAATGTACATGTATTTGAGTGGTTAATTTTTAAAACTGTGAAGCAATAAAAAAAAGTCACTATCGTTTCAAAACATACCCTTATCCAAATATCCTTATATCCTTAGCTAACTGGACAATATATGTTTCCATACTAAAGTAACAAAAAAGGTTTTTTTGTTCTTAAATTTAATGCGAAAAAAAAGGGGGGGGGGGGGTAAATTAGTTACCGAATTATCTCCCTTTGATGTCAACACGCATTCATTTTTGTGAAATAAATTATGTCAACGGGGGAAAATGATAGAAATAACTTTTATTATATGTTAAAATAAGTTGAAATTTGTTAAAAAAAATAAATAAATAAATAAAACATTGATCGAGCGTTTATGACCTAAATTATATTTTTTAAATTAAATTTCCACTTCAAATTATGTTTTCATGAAGAAATAAACGCTTGATTTAATCATCCATACAAAATAATTTGCACATATTTGAAGCATTTGCACACGGGTCTCTTTATATAGCCTCTTAATACACGGTGGTAAGTCGTTACAGACACTTTCCGGAGAAACGGCACATTTATGATAAAACAACGGACCTTTTCAGATAAAAACATGGCGTAGAGATGGATGACGATCGGGAAATCGAAGATTTAAGGAAGACGAACAGGTTTATATTAATTTTAATCTTTTTCACGGAATGAAATAATTATCAAAGATTTTGTTTAGAATGACTTTTTCAAATATTCAACATAATCAACTTTGTTTTTCGCATTAAAAATGACAGTCTCGGAGAACATTTTTTCTTTTGTCCTAAAAAATACTAAAAAGCTCTTAGAGTTGCAATTTAAATTGTACGTTAATTGTACTAAATATATATTTGAAGTTTAACAAATGGTGCCCCTTGTCATCATTAGATTATCAAAATATATATACTAGCACTCAAATTTTTTTTTATAAGCAACGGCCACTTTATGATTGACGTTTTTATCGGCACCGGAATAATTTAAAAGGTCAGGTGGCTATATTGCATTTACCTTGACTGTTTGTTTATATAATAATAGTTTGTCCAAGAGCTTTGGGAATATTTTTTCTCAGCTTCTACTGTGTAAAATGAATTTTTATTTGGTACATGTATGTAGCTTTGACATAATTATAGGATAATTAATTGGAGAGTGTAAATATCGAAAATATAATCACGAGTGCCGTAGAACGCAGTGATTTAACGATTGCGCATGCGTTCTCGACATTTGTGTTTATGTGTTCTATTGATAGATCCTATCCAGTTTTGCTATGTATTTGATGTATATATCACAATAGTCATCAAATCATACAAATTCAACTAAAAACTGCCATTTTTTGTGAAAAAAGACAATCATTAAATGTTGAGGAAAATGAACTAATGGCTACATGTAGCCTGTGCTATCTTTAGAAACATGTTACGGCTTTAAATTGGATAGATCCCACCCAGATTTGCTATGAATTTGGTTTATCTACCACAAGCGTCATCAAATCATAACAGTTCAACTAAAAATTGCCATTTTTAATGAAAAAAAACTATTATTAAATGTTGAGGAAAATCAGCCATTGGTTAGCCTGTGCTATTTTTAGAAACATGTTAAGATGGTAAATTGGATAGATCCCATCCAAGTTTGCTATGAATTTGGTTTATCTATCACAAGCGTCATCAAATCATAACAATTCAACTAAAAATTTTCATTTTTAATGAAAAAATATTATCATTAAATGTTGAGGAAAATCAGCCAATGGCTAGTCTGTGCTATTTTTAGAAACATGTTAAGGTGCTAAATTGGATAGATCCCATCCAGGTTTGCTATGAATTTGGTTTATCTATCACAAATGGCATCAAATCATAACAATTCAACTAAAAATTGCCATTTTTTATGGGAAGAAAGACTTATTAAATGTTGAGGAAAATCAGCCAATGGCTAGCATGTGCTATTTTTAGAAACATTTTATTAGGTTAAATTGGAAAGGTCCCACCCAAATTTGCTTTGTATTTTGTTTATTGGTAATAAAGGTCATTAAATCATGAATGTCATTTAGAATAAAATTATGGCAACATAATGTAAACTCAATTTGAAAAGCGCAAAAAAAAGCAAAAATTTCCAATTTGCAAATTTCGGAAAATATCCCATTCTTAGTCCAGATTTAGCAATGGAAAATGATATTGTGTAACAAAATGGTTTTTGTAGAAAGAAAGCTTAACATACATTTAACTAACATGTATAGATAAAGTTCCTTCATTTACAACCAGTTTTATTTTTATAACTTGGAAAAACAGAAGATTTTGTACTGAAGAATGCCCTCTCCAGGACCAAGTTTTAAGAGGTATGGTTGCCATGGCAACGGATCGTAATTTTTGAAATTTTATTTTCTTAAGTTGTTAAACTTGGTCAGGTAAGTGATCTGACAACATAATACCAATATCTGAAGACATGCATTTCCAGCCTACTGTATAGCTATTGAAGTCCTTACAGAGAATGGGTATTAACATGTGTACCATATTAGAGACGTCATATTAGAATTAAGAAATAATTCATGGCAGGCATAGAGTTGTGCAAATTTACACATGGGCTGGGCCTTTATATTCGAATTTTACCCTGAGCGTTAGGGCTGGGCCTTTATATTCGAATTTTACCCTGAGCGTTAGCGAGCTCAGGGTAAAATTCGAATATAAAGGCCCAGCCCATGTGTAAATTTGCACAACTCTATGCCTGCCATGAATTATTTCGATTCTAATAGGACAAATACGGTCATTTTTTACTTTTCGTGAACTGTATACACACGGCATTTGGTGGCTGTTCCATTTACCTCCTTCGGAAATTTTGAATTGATTTTGAATTATTTGTTTTTGAACGAGATATTTTAAAACAAAGATATGGATGTTAACATGAAAAACATATTTATTGTGTATTTTCCAACATAGATTCGATTGAACAATTCCTGCGTAAAAATATTTAAAAAAAAAAGTCGGAGTTCATTCGTTCATCATTTCAAGTGCTAACAAGATGGCGGAGCGGAGTCGTCAAGCATAATATCGAACACTTGAACAGTTGTTAATAATCGACAATTATTGTTAGATATGAAATAAAGAAATAAATGCCAATGAAAAAAAAGCTTGTATTGTTGACATAAAAAAAAATTCCGGAAAAAATACTTAAGACAACCATCTATCGACTTTGACTTGTAATATATCGTCATCCTGTGACGTTGTTTACAGGGGACGCTGATTGACACAAGCTGGTTACTGATTTATTTTACGATTTTGTGAGCATTTTACTAGTTTGAGTAGCAAAATTCAAAATGCCATCAAATTGGAAAATATCAGTAACTTAATCACATCACCGTCTAGTTATCAATGTATACATACGTAGGAAAAATAAGGTTAGTCAGTAAGTTAGTGCATTTTGTTATTCATGGCCGACACATATCAATGGAATGTATGATCCCCAAATGTAAATTTTCAAAACAAATGATAAAAAAATACTTAGTTACAGAATATTTATTTATAACTGAGGGGGAATTTGTATTTTAAGGACTTTACAAATACGTTATATGCCGGTGTTTTGTTTGTTTACACTCGGTCGTCACGGTAAATTCACAGCGGGAGTCGCATAGGAACAGCCAGATTTGTTGTGTACTGCACTTGCACTTGCGCTAAATATAGAGTTGTTGAGTATTAATATGTGTACCGTATTACGTGTTAGAGACGTCATATTAGAATGCGAATTAGTATACATAGCAGACGATTTGATTTCTCAACTGCAGATTTAAGAAAATAACTACCAAGCACAAAGCAAAATATTAAAAAGGCTCTAATGGTTTGCTTCCGATTAAAACGACATGTGCTAAATTGCTTTATTTTTAGTGATTAGGCCAAAAAAAAATATGTGTGTTTACGGTCACCCGACCTACCCTAATTTTTGCTAGCGACCCTATGCATTTTTACACAGAATTCGGATAACCATTTTTGTTGTTTAACCAGCAGCAATGTTTTATTTATTCAACTGCTAGCTTGTTGTCGAAATTGAGAGCAAAGAAGGTAGAAAAACTGCATAATTCGTCATTTTACCGGAATTTTCGAAAATTAAATACCGGAATCGGAAACGACTATTTCCGGTTTTGTCGATAATAAAAAAAAAAAAATTAATCCCGCCCGACCTACCCTAGATTTTTTTGACATGTGACAGTAAACACACATATATTTTTTTTTGGCCTTATGACAGTTTACGTGATGTTCGCGTAAAAAAAATATATAAAAAAATAAATAAAAAAGACAGAATAGTTAATATTGATAAAGAAAAATATGAAATTAACAGCTTGCATGTATATTCGTGCTATGATTTCATATGTAAGGAAATATTCGTTGTGCGGCTTTCGAAAAATCAATACAAATCTACTGTATACTCACAATTCTTATAATATGTATGAAAAAAAAATTAATATAAATATAGCCTCCATTTTTATCACTTTAACCGAAATTAATAACGAAACACATTATGTTGCTAAAAAACCCCCCCCCCCAAAAAAAACCAAATATAAGCAAGCCAAAAGTGCTCCGATAGGATTCGCACTCTCAGTGTAAATCTGCAGGGGTCGCGAAGCAAGGACTATACGATCACGGCTATGGTACAATGATCAAATTTGTAAGTTTTGTTTTCTTTTTTGTGGTATATAAGGTGTACCTGATGTAAATTGGTGCAACTCTATAATAAAGCAGATGATGCCTATATTTCATAAAATCATATTTTCCATAAAAGGGAAAGTCTTTATATGTTACCAAAGGGAAAATTTATATGCAAGTTACCAAGGAAGTTTTGTGTTGCAAGTTTTTGATTTCTAACAATTGTAATGTTGTTTGTTTTCGTGTTTTTCTCCTTTACACCAGCATTGAAACATTTATTCATTATTATTATTATATTTATTATTATTATTTTCATTATCACTATTATTATTATTATTATTACTATTATTTATATACTTAGAGTAAAACACATATACATTTTTATTATGCATGATGCATGACTTTGTAAGACATGTATCACCTACTCGGGTGCTATTTGAAGAGTTATACATGATCAAACTTATACCACATGCTATGTCAAGCCTCGACCAATATCACCCCTAATATAAGATAATACTAATAATAATAATAAAAATAATAATAATTAAACAACATTTTTAAGAAAAATCGGGTAGAATGTGCTAAAGTGGGTCACAGGTCACTGTAATCGGGCGACTGTATCGAGAAACAGATACGGTGTTGAAAAAACTGTTGATACTCATAAAATATTGATAAATGCAATAAAATTTTATGTTTGTCTTCAAGAAATATGATAGACAAAACCATGTGTGAAGTTTTATGACGAAATATCTCCGATTTCTATGTAAATTTACGAGTTGAAGTGGGGAAACACCCACAGGTAATTTTAGCGATGTATTTTTTTTTATTATCTTGGACAAGAATAATGAGCGTCCTGATTGGATGACCGATTTAAAAACACACTGACTCCGCATGGTAAAAAGATGCATGTAAAACAAATATATGTTATATTTATTCATTTGTTTGATTCTGGAATATTGTTGATCATTGATTTAAACAAGAAAAAAGTGAAAAAGGGGGTGGGGGTGAATTTTACAGTTAAATAAATGTTATGTTTCGACAGTTTAAAGAGAAAAATAAAAATTTGTTGCGACTAAAGCTTAAATCAGCGTTAAAAATTGAACAAATATCAGTGGTTTTGTAAATGAGATTTATTTGAAATAGAATATCTGAATTTATTATTTATTAATTTATTATTAATGATACAATTTTATATCCCTTGGGAGGGGGAGGGGGGGGCTATGATGAAAATTTGAAATAAAAACACAGGACCGGACTTTGAGCAAAAATAATAATCCAGGATTAGTTTTTATTAACAAAATCCAGGACCCCTGTGTCCATGAATTTTTTTCTTTTTAAAGTTAATAGTATGAAATATTGACATCCACACTTGCCTTTCGGACAGCACATTTCTGTGTTCACACTTGTAATAATAATAATAATAATAACTAGATGACATGGAGATGGAAACTATCTCCTAAGGACCCTGCCGTTGCAAAATAAAGTAAATATCTAAAGAATATGTTGGGGTACCAAAATTATCGTCCCATGAAAAACCCTAAGTTTGAGACCTTGACCTTTGAAGGACAAAAATGAATTAAGTAAGACCTTCTCACAGTGGTTAACAATCACAAAATATCATCCCTCTACAATAATTAGAGTGGACACGATTTTCTGTAGTTCACAAGAAGAGTTTGAAGATACCAAAGGGGCAATCAGAAACCGTATATCGAAGAACAGACAACACAACGGCCAAAAGAAAAAGCACAAAAGGACAAACAACGATCGGGAAAACATACATATAAAACTAAAGATCGAGTAACACATACCCCACTAAAAACCGGGGGTGAACTCAGGTGCTCCGGAAGGGTAAGCAGTTCCTGCTCCACTAGTGGCACCCGTCGAGTTAATCTAGTTACAAATCCGGTAATAAGTCGTGAATGAGGAAAGGACCGGGAAGTGTTTACGACAAGTGGAACATATCCGTGGTCATTTGTGACACAGATATTCCAAAACGGTCAACCATGGTGGCGGCCGTAAAATTTTCGAAGTGATGGCTTCAACTTTACCAAAAGGAACCCTTGGTTCAGTAGCTTCCTTGTTAGCAGCAACCCTCTATCAAGGAAATCCTGATAGGAACCACAAGCTCTGGAATATCGTATCATCTGAGAGATATATACTTCATACATGTATAGGGGTCCCATGAAATGAAAAGTTTGAGACCTTGTCTTTAGGAGGACAAACAAGAATATGATATGCGATACACCTTCTAATAGTAGTTAACAATCATGCAAAGTTTCATCCATCTACTATAGAATAGAGAAATGACTGGTTATAAAGTTATGAAGCGGACACGAATGTGTTTCGAACGGACGGACAGAGCAATCATGAAGAATGTGGCGGGTCCCTGATAATCTGTTACATGTTTTTTTTAACATTAATGCACCCTTTGGAAGTGATCACTTCGTTTTGATATCCCAACATAACTTGGGGGAAAAACTACTATATAGCCATTTTCCCCCCTATTTCCCACCTATCCAGGTAAGGGGGAAATATGGCTATATAGCCATTTTTCCGGGGGGGGGGATGGCTATGGGGTAAAATGGCTCTATAACACCGGCTGTCTAACTCTACGGTCATATTTCTACCTGACGTCTCTGACGTTTGGAGATGGCCAAATACGGTAAAAACCCTAAATGTTCCTTTTTTATTACAAAATCCGCAGTAGAACCAAAGAATGAATAGTCATGAACCATGTATATAACTAAAGGTAAAATATTCAATTTCCTGAATGGAACCTGTGGGAATTGTTATGGGAATCTGCATTGATCTCTTGAAAAAAAGCAAAACAAAACTAAATATCATGCAAAAATAGACATCTTAACATATAATTGAGAGGGTGACAGAGTATATTGTAATCCCGAGAAATCATTGTAAATTGGGGTGAAGCCAAGGTTGACAATGTATTTCAAGGGGTTACAATATCTCTTAACAAATCAAATAAGAAAACTAAATATTTTCAAACCCATACCGTAAAAACATCGTTACATGATAATATGTGGATAGAATAATCTAACAATACAGTACATATAGTTATTAGTATATATTGTTATCAATCCAAATCAGAAAACAAATAATTTTTCAACCCATTGCAAGAAAGACAATAAATGTATTTATAAATATATATATATATAGATCATCTTTGGAAACAGTCAAGATGTAAATAACCTAAAAATAATAATAATAATAAAACACTTCTATTTAAAAAAGATAACAGAAAAATGAGTTCTGGGCTCACAAAAACTCCCTGTTTAGTGTTTAATTAGAGGTGAGTGAAGGCTAGCATGATGTATCACTATAGTCAAACATGCACTAGTGACCACCTCTGTTAAACAAAAACTTGTACTATGCGATATTAATTTTTATTTCTCTTCAAAGCGCATTTCATATTAATATACACACCTGCATTTAGTGAGCAGCTGTCTTATGTGGCCTTATTTCAATGTTCCCTTGGAAGGTCACATAAGACAGATTTAACTTAATAAAGTTTGTACATTCTTAATGGCTTAATGTAACCCACATGATTCTCACAAATATATCACAAGGTACAAAACGTGTCAAAATCATGTTCATATCTACATTTTATTTGTTTTTTGGTTTCATTATAGGATTAAACACTTCTTTTCAGGAGTTCATAATGCATGTAGATATACTCACAAACTTTATATAAACGTTAGATGCACTGACAAACTGAATAAACGTCAGAGCTTGCGAGTGCATCAGCACCGTTTACACATGCATGAACTCCTGAAAATAACCGCTTAATCCTTATAATTCTTCAATGTGAATCTTTTCCCTATTTTAATTATTAAACTGATTTCAATTGGACACTATAGTAGTTTCCCGTCTGCAACCGCCATATTGACTGGTTACACAAAAAAGTAGTTCCGGCACGCAAAAGTTCATCGAGTTATGAATGGATCAAAAACAAATAGGTGACAGTGCTCTTGTCCAATCAAAAGGCACGAAAACGATATACATTAATTCTATAAGAATAATAATATTATATACAAATTGTTTAGCTTATATCACATAACAAACTTCGTCTGTTGTGTATCGTCTGCTGTTTGTTGTCTGGTGTATACAGTCATGTTTATGTATATAAATCTTTCTCTGTAACACCTTTAGCAACCAGCTCGTTAATAACTCTGTCAAAATAGGTTGTATCTGGATATCCGAATCTGTTCAAAGATAAGATAGGTAAGTAATGTATTTATAATATAAGTAAACGATTTCTGTCTAATTTTCTTTCTCATATCCCGATAATTCAATGCAAATTTAGCAATATCTTTCAAGCAACTTAGGTACATTTTAATGGCTGAAATCCTGAAGACTTCTATGTTTGAATTGTACCAACTGTTGTAAAGATACAAAAACAATAGGCACCATCGTGATCGTACAGTAGTCAGATTTACAACTATCTGTGAAATCAGCACCTATCACCACTAAAGTTGTGAGTTTGAATCCCACTCAGGCTGGTTGTATTCGATACAACTTTATATGATAAAGTTGTCAGTGACTTACGGCAGGTCGATGGTTTTCATCCATCAATTAAAATGACCGCCACAAAGAATTTTAATTTGTGCGATTTTTAGACCAGGGATATGCAAGAATAATACTATCTACAATATTGAATTTAAGAATTATAAGTATTAAACGCTTCTTTTCAAGAGTTCATGCATGTGTGCCGATGCACTCACAAACTTTATATAAACGCCCTTCGGACTTTTATGTAAGTTTGTGAGTGACTTGGTCCATGCTACACATAAAAAAACTCCTGGAAAAATGTGTTTAATCCTTATAATTCTGTAACTAAGTATTTTTTTTTCATTTGTTTTGAAAATTTACCTTTGGGGATCCCCAATACGCACACATACATTCCATTGATGTGTGTCGGCCAAGAATAACAAAATGCACTAACCTTGCTTCAGTTGTTTTCCTACATTGATAACTAGACGGTGATGTAATTAAGTTACTGATATTTTCCAATTTGATGGCATTTTGCAATTTAGCTACTCAAACAAGTAAAATGCTCACAAAATCGTAAAATAAATCAGTAACCAGCTTGTGTCAATCAGCGTCCCCTGTAAACAACCTCACAGGATGAGGATACATTACAAAATCAAAGTCGATAGATGGTTGTCTTAAGTATTTTTTCCGGAATTTTTTTGTACAAGCGGTGGGGAGATTACAATATAACATAACATTGTTGTTATAGTATTGATCATTTCAGCTGTATAATAAATAGGTTATTATACAATGCTACGTACAATATGGAAAGACATTGTACTCGTCCGTACTGTACTGAAAACCCGTATTGGACTCGATGCCTGCGGCGTCTCGTCCAATACGGGTTTTCAATACAATACAGACTCGTACAATATCTTTCCATATTGTACATAGCACTGTATAATAACCTATTAATATTATTTATGATGATATCATTTTGATTTGATTTATTGTCCTTAATGCCACTTTCAGCAATATTTCAGCTATATCAAGGCGACCTGTTTTAGTGGTGGAAGAAGCCGGAGTATTTGGAGAGAACCACCGACCATGGGCAAGCAATTGGTAAACTTGATCATTTGCGGCTGCGAGTCGAGTGCACCCTTTTTTGTAATTTCAAAGCCGGGCGTGAATCCACACTGTATTGGTGATAGGCTTGTATGAGTTGTTAGGTAATCAAACTACCAAACTCACTGAGCCATCCGGGCCATTATCATTTTGATGTATGATTCACTTTGAAATGCATCATTCTATCAAATCTTGGGTTTTCTAGGAAATTGGCCTATACTAAAGACAACGTAATAAGTTACATGTGGGCATTTCAATTATGTATGTATTATGTTCTGTTTGTCGTAATCACAATCCTGTCCTTTCCTCGTTCATGACGTATCATCAGGTTTGTAACAAGAGTATCACGATGGGTGCCACATGTGGAGTAGGAACTGCCCACTCTTCCCGAGTACCTGAAATTTTTAGTGGGGTTCCTGTTGCTGGATCTTTAGTTTTCTGTGTAATGGCCATTGCGTTGTCTGTCTTTCTTTGATTTACAACTTCTGATTACCCCTTTGATATCTTTTTATTCTTACTACACATTATCATTTAATATTATATTTTCGTTCCATTTCTCACAAAATCTTGAGCGGATCAATGCCCAGACACATATAACACACTGGTGATGAATTACCCTGGGTTATGGGTATGTGGTATCGATTCATCAAAATTGCAATTGATTGAAAAATAAAACTGTCTACACTTACAAAATACTGAAAAAAATATTTGGAAGAAGAGTTTGAAGATACCAAAGGGGTATTCAGAATCCGTAAATCAAAAAATGACATACAACGCAATGATCAAAAGAAAAAGGATCTACAAAATATACATATAAAACTAAAGATTGAGTAACACGAAGCCCACTTAGGGCTAGAAATTAACTTTTTTCAACACAAGCAAAACTTTCCTATTTGCAAAAAATACTGATCCGTCTAGCAGCCAAAAATATTGTCAAAAAGAGCGACATTTATATGAAATTGTATCATTCAAAAAACAAAACAGATATTACTCACAACAGACGATTACATATTTCCTTTTAATCACAGTTAAAATATAAATTTATCTGAAATCATCTTTGCTTTGTTCTTTATCGCCAGCCTTTACAACTTTTTTGTCATTATTTCGATTCTGTCCTTTGAATGACGTCACCTTTTTAAAGGAATCGACTGTATCAAAATGATCAGCTATAGCTGAAGCCATACTCCAATCATGGGTGACAATATAGATTTCAGTTAAACTAAACTTGTCTGACTTCATTGCTTTAGAGATTTCATTGGCCAAGATAGAGGTGTAGGTGACATATGGAGTTTTGTTGCCGTCTGCACCTTAAAAAAAAATAAGATCTTTTTTACATTTCGATGAAGTTAATTTGGCAATGATGTCATCATGATCATACAACATTGGAATTATGAAAAGGTTAGAATCAGAAATCAGATAATAAACATGATTAATCATTCAATACATAATTTATAGCTTGGGGAAAAAACCTTCCTAGCTAGTAGTCAGTTTATTATGAGCATTCATTGACACTGCTGTTGTAGTGTCCATGTTTATGTTGTCATTCATTTTTGTGATAGTATGTTGTCTTTTTGAGTGGAAGTGAATCTGTGCAGGTTTTTTTACAATCATTTATTTATATATGTATATTTATGATGCTGGAGATCCAGTAATCAAGAGGGGAGAGTTGGAATCTCATTAAATGGTTTATCCCCGCCACATTTTTGTGCCTGTCCAAAGCCAAGATCTGGATTTTTGATGTCATATGCCATGTTCTTTTTTTTATGTTGAATGATTTGAATGAGTGAGTAAGTGATTGTTGTTTAGTGCCAACTCAACAAGTTTTCAGATATGGCAATGAGATGATGATGTGGTCTGCTTTGTACTAAACCAACACGCTTAGTTGAATTTTTATAGTGCTAGATCACTGAAACAAGCTGTCTGTGGATAGACATGTCGCCCCACTCGGACACATTATCCTGATTCCAACCAACCAGTCTTTGCTCTGTTTCCTTAATGCTGCATGCTTAGTGGAGAAGTAGCAAATAACAAATATTTTACTGTCTTTGGTTTGACCTGACCGGTTCACACTTTCAACAGCATACTGACCTAGAAGAAAACAAATTATTTCTACTTACCGATACCAAGTACTGGAATAGCTACTGAATTGACAGTTCCACTGTCACTGCAGTACTGAACAATATTACGAATGGTTAAACTCAACTCTTTCATAAACGTTTTATTATCTTTGATTGCATGGTTATCCCAGCGTGGAGCTACTGTGTGAAGAACTCCTTTGAATGGCAGAGATGTTGGCGATGCTAGGATCTTTTTAACTTCACACCTATTCACTCTTTTCATACCTAAAACAGCCCGTCTATACCACACATTGCTAACTTTATAAATGGCCTTGGCAATCCCTTCTTTACTAAGACAATAATCATCCTGTGGACAAACAATAATATCTACAGTCATCTTTGTTATATCTTCTTGAACTATGTTGATTCTTAAGTCTTTACCCGCTATGTACTGTTTTTGAAATTTACCAACTGTTGTCTGGGCTTTATTACTGTCAGAATTACCAGAGGAAGGGCTGTCATGGTGATATTTTATATCAGGATCATCTGGAAATGACCCTGACAAACGACCTTTTCCATCTCTTGACCATGTATTAGTAGTACTGGTAGAAGGATTGGGACCAGTATTTCCAGACGCTGAAGCTGACTGTGTCATATTCAGATGAAGACTAAATTCCGCCTGTATCATCTGAATCATCCCTGGTTCTTTATCCATGAAATGTATTTCTTTTAAACATGTTGTCTTTCCACATGTGTTACTGTATTCAATCACTGCTTTACAGTACTGAGAACAACACACTTTTTGGGGTATTCCAAACATTCCTGTAATGTAAAATATAGTGGGGTTATGGTGTTTAATGCCACTTTCAACAATATTTCAGTTATATCGTAGCGGTCAGTTTTATTGGTGGAGGAAACCGGAGTAACACAAACTTTATCACATAATGTTGTATCGAGTATACCTCAGCTGAGCAGGATTCGAACTCACAACATTAGTGGTGATAGCACTGATTGAATAGGTAGTTGAAAATTCAACTACCATATGAACACGACCATGACAGCCCTTTTGTAAAATATAACATGGAAACAAGATCAAATGACAATGATTTGTATTTTATGAGTTTAAAAAGTATATGGTGACAGGAAGTGAGTAATTGTTGCTTAATGCCAAGTGAACAATTTTTTCAGCCATATCATGACGAGAACAAGTTGTACTAGATCAACACACTTAGAAGGATTTTTATAGTACAAACTCACTGAAATAACAGTCCGCTGGAAAACATGTTCCTTCCTTCCGACATATTATCCTGAATCCAAGCCAACCAATTATTGCTCATACTCCCTGAGTGAGTGAGTGATTGTTGTTTAACACCAACTCAGCAATTTTTCAGCTACCGGTACATCATGGCGAGAACAAGTTAATTTTCAATGAGATGATGATGAGGTCTGCTTTGTACTAGACCAACACGCTTAGTTGGATTTTTATAGTGTTAGCTCACTGAAACAAAAGTCCACAGATAGACATGTCACCCCACTCGGACACATTATCCTGATTCCGAGCCAACCAGTCTTTGCTCTTTCTCTTTAATGTGCGTGCTTAGTGGAGAAGCAACAAATACCAATTTAATAGTTTATAATTTAAGGTCCTCACATCATCAGAAATATTGAAAAGAAAATACAAATTTTAATTATATTTACTTTTTGAATATCATTTCTGGTTGTGTATTCAATAAACCCCTTCTATGGCCCCTTTCAATAACAGAATGAAATAGAAGGATATTTAACTTATTCAGACTCCTTGTGTATAATGATCATGCATGCTGGTCAAATACTTTTTGGGCAATTATATCAGCAAAATGCACAAGTGACTAGTTCAGTAGTCCCTGCTTATTAGGCCACTCCAATCAAAGACCAGCCCCTAATCAGGCCAGATTTAATTTCCATTGAGTACTACTTAATTGTCCCCCTGAAGAGAGGCCTACACTATTATAAGGACACTTTTCATTAAAGAAGGGAAGGCCTTATAAGAAAGGGAGTACTATAATATTTTACCTGAACTGATCACTGGTAGAGCCACTGAAGAAACGTTTTTGATTTCAGCTTCCTTAAAGCAATTAACAATGGTTTTCTGCAAATCATCAGCACATGCTCTTTTGTCAATAGGATATTCATGCCATTTTGGACCAACAGCATGGATAACACATTTGTACTGCTGAAGATTACCAGCTGAAGTTGTACAACATTCAGTAACCCTTAATGGCCCATTGTTTTGTATATAACCATCGCTCTCTTTTTGGAAGTCATAACCAGCCGCTCTGGAAATTACATCCGCAACACCACCACCATGCATCAAGTTTTCATTTGCAGCATTCACTATACAATCCACATTTAAATGTAAAATGCTTCCTTCGTAAACCTTTACCACAAGTCCTTCAGGAGTCAGGTAAGATAAATCTTTGACAGCCAGGGAATTATATATTCTGGATGAATCACTATTTTCAGAAGATGACCTTGAATAATTTATGCTCTGGTGAAATGATCTATTCTCTGGTGTCTTGTCTTTTCGATTTTCATAATTTGGATCTGTGTTTATAACTCTATTTCGTCGGGAATTATTGGTTTTTTTTTTAAGACCTAAAGTTAACTCTGATTTGATTTTGGCTACCGATAGCTTTTCGTAGTTACTTCCCTTTAATGTTAGTGTTTTTCTGTCCTTGGAAAGATAACAGAATATGTCGAGTGGTATTTCTTGTTCAATTTTGCGTAACTGATCATCATCAATCGTTGTGCCATGAGGAACAACGTCGAAAGACATCATGGAATTAAAGTGTGTAAGTTTTGATTGAATGGTATCTTTAAAGTCCTGTTCTGTTTCATTTGTACCTAGATATATAATTAGCATATCATTTTCATATTTGTATTCTCGTTTGAAAACCTGATTTTCTGGGCAGTAAAATTTCAACATTTTGTATTCCATGTCAGTCAACTTTATCTTATACTTGCATTCGATATCATCAGGCTGTTGATTGGGATGAGGGGCTTGTCTGGTTTTTCTCGGCAACGTTTCCTGTTTTTGCTCAAAGTTTAGTAGACCCATTTTTTCTCCAAAACTAGTTATAAAATATTGGTTAAGTGAAGTCAGTTGTTTTAGCGTTCCTTCAACTTCCATGGTGTCTTCATCATATTTTATATTTTGCTTGCTATATTCTGCTCTTACTTCATTTTTCCGTTTTAGAACTGGATTTATTTTCCCTCTAACAACATCAAAGACATCCTGTAAAACAGTATAACAAGTAACATTATAAACACACATGACTAGTAGTTTCAATTAATAGTCGACAGCTGATGATTTTTTGACAGAGTTGTTTTTTTGGTTGTTCATCATGTAAAATTCTGTAACAAACTGATCGTAAATTGTGAAGTTCAATAATAGTGTTTACATCGGGTTCAGAGGTTAGGGGAACCTAGTGTATTATAACAGCTGACTTTAATCAGACTGAATTAACAGAATCAATAATTTTCAATTCATACCTTACTATCTTGGCTATCTTGTCTATATGTTTGATTCATTTTCTTTTCACCTTCATTTCTTTGCTGTGGATCAGTTGAACTTCCTAAAAAATATCAAATATATACTTTACATATAATCCTGTTACCTGAAGGAAACTATTCCATTTGAACTTTTCTTTCCAATAGCAATTTTTGTAGCAACACATCAACTTAATGATAATTTCATTGAATAAAATATACAACTTAAATGTGAGTTGTCAATGAAGGACATACGGTGCCTGCCAATTTTTAATATTAACATAAAAATATTTGTTTGGTTGTTTTATAACAAGTGTTGTGATGTGATGCAGGATGTGGGTACTTCCTATATTTTGACTCTGCTACACCAGTGATGTCACTTAAAGCAGGTGATTTTCGTTGGTATTTGTCCTTTCCTTGCCAGCTATTTTTCAATAAGCAAAAAAAAAATGTGACAGAAATATTCATATTCCAATATATATATCAATTATTACATCGCATAAATCAACACTATCGATTATATCAGCTCCCGTTTAGAAATGCCCCTTATTATATATTTAGTCACTATTTATAAAATTGTGTGTGCGCATCCTAACATTTAGTGAAACATTCGGTATGGACTGCAATGGACATATACAACTTTATTAGGAAAAGGCAAGCTGAAGTGCCTTAGGAAGCATTTCTCCAAGAGACACTTATGTAAAGATCCAAAAGGATAAGATGAGAGTGTATATGAACTTCAGATACTATCTTTCATTCAAGCTTCTGATCAATACTGCCATGGTGATCTTTATTGTAAAAAGGGGAACCGGGTCCTATAAATGTCAGATCAAACCGAAACACACACCAACCAGAACATACATGAAAGACTTAACAATTGAAATGTAATATATCAGTCTGTATAAACAATAAACCCTGTAATTTTAATTTTGGTCAAACAAATAAATCCAAATGCAAATTAAAACAAGATGAAAATGTTGTTTCAAATCAAACATTATTGTAAGTCTTTTTCTGGTACATAATGTCTCTTACTAAAGATACATTGCTAAAACTAAAAATTGTGAAAACTCTAATTGATGCCAAAAATATAGAGACTCACTATACACTGACAAGGCTGATGATTGTGACAGTGAATCTAGAATTTATTAATAAAACTTGTTGCTTATTGAAACTTTTTCTGGAATTTAGTCAACAAAATAGTTATTTTAATAAAATTATACCTACTTTATTTAAGTAATGTTCCTTCAAATCTTTTTTTTTACTAACATTTGCTTACTTGATGGATATTAATCAACAATATTTCAAGTTTATGCAGTAGAAAAATGACAAGAAATTAAGTAATTTTAGCCCCAGGAAATGTCCAGAATGCAGGAATTTACACCATTTTGTCATCAGCATCAGGGGGCTTGAACGGCCCACCAACCCTGGCCGGATTTTTCTGCTGCCTATTTTGAAAATCTTGGTTGGGTCCTTGTAAACACTTCACTGATTTGACGAGTGACGTTTTTTGAGAAGAAATAAAAGGTTGGTACATGTAGTTATTTTCATTCATGAATTGTGGAAATCTATGAAAACATATAAATATAAACTTATAATAATTATTTATTGTTTTAAATCGTAAAACATAAATTGTGTGTACTGAATCAAACAAATAAACAACTGCCTGCGCAGAAGGATTCCAAATTAGAATCATAAGAATAATGGATGGGTTCAAGTTGATCTTTTATGTGGATGATTTTAGTCACTTATTTTCAAACTATAATGACAAATGAAACAATTCTCTTTTGTCAGAGTATTTTTTATCAAGTAATCATACCTGATTCAACGAAAAAACTAGAAAAGAAGTATGCCTCTGCACTTGATAATTATGAACAAAGTTGTTTTGTTAGGAGTGATTTTTAAAAAATGAAGTGTGTCTGTAACCATAAGAAATTATAAACAAGTCAAAAATTGTAGTAGGAGCCATACAAACCATGTTTCCATTATTCGCGGGGGCATAAAAAAAATGACTAAGTCCAACTACCTGTCATTACCAAATATTTGACAAAAATCAAAATCCTGTGGACATGCACACCTCCATTATGTGTATAAACATCCTACAAAATATTAAAGCTGTAGCTCCAAAACTGTAGGAGGAGATAGCCGGACAAACCATGTATCTATATCCGGACAGACGAACAAAATGACTAAGTCCAACTACCTGTCATTATCAAATATTTTATGAAAATCAAAATCCTGTGGACATGCACACCTTCATTATGTGTATAAACATCCTACAAAATATTAAAGCTGTAGTTCTAAAACTGTAGGAGGAGATATCCGGAAAAACCATGTATCTATATCCGAATGGACGAACAAAATAAAGTCCAACTACCTGTCATTTTGAGAATATTTGATGAAAATCAAAATCCTGTGGACATGCACACCTCCATTATGTGTATAAACATCCTGCAAAATATTAAAGCTGTAGCTCTAAAACTGTAGGAGGAGATAGCCGGACAAACCATGTTCCCTTTATGCAGCTAGTACAAAAAAACTAAGTCCAACTACCTGTCATTTTGAGAATATTTGAAGAAAATCAAAATCCTGTGGACATGCACACCTCCATTATCAGGGTTCTCAAAAGTTTTTAAGTAGATGGAGAATTTTTGGAAGTAGGTGGAGACTGGACATGCCTTAGGCATGTCCCCAAGCACCGTAGGCGTGAGCGGGGGATGAGTCCGAGAGTGGGGGTGTGAAAATTTTGAAATTCTTAAAGAAGACTCTAATTTTTGGGGATGTTGATAAAGTATATAAAGATGATGCATACAATGCCATTTTACTAAACATAAAATACTATATATATACAAACAGATGTCTGAAGAAAAAATTATCCTTTCATTCGCTTAAAGCCTGTTTGATAAATTTATATAAAACCGAAAAAATGATTGCTGTCCGAAATCAAAGAATTGCAGAATTTCAATTACATTGGAGTACTTTTGAAAAACTGTTTGAGGATTGTTGACATAGTTTTTATTCTTATGTAAATTCCCTTTCCATAGAGACACCACTAAATACTAACTGATATAGTCTATCTAAATATACTTTTCTTGTTTATATTTACTATACTATAGTATACTTTATAGTATACTCATTACGGGATAATTAAAACAATATGAATGTTTGATCCATCCAAATAATACTTTTGTATATCTGGTACAGTGTTATAGTCCAATTGATTGTTTGCACCAGGCCAGACCATAAAAGTTTTATATATAAATGCCAATATAAAGTACAATCTCATCTTCTCAATGTCTTCTTTTTTTTTTCTTCTTCTTTTTAAAAATACACTAAAATTCTTATCTACTTTTTTTCCTAATTATACAAAAAAATATTTATCACATATATCAATAGTAAACAATTTTAAACTCTGCAAAATATCTCTTTTCTCATCTTTTATATTCTAAAAAAAAAAAAAAACCTCCACTGCAATATACATATGATTATATATTGGAAAAGATTGTAAGAAGATTTAATTGTACTTTACTATATAGATTGTATGATGTTTTATATGTTATTATATCATTGTACTCCATTCTGTATTGATGTATTTTGCAGTTGAGAAAAAAAAAAATAAATAAAAAAAAAAAAAAAAAAGAAAAAAAGAAAAAAAAAGAAAAAGAAAGCTGTAGCTCCAAAACTGTAGGAGATAGCTGAACAAACCATGTATCTATATTCGGATTGACAAACGGACAGATGGTCAAGGGTAAATTAATATATTAATATGCCCCCCCCCCCCCCCGACTCTTCATCGCGGGGACATAAAAAGATGATATATTTACCTTCCACGTAAAAAATTCCAGATGGGACATCATTTCCATTAACATAGTAAGTACAATCATCAAGTTTGTAGACAAAAAGATCACCTCCTTCATTAAGTTCCACATTAGGATGATTATGTTTTACACCATTATCTAGCTCTTTACAAACTTCTACAGAAAGGAGTACAACTTTCTGCTTCCACAATCTAACCCACTTCCTGGTGCTTGTATCTTGCTTTCCCTTTTCAGAATCGTGTCGTATGGTCACATTCATAAAATCTCTATCCTTAAATATTAAACAGATTTGTCTTATTCAATATTGAAACATAAATGTACTAATTAATTAATTTATAAAAAAAAATCTTAATTCTGTGGCAAGGATCTTTGTGTAAAAAAATTAGAAGGATCTGTCAATTAGAACTAAAGACATCTCATGGAAACCATTGTGTCTACAGATGGATGATGACATCGTCACCAGGGGCGGTAGTGGTTGTGCAAACAGTGCCTATCACCACTAAAGTTGTGAGTTCAAACCATATTTATGGCGAGGTATACACGATACAACATTCTGTGATAAAGTTTGTCAGTGACTTGTTACAGGTTGGCGGTTTTCTGTGTGTACTCCGTTTTCCTCCACAAATAAAACTGATCACCCCGATATAACTGAAATATTGTTGAAAGTGGTGCTAAACACCATAAACCATCACAACCAACCACCAACCATAATAGCACCATACCATTATACAATCACAAAATATTTGCAGTCATATAAAAAATCACACAGTTTATATGGTTTCTTAAATACTATCATTGTAATAAAGTTAAAGTAAAATGGTTAACATACAGTATTAACTACAGCGTTAATAATATCAACATTGTGTTGGCAATCACAGACCAAATGACAACCAATTCACTTCACAATGTCCACTCTTAAGCTGTGATACAGTAATCCTCTTGTTATATAGCCGCACTAACCAAATGGTCCCTCTCATTAAAGGTCACCGCTCTTATCTGGTTAGATTTAAGATGCACAAATAATAGGGTTAGGGTTAAGGTGTAGGAAACCGGAGTACTCAGAGAAAACCACCGACCTGCACAAGTCACCGACAAACTGCACTAATAGTAAAATACTTTGTAAATTGTGCCCTCAAGTGAAGCCACCCCTCTTATCTGGTTAGATTTAAGATGCACTGATAGTAAAATACTGAGTAAATTGTGCCCTCAAGGGAAGCCACCCATCTTATCTGGTTAGATATAAGATGCACTGATAGTAAAATACTGAGTAAATTGTGCCCTCAAGTGAAGCCACCCATCTTATATGGTCAGATTTAAGATGCACTGATAGTAAAATACTTAGTAAATTGTGCCCTCAAGTGAAGCCACCCATCTTATCTGGTTAGATATAAGATGCACTGATAGTAAAATACTGAGTAAATTGTGCCCTCAAGGGAAGCCACCCATCTTATCTGGTTAGATATAAGATGCACTGATAGTAAAATACTGAGTAAATTGTGCCCTCAAGGGAAGCCACCCATCTTATATGGTTAGATATAAGATGCACTGATAGTAAAATACTGAGTAAATTGTGCCCTCAAGGGAAGCCACCCATCTTATCTGGTTAGATATAAGATGCACTGATAGTAAAATACTGAGTAAATTGTGCCCTCAAGGGAAGCCACCCATCTTATATGGTTAGATATAAGATGCACTGATAGTAAAATACTGAGTAAATTGTGCCCTCAAGTGAAGCCACCCATCTTATATGGTCAGATTTAAGATGCACTGATAGTAAAATACTGAGTAAATTGTGCCCTGAAGGGAAGCCACCCATCTTATCTGGTTAGATATAAGATGCACTGATAGTAAAATACTGAGTAAATTGTGCCCTCAAGTGAAGCCACCCATCTTATATGGTTAGATTTAAGATGCACTGATAGTAAAATACTGAGTAAATTGTGCCCTGAAGGGAAGCCACCCCTCTTATATGGTTAGATTTAAGATGCACTGATAGTAAAATACTTAGTAAATTGTGCCCTCAAGGGAAGCCACCCGTCTTATCTGGTCAGATTTAAGATGCACTGATAGTAAAATACTGAGTAAATTGTGCCCTGAAGGGAAGCCACCCATCTTAACTGGTCAGATTTAAGATGCACTGATAGTAAAATACTTAGTAAATTATGCCCTCAAGGGAAGCCACCCATCTTATCTGGTTAGATTTAAGATGCACTGATAGTAAAATACTTAGTAAATTGTGCCCTGAAGGGAAGCCACCCCTCTTAACTGGTCAGATTTAAGATGCACTGATAGTAAAATACTTAGTAAATTATGCCCTCAAGGGAAGCCACCCATCTTATCTGGTTAGATTTAAGATGCACTGATAGTAAAATACTTAGTAAATTGTGCCCTCAAGAGAAGCCACCCATCTTATCTGGTTAGATTTAAGATGCACTGATAGTAAAATACTTAGTAAATTGTGCCCTCAAGTGAAGCCACCCATCTTATATGGTCAGATTTAAGATGCACTGATAGTAAAATACTGAGTAAATTGTGCCCTGAAGGGAAGCCACCCCTCTTATATGGTTAGATTTAAGATGCACTGATAGTAAAATACTTAGTAAATTGTGCCCTCAAGGGAAGCCACCCGTCTTATCTGGCTAGAATTAAGATGCACTGATAGTAAAATACTTAGTAAATTGTGCCCTCAAGGGAAGCCACCCCTCTTATCTGGTTAGATTTAAGATGCACTGATAGTAAAATACTGAGTAAATTGTGCCCTCAAGGGAAGCCACCCGTCTTATCTGGTTAGATTTAAGATGCACTGATAGTAAAATACTTAGTAAATTGTGCCCTCAAGGGAAGCCACCCGTCTTATCTGGTTAGATTTAAGATGCACTGATAGTAAAATACTTAGTAAATTGTGCCCTCAAGGGAAGCCACCCGTCTTATCTGGTTAGATTTAAGATGCACTGATAGTAAAATACTTAGTAAATTATGCCCTCAAGGGAAGCCACCCATCTTATCTGGTTAGATTTAAGATGCACTGATAGTAAAATACTGAGTAAATTATGCCCTCAAGAGAAGCCACCCATCTTATCTGGTTATATTTAAGATGCACTGATAGTAAAATACTGAGTAAATTGTGCCCTGAAGGGAAGCCACCCATCTTATCTGGTTAGATTTAAGATGCACTGATAGTAAAATACTGAGTAAATTATGCCCTCAAGGGAAGCCATCCATCTTATCTGGTTAGATTTAAGATGCACTGATAGTAAAATACTTAGTAAATTGTGCCCTGAAGGGAAGCCACCCCTCTTATATGGTTAGATTTAAGATGCACTGATAGTAAAATACTGAGTAAATTGTGCCCTCAAGGGAAGCCACCCCTCTTATCTGGTTAGATTTAAGATGCTCTGATAGTAAAATCTTAGTAAATTGTGCCCTCAAGGGAAGCCACCCCTCTTATCTGGTTAGATTTAAGATGCACTGATAGTAAAATACTGAGTAAATTGTGCCCTCAAGTGAAGCCACCCATCTTATCTGGTTAGATTTAAGATGCACTGATAGTAAAATACTTAGTAAATTGTGCCCTCAAGGGAAGCCACCCCTCTTATCTGGTTAGATTTAAGATGCACTGATAGTAAAATACTGAGTAAATTGTGCCCTCAAGGGAAGCCACCCCTCTTATCTGGTTAGATTTAAGATGCACTGATAGTAAAATACTTAGTAAATTTTGTCCTCAAGTGAAGCCACCCATCTTATCTGGTTAGATTTAAGATGCACTGATAGTAAAATACTTAGTAAATTGTGCCCTCAAGTGAAGCCACCCGTCTTATCTGGTTAGATTTAAGATGCACTGATAGTAAAATACTTAGTAAATTGTGCCCTCAAGTGAAGCCACCCCTCTTATCTGGTTAGATTTAAGATGCACTGATAGTAAAATACTTAGTAAATTGTGCCCTCAAGGGAAGCCACCCCTCTTATATGGTTAGATTTAAGATGCACTGATAGTAAAATACTTAGTAAATTGTGCCCTCAAGTGAAGCCACCCGTCTTATCTGGTTAGATTTAAGATGCACTGATAGTAAAATACTTAGTAAATTATGCCCTCAAGTGAAGCCACCCATCTTATCTGGTTAGATTTAAGATGCACTGATAGTAAAATACTGAGTAAATTGTGCCCTCAAGGGAAGCCACCCCTCTTATCTGGTTAGATTTAAGATGCACTGATAGTAAAATACTTAGTAAATTGTGCCCTCAAGTGAAGCCACCCGTCTTATCTGGTTAGATTTCAGATGCACTGATAGTAAAATACTTAGTAAATTATGCCCTCAAGTGAAGCCACCCCTCTTATCTGGTTAGATTTAAGATGCACTGATAGTAAAATACTGAGTAAATTGTGCCCTGAAGGGAAGCCACCCCTCTTAACTGGTCAGATTTAAGATGCACTGATAGTAAAATACTTAGTAAATTATGCCCTCAAGGGAAGCCACCCATCTTATCTGGTTAGATTTAAGATGCACTGATAGTAAAATACTTAGTAAATTGTGCCCTGAAGGGAAGCCACCCCTCTTAACTGGTCAGATTTAAGATGCACTGATAGTAAAATACTTAGTAAATTATGCCCTCAAGGGAAGCCACCCATCTTATCTGGTTAGATTTAAGATGCACTGATAGTAAAATACTTAGTAAATTGTGCCCTCAAGAGAAGCCACCCATCTTATCTGGTTAGATTTAAGATGCACTGATAGTAAAATACTTAGTAAATTGTGCCCTCAAGTGAAGCCACCCATCTTATATGGTCAGATTTAAGATGCACTGATAGTAAAATACTGAGTAAATTGTGCCCTGAAGGGAAGTCACCCATCTTATATGGTTAGATTTAAGATGCACTGATAGTAAAATACTTAGTAAATTGTGCCCTGAAGGGAAGCCACCTGTCTTATCTGGTTAGATTTAAGATGCACTGATAGTAAAATACTTAGTAAATTGTGCCCTGAAGGGAAGCCACCCCTCTTATCTGGTTAGATTTAAGATGCACTGATAGTAAAATACTTAGTAGATTGTGTCCTCAAGGGAAGCCACCCGTCTTATCTGGTTAGATTTAAGATGCACTGATAGTAAAATACTTAGTAAATTGTGCCCTCAAGGGAAGCCACCCGTCTTATCTGGTTAGATTTAAGATGCACTGATAGTAAAATACTTAGTAAATTGTGCCCTCAAGGGAAGCCACCCATCTTATCTGGTTAGATTTAAGATGCACTGATAGTAAAATACTTAGTAAATTATGCCCTCAAGGGAAGCCACCCATCTTATCTGGTTAGATTTAAGATGCACTGATAGTAAAATACTTAGTAAATTATGCCCTCAAGGGAAGCCACCCATCTTATCTGGTTAGATTTAAGATGCACTGATAGTAAAATACTGAGTAAATTGTGCCCTGAAGGGAAGCCACCCCTCTTATCTGGTTAGATTTAAGATGCACTGATAGTAAAATAATGAGTAAATTATGCCCTCAAGGGAAGCCATCCATCTTATCTGGTTAGATTTAAGATGCACTGATAGTAAAATACTTAGTAAATTGTGCCCTGAAGGGAAGCCACCCCTCTTATATGGTTAGATTTAAGATGCACTGATAGTAAAATACTGAGTAAATTGTGCCCTCAAGGGAAGCCACCCCTCTTATCTGGTTAGATTTAAGATGCACTGATAGTAAAATACTTAGTAAATTGTGCCCTCAAGGGAAGCCACCCCTCTTATCTGGTTAGATTTAAGATGCACTGATAGTAAAATAGTTAGTAAATTGCGCCCTCAAGTGAAGCCACCCGTCTTATCTGGTTAGATTTAAGATGCACTGATAGTAAAATACTTAGTAAATTGTGCCCTCAAGTGAAGCCACCCCTCTTATCTGGTTAGATTTAAGATGCACTGATAGTAAAATACTGAGTAAATTGTGCCCTCAAGGGAAGCCACCCCTCTTATATGGTTAGATTTAAGATGCACTGATAGTTAAATACTTAGTAAATTGTGCCCTCAAGTGAAGCCACCCGTCTTATCTGGTTAGATTTAAGATGCACTGATAGTAAAATACTTAGTAAATTATGCCCTCAAGTGAAGCCATCCATCTTATCTGGTTAGATTTAAGATGCACTGATAGTAAAATACTGAGTAAATTGTGCCCTCAAGGTAAGCCACCCCTCTTATCTGGTTAGATTTAAGATGCACTGATAGTAAAATACTTAGTAAATTGTGCCCTCAAGGGAAGCCACCCGTCTTATCTGGTTAGATTTAAGATGCACTGATAGTAAAATACTTAGTAAATTGTGCCCTCAAGGGAAGCCACCCATCTTATCTGGTTAGATTTAAGATGCACTGATAGTAAAATACTTAGTAAATTATGCCCTCAAGGGAAGCCACCCATCTTATCTGGTTAGATTTAAGATGCACTGATAGTAAAATACTTAGTAAATTATGCCCTCAAGGGAAGCCACCCATCTTATCTGGTTAGATTTAAGATGCACTGATAGTAAAATACTGAGTAAATTGTGCCCTGAAGGGAAGCCACCCCTCTTATCTGGTTAGATTTAAGATGCACTGATAGTAAAATACTTAGTAAATTGTGCCCTCAAGGGAAGCCACCCGTCTTATCTGGTTAGATTTAAGATGCACTGATAGTAAAATACTTAGTAAATTGTGCCCTCAAGGGAAGCCACCCATCTTATCTGGTTAGATTTAAGATGCACTGATAGTAAAATACTTAGTAAATTATGCCCTCAAGGGAAGCCACCCATCTTATCTGGTTAGATTTAAGATGCACTGATAGTAAAATACTTAGTAAATTATGCCCTCAAGGGAAGCCACCCATCTTATCTGGTTAGATTTAAGATGCACTGATAGTAAAATACTGAGTAAATTGTGCCCTGAAGGGAAGCCACCCCTCTTATCTGGTTAGATTTAAGATGCACTGATAGTAAAATACTGAGTAAATTATGCCCTCAAGGGAAGCCATCCATCTTATCTGGTTAGATTTAAGATGCACTGATAGTAAAATACTTAGTAAATTGTGCCCTGAAGGGAAGCCACCCCTCTTATATGGTTAGATTTAAGATGCACTGATAGTAAAATACTGAGTAAATTGTGCCCTCAAGGGAAGCCACCCCTCTTATCTGGTTAGATTTAAGATGCACTGATAGTAAAATACTTAGTAAATTGTGCCCTCAAGGGAAGCCACCCCTCTTATCTGGTTAGATTTAAGATGCACTGATAGTAAAATACTGAGTAAATTGTGCCCTCAAGGGAAGCCACCCCTCTTATCTGGTTAGATTTAAGATGCACTGATAGTAAAATACTTAGTAAATTGTGTCCTCAAGTGAAGCCACCCATCTTATCTGGTTAGATTTAAGATGCACTGATAGTAAAATAGTTAGTAAATTGCGCCCTCAAGTGAAGCCACCCGTCTTATCTGGTTAGATTTAAGATGCACTGATAGTAAAATACTTAGTAAATTGTGACCTCAAGTGAAGCCACCCCTCTTATCTGGTTAGATTTAAGATGCACTGATAGTAAAATACTGAGTAAATTGTGCCCTCAAGGGAAGCCACCCCTCTTATATGGTTAGATTTAAGATGCACTGATAGTTAAATACTTAGTAAATTGTGCCCTCAAGTGAAGCCACCCGTCTTATCTGGTTAGATTTAAGATGCACTGATAGTAAAATACTTAGTAAATTATGCCCTCAAGTGAAGCCACCCATCTTATCTGGTTAGATTTAAGATGCACTGATAGTAAAATACTGAGTAAATTGTGCCCTCAAGGTAAGCCACCCCTCTTATCTGGTTAGATTTAAGATGCACTGATAGTAAAATACTTAGTAAATTGTGCCCTCAAGTGAAGCCACCCGTCTTATCTGGTTAGATTTAAGATGCACTGATAGTAAAATACTTACTAAATTATGCCCTCAAGTGAAGCCACCCCTCTTATCTGGTTAGATTTAAGATGCACTGATAGTAAAATACTTAGTACATTGCGCCCTGAAGGGAAGCCACCCCTCTTATCTGGTTAGATTTAAGATGCACTGATAGTAAAATACTTAGTAAATTGTGCCCTCAAGTGAAGCCACCCCTCTTATCTGGTTAGATTTAAGATGCACTGATAGTAAAATACTGAGTAAATTGTGCCCTGAAGGGAATCCACCCCTCTTATCTGGTTAGATTTAAGATGCACTGATAGTAAAATACTTAGTAAATTGTGCCCTCAAGTGAAGCCACCCGTCTTATCTGGTTAGATTTAAGATGCACTGATAGTAAAATACTTAGTAAATTATGCCCTCAAGGGAAGCCATCCATCTTATCTGGTTAGATTTAAGATGCACTGATAGTAAAATACTTAGTAAATTGTGCCCTGAAGGGAAGCCACCCCTCTTATATGGTTAGATTTAAGATGCACTGATAGTAAAATACTGAGTAAATTGTGCCCTCAAGGGAAGCCACCCCTCTTATCTGGTTAGATTTAAGATGCACTGATAGTAAAATACTTAGTAAATTGTGCCCTCAAGGGAAGCCACCCCTCTTATCTGGTTAGATTTAAGATGCACTGATAGTAAAATACTGAGTAAATTGTGCCCTCAAGGGAAGCCACCCCTCTTATCTGGTTAGATTTAAGATGCACTGATAGTAAAATACTGAGTAAATTGTGTCCTCAAGTGAAGCCACCCATCTTATCTGGTTAGATTTAAGATGCACTGATAGTAAAATAGTTAGTAAATTGCGCCCTCAAGTGAAGCCACCCGTCTTATCTGGTTAGATTTAAGATGCACTGATAGTAAAATACTTAGTAAATTGTGCCCTCAAGTGAAGCCACCCCTCTTATCTGGTTAGATTTAAGATGCACTGATAGTAAAATACTGAGTAAATTGTGCCCTCAAGGGAAGCCACCCATCTTATATGGTTAGATTTAAGATGCACTGATAGTTAAATACTTAGTAAATTGTGCCCTCAAGTGAAGCCACCCGTCTTATCTGGTTAGATTTAAGATGCACTGATAGTAAAATACTTAGTAAATTATGCCCTCAAGTGAAGCCACCCATCTTATCTGGTTAGATTTAAGATGCACTGATAGTAAAATACTGAGTAAATTGTGCCCTCAAGGTAAGCCACCCCTCTTATCTGGTTAGATTTAAGATGCACTGATAGTAAAATACTTAGTAAATTGTGCCCTCAAGTGAAGCCACCCGTCTTATCTGGTTAGATTTAAGATGCACTGATAGTAAAATACTTAGTAAATTATGCCCTCAAGTGAAGCCACCCCTCTTATCTGGTTAGATTTAAGATGCACTGATAGTAAAATACTTAGTAAATTGCGCCCTGAAGGGAAGCCACCCCTCTTATCTGGTTAGATTTAAGATGCACTGATAGTAAAATACTTAGTAAATTGTGCCCTCAAGTGAAGCCACCCCTCTTATCTGGTTAGATTTAAGATGCACTGATAGTAAAATACTGAGTAAATTGTGCCCTGAAGGGAAGCCACCCCTCTTATCTGGTTAGATTTAAGATGCACTGATAGTAAAATACTTAGTAAATTGTGCCCTCAAGTGAAGCCACCCGTCTTATCTGGTTAGATTTAAGATGCACTGAAAGTAAAATACTTAGTAAATTATGCCCTCAAGGGAAGCCACCCATCTTATCTGGTTAGATTTAAGATGCACTGATAGTAAAATAATGAGTAAATTGTGCCCTGAAGGGAAGCCACCCCTCTTATTTGGTTAGATTTAAGATGCACTGATAGTAAAATACTTAGTAAATTGTGCCCTGAAGGGAAGCCACCCCTCTTATATGGTTAGATTTAAGATGCACTGATAGTAAAATACATACTGAGTAAATTGTGCCCTCAAGTGAAGCCACCCCTCTTATCTGGTTAGATTTAAGATGCACTGATAGTAAAATACTGAGTAAATTGTGCCCTCAAGTGAAGCCACCCCTCTTATCTGGTCAGATTTAAGATGCACTGATGGTAAAATACTGAGTAAATTGTGCCCTCAAGTGAAGCCACCCATCTTATCTGGTCAGATTTAAGATGCACTGATAGTAAAATACTGAGTAAATTGTGCCCTCAAGGGAAGCCACCCCTCTTATATGGTTAGATTTAAGATGCACTGATCGTAAAATACTGAGTAAATTGTGCCCTCAAGTGAAGACACCCATCTTATCTGTCAGATTTAAGATGCACTGATAGTAAAATACTTAGTAAATTGTGCCCTCAAGTGACCCCTCTTATCTGGTCAGATTTAAGATGCACTGATAGTAAAATACTGAGTAAATTGTGCCCTGAAGGGAAGCCACCCCTCTTATATGGTTAGATTTAAGATGCACTGATAGTAAAATACTTAGTAAATTGTGCCCTCAAGGGAAGCCACCCATCTTATCTGGTTAGATTTAAGATGCACTGATAGTAAAATACTGAGTAAATTGTGCCCTGAAGGGAAGCCACCCCTCTTATCTGGTTAGATTTAAGATGCACTGATAGTAAAATACTTAGTAAATTGTGCCCTCAAGGGAAGCCACCCGTCTTATCTGGTTAGATTTAAGATGCACTGATAGTAAAATACTTAGTAAATTGTGCCCTCAAGGGAAGCCACCCATCTTATCTGGTTAGATTTAAGATGCACTGATAGTAAAATACTTAGTAAATTATGCCCTCAAGGGAAGCCACCCATCTTATCTGGTTAGATTTAAGATGCACTGATAGTAAAATACTTAGTAAATTATGCCCTCAAGGGAAGCCACCCATCTTATCTGGTTAGATTTAAGATGCACTGATAGTAAAATACTGAGTAAATTGTGCCCTGAAGGGAAGCCACCCCTCTTATCTGGTTAGATTTAAGATGCACTGATAGTAAAATACTGAGTAAATTATGCCCTCAAGGGAAGCCATCCATCTTATCTGGTTAGATTTAAGATGCACTGATAGTAAAATACTTAGTAAATTGTGCCCTGAAGGGAAGCCACCCCTCTTATATGGTTAGATTTAAGATGCACTGATAGTAAAATACTGAGTAAATTGTGCCCTCAAGGGAAGCCACCCCTCTTATCTGGTTAGATTTAAGATGCACTGATAGTAAAATACTTAGTAAATTGTGCCCTCAAGGGAAGCCACCCCTCTTATCTGGTTAGATTTAAGATGCACTGATAGTAAAATACTGAGTAAATTGTGCCCTCAAGGGAAGCCACCCCTCTTATCTGGTTAGATTTAAGATGCACTGATAGTAAAATACTTAGTAAATTGTGTCCTCAAGTGAAGCCACCCATCTTATCTGGTTAGATTTAAGATGCACTGATAGTAAAATAGTTAGTAAATTGCGCCCTCAAGTGAAGCCACCCGTCTTATCTGGTTAGATTTAAGATGCACTGATAGTAAAATACTTAGTAAATTGTGCCCTCAAGTGAAGCCACCCCTCTTATCTGGTTAGATTTAAGATGCACTGATAGTAAAATACTGAGTAAATTGTGCCCTCAAGGGAAGCCACCCCTCTTATATGGTTAGATTTAAGATGCACTGATAGTTAAATACTTAGTAAATTGTGCCCTCAAGTGAAGCCACCCGTCTTATCTGGTTAGATTTAAGATGCACTGATAGTAAAATACTTAGTAAATTATGCCCTCAAGTGAAGCCACCCATCTTATCTGGTTAGATTTAAGATGCACTGATAGTAAAATACTGAGTAAATTGTGCCCTCAAGGTAAGCCACCCCTCTTATCTGGTTAGATTTAAGATGCACTGATAGTAAAATACTTAGTAAATTGTGCCCTCAAGTGAAGCCACCCGTCTTATCTGGTTAGATTTAAGATGCACTGATAGTAAAATACTTACTAAATTATGCCCTCAAGTGAAGCCACCCCTCTTATCTGGTTAGATTTAAGATGCACTGATAGTAAAATACTTAGTACATTGCGCCCTGAAGGGAAGCCACCCCTCTTATCTGGTTAGATTTAAGATGCACTGATAGTAAAATACTTAGTAAATTGTGCCCTCAAGTGAAGCCACCCCTCTTATCTGGTTAGATTTAAGATGCACTGATAGTAAAATACTGAGTAAATTGTGCCCTGAAGGGAATCCACCCCTCTTATCTGGTTAGATTTAAGATGCACTGATAGTAAAATACTTAGTAAATTGTGCCCTCAAGTGAAGCCACCCGTCTTATCTGGTTAGATTTAAGATGCACTGATAGTAAAATACTTAGTAAATTATGCCCTCAAGGGAAGCCATCCATCTTATCTGGTTAGATTTAAGATGCACTGATAGTAAAATACTTAGTAAATTGTGCCCTGAAGGGAAGCCACCCCTCTTATATGGTTAGATTTAAGATGCACTGATAGTAAAATACTGAGTAAATTGTGCCCTCAAGGGAAGCCACCCCTCTTATCTGGTTAGATTTAAGATGCACTGATAGTAAAATACTTAGTAAATTGTGCCCTCAAGGGAAGCCACCCCTCTTATCTGGTTAGATTTAAGATGCACTGATAGTAAAATACTGAGTAAATTGTGCCCTCAAGGGAAGCCACCCCTCTTATCTGGTTAGATTTAAGATGCACTGATAGTAAAATACTGAGTAAATTGTGTCCTCAAGTGAAGCCACCCATCTTATCTGGTTAGATTTAAGATGCACTGATAGTAAAATAGTTAGTAAATTGCGCCCTCAAGTGAAGCCACCCGTCTTATCTGGTTAGATTTAAGATGCACTGATAGTAAAATACTTAGTAAATTGTGCCCTCAAGTGAAGCCACCCCTCTTATCTGGTTAGATTTAAGATGCACTGATAGTAAAATACTGAGTAAATTGTGCCCTCAAGGGAAGCCACCCATCTTATATGGTTAGATTTAAGATGCACTGATAGTTAAATACTTAGTAAATTGTGCCCTCAAGTGAAGCCACCCGTCTTATCTGGTTAGATTTAAGATGCACTGATAGTAAAATACTTAGTAAATTATGCCCTCAAGTGAAGCCACCCATCTTATCTGGTTAGATTTAAGATGCACTGATAGTAAAATACTGAGTAAATTGTGCCCTCAAGGTAAGCCACCCCTCTTATCTGGTTAGATTTAAGATGCACTGATAGTAAAATACTTAGTAAATTGTGCCCTCAAGTGAAGCCACCCGTCTTATCTGGTTAGATTTAAGATGCACTGATAGTAAAATACTTAGTAAATTATGCCCTCAAGTGAAGCCACCCCTCTTATCTGGTTAGATTTAAGATGCACTGATAGTAAAATACTTAGTAAATTGCGCCCTGAAGGGAAGCCACCCCTCTTATCTGGTTAGATTTAAGATGCACTGATAGTAAAATACTTAGTAAATTGTGCCCTCAAGTGAAGCCACCCCTCTTATCTGGTTAGATTTAAGATGCACTGATAGTAAAATACTGAGTAAATTGTGCCCTGAAGGGAAGCCACCCCTCTTATCTGGTTAGATTTAAGATGCACTGATAGTAAAATACTTAGTAAATTGTGCCCTCAAGTGAAGCCACCCGTCTTATCTGGTTAGATTTAAGATGCACTGATAGTAAAATACTTAGTAAATTATGCCCTCAAGGGAAGCCACCCATCTTATCTGGTTAGATTTAAGATGCACTGATAGTAAAATAATGAGTAAATTGTGCCCTGAAGGGAAGCCACCCCTCTTATTTGGTTAGATTTAAGATGCACTGATAGTAAAATACTTAGTAAATTGTGCCCTGAAGGGAAGCCACCCCTCTTATATGGTTAGATTTAAGATGCACTGATAGTAAAATACATACTGAGTAAATTGTGCCCTCAAGTGAAGCCACCCCTCTTATCTGGTTAGATTTAAGATGCACTGATAGTAAAATACTGAGTAAATTGTGCCCTCAAGTGAAGCCACCCCTCTTATCTGGTCAGATTTAAGATGCACTGATGGTAAAATACTGAGTAAATTGTGCCCTCAAGTGAAGCCACCCATCTTATCTGGTCAGATTTAAGATGCACTGATAGTAAAATACTGAGTAAATTGTGCCCTCAAGGGAAGCCACCCCTCTTATATGGTTAGATTTAAGATGCACTGATCGTAAAATACTGAGTAAATTGTGCCCTCAAGTGAAGACACCCATCTTATCTGTCAGATTTAAGATGCACTGATAGTAAAATACTTAGTAAATTGTGCCCTCAAGTGACCCCTCTTATCTGGTCAGATTTAAGATGCACTGATAGTAAAATACTGAGTAAATTGTGCCCTGAAGGGAAGCCACCCCTCTTATATGGTTAGATTTAAGATGCACTGATAGTAAAATACTTAGTAAATTGTGCCCTCAAGTGAAGCCACCCGTCTTATCTGGTTAGATTTAAGATGCACTGATAGTAAAATACTTAGTAAATTATGCCCTCAAGGGAAGCCATCCATCTTATCTGGTTAGATTTAAGATGCACTGATAGTAAAATACTTAGTAAATTGTGCCCTGAAGGGAAGCCACCCCTCTTATATGGTTAGATTTAAGATGCACTGATAGTAAAATACTGAGTAAATTGTGCCCTCAAGGGAAGCCACCCCTCTTATCTGGTTAGATTTAAGATGCACTGATAGTAAAATACTTAGTAAATTGTGCCCTCAAGGGAAGCCACCCCTCTTATCTGGTTAGATTTAAGATGCACTGATAGTAAAATACTGAGTAAATTGTGCCCTCAAGGGAAGCCACCCCTCTTATCTGGTTAGATTTAAGATGCACTGATAGTAAAATACTGAGTAAATTGTGTCCTCAAGTGAAGCCACCCATCTTATCTGGTTAGATTTAAGATGCACTGATAGTAAAATAGTTAGTAAATTGCGCCCTCAAGTGAAGCCACCCGTCTTATCTGGTTAGATTTAAGATGCACTGATAGTAAAATACTTAGTAAATTGTGCCCTCAAGTGAAGCCACCCCTCTTATCTGGTTAGATTTAAGATGCACTGATAGTAAAATACTGAGTAAATTGTGCCCTCAAGGGAAGCCACCCATCTTATATGGTTAGATTTAAGATGCACTGATAGTTAAATACTTAGTAAATTGTGCCCTCAAGTGAAGCCACCCGTCTTATCTGGTTAGATTTAAGATGCACTGATAGTAAAATACTTAGTAAATTATGCCCTCAAGTGAAGCCACCCATCTTATCTGGTTAGATTTAAGATGCACTGATAGTAAAATACTGAGTAAATTGTGCCCTCAAGGTAAGCCACCCCTCTTATCTGGTTAGATTTAAGATGCACTGATAGTAAAATACTTAGTAAATTGTGCCCTCAAGTGAAGCCACCCGTCTTATCTGGTTAGATTTAAGATGCACTGATAGTAAAATACTTAGTAAATTATGCCCTCAAGTGAAGCCACCCCTCTTATCTGGTTAGATTTAAGATGCACTGATAGTAAAATACTTAGTAAATTGCGCCCTGAAGGGAAGCCACCCCTCTTATCTGGTTAGATTTAAGATGCACTGATAGTAAAATACTTAGTAAATTGTGCCCTCAAGTGAAGCCACCCCTCTTATCTGGTTAGATTTAAGATGCACTGATAGTAAAATACTGAGTAAATTGTGCCCTGAAGGGAAGCCACCCCTCTTATCTGGTTAGATTTAAGATGCACTGATAGTAAAATACTTAGTAAATTGTGCCCTCAAGTGAAGCCACCCGTCTTATCTGGTTAGATTTAAGATGCACTGATAGTAAAATACTTAGTAAATTATGCCCTCAAGGGAAGCCACCCATCTTATCTGGTTAGATTTAAGATGCACTGATAGTAAAATACTTAGTAAATTGTGCCCTCAAGTGAAGACACCCGTCTTATCTGGTTAGATTTAAGATGCACTGATAGTAAAATACTTAGTAAATTATGCCCTCAAGTGAAGCCACCCATCTTATCTGGTTAGATTTAAGATGCACTGATAGTAAAATACTGAGTAAATTGTGCCCTCAAGTGAAGCCACCCCTCTTATCTGGTTAGATTTAAGATGCACTGATAGTAAAATACTTAGTAAATTGTGCCCTCAAGTGAAGCCACCCGTCTTATCTGGTTAGATTTAAGATGCACTGATAGTAAAATACTTAGTAAATTATGCCCTCAAGTGAAGCCACCCCTCTTATCTGGTTAGATTTAAGATGCACTGATAGTAAAATACTTAGTAAATTGTGCCCTCAAGTGAAGCCACCCCTCTTATCTGGTTAGATTTAAGATGCACTGATAGTAAAATACTGAGTAAATTGTGCCCTCAAGGGAAGCCACCCCTCTTATCTGGTTAGATTTAAGATGCACTGATAGTAAAATACTTAGTAAATTGCGCCCTGAAGGGAAGCCACCCCTCTTATCTGGTTAGATTTAAGATGCACTGATAGTAAAATACTTAGTAAATTGTGCCCTCAAGTGAAGCCACCCCTCTTATCTGGTTAGATTTAAGATGCACTGATAGTAAAATACTTAGTAAATTGTGCCCTGAAGGGAAGCCACCCCTCTTATCTGGTTAGATTTAAGATGCACTGATAGTAAAATACTTAGTAAATTGTGCCCTCAAGTGAAGCCACCCGTCTTATCTGGTTAGATTTAAGATGCACTGATAGTAAAATACTTAGTAAATTATGCCCTCAAGGGAAGCCACCCATCTTATCTGGTTAGATTTAAGATGCACTGATAGTAAAATAATGAGTAAATTGTGCCCTGAAGGGAAGCCACCCATCTTATATGGTTAGATTTAAGATGGACTGATAGTAAAATACTTAGTAAATTGTGCCCTGAAGGGAAGCCACCCCTCTTATTTGGTTAGATTTAAGATGCACTGATAGTAAAATACTTAGTAAATTGTGCCCTGAAGGGAAGCCACCCCTCTTATATGGTTAGATTTAAGATGCACTGATAGTAAAATACATACTGAGTAAATTGTGCCCTCAAGTGAAGCCACCCCTCTTATCTGGTTAGATTTAAGATGCACTGATAGTAAAATACTGAGTAAATTGTGCCCTCAAGTGAAGCCACCCCTCTTATCTGGTCAGATTTAAGATGCACTGATGGTAAAATACTGAGTAAATTGTGCCCTCAAGTGAAGCCACCCATCTTATCTGGTCAGATTTAAGATGCACTGATAGTAAAATACTGAGTAAATTGTGCCCTCAAGGGAAGCCACCCCTCTTATATGGTTAGATTTAAGATGCACTGATCGTAAAATACTGAGTAAATTGTGCCCTCAAGTGAAGACACCCATCTTATCTGTCAGATTTAAGATGCACTGATAGTAAAATACTTAGTAAATTGTGCCCTCAAGTGACCCCTCTTATCTGGTCAGATTTAAGATGCACTGATAGTAAAATACTGAGTAAATTGTGCCCTGAAGGGAAGCCACCCCTCTTATATGGTTAGATTTAAGATGCACCGATAGTAAAATACTTAGTAAATTGTGCCCTCAAGTGAAGCCACCCGTCTTATCTGGTTAGATTTAAGATGCACTGATAGTAAAATACTTAGTAAATTATGCCCTCAAGTGAAGCCACCCATCTTATCTGGTTAGATTTAAGATGCACTGATAGTAAAATACTGAGTAAATTGTGCCCTCAAGGGAAGCCACCCCTCTTATATGGTTAGATTTAAGATGCACTGATAGTAAAATACTTAGTAAATTGTGCCCTCAAGTGAAGACACCCGTCTTATCTGGTTAGATTTAAGATGCACTGATAGTAAAATACTTAGTAAATTATGCCCTCAAGTGAAGCCACCCATCTTATCTGGTTAGATTTAAGATGCACTGATAGTAAAATACTGAGTAAATTGTGCCCTCAAGTGAAGCCACCCCTCTTATCTGGTTAGATTTAAGATGCACTGATAGTAAAATACTTAGTAAATTGTGCCCTCAAGTGAAGCCACCCATCTTATCTGGTTAGATTTAAGATGCACTGATAGTAAAATACTTAGTAAATTATGCCCTCAAGTGAAGCCACCCCTCTTATCTGGTTAGATTTAAGATGCACTGATAGTAAAATACTTAGTAAATTGTGCCCTCAAGTTAAGCCACCCCTCTTATCTGGTTAGATTTAAGATGCACTGATAGTAAAATACTGAGTATATTGTGCCCTCAAGGGAAGCCACCCCTCTTATCTGGTTAGATTTAAGATGCACTGATAGTAAAATACTTAGTAAATTGCGCCCTGAAGGGAAGCCACCCCTCTTATCTGGTTAGATTTAAGATGCACTGATAGTAAAATACTTAGTAAATTGTGCCCTCAAGTGAAGCCACCCCTCTTATCTGGTTAGATTTAAGATGCACTGATAGTAAAATACTGAGTAAATTGTGCCCTGAAGGGAAGCCACCCCTCTTATCTGGTTAGATTTAAGATGCACTGATAGTAAAATACTTAGTAAATTGTGTCCTCAAGTGAAGCCACCCGTCTTATCTGGTTAGATTTAAGATGCACTGATAGTAAAATATTTAGTAAATTATGCCCTCAAGGGAAGCCACCCATCTTATCTGGTTAGATTTAAGATGCACTGATAGTAAAATAATGAGTAAATTGTGCCCTGAAGGGAAGCCACCCATCTTATATGGTTAGATTTAAGATGGACTGATAGTAAAATACTTAGTAAATTGTGCCCTGAAGGGAAGCCACCCCTCTTATTTGGTTAGATTTAAGATGCACTGATAGTAAAATACTTAGTAAATTGTGCCCTGAAGGGAAGCCACCCCTCTTATATGGTTAGATTTAAGATGCACTGATAGTAAAATACATACTGAGTAAATTGTGCCCTCAAGTGAAGCCACCCCTCTTATCTGGTTAGATTTAAGATGCACTGATAGTAAAATACTGAGTAAATTGTGCCCTCAAGTGAAGCCACCCCTCTTATCTGGTCAGATTTAAGATGCACTGATGGTAAAATACTGAGTAAATTGTGCCCTCAAGTGAAGCCAACCGTCTTATCTGGTTAGATTTAAGATGCACTGATAGTAAAATACTTTGTAAATTATGCCCTCAAGGGAAGCCACCCATCTTATCTGGTTAGATTTAAGATGCACTGATAGTAAAATACTTAGTAAATTGTGCCCTGAAGGGAAGCCACCCGTCTTATATGGTTAGATTTAAGATGCACTGATAGTAAAATACTGAGTAAATTGTGCCCTGAAGGGAAGCCACCCCTCTTATTTGGTTAGATTTAAGATGCACTGATAGTAAAATACTTAGTAAATTGTGCCCTGAAGGGAAGCCATCCCTCTTAACTGGTCAGATTTAAGATGCACTGATAGTAAAATACTTAGTAAATTATGCCCTCAAGGGAGGCCACCCATCTTATCTGGTTAGATTTAAGATGCACTGATAGTAAAATACTTAGTAAATTGTGCCCTCAAGAGAAGCCACCCATCTTATCTGGTTAGATTTAAGATGCACTGATAGTAAAATACTTAGTAAATTGTGCCCTCAAGTGAAGCCACCCATCTTATATGGTCAGATTTAAGATGCACTGATAGTAAAATACTTAGTAAATTGTGCCCTGAAGGGAAGCCACCCCTCTTATATGGTTAGATTTAAGATGCACCGATAGTAAAATACTTAGTAAATTGTGCCCTCAAGTGAAGCCACCCATCTTATCTGGTTAGATTTAAGATGCACTGATAGTAAAATACTTAGTAAATTATGCCCTCAAGTGAAGCCACCCATCTTATCTGGTTAGATTCAAGATGCACTGATAGTAAAATACTGAGTAAATTGTGCCCTCAAGGGAAGCCACCCCTCTTATATGGTTAGATTTAAGATGCACTGATAGTAAAATACTTAGTAAATTATGCCCTCAAGTGAAGCCACCCATCTTATCTGGTTAGATTTAAGATGCACTGATAGTAAAATACTTAGTAAATTGTGCCGTCAAGGGAAGCCACCCCTCTTATCTGGTTAGATTTAAGATGCACTGATAGTAAAATACTTAGTAAATTGTGCCCTCAAGTGAAGCCACCCGTCTTATCTGGTTAGATTTAAGATGCACTGATAGTAAAATACTTAGTAAATTATGCCCTCAAGTGAAGCCACCCCTCTTATCTGGTTAGATTTAAGATGCACTGATAGTAAAATACTTAGTAAATTGTGCCCTGAAGGGAAGCCACCCGTCTTATCTGGTTAGATTTAAGATGCACTGATAGTAAAATACTTAGTAAATTGTGCCCTCAAGTGAAGCCACCGCTCTTATTTGGTTAGATTTAAGATGCACTGATAGTAAAATACTGAGTAAATTGTGCCCTGAAGGGAAGCCACCCATCTTATCTGGTTAGATTTAAGATGCACTGATAGTAAAATACTTAGTAAATTGTGCCCTCAAATGAAGCCACCCGTCTTATCTGGTTAGATTTAAGATGCACTGATAGTAAAATACTTAGTAAATTATGCCCTCAAGGGAAGCCACCCATCTTATCTGGTTAGATTTAAGATGCACTGATAGTAAAATACTTAGTAAATTGTGTCCTGAAGGGAAGCCACCCGTCTTATCTGGTCAGATTTAAGATGCACTGATAGTAAAATACTTAGTAAATTGTGCCCTCAAGGGAAGCCACCCCTCTTATATGGTTAGATTTAAGATGCACTGATAGTAAAATACTGAGTAAATTGTGCCCTCAAGTGAAGACACCCATCTTATCTGTCAGATTTAAGATGCACTGATAGTAAAATACTTAGTAAATTGTGCCCTCAAGTGACCCCTCTTATCTGGTCAGATTTAAGATGCACTGATAGTAAAATACTTAGTAAATTGTGCCCTGAAGGGAAGTCACCCCTCTTATCTGGTTAGATTTAAGATGCACTGATAGTAAAATACTGAGTACATTGTGCCCTCAAGTGAAGCCACCCATCTTATATGGTCAGATTTAAGATGCACTGATAGTAAAATACATACTGAGTAAATTGTGCCCTGAAGGGAAGCTGCCCATCTTATATGGTTAGATTTAAGATGCACTGATAGTAAAATACTGAGTAAATTGAGCCCTCAAGTGAAGCCACCCCTCTTATCTGGTTAGATTTAAGATGCACTGATAGTAAAATACTTAGTAAATTATGCCCTCAAGCGAAGCCACCCCTCTTATCTGGTTAGATATAAGATGCACTGATAGTAAAATACTTAGTAAATTGAGCCCTCAAGTGAAGCCACCCCTCTTATCTGGTTAGATTTAAGATGCACTGATAGTAAAATACTTAGTAAATTGTGCCCTCAAGTGAAGCCACCCATCCTATCTGGTTAGATTTAAGATGCACTGATAGTAAAATACTTAGTAAATTGTGCCCTCAAGTGAAGCCACCCATCTTATCTGGTTAGATTTAAGATGCACTGATAGTAAAATACTTAGTAAATTGTGCCCTCAAGTGAAGCCACCCATCTTATCTGGTTAGATTTAAGATGCACTGATAGTAAAATACTTAGTAAATTGTGCCCTTAAGTGAAGCCACCCCTCTTATATGGTTAGATTTAAGATGCACTGATAGTAAAATACTGAGTAAATTGTGCCCTGAAGGGAAGCCACCCCTCTTATATGGTTAGATTTAAGATGCACTGATAGTAAAATACTGAGTAAATTGTGCCCTGAAGGGAAGCCACCCCTCTTATATGGTTAGATTTAAGATGCACCGATAGTAAAATACTTAGTAAATTGTGCCCTCAAGTGAAGCCACCCGTCTTATCTGGTTAGATTTAAGATGCACTGATAGTAAAATACTTAGTAAATTATGCCCTCAAGTGAAGCCACCCATCTTATCTGGTTAGATTTAAGATGCACTGATGGTAAAATACTGAGTAAATTGTGCCCTCAAGGGAAGCCACCCCTCTTATCTGGTTAGATTTAAGATCCACTGATAGTAAAATACTTAGTAAATTGTGCCCTCAAGTGAAGCCACCCGTCTTATCTGGTTAGATTTAAGATGCACTGATAGTAAAATACTTAGTAAATTATGCCCTCAAGTGAAGCCACCCCTCTTATCTGGTTAGATTTAAGATGCACTGATAGTAAAATACTGAGTAAATTGTGCCCTGAAGGGAAGCCACCCGTCTTATCTGGTTAGATTTAAGATGCACTGATAGTAAAATACTTAGTAAATTGTGCCCTCAAGTGAAGCCAACCGTCTTATCTGGTTAGATTTAAGATGCACTGATAGTAAAATACTGAGTAAATTGTGCCCTGAAGGGAAGCCACCCCTCTTATCTGGTTAGATTTAAGATGCACTGATAGTAAAATACTGAGTAAATTGTGCCCTCAAGTGAAGCCAACCGTCTTATCTGGTTAGATTTAAGATGCACTGATAGTAAAATACTTTGTAAATTATGCCCTCAAGGGAAGCCACCCATCTTATCTGGTTAGATTTAAGATGCACTGATAGTAAAATACTTAGTAAATTGTGCCCTGAAGGGAAGCCACCCGTCTTATATGGTTAGATTTAAGATGCACTGATAGTAAAATACTGAGTAAATTGTGCCCTGAAGGGAAGCCACCCCTCTTATTTGGTTAGATTTAAGATGCACTGATAGTAAAATACTTAGTAAATTGTGCCCTGAAGGGAAGGCACCCCTCTTAACTGGTCAGATTTAAGATGCACTGATAGTAAAATACTTAGTAAATTATGCCCTCAAGGGAGGCCACCCATCTTATCTGGTTAGATTTAAGATGCACTGATAGTAAAATACTTAGTAAATTGTGCCCTCAAGAGAAGCCACCCATCTTATCTGGTTAGATTTAAGATGCACTGATAGTAAAATACTTAGTAAATTGTGCCCTCAAGTGAAGCCACCCATCTTATATGGTCAGATTTAAGATGCACTGATAGTAAAATACTTAGTAAATTGTGCCCTGAAGGGAAGCCACCCCTCTTATATGGTTAGATTTAAGATGCACTGATAGTAAAATACTTAGTAAATTGTGCCCTCAAGAGAAGCCACCCGTCTTATCTGGCTAGAATTAAGATGCACTGATAGTAAAATACTTAGTAAATTGTGCCCTCAAGGGAAGCCACCCCTCTTATCTGGTTAGATTTAAGATGCACTGATAGTAAAATACTGAGTAAATTGTGCCCTCAAGGGAAGCCACCCGTCTTATCTGGTTAGATTTAAGATGCACTGATAGTAAAATACTTAGTAAATTGTGCCCTCAAGGGAAGCCACCCCTCTTATCTGGTTAGATTTAAGATGCACTGATAGTAAAATACTTAGTAAATTATGCCCTCAAGGGAAGCCACCCATCTTATCTGGTTAGATTTAAGATGCACTGATAGTAAAATACTTAGTAAATTATGCCCTCAAGGGAAGCCACCCATCTTATCTGGTTAGATTTAAGATGCACTGATAGTAAAATACTGAGTAAATTGTGCCCTGAAGGGAAGCCACCCCTCTTATCTGGTTAGATTTAAGATGCACTGATAGTAAAATACTTAGTAAATTATGCCCTCAAGGGAAGCCATCCATTTTATCTGGTTAGATTTAAGATGCACTGATAGTAAAATACTTAGTAAATTGTGCCCTGAAGGGAAGCCACCCGTCTTATCTGGTTAGATTTAAGATGCACTGATAGTAAAATACTTAGTAAATTGTGCCCTCAAGGGATGCCACGCCTCTTATCTGGTTAGATTTAAGATGCACTGATAGTAAAATACTGAGTAAATTGTGCCCTCAAGGGAAGCCACCCCTCTTATCTGGTTAGATTTAAGATGCACTGATAGTAAAATACTTAGTAAATTGTGCCCTCAAGGGAAGCCACCCCTCTTATCTGGTTAGATTTAAGATGCACTGATAGTAAAATACTGAGTAAATTGTGCCCTCCAGTGAAGCCACCCATCTTATCTGGTTAGATTTAAGATGCACTGATAGTAAAATACTTAGTAAATTGTGCCCTCAAGGGAAGCCACCCCTCTTATCTGGTTAGATTTAAGATGCACTGATAGTAAAATACTTAGTAAATTGTGTCATCAAGTGAAGCCACCCATCTTATCTGGTTAGATTTAAGATGCACTGATAGTAAAATACTTAGTAAATTGTGCCCTCAAGTGAAGCCACCCGTCTTATCTGGTTAGATTTAAGATGCACTGATAGTAAAATACTTAGTAAATTGTGCCCTCAAGTGAAGCCACCCCTCTTATCTGGTTAGATTTAAGATGCACTGATAGTAAAATACTTAGTAAATTGTGCCCTCAAGGGAAGCCACCCCTCTTATATGGTTAGATTTAAGATGCACTGATAGTAAAATACTTAGTAAATTGTGCCCTCAAGTGAAGCCACCCGTCTTATCTGGTTAGATTTAAGATGCACTGACAGTAAAATACTTAGTAAATTATGCCCTCAAGTGAAGCCACCCATCTTATCTGGTTAGATTTAAGATGCACTGATAGTAAAATACTGAGTAAATTGTGCCCTCAAGGGAAGCCACCCCTCTTATCTGGTTAGAATTAAGATGCACTGATAGTAAAATACTTAGTAAATTGTGCCCTCAAGTGAAGCCACCCGTCTTATCTGGTTAGATTTAAGATGCACTGATAGTAAAATACTTAGTAAATTATGCCCTCAAGTGAAGCCACCCCTCTTATCTGGTTAGATTTAAGATGCACTGATAGTAAAATACTGAGTAAATTGTGCCCTGAAGGGAAGCCACCCCTCTTAACTGGTCAGATTTAAGATGCACTGATAGTAAAATACTTAGTAAATTATGCCCTCAAGGGAAGCCACCCATCTTATCTGGTTAGATTTAAGATGCACTGATAGTAAAATACTTAGTAAATTGTGCCCTGAAGGGAAGCCACCCCTATTAACTGGTCAGATTTAAGATGCACTGATAGTAAAATACTTAGTAATTTATGCCCTCAAGGGAAGCCACCCATCTTATCTGGTTAGATTTAAGATGCACTGATAGTAAAATACTTAGTAAATTGTGCCCTCAAGAGAAGCCACCCATCTTATCTGGTTAGATTTAAGATGCACTGATAGTAAAATACTTAGTAAATTGTGCCCTCAAGTGAAGCCACCCATCTTATATGGTCAGATTTAAGATGCACTGATAGTAAAATACTGAGTAAATTGTGCCCTGAAGGGAAGCCACCCATCTTATATGGTTAGATTTAAGATGCACTGATAGTAAAATACTTAGTAAATTGTGCCCTCAAGGGAAGCCACCTGTCTTATCTGGTTAGATTTAAAATGCACTGATAGTAAAATACTTAGTAAATTGTGCCCTGAAGGGAAGCCACCCCTCTTATCTGGTTAGATTTAAGATGCACTGATAGTAAAATACTTAGTAAATTGTGCCGTCAAGGGAAGCCACCCGTCTTATCTGGTTAGATTTAAGATGCACTGATAGTAAAATACTTAGTAAATTGTGCCCTCAAGGGAAGCCACCCGTCTTATCTGGTTAGATTTAAGATGCACTGATAGTAAAATACTTAGTAAATTGTGCCCTCAAGGTAAGCCACCCGTCTTATCTGGTTAGATTTAAGATGCACTGATAGTAAAATACTTAGTAAATTATGCCCTCAAGGGAAGCCACCCATCTTATCTGGTTAGATTTAAGATGCACTGATAGTAAAATACTTAGTAAATTATGCCCTCAAGGGAAGGCACCCATCTTATCTGGTTAGATTTAAGATGCACTGATAGTAAAATACTGAGTAAATTGTGCCCTGAAGGGAAGCCACCCCTCTTATCTGGTTAGATTTAAGATGCACTGATAGTAAAATACTGAGTAAATTATGCCCTCAAGGGAAGCCATCCATCTTATCTGGTTAGATTTAAGATGCACTGATAGTAAAATACTTAGTAAATTGTGCCCTGAAGGGAAGCCACCCGTCTTATCTGGTTAGATTTAAGATGCACTGATAGTAAAATACTTAGTAAATTGTGCCCTCAAGGGATGCCACGCCTCTTATCTGGTTAGATTTAAGATGCACTGATAGTAAAATACTGAGTAAATTGTGCCCTCAAGGGAAGCCACCCCTCTTATCTGGTTAGATTTAAGATGCACTGATAGTAAAATACTTAGTAAATTGTGCCCTCAAGGGAAGCCACCCCTCTTATCTGGTTAGATTTAAGATGCACTGATAGTAAAATACTGAGTAAATTGTGCCCTCCAGTGAAGCCACCCATCTTATCTGGTTAGATTTAAGATGCACTGATAGTAAAATACTTAGTAAATTGTGCCCTCAAGGGAAGCCACCCCTCTTATCTGGTTAGATTTAAGATGCACTGATAGTAAAATACTTAGTAAATTGTGTCATCAAGTGAAGCCACCCATCTTATCTGGTTAGATTTAAGATGCCCTGATAGTAAAATACTTAGTAAATTGTGCCCTCAAGTGAAGCCACCCGTCTTATCTGGTTAGATTTAAGATGCACTGATAGTAAAATACTTAGTAAATTGTGCCCTCAAGTGAAGCCACCCCTCTTTTCTGGTTAGATTTAAGATGCACTGATAGTAAAATACTTAGTAAATTGTGCCCTCAAGGGAAGCCACCCCTCTTATATGGTTAGATTTAAGATGCACTGATAGTAAAATACTTAGTAAATTGTGCCCTCAAGTGAAGCCACCCGTCTTATCTGGTTAGATTTAAGATGCACTGACAGTAAAATACTTAGTAAATTATGCCCTCAAGTGAAGCCACCCATCTTATCTGGTTAGATTTAAGATGCACTGATAGTAAAATACTGAGTAAATTGTGCCCTCAAGGGAAGCCACCCCTCTTATCTGGTTAGAATTAAGATGCACTGATAGTAAAATACTTAGTAAATTGTGCCCTCAAGTGAAGCCACCCGTCTTATCTGGTTAGATTTAAGATGCACTGATAGTAAAATACTTAGTAAATTATGCCCTCAAGTGAAGCCACCCCTCTTATCTGGTTAGATTTAAGATGCACTGATAGTAAAATACTGAGTAAATTGTGCCCTGAAGGGAAGCCACCCCTCTTAACTGGTCAGATTTAAGATGCACTGATAGTAAAATACTTAGTAAATTATGCCCTCAAGGGAAGCCACCCATCTTATCTGGTTAGATTTAAGATGCACTGATAGTAAAATACTTAGTAAATTGTGCCCTGAAGGGAAGCCACCCCTCTTAACTGGTCAGATTTAAGATGCACTGATAGTAAAATACTTAGTAAATTATGCCCTCAAGGGAAGCCACCCATCTTATCTGGTTAGATTTAAGATGCACTGATAGTAAAATACTTAGTAAATTGTGCCCTCAAGAGAAGCCACCCATCTTATCTGGTTAGATTTAAGATGCACTGATAGTAAAATACTTAGTAAATTGTGCCCTCAAGTGAAGCCACCCATCTTATATGGTCAGATTTAAGATGCACTGATAGTAAAATACTGAGTAAATTGTGCCCTGAAGGGAAGCCACCCATCTTATATGGTTAGATTTAAGATGCACTGATAGTAAAATACTTAGTAAATTGTGCCCTCAAGGGAAGCCACCTGTCTTATCTGGTTAGATTTAAGATGCACTGATAGTAAAATACTTAGTAAATTGTGCCCTGAAGGGAAGCCACCCCTCTTATCTGGTTAGATTTAAGATGCACTGATAGTAAAATACTTAGTAAATTGTGCCGTCAAGGGAAGCCACCCGTCTTATCTGGTTAGATTTAAGATGCACTGATAGTAAAATACTTAGTAAATTGTGCCCTCAAGGGAAGCCACCCGTCTTATCTGGTTAGATTTAAGATGCACTGATAGTAAAATACTTAGTAAATTGTGCCCTCAAGGTAAGCCACCCGTCTTATCTGGTTAGATTTAAGATGCACTGATAGTAAAATACTTAGTAAATTGTGCCCTCAAGTGAAGCCACCCGTCTTATCTGGTTAGATTTAAGATGCACTGACAGTAAAATACTTAGTAAATTATGCCCTCAAGTGAAGCCACCCATCTTATCTGGTTAGATTTAAGATGCACTGATAGTAAAATACTGAGTAAATTGTGCCCTCAAGGGAAGCCACCCCTCTTATCTGGTTAGAATTAAGATGCACTGATAGTAAAATACTTAGTAAATTGTGCCCTCAAGTGAAGCCACCCGTCTTATCTGGTTAGATTTAAGATGCACTGATAGTAAAATACTTAGTAAATTATGCCCTCAAGTGAAGCCACCCCTCTTATCTGGTTAGATTTAAGATGCACTGATAGTAAAATACTGAGTAAATTGTGCCCTGAAGGGAAGCCACCCCTCTTAACTGGTCAGATTTAAGATGCACTGATAGTAAAATACTTAGTAAATTATGCCCTCAAGGGAAGCCACCCATCTTATCTGGTTAGATTTAAGATGCACTGATAGTAAAATACTTAGTAAATTGTGCCCTGAAGGGAAGCCACCCCTCTTAACTGGTCAGATTTAAGATGCACTGATAGTAAAACACTTAGTAAATTATGCCCTCAAGGGAAGCCACCCATCTTATCTGGTTAGATTTAAGATGCACTGATAGTAAAATACTTAGTAAATTGTGCCCTCAAGAGAAGCCACCCATCTTATCTGGTTAGATTTAAGATGCACTGATAGTAAAATACTTAGTAAATTGTGCCCTCAAGTGAAGCCACCCATCTTATATGGTCAGATTTAAGATGCACTGATAGTAAAATACTGAGTAAATTGTGCCCTGAAGGGAAGCCACCCATCTTATATGGTTAGATTTAAGATGCACTGATAGTAAAATACTTAGTAAATTGTGCCCTCAAGGGAAGCCACCTGTCTTATCTGGTTAGATTTAAGATGCACTGATAGTAAAATACTTAGTAAATTGTGCCCTGAAGGGAAGACACCCCTCTTATCTGGTTAGATTTAAGATGCACTGATAGTAAAATACTTAGTAAATTGTGCCCTCAAGAGAAGCCACCCGTCTTATCTGGCTAGAATTAAGATGCACTGATAGTAAAATACTTAGTAAATTGTGCCCTCAAGGGAAGCCACCCCTCTTATCTGGTTAGATTTAAGATGCACTGATAGTAAAATACTGAGTAAATTGTGCCCTCAAGGGAAGCCACCCGTCTTATCTGGTTAGATTTAAGATGCACTGATAGTAAAATACTTAGTAAATTGTGCCCTCAAGGGAAGCCACCCCTCTTATCTGGTTAGATTTAAGATGCACTGATAGTAAAATACTTAGTAAATTATGCCCTCAAGGGAAGCCACCCATCTTATCTGGTTAGATTTAAGATGCACTGATAGTAAAATACTTAGTAAATTATGCCCTCAAGGGAAGCCACCCATCTTATCTGGTTAGATTTAAGATGCACTGATAGTAAAATACTGAGTAAATTGTGCCCTGAAGGGAAGCCACCCCTCTTATCTGGTTAGATTTAAGATGCACTGATAGTAAAATACTTAGTAAATTATGCCCTCAAGGGAAGCCATCCATTTTATCTGGTTAGATTTAAGATGCACTGATAGTAAAATACTTAGTAAATTGTGCCCTGAAGGGAAGCCACCCGTCTTATCTGGTTAGATTTAAGATGCACTGATAGTAAAATACTTAGTAAATTGTGCCCTCAAGGGATGCCACGCCTCTTATCTGGTTAGATTTAAGATGCACTGATAGTAAAATACTGAGTAAATTGTGCCCTCAAGGGAAGCCACCCCTCTTATCTGGTTAGATTTAAGATGCACTGATAGTAAAATACTTAGTAAATTGTGCCCTCAAGGGAAGCCACCCCTCTTATCTGGTTAGATTTAAGATGCACTGATAGTAAAATACTGAGTAAATTGTGCCCTCCAGTGAAGCCACCCATCTTATCTGGTTAGATTTAAGATGCACTGATAGTAAAATACTTAGTAAATTGTGCCCTCAAGGGAAGCCACCCCTCTTATCTGGTTAGATTTAAGATGCACTGATAGTAAAATACTTAGTAAATTGTGTCATCAAGTGAAGCCACCCATCTTATCTGGTTAGATTTAAGATGCACTGATAGTAAAATACTTAGTAAATTGTGCCCTCAAGTGAAGCCACCCGTCTTATCTGGTTAGATTTAAGATGCACTGATAGTAAAATACTTAGTAAATTGTGCCCTCAAGTGAAGCCACCCCTCTTATCTGGTTAGATTTAAGATGCACTGATAGTAAAATACTTAGTAAATTGTGCCCTCAAGGGAAGCCACCCCTCTTATATGGTTAGATTTAAGATGCACTGATAGTAAAATACTTAGTAAATTGTGCCCTCAAGTGAAGCCACCCGTCTTATCTGGTTAGATTTAAGATGCACTGACAGTAAAATACTTAGTAAATTATGCCCTCAAGTGAAGCCACCCATCTTATCTGGTTAGATTTAAGATGCACTGATAGTAAAATACTGAGTAAATTGTGCCCTCAAGGGAAGCCACCCCTCTTATCTGGTTAGAATTAAGATGCACTGATAGTAAAATACTTAGTAAATTGTGCCCTCAAGTGAAGCCACCCGTCTTATCTGGTTAGATTTAAGATGCACTGATAGTAAAATACTTAGTAAATTATGCCCTCAAGTGAAGCCACCCCTCTTATCTGGTTAGATTTAAGATGCACTGATAGTAAAATACTGAGTAAATTGTGCCCTGAAGGGAAGCCACCCCTCTTAACTGGTCAGATTTAAGATGCACTGATAGTAAAATACTTAGTAAATTATGCCCTCAAGGGAAGCCACCCATCTTATCTGGTTAGATTTAAGATGCACTGATAGTAAAATACTTAGTAAATTGTGCCCTGAAGGGAAGCCACCCCTATTAACTGGTCAGATTTAAGATGCACTGATAGTAAAATACTTAGTAATTTATGCCCTCAAGGGAAGCCACCCATCTTATCTGGTTAGATTTAAGATGCACTGATAGTAAAATACTTAGTAAATTGTGCCCTCAAGAGAAGCCACCCATCTTATCTGGTTAGATTTAAGATGCACTGATAGTAAAATACTTAGTAAATTGTGCCCTCAAGTGAAGCCACCCATCTTATATGGTCAGATTTAAGATGCACTGATAGTAAAATACTGAGTAAATTGTGCCCTGAAGGGAAGCCACCCATCTTATATGGTTAGATTTAAGATGCACTGATAGTAAAATACTTAGTAAATTGTGCCCTCAAGGGAAGCCACCTGTCTTATCTGGTTAGATTTAAAATGCACTGATAGTAAAATACTTAGTAAATTGTGCCCTGAAGGGAAGCCACCCCTCTTATCTGGTTAGATTTAAGATGCACTGATAGTAAAATACTTAGTAAATTGTGCCGTCAAGGGAAGCCACCCGTCTTATCTGGTTAGATTTAAGATGCACTGATAGTAAAATACTTAGTAAATTGTGCCCTCAAGGGAAGCCACCCGTCTTATCTGGTTAGATTTAAGATGCACTGATAGTAAAATACTTAGTAAATTGTGCCCTCAAGGTAAGCCACCCGTCTTATCTGGTTAGATTTAAGATGCACTGATAGTAAAATACTTAGTAAATTATGCCCTCAAGGGAAGCCACCCATCTTATCTGGTTAGATTTAAGATGCACTGATAGTAAAATACTTAGTAAATTATGCCCTCAAGGGAAGGCACCCATCTTATCTGGTTAGATTTAAGATGCACTGATAGTAAAATACTGAGTAAATTGTGCCCTGAAGGGAAGCCACCCCTCTTATCTGGTTAGATTTAAGATGCACTGATAGTAAAATACTGAGTAAATTATGCCCTCAAGGGAAGCCATCCATCTTATCTGGTTAGATTTAAGATGCACTGATAGTAAAATACTTAGTAAATTGTGCCCTGAAGGGAAGCCACCCGTCTTATCTGGTTAGATTTAAGATGCACTGATAGTAAAATACTTAGTAAATTGTGCCCTCAAGGGATGCCACGCCTCTTATCTGGTTAGATTTAAGATGCACTGATAGTAAAATACTGAGTAAATTGTGCCCTCAAGGGAAGCCACCCCTCTTATCTGGTTAGATTTAAGATGCACTGATAGTAAAATACTTAGTAAATTGTGCCCTCAAGGGAAGCCACCCCTCTTATCTGGTTAGATTTAAGATGCACTGATAGTAAAATACTGAGTAAATTGTGCCCTCCAGTGAAGCCACCCATCTTATCTGGTTAGATTTAAGATGCACTGATAGTAAAATACTTAGTAAATTGTGCCCTCAAGGGAAGCCACCCCTCTTATCTGGTTAGATTTAAGATGCACTGATAGTAAAATACTTAGTAAATTGTGTCATCAAGTGAAGCCACCCATCTTATCTGGTTAGATTTAAGATGCCCTGATAGTAAAATACTTAGTAAATTGTGCCCTCAAGTGAAGCCACCCGTCTTATCTGGTTAGATTTAAGATGCACTGATAGTAAAATACTTAGTAAATTGTGCCCTCAAGTGAAGCCACCCCTCTTTTCTGGTTAGATTTAAGATGCACTGATAGTAAAATACTTAGTAAATTGTGCCCTCAAGGGAAGCCACCCCTCTTATATGGTTAGATTTAAGATGCACTGATAGTAAAATACTTAGTAAATTGTGCCCTCAAGTGAAGCCACCCGTCTTATCTGGTTAGATTTAAGATGCACTGACAGTAAAATACTTAGTAAATTATGCCCTCAAGTGAAGCCACCCATCTTATCTGGTTAGATTTAAGATGCACTGATAGTAAAATACTGAGTAAATTGTGCCCTCAAGGGAAGCCACCCCTCTTATCTGGTTAGAATTAAGATGCACTGATAGTAAAATACTTAGTAAATTGTGCCCTCAAGTGAAGCCACCCGTCTTATCTGGTTAGATTTAAGATGCACTGATAGTAAAATACTTAGTAAATTATGCCCTCAAGTGAAGCCACCCCTCTTATCTGGTTAGATTTAAGATGCACTGATAGTAAAATACTGAGTAAATTGTGCCCTGAAGGGAAGCCACCCCTCTTAACTGGTCAGATTTAAGATGCACTGATAGTAAAATACTTAGTAAATTATGCCCTCAAGGGAAGCCACCCATCTTATCTGGTTAGATTTAAGATGCACTGATAGTAAAATACTTAGTAAATTGTGCCCTGAAGGGAAGCCACCCCTCTTAACTGGTCAGATTTAAGATGCACTGATAGTAAAATACTTAGTAAATTATGCCCTCAAGGGAAGCCACCCATCTTATCTGGTTAGATTTAAGATGCACTGATAGTAAAATACTTAGTAAATTGTGCCCTCAAGAGAAGCCACCCATCTTATCTGGTTAGATTTAAGATGCACTGATAGTAAAATACTTAGTAAATTGTGCCCTCAAGTGAAGCCACCCATCTTATATGGTCAGATTTAAGATGCACTGATAGTAAAATACTGAGTAAATTGTGCCCTGAAGGGAAGCCACCCATCTTATATGGTTAGATTTAAGATGCACTGATAGTAAAATACTTAGTAAATTGTGCCCTCAAGGGAAGCCACCTGTCTTATCTGGTTAGATTTAAGATGCACTGATAGTAAAATACTTAGTAAATTGTGCCCTGAAGGGAAGCCACCCCTCTTATCTGGTTAGATTTAAGATGCACTGATAGTAAAATACTTAGTAAATTGTGCCGTCAAGGGAAGCCACCCGTCTTATCTGGTTAGATTTAAGATGCACTGATAGTAAAATACTTAGTAAATTGTGCCCTCAAGGGAAGCCACCCGTCTTATCTGGTTAGATTTAAGATGCACTGATAGTAAAATACTTAGTAAATTGTGCCCTCAAGGTAAGCCACCCGTCTTATCTGGTTAGATTTAAGATGCACTGATAGTAAAATACTTAGTAAATTGTGCCCTCAAGTGAAGCCACCCGTCTTATCTGGTTAGATTTAAGATGCACTGACAGTAAAATACTTAGTAAATTATGCCCTCAAGTGAAGCCACCCATCTTATCTGGTTAGATTTAAGATGCACTGATAGTAAAATACTGAGTAAATTGTGCCCTCAAGGGAAGCCACCCCTCTTATCTGGTTAGAATTAAGATGCACTGATAGTAAAATACTTAGTAAATTGTGCCCTCAAGTGAAGCCACCCGTCTTATCTGGTTAGATTTAAGATGCACTGATAGTAAAATACTTAGTAAATTATGCCCTCAAGTGAAGCCACCCCTCTTATCTGGTTAGATTTAAGATGCACTGATAGTAAAATACTGAGTAAATTGTGCCCTGAAGGGAAGCCACCCCTCTTAACTGGTCAGATTTAAGATGCACTGATAGTAAAATACTTAGTAAATTATGCCCTCAAGGGAAGCCACCCATCTTATCTGGTTAGATTTAAGATGCACTGATAGTAAAATACTTAGTAAATTGTGCCCTGAAGGGAAGCCACCCCTCTTAACTGGTCAGATTTAAGATGCACTGATAGTAAAACACTTAGTAAATTATGCCCTCAAGGGAAGCCACCCATCTTATCTGGTTAGATTTAAGATGCACTGATAGTAAAATACTTAGTAAATTGTGCCCTCAAGAGAAGCCACCCATCTTATCTGGTTAGATTTAAGATGCACTGATAGTAAAATACTTAGTAAATTGTGCCCTCAAGTGAAGCCACCCATCTTATATGGTCAGATTTAAGATGCACTGATAGTAAAATACTGAGTAAATTGTGCCCTGAAGGGAAGCCACCCATCTTATATGGTTAGATTTAAGATGCACTGATAGTAAAATACTTAGTAAATTGTGCCCTCAAGGGAAGCCACCTGTCTTATCTGGTTAGATTTAAGATGCACTGATAGTAAAATACTTAGTAAATTGTGCCCTGAAGGGAAGACACCCCTCTTATCTGGTTAGATTTAAGATGCACTGATAGTAAAATACTTAGTAAATTGTGCCGTCAAGGGAAGCCACCCGTCTTATCTGGTTAGATTTAAGATGCACTGATAGTAAAATACTTAGTAAATTGTGCCCTCAAGGGAAGCCACCCGTCTTATCTGGTTAGATTTAAGATGCACTGATAGTAAAATACTTAGTAAATTGTGCCCTCAAGGTAAGCCACCCGTCTTATCTGGTTAGATTTAAGATGCACTGATAGTAAAATACTTAGTAAATTATGCCCTCAAGGGAAGCCACCCATCTTATCTGGTTAGATTTAAGATGCACTGATAGTAAAATACTTAGTAAATTATGCCCTCAAGGGAAGGCACCCATCTTATCTGGTTAGATTTAAGATGCACTGATAGTAAAATACTGAGTAAATTGTGCCCTGAAGGGAAGCCACCCCTCTTATCTGGTTAGATTTAAGATGCACTGATAGTAAAATACTGAGTAAATTATGCCCTCAAGGGAAGCCATCCATCTTATCTGGTTAGATTTAAGATGCACTGATAGTAAAATACTTAGTAAATTGTGCCCTGAAGGGAAGCCACCCCTCTTATATGGTTAGATTTAAGATGCACTGATAGTAAAATACTGAGTAAATTGTGCCCTCAAGGGAAGCCATCCCTCTTATCTGGTTAGATTTAAGATGCACTGATAGTAAAATACTTAGTAAATTTTGCCCTCAAGTGAAGCCACCCCTCTTATCTGGTTAGATTTAAGATGCACTGATAGTAAAATACTGAGTAAAATGTGCCCTCAAGGGAAGCCACCCCTCTTATCTGGTTAGATTTAAGATGCACTGATAGTAAAATACTTAGTAAATTGTGTCCTCAAGTGAAGCCACCCATCTTATCTGGTTAGATTTAAGATGCACTGATAGTAAAATAGTTAGTAAATTGTGCCCTCAAGTGAAGCCACCCGTCTTATCTGGTTAGATTTAAGATGCACTGATAGTAAAATACTTAGTAAATTGTGCCCTCAAGTGAAGCCACCCCTCTTATATGGTTAAATTTAAGATGCACTGATAGTTAAATACTTAGTAAATTGTGCCCTCAAGTGAAGCCACCCGTCTTATCTGGTTAGATTTAAGATGCACTGATAGTAAAATACTGAGTAAATTATGCCCTCAAGTGAAGCCACCCATCTTATCTGGTTAGATTTAAGATGCACTGATAGTAAAATACTTAGTAAATTGTGCCCTCAAGAGAAGCCACCCGTCTTATCTGGCTAGAATTAAGATGCACTGATAGTAAAATACTTAGTAAATTGTGCCCTCAAGGGAAGCCACCCATCTTATCTGGTTAGATTTAAGATGCACTGATAGTAAAATACTGAGTAAATTGTGCCCTCAAGGGAAGCCACCCGTCTTATCTAGTTAGATTTAAGATGCACTGATAGTAAAATACTTAGTAAATTGTGCCCTCAAGGGAAGCCACCCGTCTTATCTGGTTAGATTTAAGATGCACTGATAGTAAAATACTTAGTAAATTGTGCCCTCAAGGGAAGCCACCCGTCTTATCTGGTTAGATTTAAGATGCACTGATAGTAAAATACTTAGTAAATTATGCCCTCAAGGGAAGCCACCCATCTTATCTGGTTAGATTTAAGATGCACTGATAGTAAAATACTTAGTAAATTATGCCCTCAAGGGAAGCCACGCCTCTTATCTGGTTAGATTTAAGATGCACTGATAGTAAAATACTGAGTAAATTGTGCCCTGAAGGGAAGCCACCCCTCTTATCTGGTTAGATTTAAGATGCACTGATAGTAAAATACTTAGTAAATTATGCCCTGAAGGGAAGCCATCCATCTTATCTGGTTAGATTTAAGATGCACTGATAGTAAAATACTTAGTAAATTGTGCCCTGAAGGGAAGCCACCCGTCTTATCTGGTTAGATTTAAGATGCACTGATAGTAAAATACTTAGTAAATTGTGCCCTCAAGGGAAGCCACCCCTCTTATCTGGTTAGATTTAAGATGCACCGATAGTAAAATACTGAGTAAATTGTGCCCTCAAGGGAAGCCACCCCTCTTATCTGGTTAGATTTGAGATGCACTGATAGTAAAATACTTAGTAAATTGTGCCCTCAAGGGAAGCCACCCCTCTTATCTGGTTAGATTTAAGATGCACTGATAGTAAAATACTGAGTAAATTGTGCCATCAAGTGAAGCCACCCATCTTATCTGGTTAGATTTAAGATGCACTGATAGTAAAATACTTAGTAAATTGTGCCCTCAAGGGAAGCCACCCCTCTTATCTGGTTAGATTTAAGATGCACTGATAGTAAAATACTTAGTAAATTGTGTCCTCAAGTGAAGCCACCCATCTTATCTGGTTAGATTTAAGATGCACTGATAGTAAAATACTTAGTAAATTGTGCCCTCAAGTGAAGCCACCCGTCTTATCTGGTTAGATTTAAGATGCACTGATAGTAAAATACTTAGTAAATTGTGCCCTCAAGTGAAGCCACCCCTCTTATCTGGTTAGATTTAAGATGCACTGATAGTAAAATACTTAGTAAATTGTGCCCTCAAGGGAAGCCACCCCTCTTATATGGTTAGATTTAAGATGCACTGATAGTAAAATACTTAGTAAATTGTGCCCTCAAGTGAAGCCACCCGTCTTATCTGGTTAGATTTAAGATGCACTGACAGTAAAATACTTAGTAAATTATGCCCTCAAGTGAAGCCACCCATCTTATCTGGTTAGATTTAAGATGCACTGATAGTAAAATACTGAGTAAATTGTGCCCTCAAGGGAAGCCACCCCTCTTATCTGGTTAGATTTAAGATGCACTGATAGTAAAATACTTAGTAAATTGTGCCCTCAAGTGAAGCCACCCGTCTTATCTGGTTAGATTTAAGATGCACTGATAGTAAAATACTTAGTAAATTATGCCCTCAAGTGAAGCCACCCCTCTTATCTGGTTAGATTTAAGATGCACTGATAGTAAAATACTGAGTAAATTGTGCCCTGAAGGGAAGCCACCCCTCTTAACTGGTCAGATTTAAGATGCTCTGATAGTAAAATACTTAGTAAATTATGCCCTCAAGGGAAGCCACCCATCTTATCTGGTTAGATTTAAGATGCACTGATAGTAAAATACTTAGTAAATTGTGCCCTGAAGGGAAGCCACCCCTCTTAACTGGTCAGATTTAAGATGCACTGATAGTAAAATACTTAGTAAATTATGCCCTCAAGGGAAGCCACCCATCTTATCTGGTTAGATTTAAGATGCACTGATAGTAAAATACTTAGTAAATTATGCCCTCAAGGGAAGCCACCCATCTTATCTGGTTAGATTTAAGATGCACTGATAGTAAAATACTTAGTAAATTGTGCCCTCAAGAGAAGCCACCCATCTTATCTGGTTAGATTTAAGATGCACTGATAGTAAAATACTTAGTAAATTGTGCCCTCAAGTGAAGCCACCCATCTTATATGGTCAGATTTAAGATGCACTGATAGTAAAATACTGAGTAAATTGTGCCCTGAAGGGAAGCCACCCATCTTATATGGTTAGATTTAAGATGCACTGATAGTAAAATACTTAGTAAATTGTGCCCTCAAGGGAAGCCACCTGTCTTATCTGGTTAGATTTAAGATGCACTGATAGTAAAATACTTAGTAAATTGTGCCCTGAAGGGAAGCCACCCCTCTTATCTGGTTAGATTTAAGATGCACTGATAGTAAAATACTTAGTAAATTGTGCCCTCAAGGGAAGCCACCCGTCTTATCTGGTTAGATTTAAGATGCACTGATAGTAAAATACTTAGTAAATTGTGCCCTCAAGGGAAGCCACCCGTCTTATCTGGTTAGATTTAAGATGCACTGATAGTAAAATACTTAGTAAATTGTGCCCTCAAGGTAAGCCACCCGTCTTATCTGGTTAGATTTAAGATGCACTGATAGTAAAATACTTAGTAAATTATGCCCTCAAGGGAAGCCACCCATCTTATATGGTTAGATTTAAGATGCACTGATAGTAAAATACTTAGTAAATTATGCCCTCAAGGGAAGGCACCCATCTTATCTGGTTAGATTTAAGATGCACTGATAGTAAAATACTGAGTAAATTGTGCCCTGAAGGGAAGCCACCCCTCTTATCTGGTTAGATTTAAGATGCACTGATAGTAAAATACTGCGTAAATTATGCCCTCAAGGGAAGCCATCCATCTTATCTGGTTAGATTTAAGATGCACTGATAGTAAAATACTTAGTAAATTGTGCCCTGAAGGGAAGCCACCCCTCTTATATGGTTAGATTTAAGATGCACTGATAGTAAAATACTTAGTAAATTGTGCCCTCAAGTGAAGCCACCCGTCTTATCTGGTTAGATTTAAGATGCACTGATAGTAAAATACTTAGTAAATTGTGCCCTCAAGTGAAGCCACCCCTCTTATCTGGTTAGATTTAAGATGCACTGATAGTAAAATACTTAGTAAATTGTGCCCTCAAGGGAAGCCACCCCTCTTATATGGTTAGATTTAAGATGCACTGATAGTAAAATACTTAGTAAATTGTGCCCTCAAGTGAAGCCACCCGTCTTATCTGGTTAGATTTAAGATGCACTGACAGTAAAATACTTAGTAAATTATGCCCTCAAGTGAAGCCACCCATCTTATCTGGTTAGATTTAAGATGCACTGATAGTAAAATACTGAGTAAATTGTGCCCTCAAGGGAAGCCACCCCTCTTATCTGGTTAGATTTAAGATGCACTGATAGTAAAATACTTAGTAAATTGTGCCCTCAAGTGAAGCCACCCGTCTTATCTGGTTAGATTTAAGATGCACTGATAGTAAAATACTTAGTAAATTATGCCCTCAAGTGAAGCCACCCCTCTTATCTGGTTAGATTTAAGATGCACTGATAGTAAAATACTGAGTAAATTGTGCCCTGAAGGGAAGCCACCCCTCTTAACTGGTCAGATTTAAGATGCTCTGATAGTAAAATACTTAGTAAATTATGCCCTCAAGGGAAGCCACCCATCTTATCTGGTTAGATTTAAGATGCACTGATAGTAAAATACTTAGTAAATTGTGCCCTGAAGGGAAGCCACCCCTCTTAACTGGTCAGATTTAAGATGCACTGATAGTAAAATACTTAGTAAATTATGCCCTCAAGGGAAGCCACCCATCTTATCTGGTTAGATTTAAGATGCACTGATAGTAAAATACTTAGTAAATTATGCCCTCAAGGGAAGCCACCCATCTTATCTGGTTAGATTTAAGATGCACTGATAGTAAAATACTTAGTAAATTGTGCCCTCAAGAGAAGCCACCCATCTTATCTGGTTAGATTTAAGATGCACTGATAGTAAAATACTTAGTAAATTGTGCCCTCAAGTGAAGCCACCCATCTTATATGGTCAGATTTAAGATGCACTGATAGTAAAATACTGAGTAAATTGTGCCCTGAAGGGAAGCCACCCATCTTATATGGTTAGATTTAAGATGCACTGATAGTAAAATACTTAGTAAATTGTGCCCTCAAGGGAAGCCACCTGTCTTATCTGGTTAGATTTAAGATGCACTGATAGTAAAATACTTAGTAAATTGTGCCCTGAAGGGAAGCCACCCCTCTTATCTGGTTAGATTTAAGATGCACTGATAGTAAAATACTTAGTAAATTGTGCCCTCAAGGGAAGCCACCCGTCTTATCTGGTTAGATTTAAGATGCACTGATAGTAAAATACTTAGTAAATTGTGCCCTCAAGGGAAGCCACCCGTCTTATCTGGTTAGATTTAAGATGCACTGATAGTAAAATACTTAGTAAATTGTGCCCTCAAGGTAAGCCACCCGTCTTATCTGGTTAGATTTAAGATGCACTGATAGTAAAATACTTAGTAAATTATGCCCTCAAGGGAAGCCACCCATCTTATATGGTTAGATTTAAGATGCACTGATAGTAAAATACTTAGTAAATTATGCCCTCAAGGGAAGGCACCCATCTTATCTGGTTAGATTTAAGATGCACTGATAGTAAAATACTGAGTAAATTGTGCCCTGAAGGGAAGCCACCCCTCTTATCTGGTTAGATTTAAGATGCACTGATAGTAAAATACTGCGTAAATTATGCCCTCAAGGGAAGCCATCCATCTTATCTGGTTAGATTTAAGATGCACTGATAGTAAAATACTTAGTAAATTGTGCCCTGAAGGGAAGCCACCCCTCTTATATGGTTAGATTTAAGATGCACTGATAGTAAAATACTGAGTAAATTGTGCCCTCAAGGGAAGCCATCCCTCTTATCTGGTTAGATTTAAGATGCACTGATAGTAAAATACTTAGTAAATTGTGCCCTGAAGGGAAGCCACCCCTCTTATCTGGTTAGATTTAAGATGCACTGATAGTAAAATACTGAGTAAAATGTGCCCTCAAGGGAAGCCACCCCTCTTATCTGGTTAGATTTAAGATGCACTGATAGTAAAATACTTAGTAAATTGTGTCCTCAAGTGAAGCCACCCATCTTATCTGGTTAGATTTAAGATGCACTGATAGTAAAATAGTTAGTAAATTGTGCCCTCAAGTGAAGCCACCCGTCTTATCTGGTTAGATTTAAGATGCACTGATAGTAAAATACTTAGTAAATTGTGCCCTCAAGTGAAGCCACCCCTCTTATCTGGTTAGATTTAAGATGCACTGATAGTAAAATACTGAGTAAATTGTGCCCTCAAGGGAAGCCACCCCTCTTATATGGTTAAATTTAAGATGCACTGATAGTTAAATACTTAGTAAATTGTGCCCTCAAGTGAAGCCACCCGTCTTATCTGGTTAGATTTAAGATGCACTGATAGTAAAATACTGAGTAAATTATGCCCTCAAGTGAAACCACCCATCTTATCTGGTTAGATTTAAGATGCACTGATAGTAAAATACTGAGTAAATTGTGCCCTCAAGGGAAGCCACCCCTCTTATCTGGTTAGATTTAAGATGCACTGATAGTAAAATACTTAGTAAATTGTGCCCTCAAGTGAAGCCACCCGTCTTATCTGGTTAGATTTAAGATGCACTGATAGTAAAATACTTAGTAAATTATGCCCTCAAGTGAAGCCACCCCTCTTATCTGGTTAGATTTAAGATGCACTGATAGTAAAATACTGAGTAAATTGTGCCCTGAAGGGAAGCCACCCCTCTTATCTGGTTAGATTTAAGATGCACTGATAGTAAAATACTGCGTAAATTATGCCCTCAAGGGAAGCCATCCATCTTATCTGGTTAGATTTAAGATGCACTGATAGTAAAATACTTAGTAAATTGTGCCCTGAAGGGAAGCCACCCCTCTTATATGGTTAGATTTAAGATGCACTGATAGTAAAATACTTAGTAAATTGTGCCCTCAAGTGAAGCCACCCGTCTTATCTGGTTAGATTTAAGATGCACTGATAGTAAAATACTTAGTAAATTGTGCCCTCAAGTGAAGCCACCCGTCTTATCTGGTTAGATTTAAGATGCACTGATAGTAAAATACTTAGTAAATTATGCCCTCAAGGGAAGCCACCCATCTTATCTGGTTAGATTTAAGATGCACTGATAGTAAAATACTTAGTAAATTGTGCCCTGAAGGGAAGCCACCCGTCTTATATGGTTAGATTTAAGATGCACTGATAGTAAAATACTTAGTAAATTGTGCCCTGAAGGGAAGCCACCCCTCTTATTTGGTTAGATTTAAGATGCACTGATAGTAAAATACTTAGTAAATTGTGCCCTGAAGGGAAGCCACCCCTCTTATATGGTTAGATTTAAGATGCACTGATAGTAAAATACTTAGTAAATTGTGCCCTCAAGTGAAGCCACCCCTCTTATCTGGTTAGATTTAAGATGCACTGATAGTAAAATACTGAGTAAATTGTGCCCTCAAGTGAAGCCACCCCTCTTATCTGGTCCGATTTAAGATGCACTGATGGTAAAATACTGAGTAAATTGTGCCCTCAAGTGAAGCCACCCGTCTTATCTGGTCAGATTTAAGATGCACTGATAGTAAAATACTTAGTAAATTGTGCCCTCAAGGGAAGCCACCCCTCTTATATGGTTAGATTTAAGATGCACTGATAGTAACATACTGAGTAAATTGTGCCCTCAAGTGAAGACACCCATCTTATCTGTCAGATTTAAGATGCACTGATAGTAAAATACTTAGTAAATTATGCCCTCAAGGGAAGCCACCCATCTTATCTGGTTAGATTTAAGATGCACTGATAGTAAAATACTTAGTAAATTATGCCCTCAAGGGAAGCCACCCATCTTATCTGGTTAGATTTAAGATGCACTGATAGTAAAATACTTAGTAAATTGTGCCCTCAAGAGAAGCCACCCATCTTATCTGGTTAGATTTAAGATGCACTGATAGTAAAATACTTAGTAAATTGTGCCCTCAAGTGAAGCCACCCATCTTATATGGTCAGATTTAAGATGCACTGATAGTAAAATACTGAGTAAATTGTGCCCTGAAGGGAAGCCACCCATCTTATATGGTTAGATTTAAGATGCACTGATAGTAAAATACTTAGTAAATTGTGCCCTCAAGGGAAGCCACCTGTCTTATCTGGTTAGATTTAAGATGCACTGATAGTAAAATACTTAGTAAATTGTGCCCTGAAGGGAAGCCACCCCTCTTATCTGGTTAGATTTAAGATGCACTGATAGTAAAATACTTAGTAAATTGTGCCCTCAAGGGAAGCCACCCGTCTTATCTGGTTAGATTTAAGATGCACTGATAGTAAAATACTTAGTAAATTGTGCCCTCAAGGGAAGCCACCCGTCTTATCTGGTTAGATTTAAGATGCACTGATAGTAAAATACTTAGTAAATTGTGCCCTCAAGGTAAGCCACCCGTCTTATCTGGTTAGATTTAAGATGCACTGATAGTAAAATACTTAGTAAATTATGCCCTCAAGGGAAGCCACCCATCTTATATGGTTAGATTTAAGATGCACTGATAGTAAAATACTTAGTAAATTATGCCCTCAAGGGAAGGCACCCATCTTATCTGGTTAGATTTAAGATGCACTGATAGTAAAATACTGAGTAAATTGTGCCCTGAAGGGAAGCCACCCCTCTTATCTGGTTAGATTTAAGATGCACTGATAGTAAAATACTGCGTAAATTATGCCCTCAAGGGAAGCCATCCATCTTATCTGGTTAGATTTAAGATGCACTGATAGTAAAATACTTAGTAAATTGTGCCCTGAAGGGAAGCCACCCCTCTTATATGGTTAGATTTAAGATGCACTGATAGTAAAATACTTAGTAAATTGTGCCCTCAAGTGAAGCCACCCGTCTTATCTGGTTAGATTTAAGATGCACTGATAGTAAAATACTTAGTAAATTGTGCCCTCAAGTGAAGCCACCCCTCTTATCTGGTTAGATTTAAGATGCACTGATAGTAAAATACTTAGTAAATTGTGCCCTCAAGGGAAGCCACCCCTCTTATATGGTTAGATTTAAGATGCACTGATAGTAAAATACTTAGTAAATTGTGCCCTCAAGTGAAGCCACCCGTCTTATCTGGTTAGATTTAAGATGCACTGACAGTAAAATACTTAGTAAATTATGCCCTCAAGTGAAGCCACCCATCTTATCTGGTTAGATTTAAGATGCACTGATAGTAAAATACTGAGTAAATTGTGCCCTCAAGGGAAGCCACCCCTCTTATCTGGTTAGATTTAAGATGCACTGATAGTAAAATACTTAGTAAATTGTGCCCTCAAGTGAAGCCACCCGTCTTATCTGGTTAGATTTAAGATGCACTGATAGTAAAATACTTAGTAAATTATGCCCTCAAGTGAAGCCACCCCTCTTATCTGGTTAGATTTAAGATGCACTGATAGTAAAATACTGAGTAAATTGTGCCCTGAAGGGAAGCCACCCCTCTTAACTGGTCAGATTTAAGATGCTCTGATAGTAAAATACTTAGTAAATTATGCCCTCAAGGGAAGCCACCCATCTTATCTGGTTAGATTTAAGATGCACTGATAGTAAAATACTTAGTAAATTGTGCCCTGAAGGGAAGCCACCCCTCTTAACTGGTCAGATTTAAGATGCACTGATAGTAAAATACTTAGTAAATTATGCCCTCAAGGGAAGCCACCCATCTTATCTGGTTAGATTTAAGATGCACTGATAGTAAAATACTTAGTAAATTATGCCCTCAAGGGAAGCCACCCATCTTATCTGGTTAGATTTAAGATGCACTGATAGTAAAATACTTAGTAAATTGTGCCCTCAAGAGAAGCCACCCATCTTATCTGGTTAGATTTAAGATGCACTGATAGTAAAATACTTAGTAAATTGTGCCCTCAAGTGAAGCCACCCATCTTATATGGTCAGATTTAAGATGCACTGATAGTAAAATACTGAGTAAATTGTGCCCTGAAGGGAAGCCACCCATCTTATATGGTTAGATTTAAGATGCACTGATAGTAAAATACTTAGTAAATTGTGCCCTCAAGGGAAGCCACCTGTCTTATCTGGTTAGATTTAAGATGCACTGATAGTAAAATACTTAGTAAATTGTGCCCTGAAGGGAAGCCACCCCTCTTATCTGGTTAGATTTAAGATGCACTGATAGTAAAATACTTAGTAAATTGTGCCCTCAAGGGAAGCCACCCGTCTTATCTGGTTAGATTTAAGATGCACTGATAGTAAAATACTTAGTAAATTGTGCCCTCAAGGGAAGCCACCCGTCTTATCTGGTTAGATTTAAGATGCACTGATAGTAAAATACTTAGTAAATTGTGCCCTCAAGGTAAGCCACCCGTCTTATCTGGTTAGATTTAAGATGCACTGATAGTAAAATACTTAGTAAATTATGCCCTCAAGGGAAGCCACCCATCTTATATGGTTAGATTTAAGATGCACTGATAGTAAAATACTTAGTAAATTATGCCCTCAAGGGAAGGCACCCATCTTATCTGGTTAGATTTAAGATGCACTGATAGTAAAATACTGAGTAAATTGTGCCCTGAAGGGAAGCCACCCCTCTTATCTGGTTAGATTTAAGATGCACTGATAGTAAAATACTGCGTAAATTATGCCCTCAAGGGAAGCCATCCATCTTATCTGGTTAGATTTAAGATGCACTGATAGTAAAATACTTAGTAAATTGTGCCCTGAAGGGAAGCCACCCCTCTTATATGGTTAGATTTAAGATGCACTGATAGTAAAATACTGAGTAAATTGTGCCCTCAAGGGAAGCCATCCCTCTTATCTGGTTAGATTTAAGATGCACTGATAGTAAAATACTTAGTAAATTGTGCCCTGAAGGGAAGCCACCCCTCTTATCTGGTTAGATTTAAGATGCACTGATAGTAAAATACTGAGTAAAATGTGCCCTCAAGGGAAGCCACCCCTCTTATCTGGTTAGATTTAAGATGCACTGATAGTAAAATACTTAGTAAATTGTGTCCTCAAGTGAAGCCACCCATCTTATCTGGTTAGATTTAAGATGCACTGATAGTAAAATAGTTAGTAAATTGTGCCCTCAAGTGAAGCCACCCGTCTTATCTGGTTAGATTTAAGATGCACTGATAGTAAAATACTTAGTAAATTGTGCCCTCAAGTGAAGCCACCCCTCTTATCTGGTTAGATTTAAGATGCACTGATAGTAAAATACTGAGTAAATTGTGCCCTCAAGGGAAGCCACCCCTCTTATATGGTTAAATTTAAGATGCACTGATAGTTAAATACTTAGTAAATTGTGCCCTCAAGTGAAGCCACCCGTCTTATCTGGTTAGATTTAAGATGCACTGATAGTAAAATACTGAGTAAATTATGCCCTCAAGTGAAACCACCCATCTTATCTGGTTAGATTTAAGATGCACTGATAGTAAAATACTGAGTAAATTGTGCCCTCAAGGGAAGCCACCCCTCTTATCTGGTTAGATTTAAGATGCACTGATAGTAAAATACTTAGTAAATTGTGCCCTCAAGTGAAGCCACCCGTCTTATCTGGTTAGATTTAAGATGCACTGATAGTAAAATACTTAGTAAATTATGCCCTCAAGTGAAGCCACCCCTCTTATCTGGTTAGATTTAAGATGCACTGATAGTAAAATACTTAGTAAATTGTGCCCTGAAGGGAAGCCACCCCTCTTATCTGGTTAGATTTAAGATGCACTGATAGTAAAATACTTAGTAAATTGTGCCCTCAAGTGAAGCCACCCCTCTTATCTGGTTAGATTTAAGATGCACTGATAGTAAAATACTGAGTAAATTGTGCCCTCAAGGGAAGCCACCCCTCTTATCTGGTTAGATTTAAGATGCAATGATAGTAAAATACTTAGTAAATTGTGCCCTCAAGTGAAGCCACCCGTCTTATCTGGTTAGATTTAAGATGCACTGATAGTAAAATACTTAGTAAATTGTGCCCTCAAGTGAAGCCACCCGTCTTATCTGGTTAGATTTAAGATGCACTGATAGTAAAATACTTAGTAAATTATGCCCTCAAGGGAAGCCACCCATCTTATCTGGTTAGATTTAAGATGCACTGATAGTAAAATACTTAGTAAATTGTGCCCTGAAGGGAAGCCACCCGTCTTATATGGTTAGATTTAAGATGCACTGATAGTAAAATACTTAGTAAATTGTGCCCTGAAGGGAAGCCACCCCTCTTATTTGGTTAGATTTAAGATGCACTGATAGTAAAATACTTAGTAAATTGTGCCCTGAAGGGAAGCCACCCCTCTTATATGGTTAGATTTAAGATGCACTGATAGTAAAATACTTAGTAAATTGTGCCCTCAAGTGAAGCCACCCCTCTTATCTGGTTAGATTTAAGATGCACTGATAGTAAAATACTGAGTAAATTGTGCCCTCAAGTGAAGCCACCCCTCTTATCTGGTCCGATTTAAGATGCACTGATGGTAAAATACTGAGTAAATTGTGCCCTCAAGTGAAGCCACCCGTCTTATCTGGTCAGATTTAAGATGCACTGATAGTAAAATACTTAGTAAATTGTGCCCTCAAGGGAAGCCACCCCTCTTATATGGTTAGATTTAAGATGCACTGATAGTAACATACTGAGTAAATTGTGCCCTCAAGTGAAGACACCCATCTTATCTGTCAGATTTAAGATGCACTGATAGTAAAATACTTAGTAAATTGTGCCCTCAAGTGACCCCTCTTATCTGGTCAGATTTAAGATGCACTGATAGTAAAATACTTAGTAAATTGTGCCCTGAAGGGAAGTCACCCCTCTTATCTGGTTAGATTTAAGATGCACTGATGGTAAAATACTGAGTACATTGTGCCCTCAAGTGAAGCCACCCATCTTATATGGTCAGATTTAAGATGCACTGATAGTAAAATACATACTGAGTAAATTGTGCCCTGAAGGGAAGCTGCCCATCTTATCTGGTTAGATTTAAGATGCACTGATAGTAAAATACTGAGTAAATTGAGCCCTCAAGTGAAGCCACCCCTCTTATCTGGTTAGATTTAAGATGCACTGATAGTAAAATACTTAGTAAATTATGCCCTCAAGCGAAGCCACCCCTCTTATCTGGTTAGATTTAAGATGCACTGATAGTAAAATACTTAGTAAATTGAGCCCTCAAGTGAAGCCACCCCTCTTATCTGGTTAGATTTAAGATGCACTGATAGTAAAATACTTAGTAAATTGTGCCCTCAAGTGAAGCCACCCATCTTATCTGGTTAGATTTAAGATGCACTGATAGTAAAATACTTAGTAAATTGTGCCCTCAAGTGAAGCCACCTGTCTTATCTGGTTAGATTTAAGATGCACTGATAGTAAAATACTTAGTAAATTGTGCCCTCAAGTGAAGCCACCCATCTTATCTGGTTAGATTTAAGATGCACTGATAGTAAAATACTTAGTAAATTGTGCCCTTAAGTATAGCCACCCCTCTTATATGGTTAGATTTAAGATGCACTGATAGTAAAATACTGAGTAAATTGTACCCTGAAGGGAATCCACCCCTCTTATATGGTTAGATTTAAGATGCACTGATAGTAAAATACTTAGTAAATTGTGCCCTGAAGGGAAGCCGCCCCTCTTATATGGTTAGATTTAAGATGCACCGATTGTAAAATACTTAGTAAATTGTGCCCTCAAGTGAAGCCACCCATCTTATCTGGTTAGATTTAAGATGCACTGATAGTAAAATACTTAGTAAATTGTGCCCTGAAGGGAAGCCACCCCTCTTATCTGGTTAGATTTAAGATGCACTGATAGTAAAATACTTAGTAAATTGTGCCCTCAAGTGAAGCCACCCATCTTATCTGGTTAGATTTAAGATGCACTGATAGTAAAATACTGAGTAAATTGTGCCCTCAAGGGAAGCCACCCCTCTTATCTGGTTAGATTTAAGATGCACTGATAGTAAAATACTTAGTAAATTGTGCCCTCAAGTGAAGCCACCCGTCTTATCTGGTTAGATTTAAGATGCACTGATAGTAAAATACTTAGTAAATTATGCCCTCAAGTGAAGCCACCCCTCTTATCTGGTTAGATTTAAGATGCACTGATAGTAAAATACTTAGTAAATTGTGCCCTGAAGGGAAGCCACCCGTCTTATCTGGTTAGATTTAAGATGCACTGATAGTAAAATACTTAGTAAATTGTGCCCTCAAGTGAAGCCACCGCTCTTATCTGGTTAGATTTAAGATGCACTGATAGTAAAATACTGAGTAAATTGTGCCCTGAAGGGAAGCCACCCCTCTTATCTGGTTAGATTTAAGATGCACTGATAGTAAAATACTTAGTAAATTGTGCCCTCAAGTGAAGCCACCCGTCTTATCTGGTTAGATTTAAGATGCACTGATAGTAAAATACTTAGTAAATTATGACCTCAAGGGAAGCCACCCATCTTATCTGGTTAGATTTAAGATGCACTGATAGTAAAATACTTAGTAAATTGTGCCCTGAAGGGAAGCCACCCGTCTTATATGGTTAGATTTAAGATGCACTGATAGTAAAATACTTAGTAAATTGTGCCCTGAAGGGAAGCCACCCCTCTTATTTGGTTAGATTTAAGATGCACTGATAGTAAAATACTTAGTAAATTGTGCCCTGAAGGGAAGCCACCCCTCTTATATGGTTAGATTTAAGATGCACTGATAGTAAAATACTTAGTAAATTGTGCCCTCAATTGAAGCCACCCCTCTTATCTGGTTAGATTTAAGATGCACTGATAGTAAAATACTGAGTAAATTGTGCCCTCAAGTGAAGCCACCCCTCTTATCTGGTCAGATTTAAGATGCACTGATGGTAAAATACTGAGTAAATTGTGCCCTCAAGTGAAGCCACCCGTCTTATCTGGTCAGATTTAAGATGCACTGATAGTAAAATACTTAGTAAATTGTGCCCTCAAGGGAAGCCACCCCTCTTATATGGTTAGATTTAAGATGCACTGATAGTAAAATACTTAGTAAATTGTGCCCTCAAGTGAAGACACCCATCTTATCTGTCAGATTTAAGATGCACTGATAGTAAAATACTTAGTAAATTGTGCCCTCAAGTGACCCCTCTTATCTGGTCAGATTTAAGATGCACTGATAGTAAAATACTTAGTAAATTGTGCCCTGAAGGGAAGTCACCCCTCTTATCTGGTTAGATTTAAGATGCACTGATAGTAAAATACTGAGTAAATTGTGCCCTCAAGTGAAGCCACCCATCTTATCTGGTTAGATTTAAGATGCACTGACAGTAAAATACTTAGTAAATTATGCCCTCAAGTGAAGCCACCCCTCTTATCTGGTTAGATTTAAGATGCACTGATAGTAAAATACTTAGTAAATTGTGCCCTGAAGGGAAGCCACCCGTCTTATCTGGTTAGATTTAAGATGCACTGATAGTAAAATACTTAGTAAATTGTGCCCTCAAGTGAAGCCACCGCTCTTATCTGGTTAGATTTAAGATGCACTGATAGTAAAATACTGAGTAAATTGTGCCCTGAAGGGAAGCCACCCCTCTTATCTGGTTAGATTTAAGATGCACTGATAGTAAAATACTTAGTAAATTGTGCCCTCAAGTGAAGCCACCCGTCTTATCTGGTTAGATTTAAGATGCACTGATAGTAAAATACTTAGTAAATTGTGCCCTGAAGGGAAGCCACCCGTCTTATATGGTTAGATTTAAGATGCACTGATAGTAAAATACTTAGTAAATTGTGCCCTGAAGGGAAGCCACCCCTCTTATTTGGTTAGATTTAAGATGCACTGATAGTAAAATACTTAGTAAATTGTGCCCTGAAGGGAAGCCACCCCTCTTATATGGTTAGATTTAAGATGCACTGATAGTAAAATACTTAGTAAATTGTGCCCTCAAGTGAAGCCACCCCTCTTATCTGGTTAGATTTAAGATGCACTGATAGTAAAATACTGAGTAAATTGTGCCCTCAAGTGAAGCCACCCCTCTTATCTGGTCAGATTTAAGATGCACTGATGGTAAAATACTGAGTAAATTGTGCCCTCAAGTGAAGCCACCCGTCTTATCTGGTTAGATTTAAGATGCACTGATAGTAAAATACTTAGTAAATTGTGCCCTCAAGTGAAGCCACCCATCTTATCTGGTTAGATTTAAGATGCACTGATAGTAAAATACTTAGTAAATTGTGCCCTCAAGTGAAGCCACCTGTCTTATCTGGTTAGATTTAAGATGCACTGATAGTAAAATACTTAGTAAATTGTGCCCTCAAGTGAAGCCACCCATCTTATCTGGTTAGATTTAAGATGCACTGATAGTAAAATACTTAGTAAATTGTGCCCTTAAGTATAGCCACCCCTCTTATATGGTTAGATTTAAGATGCACTGATAGTAAAATACTGAGTAAATTGTACCCTGAAGGGAATCCACCCCTCTTATATGGTTAGATTTAAGATGCACTGATAGTAAAATACTTAGTAAATTGTGCCCTGAAGGGAAGCCGCCCCTCTTATATGGTTAGATTTAAGATGCACCGATTGTAAAATACTTAGTAAATTGTGCCCTCAAGTGAAGCCACCCATCTTATCTGGTTAGATTTAAGATGCACTGATAGTAAAATACTTAGTAAATTATGCCCTCAAGTGAAGCCACCCCTCTTATCTGGTTAGATTTAAGATGCACTGATAGTAAAATACTTAGTAAATTGCGCCCTCAAGTGAAGACACCCATCTTATCTGTCAGATTTAAGATGCACTGATAGTAAAATACTTAGTAAATTGTGCCGACAAGTGACCCCTCTTATCTGGTCAGATTTAAGATGCACTGATAGTAAAATACTTAGTAAATTGTGCCCTGAATGGAAGGCACCCATCTTATCTGGTTAGATTTAAGATGCACTGATAGTAAAATACTGAGTAAATTGTGCCCTGAAGGGAAGCCACCCCTCTTATCTGGTTAGATTTAAGATGCACTGATAGTAAAATACTGCGTAAATTATGCCCTCAAGGGAAGCCATCCATCTTATCTGGTTAGATTTAAGATGCACTGATAGTAAAATACTTAGTAAATTGTGCCCTGAAGGGAAGCCACCCCTCTTATATGGTTAGATTTAAGATGCACTGATAGTAAAATACTGAGTAAATTGTGCCCTCAAGGGAAGCCATCCCTCTTATCTGGTTAGATTTAAGATGCACTGATAGTAAAATACTTAGTAAATTGTGCCCTGAAGGGAAGCCACCCCTCTTATCTGGTTAGATTTAAGATGCACTGATAGTAAAATACTGAGTAAAATGTGCCCTCAAGGGAAGCCACCCCTCTTATCTGGTTAGATTTAAGATGCACTGATAGTAAAATAGTTAGTAAATTGTGCCCTCAAGTGAAGCCACCCGTCTTATCTGGTTAGATTTAAGATGCACTGATAGTAAAATACTTAGTAAATTGTGCCCTCAAGTGAAGCCACCCCTCTTATCTGGTTAGATTTAAGATGCACTGATAGTAAAATACTGAGTAAATTGTGCCCTCAAGGGAAGCCACCCCTCTTATATGGTTAAATTTAAGATGCACTGATAGTTAAATACTTAGTAAATTGTGCCCTCAAGTGAAGCCACCCGTCTTATCTGGTTAGATTTAAGATGCACTGATAGTAAAATACTGAGTAAATTATGCCCTCAAGTGAAACCACCCATCTTATCTGGTTAGATTTAAGATGCACTGATAGTAAAATACTGAGTAAATTGTGCCCTCAAGGGAAGCCACCCCTCTTATCTGGTTAGATTTAAGATGCACTGATAGTAAAATACTTAGTAAATTGTGCCCTCAAGTGAAGCCACCCGTCTTATCTGGTTAGATTTAAGATGCACTGATAGTAAAATACTTAGTAAATTATGCCCTCAAGTGAAGCCACCCCTCTTATCTGGTTAGATTTAAGATGCACTGATAGTAAAATACTTAGTAAATTGCGCCCTGAAGGGAAGCCACCCCTCTTATCTGGTTAGATTTAAGATGCACTGATAGTAAAATACTTAGTAAATTGTGCCCTCAAGTGAAGACACCCATCTTATCTGTCAGATTTAAGATGCACTGATAGTAAAATACTTAGTAAATTGTGCCCTCAAGTGACCCCTCTTATCTGGTCAGATTTAAGATGCACTGATAGTAAAATACTTAGTAAATTGTGCCCTGAAGGGAAGTCACCCCTCTTATCTGGTTAGATTTAAGATGCACTGATAGTAAAATACTGAGTACATTGTGCCCTCAAGTGAAGCCACCCATCTTATATGGTCAGATTTAAGATGCACTGATAGTAAAATACATACTGAGTAAATTGTGCCCTGAAGGGAAGCTGCCCATCTTATATGGTTAGATTTAAGATGCACTGATAGTAAAATACTGAGTAAATTGAGCCCTCAAGTGAAGCCACCCCTCTTATCTGGTTAGATTTAAGATGCACTGATAGTAAAATACTTAGTAAATTATGCCCTCAAGCGAAGCCACCCCTCTTATCTGGTTAGATTTAAGATGCACTGATAGTAAAATACTTAGTAAATTGAGCCCTCAAGTGAAGCCACCCCTCTTATCTGGTTAGATTTAAGATGCACTGATAGTAAAATACTTAGTAAATTGTGCCCTCAAGTGAAGCCACCCATCTTATCTGGTTAGATTTAAGATGCACTGATAGTAAAATACTTAGTAAATTGTGCCCTCAAGTGAAGCCACCTGTCTTATCTGGTTAGATTTAAGATGCACTGATAGTAAAATACTTAGTAAATTGTGCCCTCAAGTGAAGCCACCCATCTTATCTGGTTAGATTTAAGATGCACTGATAGTAAAATACTTAGTAAATTGTGCCCTTAAGTATAGCCACCCCTCTTATATGGTTAGATTTAAGATGCACTGATAGTAAAATACTGAGTAAATTGTACCCTGAAGGGAATCCACCCCTCTTATATGGTTAGATTTAAGATGCACTGATAGTAAAATACTTAGTAAATTGTGCCCTGAAGGGAAGCCGCCCCTCTTATATGGTTAGATTTAAGATGCACCGATTGTAAAATACTTAGTAAATTGTGCCCTCAAGTGAAGCCACCCATCTTATCTGGTTAGATTTAAGATGCACTGATAGTAAAATACTTAGTAAATTGTGCCCTGAAGGGAAGCCACCCCTCTTATCTGGTTAGATTTAAGATGCACTGATAGTAAAATACTTAGTAAATTGTGCCCTCAAGTGAAGCCACCCATCTTATCTGGTTAGATTTAAGATGCACTGATAGTAAAATACTGAGTAAATTGTGCCCTCAAGGGAAGCCACCCCTCTTATCTGGTTAGATTTAAGATGCACTGATAGTAAAATACTTAGTAAATTGTGCCCTCAAGTGAAGCCACCCGTCTTATCTGGTTAGATTTAAGATGCACTGATAGTAAAATACTTAGTAAATTATGCCCTCAAGTGAAGCCACCCCTCTTATCTGGTTAGATTTAAGATGCACTGATAGTAAAATACTTAGTAAATTGTGCCCTGAAGGGAAGCCACCCGTCTTATCTGGTTAGATTTAAGATGCACTGATAGTAAAATACTTAGTAAATTGTGCCCTCAAGTGAAGCCACCGCTCTTATCTGGTTAGATTTAAGATGCACTGATAGTAAAATACTGAGTAAATTGTGCCCTGAAGGGAAGCCACCCCTCTTATCTGGTTAGATTTAAGATGCACTGATAGTAAAATACTTAGTAAATTGTGCCCTCAAGTGAAGCCACCCGTCTTATCTGGTTAGATTTAAGATGCACTGATAGTAAAATACTTAGTAAATTATGACCTCAAGGGAAGCCACCCATCTTATCTGGTTAGATTTAAGATGCACTGATAGTAAAATACTTAGTAAATTGTGCCCTGAAGGGAAGCCACCCGTCTTATATGGTTAGATTTAAGATGCACTGATAGTAAAATACTTAGTAAATTGTGCCCTGAAGGGAAGCCACCCCTCTTATTTGGTTAGATTTAAGATGCACTGATAGTAAAATACTTAGTAAATTGTGCCCTGAAGGGAAGCCACCCCTCTTATATGGTTAGATTTAAGATGCACTGATAGTAAAATACTTAGTAAATTGTGCCCTCAAGTGAAGCCACCCCTCTTATCTGGTTAGATTTAAGATGCACTGATAGTAAAATACTGAGTAAATTGTGCCCTCAAGTGAAGCCACCCCTCTTATCTGGTCAGATTTAAGATGCACTGATGGTAAAATACTGAGTAAATTGTGCCCTCAAGTGAAGCCACCCGTCTTATCTGGTCAGATTTAAGATGCACTGATAGTAAAATACTTAGTAAATTGTGCCCTCAAGGGAAGCCACCCCTCTTATATGGTTAGATTTAAGATGCACTGATAGTAAAATACTTAGTAAATTGTGCCCTCAAGTGAAGACACCCATCTTATCTGTCAGATTTAAGATGCACTGATAGTAAAATACTTAGTAAATTGTGCCCTCAAGTGACCCCTCTTATCTGGTCAGATTTAAGATGCACTGATAGTAAAATACTTAGTAAATTGTGCCCTGAAGGGAAGTCACCCCTCTTATCTGGTTAGATTTAAGATGCACTGATAGTAAAATACTGAGTAAATTGTGCCCTCAAGTGAAGCCACCCATCTTATCTGGTTAGATTTAAGATGCACTGATAGTAAAATACTTAGTAAATTATGCCCTCAAGTGAAGCCACCCCTCTTATCTGGTTAGATTTAAGATGCACTGATAGTAAAATACTTAGTAAATTGTGCCCTGAAGGGAAGCCACCCGTCTTATCTGGTTAGATTTAAGATGCACTGATAGTAAAATACTTAGTAAATTGTGCCCTCAAGTGAAGCCACCGCTCTTATCTGGTTAGATTTAAGATGCACTGATAGTAAAATACTGGGTAAATTGTGCCCTGAAGGGAAGCCACCCCTCTTATCTGGTTAGATTTAAGATGCACTGATAGTAAAATACTTAGTAAATTGTGCCCTCAAGTGAAGCCACCCGTCTTATCTGGTTAGATTTAAGATGCACTGATAGTAAAATACTTAGTAAATTGTGCCCTGAAGGGAAGCCACCCGTCTTATATGGTTAGATTTAAGATGCACTGATAGTAAAATACTTAGTAAATTGTGCCCTGAAGGGAAGCCACCCCTCTTATTTGGTTAGATTTAAGATGCACTGATAGTAAAATACTTAGTAAATTGTGCCCTGAAGGGAAGCCACCCCTCTTATATGGTTAGATTTAAGATGCACTGATAGTAAAATACTTAGTAAATTGTGCCCTCAAGTGAAGCCACCCCTCTTATCTGGTTAGATTTAAGATGCACTGATAGTAAAATACTGAGTAAATTGTGCCCTCAAGTGAAGCCACCCCTCTTATCTGGTCAGATTTAAGATGCACTGATGGTAAAATACTGAGTAAATTGTGCCCTCAAGTGAAGCCACCCGTCTTATCTGGTCAGATTTAAGATGCACTGATAGTAAAATACTTAGTAAATTGTGCCCTCAAGGGAAGCCACCCCTCTTATATGGTTAGATTTAAGATGCACTGATAGTAAAATACTTAGTAAATTGTGCCCTCAAGTGAAGACACCCATCTTATCTGTCAGATTTAAGATGCACTGATAGTAAAATACTTAGTAAATTGTGCCCACAAGTGACCCCTCTTATCTGGTCAGATTTAAGATGCACTGATAGTAAAATACTTAGTAAATTGTGCCCTGAAGGGAAGGCACCCATCTTATCTGGTTAGATTTAAGATGCACTGATAGTAAAATACTGAGTAAATTGTGCCCTGAAGGGAAGCCACCCCTCTTATCTGGTTAGATTTAAGATGCACTGATAGTAAAATACTGCGTAAATTATGCCCTCAAGGGAAGCCATCCATCTTATCTGGTTAGATTTAAGATGCACTGATAGTAAAATACTTAGTAAATTGTGCCCTGAAGGGAAGCCACCCCTCTTATATGGTTAGATTTAAGATGCACTGATAGTAAAATACTGAGTAAATTGTGCCCTCAAGGGAAGCCATCCCTCTTATCTGGTTAGATTTAAGATGCACTGATAGTAAAATACTTAGTAAATTGTGCCCTGAAGGGAAGCCACCCCTCTTATCTGGTTAGATTTAAGATGCACTGATAGTAAAATACTGAGTAAAATGTGCCCTCAAGGGAAGCCACCCCTCTTATCTGGTTAGATTTAAGATGCACTGATAGTAAAATAGTTAGTAAATTGTGCCCTCAAGTGAAGCCACCCGTCTTATCTGGTTAGATTTAAGATGCACTGATAGTAAAATACTTAGTAAATTGTGCCCTCAAGTGAAGCCACCCCTCTTATCTGGTTAGATTTAAGATGCACTGATAGTAAAATACTGAGTAAATTGTGCCCTCAAGGGAAGCCACCCCTCTTATATGGTTAAATTTAAGATGCACTGATAGTTAAATACTTAGTAAATTGTGCCCTCAAGTGAAGCCACCCGTCTTATCTGGTTAGATTTAAGATGCACTGATAGTAAAATACTGAGTAAATTATGCCCTCAAGTGAAACCACCCATCTTATCTGGTTAGATTTAAGATGCACTGATAGTAAAATACTGAGTAAATTGTGCCCTCAAGGGAAGCCACCCCTCTTATCTGGTTAGATTTAAGATGCACTGATAGTAAAATACTTAGTAAATTGTGCCCTCAAGTGAAGCCACCCGTCTTATCTGGTTAGATTTAAGATGCACTGATAGTAAAATACTTAGTAAATTATGCCCTCAAGTGAAGCCACCCCTCTTATCTGGTTAGATTTAAGATGCACTGATAGTAAAATACTTAGTAAATTGTGCCCTGAAGGGAAGCCACCCCTCTTATCTGGTTAGATTTAAGATGCACTGATAGTAAAATACTTAGTAAATTGTGCCCTCAAGTGAAGCCACCCCTCTTATCTGGTTAGATTTAAGATGCACTGATAGTAAAATACTGAGTAAATTGTGCCCTCAAGGGAAGCCACCCCTCTTATCTGGTTAGATTTAAGATGCAATGATAGTAAAATACTTAGTAAATTGTGCCCTCAAGTGAAGCCACCCGTCTTATCTGGTTAGATTTAAGATGCACTGATAGTAAAATACTTAGTAAATTGTGCCCTCAAGTGAAGCCACCCGTCTTATCTGGTTAGATTTAAGATGCACTGATAGTAAAATACTTAGTAAATTATGCCCTCAAGGGAAGCCACCCATCTTATCTGGTTAGATTTAAGATGCACTGATAGTAAAATACTTAGTAAATTGTGCCCTGAAGGGAAGCCACCCGTCTTATATGGTTAGATTTAAGATGCACTGATAGTAAAATACTTAGTAAATTGTGCCCTGAAGGGAAGCCACCCCTCTTATTTGGTTAGATTTAAGATGCACTGATAGTAAAATACTTAGTAAATTGTGCCCTGAAGGGAAGCCACCCCTCTTATATGGTTAGATTTAAGATGCACTGATAGTAAAATACTTAGTAAATTGTGCCCTCAAGTGAAGCCACCCCTCTTATCTGGTTAGATTTAAGATGCACTGATAGTAAAATACTGAGTAAATTGTGCCCTCAAGTGAAGCCACCCCTCTTATCTGGTCCGATTTAAGATGCACTGATGGTAAAATACTGAGTAAATTGTGCCCTCAAGTGAAGCCACCCGTCTTATCTGGTCAGATTTAAGATGCACTGATAGTAAAATACTTAGTAAATTGTGCCCTCAAGGGAAGCCACCCCTCTTATATGGTTAGATTTAAGATGCACTGATAGTAAAATACTGAGTAAATTGTGCCCTCAAGTGAAGACACCCATCTTATCTGTCAGATTTAAGATGCACTGATAGTAAAATACTTAGTAAATTGTGCCCTCAAGTGACCCCTCTTATCTGGTCAGATTTAAGATGCACTGATAGTAAAATACTTAGTAAATTGTGCCCTGAAGGGAAGTCACCCCTCTTATCTGGTTAGATTTAAGATGCACTGATAGTAAAATACTGAGTACATTGTGCCCTCAAGTGAAGCCACCCATCTTATATGGTCAGATTTAAGATGCACTGATAGTAAAATACATACTGAGTAAATTGTGCCCTGAAGGGAAGCTGCCCATCTTATATGGTTAGATTTAAGATGCACTGATAGTAAAATACTGAGTAAATTGAGCCCTCAAGTGAAGCCACCCCTCTTATCTGGTTAGATTTAAGATGCACTGATAGTAAAATACTTAGTAAATTATGCCCTCAAGCGAAGCCACCCCTCTTATCTGGTTAGATTTAAGATGCACTGATAGTAAAATACTTAGTAAATTGAGCCCTCAAGTGAAGCCACCCCTCTTATCTGGTTAGATTTAAGATGCACTGATAGTAAAATACTTAGTAAATTGTGCCCTCAAGTGAAGCCACCCCTCTTATCTGGTTAGATTTAAGATGCACTGATAGTAAAATACTTAGTAAATTGTGCCCTCAAGTGAAGCCACCTGTCTTATCTGGTTAGATTTAAGATGCACTGATAGTAAAATACTTAGTAAATTGTGCCCTCAAGTGAAGCCACCCATCTTATCTGGTTAGATTTAAGATGCACTGATAGTAAAATACTTAGTAAATTGTGCCCTTAAGTATAGCCACCCCTCTTATATGGTTAGATTTAAGATGCACTGATAGTAAAATACTGAGTAAATTGTACCCTGAAGGGAAGCCACCCCTCTTATATGGTTAGATTTAAGATGCACTGATAGTAAAATACTTAGTAAATTGTGCCCTGAAGGGAAGCCGCCCCTCTTATATGGTTAGATTTAAGATGCACCGATTGTAAAATACTTAGTAAATTGTGCCCTCAAGTGAAGCCACCCATCTTATCTGGTTAGATTTAAGATGCACTGATAGTAAAATACTTAGTAAATTGTGCCCTGAAGGGAAGCCACCCCTCTTATCTGGTTAGATTTAAGATGCACTGATAGTAAAATACTTAGTAAATTGTGCCCTCAAGTGAAGCCACCCCTCTTATCTGGTTAGATTTAAGATGCACTGATAGTAAAATACTGAGTAAATTGTGCCCTCAAGGGAAGCCACCCCTCTTATCTGGTTAGATTTAAGATGCACTGATAGTAAAATACTTAGTAAATTGTGCCCTCAAGTGAAGCCACCCGTCTTATCTGGTTAGATTTAAGATGCACTGATAGTAAAATACTTAGTAAATTATGCCCTCAAGTGAAGCCACCCCTCTTATCTGGTTAGATTTAAGATGCACTGATAGTAAAATACTTAGTAAATTGTGCCCTGAAGGGAAGCCACCCGTCTTATCTGGTTAGATTTAAGATGCACTGATAGTAAAATACTTAGTAAATTGTGCCCTCAAGTGAAGCCACCGCTCTTATCTGGTTAGATTTAAGATGCACTGATAGTAAAATACTGAGTAAATTGTGCCCTGAAGGGAAGCCACCCCTCTTATCTGGTTAGATTTAAGATGCACTGATAGTAAAATACTTAGTAAATTGTGCCCTCAAGTGAAGCCACCCGTCTTATCTGGTTAGATTTAAGATGCACTGATAGTAAAATACTTAGTAAATTATGACCTCAAGGGAAGCCACCCATCTTATCTGGTTAGATTTAAGATGCACTGATAGTAAAATACTTAGTAAATTGTGCCCTGAAGGGAAGCCACCCGTCTTATATGGTTAGATTTAAGATGCACTGATAGTAAAATACTTAGTAAATTGTGCCCTGAAGGGAAGCCACCACTCTTATTTGGTTAGATTTAAGATGCACTGATAGTAAAATACTTAGTAAATTGTGCCCTGAAGGGAAGCCACCCCTCTTATATGGTTAGATTTAAGATGCACTGATAGTAAAATACTTAGTAAATTGTGCCCTCAAGTGAAGCCACCCCTCTTATCTGGTTAGATTTAAGATGCACTGATAGTAAAATACTGAGTAAATTGTGCCCTCAAGTGAAGCCACCCCTCTTATCTGGTCAGATTTAAGATGCACTGATGGTAAAATACTGAGTAAATTGTGCCCTCAAGTGAAGCCACCCGTCTTATCTGGTCAGATTTAAGATGCACTGATAGTAAAATACTTAGTAAATTGTGCCCTCAAGGGAAGCCACCCCTCTTATATGGTTAGATTTAAGATGCACTGATAGTAAAATACTTAGTAAATTGTGCCCTCAAGTGAAGACACCCATCTTATCTGTCAGATTTAAGATGCACTGATAGTAAAATACTTAGTAAATTGTGCCCTCAAGTGACCCCTCTTATCTGGTCAGATTTAAGATGCACTGATAGTAAAATACTTAGTAAATTGTGCCCTGAAGGGAAGTCACCCCTCTTATCTGGTTAGATTTAAGATGCACTGATAGTAAAATACTGAGTAAATTGTGCCCTCAAGTGAAGCCACCCATCTTATCTGGTTAGATTTAAGATGCACTGATAGTAAAATACTTAGTAAATTATGCCCTCAAGTGAAGCCACCCCTCTTATCTGGTTAGATTTAAGATGCACTGATAGTAAAATACTTAGTAAATTGTGCCCTGAAGGGAAGCCACCCGTCTTATCTGGTTAGATTTAAGATGCACTGATAGTAAAATACTTAGTAAATTGTGCCCTCAAGTGAAGCCACCGCTCTTATCTGGTTAGATTTAAGATGCACTGATAGTAAAATACTGAGTAAATTGTGCCCTGAAGGGAAGCCACCCCTCTTATCTGGTTAGATTTAAGATGCACTGATAGTAAAATACTTAGTAAATTGTGCCCTCAAGTGAAGCCACCCGTCTTATCTGGTTAGATTTAAGATGCACTGATAGTAAAATACTTAGTAAATTGTGCCCTGAAGGGAAGCCACCCGTCTTATATGGTTAGATTTAAGATGCACTGATAGTAAAATACTTAGTAAATTGTGCCCTGAAGGGAAGCCACCCCTCTTATTTGGTTAGATTTAAGATGCACTGATAGTAAAATACTTAGTAAATTGTGCCCTGAAGGGAAGCCACCCCTCTTATATGGTTAGATTTAAGATGCACTGATAGTAAAATACTTAGTAAATTGTGCCCTCAAGTGAAGCCACCCCTCTTATCTGGTTAGATTTAAGATGCACTGATAGTAAAATACTGAGTAAATTGTGCCCTCAAGTGAAGCCACCCCTCTTATCTGGTCAGATTTAAGATGCACTGATGGTAAAATACTGAGTAAATTGTGCCCTCAAGTGAAGCCACCCGTCTTATCTGGTCAGATTTAAGATGCACTGATAGTAAAATACTTAGTAAATTGTGCCCTCAAGGGAAGCCACCCCTCTTATATGGTTAGATTTAAGATGCACTGATAGTAAAATACTTAGTAAATTGTGCCCTCAAGTGAAGACACCCATCTTATCTGTCAGATTTAAGATGCACTGATAGTAAAATACTTAGTAAATTGTGCCCACAAGTGACCCCTCTTATCTGGTCAGATTTAAGATGCACTGATAGTAAAATACTTAGTAGATTGTGCCCTGAAGGGAAGTCACCCCTCTTATCTGGTTAGATTTAAGATGCACTGATAGTAAAATACTTAGTAAATTGTGCCCTCAAGTGAAGCCACCCGTCTTATCTGGTTAGATTTAAGATGCACTGATAGTAAAATACTTAGTAAATTGAGCCCTCAAGTGAAGCCACCCCTCTTATCTGGTTAGATTTAAGATGCACTGATAGTAAAATACTGAGTAAATTGTGCCCTGAAGGGAAGCCACCCATCTTATCTGGTTAGATTTAAGATGCACTGATAGTAAAATACTGAGTAAATTGTGCCCTCAAGTGAAGCCACCCCTCTTATCTGGTTAGATTTAAGATGCACTGATAGTAAAATACTGAGTAAATTGTGCCCTCAAGTGAAGCCACCCATCTTATCTGGTTAGATTTAAGATGCACTGATAGTAAAATACTTAGTAAATTGTGCCATCAAGTGAAGCCACCCGTCTTATCTGGTTAGATTTAAGATGCACTGATAGTAAAATACTTAGTAAATTGTGCCCTTAAGTGAAGCCACCCCTCTTATCTGGTTAGAATTAAGATGCACTGATAGTAAAATACTGAGTAAATTGTGCCCTGAAGGGAAGCCACCCCTCTTATATGGTTAGATTTAAGATGCACTGATAGTAAAATACTTAGTAAATTGTGCCCTCAAGTGAAGCCACCCGTCTTATCTGGTTAGATTTAAGATGCACTGATAGTAAAATACTTAGTAAATTGAGCCCTCAAGTGAAGCCACCCCTCTTATCTGGTTAGATTTAAGATGCACTGATAGTAAAATACTGAGTAAATTGTGCCCTGAAGGGAAGCCACCCCTTTTATCTGGTTAGATTTAAGATGCACTGATAGTAAAATACTTAGTAAATTGTGCCCTGAAGGGAAGCCACCCCTCTTATATGGTTAGATTTAAGATGCACTGATAGTAAAATACTTAGTAAATTGTGCCCTCAAGTGAAGCCACCCGTCTTATCTGGTTAGATTTAAGATGCACTGATAGTAAAATACTTAGTAAATTGAGCCCTCAAGTGAAGCCACCCCTCTTATCTGGTTAGATTTAAGATGCACTGATAGTAAAATACTGAGTAAATTGTGCCCTGAAGGGAAGCCACCCCTTTTATCTGGTTAGATTTAAGATGCACTGATAGTAAAATACTTAGTAAATTGTGCCCTCAAGTGAAGCCACCCATCTTATCTGGTTAGATTTAAGATGCACTGATAGTAAAATACTTAGTAAATTGTGCCCTCAAGTGAAGCCACCCGTCTTATCTGGTTAGATTTAAGATGCACTGATAGTAAAATACTTAGTAAATTGTGCCCTTAAGTGAAGCCAGCCCTCTTATCTGGTTAGATTTAAGATGCACTGATAGTAAAATACTGAGTAAAGTGTGCCCTGAAGGGAAGCCACCCATCTTATCTGGTTAGATTTAAGATGCACTGATAGTAAAATACTGAGTAAATTGTGCCCTCAAGTGAAGCCACCTCTCTTATCTAGTTAGATTTAAGATGCACTGATAGTAAAATACTGAGTAAATTGTGCCCTCAAGTGAAGCCACCCATCTTATCTGGTTAGATTTAAGATGCACTGATAGTAAAATACTTAGTAAATTGTGCCCTCAAGTGAAGCCACCCGTCTTATCTGGTTAGATTTAAGATGCACTGATAGTAAAATACTTAGTAAATTGAGCCCTCAAGAGAAGCCACCCCTCTTATCTGGTTAGATTTAAGATGCACTGATAGTAAAATACTGAGTAAATTGTGCCCTGAAGGGAAGCCACCCATCTTATCTGGTTAGATTTAAGATGCACTGATAGTAAAATACTGAGTAAATTGTGCCCTCAAGTGAAGCCACCCCTCTTATCTGGTTAGATTTAAGATGCACTGATAGTAAAATACTGAGTAAATTGTGCCCTCAAGTGAAGCCACCCATCTTATCTGGTTAGATTTAAGATGCACTGATAGTAAAATACTTAGTAAATTGTGCCCTCAAGTGAAGCCACCCGTCTTATCTGGTTAGATTTAAGATGCACTGATAGTAAAATACTTAGTAAATTGAGCCCTCAAGTGAAGCCACCCCTCTTATCTGGTCAGATTTAAGATGCACTGATAGTAAAATACTGAGTAAATTGTGCCCTGAAGGGAAGCCACCCCTCTTATCTGGTTAGATTTAAGATGCACTGATAGTAAAATACTTAGTAAATTGTGCCCTCAAGTGAAGCCACCCATCTTATCTGGTTAGATTTAAGATGCACTGATAGTAAAATACTTAGTAAATTGTGCCCTCAAGTGAAGCCACCCCTCTTATCTGGTTAGATTTAAGATGCACTGATAGTAAAATACTTAGTAAATTGTGCCCTCAAGTGAAGCCACCCCTCTTATCTGGTTAGATTTAAGATGCACTGATAGTAAAATACTGAGTAAATTGTGCCCTGAAGGGAAGCCACCCCTCTTATATGGTTAGATTTAAGATGCACTGATAGTAAAATACTTAGTAAATTGTGCCCTCAAGTGAAGCCACCCGTCTTATCTGGTTAGATTTAAGATGCACTGATAGTAAAATACTGAGTAAATTGTGCCCTCAAGGGAAGCCACCCCTCTTATCTGGTTAGATTTAAGATGCACTGATAGTAAAATACTTAGTAAATTGTGCCCTCAAGTGAAGCCACCCATCTTATCTGGTTAGATTTAAGATGTACTGATAGTAAAATACTGAGTAAATTGTGCCCTGAAGGGAAGCCACCCCTCTTATATGGTTAGATTTAAGATGCACTGATAGTAAAATACTGAGTAAATTGTGCCCTCAAGTGAAGCCACCCCTCTTATCTGGTTAGATTTAAGATGCTCTGATAGTAAAATACTTAGTAAATTGTGCCCTCAAGTGAAGCCACCCGTCTTATCTGGTTAGATTTAAGATGCACTGATAGTAAAATACTGAGTAAATTGTGCCCTGAAGGGAAGCCACCCCTCTTATCTGGTTAGATTTAAGATGCACTGATAGTAAAATACTTAGTAAATTGTGCCCTCAAGTGAAGCTACCCATCTTATCTGGTCAGATGTAAGATGCACTGATAGTAAAATACTGAGTAAATTGTGCCCTCAAGTGAAGCCACCCGTCTTATCTGGTTAGATTTAAGATGCACTGATAGTAAAATACTTAGTAAATTGAGCCCTCAAGTGAAGCCACCCCTCTTATCTGGTTAGATTTAAGATGCACTGATAGTAAAATACTGAGTAAATTGTGCCCTGAAGGGAAGCCACCCCTCTTATATGGTTAGATTTAAGATGCACTGATAGTAAAATACTTAGTAAATTGTGCCCTCAAGGGAAGCCACCCATCTTATCTGGTTAGATTTAAGATGCACTGATAGTAAAATACTGAGTAAATTGTGCCCTGAAGGGAAGCCACCCATTTTATCTGGTTAGATTTAAGATGCACTGATAGTAAAATACTGAGTAAATTGTGCCCTCAAGTGAAGCCACCCCTCTTATCTGGTTAGATTTAAGATGCACTGATAGTAAAATACTGAGTAAATTGTGCCCTCAAGTGAAGCCACCCTCTTATCTGGTTAGATTTAAGATGCACTGATAGTAATATACTTAGTAAATTGTGCCCTCAAGGGAAGCCACCCCTCTTATGTGGTTAGATTTAAGATGCACTGATAGTAAAATACTGAGTAAATTGTGCCCTCAAGTGAAGCCACCCTCTTATCTGGTTAGATTTAAGGTGCACTGATAGTAATATACTTAGTAAATTGTGCCCTCAGGTGAAGCCACCCCTCTTATCTGGTCAGATTTAAGATGCACTGATAGTAAAATACTGAGTAAATTGTGCTCTCAAGGGAAGCCACCCCTCTTATCTGGTTAGATTTAAGATGCACTGATAGTAAAATACTGAGTAAATTGTGCCCTCAAGTGAAGCCACCCATCTTATCTGGTTAGATTTAAGATGCACTGATAGTGAAATACTTAGTAAATTGTGCCCTCAAGGGAAGCCACCCCTCTTATCTGGTTAGATTTAAGATGCACTGATAGTAAAATACTGAGTAAATTGTGCCCTCAAGTGAAGCCACCCGTCTTATCTGGTTAGATTTAAGATGCACTGATAGTAAAATACTTAGTAAATTGTGCCCTGAAGGGAAGCCACCCCTCTTATATGGTTAGATTTAAGATGCACTGATAGTAAAATACTGAGTAAATTGTGCCCTCAAGTGAAGCCACCCCTCTTATATGGTTAGATTTAAGATGCACTGATAGTAAAATACTGAGTAAATTGTGCCCTCAAGTGAAGCCACCCCTCTTATCTGGTCAGATTTAAGATGCACTGATAGTAAAATACTGAGTAAATTGTGCCCTCAAGTGAAGCCACCCCTCTTATATGGTTAGATTTAAGATGCACTGATAGTAAAATACTGAGTAAATTGTGCCCTCAAGGGAAGCCACCCCTCTTATCTGGTCAGATTTAAGATGCACTGATAGTAAAATACTGAGTAAATTGTGCCCTCAAGTGAAGCCACCCGTCTTATCTGGTCAGATTTAAGATGCACTGATAGTAAAATAATTAGTAAATTGTGCCCTGAAGGGAAGCCACCCCTCTTATATGGTTAGATTTAAGATGCACTGATAGTAAAATACTTAGTAAATTGTGCCCTCAAGTGAAGTCACCCGTCTTATCTGTCAGATTTAAGATGCACTGATAGTAAAATACTTAGTAAATTGTGCCCTCAAGTGAAGCCACCCATCTTATCTGGTCAGATGTAAGATGCACTGATAGTAAAATACTGAGTAAATTGTGCCCTCAAGTGAAGCCACCCGTCTTATCTGGTCAGATTTAAGATGCACTGATAGTAAAATAATTAGTAAATTGTGCCCTGAAGGGAAGCCACCCCTCTTATATGGTTAGATTTAAGATGCACTGATAGTAAAATACTTAGTAAATTGTGCCCTCAAGTGAAGTCACCCGTCTTATCTGTCAGATTTAAGATGCACTGATAGTAAAATACTTAGTAAATTGTGCCCTCAAGTGAAGCCACCCATCTTATCTGGTCAGATGTAAGATGCACTGATAGTAAAATACTGAGTAAATTGTGCCCTCAAGTGAAGCCACCCGTCTTATCTGGTTAGATTTAAGATGCACTGATAGTAAAATACTTAGTAAATTGAGCCCTCAAGTGAAGCCACCCCTCTTATCTGGTTAGATTTAAGATGCACTGATAGTAAAATACTGAGTAAATTGTGCCCTCAAGTGAAGCCACCCGTCTTATCTGGTTAGATTTAAGATGCACTGATAGTAAAATACTTAGTAAATTGTGCCCTTAAGTGAAGCCACCCCTCTTATCTGGTTAGATTTAAGATGCACTGATAGTAAAATACTGAGTAAATTGTGCCCTGAAGGGAAGCCACCCCTCTTATATGGTTAGATTTAAGATGCACTGATAGTAAAATACTTAGTAAATTGTGCCCTCAAGTGAAGCCACCCGTCTTATCTGGTTAGATTTAAGATGCACTGATAGTAAAATACTTAGTAAATTATGCCCTCAAGTGAAGCCACCCATCTTATCTGGTTAGATTTAAGATGCACTGATAGTAAAATACTGAGTAAATTGTGCCCTCAAGGGAAGCCACCCCTCTTATCTGGTTAGATTTAAGATGCACTGATAGTAAAATACTTAGTAAATTGTGCCCTCAAGTGAAGCCACCCATCTTATCTGGTTAGATTTAAGATGCACTGATAGTAAAATACTGAGTAAATTGTGCCCTGAAGGGAAGCCACCCCTCTTATATGGTTAGATTTAAGATGCACTGATAGTAAAATACTGAGTAAATTGTGCCCTCAAGTGAAGCCACCCCTCTTATCTGGTTAGATTTAAGATGCTCTGATAGTAAAATACTTAGTAAATTGTGCCCTCAAGTGAAGCCACCCGTCTTATCTGGTTAGATTTAAGATGCACTGATAGTAAAATACTGAGTAAATTGTGCCCTCAAGTGAAGCCACCCCTCTTATATGGTTAGATTTAAGATGCACTGATAGTAAAATACTGAGTAAATTGTGCCCTCAAGTGAAGCCACCCCTCTTATCTGGTCAGATTTAAGATGCACTGATAGTAAAATACTGAGTAAATTGTGCCCTCAAGTGAAGCCACCCCTCTTATATGGTTAGATTTAAGATGCACTGATAGTAAAATACTTAGTAAATTGTGCCCTCAAGGGAAGCCACCCCTCTTATCTGGTCAGATTTAAGATGCACTGATAGTAAAATACTGAGTAAATTGTGCCCTCAAGTGAAGCCACCCGTCTTATCTGGTCAGATTTAAGATGCACTGATAGTAAAATACTTAGTAAATTGTGCCCTCAAGTGAAGTCACCCGTCTTATCTGTCAGATTTAAGATGCACTGATAGTAAAATACTTAGTAAATTGTGCCCTCAAGTGAAGCCACCCATCTTATCTGGTCAGATGTAAGATGCACTGATAGTAAAATACTGAGTAAATTGTGCCCTCAAGTGAAGCCACCCGTCTTATCTGGTTAGATTTAAGATGCACTGATAGTAAAATACTTAGTAAATTGAGCCCTCAAGTGAAGCCACCCCTCTTATCTGGTTAGATTTAAGATGCACTGATAGTAAAATACTGAGTAAATTGTGCCCTCAAGTGAAGCCACCCGTCTTATCTGGTTAGATTTAAGATGCACTGATAGTAAAATACTTAGTAAATTGTGCCCTTAAGTGAAGCCACCCCTCTTATCTGGTTAGATTTAAGATGCACCGATAGTAAAATACTGAGTAAATTGTGCCCTGAAGGGAAGCCACCCCTCTTATATGGTTAGATTTAAGATGCACTGATAGTAAAATACTTAGTAAATTGTGCCCTCAAGTGAAGCCACCCGTCTTATCTGGTTAGATTTAAGATGCACTGATAGTAAAATACTTAGTAAATTATGCCCTCAAGTGAAGCCACCCATCTTATCTGGTTAGATTTAAGATGCACTGATAGTAAAATACTGAGTAAATTGTGCCCTCAAGGGAAGCCACCCCTCTTATCTGGTTAGATTTAAGATGCACTGATAGTAAAATACTTAGTAAATTGTGCCCTCAAGTGAAGCCACCCATCTTATCTGGTTAGATTTAAGATGCACTGATAGTAAAATACTGAGTAAATTGTGCCCTGAAGGGAAGCCACCCCTCTTATATGGTTAGATTTAAGATGCACTGATAGTAAAATACTGAGTAAATTGTGCCCTCAAGTGAAGCCACCCCTCTTATCTGGTTAGATTTAAGATGCTCTGATAGTAAAATACTTAGTAAATTGTGCCCTCAAGTGAAGCCACCCGTCTTATCTGGTTAGATTTAAGATGCACTGATAGTAAAATACTGAGTAAATTGTGCCCTCAAGTGAAGCCACCCCTCTTATATGGTTAGATTTAAGATGCACTGATAGTAAAATACTGAGTAAATTGTGCCCTCAAGTGAAGCCACCCCTCTTATCTGGTCAGATTTAAGATGCACTGATAGTAAAATACTGAGTAAATTGTGCCCTCAAGTGAAGCCACCCCTCTTATATGGTTAGATTTAAGATGCACTGATAGTAAAATACTTAGTAAATTGTGCCCTCAAGGGAAGCCACCCCTCTTATCTGGTCAGATTTAAGATGCACTGATAGTAAAATACTGAGTAAATTGTGCCCTGAAGGGAAGCCACCCCTCTTATCTGGTTAGATTTAAGATGCACTGATAGTAAAATACTTAGTAAATTGTGCCCTCAAGTGAAGCTACCCATCTTATCTGGTCAGATGTAAGATGCACTGATAGTAAAATACTGAGTAAATTGTGCCCTCAAGTGAAGCCACCCGTCTTATCTGGTTAGATTTAAGATGCACTGATAGTAAAATACTTAGTAAATTGAGCCCTCAAGTGAAGCCACCCCTCTTATCTGGTTAGATTTAAGATGCACTGATAGTAAAATACTGAGTAAATTGTGCCCTGAAGGGAAGCCACCCCTCTTATATGGTTAGATTTAAGATGCACTGATAGTAAAATACTTAGTAAATTGTGCCCTCAAGGGAAGCCACCCATCTTATCTGGTTAGATTTAAGATGCACTGATAGTAAAATACTGAGTAAATTGTGCCCTGAAGGGAAGCCACCCATTTTATCTGGTTAGATTTAAGATGCACTGATAGTAAAATACTGAGTAAATTGTGCCCTCAAGTGAAGCCACCCCTCTTATCTGGTTAGATTTAAGATGCACTGATAGTAAAATACTGAGTAAATTGTGCCCTCAAGTGAAGCCACCCTCTTATCTGGTTAGATTTAAGATGCACTGATAGTAATATACTTAGTAAATTGTGCCCTCAAGGGAAGCCACCCCTCTTATGTGGTTAGATTTAAGATGCACTGATAGTAAAATACTGAGTAAATTGTGCCCTCAAGTGAAGCCACCCTCTTATCTGGTTAGATTTAAGGTGCACTGATAGTAATATACTTAGTAAATTGTGCCCTCAGGTGAAGCCACCCCTCTTATCTGGTCAGATTTAAGATGCACTGATAGTAAAATACTGAGTAAATTGTGCTCTCAAGGGAAGCCACCCCTCTTATCTGGTTAGATTTAAGATGCACTGATAGTAAAATACTTAGTAAATTGTGCCCTCAAGTGAAGCCACCCATCTTATCTGGTTAGATTTAAGATGCACTGATAGTGAAATACTTAGTAAATTGTGCCCTCAAGGGAAGCCACCCCTCTTATCTGGTTAGATTTAAGATGCACTGATAGTAAAATACTGAGTAAATTGTGCCCTCAAGTGAAGCCACCCGTCTTATCTGGTTAGATTTAAGATGCACTGATAGTAAAATACTGAGTAAATTGTGCCCTGAAGGGAAGCCACCCCTCTTATATGGTTAGATTTAAGATGCACTGATAGTAAAATACTGAGTAAATTGTGCCCTCAAGTGAAGCCACCCCTCTTATATGGTTAGATTTAAGATGCACTGATAGTAAAATACTGAGTAAATTGTGCCCTCAAGTGAAGCCACCCCTCTTATCTGGTCAGATTTAAGATGCACTGATAGTAAAATACTGAGTAAATTGTGCCCTCAAGTGAAGCCACCCCTCTTATATGGTTAGATTTAAGATGCACTGATAGTAAAATACTGAGTAAATTGTGCCCTCAAGGGAAGCCACCCCTCTTATCTGGTCAGATTTAAGATGCACTGATAGTAAAATACTGAGTAAATTGTGCCCTCAAGTGAAGCCACCCGTCTTATCTGGTCAGATTTAAGATGCACTGATAGTAAAATAATTAGTAAATTGTGCCCTGAAGGGAAGCCACCCCTCTTATATGGTTAGATTTAAGATGCACTGATAGTAAAATACTTAGTAAATTGTGCCCTCAAGTGAAGTCACCCGTCTTATCTGTCAGATTTAAGATGCACTGATAGTAAAATACTTAGTAAATTGTGCCCTCAAGTGAAGCCACCCATCTTATCTGGTCAGATGTAAGATGCACTGATAGTAAAATACTGAGTAAATTGTGCCCTCAAGTGAAGCCACCCGTCTTATCTGGTTAGATTTAAGATGCACTGATAGTAAAATACTTAGTAAATTGAGCCCTCAAGTGAAGCCACCCCTCTTATCTGGTTAGATTTAAGATGCACTGATAGTAAAATACTGAGTAAATTGTGCCCTCAAGTGAAGCCACCCGTCTTATCTGGTTAGATTTAAGATGCACTGATAGTAAAATACTTAGTAAATTGTGCCCTTAAGTGAAGCCACCCCTCTTATCTGGTTAGATTTAAGATGCACTGATAGTAAAATACTGAGTAAATTGTGCCCTGAAGGGAAGCCACCCCTCTTATATGGTTAGATTTAAGATGCACTGATAGTAAAATACTTAGTAAATTGTGCCCTCAAGTGAAGCCACCCGTCTTATCTGGTTAGATTTAAGATGCACTGATAGTAAAATACTTAGTAAATTATGCCCTCAAGTGAAGCCACCCATCTTATCTGGTTAGATTTAAGATGCACTGATAGTAAAATACTGAGTAAATTGTGCCCTCAAGGGAAGCCACCCCTCTTATCTGGTTAGATTTAAGATGCACTGATAGTAAAATACTTAGTAAATTGTGCCCTCAAGTGAAGCCACCCATCTTATCTGGTTAGATTTAAGATGCACTGATAGTAAAATACTGAGTAAATTGTGCCCTGAAGGGAAGCCACCCCTCTTATATGGTTAGATTTAAGATGCACTGATAGTAAAATACTGAGTAAATTGTGCCCTCAAGTGAAGCCACCCCTCTTATCTGGTTAGATTTAAGATGCTCTGATAGTAAAATACTTAGTAAATTGTGCCCTCAAGTGAAGCCACCCGTCTTATCTGGTTAGATTTAAGATGCACTGATAGTAAAATACTGAGTAAATTGTGCCCTCAAGTGAAGCCACCCCTCTTATATGGTTAGATTTAAGATGCACTGATAGTAAAATACTGAGTAAATTGTGCCCTCAAGTGAAGCCACCCCTCTTATCTGGTCAGATTTAAGATGCACTGATAGTAAAATACTTAGTAAATTGTGCCCTCAAGTGAAGCCACCCCTCTTATATGGTTAGATTTAAGATGCACTGATAGTAAAATACTTAGTAAATTGTGCCCTCAAGGGAAGCCACCCCTCTTATCTGGTCAGATTTAAGATGCACTGATAGTAAAATACTGAGTAAATTGTGCCCTCAAGTGAAGCCACCCGTCTTATCTGGTCAGATTTAAGATGCACTGATAGTAAAATACTTAGTAAATTGTGCCCTCAAGTGAAGTCACCCGTCTTATCTGTCAGATTTAAGATGCACTGATAGTAAAATACTTAGTAAATTGTGCCCTCAAGTGAAGCCACCCATCTTATCTGGTCAGATGTAAGATGCACTGATAGTAAAATACTGAGTAAATTGTGCCCTCAAGTGAAGCCACCCGTCTTATCTGGTTAGATTTAAGATGCACTGATAGTAAAATACTTAGTAAATTGAGCCCTCAAGTGAAGCCACCCCTCTTATCTGGTTAGATTTAAGATGCACTGATAGTAAAATACTGAGTAAATTGTGCCCTCAAGTGAAGCCACCCGTCTTATCTGGTTAGATTTAAGATGCACTGATAGTAAAATACTTAGTAAATTGTGCCCTTAAGTGAAGCCACCCCTCTTATCTGGTTAGATTTAAGATGCACCGATAGTAAAATACTGAGTAAATTGTGCCCTGAAGGGAAGCCACCCCTCTTATATGGTTAGATTTAAGATGCACTGATAGTAAAATACTTAGTAAATTGTGCCCTCAAGTGAAGCCACCCGTCTTATCTGGTTAGATTTAAGATGCACTGATAGTAAAATACTTAGTAAATTATGCCCTCAAGTGAAGCCACCCATCTTATCTGGTTAGATTTAAGATGCACTGATAGTAAAATACTGAGTAAATTGTGCCCTCAAGGGAAGCCACCCCTCTTATCTGGTTAGATTTAAGATGCACTGATAGTAAAATACTTAGTAAATTGTGCCCTCAAGTGAAGCCACCCATCTTATCTGGTTAGATTTAAGATGCACTGATAGTAAAATACTGAGTAAATTGTGCCCTGAAGGGAAGCCACCCCTCTTATATGGTTAGATTTAAGATGCACTGATAGTAAAATACTGAGTAAATTGTGCCCTCAAGTGAAGCCACCCCTCTTATCTGGTTAGATTTAAGATGCTCTGATAGTAAAATACTTAGTAAATTGTGCCCTCAAGTGAAGCCACCCGTCTTATCTGGTTAGATTTAAGATGCACTGATAGTAAAATACTGAGTAAATTGTGCCCTCAAGTGAAGCCACCCCTCTTATATGGTTAGATTTAAGATGCACTGATAGTAAAATACTGAGTAAATTGTGCCCTCAAGTGAAGCCACCCCTCTTATCTGGTCAGATTTAAGATGCACTGATAGTAAAATACTGAGTAAATTGTGCCCTCAAGTGAAGCCACCCCTCTTATATGGTTAGATTTAAGATGCACTGATAGTAAAATACTTAGTAAATTGTGCCCTCAAGGGAAGCCACCCCTCTTATCTGGTCAGATTTAAGATGCACTGATAGTAAAATACTGAGTAAATTGTGCCCTCAAGTGAAGCCACCCGTCTTATCTGGTCAGATTTAAGATGCACTGATAGTAAAATACTTAGTAAATTGTGCCCTGAAGGAAGCCACCCCTCTTATATGGTTAGATTTAAGATGCACTGATAGTAAAATACTGAGTAAATTGTGCCCTCAAGTGAAGTCACCCGTCTTATCTGTCAGATTTAAGATGCACTGATAGTAAAATACTTAGTAAATTGTGCCCTCAAGTGAAGCCACCCCTCTTATCTGGTCAGATGTAAGATGCACTGATAGTAAAATACTGAGTAAATTGTGCCCTCAAGTGAAGCCACCCCTCTTATCTGGTTAGATTTAAGATGCACTGATAGTAAAATACTTAGTAAATTGAGCCCTCAAGTGAAGCCACCCCTCTTATCTGGTTAGATTTAAGATGCACTGATAGTAAAATACTGAGTAAATTGTGCCCTGAAGGGAAGCCACCCCTCTTATCTGGTTAGATTTAAGATGCACTGATAGTAAAATACTTAGTAAATTGTGCCCTCAAGTGAAGCTACCCATCTTATCTGGTCAGATGTAAGATGCACTGATAGTAAAATACTGAGTAAATTGTGCCCTCAAGTGAAGCCACCCGTCTTATCTGGTTAGATTTAAGATGCACTGATAGTAAAATACTTAGTAAATTGAGCCCTCAAGTGAAGCCACCCCTCTTATCTGGTTAGATTTAAGATGCACTGATAGTAAAATACTGAGTAAATTGTGCCCTCAAGTGAAGCCACCCGTCTTATCTGGTTAGATTTAAGATGCACTGATAGTAAAATACTGAGTAAATTGTGCCCTCAAGTGAAGCCACCCCTCTTATATGGTTAGATTTAAGATGCACTGATAGTAAAATACTGAGTAAATTGTGCCCTCAAGTGAAGCCACCCCTCTTATCTGGTCAGATTTAAGATGCACTGATAGTAAAATACTGAGTAAATTGTGCCCTCAAGTGAAGCCACCCCTCTTATATGGTTAGATTTAAGATGCACTGATAGTAAAATACTGAGTAAATTGTGCCCTCAAGGGAAGCCACCCCTCTTATCTGGTCAGATTTAAGATGCACTGATAGTAAAATACTGAGTAAATTGTGCCCTCAAGTGAAGCCACCCGTCTTATCTGGTCAGATTTAAGATGCACTGATAGTAAAATAATTAGTAAATTGTGCCCTGAAGGGAAGCCACCCCTCTTATATGGTTAGATTTAAGATGCACTGATAGTGAAATACTTAGTAAATTGTGCCCTCAAGGGAAGCCACCCCTCTTATCTGGTTAGATTTAAGATGCACTGATAGTAAAATACTGAGTAAATTGTGCCCTCAAGTGAAGCCACCCGTCTTATCTGGTTAGATTTAAGATGCACTGATAGTAAAATACTTAGTAAATTGTGCCCTGAAGGGAAGCCACCCCTCTTATATGGTTAGATTTAAGATGCACTGATAGTAAAATACTGAGTAAATTGTGCCCTCAAGTGAAGCCACCCCTCTTATATGGTTAGATTTAAGATGCACTGATAGTAAAATACTGAGTAAATTGTGCCCTCAAGTGAAGCCACCCCTCTTATCTGGTCAGATTTAAGATGCACTGATAGTAAAATACTGAGTAAATTGTGCCCTCAAGTGAAGCCACCCCTCTTATATGGTTAGATTTAAGATGCACTGATAGTAAAATACTGAGTAAATTGTGCCCTCAAGGGAAGCCACCCCTCTTATCTGGTCAGATTTAAGATGCACTGATAGTAAAATACTGAGTAAATTGTGCCCTCAAGTGAAGCCACCCGTCTTATCTGGTCAGATTTAAGATGCACTGATAGTAAAATAATTAGTAAATTGTGCCCTGAAGGGAAGCCACCCCTCTTATATGGTTAGATTTAAGATGCACTGATAGTAAAATACTTAGTAAATTGTGCCCTCAAGTGAAGTCACCCGTCTTATCTGTCAGATTTAAGATGCACTGATAGTAAAATACTTAGTAAATTGTGCCCTCAAGTGAAGCCACCCATCTTATCTGGTCAGATGTAAGATGCACTGATAGTAAAATACTGAGTAAATTGTGCCCTCAAGTGAAGCCACCCGTCTTATCTGGTTAGATTTAAGATGCACTGATAGTAAAATACTTAGTAAATTGAGCCCTCAAGTGAAGCCACCCCTCTTATCTGGTTAGATTTAAGATGCACTGATAGTAAAATACTGAGTAAATTGTGCCCTCAAGTGAAGCCACCCGTCTTATCTGGTTAGATTTAAGATGCACTGATAGTAAAATACTTAGTAAATTGTGCCCTTAAGTGAAGCCACCCCTCTTATCTGGTTAGATTTAAGATGCACTGATAGTAAAATACTGAGTAAATTGTGCCCTGAAGGGAAGCCACCCCTCTTATATGGTTAGATTTAAGATGCACTGATAGTAAAATACTTAGTAAATTGTGCCCTCAAGTGAAGCCACCCGTCTTATCTGGTTAGATTTAAGATGCACTGATAGTAAAATACTTAGTAAATTATGCCCTCAAGTGAAGCCACCCATCTTATCTGGTTAGATTTAAGATGCACTGATAGTAAAATACTGAGTAAATTGTGCCCTCAAGGGAAGCCACCCCTCTTATCTGGTTAGATTTAAGATGCACTGATAGTAAAATACTTAGTAAATTGTGCCCTCAAGTGAAGCCACCCATCTTATCTGGTTAGATTTAAGATGCACTGATAGTAAAATACTGAGTAAATTGTGCCCTGAAGGGAAGCCACCCCTCTTATATGGTTAGATTTAAGATGCACTGATAGTAAAATACTGAGTAAATTGTGCCCTCAAGTGAAGCCACCCCTCTTATCTGGTTAGATTTAAGATGCTCTGATAGTAAAATACTTAGTAAATTGTGCCCTCAAGTGAAGCCACCCGTCTTATCTGGTTAGATTTAAGATGCACTGATAGTAAAATACTGAGTAAATTGTGCCCTCAAGTGAAGCCACCCCTCTTATATGGTTAGATTTAAGATGCACTGATAGTAAAATACTGAGTAAATTGTGCCCTCAAGTGAAGCCACCCCTCTTATCTGGTCAGATTTAAGATGCACTGATAGTAAAATACTTAGTAAATTGTGCCCTCAAGTGAAGCCACCCCTCTTATATGGTTAGATTTAAGATGCACTGATAGTAAAATACTTAGTAAATTGTGCCCTCAAGGGAAGCCACCCCTCTTATCTGGTCAGATTTAAGATGCACTGATAGTAAAATACTTAGTAAATTGTGCCCTCAAGTGAAGTCACCCGTCTTATCTGGTCAGATTTAAGATGCACTGATAGTAAAATACTTAGTAAATTGTGCCCTCAAGTGAAGCCACCCATCTTATCTGGTCAGATGTAAGATGCACTGATAGTAAAATACTGAGTAAATTGTGCCCTCAAGTGAAGCCACCCGTCTTATCTGGTTAGATTTAAGATGCACTGATAGTAAAATACTTAGTAAATTGAGCCCTCAAGTGAAGCCACCCCTCTTATCTGGTTAGATTTAAGATGCACTGATAGTAAAATACTGAGTAAATTGTGCCCTCAAGTGAAGCCACCCGTCTTATCTGGTTAGATTTAAGATGCACTGATAGTAAAATACTTAGTAAATTGTGCCCTTAAGTGAAGCCACCCCTCTTATCTGGTTAGATTTAAGATGCACCGATAGTAAAATACTGAGTAAATTGTGCCCTGAAGGGAAGCCACCCCTCTTATATGGTTAGATTTAAGATGCACTGATAGTAAAATACTTAGTAAATTGTGCCCTCAAGTGAAGCCACCCGTCTTATCTGGTTAGATTTAAGATGCACTGATAGTAAAATACTTAGTAAATTATGCCCTCAAGTGAAGCCACCCATCTTATCTGGTTAGATTTAAGATGCACTGATAGTAAAATACTGAGTAAATTGTGCCCTCAAGGGAAGCCACCCCTCTTATCTGGTTAGATTTAAGATGCACTGATAGTAAAATACTTAGTAAATTGTGCCCTCAAGTGAAGCCACCCATCTTATCTGGTTAGATTTAAGATGCACTGATAGTAAAATACTGAGTAAATTGTGCCCTGAAGGGAAGCCACCCCTCTTATATGGTTAGATTTAAGATGCACTGATAGTAAAATACTGAGTAAATTGTGCCCTCAAGTGAAGCCACCCCTCTTATCTGGTTAGATTTAAGATGCTCTGATAGTAAAATACTTAGTAAATTGTGCCCTCAAGTGAAGCCACCCGTCTTATCTGGTTAGATTTAAGATGCACTGATAGTAAAATACTGAGTAAATTGTGCCCTCAAGTGAAGCCACCCCTCTTATATGGTTAGATTTAAGATGCACTGATAGTAAAATACTGAGTAAATTGTGCCCTCAAGTGAAGCCACCCCTCTTATCTGGTCAGATTTAAGATGCACTGATAGTAAAATACTGAGTAAATTGTGCCCTCAAGTGAAGCCACCCCTCTTATATGGTTAGATTTAAGATGCACTGATAGTAAAATACTTAGTAAATTGTGCCCTCAAGGGAAGCCACCCCTCTTATCTGGTCAGATTTAAGATGCACTGATAGTAAAATACTGAGTAAATTGTGCCCTCAAGTGAAGCCACCCGTCTTATCTGGTCAGATTTAAGATGCACTGATAGTAAAATACTTAGTAAATTGTGCCCTGAAGGAAGCCACCCCTCTTATATGGTTAGATTTAAGATGCACTGATAGTAAAATACTGAGTAAATTGTGCCCTCAAGTGAAGTCACCCGTCTTATCTGTCAGATTTAAGATGCACTGATAGTAAAATACTTAGTAAATTGTGCCCTCAAGTGAAGCCACCCCTCTTATCTGGTCAGATGTAAGATGCACTGATAGTAAAATACTGAGTAAATTGTGCCCTCAAGTGAAGCCACCCCTCTTATCTGGTTAGATTTAAGATGCACTGATAGTAAAATACTTAGTAAATTGAGCCCTCAAGTGAAGCCACCCCTCTTATCTGGTTAGATTTAAGATGCACTGATAGTAAAATACTGAGTAAATTGTGCCCTGAAGGGAAGCCACCCCTCTTATCTGGTTAGATTTAAGATGCACTGATAGTAAAATACTTAGTAAATTGTGCCCTCAAGTGAAGCTACCCATCTTATCTGGTCAGATGTAAGATGCACTGATAGTAAAATACTGAGTAAATTGTGCCCTCAAGTGACGCCACCCGTCTTATCTGGTTAGATTTAAGATGCACTGATAGTAAAATACTTAGTAAATTGAGCCCTCAAGTGAAGCCACCCCTCTTATCTGGTTAGATTTAAGATGCACTGATAGTAAAATACTGAGTAAATTGTGCCCTCAAGTGAAGCCACCCGTCTTATCTGGTTAGATTTAAGATGCACTGATAGTAAAATACTGAGTAAATTGTGCCCTCAAGTGAAGCCACCCCTCTTATATGGTTAGATTTAAGATGCACTGATAGTAAAATACTGAGTAAATTGTGCCCTCAAGTGAAGCCACCCCTCTTATCTGGTCAGATTTAAGATGCACTGATAGTAAAATACTGAGTAAATTGTGCCCTCAAGTGAAGCCACCCCTCTTATATGGTTAGATTTAAGATGCACTGATAGTAAAATACTGAGTAAATTGTGCCCTCAAGGGAAGCCACCCCTCTTATCTGGTCAGATTTAAGATGCACTGATAGTAAAATACTGAGTAAATTGTGCCCTCAAGTGAAGCCACCCGTCTTATCTGGTCAGATTTAAGATGCACTGATAGTAAAATAATTAGTAAATTGTGCCCTGAAGGGAAGCCACCCCTCTTATATGGTTAGATTTAAGATGCACTGATAGTAAAATACTTAGTAAATTGTGCCCTCAAGTGAAGTCACCCGTCTTATCTGTCAGATTTAAGATGCACTGATAGTAAAATACTTAGTAAATTGTGCCCTCAAGTGAAGCCACCCATCTTATCTGGTCAGATGTAAGATGCACTGATAGTAAAATACTGAGTAAATTGTGCCCTCAAGTGAAGCCACCCGTCTTATCTGGTTAGATTTAAGATGCACTGATAGTAAAATACTTAGTAAATTGAGCCCTCAAGTGAAGCCACCCCTCTTATCTGGTTAGATTTAAGATGCACTGATAGTAAAATACTGAGTAAATTGTGCCCTCAAGTGAAGCCACCCGTCTTATCTGGTTAGATTTAAGATGCACTGATAGTAAAATACTTAGTAAATTGTGCCCTTAAGTGAAGCCACCCCTCTTATCTGGTTAGATTTAAGATGCACCGATAGTAAAATACTGAGTAAATTGTGCCCTGAAGGGAAGCCACCCCTCTTATATGGTTAGATTTAAGATGCACTGATAGTAAAATACTTAGTAAATTGTGCCCTCAAGTGAAGCCACCCGTCTTATCTGGTTAGATTTAAGATGCACTGATAGTAAAATACTTAGTAAATTATGCCCTCAAGTGAAGCCACCCATCTTATCTGGTTAGATTTAAGATGCACTGATAGTAAAATACTGAGTAAATTGTGCCCTCAAGGGAAGCCACCCCTCTTATCTGGTTAGATTTAAGATGCACTGATAGTAAAATACTTAGTAAATTGTGCCCTCAAGTGAAGCCACCCATCTTATCTGGTTAGATTTAAGATGCACTGATAGTAAAATACTGAGTAAATTGTGCCCTGAAGGGAAGCCACCCCTCTTATATGGTTAGATTTAAGATGCACTGATAGTAAAATACTGAGTAAATTGTGCCCTCAAGTGAAGCCACCCCTCTTATCTGGTTAGATTTAAGATGCTCTGATAGTAAAATACTTAGTAAATTGTGCCCTCAAGTGAAGCCACCCGTCTTATCTGGTTAGATTTAAGATGCACTGATAGTAAAATACTGAGTAAATTGTGCCCTCAAGTGAAGCCACCCCTCTTATATGGTTAGATTTAAGATGCACTGATAGTAAAATACTGAGTAAATTGTGCCCTCAAGTGAAGCCACCCGTCTTATCTGTCAGATTTAAGATGCACTGATAGTAAAATACTTAGTAAATTGTGCCCTCAAGTGAAGCCACCCCTCTTATCTGGTCAGATGTAAGATGCACTGATAGTAAAATACTGAGTAAATTGTGCCCTCAAGTGAAGCCACCCCTCTTATCTGGTTAGATTTAAGATGCACTGATAGTAAAATACTTAGTAAATTGAGCCCTCAAGTGAAGCCACCCCTCTTATCTGGTTAGATTTAAGATGCACTGATAGTAAAATACTGAGTAAATTGTGCCCTGAAGGGAAGCCACCCCTCTTATCTGGTTAGATTTAAGATGCACTGATAGTAAAATACTTAGTAAATTGTGCCCTCAAGTGAAGCTACCCATCTTATCTGGTCAGATGTAAGATGCACTGATAGTAAAATACTGAGTAAATTGTGCCCTCAAGTGAAGCCACCCGTCTTATCTGGTTAGATTTAAGATGCACTGATAGTAAAATACTTAGTAAATTGAGCCCTCAAGTGAAGCCACCCCTCTTATCTGGTTAGATTTAAGATGCACTGATAGTAAAATACTGAGTAAATTGTGCCCTCAAGTGAAGCCACCCGTCTTATCTGGTTAGATTTAAGATGCACTGATAGTAAAATACTTAGTAAATTGTGCCCTTAAGTGAAGCCACCCCTCTTATCTGGTTAGATTTAAGATGCACCGATAGTAAAATACTGAGTAAATTGTGCCCTGAAGGGAACCCACCCCTCTTATATGGTTAGATTTAAGATGCACTGATAGTAAAATACTGAGTAAATTGTGCCCTCAAGTGAAGCCACCCGTCTTATCTGGTTAGATTTAAGATGCACTGATAGTAAAATACTTAGTAAATTATGCCCTCAAGTGAAGCCACCCATCTTATCTGGTTAGATTTAAGATGCACTGATAGTAAAATACTGAGTAAATTGTGCCCTCAAGGGAAGCCACCCCTCTTATCTGGTTAGATTTAAGATGCACTGATAGTAAAATACTTAGTAAATTGTGCCCTCAAGTGAAGCCACCCATCTTATCTGGTTAGATTTAAGATGCACTGATAGTAAAATACTGAGTAAATTGTGCCCTGAAGGGAAGCCACCCCTCTTATATGGTTAGATTTAAGATGCACTGATAGTAAAATACTGAGTAAATTGTGCCCTCAAGTGAAGCCACCCCTCTTATCTGGTTAGATTTAAGATGCTCTGATAGTAAAATACTTAGTAAATTGTGCCCTCAAGTGAAGCCACCCGTCTTATCTGGTTAGATTTAAGATGCACTGATAGTAAAATACTGAGTAAATTGTGCCCTCAAGTGAAGCCACCCCTCTTATATGGTTAGATTTAAGATGCACTGATAGTAAAATACTGAGTAAATTGTGCCCTCAAGTGAAGCCACCCCTCTTATCTGGTCAGATTTAAGATGCACTGATAGTAAAATACTGAGTAAATTGTGCCCTCAAGTGAAGCCACCCCTCTTATATGGTTAGATTTAAGATGCACTGATAGTAAAATACTTAGTAAATTGTGCCCTCAAGGGAAGCCACCCCTCTTATCTGGTCAGATTTAAGATGCACTGATAGTAAAATACTGAGTAAATTGTGCCCTCAAGTGAAGCCACCCGTCTTATCTGGTCAGATTTAAGATGCACTGATAGTAAAATACTTAGTAAATTGTGCCCTGAAGGGAAGCCACCCCTCTTATATGGTTAGATTTAAGATGCACTGATAGTAAAATACTGAGTAAATTGTGCCCTCAAGTGAAGTCACCCGTCTTATCTGTCAGATTTAAGATGCACTGATAGTAAAATACTTAGTAAATTGTGCCCTCAAGTGAAGCCACCCCTCTTATCTGGTCAGATGTAAGATGCACTGATAGTAAAATACTGAGTAAATTGTGCCCTCAAGTGAAGCCACCCGTCTTATCTGGTTAGATTTAAGATGCACTGATAGTAAAATACTTAGTAAATTGAGCCCTCAAGTGAAGCCACCCCTCTTATCTGGTTAGATTTAAGATGCACTGATAGTAAAATACTGAGTAAATTGTGCCCTGAAGGGAAGCCACCCCTCTTATCTGGTTAGATTTAAGATGCACTGATAGTAAAATACTTAGTAAATTGTGCCCTCAAGTGAAGCTACCCATCTTATCTGGTTAGATTTAAGATGCACTGATAGTAAAATACTTAGTAAATTGTGCCCTCAAGTGAAGCCACCCGTCTTATCTGGTTAGATTTAAGATGCACTGATAGTAAAATACTTAGTAAATTGTGCCCTTAAGTGAAGCCACCCCTCTTATCTGGTTAGATTTAAGATGCACCGATAGTAAAATACTGAGTAAATTGTGCCCTGAAGGGAAGCCACCCCTCTTATATGGTTAGATTTAAGATGCACTGATAGTAAAATACTTAGTAAATTGTGCCCTCAAGTGAAGCCACCCCTCTTATCTGGTTAGATTTAAGATGCACTGATAGTAAAATACTTAGTAAATTATGCCCTCAAGTGAAGCCACCCATCTTATCTGGTTAGATTTAAGATGCACTGATAGTAAAATACTGAGTAAATTGTGCCCTCAAGGGAAGCCACCCCTCTTATCTGGTTAGATTTAAGATGCACTGATAGTAAAATACTTAGTAAATTGTGCCCTCAAGTGAAGCCACCCATCTTATCTGGTTAGATTTAAGATGTACTGATAGTAAAATACTGAGTAAAGTGTGCCCTGAAGGGAAGCCACCCCTCTTATATGGTTAGATTTAAGATGCACTGATAGTAAAATACTGAGTAAATTGTGCCCTCAAGTGAAGCCACCCCTCTTATCTGGTTAGATTTAAGATGCTCTGATAGTAAAATACTTAGTAAATTGTGCCCTCAAGTGAAGCCACCCGTCTTATCTGGTTAGATTTAAGATGCACTGATAGTAAAATACTTAGTAAATTGTGCCCTCAAGTGAAGCCACCCGTCTTATTTGGTTAGATTTAAGATGCACTGATAGTAAAATACTTAGTAAATTATGCCCTCAAGGGAAGCCACCCATCTTATCTGGTTAGATTTAAGATGCACTGATAGTAAAATACTTAGTAAATTGTGCCCTGAAGGGAAGCCACCCCTCTTATATGGTTAGATTTAAGATGCACTGATAGTAAAATACTTAGTAAATTATGCCCTGAAGGGAAGCCACCCCTCTTATCTGGTTAGATTTAAGATGCACTGATAGTAAAATACTGAGTAAATTGTGCCCTGAAGGGAAGCCACCCCTCTTATATGGTTAGATTTAAGATGCACTGATAGTAAAATACTGAGTAAATTGTGCCCTCAAGTGAAGCCACCCCTCTTATCTGGTTAGATTTAAGATGCACTGATAGTAAAATACTGAGTAAATTGTGCCCTCAAGTGAAGCCACCCTCTTATCTGGTTAGATTTAAGATGCACTGATAATAATATACTTAGTAAATTGTGCCCTGAAGGGAAGCAACCCCTCTTATGTGGTTAGATTTAAGATGCACTGATAGTAAAATACTGAGTAAATTGTGCCCTCAAGTGAAGCCACCCTCTTATCTGGTTAGATTTAAGGTGCACTGATAGTAATATACTTAGTAAATTGTGCCCTCAGGTGAAGCCACCCCTCTTATCTGGTCAGATTTAAGATGCACTGATAGTAAAATACTGAGTAAATTGTGCTCTCAAGGGAAGCCACCCCTCTTATCTGGTTAGATTTAAGATGCACTGATAGTAAAATACTGAGTAAATTGTGCCCTCAAGTGAAGCCACCCATCTTATCTGGTTAGATTTAAGATGCACTGATAGTGAAATACTTAGTAAATTGTGCCCTCAAGGGAAGCCACCCCTCTTATCTGGTTAGATTTAAGATGCACTGATAGTAAAATACTGAGTAAATTGTGCCCTCAAGTGAAGCCACCCGTCTTATCTGGTTAGATTTAAGATGCACTGATAGTAAAATACTGAGTAAATTGTGCCCTGAAGGGAAGCCACCCCTCTTATATGGTTAGATTTAAGATGCACTGATAGTAAAATACTTAGTAAATTGTGCCCTCAAGAGAAGCCACCCCTCTTATATGGTTAGATTTAAGATGCACTGATAGTAAAATACTGAGTAAATTGTGCCCTCAAGTGAAGCCACCCCTCTTATCTGGTCAGATTTAAGATGCACTGATAGTAAAATACTGAGTAAATTGTGCCCTCAAGTGAAGCCACCCCTCTTATATGGTTAGATTTAAGATGCACTGATAGTAAAATACTGAGTAAATTGTGCCCTCAAGGGAAGCCACCCCTCTTATCTGGTCAGATTTAAGATGCATTGATAGTAAAATACTGAGTAAATTGTGCCCTCAAGTGAAGCCACCCGTCTTATCTGGTCAGATTTAAGATGCAGTGATAGTAAAATACTTAGTAAATTGTGCCCTGAAGGGAAGCCACCCCTCTTATATGGTTAGATTTAAGATGCACTGATAGTAAAATACTTAGTAAATTGTGCCCTCAAGTGAAGTCACCCGTCTTATCTGTCAGATTTAAGATGCACTGATAGTAAAATACTTAGTAAATTGTGCCCTCAAGTGAAGCCACCCATCTTATCTGGTCAGATGTAAGATGCACTGATAGTAAAATACTGAGTAAATTGTGCCCTCAAGTGAAGCCACCCGTCTTATCTGGTTAGATTTAAGATGCACTGATAGTAAAATACTTAGTAAATTGAGCCCTCAAGTGAAGCCACCCCTCTTATCTGGTTAGATTTAAGATGCACTGATAGTAAAATACTGAGTAAATTGTGCCCTGAAGGGAAGCCACCCCTCTTATCTGGTTAGATTTAAGATGCACTGATAGTAAAATACTTAGTAAATTGTGCCCTCAAGTGAAGCCACCCATCTTATCTGGTTAGATTTAAGATGCACTGATAGTAAAATACTTAGTAAATTGTGCCCTCAAGTGAAGCCACCCGTCTTATCTGGTTAGATTTAAGATGCACTGATAGTAAAATACTTAGTAAATTGTGCCCTTAAGTGAAGCCACCATTCTTATCTGGTTAGATTTAAGATGCACCGATAGTAAAATACTGAGTAAATTGTGCCCTGAAGGGAAGCCACCCCTCTTATATGGTTAGATTTAAGATGCACTGATAGTAAAATACTTAGTAAATTGTGCCCTCAAGTGAAGCCACCCGTCTTATCTGGTTAGATTTAAGATGCACTGATAGTAAAATACTTAGTAAATTATGCCCTCAAGTGAAGCCACCCATCTTATCTGGTTAGATTTAAGATGCACTGATAGTAAAATACTGAGTAAATTGTGCCCTCAAGGGAAGCCACCCGTCTTATCTGGTTAGATTTAAGATGCACTGATAGTAAAATACTTAGTAAATTGTGCCCTCAAGTGAAGCCACCCATCTTATCTGGTTAGATTTAAGATGTACTGATAGTAAAATACTGAGTAAATTGTGCCCTGAAGGGAAGCCACCCCTCTTATATGGTTAGATTTAAGATGCACTGATAGTAAAATACTGAGTAAATTGTGCCCTCAAGTGAAGCCACCCCTCTTATCTGGTTAGATTTAAGATGCTCTGATAGTAAAATACTTAGTAAATTGTGCCCTCAAGTGAAGCCATCCGTCTTATCTGGTTAGATTTAAGATGCACTGATAGTAAAATACTTAGTAAATTGTGCCCTCAAGTGAAGCCACCCGTCTTATCTGGTTAGATTTAAGATGCACTGATAGTAAAATACTTAGTAAATTATGCCCTCAAGGGAAGCCACCCATCTTATCTGGTTAGATTTAAGATGCACTGATAGTAAAATACTTAGTAAATTGTGCCCTGAAGGGAAGCCACCCCTCTTATATGGTTAGATTTAAGATGCACTGATAGTAAAATACTTAGTAAATTATGCCCTGAAGGGAAGACCCCTCTTATCTGGTTAGATTTAAGATGCACTGATAGTAAAATACTGAGTAAATTGTGCCCTGAAGGGAAGCCACCCCTCTTATATGGTTAGATTTAAGATGCACTGATAGTAAAATACTTAGTAAATTGTGCCCTCAAGTGAAGCCACCCCTCTTATCTGGTTAGATTTAAGATGCACTGATAGTAAAATACTGAGTAAATTGTGCCCTCAAGTGAAGCCACCCTCTTATCTGGTTAGATTTAAGATGCACTGATAATAATATACTTAGTAAATTGTGCCCTGAAGGGAAGCAACCCCTCTTATGTGGTTAGATTTAAGATGCACTGATAGTAAAATACTGAGTAAATTGTGCCCTCAAGTGAAGCCACCCTCTTATCTGGTTAGATTTAAGGTGCACTGATAGTAATATACTTAGTAAATTGTGCCCTCAGGTGAAGCCACCCCTCTTATCTGGTCAGATTTAAGATGCACTGATAGTAAAATACTGAGTAAATTGTGCTCTCAAGGGAAGCCACCCCTCTTATCTGGTTAGATTTAAGATGCACTGATAGTAAAATACTTAGTAAATTGTGCCCTCAAGTGAAGCCACCCATCTTATCTGGTTAGATTTAAGATGCACTGATAGTGAAATACTTAGTAAATTGTGCCCTCAAGGGAAGCCACCCCTCTTATCTGGTTAGATTTAAGATGCACTGATAGTAAAATACTGAGTAAATTGTGCCCTCAAGTGAAGCCACCCGTCTTATCTGGTTAGATTTAAGATGCACTGATAGTAAAATACTGAGTAAATTGTGCCCTGAAGGGAAGCCACCCCTCTTATATGGTTAGATTTAAGATGCACTGATAGTAAAATACTTAGTAAATTGTGCCCTCAAGAGAAGCCACCCCTCTTATATGGTTAGATTTAAGATGCACTGATAGTAAAATACTGAGTAAATTGTGCCCTCAAGTGAAGCCACCCCTCTTATCTGGTCAGATTTAAGATGCACTGATAGTAAAATACTGAGTAAATTGTGCCCTCAAGTGAAGCCACCCCTCTTATATGGTTAGATTTAAGATGCACTGATAGTAAAATACTGAGTAAATTGTGCCCTCAAGGGAAGCCACCCCTCTTATCTGGTCAGATTTAAGATGCATTGATAGTAAAATACTGAGTAAATTGTGCCCTCAAGTGAAGCCACCCGTCTTATCTGGTCAGATTTAAGATGCAGTGATAGTAAAATACTTAGTAAATTGTGCCCTGAAGGGAAGCCACCCCTCTTATATGGTTAGATTTAAGATGCACTGATAGTAAAATACTTAGTAAATTGTGCCCTCAAGTGAAGTCACCCGTCTTATCTGTCAGATTTAAGATGCACTGATAGTAAAATACTAAGTAAATTGTGCCCTCAAGTGAAGCCACCCATCTTATCTGGTCAGATGTAAGATGCACTGATAGTAAAATACTGAGTAAATTGTGCCCTCAAGTGAAGCCACCCGTCTTATCTGGTTAGATTTAAGATGCACTGATAGTAAAATACTTAGTAAATTGAGCCCTCAAGTGAAGCCACCCCTCTTATCTGGTTAGATTTAAGATGCACTGATAGTAAAATACTGAGTAAATTGTGCCCTGAAGGGAAGCCACCCCTCTTATCTGGTTAGATTTAAGATGCACTGATAGTAAAATACTTAGTAAATTGTGCCCTCAAGTGAAGCCACCCATCTTATCTGGTTAGATTTAAGATGCACTGATAGTAAAATACTTAGTAAATTGTGCCCTCAAGTGAAGCCACCCGTCTTATCTGGTTAGATTTAAGATGCACTGATAGTAAAATACTTAGTAAATTGTGCCCTTAAGTGAAGCCACCATTCTTATCTGGTTAGATTTAAGATGCACCGATAGTAAAATACTGAGTAAATTGTGCCCTGAAGGGAAGCCACCCCTCTTATATGGTTAGATTGAAGATGCACTGATAGTAAAATACTTAGTAAATTGTGCCCTCAAGTGAAGCCACCCGTCTTATCTGGTTAGATTTAAGATGCACTGATAGTAAAATACTTAGTAAATTATGCCCTCAAGTGAAGCCACCCATCTTATCTGGTTAGATTTAAGATGCACTGATAGTAAAATACTGAGTAAATTGTGCCCTCAAGGGAAGCCACCCCTCTTATCTGGTTAGATTTAAGATGCACTGATAGTAAAATACTTAGTAAATTGTGCCCTCAAGTGAAGCCACCCATCTTATCTGGTTAGATTTAAGATGTACTGATAGTAAAATACTGAGTAAATTGTGCCCTGAAGGGAAGCCACCCCTCTTATCTGGTTAGATTTAAGATGCACTGATAGTAAAATACTTAGTAAATTGTGCCCTCAAGTGAAGCCACCCGTCTTATCTGGTTAGATTTAAGATGCACTGATAGTAAAATACTTAGTAAATTATGCCCTCAAGGGAAGCCACCCATCTTATCTGGTTAGATTTAAGATGCACTGATAGTAAAATACTTAGTAAATTGTGCCCTGAAGGGAAGCCACCCCTCTTATATGGTTAGATTTAAGATGCACTGATAGTAAAATACTTAGTAAATTATGCCCTGAAGGGAAGCCACCCCTCTTATCTGGTTAGATTTAAGATGCACTGATAGTAAAATACTTAGTAAATTGTGCCCTGAAGGGAAGCCACCCCTCTTATATGGTTAGATTTAAGATGCACTGATAGTAAAATACTTAGTAAATTGTGCCCTCAAGGGAAGCCACCCATCTTATCTGGTTAGATTTAAGATGCACTGATAGTAAAATACTTAGTAAATTGTGCCCTGAAGGGAAGCCACCCATCTTATCTGGTTAGATTTAAGATGCACTGATAGTAAAATACTGAGTAAATTGTGCCCTCAAGTGAAGCCACCCCTCTTATCTGGTTAGATTTAAGATGCACTGATAGTAAAATACTGAGTAAATTGTGCCCTCAAGTGAAGCCACCCTCTTATCTGGTTAGATTTAAGATGCACTGATAATAATATACTTAGTAAATTGTGCTCTCAAGGGAAGCCACCCCTCTTATCTGGTTAGATTTAAGATGCACTGATAGTAAAATACTGAGTAAATTGTGCCCTCAAGTGAAGCCACCCATCTTATCTGGTTAGATTTAAGATGCACTGATAGTGAAATACTTAGTAAATTGTGCCCTCAAGGGAAGCCACCCCTCTTATCTGGTTAGATTTAAGATGCACTGATAGTAAAATACTGAGTAAATTGTGCCCTCAAGTGAAGCCACCCGTCTTATCTGGTTAGATTTAAGATGCACTGATAGTAAAATACTGAGTAAATTGTGCCCTGAAGGGAAGCCACCCCTCTTATATGGTTAGATTTAAGATGCACTGATAGTAAAATACTGAGTAAATTGTGCCCTCAAGTGAAGCCACCCCTCTTATCTGGTTAGATTTAAGATGCTCTGATAGTAAAATACTTAGTAAATTGTGCCCTCAAGTGAAGCCACCCGTCTTATCTGGTTAGATTTAAGATGCACTGATAGTAAAATACTGAGTAAATTGTGCCCTCAAGTGAAGCCACCCCTCTTATATGGTTAGATTTAAGATGCACTGATAGTAAAATACTGAGTAAATTGTGCCCTCAAGTGAAGCCACCCCTCTTATCTGGTCAGATTTAAGATGCACTGATAGTAAAATACTGAGTAAATTGTGCCCTCAAGTGAAGCCACCCCTCTTATATGGTTAGATTTAAGATGCACTGATAGTAAAATACTGAGTAAATTGTGCCCTCAAGGGAAGCCACCCTCTTATCTGGTTAGATTTAAGATGCACTGATAATAATATACTTAGTAAATTGTGCCCTGAAGGGAAGCAACCCCTCTTATGTGGTTAGATTTAAGATGCACTGATAGTAAAATACTGAGTAAATTGTGCCCTCAAGTGAAGCCACCCTCTTATCTGGTTAGATTTAAGGTGCACTGATAGTAATATACTTAGTAAATTGTGCCCTCAGGTGAAGCCACCCCTCTTATCTGGTCAGATTTAAGATGCACTGATAGTAAAATACTGAGTAAATTGTGCTCTCAAGGGAAGCCACCCCTCTTATCTGGTTAGATTTAAGATGCACTGATAGTAAAATACTTAGTAAATTGTGCCCTCAAGTGAAGCCACCCATCTTATCTGGTTAGATTTAAGATGCACTGATAGTGAAATACTTAGTAAATTGTGCCCTCAAGGGAAGCCACCCCTCTTATCTGGTTAGATTTAAGATGCACTGATAGTAAAATACTGAGTAAATTGTGCCCTCAAGTGAAGCCACCCGTCTTATCTGGTTAGATTTAAGATGCACTGATAGTAAAATACTGAGTAAATTGTGCCCTGAAGGGAAGCCACCCCTCTTATATGGTTAGATTTAAGATGCACTGATAGTAAAATACTTAGTAAATTGTGCCCTCAAGAGAAGCCACCCCTCTTATATGGTTAGATTTAAGATGCACTGATAGTAAAATACTGAGTAAATTGTGCCCTCAAGTGAAGCCACCCCTCTTATCTGGTCAGATTTAAGATGCACTGATAGTAAAATACTGAGTAAATTGTGCCCTCAAGTGAAGCCACCCCTCTTATATGGTTAGATTTAAGATGCACTGATAGTAAAATACTGAGTAAATTGTGCCCTCAAGGGAAGCCACCCCTCTTATCTGGTCAGATTTAAGATGCATTGATAGTAAAATACTGAGTAAATTGTGCCCTCAAGTGAAGCCACCCGTCTTATCTGGTCAGATTTAAGATGCAGTGATAGTAAAATACTTAGTAAATTGTGCCCTGAAGGGAAGCCACCCCTCTTATATGGTTAGATTTAAGATGCACTGATAGTAAAATACTTAGTAAATTGTGCCCTCAAGTGAAGTCACCCGTCTTATCTGTCAGATTTAAGATGCACTGATAGTAAAATACTTAGTAAATTGTGCCCTCAAGTGAAGCCACCCATCTTATCTGGTCAGATGTAAGATGCACTGATAGTAAAATACTGAGTAAATTGTGCCCTCAAGTGAAGCCACCCGTCTTATCTGGTTAGATTTAAGATGCACTGATAGTAAAATACTTAGTAAATTGAGCCCTCAAGTGAAGCCACCCCTCTTATCTGGTTAGATTTAAGATGCACTGATAGTAAAATACTGAGTAAATTGTGCCCTGAAGGGAAGCCACCCCTCTTATCTGGTTAGATTTAAGATGCACTGATAGTAAAATACTTAGTAAATTGTGCCCTCAAGTGAAGCCACCCATCTTATCTGGTTAGATTTAAGATGCACTGATAGTAAAATACTTAGTAAATTGTGCCCTCAAGTGAAGCCACCCGTCTTATCTGGTTAGATTTAAGATGCACTGATAGTAAAATACTTAGTAAATTGTGCCCTTAAGTGAAGCCACCATTCTTATCTGGTTAGATTTAAGATGCACCGATAGTAAAATACTGAGTAAATTGTGCCCTGAAGGGAAGCCACCCCTCTTATATGGTTAGATTGAAGATGCACTGATAGTAAAATACTTAGTAAATTGTGCCCTCAAGTGAAGCCACCCGTCTTATCTGGTTAGATTTAAGATGCACTGATAGTAAAATACTTAGTAAATTATGCCCTCAAGTGAAGCCACCCATCTTATCTGGTTAGATTTAAGATGCACTGATAGTAAAATACTGAGTAAATTGTGCCCTCAAGGGAAGCCACCCCTCTTATCTGGTTAGATTTAAGATGCACTGATAGTAAAATACTTAGTAAATTGTGCCCTCAAGTGAAGCCACCCATCTTATCTGGTTAGATTTAAGATGTACTGATAGTAAAATACTGAGTAAATTGTGCCCTGAAGGGAAGCCACCCCTCTTATCTGGTTAGATTTAAGATGCACTGATAGTAAAATACTTAGTAAATTGTGCCCTCAAGTGAAGCCACCCGTCTTATCTGGTTAGATTTAAGATGCACTGATAGTAAAATACTTAGTAAATTATGCCCTCAAGGGAAGCCACCCATCTTATCTGGTTAGATTTAAGATGCACTGATAGTAAAATACTTAGTAAATTGTGCCCTGAAGGGAAGCCACCCCTCTTATATGGTTAGATTTAAGATGCACTGATAGTAAAATACTTAGTAAATTATGCCCTGAAGGGAAGCCACCCCTCTTATCTGGTTAGATTTAAGATGCACTGATAGTAAAATACTTAGTAAATTGTGCCCTGAAGGGTAGCCACCCCTCTTATATGGTTAGATTTAAGATGCACTGATAGTAAAATACTTAGTAAATTGTGCCCTCAAGGGAAGCCACCCATCTTATCTGGTTAGATTTAAGATGCATTGATAGTAAAATACTGAGTAAATTGTGCCCTCAAGTGAAGCCACCCGTCTTATCTGGTCAGATTTAAGATGCAGTGATAGTAAAATACTTAGTAAATTGTGCCCTGAAGGGAAGCCACCCCTCTTATATGGTTAGATTTAAGATGCACTGATAGTAAAATACTTAGTAAATTGTGCCCTCAAGTGAAGTCACCCGTCTTATCTGTCAGATTTAAGATGCACTGATAGTAAAATACTTAGTAAATTGTGCCCTCAAGTGAAGCCACCCATCTTATCTGGTCAGATGTAAGATGCACTGATAGTAAAATACTGAGTAAATTGTGCCCTCAAGTGAAGCCACCCGTCTTATCTGGTTAGATTTAAGATGCACTGATAGTAAAATACTTAGTAAATTGAGCCCTCAAGTGAAGCCACCCCTCTTATCTGGTTAGATTTAAGATGCACTGATAGTAAAATACTGAGTAAATTGTGCCCTGAAGGGAAGCCACCCCTCTTATCTGGTTAGATTTAAGATGCACTGATAGTAAAATACTTAGTAAATTGTGCCCTCAAGTGAAGCCACCCATCTTATCTGGTTAGATTTAAGATGCACTGATAGTAAAATACTTAGTAAATTGTGCCCTCAAGTGAAGCCACCCGTCTTATCTGGTTAGATTTAAGATGCACTGATAGTAAAATACTTAGTAAATTGTGCCCTTAAGTGAAGCCACCATTCTTATCTGGTTAGATTTAAGAGGCACCGATAGTAAAATACTGAGTAAATTGTGCCCTGAAGGGAAGCCACCCCTCTTATATGGTTAGATTGAAGATGCACTGATAGTAAAATACTTAGTAAATTGTGCCCTCAAGTGAAGCCACCCGTCTTATCTGGTTAGATTTAAGATGCACTGATAGTAAAATACTTAGTAAATTATGCCCTCAAGTGAAGCCACCCATCTTATCTGGTTAGATTTAAGATGCACTGATAGTAAAATACTGAGTAAATTGTGCCCTCAAGGGAAGCCACCCCTCTTATCTGGTTAGATTTAAGATGCACTGATAGTAAAATACTTAGTAAATTGTGCCCTCAAGTGAAGCCACCCATCTTATCTGGTTAGATTTAAGATGTACTGATAGTAAAATACTGAGTAAATTGTGCCCTGAAGGGAAGCCACCCCTCTTATCTGGTTAGATTTAAGATGCACTGATAGTAAAATACTTAGTAAATTGTGCCCTCAAGTGAAGCCACCCGTCTTATCTGGTTAGATTTAAGATGCACTGATAGTAAAATACTTAGTAAATTATGCCCTCAAGGGAAGCCACCCATCTTATCTGGTTAGATTTAAGATGCACTGATAGTAAAATACTTAGTAAATTGTGCCCTGAAGGGAAGCCACCCCTCTTATATGGTTAGATTTAAGATGCACTGATAGTAAAATACTTAGTAAATTATGCCCTGAAGGGAAGCCACCCCTCTTATCTGGTTAGATTTAAGATGCACTGATAGTAAAATACTTAGTAAATTGTGCCCTGAAGGGTAGCCACCCCTCTTATATGGTTAGATTTAAGATGCACTGATAGTAAAATACTTAGTAAATTGTGCCCTCAAGGGAAGCCACCCATCTTATCTGGTTAGATTTAAGATGCACTGATAGTAAAATACTTAGTAAATTGTGCCCTGAAGGGAAGCCACCCATCTTATCTGGTTAGATTTAAGATGCACTGATAGTAAAATACTGAGTAAATTGTGCCCTCAAGTGAAGCCACCCCTCTTATCTGGTTAGATTTAAGATGCACTGATAGTAAAATACTGAGTAAATTGTGCCCTCAAGTGAAGCCACCCTCTTATCTGGTTAGATTTAAGATGCACTGATAATAATATACTTAGTAAATTGTGCTCTCAAGGGAAGCCACCCCTCTTATCTGGTTAGATTTAAGATGCACTGATAGTAAAATACTGAGTAAATTGTGCCCTCAAGTGAAGCCACCCATCTTATCTGGTTAGATTTAAGATGCACTGATAGTGAAATACTTAGTAAATTGTGCCCTCAAGGGAAGCCACCCCTCTTATCTGGTTAGATTTAAGATGCACTGATAGTAAAATACTGAGTAAATTGTGCCCTCAAGTGAAGCCACCCGTCTTATCTGGTTAGATTTAAGATGCACTGATAGTAAAATACTGAGTAAATTGTGCCCTGAAGGGAAGCCACCCCTCTTATATGGTTAGATTTAAGATGCACTGATAGTAAAATACTGAGTAAATTGTGCCCTCAAGTGAAGCCACCCCTCTTATCTGGTTAGATTTAAGATGCTCTGATAGTAAAATACTTAGTAAATTGTGCCCTCAAGTGAAGCCACCCGTCTTATCTGGTTAGATTTAAGATGCACTGATAGTAAAATACTGAGTAAATTGTGCCCTCAAGTGAAGCCACCCCTCTTATATGGTTAGATTTAAGATGCACTGATAGTAAAATACTGAGTAAATTGTGCCCTCAAGTGAAGCCACCCCTCTTATCTGGTCAGATTTAAGATGCACTGATAGTAAAATACTGAGTAAATTGTGCCCTCAAGTGAAGCCACCCCTCTTATATGGTTAGATTTAAGATGCACTGATAGTAAAATACTGAGTAAATTGTGCCCTCAAGGGAAGCCACCCCTCTTATCTGGTCAGATTTAAGATGCACTGATAGTAAAATACTGAGTAAATTGTGCCCTCAAGTGAAGCCACCCGTCTTATCTGGTCAGATTTAAGATGCACTGATAGTAAAATACTTAGTAAATTGTGCCCTGAAGGGAAGCCACCCCTCTTATATGGTTAGATTTAAGATGCACTGATAGTAAAATACTTAGTAAATTGTGCCCTCAAGTGAAGTCACCCGTCTTATCTGTCAGATTTAAGATGCACTGATAGTAAAATACTTAGTAAATTGAGCCCTCAAGTGAAGCCACCCCTCTTATCTGGTTAGATTTAAGATGCACTGATAGTAAAATACTGAGTAAATTGTGCCCTGAAGGGAAGCCACCCCTCTTATCTGGTTAGATTTAAGATGCACTGATAGTAAAATACTTAGTAAATTGTGCCCTCAAGTGAAGCTACCCATCTTATCTGGTTAGATTTAAGATGCACTGATAGTAAAATACTGAGTAAATTGTGCCCTCAAGTGAAGGCACCCGTCTTATCTGGTTAGAATTAAGATGCACTGATAGTAAAATACTTAGTAAATTGTGCCCTTAAGTGAAGCCACCCCTCTTATCTGGTTAGATTTAAGATGCACCGATAGTAAAATACTGAGTAAATTGTGCCCTGAAGGGAAGCCACCCCTCTTATATGGTTAGATTTAAGATGCACTGATAGTAAAATACTTAGTAAATTGTGCCCTCAAGTGAAGCCACCCGTCTTATCTGGTTAGATTTAAGATGCACTGATAGTAAAATACTTAGTAAATTATGCCCTCAAGTGAAGCCACCCATCTTATCTGGTTAGATTTAAGATGCACTGATAGTAAAATACTGAGTAAATTGTGCCCTCAAGGGAAGCCACCCCTCTTATCTGGTTAGATTTAAGATGCACTGATAGTAAAATACTTAGTAAATTGTGCCCTCAAGTGAAGCCACCCATCTTATCTGGTTAGATTTAAGATGTACTGATAGTAAAATACTGAGTAAATTGTGCCCTGAAGGGAAGCCACCCCTCTTATATGGTTAGATTTAAGATGCACTGATAGTAAAATACTGAGTAAATTGTGCCCTCAAGTGAAGCCACCCCTCTTATCTGGTTAGATTTAAGATGCTCTGATAGTAAAATACTTAGTAAATTGTGCCCTCAAGTGAAGCCACCCGTCTTATCTGGTTAGATTTAAGATGCACTGATAGTAAAATACTTAGTAAATTGTGCCCTCAAGTGAAGCCACCCGTCTTATTTGGTTAGATTTAAGATGCACTGATAGTAAAATACTTAGTAAATTATGCCCTCAAGTGAAGCCACCCATCTTATCTGGTTAGATTTAAGATGCACTGATAGTAAAATACTTAGTAAATTGTGCCCTGAAGGGAAGCCACCCCTCTTATATGGTTAGATTTTAGATGCACTGATAGTAAAATACTTAGTAAATTATGCCCTGAAGGGAAGCCACCCCTCTTATCTGGTTAGATTTAAGATGCACTGATAGTAAAATACTGAGTAAATTGTGCCCTGAAGGGAAGCCACCCCTCTTATATGGTTAGATTTAAGATGCACTGATAGTAAAATACTTAGTAAATTGTGCCCTCAAGTGAAGCCACCCCTCTTATCTGGTTAGATTTAAGATGCACTGATAGTAAAATACTGAGTAAATTGTGCCCTCAAGTGAAGCCACCCTCTTATCTGGTTAGATTTAAGATGCACTGATAATAATATACTTAGTAAATTGTGCCCTGAAGGGAAGCAACCCCTCTTATGTGGTTAGATTTAAGATGCACTGATAGTAAAATACTGAGTAAATTGTGCCCTCAAGTGAAGCCACCCTCTTATCTGGTTAGATTTAAGGTGCACTGATAGTAATATACTTAGTAAATTGTGCCCTCAGGTGAAGCCACCCCTCTTATCTGGTCAGATTTAAGATGCACTGATAGTAAAATACTGAGTAAATTGTGCTCTCAAGGGAAGCCACCCCTCTTATCTGGTTAGATTTAAGATGCACTGATAGTAAAATACTGAGTAAATTGTGCCCTCAAGTGAAGCCACCCATCTTATCTGGTTAGATTTAAGATGCACTGATAGTGAAATACTTAGTAAATTGTGCCCTCAAGGGAAGCCACCCCTCTTATCTGGTTAGATTTAAGATGCACTGATAGTAAAATACTGAGTAAATTGTGCCCTCAAGTGAAGCCACCCGTCTTATCTGGTTAGATTTAAGATGCACTGATAGTAAAATACTGAGTAAATTGTGCCCTGAAGGGAAGCCACCCCTCTTATATGGTTAGATTTAAGATGCACTGATAGTAAAATACTTAGTAAATTGTGCCCTCAAGAGAAGCCACCCCTCTTATATGGTTAGATTTAAGATGCACTGATAGTAAAATACTGAGTAAATTGTGCCCTCAAGTGAAGCCACCCCTCTTATCTGGTCAGATTTAAGATGCACTGATAGTAAAATACTGAGTAAATTGTGCCCTCAAGTGAAGCCACCCCTCTTATATGGTTAGATTTAAGATGCACTGATAGTAAAATACTGAGTAAATTGTGCCCTCAAGGGAAGCCACCCCTCTTATCTGGTCAGATTTAAGATGCATTGATAGTAAAATACTGAGTAAATTGTGCCCTCAAGTGAAGCCACCCGTCTTATCTGGTCAGATTTAAGATGCAGTGATAGTAAAATACTTAGTAAATTGTGCCCTGAAGGGAAGCCACCCCTCTTATATGGTTAGATTTAAGATGCACTGATAGTAAAATACTTAGTAAATTGTGCCCTCAAGTGAAGTCACCCGTCTTATCTGTCAGATTTAAGATGCACTGATAGTAAAATACTGAGTAAATTGTGCCCTCAAGTGAAGCCACCCGTCTTATCTGGTTAGATTTAAGATGCACTGATAGTAAAATACTTAGTAAATTGAGCCCTCAAGTGAAGCCACCCCTCTTATCTGGTTAGATTTAAGATGCACTGATAGTAAAATACTGAGTAAATTGTGCCCTGAAGGGAAGCCACCCCTCTTATCTGGTTAGATTTAAGATGCACTGATAGTAAAATACTTAGTAAATTGTGCCCTCAAGTGAAGCCACCCATCTTATCTGGTTAGATTTAAGATGCACTGATAGTAAAATACTTAGTAAATTGTGCCCTCAAGTGAAGCCACCCGTCTTATCTGGTTAGATTTAAGATGCACTGATAGTAAAATACTTAGTAAATTATGCCCTTAAGTGAAGCCACCATTCTTATCTGGTTAGATTTAAGATGCACCGATAGTAAAATACTGAGTAAATTGTGCCCTGAAGGGAAGCCACCCCTCTTATATGGTTAGATTTAAGATGCACTGATAGTAAAATACTTAGTAAATTGTGCCCTCAAGTGAAGCCACCCGTCTTATCTGGTTAGATTTAAGATGCACTGATAGTAAAATACTTAGTAAATTATGCCCTCAAGTGAAGCCACCCATCTTATCTGGTTAGATTTAAGATGCACTGATAGTAAAATACTGAGTAAATTGTGCCCTCAAGGGAAGCCACCCCTCTTATCTGGTTAGATTTAAGATGCACTGATAGTAAAATACTTAGTAAATTGTGCCCTCAAGTGAAGCCACCCATCTTATCTGGTTAGATTTAAGATGTACTGATAGTAAAATACTGAGTAAATTGTGCCCTGAAGGGAAGCCACCCCTCTTATATGGTTAGATTTAAGATGCACTGATAGTAAAATACTGAGTAAATTGTGCCCTCAAGTGAAGCCACCCCTCTTATCTGGTTAGATTTAAGATGCTCTGATAGTAAAATACTTAGTAAATTGTGCCCTCAAGTGAAGCCACCCGTCTTATCTGGTTAGATTTAAGATGCACTGATAGTAAAATACTTAGTAAATTGTGCCCTCAAGTAAAGCCACCCGTCTTATCTGGTTAGATTTAAGATGCACTGATAGTAAAATACTTAGTAAATTATGCCCTCAAGGGAAGCCACCCATCTTATCTGGTTAGATTTAAGATGCACTGATAGTAAAATACTTAGTAAATTGTGCCCTGAAGGGAAGCCACCCCTCTTATATGGTTAGATTTAAGATGCACTGATAGTAAAATACTTAGTAAATTGTGCCCTGAAGGGAAGCCACCCCTCTTATATGGTTAGATTTAAGATGCACTGATAGTAAAATACTTAGTAAATTATGCCCTGAAGGGAAGCCACCCCTCTTATCTGGTTAGATTTAAGATGCACTGATAGTAAAATACTTAGTAAATTGTGCCCTGAAGGGAAGCCACCCCTCTTATATGGTTAGATTTAAGATGCACTGATAGTAAAATACTTAGTAAATTGTGCCCTCAAGGGAAGCCACCCATCTTATCTGGTTAGATTTAAGATGCACTGATAGTAAAATACTTAGTAAATTGTGCCCTGAAGGGAAGCCACCCATCTTATCTGGTTAGATTTAAGATGCACTGATAGTAAAATACTGAGTAAATTGTGCCCTCAAGTGAAGCCACCCCTCTTATCTGGTTAGATTTAAGATGCACTGATAGTAAAATACTGAGTAAATTGTGCCCTCAAGTGAAGCCACCCTCTTATCTGGTTAGATTTAAGATGCACTGATAATAATATACTTAGTAAATTGTGCTCTCAAGGGAAGCCACCCCTCTTATCTGGTTAGATTTAAGATGCACTGATAGTAAAATACTGAGTAAATTGTGCCCTCAAGTGAAGCCACCCATCTTATCTGGTTAGATTTAAGATGCACTGATAGTGAAATACTTAGTAAATTGTGCCCTCAAGGGAAGCCACCCCTCTTATCTGGTTAGATTTAAGATGCACTGATAGTAAAATACTGAGTAAATTGTGCCCTCAAGTGAAGCCACCCGTCTTATCTGGTTAGATTTAAGATGCACTGATAGTAAAATACTGAGTAAATTGTGCCCTGAAGGGAAGCCACCCCTCTTATATGGTTAGATTTAAGATGCACTGATAGTAAAATACTTAGTAAATTGTGCCCTCAAGTGAAGCCACCCCTCTTATATGGTTAGATTTAAGATGCACTGATAGTAAAATACTGAGTAAATTGTGCCCTCAAGTGAAGCCACCCCTCTTATCTGGTCAGATTTAAGATGCACTGATAGTAAAATACTGAGTAAATTGTGCCCTCAAGTGAAGCCACCCCTCTTATATGGTTAGATTTAAGATGCACTGATAGTAAAATACTGAGTAAATTGTGCCCTCAAGTGAAGCCACCCATCTTATCTGGTCAGATTTAAGATGCACTGATAGTAAAATACTGAGTAAACTGTGCCCTCAAGTGAAGCCACCCGTCTTATCTGGTCAGATTTAAGATGCACTGATAGTAAAATACTTAGTAAATTGTGCCCTGAAGGGAAGCCACCCCTCTTATATGGTTAGATTTAAGATGCACTGATAGTAAAATACTTAGTAAATTGTGCCCTCAAGTGAAGCCACCCCTCTTATCTGGTCAGATTTAAGATGCACTGATAGTAAAATACTGAGTAAATTGTGCCCTGAAGGGAAGCCACCCCTCTTATCTGGTTAGATTTAAGATGCACTGATAGTAAAATACTTAGTAAATTGTGCCCTCAAGTGAAGCCACCCATCTTATCTGGTTAGATTTAAGATGCACTGATAGTAAAATACTTAGTAAATTGTGCCCTCAAGTGAAGCCACCCATCTTATCTGGTTAGATTTAAGATGCACTGATAGTAAAATACTGAGTAAATTGTGCCCTGAAGGGAAGCCACCCCTCTTATATGGTTAGATTTAAGATGCACTGATAGTAAAATACTTAGTAAATTGTGCCCTCAAGTGAAGCCACCCCTCTTATCTGGTCAGATTTAAGATGCACTGATAGTAAAATACTGAGTAAATTGTGCCCTGAAGGGAAGCCACCCCTCTTATCTGGTTAGATTTAAGATGCACTGATAGTAAAATACTGAGTAAATTGTGCCCTCAAGTGAAGCCACCCCTCTTATCTGGTTAGATTTAAGATGCTCTGATAGTAAAATACTTAGTAAATTGTGCCCTCAAGTGAAGCCACCCATCTTATCTGGTTAGATTTAAGATGCACTGATAGTAAAATACTGAGTAAATTGTGCCCTCAAGTGAAGCCACCCCTCTTATATGGTTAGATTTAAGATGCACTGATAGTAAAATACTGAGTAAATTGTGCCCTCAAGTGAAGCCACCCCTCTTATCTGGTCAGATTTAAGATGCACTGATAGTAAAATACTGAGTAAATTGTGCCCTCAAGTGAAGCCACCCCTCTTATATGGTTAGATTTAAGATGCACTGATAGTAAAATATTGAGTAAATTGTGCCCTCAAGGGAAGCCACCCCTCTTATCTGGTCAGATTTAAGATGCACTGATAGTAAAATACTGAGTAAATTGTGCCCTCAAGTGAAGCCACCCGTCTTATCTGGTCAGATTTAAGATGCACTGATAGTAAAATACTTAGTAAATTGTGCCCTGAAGGGAAGCCACCCCTCTTATATGGTTAGATTTAAGATGCACTGATAGTAAAATACTTAGTAAATTGTGCCCTCAAGTGAAGTCACCCGTCTTATCTGTCAGATTTAAGATGCACTGATAGTAAAATACTTAGTAAATTGTGCCCTCAAGTGAAGCCACCCCTCTTATCTGGTCAGATGTAAGATGCACTGATAGTAAAATACTGAGTAAATTGTGCCCTCAAGTGAAGCCACCCGTCTTATCTGGTTAGATTTAAGATGCACTGATAGTAAAATACTTAGTAAATTGAGCCCTCAAGTGAAGCCACCCCTCTTATCTGGTTAGATTTAAGATGCACTGATAGTAAAATACTGAGTAAATTGTGCCCTGAAGGGAAGCCACCCCTCTTATCTGGTTAGATTTAAGATGCACTGATAGTAAAATACTTAGTAAATTGTGCCCTCAAGTGAAGCTACCCATCTTATCTGGTTAGATTTAAGATGCACTGATAGTAAAATACTGAGTAAATTGTGCCCTCAAGTGAAGCCACCCGTCTTATCTGGTTAGATTTAAGATGCACTGATAGTAAAATACTTAGTAAATTGTGCCCTTAAGTGAAGCCACCCCTCTTATCTGGTTAGATTTAAGATGCACCGATAGTAAAATACTGAGTAAATTGTGCCCTGAAGGGAAGCCACCCCTCTTATATGGTTAGATTTAAGATGCACTGATAGTAAAATACTTAGTAAATTGTGCCCTCAAGTGAAGCCACCCGTCTTATCTGGTTAGATTTAAGATGCACTGATAGTAAAATACTTAGTAAATTATGCCCTCAAGTGAAGCCACCCATCTTATCTGGTTAGATTTAAGATGCACTGATAGTAAAATACTGAGTAAATTGTGCCCTCAAGGGAAGCCACCCCTCTTATCTGGTTAGATTTAAGATGCACTGATAGTAAAATACTTAGTAAATTGTGCCCTCAAGTGAAGCCACCCATCTTATCTGGTTAGATTTAAGATGTACTGATAGTAAAATACTTAGTAAATTGTGCCCTGAAGGGAAGCCACCCCTCTTATCTGGTTAGATTTAAGATGCACTGATAGTAAAATACTGAGTAAATTGTGCCCTCAAGTGAAGCCACCCGTCTTATCTGGTTAGATTTAAGATGCACTGATAGTAAAATACTGAGTAAATTGTGCCCTGAAGGGAAGCCACCCCTCTTATATGGTTAGATTTAAGATGCACTGATAGTAAAATACTGAGTAAAGTGTGCCCTCAAGTGAAGCCACCCCTCTTATATGGTCAGATTTAAGATGCACTGATAGTAAAATACTGAGTAAATTGTGCCCTCAAGTGAAGCCACCCCTCTTATCTGGTCAGATTTAAGATGCACTGATAGTAAAATACTGAGTAAATTGTGCCCTCAAGTGAAGCCACCCCTCTTATATGGTTAGATTTAAGATGCACTGATAGTAAAATACTGAGTAAATTGTGCCCTCAAGTGAAGCCACCCATCTTATCTGGTCAGATTTAAGATGCACTGATAGTAAAATACTGAGTAAATTGTGCCCTCAAGTGAAGCCACCCGTCTTATCTGGTCAGATTTAAGATGCACTGATAGTAAAATACTTAGTAAATTGTGCCCTGAAGGGAAGCCACCCCTCTTATATGGTTAGATTTAAGATGCACTGATAGTAAAATACTTAGTAAATTGTGCCCTCAAGTGAAGCCACCCCTCTTATCTGGTCAGATTTAAGATGCACTGATAGTAAAATACTGAGTAAATTGTGCCCTGAAGGGAAGCCACCCCTCTTATCTGGTTAGATTTAAGATGCACTGATAGTAAAATACTTAGTAAATTGTGCCCTCAAGTGAAGCCACCCGTCTTATCTGGTTAGATTTAAGATGCACTGATAGTAAAATACTGAGTAAATTGTGCCCTCAAGTGAAGCCACCCCTCTTATATGGTTAGATTTAAGATGCACTGATAGTAAAATACTGAGTAAATTGTGCCCTCAAGTGAAGCCACCCCTCTTATCTGGTCAGATTTAAGATGCACTGATAGTAAAATACTGAGTAAATTGTGCCCTCAAGTGAAGCCACCCCTCTTATATGGTTAGATTTAAGATGCACTGATAGTAAAATACTTAGTAAATTGTGCCCTCAAGTGAAGCCACCCCTCTTATCTGGTCAGATTTAAGATGCACTGATAGTAAAATACTGAGTAAATTGTGCCCTCAAGTGAAGCCACCCCTCTTATATGGTTAGATTTAAGATGCACTGATAGTAAAATACTGAGTAAATTGTGCCCTCAAGGGAAGCCACCCCTCTTATCTGGTCAGATTTAAGATGCACTGATAGTAAAATACTGAGTAAATTGTGCCCTCAAGTGAAGCCACCAGTCTTATCTGGTCAGATTTAAGATGCACTGATAGTAAAATACTTAGTAAATTGTGCCCTGAAGGGAAGCCACCCCTCTTATATGGTTAGATTTAAGATGCACTGATAGTAAAATACTTAGTAAATTGTGCCCTCAAGTGAAGTCACCCGTCTTATCTGTCAGATTTAAGATGCACTGATAGTAAAATACTTAGTAAATTGTGCCCTCAAGTGAAGCCACCCCTCTTATCTGGTCAGATGTAAGATGCACTGATAGTAAAATACTGAGTAAATTGTGCCCTCAAGTGAAGCCACCCGTCTTATCTGGTTAGATTTAAGATGCACTGATAGTAAAATACTTAGTAAATTGAGCCCTCAAGTGAAGCCACCCATCTTATCTGGTTAGATTTAAGATGCACTGATAGTAAAATACTGAGTAAATTGTGCCCTGAAGGGAAGCCACCCCTCTTATCTGGTTAGATTTAAGATGCACTGATAGTAAAATACTTAGTAAATTGTGCCCTCAAGTGAAGCTACCCATCTTATCTGGTTAGATTTAAGATGCACTGATAGTAAAATACTGAGTAAATTGTGCCCTCAAGTGAAGCCACCCGTCTTATCTGGTTAGATTTAAGATGCACTGATAGTAAAATACTTAGTAAATTGTGCCCTCAAGTGAAGCCACCCCTCTTATCTGGTCAGATTTAAGATGCACTGATAGTAAAATACTGAGTAAATTGTGCCCTCAAGTGAAGCCACCCCTCTTATATGGTTAGATTTAAGATGCACTGATAGTAAAATACTGAGTAAATTGTGCCCTCAAGTGAAGCCACCCATCTTATCTGGTCAGATTTAAGATGCACTGATAGTAAAATACTGAGTAAATTGTGCCCTCAAGTGAAGCCACCCGTCTTATCTGGTCAGATTTAAGATGCACTGATAGTAAAATACTTAGTAAATTGTGCCCTGAAGGGAAGCCACCCCTCTTATATGGTTAGATTTAAGATGCACTGATAGTAAAATACTTAGTAAATTGTGCCCTCAAGTGAAGCCACCCCTCTTATCTGGTCAGATTTAAGATGCACTGATAGTAAAATACTGAGTAAATTGTGCCCTGAAGGGAAGCCACCCCTCTTATCTGGTTAGATTTAAGATGCACTGATAGTAAAATACTTAGTAAATTGTGCCCTCAAGTGAAGCCACCCGTCTTATCTGGTTAGATTTAAGATGCACTGATAGTAAAATACTGAGTAAATTGTGCCCTCAAGTGAAGCCACCCCTCTTATATGGTTAGATTTAAGATGCACTGATAGTAAAATACTGAGTAAATTGTGCCCTCAAGTGAAGCCACCCCTCTTATCTGGTCAGATTTAAGATGCACTGATAGTAAAATACTGAGTAAATTGTGCCCTCAAGTGAAGCCACCCCTCTTATATGGTTAGATTTAAGATGCACTGATAGTAAAATACTGAGTAAATTGTGCCCTCAAGGGAAGCCACCCCTCTTATCTGGTCAGATTTAAGATGCACTGATAGTAAAATACTGAGTAAATTGTGCCCTCAAGTGAAGCCACCCGTCTTATCTGGTCAGATTTAAGATGCACTGATAGTAAAATACTTAGTAAATTGTGCCCTGAAGGGAAGCCACCCCTCTTATATGGTTAGATTTAAGATGCACTGATAGTAAAATACTTAGTAAATTGTGCCCTCAAGTGAAGTCACCCGTCTTATCTGTCAGATTTAAGATGCACTGATAGTAAAATACTTAGTAAATTGTGCCCTCAAGTGAAGCCACCCCTCTTATCTGGTCAGATGTAAGATGCACTGATAGTAAAATACTGAGTAAATTGTGCCCTCAAGTGAAGCCACCCGTCTTATCTGGTTAGATTTAAGATACACTGATAGTAAAATACTTAGTAAATTGAGCCCTCAAGTGAAGCCACCCCTCTTATCTGGTTAGATTTAAGATGCACTGATAGTAAAATACTGAGTAAATTGTGCCCTGAAGGGAAGCCACCCCTCTTATCTGGTTAGATTTAAGATGCACTGATAGTAAAATACTTAGTAAATTGTGCCCTCAAGTGAAGCTACCCATCTTATCTGGTTAGATTTAAGATGCACTGATAGTAAAATACTGAGTAAATTGTGCCCTCAAGTGAAGCCACCCGTCTTATCTGGTTAGATTTAAGATGCACTGATAGTAAAATACTTAGTAAATTGTGCCCTTAAGTGAAGCCACCCCTCTTATCTGGTTAGATTTAAGATGCACCGATAGTAAAATACTGAGTAAATTGTGCCCTGAAGGGAAGCCACCCCTCTTATATGGTTAGATTTAAGATGCACTGATAGTAAAATACTTAGTAAATTGTGCCCTCAAGTGAAGCCACCCGTCTTATCTGGTTAGATTTAAGATGCACTGATAGTAAAATACTTAGTAAATTATGCCCTCAAGTGAAGCCACCCATCTTATCTGGTTAGATTTAAGATGCACTGATAGTAAAATACTGAGTAAATTGTGCCCTCAAGGGAAGCCACCCCTCTTATCTGGTTAGATTTAAGATGCACTGATAGTAAAATACTTAGTAAATTGTGCCCTCAAGTGAAGCCACCCATCTTATCTGGTTAGATTTAAGATGTACTGATAGTAAAATACTTAGTAAATTGTGCCCTGAAGGGAAGCCACCCCTCTTATCTGGTTAGATTTAAGATGCACTGATAGTAAAATACTGAGTAAATTGTGCCCTCAAGTGAAGCCACCCGTCTTATCTGGTTAGATTTAAGATGCACTGATAGTAAAATACTGAGTAAATTGTGCCCTGAAGGGAAGCCACCCCTCTTATATGGTTAGATTTAAGATGCACTGATAGTAAAATACTGAGTAAAGTGTGCCCTCAAGTGAAGCCACCCCTCTTATATGGTCAGATTTAAGATGCACTGATAGTAAAATACTGAGTAAATTGTGCCCTCAAGTGAAGCCACCCCTCTTATCTGGTCAGATTTAAGATGCACTGATAGTAAAATACTGAGTAAATTGTGCCCTCAAGTGAAGCCACCCCTCTTATATGGTTAGATTTAAGATGCACTGATAGTAAAATACTGAGTAAATTGTGCCCTCAAGTGAAGCCACCCATCTTATCTGGTCAGATTTAAGATGCACTGATAGTAAAATACTGAGTAAATTGTGCCCTCAAGTGAAGCCACCCGTCTTATCTGGTCAGATTTAAGATGCACTGATAGTAAAATACTTAGTAAATTGTGCCCTGAAGGGAAGCCACCCCTCTTATATGGTTAGATTTAAGATGCACTGATAGTAAAATACTTAGTAAATTGTGCCCTCAAGTGAAGCCACCCCTCTTATCTGGTCAGATTTAAGATGCACTGATAGTAAAATACTGAGTAAATTGTGCCCTGAAGGGAAGCCACCCCTCTTATCTGGTTAGATTTAAGATGCACTGATAGTAAAATACTTAGTAAATTGTGCCCTCAAGTGAAGCCACCCATCTTATCTGGTTAGATTTAAGATGCACTGATAGTAAAATACTTAGTAAATTGTGCCCTCAAGTGAAGCCACCCATCTTATCTGGTTAGATTTAAGATGCACTGATAGTAAAATACTGAGTAAATTGTGCCCTGAAGTGAAGCCACCCCTCTTATATGGTTAGATTTAAGATGCACTGATAGTAAAATACTGAGTAAATTGTGCCCTCAAGTGAAGCCACCCCTCTTATCTGGTTAGATTTAAGATGCTCTGATAGTAAAATACTTAGTAAATTGTGCCCTCAAGTGAAGCCACCCATCTTATCTGGTTAGATTTAAGATGCACTGATAGTAAAATACTGAGTAAATTGTGCCCTCAAGTGAAGCCACCCCTCTTATATGGTTAGATTTAAGATGCACTGATAGTAAAATACTGAGTAAATTGTGCCCTCAAGTGAAGCCACCCCTCTTATCTGGTCAGATTTAAGATGCACTGATAGTAAAATACTGAGTAAATTGTGCCCTCAAGTGAAGCCACCCCTCTTATATGGTTAGATTTAAGATGCACTGATAGTAAAATACTGAGTAAATTGTGCCCTCAAGGGAAGCCACCCCTCTTATCTGGTCAGATTTAAGATGCACTGATAGTAAAATACTGAGTAAATTGTGCCCTCAAGTGAAGCCACCCGTCTTATCTGGTCAGATTTAAGATGCACTGATAGTAAAATACTTAGTAAATTGTGCCCTGAAGGGAAGCCACCCCTCTTATATGGTTAGATTTAAGATGCACTGATAGTAAAATACTTAGTAAATTGTGCCCTCAAGTGAAGTCACCCGTCTTATCTGTCAGATTTAAGATGCACTGATAGTAAAATACTGAGTAAATTGTGCCCTCAAGTGAAGCCACCCCTCTTATCTGGTCAGATGTAAGATGCACTGATAGTAAAATACTGAGTAAATTGTGCCCTCAAGTGAAGCCACCCGTCTTATCTGGTTAGATTTAAGATGCACTGATAGTAAAATACTTAGTAAATTGAGCCCTCAAGTGAAGCCACCCCTCTTATCTGGTTAGATTTAAGATGCACTGATAGTAAAATACTGAGTAAATTGTGCCCTGAAGGGAAGCCACCCCTCTTATCTGGTTAGATTTAAGATGCACTGATAGTAAAATACTTAGTAAATTGTGCCCTCAAGTGAAGCTACCCATCTTATCTGGTTAAATTTAAGATGCACTGATAGTAAAATACTGAGTAAATTGTGCCCTCAAGTGAAGCCACCCGTCTTATCTGGTTAGATTTAAGATGCACTGATAGTAAAATACTTAGTAAATTGTGCCCTTAAGTGAAGCCACCCCTCTTATCTGGTTAGATTTAAGATGCACCGATAGTAAAATACTGAGTAAATTGTGCCCTGAAGGGAAGCCACCCCTCTTATATGGTTAGATTTAAGATGCACTGATAGTAAAATACTTAGTAAATTGTGCCCTCAAGTGAAGCCACCCGTCTTATCTGGTTAGATTTAAGATGCACTGATAGTAAAATACTTAGTAAATTATGCCCTCAAGTGAAGCCACCCATCTTATCTGGTTAGATTTAAGATGCACTGATAGTAAAATACTGAGTAAATTGTGCCCTCAAGGGAAGCCACCCCTCTTATCTGGTTAGATTTAAGATGCACTGATAGTAAAATACTTAGTAAATTGTGCCCTCAAGTGAAGCCACCCATCTTATCTGGTTAGATTTAAGATGTACTGATAGTAAAATACTGAGTAAATTGTGCCCTCAAGTGAAGCCACCCCTCTTATCTGGTCAGATTTAAGATGCACTGATAGTAAAATACTGAGTAAATTGTGCCCTCAAGTGAAGCCACCCCTCTTATATGGTTAGATTTAAGATGCACTGATAGTAAAATACTGAGTAAATTGTGCCCTCAAGTGAAGCCACCCATCTTATCTGGTCAGATTTAAGATGCACTGATAGTAAAATACTGAGTAAATTGTGCCCTCAAGTGAAGCCACCCGTCTTATCTGGTCAGATTTAAGATGCACTGATAGTAAAATACTTAGTAAATTGTGCCCTGAAGGGAAGCCACCCCTCTTATATGGTTAGATTTAAGATGCACTGATAGTAAAATACTTAGTAAATTGTGCCCTCAAGTGAAGCCACCCCTCTTATCTGGTCAGATTTAAGATGCACTGATAGTAAAATACTGAGTAAATTGTGCCCTGAAGGGAAGCCACCCCTCTTATCTGGTTAGATTTAAGATGCACTGATAGTAAAATACTGAGTAAATTGTGCCCTCAAGTGAAGCCACCCTCTTATCTGGTTAGATTTAAGGTGCACTGATAGTAATATACTTAGTAAATTGTGCCCTCAGGTGAAGCCACCCCTCTTATCTGGTCAGATTTAAGATGCACTGATAGTAAAATACTGAGTAAATTGTGCTCTCAAGGGAAGCCACCCCTCTTATCTGGTTAGATTTAAGATGCACTGATAGTAAAATACTGAGTAAATTGTGCCCTCAAGTGAAGCCACCCATCTTATCTGGTTAGATTTAAGATGCACTGATAGTGAAATACTTAGTAAATTGTGCCCTCAAGGGAAGCCACCCCTCTTATCTGGTTAGATTTAAGATGCACTGATAGTAAAATACTGAGTAAATTGTGCCCTCAAGTGAAGCCACCCGTCTTATCTGGTTAGATTTAAGATGCACTGATAGTAAAATACTGAGTAAATTGTGCCCTGAAGGGAAGCCACCCCTCTTATATGGTTAGATTTAAGATGCACTGATAGTAAAATACTTAGTAAATTGTGCCCTCAAGAGAAGCCACCCCTCTTATATGGTTAGATTTAAGATGCACTGATAGTAAAATACTGAGTAAATTGTGCCCTCAAGTGAAGCCACCCCTCTTATCTGGTCAGATTTAAGATGCACTGATAGTAAAATACTGAGTAAATTGTGCCCTCAAGTGAAGCCACCCCTCTTATATGGTTAGATATAAGATGCACTGATAGTAAAATACTGAGTAAATTGTGCCCTCAAGGGAAGCCACCCCTCTTATCTGGTCAGATTTAAGATGCATTGATAGTAAAATACTGAGTAAATTGTGCCCTCAAGTGAAGCCACCCGTCTTATCTGGTCAGATTTAAGATGCAGTGATAGTAAAATACTTAGTAAATTGTGCCCTGAAGGGAAGCCACCCCTCTTATATGGTTAGATTTAAGATGCACTGATAGTAAAATACTTAGTAAATTGTGCCCTCAAGTGAAGCCACCCGTCTTATCTGGTTAGATTTAAGATGCACTGATAGTAAAATACTTAGTAAATTGTGCCCTTAAGTGAAGCCACCCCTCTTATCTGGTTAGATTTAAGATGCACCGATAGTAAAATACTGAGTAAATTGTGCCCTGAAGGGAAGCCACCCCTCTTATATGGTTAGATTTAAGATGCACTGATAGTAAAATACTTAGTAAATTGTGCCCTCAAGTGAAGCCACCCGTCTTATCTGGTTAGATTTAAGATGCACTGATAGTAAAATACTTAGTAAATTATGCCCTCAAGTGAAGCCACCCATCTTATCTGGTTAGATTTAAGATGCACTGATAGTAAAATACTGAGTAAATTGTGCCCTCAAGGGAAGCCACCCCTCTTATCTGGTTAGATTTAAGATGCACTGATAGTAAAATACTTAGTAAATTGTGCCCTCAAGTGAAGCCACCCATCTTATCTGGTTAGATTTAAGATGTACTGATAGTAAAATACTGAGTAAATTGTGCCCTGAAGGGAAGCCACCCCTCTTATATGGTTAGATTTAAGATGCACTGATAGTAAAATACTGAGTAAATTGTGCCCTCAAGTGAAGCCACCCCTCTTATCTGGTTAGATTTAAGATGCTCTGATAGTAAAATACTTAGTAAATTGTGCCCTCAAGTGAAGCCACCCGTCTTATCTGCTTAGATTTAAGATGCACTGATAGTAAAATACTTAGTAAATTGTGCCCTCAAGTGAAGCCACCCGTCTTATTTGGTTAGATTTAAGATGCACTGATAGTAAAATACTTAGTAAATTGTGCCCTCAAGGGAAGCCACCCATCTTATCTGGTTAGATTTAAGATGCACTGATAGTAAAATACTTAGTAAATTGTGCCCTGAAGGGAAGCCACCCCTCTTATATGGTTAGATTTAAGATGCACTGATAGTAAAATACTTAGTAAATTATGCCCTGAAGGGAAGCCACCCCTCTTATCTGGTTAGATTTAAGATGCACTGATAGTAAAATACTGAGTAAATTGTGCCCTGAAGGGAAGCCACCCCTCTTATATGGTTAGATTTAAGATGCACTGATAGTAAAATACTTAGTAAATTGTGCCCTCAAGTGAAGCCACCCCTCTTATCTGGTTAGATTTAAGATGCACTGATAGTAAAATACTGAGTAAATTGTGCCCTCAAGTGAAGCCACCCTCTTATCTGGTTAGATTTAAGATGCACTGATAATAATATACTTAGTAAATTGTGCCCTGAAGGGAAGCAACCCCTCTTATGTGGTTAGATTTAAGATGCACTGATAGTAAAATACTGAGTAAATTGTGCCCTCAAGTGAAGCCACCCTCTTATCTGGTTAGATTTAAGGTGCACTGATAGTAATATACTTAGTAAATTGTGCCCTCAGGTGAAGCCACCCCTCTTATCTGGTCAGATTTAAGATGCACTGATAGTAAAATACTGAGTAAATTGTGCTCTCAAGGGAAGCCACCCCTCTTATCTGGTTAGATTTAAGATGCACTGATAGTAAAATACTGAGTAAATTGTGCCCTCAAGTGAAGCCACCCATCTTATCTGGTTAGATTTAAGATGCACTGATAGTGAAATACTTAGTAAATTGTGCCCTCAAGGGAAGCCACCCCTCTTATCTGGTTAGATTTAAGATGCACTGATAGTAAAATACTGAGTAAATTGTGCCCTCAAGTGAAGCCACCCGTCTTATCTGGTTAGATTTAAGATGCACTGATAGTAAAATACTGAGTAAATTGTGCCCTGAAGGGAAGCCACCCCTCTTATATGGTTAGATTTAAGATGCACTGATAGTAAAATACTTAGTAAATTGTGCCCTCAAGAGAAGCCACCCCTCTTATATGGTTAGATTTAAGATGCACTGATAGTAAAATACTGAGTAAATTGTGCCCTCAAGTGAAGCCACCCCTCTTATCTGGTCAGATTTAAGATGCACTGATAGTAAAATACTGAGTAAATTGTGCCCTCAAGTGAAGCCACCCCTCTTATATGGTTAGATTTAAGATGCACTGATAGTAAAATACTGAGTAAATTGTGCCCTCAAGGGAAGCCACCCCTCTTATCTGGTCAGATTTAAGATGCATTGATAGTAAAATACTGAGTAAATTGTGCCCTCAAGTGAAGCCACCCGTCTTATCTGGTCAGATTTAAGATGCAGTGATAGTAAAATACTTAGTAAATTGTGCCCTGAAGGGAAGCCACCCCTCTTATATGGTTAGATTTAAGATGCACTGATAGTAAAATACTTAGTAAATTGTGCCCTCAAGTGAAGCCACCCGTCTTATCTGGTTAGATTTAAGATGCACTGATAGTAAAATACTTAGTAAATTGTGCCCTTAAGTGAAGCCACCCCTCTTATCTGGTTAGATTTAAGATGCACCGATAGTAAAATACTGAGTAAATTGTGCCCTGAAGGGAAGCCACCCCTCTTATATGGTTAGATTTAAGATGCACTGATAGTAAAATACTTAGTAAATTGTGCCCTCAAGTGAAGCCACCCGTCTTATCTGGTTAGATTTAAGATGCACTGATAGTAAAATACTTAGTAAATTATGCCCTCAAGTGAAGCCACCCATCTTATCTGGTTAGATTTAAGATGCACTGATAGTAAAATACTGAGTAAATTGTGCCCTCAAGGGAAGCCACCCCTCTTATCTGGTTAGATTTAAGATGCACTGATAGTAAAATACTTAGTAAATTGTGCCCTCAAGTGAAGCCACCCATCTTATCTGGTTAGATTTAAGATGTACTGATAGTAAAATACTGAGTAAATTGTGCCCTGAAGGGAAGCCACCCCTCTTATATGGTTAGATTTAAGATGCACTGATAGTAAAATACTGAGTAAATTGTGCCCTCAAGTGAAGCCACCCCTCTTATCTGGTTAGATTTAAGATGCTCTGATAGTAAAATACTTAGTAAATTGTGCCCTCAAGTGAAGCCACCCGTCTTATCTGCTTAGATTTAAGATGCACTGATAGTAAAATACTTAGTAAATTGTGCCCTCAAGTGAAGCCACCCGTCTTATTTGGTTAGATTTAAGATGCACTGATAGTAAAATACTTAGTAAATTGTGCCCTCAAGGGAAGCCACCCATCTTATCTGGTTAGATTTAAGATGCACTGATAGTAAAATACTTAGTAAATTGTGCCCTGAAGGGAAGCCACCCCTCTTATATGGTTAGATTTAAGATGCACTGATAGTAAAATACTTAGTAAATTATGCCCTGAAGGGAAGCCACCCCTCTTATCTGGTTAGATTTAAGATGCACTGATAGTAAAATACTGAGTAAATTGTGCCCTGAAGGGAAGCCACCCCTCTTATATGGTTAGATTTAAGATGCACTGATAGTAAAATACTTAGTAAATTGTGCCCTCAAGTGAAGCCACCCCTCTTATCTGGTTAGATTTAAGATGCACTGATAGTAAAATACTGAGTAAATTGTGCCCTCAAGTGAAGCCACCCTCTTATCTGGTTAGATTTAAGATGCACTGATAATAATATACTTAGTAAATTGTGCCCTGAAGGGAAGCAACCCCTCTTATGTGGTTAGATTTAAGATGCACTGATAGTAAAATACTGAGTAAATTGTGCCCTCAAGTGAAGCCACCCTCTTATCTGGTTAGATTTAAGGTGCACTGATAGTAATATACTTAGTAAATTGTGCCCTCAGGTGAAGCCACCCCTCTTATCTGGTCAGATTTAAGATGCACTGATAGTAAAATACTGAGTAAATTGTGCTCTCAAGGGAAGCCACCCCTCTTATCTGGTTAGATTTAAGATGCACTGATAGTAAAATACTGAGTAAATTGTGCCCTCAAGTGAAGCCACCCATCTTATCTGGTTAGATTTAAGATGCACTGATAGTGAAATACTTAGTAAATTGTGCCCTCAAGGGAAGCCACCCCTCTTATCTGGTTAGATTTAAGATGCACTGATAGTAAAATACTGAGTAAATTGTGCCCTCAAGTGAAGCCACCCGTCTTATCTGGTTAGATTTAAGATGCACTGATAGTAAAATACTGAGTAAATTGTGCCCTGAAGGGAAGCCACCCCTCTTATATGGTTAGATTTAAGATGCACTGATAGTAAAATACTTAGTAAATTGTGCCCTCAAGAGAAGCCACCCCTCTTATATGGTTAGATTTAAGATGCACTGATAGTAAAATACTGAGTAAATTGTGCCCTCAAGTGAAGCCACCCCTCTTATCTGGTCAGATTTAAGATGCACTGATAGTAAAATACTGAGTAAATTGTGCCCTCAAGTGAAGCCACCCCTCTTATATGGTTAGATTTAAGATGCACTGATAGTAAAATACTGAGTAAATTGTGCCCTCAAGGGAAGCCACCCCTCTTATCTGGTCAGATTTAAGATGCATTGATAGTAAAATACTGAGTAAATTGTGCCCTCAAGTGAAGCCACCCGTCTTATCTGGTCAGATTTAAGATGCAGTGATAGTAAAATACTTAGTAAATTGTGCCCTGAAGGGAAGCCACCCCTCTTATATGGTTAGATTTAAGATGCACTGATAGTAAAATACTTAGTAAATTGTGCCCTCAAGTGAAGTCACCCGTCTTATCTGTCAAATTTAAGATGCACTGATAGTAAAATACTTAGTAAATTGTGCCCTCAAGTGAAGCCACCCATCTTATCTGGTCAGATGTAAGATGCACTGATAGTAAAATACTGAGTAAATTGTGCCCTCAAGTGAAGCCACCCGTCTTATCTGGTTAGATTTAAGATGCACTGATAGTAAAATACTTAGTAAATTGAGCCCTCAAGTGAAGCCACCCCTCTTATCTGGTTAGATTTAAGATGCACTGATAGTAAAATACTGAGTAAATTGTGTCCTGAAGGGAAGCCACCCCTCTTATCTGGTTAGATTTAAGATGCACTGATAGTAAAATACTTAGTAAATTGTGCCCTCAAGTGAAGCCACCCATCTTATCTGGTTAGATTTAAGATGCACTGATAGTAAAATACTTAGTAAATTGTGCCCTCAAGTGAAGCCACCCGTCTTATCTGGTTAGATTTAAGATGCACTGATAGTAAAATACTTAGTAAATTGTGCCCTTAAGTGAAGCCACCATTCTTATCTGGTTAGATTTAAGATGCACTGATAGTAAAATACTTAGTAAATTGTGCCCTGAAGGGAAGCCACCCCTCTTATATGGTTAGATTTAAGATGCACTGATGGTAAAATACTTAGTAAATTGTGCCCTCAAGTGAAGCCACCCATCTTATCTGGTTAGATTTAAGATGTACTGATAGTAAAATACTGAGTAAATTGTGCCCTGAAGGGAAGCCACCCCTCTTATATGGTTAGATTTAAGATGCACTGATAGTAAAATACTGAGTAAATTGTGCCCTCAAGTGAAGCCACCCCTCTTATCTGGTTAGATTTAAGATGCTCTGATAGTAAAATACTTAGTAAATTGTGCCCTCAAGTGAAGCCACCCGTCTTATCTGGTTAGATTTAAGATGCACTGATAGTAAAATACTTAGTAAATTGTGCCCTCAAGTGAAGCCACCCGTCTTATCTGGTTAGATTTAAGATGCACTGATAGTAAAATACTTAGTAAATTATGCCCTCAAGGGAAGCCACCCATCTTATCTGGTTAGATTTAAGATGCACTGATAGTAAAATACTTAGTAAATTGTGCCCTGAAGGGAAGCCACCCCTCTTATATGGTTAGATTTAAGATGCACTGATAGTAAAATACTTAGTAAATTATGCCCTGAAGGGAAGCCACCCCTCTTATCTGGTTAGATTTAAGATGCACTGATAGTAAAATACTTAGTAAATTGTGCCCTCAAGGGAAGCCACCCCTCTTATATGGTTAGATTTAAGATGCACTGATAGTAAAATACTTAGTAAATTGTGCCCTCAAGGGAAGCCACCCATCTTATCTGGTTAGATTTAAGATGCACTGATAGTAAAATACTTAGTAAATTGTGCCCTGAAGGGAAGCCACCCATCTTATCTGGTTAGATTTAAGATGCACTGATAGTAAAATACTGAGTAAATTGTGCCCTCAAGTGAAGCCACCCCTCTTATCTGGTTAGATTTAAGATGCACTGATAGTAAAATACTGAGTAAATTGTGCCCTCAAGTGAAGCCACCCTCTTATCTGGTTAGATTTAAGATGCACTGATAATAATATACTTAGTAAATTGTGCCCTCAAGGGAAGCCACCCCTCTTATCTGGTTAGATTTAAGATGCACTGATAGTAAAATACTGAGTAAATTGTGCCCTCAAGTGAAGCCACCCATCTTATCTGGTTAGATTTAAGATGCACTGATAGTGAAATACTTAGTAAATTGTGCCCTCAAGGGAAGCCACCCCTCTTATCTGGTTAGATTTAAGATGCACTGATAGTAAAATACTGAGTAAATTGTGCCCTCAAGTGAAGCCACCCGTCTTATCTGGTTAGATTTAAGATGCACTGATAGTAAAATACTGAGTAAATTGTGCCCTGAAGGGAAGCCACCCCTCTTATATGGTTAGATTTAAGATGCACTGATAGTAAAATACTGAGTAAATTGTGCCCTCAAGTGAAGCCACCCCTCTTATATGGTTAGATTTAAGATGCACTGATAGTAAAATACTGAGTAAATTGTGCCCTCAAGTGAAGCCACCCCTCTTATCTGGTCAGATTTAAGATGCACTGATAGTAAAATACTGAGTAAATTGTGCCCTCAAGTGAAGCCACCCCTCTTATATGGTTAGATTTAAGATGCACTGATAGTAAAATACTGAGTAAATTGTGCCCTCAAGTGAAGCCACCCCTCTTATCTGGTCAGATTTAAGATGCACTGATAGTAAAATACTGAGTAAATTGTGCCCTCAAGTGAAGCCACCCGTCTTATCTGGTCAGATTTAAGATGCACTGATAGTAAAATACTTAGTAAATTGTGCCCTGAAGGGAAGCCACCCCTCTTATATGGTTAGATTTAAGATGCACTGATAGTAAAATACTTAGTAAATTGTGCCCTCAAGTGAAGCCACCCCTCTTATCTGGTCAGATTTAAGATGCACTGATAGTAAAATACTGAGTAAATTGTGCCCTGAAGGGAAGCCACCCCTCTTATCTGGTTAGATTTAAGATGCACTGATAGTAAAATACTTAGTAAATTGTGCCCTCAAGTGAAGCCACCCATCTTATCTGGTTAGATTTAAGATGCACTGATAGTAAAATACTTAGTAAATTGTGCCCTCAAGTGAAGCCACCCGTCTTATCTGGTTAGATTTAAGATGCACTGATAGTAAAATACTTAGTAAATTGTGCCCTTAAGTGAAGCCACCATTCTTATCTGGTTAGATTTAAGATGCACCGATAGTAAAATACTGAGTAAATTGTGCCCTGAAGGGAAGCCACCCCTCTTATATGGTTAGATTTAAGATGCACTGATAGTAAAATACTTAGTAAATTGTGCCCTCAAGTGAAGCCACCCGTCTTATCTGGTTAGATTTAAGATGCACTGATAGTAAAATACTTAGTAAATTATGCCCTCAAGTGAAGCCACCCATCTTATCTGGTTAGATTTAAGATGCACTGATAGTAAAATACTTAGTAAATTGAGCCCTCAAGTGAAGCCACCCCTCTTATCTGGTTAGATTTAAGATGCACTGATAGTAAAATACTGAGTAAATTGTGCCCTGAAGGGAAGCCACCCCTCTTATCTGGTTAGATTTAAGATGCACTGATAGTAAAATACTTAGTAAATTGTGCCCTCAAGTGAAGCTACCCATCTTATCTGGTTAGATTTAAGATGCACTGATAGTAAAATACTGAGTAAATTGTGCCCTCAAGTGAAGCCACCCGTCTTATCTGGTTAGATTTAAGATGCACTGATAGTAAAATACTTAGTAAATTGTGCCCTTAAGTGAAGCCACCCCTCTTATCTGGTTAGATTTAAGATGCACCGATAGTAAAATACTGAGTAAATTGTGCCCTGAAGGGAAGCCACCCCTCTTATATGGTTAGATTTAAGATGCACTGATAGTAAAATACTTAGTAAATTGTGCCCTCAAGTGAAGCCACCCGTCTTATCTGGTTAGATTTAAGATGCACTGATAGTAAAATACTTAGTAAATTATGCCCTCAAGTGAAGCCACCCATCTTATCTGGTTAGATTTAAGATGCACTGATAGTAAAATACTGAGTAAATTGTGCCCTCAAGGGAAGCCACCCCTCTTATCTGGTTAGATTTAAGATGCACTGATAGTAAAATACTTAGTAAATTGTGCCCTCAAGTGAAGCCACCCATCTTATCTGGTTAGATTTAAGATGTACTGATAGTAAAATACTTAGTAAATTGTGCCCTCAAGGGAAGCCACCCCTCTTATCTGGTTAGATTTAAGATGCACTGATAGTAAAATACTGAGTAAATTGTGCCCTCAAGTGAAGCCACCCGTCTTATCTGGTTAGATTTAAGATGCACTGATAGTAAAATACTGAGTAAATTGTGCCCTGAAGGGAAGCCACCCCTCTTATATGGTTAGATTTAAGATGCACTGATAGTAAAATACTGAGTAAAGTGTGCCCTCAAGTGAAGCCACCCCTCTTATATGGTCAGATTTAAGATGCACTGATAGTAAAATACTGAGTAAATTGTGCCCTCAAGTGAAGCCACCCCTCTTATCTGGTCAGATTTAAGATGCACTGATAGTAAAATACTGAGTAAATTGTGCCCTCAAGTGAAGCCACCCCTCTTATATGGTTAGATTTAAGATGCACTGATAGTAAAATACTTAGTAAATTATGCCCTGAAGGGAAGCCACCCCTCTTATCTGGTTAGATTTAAGATGCACTGATAGTAAAATACTTAGTAAATTGTGCCCTCAAGGGAAGCCACCCCTCTTATATGGTTAGATTTAAGATGCACTGATAGTAAAATACTTAGTAAATTGTGCCCTCAAGGGAAGCCACCCATCTTATCTGGTTAGATTTAAGATGCACTGATAGTAAAATACTTAGTAAATTGTGCCCTGAAGGGAAGCCACCCATCTTATCTGGTTAGATTTAAGATGCACTGATAGTAAAATACTGAGTAAATTGTGCCCTCAAGTGAAGCCACCCCTCTTATCTGGTTAGATTTAAGATGCACTGATAGTAAAATACTGAGTAAATTGTGCCCTCAAGTGAAGCCACCCTCTTATCTGGTTAGATTTAAGATGCACTGATAATAATATACTTAGTAAATTGTGCCCTCAAGGGAAGCCACCCCTCTTATCTGGTTAGATTTAAGATGCACTGATAGTAAAATACTTAGTAAATTGTGCCCTCAAGTGAAGCCACCCATCTTATCTGGTTAGATTTAAGATGCACTGATAGTGAAATACTTAGTAAAGTGTGCCCTCAAGGGAAGCCACCCCTCTTATCTGGTTAGATTTAAGATGCACTGATAGTAAAATACTGAGTAAATTGTGCCCTCAAGTGAAGCCACCCGTCTTATCTGGTTAGATTTAAGATGCACTGATAGTAAAATACTGAGTAAATTGTGCCCTGAAGGGAAGCCACCCCTCTTATATGGTTAGATTTAAGATGCACTGATAGTAAAATACTGAGTAAATTGTGCCCTCAAGTGAAGCCACCCCTCTTATATGGTTAGATTTAAGATGCACTGATAGTAAAATACTGAGTAAATTGTGCCCTCAAGTGAAGCCACCCCTCTTATCTGGTCAGATTTAAGATGCACTGATAGTAAAATACTGAGTAAATTGTGCCCTCAAGTGAAGCCACCCCTCTTATATGGTTAGATTTAAGATGCACTGATAGTAAAATACTGAGTAAATTGTGCCCTCAAGTGAAGCCACCCCTCTTATCTGGTCAGATTTAAGATGCACTGATAGTAAAATACTGAGTAAATTGTGCCCTCAAGTGAAGCCACCCGTCTTATCTGGTCAGATTTAAGATGCACTGATAGTAAAATACTTAGTAAATTGTGCCCTGAAGGGAAGCCACCCCTCTTATATGGTTAGATTTAAGATGCACTGATAGTAAAATACTTAGTAAATTGTGCCCTCAAGTGAAGCCACCCCTCTTATCTGGTCAGATTTAAGATGCACTGATAGTAAAATACTGAGTAAATTGTGCCCTGAAGGGAAGCCACCCCTCTTATCTGGTTAGATTTAAGATGCACTGATAGTAAAATACTTAGTAAATTGTGCCCTCAAGTGAAGCCACCCATCTTATCTGGTTAGATTTAAGATGCACTGATAGTAAAATACTTAGTAAATTGTGCCCTCAAGTGAAGCCACCCGTCTTATCTGGTTAGATTTAAGATGCACTGATAGTAAAATACTTAGTAAATTGTGCCCTTAAGTGAAGCCACCATTCTTATCTGGTTAGATTTAAGATGCACCGATAGTAAAATACTGAGTAAATTGTGCCCTGAAGGGAAGCCACCCCTCTTATATGGTTAGATTTAAGATGCACTGATAGTAAAATACTTAGTAAATTGTGCCCTCAAGTGAAGCCACCCGTCTTATCTGGTTAGATTTAAGATGCACTGATAGTAAAATACTTAGTAAATTATGCCCTCAAGTGAAGCCACCCATCTTATCTGGTTAGATTTAAGATGCACTGATAGTAAAATACTTAGTAAATTGAGCCCTCAAGTGAAGCCACCCCTCTTATCTGGTTAGATTTAAGATGCACTGATAGTAAAATACTGAGTAAATTGTGCCCTGAAGGGAAGCCACCCCTCTTATCTGGTTAGATTTAAGATGCACTGATAGTAAAATACTTAGTAAATTGTGCCCTCAAGTGAAGCTACCCATCTTATCTGGTTAGATTTAAGATGCACTGATAGTAAAATACTGAGTAAATTGTGCCCTCAAGTGAAGCCACCCGTCTTATCTGGTTAGATTTAAGATGCACTGATAGTAAAATACTTAGTAAATTGTGCCCTTAAGTGAAGCCACCCCTCTTATCTGGTTAGATTTAAGATGCACCGATAGTAAAATACTGAGTAAATTGTGCCCTGAAGGGAAGCCACCCCTCTTATATGGTTAGATTTAAGATGCACTGATAGTAAAATACTTAGTAAATTGTGCCCTCAAGTGAAGCCACCCGTCTTATCTGGTTAGATTTAAGATGCACTGATAGTAAAATACTTAGTAAATTATGCCCTCAAGTGAAGCCACCCATCTTATCTGGTTAGATTTAAGATGCACTGATAGTAAAATACTGAGTAAATTGTGCCCTCAAGGGAAGCCACCCCTCTTATCTGGTTAGATTTAAGATGCACTGATAGTAAAATACTTAGTAAATTGTGCCCTCAAGTGAAGCCACCCATCTTATCTGGTTAGATTTAAGATGTACTGATAGTAAAATACTTAGTAAATTGTGCCCTGAAGGGAAGCCACCCCTCTTATCTGGTTAGATTTAAGATGCACTGATAGTAAAATACTGAGTAAATTGTGCCCTCAAGTGAAGCCACCCGTCTTATCTGGTTAGATTTAAGATGCACTGATAGTAAAATACTGAGTAAATTGTGCCCTGAAGGGAAGCCACCCCTCTTATATGGTTAGATTTAAGATGCACTGATAGTAAAATACTGAGTAAAGTGTGCCCTCAAGTGAAGCCACCCCTCTTATATGGTCAGATTTAAGATGCACTGATAGTAAAATACTGAGTAAATTGTGCCCTCAAGTGAAGCCACCCCTCTTATCTGGTCAGATTTAAGATGCACTGATAGTAAAATACTGAGTAAATTGTGCCCTCAAGTGAAGCCACCCCTCTTATATGGTTAGATTTAAGATGCACTGATAGTAAAATACTGAGTAAATTGTGCCCTCAAGTGAAGCCACCCATCTTATCTGGTCAGATTTAAGATGCACTGATAGTAAAATACTGAGTAAATTGTGCCCTCAAGTGAAGCCACCCGTCTTATCTGGTCAGATTTAAGATGCACTGATAGTAAAATACTTAGTAAATTGTGCCCTGAAGGGAAGCCACCCCTCTTATATGGTTAGATTTAAGATGCACTGATAGTAAAATACTTAGTAAATTGTGCCCTCAAGTGAAGCCACCCCTCTTATCTGGTCAGATTTAAGATGCACTGATAGTAAAATACTGAGTAAATTGTGCCCTGAAGGGAAGCCACCCCTCTTATCTGGTTAGATTTAAGATGCACTGATAGTAAAATACTTAGTAAATTGTGCCCTCAAGTGAAGCCACCCATCTTATCTGGTTAGATTTAAGATGCACTGATAGTAAAATACTTAGTAAATTGTGCCCTCAAGTGGAGCCACCCATCTTATCTGGTTAGATTTAAGATGCACTGATAGTAAAATACTGAGTAAATTGTGCCCTGAAGTGAAGCCACCCCTCTTATATGGTTAGATTTAAGATGCACTGATAGTAAAATACTGAGTAAATTGTGCCCTCAAGTGAAGCCACCCCTCTTATCTGGTTAGATTTAAGATGCTCTGATAGTAAAATACTTAGTAAATTGTGCCCTCAAGTGAAGCCACCCATCTTATCTGGTTAGATTTAAGATGCACTGATAGTAAAATACTGAGTAAATTGTGCCCTCAAGTGAAGCCACCCGTCTTATCTGGTTAGATTTAAGATGCACTGATAGTAAAATACTTAGTAAATTGTGCCCTTAAGTGAAGCCACATGCACTGATAGTAAAATACTTAGTAAATTGTGCCCTTAAGTGAAGCCACCCCTCTTATCTGGTTAGATTTAAGATGCACCGATAGTAAAATACTGAGTAAATTGTGCCCTGAAGGGAAGCCACCCCTCTTATATGGTTAGATTTAAGATGCACTGATAGTAAAATACTTAGTAAATTGTGCCCTCAAGTGAAGCCACCCGTCTTATCTGGTTAGATTTAAGATGCACTGATAGTAAAATACTTAGTAAATTATGCCCTCAAGTGAAGCCACCCATCTTATCTGGTTAGATTTAAGATGCACTGATAGTAAAATACTGAGTAAATTGTGCCCTCAAGGGAAGCCACCCCTCTTATCTGGTTAGATTTAAGATGCACTGATAGTAAAATACTTAGTAAATTGTGCCCTCAAGTGAAGCCACCCATCTTATCTGGTTAGATTTAAGATGTACTGATAGTAAAATACTTAGTAAATTGTGCCCTGAAGGGAAGCCACCCCTCTTATCTGGTTAGATTTAAGATGCACTGATAGTAAAATACTGAGTAAATTGTGCCCTCAAGTGAAGCCACCCGTCTTATCTGGTTAGATTTAAGATGCACTGATAGTAAAATACTGAGTAAATTGTGCCCTGAAGGGAAGCCACCCCTCTTATATGGTTAGATTTAAGATGCACTGATAGTAAAATACTGAGTAAAGTGTGCCCTCAAGTGAAGCCACCCCTCTTATATGGTCAGATTTAAGATGCACTGATAGTAAAATACTGAGTAAATTGTGCCCTCAAGTGAAGCCACCCCTCTTATCTGGTCAGATTTAAGATGCACTGATAGTAAAATACTGAGTAAATTGTGCCCTCAAGTGAAGCCACCCCTCTTATATGGTTAGATTTAAGATGCACTGATAGTAAAATACTGAGTAAATTGTGCCCTCAAGTGAAGCCACCCATCTTATCTGGTCAGATTTAAGATGCACTGATAGTAAAATACTGAGTAAATTGTGCCCTCAAGTGAAGCCACCCGTCTTATCTGGTCAGATTTAAGATGCACTGATAGTAAAATACTTAGTAAATTGTGCCCTGAAGGGAAGCCACCCCTCTTATATGGTTAGATTTAAGATGCACTGATAGTAAAATACTTAGTAAATTGTGCCCTCAAGTGAAGCCACCCCTCTTATCTGGTCAGATTTAAGATGCACTGATAGTAAAATACTGAGTAAATTGTGCCCTGAAGGGAAGCCACCCCTCTTATCTGGTTAGATTTAAGATGCACTGATAGTAAAATACTTAGTAAATTGTGCCCTCAAGTGAAGCCACCCATCTTATCTGGTTAGATTTAAGATGCACTGATAGTAAAATACTTAGTAAATTGTGCCCTCAAGTGAAGCCACCCATCTTATCTGGTTAGATTTAAGATGCACTGATAGTAAAATACTGAGTAAATTGTGCCCTGAAGTGAAGCCACCCCTCTTATATGGTTAGATTTAAGATGCACTGATAGTAAAATACTGAGTAAATTGTGCCCTCAAGTGAAGCCACCCCTCTTATCTGGTTAGATTTAAGATGCTCTGATAGTAAAATACTTAGTAAATTGTGCCCTCAAGTGAAGCCACCCATCTTATCTGGTTAGATTTAAGATGCACTGATAGTAAAATACTGAGTAAATTGTGCCCTCAAGTGAAGCCACCCCTCTTATATGGTTAGATTTAAGATGCACTGATAGTAAAATACTGAGTAAAGTGTGCCCTCAAGTGAAGCCACCCCTCTTATATGGTCAGATTTAAGATGCACTGATAGTAAAATACTGAGTAAATTGTGCCCTCAAGTGAAGCCACCCCTCTTATCTGGTCAGATTTAAGATGCACTGATAGTAAAATACTGAGTAAATTGTGCCCTCAAGTGAAGCCACCCCTCTTATATGGTTAGATTTAAGATGCACTGATAGTAAAATACTGAGTAAATTGTGCCCTCAAGTGAAGCCACCCATCTTATCTGGTCAGATTTAAGATGCACTGATAGTAAAATACTGAGTAAATTGTGCCCTCAAGTGAAGCCACCCGTCTTATCTGGTCAGATTTAAGATGCACTGATAGTAAAATACTTAGTAAATTGTGCCCTGAAGGGAAGCCACCCCTCTTATATGGTTAGATTTAAGATGCACTGATAGTAAAATACTTAGTAAATTGTGCCCTCAAGTGAAGCCACCCCTCTTATCTGGTCAGATTTAAGATGCACTGATAGTAAAATACTGAGTAAATTGTGCCCTGAAGGGAAGCCACCCCTCTTATCTGGTTAGATTTAAGATGCACTGATAGTAAAATACTTAGTAAATTGTGCCCTCAAGTGAAGCCACCCATCTTATCTGGTTAGATTTAAGATGCACTGATAGTAAAATACTTAGTAAATTGTGCCCTCAAGTGAAGCCACCCATCTTATCTGGTTAGATTTAAGATGCACTGATAGTAAAATACTGAGTAAATTGTGCCCTGAAGTGAAGCCACCCCTCTTATATGGTTAGATTTAAGATGCACTGATAGTAAAATACTGAGTAAATTGTGCCCTCAAGTGAAGCCACCCCTCTTATCTGGTTAGATTTAAGATGCTCTGATAGTAAAATACTTAGTAAATTGTGCCCTCAAGTGAAGCCACCCATCTTATCTGGTTAGATTTAAGATGCACTGATAGTAAAATACTGAGTAAATTGTGCCCTCAAGTGAAGCCACCCCTCTTATATGGTTAGATTTAAGATGCACTGATAGTAAAATACTGAGTAAATTGTGCCCTCAAGTGAAGCCACCCCTCTTATCTGGTCAGATTTAAGATGCACTGATAGTAAAATACTGAGTAAATTGTGCCCTCAAGTGAAGCCACCCCTCTTATATGGTTAGATTTAAGATGCACTGATAGTAAAATACTGAGTAAATTGTGCCCTCAAGGGAAGCCACCCCTCTTATCTGGTCAGATTTAAGATGCACTGATAGTAAAATACTGAGTAAATTGTGCCCTCAAGTGAAGCCACCCGTCTTATCTGGTCAGATTTAAGATGCACTGATAGTAAAATACTTAGTAAATTGTGCCCTGAAGGGAAGCCACCCCTCTTATATGGTTAGATTTAAGATGCACTGATAGTAAAATACTTAGTAAATTGTGCCCTCAAGTGAAGTCACCCGTCTTATCTGTCAGATTTAAGATGCACTGATAGTAAAATACTTAGTAAATTGTGCCCTCAAGTGAAGCCACCCCTCTTATCTGGTCAGATGTAAGATGCACTGATAGTAAAATACTGAGTAAATTGTGCCCTCAAGTGAAGCCACCCGTCTTATCTGGTTAGATTTAAGATGCACTGATAGTAAAATACTTAGTAAATTGAGCCCTCAAGTGAAGCCACCCCTCTTATCTGGTTAGATTTAAGATGCACTGATAGTAAAATACTGAGTAAATTGTGCCCTGAAGGGAAGCCACCCCTCTTATCTGGTTAGATTTAAGATGCACTGATAGTAAAATACTTAGTAAATTGTGCCCTCAAGTGAAGCTACCCATCTTATCTGGTTAAATTTAAGATGCACTGATAGTAAAATACTGAGTAAATTGTGCCCTCAAGTGAAGCCACCCGTCTTATCTGGTTAGATTTAAGATGCACTGATAGTAAAATACTTAGTAAATTGTGCCCTTAAGTGAAGCCACCCCTCTTATCTGGTTAGATTTAAGATGCACCGATAGTAAAATACTGAGTAAATTGTGCCCTGAAGGGAAGCCACCCCTCTTATATGGTTAGATTTAAGATGCACTGATAGTAAAATACTTAGTAAATTGTGCCCTCAAGTGAAGCCACCCGTCTTATCTGGTTAGATTTAAGATGCACTGATAGTAAAATACTTAGTAAATTATGCCCTCAAGTGAAGCCACCCATCTTATCTGGTTAGATTTAAGATGCACTGATAGTAAAATACTGAGTAAATTGTGCCCTCAAGGGAAGCCACCCCTCTTATCTGGTTAGATTTAAGATGCACTGATAGTAAAATACTTAGTAAATTGTGCCCTCAAGTGAAGCCACCCATCTTATCTGGTTAGATTTAAGATGTACTGATAGTAAAATACTGAGTAAATTGTGCCCTGAAGGGAAGCCACCCCTCTTATATGGTTAGATTTAAGATGCACTGATAGTAAAATACTGAGTAAATTGTGCCCTCAAGTGAAGCCACCCCTCTTATCTGGTTAGATTTAAGATGCTCTGATAGTAAAATACTTAGTAAATTGTGCCCTCAAGTGAAGCCACCCGTCTTATCTGGTTAGATTTAAGATGCACTGATAGTAAAATACTTAGTAAATTGTGCCCTCAAGTGAAGCCACCCGTCTTATTTGGTTAGATTTAAGATGCACTGATAGTAAAATACTTAGTAAATTGTGCCCTCAAGGGAAGCCACCCATCTTATCTGGTTAGATTTAAGATGCACTGATAGTAAAATACTTAGTAAATTGTGCCCTGAAGGGAAGCCACCCCTCTTATATGGTTAGATTTAAGATGCACTGATAGTAAAATACTTAGTAAATTATGCCCTGAAGGGAAGCCACCCCTCTTATCTGGTTAGATTTAAGATGCACTGATAGTAAAATACTGAGTAAATTGTGCCCTGAAGGGAAGCCACCCCTCTTATATGGTTAGATTTAAGATGCACTGATAGTAAAATACTTAGTAAATTGTGCCCTCAAGTGAAGCCACCCCTCTTATCTGGTTAGATTTAAGATGCACTGATAGTAAAATACTGAGTAAATTGTGCCCTCAAGTGAAGCCACCCTCTTATCTGGTTAGATTTAAGATGCACTGATAATAATATACTTAGTAAATTGTGCCCTGAAGGGAAGCAACCCCTCTTATGTGGTTAGATTTAAGATGCACTGATAGTAAAATACTGAGTAAATTGTGCCCTCAAGTGAAGCCACCCTCTTATCTGGTTAGATTTAAGGTGCACTGATAGTAATATACTTAGTAAATTGTGCCCTCAGGTGAAGCCACCCCTCTTATCTGGTCAGATTTAAGATGCACTGATAGTAAAATACTGAGTAAATTGTGCTCTCAAGGGAAGCCACCCCTCTTATCTGGTTAGATTTAAGATGCACTGATAGTAAAATACTTAGTAAATTGTGCCCTCAAGTGAAGCCACCCGTCTTATCTGGTTAGATTTAAGATGCACTGATAGTAAAATACTTAGTAAATTGTGCCCTTAAGTGAAGCCACCATTCTTATCTGGTTAGATTTAAGATGCACCGATAGTAAAATACTTAGTAAATTGTGCCCTGAAGGGAAGCCACCCCTCTTATATGGTTAGATTTAAGATGCACTGATAGTAAAATACTTAGTAAATTGTGCCCTCAAGGGAAGCCACCCCTCTTATCTGGTTAGATTTAAGATGCACTGATAGTAAAATACTGAGTAAATTGTGCCCTCAAGTGAAGCCACCCGTCTTATCTGGTTAGATTTAAGATGCACTGATAGTAAAATACTGAGTAAATTGTGCCCTGAAGGGAAGCCACCCCTCTTATATGGTTAGATTTAAGATGCACTGATAGTAAAATACTTAGTAAATTGTGCCCTCAAGAGAAGCCACCCCTCTTATATGGTTAGATTTAAGATGCACTGATAGTAAAATACTGAGTAAATTGTGCCCTCAAGTGAAGCCACCCCTCTTATCTGGTCAGATTTAAGATGCACTGATAGTAAAATACTGAGTAAATTGTGCCCTCAAGTGAAGCCACCCCTCTTATATGGTTAGATTTAAGATGCACTGATAGTAAAATACTGAGTAAATTGTGCCCTCAAGGGAAGCCACCCCTCTTATCTGGTCAGATTTAAGATGCATTGATAGTAAAATACTGAGTAAATTGTGCCCTCAAGTGAAGCCACCCGTCTTATCTGGTCAGATTTAAGATGCAGTGATAGTAAAATACTTAGTAAATTGTGCCCTGAAGGGAAGCCACCCCTCTTATATGGTTAGATTTAAGATGCACTGATAGTAAAATACTTAGTAAATTGTGCCCTCAAGTGAAGTCACCCGTCTTATCTGTCAAATTTAAGATGCACTGATAGTAAAATACTTAGTAAATTGTGCCCTCAAGTGAAGCCACCCATCTTATCTGGTCAGATGTAAGATGCACTGATAGTAAAATACTGAGTAAATTGTGCCCTCAAGTGAAGCCACCCGTCTTATCTGGTTAGATTTAAGATGCACTGATAGTAAAATACTTAGTAAATTGAGCCCTCAAGTGAAGCCACTCCTCTTATCTGGTTAGATTTAAGATGCACTGATAGTAAAATACTGAGTAAATTGTGTCCTGAAGGGAAGCCACCCCTCTTATCTGGTTAGATTTAAGATGCACTGATAGTAAAATACTTAGTAAATTGTGCCCTCAAGTGAAGCCACCCGTCTTATCTGGTTAGATTTAAGATGCACTGATAGTAAAATACTTAGTAAATTGTGCCCTTAAGTGAAGCCACCATTCTTATCTGGTTAGATTTAAGATGCACCGATAGTAAAATACTTAGTAAATTGTGCCCTGAAGGGAAGCCACCCCTCTTATATGGTTAGATTTAAGATGCACTGATAGTAAAATACTTAGTAAATTGTGCCCTCAAGTGAAGCCACCCATCTTATCTGGTTAGATTTAAGATGTACTGATAGTAAAATACTGAGTAAATTGTGCCCTGAAGGGAAGCCACCCCTCTTATATGGTTAGATTTAAGATGCACTGATAGTAAAATACTGAGTAAATTGTGCCCTCAAGTGAAGCCACCCCTCTTATCTGGTTAGATTTAAGATGCTCTGATAGTAAAATACTTAGTAAATTGTGCCCTCAAGTGAAGCCACCCGTCTTATCTGGTTAGATTTAAGATGCACTGATAGTAAAATACTTAGTAAATTGTGCCCTCAAGTGAAGCCACCCGTCTTATCTGGTTAGATTTAAGATGCACTGATAGTAAAATACTTAGTAAATTATGCCCTCAAGGGAAGCCACCCATCTTATCTGGTTAGATTTAAGATGCACTGATAGTAAAATACTTAGTAAATTGTGCCCTGAAGGGAAGCCACCCCTCTTATATGGTTAGATTTAAGATGCACTGATAGTAAAATACTTAGTAAATTATGCCCTGAAGGGAAGCCACCCCTCTTATCTGGTTAGATTTAAGATGCACTGATAGTAAAATACTTAGTAAATTGTGCCCTCAAGGGAAGCCACCCCTCTTATATGGTTAGATTTAAGATGCACTGATAGTAAAATACTTAGTAAATTGTGCCCTCAAGGGAAGCCACCCATCTTATCTGGTTAGATTTAAGATGCACTGATAGTAAAATACTTAGTAAATTGTGCCCTGAAGGGAAGCCACCCATCTTATCTGGTTAGATTTAAGATGCACTGATAGTAAAATACTGAGTAAATTGTGCCCTCAAGTGAAGCCACCCCTCTTATCTGGTTAGATTTAAGATGCACTGATAGTAAAATACTGAGTAAATTGTGCCCTCAAGTGAAGCCACCCTCTTATCTGGTTAGATTTAAGATGCACTGATAATAATATAGTTAGTAAATTGTGCCCTCAAGGGAAGCCACCCCTCTTATCTGGTTAGATTTAAGATGCACTGATAGTAAAATACTGAGTAAATTGTGCCCTCAAGTGAAGCCACCCATCTTATCTGGTTAGATTTAAGATGCACTGATAGTGAAATACTTAGTAAATTGTGCCCTCAAGGGAAGCCACCCCTCTTATCTGGTTAGATTTAAGATGCACTGATAGTAAAATACTGAGTAAATTGTGCCCTCAAGTGAAGCCACCCGTCTTATCTGGTTAGATTTAAGATGCACTGATAGTAAAATACTGAGTAAATTGTGCCCTGAAGGGAAGCCACCCCTCTTATATGGTTAGATTTAAGATGCACTGATAGTAAAATACTGAGTAAATTGTGCCCTCAAGTGAAGCCACCCCTCTTATATGGTTAGATTTAAGATGCACTGATAGTAAAATACTGAGTAAATTGTGCCCTCAAGTGAAGCCACCCCTCTTATCTGGTCAGATTTAAGATGCACTGATAGTAAAATACTGAGTAAATTGTGCCCTCAAGTGAAGCCACCCCTCTTATATGGTTAGATTTAAGATGCACTGATAGTAAAATACTGAGTAAATTGTGCCCTCAAGTGAAGCCACCCCTCTTATCTGGTCAGATTTAAGATGCACTGATAGTAAAATACTGAGTAAATTGTGCCCTCAAGTGAAGCCACCCGTCTTATCTGGTCAGATTTAAGATGCACTGATAGTAAAATACTTAGTAAATTGTGCCCTGAAGGGAAGCCACCCCTCTTATATGGTTAGATTTAAGATGCACTGATAGTAAAATACTTAGTAAATTGTGCCCTCAAGTGAAGCCACCCCTCTTATCTGGTCAGATTTAAGATGCACTGATAGTAAAATACTGAGTAAATTGTGCCCTGAAGGGAAGCCACCCCTCTTATCTGGTTAGATTTAAGATGCACTGATAGTAAAATACTTAGTAAATTGTGCCCTCAAGTGAAGCCACCCGTCTTATCTGTCAAATTTAAGATGCACTGATAGTAAAATACTTAGTAAATTGTGCCCTCAAGTGAAGCCACCCATCTTATCTGGTCAGATGTAAGATGCACTGATAGTAAAATACTGAGTAAATTGTGCCCTCAAGTGAAGCCACCCGTCTTATCTGGTTAGATTTAAGATGCACTGATAGTAAAATACTTAGTAAATTGAGCCCTCAAGTGAAGCCACCCCTCTTATCTGGTTAGATTTAAGATGCACTGATAGTAAAATACTGAGTAAATTGTGTCCTGAAGGGAAGCCACCCCTCTTATCTGGTTAGATTTAAGATGCACTGATAGTAAAATACTTAGTAAATTGTGCCCTCAAGTGAAGCCACCCGTCTTATCTGGTTAGATTTAAGATGCACTGATAGTAAAATACTTAGTAAATTGTGCCCTTAAGTGAAGCCACCATTCTTATCTGGTTAGATTTAAGATGCACCGATAGTAAAATACTTAGTAAATTGTGCCCTGAAGGGAAGCCACCCCTCTTATATGGTTAGATTTAAGATGCACTGATAGTAAAATACTTAGTAAATTGTGCCCTCAAGTGAAGCCACCCATCTTATCTGGTTAGATTTAAGATGTACTGATAGTAAAATACTGAGTAAATTGTGCCCTGAAGGGAAGCCACCCCTCTTATATGGTTAGATTTAAGATGCACTGATAGTAAAATACTGAGTAAATTGTGCCCTCAAGTGAAGCCACCCCTCTTATCTGGTTAGATTTAAGATGCTCTGATAGTAAAATACTTAGTAAATTGTGCCCTCAAGTGAAGCCACCCGTCTTATCTGGTTAGATTTAAGATGCACTGATAGTAAAATACTTAGTAAATTGTGCCCTCAAGTGAAGCCACCCGTCTTATCTGGTTAGATTTAAGATGCACTGATAGTAAAATACTTAGTAAATTATGCCCTCAAGGGAAGCCACCCATCTTATCTGGTTAGATTTAAGATGCACTGATAGTAAAATACTGAGTAAATTGTGCCCTGAAGGGAAGCCACCCCTCTTATATGGTTAGATTTAAGATGCACTGATAGTAAAATACTTAGTAAATTATGCCCTGAAGGGAAGCCACCCCTCTTATCTGGTTAGATTTAAGATGCACTGATAGTAAAATACTTAGTAAATTGTGCCCTCAAGGGAAGCCACCCCTCTTATATGGTTAGATTTAAGATGCACTGATAGTAAAATACTTAGTAAATTGTGCCCTCAAGGGAAGCCACCCATCTTATCTGGTTAGATTTAAGATGCACTGATAGTAAAATACTTAGTAAATTGTGCCCTGAAGGGAAGCCACCCATCTTATCTGGTTAGATTTAAGATGCACTGATAGTAAAATACTGAGTAAATTGTGCCCTCAAGTGAAGCCACCCCTCTTATCTGGTTAGATTTAAGATGCACTGATAGTAAAATACTGAGTAAATTGTGCCCTCAAGTGAAGCCACCCTCTTATCTGGTTAGATTTAAGATGCACTGATAATAATATAGTTAGTAAATTGTGCCCTCAAGGGAAGCCACCCCTCTTATCTGGTTAGATTTAAGATGCACTGATAGTAAAATACTGAGTAAATTGTGCCCTCAAGTGAAGCCACCCATCTTATCTGGTTAGATTTAAGATGCACTGATAGTGAAATACTTAGTAAATTGTGCCCTCAAGGGAAGCCACCCCTCTTATCTGGTTAGATTTAAGATGCACTGATAGTAAAATACTGAGTAAATTGTGCCCTCAAGTGAAGCCACCCGTCTTATCTGGTTAGATTTAAGATGCACTGATAGTAAAATACTGAGTAAATTGTGCCCTGAAGGGAAGCCACCCCTCTTATATGGTTAGATTTAAGATGCACTGATAGTAAAATACTGAGTAAATTGTGCCCTCAAGTGAAGCCACCCCTCTTATATGGTTAGATTTAAGATGCACTGATAGTAAAATACTGAGTAAATTGTGCCCTCAAGTGAAGCCACCCCTCTTATCTGGTCAGATTTAAGATGCACTGATAGTAAAATACTGAGTAAATTGTGCCCTCAAGTGAAGCCACCCCTCTTATATGGTTAGATTTAAGATGCACTGATAGTAAAATACTGAGTAAATTGTGCCCTCAAGTGAAGCCACCCCTCTTATCTGGTCAGATTTAAGATGCACTGATAGTAAAATACTGAGTAAATTGTGCCCTCAAGTGAAGCCACCCGTCTTATCTGGTCAGATTTAAGATGCACTGATAGTAAAATACTTAGTAAATTGTGCCCTGAAGGGAAGCCACCCCTCTTATATGGTTAGATTTAAGATGCACTGATAGTAAAATACTTAGTAAATTGTGCCCTCAAGTGAAGCCACCCCTCTTATCTGGTCAGATTTAAGATGCACTGATAGTAAAATACTGAGTAAATTGTGCCCTGAAGGGAAGCCACCCCTCTTATCTGGTTAGATTTAAGATGCACTGATAGTAAAATACTTAGTAAATTGTGCCCTCAAGTGAAGCCACCCATCTTATCTGGTTAGATTTAAGATGCACTGATAGTAAAATACTTAGTAAATTGTGCCCTCAAGTGAAGCCACCCGTCTTATCTGGTTAGATTTAAGATGCACTGATAGTAAAATACTTAGTAAATTGTGCCCTTAAGTGAAGCCACCATTCTTATCTGGTTAGATTTAAGATGCACCGATAGTAAAATACTGAGTAAATTGTGCCCTGAAGGGAAGCCACCCCTCTTATATGGTTAGATTTAAGATGCACTGATAGTAAAATACTTAGTAAATTGTGCCCTCAAGTGAAGCCACCCGTCTTATCTGGTTAGATTTAAGATGCACTGATAGTAAAATACTTAGTAAATTATGCCCTCAAGTGAAGCCACCCATCTTATCTGGTTAGATTTAAGATGCACTGATAGTAAAATACTGAGTAAATTGTGCCCTCAAGGGAAGCCACCCCTCTTATCTGGTTAGATTTAAGATGCACTGATAGTAAAATACTTAGTAAATTGTGTCCTCAAGTGAAGCCACCCATCTTATCTGGTTAGATTTAAGATGTACTGATAGTAAAATACTGAGTAAATTGTGCCCTGAAGGGAAGCCACCCCTCTTATATGGTTAGATTTAAGATGCACTGATAGTAAAATACTGAGTAAATTGTGCCCTCAAGTGAAGCCACCCCTCTTATCTGGTTAGATTTAAGATGCTCTGATAGTAAAATACTTAGTAAATTGTGCCCTCAAGTGAAGCCACCCGTCTTATCTGGTTAGATTTAAGATGCACTGATAGTAAAATACTGAGTAAATTGTGCCCTGAAGGGAAGCCACCCCTCTTATATGGTTAGATTTAAGATGCACTGATAGTAAAATACTGAGTAAATTGTGCCCTCAAGTGAAGCCACCCCTCTTATATGGTTAGATTTAAGATGCACTGATAGTAAAATACTGAGTAAATTGTGCCCTCAAGTGAAGCCACCCCTCTTATCTGGTCAGATTTAAGATGCACTGATAGTAAAATACTGAGTAAATTGTGCCCTCAAGTGAAGCCACCCCTCTTATATGGTTAGATTTAAGATGCACTGATAGTAAAATACTGAGTAAATTGTGCCCTCAAGTGAAGCCACCCCTCTTATCTGGTCAGATTTAAGATGCACTGATAGTAAAATACTGAGTAAATTGTGCCCTCAAGTGAAGCCACCCGTCTTATCTGGTCAGATTTAAGATGCACTGATAGTAAAATACTTAGTAAATTGTGCCCTGAAGGGAAGCCACCCCTCTTATATGGTTAGATTTAAGATGCACTGATAGTAAAATACTTAGTAAATTGTGCCCTCAAGTGAAGTCACCCGTCTTATCTGTCAGATTTAAGATGCACTGATAGTAAAATACTTAGTAAATTGTGCCCTCAAGTGAAGCCACCCCTCTTATCTGGTCAGATGTAAGATGCACTGATAGTAAAATACTGAGTAAATTGTGCCCTGAAGGGAAGTAACCCCTCTTATCTGGTTAGATTTAAGATGCACTGATAGTAAAATATTGAGTAAATTGTGCCCTCAAGTGAAACCACCCATCTTATATGGTCAGATTTAAGATGCACTGATAGTAAAATACATACTGAGTAAATTGTGCCCTGAAGGGAAGCCGCCCATCTTATATGGTTAGATTTAAGATGCACTGATAGTAAAATACTGAGTAAATTGAGCCCTCAAGTGAAGCCACCCCTCTTATCTGGTTAGATTTAAGATGCACTGATAGTAAAATACTTAGTAAATTATGCCCTCAAGTGAAGCCACCCCTCTTATCTGGTTAGATTTAAGATGCACTGATAGTAAAATACTTAGTAAATTGAGCCCTCAAGTGAAGCCACCCATCATATCTGGTTAGATTTAAGATGCACTGATAGTAAAATACTTAGTAAATTGTGCCCTCAAGTGAAGTCACCCATCTTATCTGGTTAGATTTAAGATGCACTGATAGTAAAATACTTAGTAAATTGTGCCCTCAAGTGAAGCCACCCGTCTTATCTGGTTAGATTTAAGATGCACTGATAGTAAAATACTGAGTAAATTGTGCCCTCAAGTGAAGCCACCTCTCTTATCTGGTTAGATTTAAGATGCACTGATAGTAAAATACTGAGTAAATTGTGCCCTGAAGGGAAGCCAACCTTCTTATATGGTTAGATTTAAGATGCATTGATAGTAAAATACTTAGTAAATTGTGCCCTCAAGTGAAGCCACCCGTCTTATCTGGTTAGATTTAAGATGCACTGATAGTAAAATACTTAGTAAATTATGCCCTCAAGTGAAGCCACCCATCTTATCTGGTTAGATTTAAGATGCACTGATAGTAAAATACTGAGTAAATTGTGCCCTCAAGTGAAGCCACCCCTCTTATCTGGTTAGATTTAAGATGCACTGATAGTAAAATACTTAGTAAATTATGCCCTCAAGTGAAGCCACCCCTCTTATCTGGTTAGATTTAAGATGCACTGATAGTAAAATACTTAGTAAATTGAGCCCTCAAGTGAAGCCACCCATCATATCTGGTTAGATTTAAGATGCACTGATAGTAAAATACTTAGTAAATTGTGCCCTCAAGTGAAGTCACCCATCTTATCTGGTTAGATTTAAGATGCACTGATAGTAAAATACTTAGTAAATTGTGCCCTCAAGTGAAGCCACCCCTCTTATCTGGTTAGATTTAAGATGCACTGATAGTAAAATACTTAGTAAATTGTGCCCTCAAGTGAAGCCACCCGTCTTATCTGGTTAGATTTAAGATGCACTGATAGTAAAATACTTAGTAAATTATGCCCTCAAGTGAAGCCACCCATCTTATCTGGTTAGATTTAAGATGCACTGATAGTAAAATACTGAGTAAATTGTGCCCTCAAGGGAAGCCACCCCTCTTATCTGGTTAGATTTAAGATGCACTGATAGTAAAATACTGAGTAAATTTTGCCCTCAAGTGAAGCCACCCCTCTTATCTGGTTAGATTTAAGATGCACTGATAGTAAAATACTTAGTAAATTGTGCCCTCAAGTGAAGCCACCCATCTTATCTGGTTAGATTTAAGATGCACTGATAGTAAAATACTTAGTAAATTGTGCCCTCAAGTGAAGCCACCCGTCTTATCTGGTTAGATTTAAGATGCACTGATAGTAAAATACTTAGTAAATTGTGCCCTTAAGTGAAGCCACCATTCTTATCTGGTTAGATTTAAGATGCACCGATAGTAAAATACTGAGTAAATTGTGCCCTGAAGGGAAGCCACCCCTCTTATATGGTTAGATTTAAGATGCACTGATAGTAAAATACTTAGTAAATTGTGCCCTCAAGTGAAGCCACCCGTCTTATCTGGTTAGATTTAAGATGCACTGATAGTAAAATACTTAGTAAATTATGCCCTCAAGTGAAGCCACCCATCTTATCTGGTTAGATTTAAGATGCACTGATAGTAAAATACTGAGTAAATTGTGCCCTCAAGGGAAGCCACCCCTCTTATCTGGTTAGATTTAAGATGCACTGATAGTAAAATACTTAGTAAATTGTGCCCTCAAGTGAAGCCACCCATCTTATCTGGTTAGATTTAAGATGTACTGATAGTAAAATACTGAGTAAATTGTGCCCTGAAGGGAAGCCACCCCTCTTATATGGTTAGATTTAAGATGCACTGATAGTAAAATACTGAGTAAATTGTGCCCTCAAGTGAAGCCACCCCTCTTATCTGGTTAGATTTAAGATGCTCTGATAGTAAAATACTTAGTAAATTGTGCCCTCAAGTGAAGCCACCCGTCTTATCTGGTTAGATTTAAGATGCACTGATAGTAAAATACTGAGTAAATTGTGCCCTGAAGGGAAGCCACCCCTCTTATATGGTTAGATTTAAGATGCACTGATAGTAAAATACTGAGTAAATTGTGCCCTCAAGTGAAGCCACCCCTCTTATATGGTTAGATTTAAGATGCACTGATAGTAAAATACTGAGTAAATTGTGCCCTCAAGTGAAGCCACCCCTCTTATCTGGTCAGATTTAAGATGCACTGATAGTAAAATACTGAGTAAATTGTGCCCTCAAGTGAAGCCACCCCTCTTATATGGTTAGATTTAAGATGCACTGATAGTAAAATACTGAGTAAATTGTGCCCTCAAGTGAAGCCACCCCTCTTATCTGGTCAGATTTAAGATGCACTGATAGTAAAATACTGAGTAAATTGTGCCCTCAAGTGAAGCCACCCGTCTTATCTGGTCAGATTTAAGATGCACTGATAGTAAAATACTTAGTAAATTGTGCCCTGAAGGGAAGCCACCCCTCTTATATGGTTAGATTTAAGATGCACTGATAGTAAAATACTTAGTAAATTGTGCCCTCAAGTGAAGTCACCCGTCTTATCTGTCAGATTTAAGATGCACTGATAGTAAAATACTTAGTAAATTGTGCCCTCAAGTGAAGCCACCCCTCTTATCTGGTCAGATGTAAGATGCACTGATAGTAAAATACTGAGTAAATTGTGCCCTGAAGGGAAGTAACCCCTCTTATCTGGTTAGATTTAAGATGCACTGATAGTAAAATATTGAGTAAATTGTGCCCTCAAGTGAAACCACCCATCTTATATGGTCAGATTTAAGATGCACTGATAGTAAAATACATACTGAGTAAATTGTGCCCTGAAGGGAAGCCGCCCATCTTATATGGTTAGATTTAAGATGCACTGATAGTAAAATACTGAGTAAATTGAGCCCTCAAGTGAAGCCACCCCTCTTATCTGGTTAGATTTAAGATGCACTGATAGTAAAATACTTAGTAAATTATGCCCTCAAGTGAAGCCACCCCTCTTATCTGGTTAGATTTAAGATGCACTGATAGTAAAATACTTAGTAAATTGAGCCCTCAAGTGAAGCCACCCATCATATCTGGTTAGATTTAAGATGCACTGATAGTAAAATACTTAGTAAATTGTGCCCTCAAGTGAAGTCACCCATCTTATCTGGTTAGATTTAAGATGCACTGATAGTAAAATACTTAGTAAATTGTGCCCTCAAGTGAAGCCACCCGTCTTATCTGGTTAGATTTAAGATGCACTGATAGTAAAATACTGAGTAAATTGTGCCCTCAAGTGAAGCCACCTCTCTTATCTGGTTAGATTTAAGATGCACTGATAGTAAAATACTGAGTAAATTGTGCCCTGAAGGGAAGCCAACCTTCTTATATGGTTAGATTTAAGATGCATTGATAGTAAAATACTTAGTAAATTGTGCCCTCAAGTGAAGCCACCCGTCTTATCTGGTTAGATTTAAGATGCACTGATAGTAAAATACTTAGTAAATTATGCCCTCAAGTGAAGCCACCCATCTTATCTGGTTAGATTTAAGATGCACTGATAGTAAAATACTGAGTAAATTGTGCCCTCAAGTGAAGCCACCCCTCTTATCTGGTTAGATTTAAGATGCACTGATAGTAAAATACTTAGTAAATTATGCCCTCAAGTGAAGCCACCCCTCTTATCTGGTTAGATTTAAGATGCACTGATAGTAAAATACTTAGTAAATTGAGCCCTCAAGTGAAGCCACCCATCATATCTGGTTAGATTTAAGATGCACTGATAGTAAAATACTTAGTAAATTGTGCCCTCAAGTGAAGTCACCCATCTTATCTGGTTAGATTTAAGATGCACTGATAGTAAAATACTTAGTAAATTGTGCCCTCAAGTGAAGCCACCCCTCTTATCTGGTTAGATTTAAGATGCACTGATAGTAAAATACTTAGTAAATTGTGCCCTCAAGTGAAGCCACCCGTCTTATCTGGTTAGATTTAAGATGCACTGATAGTAAAATACTTAGTAAATTATGCCCTCAAGTGAAGCCACCCATCTTATCTGGTTAGATTTAAGATGCACTGATAGTAAAATACTGAGTAAATTGTGCCCTCAAGGGAAGCCACCCCTCTTATCTGGTTAGATTTAAGATGCACTGATAGTAAAATACTGAGTAAATTTTGCCCTCAAGTGAAGCCACCCCTCTTATCTGGTTAGATTTAAGATGCACTGATAGTAAAATACTGAGTAAATTGTGCCCTGAAGGGAAGCCACCCCTCTTATATGGTTAGATTTAAGATGCACTGATAATAAAATACTTAGTAAATTGTGCCCTCAAGTGAAGCCACCCGTCTTATCTGGTTAGATTTAAGATGCACTGATAGTAAAATACTTAGTAAATTGTGCCCTCAAGTGAAGCCACCCGTCTTATCTGGTTAGATTTAAGATGCACTGATAGTAAAATACTTAGTAAATTATGCCCTCAAGGGAAGCCACCCATCTTATCTGGTTAGATTTAAGATGCACTGATAGTAAAATACTTAGTAAATTGTGCCCTGAAGGGAAGCCACCCCTCTTATATGGTTAGATTTAAGATGCACTGATAGTAACATACTTAGTAAATTGTGCCCTGAAGGGAAGCCACCCCTCTTATTTGGTTAGATTTAAGATGCACTGATATTAAAATTCTGAGTAAATTGTGTCCTGAAGGGAAGCCACCCCTCTTATATGGTTAGATTTAAGATGCACTGATAGTAAAATACTGAGTAAATTGTGCCCTCAAGGGAAGCCACCCATCTTATCTGGTTAGATTTAAGATGCACTGATAGTAAAATACTTAGTAAATTGTGCCCTCAAGGGAAGCCACCCATCTTATCTGGTTAGATTTAAGATGCACTGATAGTAAAATACTTAGTAAATTGTGCCCTCAAGTGAAGCCACCCCTCTTATCTGGTTAGATTTAAGATGCACTGATAGTAAAATACTGAGTAAATTGTGCCCTCAAGTGAAGCCACCCTCTTATCTGGTTAGATTTAAGATGCACTGATAGTAATATACTTAGTAAATTGTGCCCTCAAGGGAAGCCACCCCTCTTATCTGGTTAGATTTAAGATGCACTGATAGTAAAATACTTAGTAAATTGTGCCCTCAAGTGAAGCCACCCCTCTTATCTGGTTAGATTTAAGATGCACTGATAGTAATATACTTAGTAAATTGTGCCCTCAAGGGAAGCCTCCCCTCTTATATGGTTAGATTTAAGATGCACTGATAGTAATATACTTAGTAAATTGTGCCCTCAAGGGAAGCCACCCCTCTTATATGGTTAGATTTAAGATGCACTGATAGTAAAATACTTAGTAAATTGTGCCCTCAAGTGAAGCCACCCATCTTATCTGGTCAGATTTAAGATGCACTGATAGTAAAATACTTAGTAAATTGTGCCCTCAAGGGAAGGCACCCCTCTTATATGGTTATATTTAAGATGCACTGATAGTAAAATACTTAGTAAATTGTGCCCTCAAGGGAAGCCACCCCTCTTATCTGGTCAGATTTAAGATGCACTGATAGTAAAATACTGAGTAAATTGTGCCCTCAAGTGAAGCCACCCCTCTTATCTGGTTAGATTTAAGATGCACTGATAGTAAAATACTGAGTAAATTGTGCCCTCAAGTGAAGCCACCCCTCTTATCTGGTTAGATTTAAGATGCACTGATAGTAAAATACTTAGTAAATTATGCCCTCAAGTGAAGCCACCCCTCTTATCTGGTTAGATTTAAGATGCACTGATAGTAAAATACTTAGTAAATTGAGCCCTCAAGTGAAGCCACCCATCATATCTGGTTAGATTTAAGATGCACTGATAGTAAAATACTTAGTAAATTGTGCCCTCAAGTGAAGTCACCCATCTTATCTGGTTAGATTTAAGATGCACTGATAGTAAAATACTTAGTAAATTGTGCCCTCAAGTGAAGCCACCCCTCTTATCTGGTTAGATTTAAGATGCACTGATAGTAAAATACTTAGTAAATTGTGCCCTCAAGTGAAGCCACCCGTCTTATCTGGTTAGATTTAAGATGCACTGATAGTAAAATACTTAGTAAATTATGCCCTCAAGTGAAGCCACCCATCTTATCTGGTTAGATTTAAGATGCACTGATAGTAAAATACTGAGTAAATTGTGCCCTCAAGGGAAGCCACCCCTCTTATCTGGTTAGATTTAAGATGCACTGATAGTAAAATACTGAGTAAATTTTGCCCTCAAGTGAAGCCACCCCTCTTATCTGGTTAGATTTAAGATGCACTGATAGTAAAATACTTAGTAAATTGTGCCCTCAAGTGAAGCCACCCATCTTATCTGGTTAGATTTAAGATGCACTGATAGTAAAATACTTAGTAAATTGTGCCCTCAAGTGAAGCCACCCGTCTTATCTGGTTAGATTTAAGATGCACTGATAGTAAAATACTTAGTAAATTGTGCCCTTAAGTGAAGCCACCATTCTTATCTGGTTAGATTTAAGATGCACCGATAGTAAAATACTGAGTAAATTGTGCCCTGAAGGGAAGCCACCCCTCTTATATGGTTAGATTTAAGATGCACTGATAGTAAAATACTTAGTAAATTGTGCCCTCAAGTGAAGCCACCCGTCTTATCTGGTTAGATTTAAGATGCACTGATAGTAAAATACTTAGTAAATTATGCCCTCAAGTGAAGCCACCCATCTTATCTGGTTAGATTTAAGATGCACTGATAGTAAAATACTGAGTAAATTGTGCCCTCAAGGGAAGCCACCCCTCTTATCTGGTTAGATTTAAGATGCACTGATAGTAAAATACTTAGTAAATTGTGCCCTCAAGTGAAGCCACCCATCTTATCTGGTTAGATTTAAGATGTACTGATAGTAAAATACTGAGTAAATTGTGCCCTGAAGGGAAGCCACCCCTCTTATATGGTTAGATTTAAGATGCACTGATAGTAAAATACTGAGTAAATTGTGCCCTCAAGTGAAGCCACCCCTCTTATCTGGTTAGATTTAAGATGCTCTGATAGTAAAATACTTAGTAAATTGTGCCCTCAAGTGAAGCCACCCGTCTTATCTGGTTAGATTTAAGATGCACTGATAGTAAAATACTGAGTAAATTGTGCCCTGAAGGGAAGCCACCCCTCTTATATGGTTAGATTTAAGATGCACTGATAGTAAAATACTGAGTAAATTGTGCCCTCAAGTGAAGCCACCCCTCTTATATGGTTAGATTTAAGATGCACTGATAGTAAAATACTGAGTAAATTGTGCCCTCAAGTGAAGCCACCCCTCTTATCTGGTCAGATTTAAGATGCACTGATAGTAAAATACTGAGTAAATTGTGCCCTCAAGTGAAGCCACCCCTCTTATATGGTTAGATTTAAGATGCACTGATAGTAAAATACTGAGTAAATTGTGCCCTCAAGTGAAGCCACCCCTCTTATCTGGTCAGATTTAAGATGCACTGATAGTAAAATACTGAGTAAATTGTGCCCTCAAGTGAAGCCACCCGTCTTATCTGGTCAGATTTAAGATGCACTGATAGTAAAATACTTAGTAAATTGTGCCCTGAAGGGAAGCCACCCCTCTTATATGGTTAGATTTAAGATGCACTGATAGTAAAATACTTAGTAAATTGTGCCCTCAAGTGAAGTCACCCGTCTTATCTGTCAGATTTAAGATGCACTGATAGTAAAATACTTAGTAAATTGTGCCCTCAAGTGAAGCCACCCCTCTTATCTGGTCAGATGTAAGATGCACTGATAGTAAAATACTGAGTAAATTGTGCCCTGAAGGGAAGTAACCCCTCTTATCTGGTTAGATTTAAGATGCACTGATAGTAAAATATTGAGTAAATTGTGCCCTCAAGTGAAACCACCCATCTTATATGGTCAGATTTAAGATGCACTGATAGTAAAATACATACTGAGTAAATTGTGCCCTGAAGGGAAGCCGCCCATCTTATATGGTTAGATTTAAGATGCACTGATAGTAAAATACTGAGTAAATTGAGCCCTCAAGTGAAGCCACCCCTCTTATCTGGTTAGATTTAAGATGCACTGATAGTAAAATACTTAGTAAATTATGCCCTCAAGTGAAGCCACCCCTCTTATCTGGTTAGATTTAAGATGCACTGATAGTAAAATACTTAGTAAATTGAGCCCTCAAGTGAAGCCACCCATCATATCTGGTTAGATTTAAGATGCACTGATAGTAAAATACTTAGTAAATTGTGCCCTCAAGTGAAGTCACCCATCTTATCTGGTTAGATTTAAGATGCACTGATAGTAAAATACTTAGTAAATTGTGCCCTCAAGTGAAGCCACCCGTCTTATCTGGTTAGATTTAAGATGCACTGATAGTAAAATACTGAGTAAATTGTGCCCTCAAGTGAAGCCACCTCTCTTATCTGGTTAGATTTAAGATGCACTGATAGTAAAATACTGAGTAAATTGTGCCCTGAAGGGAAGCCAACCTTCTTATATGGTTAGATTTAAGATGCATTGATAGTAAAATACTTAGTAAATTGTGCCCTCAAGTGAAGCCACCCGTCTTATCTGGTTAGATTTAAGATGCACTGATAGTAAAATACTTAGTAAATTATGCCCTCAAGTGAAGCCACCCATCTTATCTGGTTAGATTTAAGATGCACTGATAGTAAAATACTGAGTAAATTGTGCCCTCAAGTGAAGCCACCCCTCTTATCTGGTTAGATTTAAGATGCACTGATAGTAAAATACTTAGTAAATTATGCCCTCAAGTGAAGCCACCCCTCTTATCTGGTTAGATTTAAGATGCACTGATAGTAAAATACTTAGTAAATTGAGCCCTCAAGTGAAGCCACCCATCATATCTGGTTAGATTTAAGATGCACTGATAGTAAAATACTTAGTAAATTGTGCCCTCAAGTGAAGTCACCCATCTTATCTGGTTAGATTTAAGATGCACTGATAGTAAAATACTTAGTAAATTGTGCCCTCAAGTGAAGCCACCCCTCTTATCTGGTTAGATTTAAGATGCACTGATAGTAAAATACTTAGTAAATTGTGCCCTCAAGTGAAGCCACCCGTCTTATCTGGTTAGATTTAAGATGCACTGATAGTAAAATACTTAGTAAATTATGCCCTCAAGTGAAGCCACCCATCTTATCTGGTTAGATTTAAGATGCACTGATAGTAAAATACTGAGTAAATTGTGCCCTCAAGGGAAGCCACCCCTCTTATCTGGTTAGATTTAAGATGCACTGATAGTAAAATACTGAGTAAATTTTGCCCTCAAGTGAAGCCACCCCTCTTATCTGGTTAGATTTAAGATGCACTGATAGTAAAATACTGAGTAAATTGTGCCCTGAATGGAAGCCACCCCTCTTATATGGTTAGATTTAAGATGCACTGATAATAAAATACTTAGTAAATTGTGCCCTCAAGTGAAGCCACCCGTCTTATCTGGTTAGATTTAAGATGCACTGATAGTAAAATACTTAGTAAATTGTGCCCTCAAGTGAAGCCACCCGTCTTATCTGGTTAGATTTAAGATGCACTGATAGTAAAATACTTAGTAAATTATGCCCTCAAGGGAAGCCACCCATCTTATCTGGTTAGATTTAAGATGCACTGATAGTAAAATACTTAGTAAATTGTGCCCTGAAGGGAAGCCACCCCTCTTATATGGTTAGATTTAAGATGCACTGATAGTAACATACTTAGTAAATTGTGCCCTGAAGGGAAGCCACCCCTCTTATTTGGTTAGATTTAAGATGCACTGATATTAAAATTCTGAGTAAATTGTGTCCTGAAGGGAAGCCACCCCTCTTATATGGTTAGATTTAAGATGCACTGATAGTAAAATACTGAGTAAATTGTGCCCTCAAGGGAAGCCACCCATCTTATCTGGTTAGATTTAAGATGCACTGATAGTAAAATACTTAGTAAATTGTGCCCTCAAGGGAAGCCACCCATCTTATCTGGTTAGATTTAAGATGCACTGATAGTAAAATACTTAGTAAATTGTGCCCTCAAGTGAAGCCACCCCTCTTATCTGGTTAGATTTAAGATGCACTGATAGTAAAATACTGAGTAAATTGTGCCCTCAAGTGAAGCCACCCTCTTATCTGGTTAGATTTAAGATGCACTGATAGTAATATACTTAGTAAATTGTGCCCTCAAGGGAAGCCACCCCTCTTATCTGGTTAGATTTAAGATGCACTGATAGTAAAATACTTAGTAAATTGTGCCCTCAAGTGAAGCCACCCCTCTTATCTGGTTAGATTTAAGATGCACTGATAGTAATATACTTAGTAAATTGTGCCCTCAAGGGAAGCCTCCCCTCTTATATGGTTAGATTTAAGATGCACTGATAGTAATATACTTAGTAAATTGTGCCCTCAAGGGAAGCCACCCCTCTTATATGGTTAGATTTAAGATGCACTGATAGTAAAATACTTAGTAAATTGTGCCCTCAAGTGAAGCCACCCATCTTATCTGGTCAGATTTAAGATGCACTGATAGTAAAATACTTAGTAAATTGTGCCCTCAAGGGAAGGCACCCCTCTTATATGGTTATATTTAAGATGCACTGATAGTAAAATACTTAGTAAATTGTGCCCTCAAGGGAAGCCACCCCTTTTATCTGGTTAGATTTAAGATGCACTGATAGTAAAATACTTAGTAAATTGTGACCTCAAGTGAAGCCACCCATTTTATCTGGTTAGATTTAAGATGCACTGATAGTAAAATACTTAGTAAATTGTGACCTCAAGTGAAGCCACCCATCTTATATGGTTAGATTTAAGATGCACTGATAGTAAAATACTTAGTAAATTGTGCCCTCAAGGAAAGCCACCCCTTTTATGTGGTTAGATTTAAGATGCACTGATAGTAAAATACTGAGTAAATTGTGCTCTCAAGGGAAGCCACCCCTCTTATAAAGCCTCTTGTTCTTTGCAGAGGGGGACTACTGTACTTCTTTCATGTTGAAAAAAATCAATTGAAAGAAGGAAGCTATAAATAGAACAACACAAAACTTTGTCTTTGTTGTTGATATGGATTATATTTTTATTTTGCATTACGTATTGTTCCACTTTTCCTTTTTAGTTCATATCTTTAGTTACAGTTTTGAAGCATGCAGAAACAATCTGCATTCCTAAAATTTGAAGGGCTGTTGTGTTCGTGATCATATGGTAGTTAGATTCATAACTACCTATGCAATCAGTGCCCATCACCACTAAAATTGTGAGTTTGAATATACTTGATTCAACATTATGTGATAAAGTTTTTCAGTGACTAGCAACAGGTCAGTGGTTTTTTTTTGCTTTATTCGTACTAGACGAATAAACTTTCTTGGTACCCTGTATCTATGTACAGCGGAGGGTGCAGACAAGTATGAAACTGGTACTAATGTAACGCGGACCACGAAGAAGACACCCTTGACAACATTTATGAAAGGCGAGGAATGACGCTTGTTTCTGTCCTTTTTGTTTAAATCTGACAAGTTTTCCGACTTTTTTGACATTGCAGGATAAACACAATATACGTACATTGTCGTTAAATATAAAATGCATTTGTACTCGCTGCGAAACAGGCCTGAAAAGCTTGCCAAAGGCTCGCTTTTCTGCCTGTTTCTAAAGCTCGTACAAATAAATTTTATATTTACCGACAATGTACGTATATTGTATATATATAACCATTAAATGTTTGTGAGTTATGATTCCCACTTGATGTGGCTATCTCACAGTTCTCGTACAACATCTTATGATAGTGTGTCAATGACATGTGACAGGTCAGTCATTTTCTCCTGGTACTCTAGCTTCCTCCACGAATAAAACTTACTGCCTTGATACAACTGAAAATCAGGCCATTACATACCTTTCTCACCAGCTTTTGAATCGTGCTTTGCAAATTTTCTTTTAATTCATCCATTTGTCTCTTTTTTTCACCCAAAACAGATATCAGTAATCTTGGTTTTTCAACAAAATCAGAATATCTGACACGTTTCCATGGAGGTCTGCTGAAACCTGAAAAAGAACCAATTAATACAAAATTATAAATATGACCATCACATAATTTTAATTCATGGATTAAAAATATTGCGGATAGAGTAAAACTATTGTTGTACCATTGGTGGGCTTCTAAATCCATTGATCCCAAAGCAAACCTTAATGTGGAAACAATTCGAATACAAAGTTGGCTCCATGGTTTTTGTGAAAATTTACAAAACATTAAAATATGAAAATGTACAGAAAATGATGATTGGGTAATCAGTCATTTATCGAAGAACAGACAATGCAATGACCAAAAAAATGACAAAAGGACAAACAATGATCTACAAAACACTACACAGATAACTAAGATTGAATAACCAAAAAAAACCACTATAAACCAGGGTGGAAGGGTTAGCATTTTTTTCTGCTCCACTAGTAGCATCCATCAATGATAAGTCGTGAATGAGGAAAGGTTGAGATTTTCGCTATGACAAACGAACATATCTATGGTCATCTGTGACACATAAATACCCTAAAAGTTAACCAAGTCATGATGGTGACTGAAAAAATTATCACAGTGATAACTTCTGCAGCTTTCTTGTTATCAAGGAAATCCTCATAGGAACAACAAGCTCTGGAATATTGTACTAAAATGGTTACCGTTCTAGCAAGAGCAATGGAGATAACAAACAATTTTAGAATAATTTTCTAATCTTTTTACGAAAAAAATTATAGGTAAAGATTAAAGAAACAAAAAAAGCATTTTCATGTTTATATGCACCATTGTCATGCATGAATACACGAAATCACTTAGAAATGATGTTAATAATTTGTTGGACAATAAGCATGTGAAAATTAAAATATATTGGCAGTTTTATCACAACATTATTTATATAGCTAATGAAGGACATCATGTTAGAATTTTAATTAGATTTCTCAAAAAGTAAAATAAACCAGCATATATCATAATAAAAATCTGTGTTCACTTACTAAACACACTACTAATAAAGCCTTTGGGTTCTTCAAATTGATCATCCTTTAACATCAGGTCAAATTCGTCTCTGCTTGGTACAATTATTTTAACGATTTGCAAATATCTGTTGTTCTCTAGAGCATTATAAATGTAATCTCTTATAATTGTAGCTTGAACTTTGAACTTTAATGGAGTTCCTGTAATAAAATTATAAAGAAATATATTATTGATTTACGTCAGTTCATTTAAGTTTTAATTTTTTAATTTTGTGATACGGGCAGTACAGCGACACCTGTCTAAACCAAACCTTCTTAGGACAAGCTTTTGTGTTAAGAATAGACAAGTGATCAGTTTATACAGGTCATATTAACAAAGATTTCCTCAATAGTTCAGTTTATACAGGATTCCATTTCAATCTATGGTAACTGAGCAATGTTTCATCTATATCATGACAGGAACAAGTTAATTTTTAATGAGATGATGATGATGATGTCTGCTTTGTACTAGGCCAACCCACTTAGTTGGATTTTTATTGTGCTAGCTCACTGAAACAACAGTACGCGGATAGACATGTCACCCCACTCGGACACATTATCTTGATTCCGAGCCAACCAGTCTTTGCTCGTTAGCCTTAATGCTGCGGGCTTAGCGGAGAAGCAACAAATATCAATTTTAGTCTTTGGTTTTACCAGATCGGGGCTCAAACCCATGATCTACCACACTCGATACTCCAAAATATAAGAATATAAGGAACCATTCATTTGATGTATAAATAATCTGACCATACTGGTTCTATTGTAGACATATAGCAACCTCAATTAGAGAATATAATAAAAGAACCACCTAGATATTTACCAAAATTGGAATCCAAATATATTGAATCACATACACTGTTAGTATTTGCACAATTTTTATCTCATCAAGTGATATTGTCTGTATCAAGGAACTAAATCTGATACTGAGAACAAGTTAAATTTTCAATGAGATGATGATGATGATGTCCGCTTTGTACTAGACCAACATGCTGAGTTGGATTTTTATAGTGCTAGCTCACTGAAACAACAGTCTGGGTAGACATGTCACTCCACTCGGACACATTATTCTGATTCCGAGCCAACCCGTCTTTGCTCTTTCTCCTTAATGCTTAGCGGAGAAGCAACAAATACCAATTTTATAGTGTTTGGTATGACCCGACCGGGGCTCGAACCCACGTTCTACCACACTCGAGGCGAGCACGCAAATCATCATGCCACCGATGAAGAGTAATAATATTCTATATATCTTTTAGCATTTGTTGAAAACTTACCTGTACTGTGCATCAAACAAAATGCAAGTGTTGCTATTCTTTCTGTAGTGGCAAACACTAATGTCTTCAGAACAGCCTCTTTGTAACTCTTCTCATTGTCATCAAAGAATACAGTTACTGTCCAGAAGGTTGAATTTTCATCTTTACTCTTTACTATACCATCAGTAGACAAGTTTGATTGGGGATTATCTGCGAAAAAGAAATCCATAACATTTTTTATCAAACCCAGGCCTCGACATTATATGTTTATCTGATTGTCCTGTACCAGTGAAAACTGACGTCAGACAAATAGATTTTGTCCCACGGTTGTCCGATGGGATAAGTGAAAAAAAATAATTGTCCTACCTTTTGAAGGTTATTTTCTATAATAAAAATGTGTTGCTTTGTTATTTTTACCTACTTAAACTTCGTAAATAATGATTTTGATGTGTGTAAAAATTCCGGGAAAAATATCAATTTCCATTGAAGTACACTACCGGTAATTACTAGGTAAAACCAAGAGATGTTCCGAGTATATACTTGACCCGTGTTTTTTCAGCGATTTGATTAAATGACAACTGACATAAAGAAATACTGATTAAATAGAAATAGATTTGCTTATAGTGTTTCCTTCCCCTATAATATAATTCCCTGGAAACATCAATACCATGCACATCGGCATGGATCTATGATATCCCCTGATCTTAGAAAGTACGGATTTACAATAAGTGGCGGTGCTCAATTTAACCAGAAATGTTAAGGCATCTGATGTTTATTTCCATTGAGAGATATTCAGTTACTAATTTTGATACATAATCTGCATTTAAATTCAATAGATTGTGTACAACGACATCCAAAGCATCCTGGATTCAATCCATATTATACGATTACTGCTTAGATGGACCTGGCCTGCTATTCAAGAACCAAACTTGGAAATTGATGATTTAATAGACACTCATGCCATGATGGCATTGTTTGATATCAATGATTTTAAGTCTAAGTGATACATGTTAATTTTTTTTTTATTAAAGATGTCATAATCATAATGTCTATTAATAATGACAGAATGAAATAATGTTTGTGAGACAATAACTAGGACATTTTACACAAATTGTCGATAATTGTTCTCTGGTTTTTACAATTTTTATTAAAATTTTTTTGGACAACTAAAAAATTGAGTCGGACAAGTATTTTTTTTAGTTACTTGTCCAAAGGGACAAGCTAAAAAAAATGTTACTGTAGAAGCCTGGAACCCCGTTTATGGCAAGGCATACTTGATACTACATTATGTGATAAAGTTTGTCAGTGACCTGCGACAGCTCCGTGGTTTTCTACGAGTACTCCACCACGAAATAACTGAAATATTGTTGAAACATAAACCTAAACCTAAAAACATTTTCTAAGCGATTATAATTAAAGTAATATTACACCAGTTTTGGGTGAAGAAAATTTCCCCCTGAAAATTCAATTTGGAATACGGCGGTACCTTTACTAAGCTATTCATGCATGTTTCAAGTCGAAATATGTTCCCACCAACTAGAAATCTGCAAATCCGTGTGCATGTTTATCGTCCTCGCTATTGTTGTGGAGACTAATTAACTTTCAGTTGTTTTGTTCCGATGATTGCCGATCATGACCTCGTGAAGAAAAGATAAACAATCATGGATGCTGAGGTAAGCATGCACACATTCCTGACAATGATTATTGAGGAATCTGTCTGTTTCATGTTGTGTGAACCAATTTTTTTTGGCATTTATTCTTAGGTGTTACACACGGTATATATAATCTCTCCGAAAAAGTTCAAATCTTGGGTCACGCGCATATCATTTGCATTACTGTCCGGGTAGGCAGAATTATCTGCTGTCAAATATTTTGCGATTTGCTCTTAAAATCTGCCTTTGAGCGGATTTTTAATGTTATGCAGTTGATTTTAGTTAAAATCGAGTGACATTTAAGTGAAAATATTGAATCCAAAAATTCCTAAATATTTGCCTTTCATATTACTTTAAAGAAGAAGAAGTCTTAAATCATTATAGAAAGACACAAAAAATAGTAATGGGCATGATACGACCACAGCAAGTTGACCAGGATCTCCTCCTGAAACAGCTTTGCTGCAAAGAGTTTAACTCAAAAACCGTTATAATGGAGGAAATCTGCTTGAATACTACCTGAAAACTTTGTTACAATCACTGCAGGGAAAGAAACACATCAAACATGTAAAAATTTGATGAAAAATGCAAAGTGTGTATATTTTCCAAATATGCCAAATTTCAGAATTTGGACCCTTTTTAGACCCCTTTCACAAATAAAACTATTTTTTTAAAAATTTTTTTTTATGGCAAATGAATAGTTCATTAATATAATCATTTTGCAAAACAAAATGCATTAAAATTGGATGAAAAATAAATTATTTCTAATATTGAAATTCCCCTTTTTTTGGCTCCTTTAATGTGAAAAATGATAATAGTTGGATAATAATATATAAAATGCATTGCATCTTTCTGAAAGGCATTTTTACTAATGAATGAATTAAGAAAAACACTTCATCAATAAACTCTCCATGTAGAAAAAACAGAAACACCAATGTTTACATCTTCGGACCCCTTATTTGGAAACAGGAAGGGTTACAATACCCAAAATCAATCCCAATATTAAGATCTATGACAAGGATCTTTGCGCTAAAATTCGGAAGAAAACGATGAACTGGAATAAAAGTTATTGTACAGAAACCATTATGTTTACAGACAAGTGGGCTGTTATGTTCATGATCATATTGTAGAATGATTTACAACTACCTATGCAATCATATCCTGCTCATGGCGAGATGTACTCGATACAGTATTATGTGATAATGCATGTCAGTGACTTACGACAGATCTGTGGTTTTCTCCGTACTATGTTGAAACAAGGGCATATAACTCTGGATATACAAATCACAGGGTCACCTGCCTTGTTGTAATGGGTTCCCCATTTGATAGTGAACAGGTATGTTGAGTTTCATTTCAATGCCTATCATAATTATTGAGAAATTGTATTTTTAGCTCATTCTAAGTAAAAAAGGGGGAATAACTCAGTTAAAATGCTAGATGGAGTTGTCTTCTCTTGTCAACAGATTGGGGTCAACACTTTCTACAAGTGTATTGAGTTTCAGGTCAATAGCTTTGATAGTTATTGAGAAATTTTAATTATACTAAAAAAATATCCCTAATTTCTATGTACTATGTCAAAACAAGGGCAGATAACTCTGGATATACAAATCACAGGATCATCTGCCTTGTTGTAATTGGTTCCTCTTTTGATAGTGAACAAGTATTCCAAGTTTCAAATGGATACCTTTGATAGTTTTTGAGAAATGGACTCTGACAAAAAACTTAACCGACCCAGACGCTGACGCAGGAGGGACGAAATAGCTAAAAAAAATTTCTTCTTTGAAAAGTCGAGCTAAAAATTGACAGCCACGATATTGTTGAAAGTGGCATTAAACACCATAAATCTAACCCATAATCTCCTATATTCAATATGCTATGCTATGGGCTGAGCTACTGACCATCTACCATCATAAACTGTGTAGATGATCATAAAACGGAAAATTTCTACAAAGTTAATATTCCATCATATATGTAGTTTCTGAGAAGAAAAGATGTGAAATTTTCAGTTACGGGGTAGTTTAGAAGGCATAACTGGCTGTAGAAGAGATGTTGAAATTGTAAATGGATAATAAAATTACATACAACATTGATGTCCGTTATTTAACATTTCTGCCAAATTTAATTCAGTTTTTTTTCTGAGAATGAATATGAAAGGTTTACAGACGATCCCGATAATGTACAAAAAAATGACATAACAAAATCTCATTTATGTACAATGAGAGCTAAAAACGAACACAAATTAATAAATGATTGGTACAAGTAATAACTATGCAGTATGCCAGAGCTTACCTTTTTGTAACTTCACAGCTTGGCCTGAAGTTACGAACTTTACAACAGCCTCACAATGGTGGCAAGTTGTGTCTGACAATGGAATAACATGAACTCTCACATTTCTACATCTGGACTCCATTATAAATGCTGGCGGTGCTTCAGGATCTAAAAACAACAAATTGTTATCATTACAGTGTAACTACTGTCTTTATTCTTGAATATCGAAAATATATCATGAGTAACCAAACAAAGCAGTAATGCATGAATGCATTTGAGCACATGAGTGAATTATCATAGTTGTTTGGTAACGACTTAATTTAATTTTAATATTCAGAATGCAAGAGTATTTATACTGTTTATTACATAGATTTTACGCTGTTGTTTGCACTGATAAGAAGTTTCAAAAGGAACTTGTCTTTCAATTTCAAAAATATCATTGATATGCACTCAATGATATTTTTAATTAAAGGGATATTGTCTACCAGCTGCGTAATTTTTTCATACCCAAAATTATTGTCGATTTCCGTACTGACCTTCATAAAATGAAGATTAACACCATGTTATGTTGCAAAAGATACGATTTTTTGACAAAAAAGACCCAAAAAAGAATTATTGTCCGGATGACAATATTCAAATCTATTCATGTGGCCTTCTATGCGAACACGTCTTGAGCATGCACACTGTTTAGAAACAATAAACAACATGTGGTTCTTGGGCAAAAGAGAAACTGTCAACGCGTGGAAGAAAACGGACTTTGACGGATTCAGAGATAAAGAGGAATAGAAGTGAAGTATCTTCCAAATGGAACAAATGCAGGATATATGTAGGGGATCAGTTGGACCGTTGCCGTTGGATGGAGCGAACTCAAGGAAGTGCTTGATTATTGTTGATAGGTAAGCCGAGCATGTTGCCTTCTTTTCTCAATCGTTTTTCATATTTTATGAATTTGTGATGATGCCTATGATCATTTTCGGTAGATATTAATCAATATATTTAATTTTGCATCTGGCATCAGCAAATTATTGTCAATGAGTAGCATAAAACGGCCGTATTTGCGAGGTAAACAAACACAAATTTTAAGAGGCCAGCAAAGGGGAAATGGGAGTGCAAAAATGATATCAATGACAATGCAGTTTATTATTATCAATTTAAAAAGAAATATTGAATCAATTCATTTTTAATGCAAGAATTAAAACTGTACATGGCTTAATGAAAACCCTATAAAGTTCTTTTTATTCAAGCAAATTTATTTCTTTGATATACAACATATAATTAGGCTTTTAATTTGATCAAATTTCAACAACTTGGACAAGAAACTTAGTTTTGGGAACCAAAAGTATATACCTTACTTTCTGCGAATTATCACTATAATGGATAATCAGTATGTATTTTTCAAATAAAAGCTTTCTATTTAAAGAAGCTTCATTTCAATTGCACTTTTAGTTTGGATCCTGTAAGTATAATATATAATTATAAACAAGGTTTTGAAGAAATGATATGAATATCCATTGAAATTTTCAAGTTTCAGAACTTTTTTTATATATGACTACAAAATTTTACTGAAAATTTCAGAAATGTCCTAAAATGCATATTTTAGACCATGGCTAAATGAAAATCATTTTAATTCCTTTATGCAAACAAGTTCATATCTTGGGTACTGGAAATACATTACATAAATAAGGTTAAAAGTACTTTCAACAAGTTTGAACATAACACTTTGTTATGGGAGCCAAAATTATATCTTCCTGTTTGTGAATTATCACCAACACCATAGTGGAAAATCTGTATGTATCTTTTATATAAAAAGCTTTCCATTTAAATAAGTGTCATTTCAGTAGCATTTTTAGTTTGGATCCTGTAAGTATGATACATAAACAAGGTTTTTAAAAAATAATATGAAGATCCATAGAAATTTGCAAGTTTCAGAAACTTTTCTATATATGTGACTATAAAATTTTACTGAAATGTCCTGAACTGCATATTTTAGACTATGGCTAAATGAAAATCATTTTCAATTTCCTTATGCAAACCAAGTTTATTTCTTGACTATTCTAAAAACATTACATTAACTAGTTTTTTACTACATTTCAACAATTTTGGACATAATTTTTAGTTCAGGGAGCCAAAATTATACTTTACTATCTTAGAATTATCAACATAGACATGATAGAGGGAAATCAATATGTATTTTTCATATAAAGGCTTTCTATTTAAAGAATTGTCATTTGAACTGCTATTTATCCCCTCGCCAACGAAGTTGCGAAGGGATATAGTAACGCTACCGTCCGTCCGTCACATCCTTGTGAACACTCTAGAATCAACATCCTTCAATGGATTTTGACCAAACGTGGTACATACTTAGTCCTTAAGAGAATTTGAAACCCTATTGATTTTCAAGGTCACAGGGTAAAATTTTTACTGCGTAACATCCTTGTGAACACTCTAGAATCAACATCCTTCAATGGATTTTGACCAAACGTGGTACATACTTAGTCCTTAAGATAATCTGGAACCCTATTGATTTTCAAGGTCGTATGTCAAAGATCAAGGTCACAGGCTAAAATTTTTACTGCATAACATCCTTGTGAACACTAGAATCAACATCCTTCAATGGATTTTTGACAAAACTTGGTACATACTTTGTCCTTAAGATAGCCGAAACCCTATTGATTTTCAAGGTCATAGCCTTATAGGTCAACGGTCAAGATAACCGGGTCAAAATTTTACCGCGTAACATCCTTGTGAACACTCTAGAATCAACATCCTTCAATGGATTTTGACCAAACTTGGTACATACTTAGTCCTTAAGAGAATCTGGAACCCTATTGATTTTCAAAGTCAAAGGTCAAGGTCACCAGGTCAAATTTTTAGGCGAGGGGATACCCCATGCTTTGCCCTTGTTTAGTTTGGATCTTGTAAGTATGATTTATAAACAAGATTTTTAAGAAATAATGTGAAGATCCATAGCAATTTGCATGTTTCACAGTGTGTGAATTTAACAGTAGACCAATGGCCCATGTCTGTGTTAAAATCATGCAGGTTTTTGTAAAATTGTCTAAATTTTTTAGGCAAATTACTACAAAAACTGGTAATTTCAGACAAATGTGATTTTGTAGTGATTGATATTTGTACTTTTTATTTAGATATTCTGACCAAGGTAATTCTAGAGTAGAAGAAATGAGCAGCCATCACATTTCAACGAAACGGATGAAACTGGAGAAATCAAGTTCATTTGTGAACCCATTTGAGTATGTTCATTTTGTTAAAGATTAGACATACATGTATTCTACATTATGTTTATAGGTAACATTGTCAATATTGTTCAACACAGTCACTTGTACAACAGTTTCCCATTAATTATTGTGGCTTGCATAGTGATACTACTAGTAGCTAAATTATATAGGGATCATGTTGGCTTCTGCGTCATCGTTACATTTTCATCAATCCACAAGCTGAAATGGCCAGTCCTCCTTAGCTACTTAAGGGAATGAAACCAAACTGGGACAGAATTGACGCACGTCTGGCGCACCAAATTTTTTCCTGGAACTTTGATGTAATTTTGTCTCTTTATATTGTGTTGTGTAGATGTGTGCTGGATAGATGTATATAGATTTAATATTATTTTGAAAAGCTTTTTCGTTATACAGCTGCACATCAGAACCATATAGCAAAATTTGTTTCGATATTATACACATACACTGTAATAAACAATTATTTTTTATTCTTACAGTCTCTCAATAGATATTACTGAAGAGGGCAGTGATGTTGGTGATGATTCTGACGATGGAGATTTTGAACCTAGCCTCAACTTCACTCTATGGTTTGTCATGTTAATTTCATGTTTCAGTTGTAACTTACATACTTGAAATTTTGTCCTAATAACAGAACCATGCATGATCATATGTCATAGGAGCTTTATTATACCCCCCACTCCACTGGAAAGGGGGGGTATACTGTTTTACCTCTGTCCGTCCGTTTGTCCCAAGATGTTCATACATTTTTCTCAGTAATTATTTATGGCAGCAATCTGATATTTGATCATAGGCTTCAGAAGGGTCAATCGAAAGTCGCAAACCCGTTGCGCTGTCCATGGTAGTCTGGTAGAAGTCCCATCCGATGAAGGGAAAGACATCAACAACAAATGAAGATCAGGTCTGATTTGGGTAACAGACACCCTGTAACCATTGACCAGCTCGTGATGCCTGCCGTAGAACTTCTTGAGGGATGACCACAACCTAAAATCTGTCTACAAATCACTCAAATCCTTCATAAAGTGGACTTGTAATGATATGTTTAGTTGCTCATTCACTATACATTCGAGATATTCATCTTGAATTGAAAGTTAGGGCTCCATAGATCATAATCTCTATTGTTTTATTCTTGTGAATTACATTGTATGTATTTTTCTACTTCAGATGGCAGAGAAGTTACAACAAAAAGACAGCTAGATGGTCTGTGCAGCCTGTTAAAGCTGACAAGTCATATTCCTATGTTCCAAGACTATTAAGGGTCATCATTTGTATGAGACTGCAAGATAATGAAGGAATGAATTAACGTGTGCAGTTGGAAGTAGATGATCCCAGAAGAATCTCGGTCCATCTTGCACCAATTCCACAACCTCCAACTCGGGATGATATTGTAGCATCTCAGAAATCCAGATTTGAAGACCAAGACAAAACAATTGACTATATTGTCGCATAAAATAAATTTAGATTGTCACTCTTTGTTTTTCCTGGTCTGACAGAAGTTCTGCACATTTAGAGCAGAAAAGTACCCAAGTCAGGATAATGGGCATTACAAATTGTCCAATGCACAATAATGATAACGCTCAGTGTGTTGGTCTAGTTAGTACAAACCAGGACAACTTTTTAGGACCTCACAAGAAACATCTCTGCCAAGTTTGGTTAAATTCTGTTCGGCTGTTCTCAAGAAGAAGATGAAAATGTTGTTTCCCATAGGGTTTCAATGCAAATTTTGACCTCCGCTGGTGGCCATTTTGAATTTTCAAATGGCGCAAACAGTAACAACACATGTTAAAGACATTCATAGGAACATATATACCAGATTTCAATTCAATCCCTTCAGCGGTTCTTGAGAAGAAGTTTCTTGAAAATCGACCAATCAGAATTTTCAAAGTCGCATGGTGGCCATGTTTTTTGACGAATCTGCACATGAGTAACAATTCTTGTGTAGGACCTCATAGAAAACATCTCTGCCAAGTTTGGTTTTGAATTATATAAAAGACTGTCAGTCCATTTTAGAAGAAGTTGTCAGTGCTGATAGAACAAAAAATGATAATAAGATGGCAAAACTTTCAAATTAAATTTACAATTCCAACTGACCAACTTGTGAAATTAACAACTCATTAGGGTTGATTTATTTTTTATTTTTGGTGTTTTAATGCCACTTTCAGCAATATTTCAGCTATATCATGGCGACCAGTTTTAGTGGTGGAGGAAGCCAGAGTACCCAGACAACCACCGACCACAGGGAAGCAAGTGGTAAACTTTATCATTAGGGTATATGGGATAAAATACAAAATATTTCATGAACAAGTTTTAATTAAATCGTCTAGGAATGAAACCCTTGTATTGTCCATATAGATCAGGATATTTGTCCCTAATTTTCCAAGTACAACAGCTTGGGATCACACGTCTGATCCCAGCTCCAAGTCGGCCATGTGCCCAAATGGTATACTGGCGGTAGGCTGCATACCTATTGGATCTGTTGTAATCCTCGTCATGGGACATTACTACAAGTTCCTCTCGAAACATTCTAGCAACCCCCAACACTTCCTCATCAAGGACAATCCGATCAAAGTCCTGTAATAAAGACAAGAGATTTAATAAAAACAGTAAAGACAGATGGTTATACATTCATCTAGAAAAATGAGCTTTATTTAAAAAAGACATATAATTCATTATAAGTGAAATAGTTTGCACAAATTCAGTTTAGAGAAATAAAAAAAAGTCTTTATTTTGGAAGGAAAGATTTTCTCGTGGGACTTTCTTATGACCACAGTTTTATTTCGTTTTTTTGTTGGTATATGGGAGAACCATTTTGGTCTTGCAAAATTTTTTTTTATCAATTTACCCCACAAGCTATTCAATTTTAATTTTATGGTTTTTTTCCTAAAAATTATTTTGATTCTGAATCTTGAAGAAAAAAATTTGGCTGGACAGGAGAAAAAAATATATTCCGACTTGACATTTTCACAGTATAATCATATACTTGCCATTTTCACAGTATAATCGTATACAAAATTTTGAAGAAAAAAAATTATTCCAGCACTTCGCCAATCCAATTAAAATTAGATCTACGCACTTGCTCCCTATTTTAGATCTAATTATACCCCCGCTCCCCGAAGGGGGAGGGGGGTATACTGTTTTACCTCTGTCCGTTCGTCCTTCCAAAATATTTTTCGTCACATTTTTCTCAGCAACTATTGATGGCAGAAATCTGATATTTGGTCACAAGCTTCACATAGGTATGCCATATCGTGGGAAGCGTTTTTGGAACCATCAGATTCCTACTTCCTGTTTGCCGACTTAGTTGGTTTTTATCCACATTGAACATATATGCACATTTTTCTCAACAACTATTGATGGCAGAAATCTGGTATTTGGTCACAAGCTTCATATAGGTACCCCATATCATGGGAAGTGGCAGGGGTATCATAAGTGAGCATTAGATCACAGTTCACCTTGTTTTAATTAGATTGGCACTTCGCCGGAAAATAAGAAAATATGATTTCTGTGCAGTCTGAAAAAAAACATTTCTACGTGACATAGTCCCCTTCAAGGTAAATGGTCAGTCCCATATTATTTTGCAGCAACTGTCTTGTGGAACTAGAAGTAAGGTCTCTTTTGTTTCTAATCCAGCCCAAATTTCTCTGAAACATTCCAGTCAATTAACAAATAAAACAACACTGGCTACGTCATTCGTTTTCATCAGACATGTATTTCACTGTGTTCTACATGTATGTCTCTGTTTTCATATTGTCGGTAAACTGGCTAAAATAAATTATTTTAACACGTGTATCAAAATCTCGGGGAACAACTTCATAACTTATAAGAAGAAAAAAACTAATTTAGTTATTTTTAACGCCGGCAAAAATTTCCGATCGAAAATACGTAGTTGAGCTTGTCCCCATAGGGTGCCTCCTGGCATGTTTTCAATGGTTATCGTGGAAATATCGGCTGAATCTGTTAAGGCATGTAGTTTTCATCAAAGAAAATCTATTCCTGATACAGAAATTATTTATTCTACGTCTTTTAGATACAATCGGTTCGCAAATAGCTTTTTTCCTCAACTTTTATAGAAACTTACCTCAATATCCATGCTGCAGCATCCGGGCTACTGACATAAAAATAGATAAATAAATAGAGTTGGCCTCGCCCAGGTCAGTGCATAATTAATTAGCTTCCGGTAACGATGGTCAGCTGTTTTAGTCGAAAAAACAACGTTTCGGAGCGTATTCATCAATAATTCGGTGTTTAATCTTCATTTTATGAAGGTCAGTACGGAAATCGACAATAATTTTGGGTATGAAAAAATTACGCAGCTGGTAGACAATATCCCTTTAACCAATAGGAATGAAATAAAACAAAATGTATATTCTACCATTATGTTAATCTTATTAAAATTAGATCTCTCATTTGCTCCGCATTACAGATTTGTCATGGTGTGGGAGATCTGAGGAAACCCAACTGGGGGTCACATGTGAGTGACCTTATGTCATGAATAATACTAGAGGCTCCCAGGAGCCTGTAATCGCTCACCTGGTTTTCAATTTGACATCTAAAGTTGATAGAAAATGGTGGTATTACATATAATTTTGAAAGTAGGCCATCCAAAGATCATTTGAACTCAGATTTCTGAGCAAATGATTTTGATGTGATTTTTATCTCATAATATTCCTAAACGTAATAAACTGGCTGAAAAAATCTCACAGAAAAACCCAGAATATATGTTAAACTACTCATTGTCATGTAGCTGCAGTTAAAATTTGAGCTCATTTTGGTTTATACTAAAGCAGCAATGGACAATTGAAGAAATTTCTATTTTTAGTAACAGCAGCCATCTTGAATGGAGGGCGGGGCTGTCGGACACAATTTTGAAAGGGACCCACCAAGGGACCATCCCTGCCATGTTTGGTGTAATTTGGTTTTGCGGTTTCAGAGAAGAAGATTTAAATGTGATCTTTTATCAAAATAGGCCTAATTTGCATAATCGGTATAAATTGGCTGAAAGAAATATTTCACAGAAAAACCCAGAATAAATTTTAAACTACTCCTTGCCATGTAGCTGCAATTAAAATTTGAGCTCATTTTGACTTATACTATAGCAGCAATGGACAATTAAACTTCATCCCCCCTTTTTTCTATTTTTAGCTTGGTGGCCATCTTGGTTGGAAGTCGGGATCAACGGACACAATTTTGGAAGAGGGCCATACAAATACCATTCCACCAAAGTTTGGTTGCAATTGGCCCTGTGGTTTCTGAGGAGAAGATTAAAGTTTACGACGTAAGACGGACGGACGGACGCTAAGTGATGGCAAAAGCTCACATGGCCTTTGGCCAAGTGAGCTAATAATGATGATAAATACAGTTTTGACCTTTTTTCACATATTGGATTGCTAGTAGCATGCACAACAGTTTAGTAACATTTTCATTGTGTCACAAATCACCATTTTTATTGGATGGTACATAGGGCCATTAACATGTGATCTGTAATGGGGTTTCCTCAGATCTCCCACGTCACGACATATCAATAAAGTGGAGAAAGAGAGAGACCTGATTTTAATCAGATTGCCATTACCGGGTATGTGAGCTTAACGCTCGCTATATTAATCTAATAAACATATAAATAATGGTTGTAATAATCATTTAATTTGATTGAAATGAAATACAATTTTTTCTCTAAAAGTCTATGCATATTATAAAGGTCATTTAGCTTATTCCTGGGGATTTTTTTTGTGCCGAAAAGGGATACATATGTGAGGGCTCATTATATAACCCTGATTACAGTACAGTTTATATAATTTTGTTATTTCTACCTTCTGGTATCAATTTTACTTCTTCTGTCTGTTTTTTCTTTGTTTCAAATGCCTTAAAATGAAAAGAGATAAATGTCATGTGTTTTTAGCCTGAAAATAAAACATGAAATACCAGTATCACCCATCAACACCATAGAACAACAGCCACAAGTGATCAAGTTTACCAGTTGCTTTCCCATGGTCTCTCTGGGTACTCCTGCTTCTTCCACCACTAAAACTGGTCGCCATGATATACAAAATGTAGCTGAAATATTGCTGAAAGTGACATTAAAACACCAAAAATAAAAAATCAACCATAGAACAAATTCAGTAACACTTTGTATGTACAGTACACTCCAAGTTTATCAACGCTCATACTCTCAGGTCGGACATATTCCTCCCAAAATGTCAGACTCACTCCAGAGAAATGTCTGACAAATTTGAGAGTCAACACTCTCCAACTCCGACTATTTGGTCGGACATCGTGGTCGGACGTGAGAGTGGATATTTAAAGATTTTTTTTTACATCTCTCGAGGTGAACATGTCAAACATTTTGTGATCGATGTGTATTTGTAAGCGTACTTTCTTTCCATTGTGTAGAATGTCCGGGTACGTAAATACCCTAGTGTATTTCTACCTTGCACCATATTCGCGCCAGGAAAGGTAGTTCAAAGGTCAATATATAACTGAAATATTGTTGAAAAGTGACGTTTAAACACCCATAGCCTCATATAAATTATTGCAATAAAATATCGATTAAGTAACGAAATTGATATAAATTATTTTCAAGTATATTTAGCATAAAAAGCTTGTTCTACACGTTTACTGTGAGATGTATTGCAACCACCATTTTTTACTACAATCACGTGCCCATGCTCGTGCTTGATGGAAAAGCAATAGCTATATTTAGATATTTTGTGATAATAATTTTATATTGTAAATCGATCCACCCTGTGATTTTTTTCAACAAGATACATTTTTTATAGAATATATTTGATTATAAAATACAATATTGAACTGATTTTCGCTAACACTTCAATCATTGAATATTGATTTTTTCGGATGTTGAATATTTTATTCCCAGAATTGCACCCCCTGTTAGTATACTTTTATTGCTTTATTTAAAAAAAAATAACACCAAGAACATCGATGATACGAGTCTTCTTATTCAGAAATAAACCTACAGCAAAATAAAGGTATAAATATTTTGTACTGTAAACAAAATTGTCATTTTTATCTGGATTTATCGTCCGAAAAATACAGTACTCCTCTACTATACTAATTTGGATTAGGTGATGGGAATTAGGTGCCATCATCAAAATAAAGATTAAAAAAATGTATTTTATGATAATGATGGCTGATTAAAATTGTTTGTCATGCATTAGCTGTCAGTTGTAATATACAGGATGTAACCAATATACAGGAAGAGCCCCTACTGTGAAGCCATCTATTTTGAGATGCCATTCAATGAAAACAAGATATGATTATAATCTAACGATTATGCAGTCTCCCAAACCGGCCACAGACAACCGGTTTAAAAAATAAATTAAAAGCTACCTTTGAAATCGAACAATGTTGAATTTTTGCGGTATTGTGGTGGCCATTTTGAAAATGGAGACCGGTAGAAATTTTTCAATGTCAGTAATCAATTCAGGACGTTGAAATCAAACAATGTTGAATTTGTGCGGTATTGTGGTGGCCATTTTTAAAATGGCGACTGGTAGAAATTTTTCGATGTCAGGAATCATTTCGGGACATCATAATCTACCCACATATGAAATGTCGTTGAAATCGGACAATGTTGAATTTATGCGGTATTGTGGTGGCCATTTTGAAAATGGCGACCGGTAGAAATTTTTCGATGTCAGGAATCATTTCGGGACATCATAATCTACCCACATATGAAATGTCGTTGAAATCGGACAATGTTGAATTTGTGCGGTATTGTGGTGGCCATTTTGAAAATGGTGACCGGTAGAAATTTTTCGATGTCAGGAATCATTTCGGGACATCATAATCTACCCACATATGAAATGTCGTTGAAATCGGACAATGTTGAATTTGTGCGGTATTGTGGTGGCCATTTTGAAAATGGTGACCGGTAGAAATTTTTCAATGTCGGCAATCAATTTGGGACATCATTATCTACCCACATATCAAATTTTGATGATATCGGACAATGTTGAATATTTGCGGTATTGTGGAGGTCATTTTAAAAATGGCGGCCGGTAGACATTTTTCAATGTCGGCAATCAATTTAGGACATCATTATCTACCCACATATAAAATTTTGATGATATCGGGCAATGTTGAAATTTTACCCCTCATTTTTTATACCGTGTTTTGGCAGCCATTTTGAAAATGGCAGACATCTGGAAAATTTTGAAAATGCAGAATTGCTCCTCTAATGGTGACCTATCACTATGTCAAATTTTATGTCTATCATTATTCATTTAGAAGTTGTCAACATTAATGTACGAAATTTCAACTTTCCCATAGGATTCTATAGTAACCCTTTGAACCCCTCAAAATATGACTTTGACCCCCTTTACCACAAAGCTGAAAACTTTAGGACCAACTAGAAACATATATCTATAACTCCACAAAGTTTCATGAAATTCTGTCCAGTAGTTCCTGAGATCTGCCGTGGACAAGTTCATGGTCCGTGGAAAGAAAGGAGAAAGAGAAAGAGAAAGAGGAGAATAATAATAATAAGAAACGGAGCAAAAACAATAAGTCTCCCAAACTTTGTTTGGGAGACTTAATAACAACCTGACCATATTGTTAAATAAGAATAAGAATTAGATAAGAAAATAAAATTTATAGAAGGCAAGGATTTATATAATTAAAACATTAAGTCACATTTCATTTATTTAGCTTGGGTCAGTTATCAATTAAAAAGACAAAAATGGTTTTAAAACAAGAGGCTCCCAGGAGCCTGTAATCGCTCACCTGGATCAAAGCTGTTTTCAATAACAACGCAACTGCACTGTGGTGGCCATCTTGGTGGGAGAGTGCGACTGCCAGACACAATTTTGGAAGAGGACCATCCAATGACTATTCCATCAAAGTTTGGTTCTAATTGAGCTACTGGTTCCAGACAAGACGGTTTTCATGTGAATTTCCCATAGAGTCCTATGTTAAACTAAGTACAGCTGTGCAGCCATCTTGGTCAGAGGGCGGGACCACCAGACACAATTTTGGAAAAGGACCATCCAATGACTATCTTATCAAAGTTTGGTTCCAATTGAGCAACTGGTTCCAGACAAGATGGTTTTTATGTGAATTTCCCATAGGGTCCTATGTTAAACTAAGTACAGCTGTGCAGCCATGTTAAGCTAAGTTCGGCTGTGGGGGCTATCTTGGTCGAAGGGCCGAACAGCCGGACACATTTTTGGAAGAGAACCATCCAATGACTATTTCATCAAAATTTTGTTCTTATTGAGCAAATGGTTTCAGACAAGAAGATTTTTATGGGAATTTCCCATAGGGTCCTATGTTAAATTAAGTTCGGCTGTGGCGGCCATCTTGGTCGGAGGTCTGAAATGCCAGACATAATTTTGGAAGGGGACCACCCAAGGATCATTTCAGTAAAGTTTGGTTGAGATTGGCTCAGTAGTTTCAAAGAAGATTTTTTTTTAATTTCATCCCCCCTTTTTTCTATTTTTAGCTTGGTGGCCATCTTGGTAGGAAGTCGGGATCACCGGACACAATTTTGGAAGAGGACCACCCAAGGATCATTTCAGCAAAGTTTGGTTGAGATTGGCTCAGTAGTTTCAGAGGAGAAGATTTTTTTTTAAATTTCATCCCCCCTTTTTTCTAATTTGCATAATCGGTCAAAATTGGCAAACGTTCAAAGTTCATAAAAAATCCTGTAATATATGTTAAAAAGCTCATCATGCTTATACAGTTCAAATTTGGGCACTTTCTGGCTTAAAATAGAGCAGTTTTGGCCATTTGAAGAAATTTCTATTTTTAGTAATGGCGGCCATCTTGGATACAGGATGGCGCTGACGGACACAATTTTGAAAGGGGACCACCTAAGGATCATTTCAGCAAAGTTTGGTTGAGATTGGCTCAGTAGTTTCAGAGGAGAAGATTTTTTTTTAATTCCATCCCCCTTTTTTTCAATTTTTAGGTTGGTGGCCATCTTGGTTGGAAGTCGGGATCACCGGACACAATTTTGGAAGGGGGCCCAAGGATCATTCCACAAAAGTTTGGTTGCAATTGGCCCAGTGGTTTCTGAGGAGAAGATTTTTATGTGAATTTCCCATAGGGTCCTATGTTAAGCTAAGTTCGGCTGTGGGGGCCATCTTGATCGAAGGGCCGAACCGCCAGACACATTTTTGGAAGAGAACCATCCAATGACTATTTCATCAAAATTTTTTTCTTATTGAGCAAAAATGATTTCAGACAAGAAAATTTTTATGGGAATTTCTCATAGGGTCCTATGTTAAATTAAGTTTGGCTGTGGCACCCATTTTGGTCAGAGGTCTGAAATGCCAGACATAATTTTGGAAGGGGACCACCCAAGGATCATTTCAGTAAAGTTTGGTTGAGATTGGCTCAGTAGTTTCAAAGAAGATTTTTTTTTAAATTTCATCCCCCCTTTTTTCTATTTTTAGCTTGGCGGCCATCTTGGTTGGAAGTCAGGATCACCGGACACAATTTTGGAAGGGGGCCATCCAAGGATCATTCCACAAAAGTTTGATTGCAATTGGCCCAGTGGTTTCTGAGGAGAAGATTTTTATGTGAATTTCCCATAGGGTTCTATGTTAAGCCTAAGTTCGGCTGTGGGGGTCATCTTGATCGAAGGGCCGAACCGCCAGACACATTTTTGGAAGAGAACCATCCAATGACTATTTCATCAAAATGTTGTTCTTATTGAGCAAATGGTTTCAGACAAGAAGATTTTTATGGGAATTTCCCATAGGGTCCTATGTTAAATTAAGTTTGGCTGTGGTGGCCATCTTGGTCGGTGTTCTGAAATGCCGGACACATTTTTGGAAGAGGACCACCCAAGAATCATTTCAGCAAAGTTTGGTCAAGATTGGTTCAGTAGTTTCAGAGGAGAAGATTTTTTTTAAATTTCATCCCCCCTTTTTTCTAATTTGCATAATCGGTCAAAATTGGCAAAAGTTCAAAGTTCATAAAAAATCCTGTAATATATGTTAAAAAGCTCATACAGTTCAAATTTGGGCACTTTCTGGCTTAAAATAGAGCAGTTTTGGCCATTTGAAGAAATTTCTATTTTTAGTAATGGTGGCCATCTTGGATACAGGACGGGGCTGATGGACTCAATTTTGAAAGGGGACCACCTAAGGATCATTTCAGCAAAGTTTGGTTGAGATTGGCTCAGTAGTTTCAGAGGAGAAGATTTTTTTAAATTTTCATCCCCCCTTTTTTCTAATTTGCATAATCGGCCAAAATGGGTAATGGGATTTACTTCAAAATTGCAGGGTGGGTAGATCTTGACATGCCGCACATTTAAAGTTAATCTTTATCTCTTATAGTTTTTGAAATATAAGACAAAAAGTAATAAAATTTTACAAATTTGATGAAAAAAGGGCAATAACTCCAAGATGGGTAATCAGATTTAATTCAAAATTGCAGGGTAGGTAGATCTTGATGTGCTGATCATTTTTACCCCATGTCAGATTTTTGATATTATTAACGGTTTATGAGTTATTACCCAAAACCTGCAATTTTACCATATGTTCTATTTTTAGTAACAGTGGCCATGTTGGTTGGTGCACGGCATCACCAGACACAATTTTGAAACTAGACACCCTAGTGATGATTCAGACCAAGTTTGGTTTCATTGGTCTAGTACTTTCACAGGAGAAGATTTTTGAAAAAGTTTACGACGTACGATGACGACGGACGCCAAGTGATGGGAATAGCTCACATGACCCTTTGGGTCAGGTGAGCTAAAAAATCTGTCTAAAAAGTATTTACCTAAATAACGATATCATGACGTATAATAATTTCTCACCGTAAATGTATTTATTTTATTAAGATATTTATACACATACCGGTATTTAAGAAAAAAGATATAAATTTATTTTTTAAGTACAAATAAATTGGAAGATGGCTTGAAAATCGAAAACGCAAAATAGTTATCAATGTTTATAAGTCTTAGTAAAAGGAGTCTTGAGCAACGTTTTTTTTCCACACCTGTGATAGGTGTATTTGTATATCATGAATGCACGATGCGACAACATGCTGAGATGGGTGATGTTTTGACAGGTAAACTGTAAAAAAAAAAAACGTAGAATACACTAATAAAATATTATTTCACCTATATCAGGACTCCGCAGAGACTGCCAATTTTCAAGAAAAAAAACCTGGGATTTACGGATTTATGACCCATTCGCCATCAACAAAATAAAACTTAAATTTTACTGATTAATTCTAATCCAATTTGCCTTTAAAGAAATAAATGTATAAATTAGAATTATTTACCCGGGTTCGTTCGCCCTACATTTGGCAAACACGTAAAAGAGCAAACGCACCCGATATCGTAAACCTGCAACTGTCTGCAGCAAGTGAAAGGGCCTTGGCATCGATTGTCGCGAGTACATAGGGACATATTAATATTCACTTCTAGTGCACTTAAAACATGGGTACTGCATGTTAATACATTTTATTCATGGATATTATTGTATATATCACCCATGACAGCCGTTAACATATCTATACTTTCCGTACTGTATATCACTCATTTACTTCAGCTTTACTAAGATACGCATGTTTCTTTATGCACGAATTTATTGCTTAGCAGAATTTGGGGACGTTTCCTGTTTACAGTTTAACTATCTGAGAGTGGAGACTCTCACTCCGACATGGGATACTCTCACTCTCACTCCGACCTGGGAGGATTTTGTCGGACAATTTTAAGAGTGAGACTCTCTTCAAGTCCGACGAAACTCTGCGTCCGACCTGAGAGTATGATCGTTGATACACTTGGAGGGATCTGTACGATTAGTTTCTTTTTCAAGGAAAAACATCATTTAAATATATCTTTTACACAGTTACATTGAAGTAATCTTGAATAATTTTATTATTATTCACATGTAGAGTATCCAATTTTCAAAGAGACGACCTATTATATTAAAGCCACCCTTTCTGCAATGAAAAAGTGGTCTTATAAGAAGGGTGGCCTTTCTTCAGAGGGACAAATTAGTAGTATTTTACTATCTGATCAGTGCATATGAAATCTGGCCTGATAACAGGAGTGTTCTTATAAGATAGGGACTATTGTACATTTTTACACAATATTCACCTGAATAGATTTGATATCTTTGTCAAACAAGACAATCTTAACTTCTCTTATAGTTGTATCATAATGCATTCTTCCATATTTGTTGATTGTGTCTATCATTGTATTAGCCACTTCATCCCATGGATATTCTAAATTTCCAGTTCCATACACGGGAAAAGCAATACTTCTACATTGTGCCTTTTGAGTATGCATCAGGCAGTCAATTACAAGTTTTTCCAGTATCTAGAAAATAAAACAGAGATTTATTGGAATCTAACACCAGGGAGAGTACAAGATAGGGAAATCTCCGACACCCGAGGGTAAGATTTAAATCGTTCTCTTTACAAGGCTTCCCGAGTTAGAGAACGATTGTAATCTTACCCAAGGCTGTCGGATATTTCCCTATCTTGTACTTTTTCCGGTGTTTGATTTTATTTCTCACTAAACACCTAATTGTTTTTGTTTACATTCCATCAAGCGTTTTCCCGCAATTTATTTTTCCATTGCTGAAGTAAATATTCGATTTATCCATACGCAACCATATCTCGGCAGAATTTCAAATGTATTTCATCATAAAGTACAATGTATTTAATAAATATATTATAAATGTTACAACAGAGATAAATACCTGTAAACAAATATTTGAATTTGGTCAAAGGGAGGTAATTTCTTTCTTTACGTTAGTTACTAACAAGGGAGAGCACTCTATTATTTACTCAAAGTAAACAAACATTGACTGGAAGAGAGCCTGAAAAAAGAATCCAACACCGTGAAAGGTGCACGTTAGCTAGCAGAATATAATACATAAATGAATTTAAAAATACTTATGTAGTAGAATCGTGGTTAATTGTTTATTTTAAAAAGGAAAAGCATGGAGAATTGGGGGGCAGTTGACATAAACTGTACAGTATGCATTTACCGGTAAAACGCACATGATTTTTTTGTCTTGCACTAGTGCAAGATAAGAAAATCTCACATCGTTAAAAATAGGAACGGGTCTGTCTCAAAAGTGAGAAATTAAAAAATCTAATAGTGGCATGAGTACAAGACAGGGAATTCTCATACACCCATGGGTAAGATTCTATTTTTCTCACTAATGAGACAGCACAGTTCCTATTTTTAGTCGTGTGAGATATCCTTGTCTCAACGCGTGGGTGAGATAAGAATTTCACGCTACTTTTCCCATAAAAATGTTACGTTTCGCAAAATAGCTCTTCACCACGGTTCCATCTTTATTCTCATCAATAAAACCACATAAGTATTTTTTTATTAATCTATATATACAATTCTGCTTTCTAACGATTTAACGATATTGCACCTTTCACTGCATTTTACTTTTTCTCACCCCTTTCTACCATGTCAATGTTTGTTTCCTTTGAGCAAAAAATAGAGTGCTCTCCCTTGTTTAGTAACTAACGAAAAGAAAGAAATTACCTCCCTTTGACCAAAGTCAAATAATTTTTACAGGTATTTATCGCTGTAGTAGTTAGTAACATATATAATATATTTGTTAAATACATTGTATTTTATTATGAAACACAATTAAAATACTGCCAATACACGGATGTATATCGATAAATCGACAATTAACTTCACAAACGGAAAACAATTTTGCGGAAAAACGCTCGATGGAATATAAACAAAACAAAGATGTTTAGTGAGAAATAAAATCAAACACAGCAAAATGTACAAGATAGGGAAATTAGTGAGAAAAAGAATCAAACACCGGTAAGAGGGCAAGACGGAAAAATCTCAACACACCCGCGGGAAAAATTTCTATTGGTCTCCAACTCGGCAGAGCCTCATTGGAGACCAGAAATCTTTCCCTTGGGTGTCTTGAGATTTTCCCGTCTTGCCCTCTTACCGGTGTTAGATCCGTTATGTCTCTGATTGGGGAGGTTACAATTTCCATTGCCTTAACCTCCAAATCTTGTGAGTTTGAATCACGCTCAGGCGAGGTTTACTCGATACAACTTTATGTGATAAAGTTTGTCAGTGACTGGTCTGTGGTTTTCTCCAGGTACTCCAGTTTTCTCCACCAATAAAACTGATCACCATGATATGAAATATTGTTGAAAGTGGCGTTAACCACTATAAGACTAACCCTAAAATAAGCGAAATGTTTTATTTTGATGAGATATATATACACACCTTAATAGAATACTTTGCACTTGGTGTCCAGTGTGGAAGTGCACTATGACAAATGAACTTAAAATTCATTCTTCCTGCTTTTGTACAGACAACTTCGCCAAAATCAATACCATTTGGAAATCTCTTTCTACATTCATCAACGATACTTCTCCCTCCTTTTTCTATGATTGAGAAGGAAACAGCTCCTCTGCGCAATTCCAAATCGCAGTTGCTACTGTTCACGATAACATCAACCTAAAAAAAACCACAGAGTACATAAAATACCGACCTACTGTTTTGATATTTATTGTAAATCAATGATGTCAGCTACATTATCATGATCAAACTTACCCAGAGGACAACAGATGCCTGTTACTCACAAGGTAATAAACGACTACAATTATTGAATCTTTCGTGTCCAGTAAGATTCACATACAAAACCTCTTGTTGTTAGTGGTTGGGTGATTGCTCTTTAAAGCTTAGTAAATAATTTTCTTTTCAGATATTTCATTTCTATGAGCTAATGATGATGTCAAGCAACATTGCAGTAAAGTTTGATGTCAAATGGTTTAGTGGTTTCAAATAAATTTCATTTTCAAAACATTTACCCATAGGGTACTATATTAAATTTGCCCGGTGTTGATGGCCATATTGGATTTCCAAGTGGCACAAAAAAATTATAAATTTTGTAAGATATCATCCCATGATTATTTATGTACAGCTTAGGTTCAATCAAAGCAATAATTTCTGAGGAAATTTATTTCTTCATTTTCCCCATAGGATTTCATGTTAAAATAATAACTCCAGTGGCACAAAGTAAAGGACCACCCAAGGAACATTCAAGCAAACTTTGATGTCAAATGGTCTAGTAGTTTCAGATAAGACTAATTTTTAAAACATTTCCTCATAGGGTCCAATCTCAAATTTGTTTTGTAGTGGCAACAACTTGGATCACAAAAATTAAAATTTCGTAAGGGACCATCCAATGATTATATTTCTTTCTTCAGAGAAAATTCTTTTTTTTAATTTTCCCATGTGATTCTATTTTAAAACTTTGTCTTGCGATGGAGGACAGTATGGATTACCAACTCAGTCTTCGAAATTAGGTGGTAGTCCGAAGCCGGAGGCGTGTAAAATTGTACATGGGCATATACAATGAGTAGTTCCACAAGTTCGACGAGCCTGTGAAAAAAAAGTCATATAGTTTCAAAAGTTGATTTTTTAAGATATTGTGTGTAGATATTTAGTTTTTTGTTCTCCGTTTTCAGTTGCTGCCGAGTCAATGCAAAAAATGGGTAGACAAATAAGTCCTTTTAAGAATTTCTGATATTCGAAATAGATTTAGGTGTGTCTGTTTTTTGCAATTTGATTTGGTTGATATTTTTACCATCATGTAGGTTTTAAAAAAGGACGAGGAGCAGGGCTCACGTTAGAGGGCGAAGTAGTTGCCTTGTGAAGGTTGACTTCGATTTCTTGTTGGTCAAAAGCGAAGTTCAAGTAGCCTTGTAATTTTTAAGAGTCACCCTATGTTGCCCGTGTATTTTTGCCACGTGACATTTATGAAAATATGGACATCGTGTTTATTGAATTCTATGGTATTCATTAAGTATTTTGAAAGTGACTTTTTTGAAAAGTAATCCATTTCAGCTTAAAGAAACCTTAATTTCGTTCAATATCAAATAAAAATGGCACCACGAGAAAGGGCGCGCAATCAGACACTGTGCTACGGGAAATGTTGATCGAAGCTACTTTTAACCAAACAAACTTTCGATTTTTTTTTTACAATCCTGTGACATAAAGTCTGAGTTCTCATATAATATGTTCATATTGGAGAAGGTTGGTCATTCAAAATTCGTTGAAATGCATGGAGACACTTCAGATTTTTTTCGATCCGCTTCCAAATCCGATCGGTATTTTTTAAATTAATTGCGATCTATTTATAGAACTGTTGCTGACAGACCTGTGTCTACGTTAATACCTCTGCAGTTAGAAAATAGACTTTGAACTACAGTAGTTTTGTTCCATTGTTGCACTCTGATTTGAGGTCTGACAAATAATAATTACAATCTTTACTTGCTTCAGTTTATGACTGTTAGCGTCAATATATACGTTCGTGCTATATTTGCATTCTCTATCTATCTATATATAGTTGGACCGTTGAGCAAATTGGCATATACATATTTCTTCTGCTGAAGGCTACACAAATATGACTTTTTGCATTTCGTGTGGTATTAATTCAAATCATAGTGATATTAAAAAAAAAGGGGGGGGGGGGGAATATTAATAATTATCACCAAATTATATGTTGCATGCAATAATGACACCACAAATTTGACAGTGATGATATGGAATATACTGAGGATGCTATTGACAATATGATTTTAGAATTTTCAGGAGATTAATTTTATATGAATCCAAAATAAAGTGTCATTTTGTTTTTTTTAATTGCATTCTGGTCTTACCTAATGCATAATTGACATGTCCACATAATATTTGGTACATCATTATGTTTTGAGTTTTGGTGGTTTGAATTAATGGTCATTAATGTAGTTTTCAAATTCGGGCCTGTAGAATTGATGGTGGGCCTGTAAATATTTGAACTTACAGGCCCAGTGGGCTTGTAAGGTAAAAAGTTTAGCGTGAAGACTGCCAACTGACAAAAAAAACCATAACTTTTTAGAGGGCCATATAAGGTAAATTCCTAACAAGGAATAATTCCATCACACAAACGGTTTCTGCGAAGAATTTTTTAAAATTTATGTCAATCAGAAGGCATGTTGAATTTTAAGTGAAATGAAAATAATATAAATATTGAGGACTATCCAGGAAACAAGTTTGGTTCCTATTTGGTCAGTGGTTTGTGAGAAACAGATTGTAAAATATAAACATTTTTTAGCTGACAGATGACTCCACTACCAACGAAGGAAACACAATGATGACAATACCTCATATGGCCCTCAGGTGAGCAGAAAGAATGAGTGAGTGATTGTTGTTTAACGCCAACTCAACAATTTTTCAGCCATATCATGGCGAGAACAAGTTAATTTCGAATGAAATGATGATGAGGTCCGCTTTGTACTAGACCACCATACTTAGTTGGATTTTTATAGTGCTAGCTCACTGAAACAACAGTCTGCGGATAGACATGTCGCCCCACTCCGACACATTATCCTGATTCCGAGCCAACCAGTCTTTGCTTTTTCTCCTTAATGCTGCGTGCTTAGCAGAGAAGCAACAAATATCAATTTTATAGTTTGACCCGACCAGGGCTCGAATCCACAATCTGCCACACCCGAGGCGAGCACGCTAACCATTACGCCAACGATGCGGTTAGAATGAAAATATGCAATCATTACCTTTTGATCCACTAACTTCCCTCTTACAAGACTGATGTTAATTTCTGCTGGTCTTGAAGATCCTGAGAAACAAAAATTAACGAATCATTTACTACTCAAAATTCATACATGTATGTGTAAAATTAGTAATGGAACTAGTACTATATTAATATAAAGAGATTTATTTTTCAGTTATAATCAATTTTATTGGTGGAGGAAACTATAGTACCCTATGGCAAGTCAGTAACTAAAACCAGAGGCTCCCAGGAGCCTGTAATCGCTCACCTGGATCAAAGCTGTTTTCAATAACAACGCAACTGCACTGTGGTGGCCATCTTGGCGGGAGAGCGCGACTGCCAGACACAATTTTGGAAGAGGACCATCCAATGACTATTCCATCAAATTTGGTTCTAATTGTGCTACTGGTTCCAGACAACATGGTTTTTATGTGAATTTCCCATAGGGTCCTATGTTAAACTAAGTTCAGCTGTGCAACCATCTTGGTCAGAGGGCGGGACCACCAGACACAATTTTGGAAGAGGACCATCCAATGACTATTTTATCAAAGTTTGGTTCCAATTGAGCAACTGGTTCCAGACAAGAAGGTTTTTATGTGAATTTCCCATAGGGTGCTATGTTAAACTAAGTTCGGCTGTGGGGGCCATCTTGGTCGAAGGGCCGAACTGCCACACACATTTTTGGAAGAGAACCATCCGATGACTATTTCATCAAAATTTAGTTCTTATTGAGCAAATGGTTTCAGACAAGAAGATTTTTATGGGAATTTCCCATAGGGTCCTATGTAAAATTAAGTTCGGCTGTGGCAGCCATCTTGGTCGGAGGTCTGAAATGCCGGATGCAATTTTGAAAGGGGACCACCCAAGGATCATTTCTGCAAAGTTTGGTTGAGATTGGCTCAGTAGTTTCAGAGGAGAAGATTTAAAAAAAAAATTCATCCCCCCTTTTTTCTATTTTTTAGCTTGGTGGCCATCTTGGTTGGAAGTCGGGATCACCGGACAAATTTTGGAAGGGGGTCATCCAAGGACCATTCCACCAAAGTTTGGTTGCAATTGGCCCAGTGGTTTCTGAGGAGAAGATTAAAATGTGAAATTTTGACAGACGGACGACGGATGAAAAGTGATGGCAATAGCTTACATGGCCTAAAGGCCAGGTGAGCTAAAAACGGAATATATGTTAAACTACTCCTTGCCATGTAGCTGCAGTTAAAATTTGAGCTCATTTTGACTCATACTAAAGCAGCAATGGACAATTGAAGAAATTTCTACTTTTAGCAAACAGCAGCCATCTTGAATGGAGGGCGGGGCTGTCAGACACAATTTTGAAAGGGACCCACCCAGGGACCATCCCTGCCAGGCTTGGTTTAATTTGGTTCAGCGGTTTCAGAGAAGAAGATTTAAATGTGATCTTTTATCAAAATATGCCTAATTTGCATAATCGGTATAAATCGGCTGAAAGAAAAATTTCACAGAAAAACCCAGAATAAATTTTAAACTACTCCTTGCCATGTAGCTGCAGTTAAAATTTGAGCTCATTTTGACTTATACTAAAGCAGCAATGGACAATTAAAATTTCATCCCCCCTTTTGGAGGACACAATTTTGGATGCCATCCAAGGACCATTCCACCAAAGTTTGGTCTAAATTGGCTCAGTGGTTTCTGAGGAGAAGATTAAAATGTGAAAAGCTTACGACAGACGATGGACGAAACATGATGGCATAAAAATGTAACTCTATCACCAAGTTGCATTGTATCAAGCAAACCTTGCACAATTGGTAACAGGGTTCACAACTTTAGCAGTGAAAGGCACTGACTGCATAGGTAAATATAAATTCAACTACTAATTATCATCACAGCCACATTGTTAAAACAGTGTTCAAGTTTTGTGTGTGTGAATTTTCATAATTTGTTAAAGCAAATGGGATAAATTTCATGACTGTAACAGGAGACCATTGGAAGTATAAGCTCAGAAAATATTTTAAAAAGCAGACACATTCATGTATGCCAAAATTGGTACAGCCAAGAATCGTTGCTTTAAAATTTCAGCAGGATCAATCACATAACACTTAAGTTTTGTTGAACAAAAAACATTGTATCTACAGACAGACAAAGATGATCCTTCCATACCATAATATGACCAAAACTAGAGGCTCAGCCCACTGAGCCTGTATCGCTCACCTGACAATAGAATGATACTGAAACAAATTTCAAAGGGAGATAATCATTACCTTAAAAAACAGCAGCCATCTTGAATGGAGGGTGGGGCTGTCGGACACAATTTTAAAAGGGACACACCCAGGGACCATCTATGCCAAGTTTGGCTCCATTTGGCCAAGCTGTTTCAGAGGAGAAGATTTTTTTAACATTAGCCAATCAGAAAAAAGAATTATTCTTGGCGGCCATGTTTATAGGCCAAATGGAACGAAATGGAGAAACTTTATAGAGGACCTTACATAGATGCTTACTGCCAAGTTTGGTTCCATTTGGCCAAGTTGTTTCAGAGGAGAAGATTAAAATATGAAAAAGTTAACGGACGGACGACGGACGCCAAGTGATGGCAATACCTCACATGGCCCTTTGGGTCAGGTGAGCTAAAAAATGATGAAAAAAGGGGAATAACTCCTAGACGGGTAATCAGATTTACTTCAAAATTGTAGGGCATGTAGATCTTGACAAGCTGAACATGTTTTCAGTTTACACTCAACATCTATCTCTTATAGTTTTTGAAATAAAGGATGAAAAGTATTAACATTTTTAAAATTTGATGAAAAAAGGGCAATAACTCCAAATTGGGTACTCAAATTAACTTCAAAATTACAGGGTAGGTAGATCTTAATATGCTGCACATGTTTGCAATTTAAACTTAACCTTTATCTCTAATAGTTTTTGAAATATCAGACAAAAATGTTTAAATTAAAAAAATAAAAAATAAAAAAGGGCAATAACTCCTAGACGGGTAATAAGATTTACTTCAAAATTGCAGGGCATGTAGATCTTGACATGCTGCACATGTTTGCTGTTTAAACTTAACGTTTATCTCTTATAGTTTTTGAAATAAAAAACGAAAAGTATTAAAATTTTGATGAAAAAAAGGGCAATAACTCCAAGATAGGTAATCAGATTTTCTTCAAAATTTCAGGGTAGTTAGATCTTCCTGTGCTGATCATTTTTACCCATGTCAGATTTCTGATATTATTAACGGTTTTTGAGTTGTTACCAAAAACGTGCAATTTTACCCTATGTTCTATTTTTAGTAGCAGTGGGCATGTTTGTTGGCCGAATGGAAGTAAATGAAGAAGTTTTATAGAGGATCTTACATAGATGCTTCCTGCCAAGTTTGGCTCCATTTGGCCAAGCAGTTTCAGAGGAGAAGATTTTTTTAACATTAGCCAATCAGAAACAAGAATTGCCCTTGGTGGCCATATTTGTTGGCGGAATGGGACGAAATGAAGAAACTTTATAGAGGACCTTATATAGATGCTTTCTGCCAAGTTTGGTTCCATTTGGTCCAGTTGTTTCAGAGGAGTAGATTAAAATATGAAAAGTTAACGGACGGACGACGGACGACGGACGCCAAGTGATGGCAATATCTCACATGACCCTTTGGGTCAGGTGAGCTAAAAATGTTGTCTAGAAAGACTTACTCAAAAGTCCCTAACTTTTAAACATTTTTGACAAAAATTGATGATTCTAAAATTAAACTTACTTTTTCCAGGCAAAGACGTCTGAAGATTTTCAATAAGATATTCAAAATTATATTTCTGCCAAGTCGTTGACAATTCATCTGACAAAACTTTCAATCTGACATCACTCATGTGCATATCTTCAATACAAAGGTAAATCTGTTTCAAAGCATTCAGTTGACCAAGATTTTTATTCAATGCACTAACAAACCATTGTAGGAAAGTTGTTTCTGGGATGTGATCCCATAACTTCACAGGAATCACCAAACTTTGCAACTGTGCTTTTTCTACAGAACAAAACAGCTCTTGAATGCATTTGAACACCTGTGACTGCATATTTACTCCATGTTTATACTCTGATACAGCCAGATAGGCCATCATTAAACATGGAAGATTGCCAGTTTCAGAACTTAAATAAATATCTTGACCTCCTACTATTGCTTTCTGCTGTAAGTCCTGCTTCATAATGCTACCACCTGCAATAAGTAATGATGAAACGTGAAAAACTATGAGGGACAAATGATTACTTTTTGTCAATCTTTAATATAATAATGATCATCTAACCTTTGAACCTTGTTATCTTGAACCCAGATAACTCAAACATTTGGTCAGTTTTCAGATATACTTCGATTAACTCAAATACTCTTGTTAATTCGAAGTAAATTCGTTGGTCTGTTTAAGTTTTACCATTAAAGGAGAACGAAACCATCCAGATATTTAATTAAAAATCAAAAGTATAGTTGTTTTCAGGTAATGTTCACATCAAACAAAGATACATTTAATATTTCATCTCCATAAAAAGTATAAGCCATAAGGGGATTCAAAAAATGAATTTTGAATTTCCTGCCTTATAATGGGATTAGACATCTTGTGGAACTCTCTAGAATTGAAGAGCCCATAAAGTATATTGTACCCAGATTGTATGACGGCACTCCATCTATTCCGGTTAACAAGTTAATAGCTGATGGACAAATATTACGTTACAAATGTTGAATAAACTTCAGAATAAAAACAAAAATAGAAACCCTTAAAATGTTTCATGTCATTTATAAATTGGTAAAGCTACTTGCTTAAACTTATATTTAATTTCTACTAATATTCACCACATAAAAAACGTGACAAAAAAAGGGGGTGGCCAGTAATGCCATTTATACTCTTTATAAAATTAATTAGAGAATACTTTATCTGAAGAAAATGTGTGTGGTAATGATTAATTTCAATAGTTCCTTCAGTTGAACAGAGAATTTGTTTTTACGAAAATCGAAAATCTTGACTAATATCGCGATCGGTAGTAGTCGGTACATGTGTGGACACACAATTAAACATTGAAAGACAATAAACAAGATTCATTCATTTTGAGGAAACAAAATTATATTTAAAATGTAATTATATGTTGTACATTAGTCGAGATGCATTTTGATTAAAAATAGCATCTTTACTAATCCAAGATTCCTCTGCCGTCCGACAGCTTTTTGTGTGTGCTAGAGCCGTAAAAGCCGTCGGATGGCAGAGGAATCTCGGACTACATCTTTACCTGTTGTTTAATTCATCGGGGGCACGACCACGTTGTCTTTTAAACATCATCATTTGGATGAAAGCAATGGATAAAACGTCGGGATTAAGGATCAGTGTCATAGCTGTCAAGTTGCGGAATATATGTTAAAAACTACTCCTTGCTATATAGCTGCAGGTTAAAATTTGAGTTCATTTTGACTTGTACTAAAGCAGCAATGGACAATTGAAGAAATATCTATTTTTAGTAACAGCAGCCATCTTGAATGGAGGGCGGTCGGAACAAAAAGTAACAACACTTGATAAGAACCTTGCAAGGAACATTTCTGCCAAGTATGGTTCCAATCCATCCCGTGGTTCTTGAGAAGAAGTTTGTTTTACATATTTCCCATAGGGTCGCTATGTTAAATTATGTCCCCCACTGGTGGCCATCTTGGATTTTCAATCGGTCCAAAAAGTAACAACACTTGGTTAGCAGCTTGCAATGATCATTCATGACAATTTTCAATTCCATCCTCCATGTAGTATCGGAGAAGAAGATCTTTGAAATTTCAGCCAATCAGAGGCTATTATGGCCCCTGGCAGCCATATTGGATAACCGATCAGAACAAAAAGTAACAACAATTGATCAGAACCGTTTCAGGAACATTTCTGCCAAGTATGGTTCCAATCCATCCAGTGGTTCTTGAGCAGAAGTTTGTTTTATATATTTCCCATAGTGTCGCTATGTTAAATTATGTCCCCCGCTGGCAGCCATCTTGGATTTTCATTGGAAGAAGATCATTAAAAATTTCAGCCAATCAGAGGCTTTTATGGCCCCTGGCAGCCATGTTGGATAACCGATCGTAACGAAAGTAACAACACTTGGTTAGACCATGCAAATGAACATTCCTGCCACGTTTGGTCCCATTTGCTTCAGTGATTCTCTAGAAGATTGAAATGCCTACGGACGGACAACAGATGCCAAGTGATGGCAATAGCTCACCGGACCCGGTCGGGTGAGGTCAGGTGAGCTAAAAAGGGGCATAACTCTGGTAACATTGTCGAAAATCGTCATTATCAAACTTGACCTAGATATTCATAATACACACTTACATACCACACCTAGCTTCAGTCCGACTTTTCACTCACAGGTTATCATCTGGAAACCAAAAAAATTTAGCAATCGGGAAGTACAAAAGGGGCATAACTTTGTTAAAAAAATTGTCGAAAAATTGTCTTTATCAAACTTAATCTAGATATTCATAAGATACACTTACATACCACATTTAGCTTTAATCTGAATTTTCGCTCGCAGGTTATTATCTGGAAACCAAAAATTTAGCAAACAGGAAGTACAAACTAGAGGCTCAGCCCACTGAGCCTGTATCGCTCACCTGACAATAGAATGATACAGAAGCAAATTTCAAAGGGAGATAATCATTACCTTAAAAAACAGCAGCCATCTTGAATGGAGGGTGGGGCTGTCGGACACAATTTTGAAAGGGACACACCCAGGGACCATTTATGCCAGGTTTGGACCTTACATAGATGCTTCCTGCCAAGTTTGGCTCCATTTGGCCAAGTTGTTTCAGAGGAGAAGATTTTTTTAACATTAGTCAATCAGAAAAAAGAATTGATCTTGGTGGCCATGTTTGTTGGCCGAATGGAACCAAATGAAGAAGCTTTATAGAGAATCTTACATAGATGCTTCCTGCCAAGGAGTTTCAGAGGAGATGATTTTTTTAAACATTAGCCAATCAGAAACAAGAATTGCCCTTGGCAGCCATATTTGTTGGTGGAATGGAACGAAATGGAGAAACTTTATAGAGGACCTTACATAGATGCTTACTGCCAAGTTTGGTTCCATTTGGCCAAGTTGTTTCAGAGGAGAAGATTAAAATATGAAAAAGTTAACGGACGGACAATGGACAACAGACGACACACGAATGACGGACGCCAAGTGATGGCAATACCTCACATGACCCTTTGGGTCAGGTGAGCTAAAAAGGGCCATAACTTTGGTAAAAATTGTCCAAAAATCCTCATTATCAAGCTTGTCCTAGATACTCCTAAGATAGACTTACATACAACAGTTAGCTTCAATCCGACTGTTCTTTCACAAGAATAAATCATCTGGAAACCAAAAATTGGAAGTACATAACTTTGGTAAGAATTGTTGAAAAATCCTCATTATCAAATTTGTCCTAGATACTCCTAAGATACACTTACATACAACACCTAGCTTAAATGCGACTGTTCGTTCATAAGTTATCATCTGGAAACTAAAAATTTAGCAAACTGGAAGTACAAAAAAGGGCCTTAACTTTGATAAATATTGTCGAAAAATCCTAATTATCGAATTTGACCTAAATATTCATAAGATATACATACACACCACTGTTACCATATCTAGCTTCAAACTGACTTTTCTTTCGTATGTTATCCTCCGGAAACCAATTCAGGACGGATGCACAGACATTACCCATTACTATAGTCCCCCTTTGACGAAGCATCAGGGGATAAAAACTGCCCATTTGGCACTTAACAACGATCACTCACTCACTATAGCCTATCCTACATTTAGTTATCGTTGGAAACCCATGACTAATCACGCTCCAACACTCTCCACTCATCACACTGGAGTACCCTGAGAACACCACCGACCTGCCACAAGTCAATGACATCCTTTATCACATAATATTGTATTAAGTAGTCACCTCGCCATGAGCGGGATTCAAACTCGCAACGTTATTCGTGATAGGCACTGATTACATAGGTAGTTGTAAATCCATTTCCCATACCATCATGTCCATGACAGTCCCAGGTTTGACAGTAAAAAAAAACAGGAAACAACTTTCAACTTGCACATTACCTTGGCTGTTATATTTAGGGTTTGGATTAGACAATTTTCATTGTATAATATACAGTCACCAGTATTAAAAGGTCATATTTTTCTTGTTGTCATAGAAAATTTCATATGAATCTAACCTCTATCAAGAGGTCAACTGTTTTAGAAGACCACTTTTTCTTTGCTCCAAATGTGACCTCTTAATACAGGTTTGACTGTATAAAAATATCAATTTGTACTTGCCCTTTTCCATCATACTACTACCCAGTCCTGATGGATTGAAACTTTTGTTGATTGGACAAACTAAAACATCAGCGACCATCTCACTCAAGTGTCCATGGACTAAAATCAAATGTAGGTCTTTATCCCAATTCACCCACTGTCCTAACTGCTGTTGATAAACAAGACTGGTGTTTGACTCAATGCTCACTGAACACTGAAATCGAGTTTCTAGAGACGGGATGAAATCTGATTGAAGTTTTGCCTGAATATCTCTAGGACCAAAGACTTCACAAGACCACTTTTCTTTAGTAAGTTTCCCTATTTCTTTCTGTAGTAGTGATACAGCATCTTGTACATTTTGCTTTTCACTTCCAACTACAACAACTTCATCGTTTTGATCAATTTCAACCTTTACTCTGTAGAAATCACAAAATTTCTTCCAAACATCAGATTTCAGTTTGCTATAACAGTTTACAAAGTCTTTGCTCACTCCAAATCTCTGTTTTGTGACAGGTAATGTTGGTGTCCGACATTCAAATGCGCGTTCAAAATTCTTCGAAAACTCCTCAACTGCATCATGTAGTCCAACGACTAAAAATTCTTCACAATCAAATCTCAATTCCTTTTTCCTTTTTTCAAGAACTGAATTAACTTCAGAACATTTTAAAACATCTTTTGCATAACCTGTGTTAGAATATTCTTTATATGTTACAGTGTTAGATATTTCACGTTCAGCTGTGGACAAGCTGTCTCTATCTGGTGTAAACAAATTCAAAGAATTTTCATTCCAATCAACATACCAATGACAAACAATTCTTTTTTCCTCAAGTCTAGCATCAATAGTCTTTTTCACGATGTCACAATTATCATAAAACTTAAGAACAGATGGCGGTAAAGACTCAATTCTTTTAAAGCCGAACTTGGACATGAACGATTTGATCTTATCGTTTAACCTTCCCTCAGTTCGGCTGACCAATATTATTCCATCGTCAGTAATTTTCACTTGCATGTTTGGAATCTGTCTTGACAGATGTATCTTAAAATCAAACTTCTTCAACATCTGTAGTTCTTGATATGACATAGGAACTTTTACGACTGATGTTTCAACTTCCATATCTTCTTCTGTAGAGTTCTCCTTTCTAGTTGCAGATGTTTGGTCATGAATGTCTTTCTTCTCATCTTGGGTCAAATTCTTTGGGATATCAGTTTTAAAAGCTACTTCAAGGAGTGTTAATTCATTCCCAATATCCCTTGTGGTAAATATATGCCTGCTATTTCCCTCAACAATTGAAACCAAACGTTTACCATAATGTTTTTTAACAACATCTGAAAACATACTTGTTGTGGAAAAGGTAATGGTTTTGTCACCAAATGATTGCATTGGGTAAGTCTTTTTTTCAAGGTTGTGTTTAAGAACATCACTAAAGCATTGTACTGCTTTCCTGTCCTTGCAATGACAAGTTATGTACAATTCTGATAGTGTCCATATTACTTTCAGGTCCTGTTCTTCACATAACTTCTTTATAAACGTCTTGATATCAGGCAGTTTGAGCAGCTGTATAAGTAATGAGTCTAATGTAATATCTTCAACAGCAAAATCTTTTGTTAATAAATGTACATCATCTACTGCGGCTTGCACATCATCACGATTATCTCCACAAAAAGACATTATTGATCTTACTTCATCCATCGTAACATTTACTGATGGGTGTGTCTGTTTCAGGCTAGGTAGGAACTGATGGTATTCTAGCAGCTGACAGTAGAAAGGTTTATTAAATTGAATGTCCCTGCTATAAGCAGCGTTACTGCTATGATCTGTAGATGTACTGGTTAGTTTTTTCCTCAACATCTCAGTTACTTTTTTGGGATTTTCTAGGATTCCAACAACAAAGACCTTTTCGTCATCCATGTAAATAGCAAGGTTACCTCTATCTATATACTCCTTCAACAGTAACTCAGGATGCTTAGATGCCTGCATAGACTGACAGTAGTTAACTTTATTTACTTCATCACTTAAAACTAAAATAACATATTCCAAAACACTTTCATCAGTATAATTTTTAACTTCAATTGAAAGACATTGGTCACCTGGTTTAACACATTTCACATTCCACTTCAACCTGAGAAGCTCATCATATAATGCAGTTTCTAACTCTTTAATATGAAAATTCATTAAGTACTGCATTTTAACTGGCGGTAAGTAAGATTCTTTACAACCACATTGTTCTAGGATCTCCATGTCTTCTTTTCTTTTAATTAATACATAGAAATCTTTCCATGCCTTCTGAAAGACTCTCCCTGAAAGACAAAATAACCCTCATTAGTGAATGGTGCTTAAAACATAAGAATACTTTAAAACATTTTCCCACAGGATCCTTTGTTAAACTATGCTCAACAATTGGTTTCCATTTAACAGAAAAATCACAAACAGTTTTGTTTCTAACAGCTTAGCAGTTTTAAAACATAAATGTACATCTGACTAACCCTTTCAGGGTAATAAATAAATAAATAAATAAACTAGAGAAAGTTGATCTGGTGATCACAGATACCCCTACATTCCAAATTTTCATTCAGAAACCTTTAAAGTCCCTATCTTCTAAGAGAAAAAGGGCCATAATTCATGAACGGTAAATGTCAATTTCACCATAATCAAACTTAATCTGTATTTTATGGTACATCGCATTGTGTTAAAGTTTGAAAAGATTTGGTTGAGTCGTACCTTAAATATCATCCGGAAACCTAGAAAGTCCCTATTTTCTAAGAGAAAAAGGGCCATAACGTATGAACGGTAAATGTGAAATACACCGTAATTGAACTTAACCTGTATTTAATGGTTCACAGCATTGTGTTAAAGTTTGAAAAGATTTGGTTGAGCCATACTTTAAATATCATCTGGAAACCTAAAAAGTCCCTATTTTCTAAGAGAAAAAGGGCCATAACTCAGGAACGGTAAATGTGAAATACACCGTAATCGAACTTAACCTGTATTTAATGGTCCATAGCATTGTGTTAAATTTGAAAAGATTTGGTTGAGCCATACTTTAAATATCATCCGTTAAACCTAAAAAGTCCCTATTTTCTAAGAGAAAAAAGGCCATAACTAAGGAACGGTAATGTGAAATACACCGTAATAGTTTGAAAAGATTTGGTTGAGCCATGCTTTAAATATCATCCAGAAACCTAAAAAAATCCCTATTTTCTAAGAGAAAAAGGGCCATTACTCAGGAACGGTATGTGAAATACACTGTAATCGAACTTAACCTGTATTTAATGGTCCACAGCGTTGTGTCAAAGTTTGAAAAGATTTGGTTGAGCCATACTTTAAATTTCATCCGGAAACCTAAAAAGTCCCTATTTTCTAAGAGAAAAAGGGCCATAACTAAGGAACGGTAAATGTGAAATACACCGTAATCGAACTTAACCTGTATTTAATGGTCCACAGCATCATGTTAAAGTTTGAAAAGATTTGGTTGGGCGGTACTTTAATTATTATCAGGAAACGAAAAGTATGACGGACGGACGAACGGACATGAGGATCCCTATATACCCCCCGACTTTCGCCGAGCGGGGGTATAATAAATAAATAAATAAATAAACACAAAAAACAAACAAACAAACAAATAAATAAATAAATAAATAAAAGGAAGCTGGTACTTTTAAAATACTATTTTAGTTGACCATGTGCATTATAAAATAAAATTTCCTAATAGAACCCTATGGTAGAGAAATGAGACCTAGTTTTCACTGTAGCAAGATACAACCTCTACAAAAGAGTGGTATGCTAGTCATGTAGGTCAAATCACATAGTGGTACATGTATACAACGTCCCCTTGAGAATGTCAAGCTTCTTACATGTAAAAGACAACTTGTAGCTTCTTCTAATGAGCAACAGTGTGTAAGGAATGGTCTTTGGTGAACCTGTGTTGCTGGGCATATTGTCAAGATCCTACCAATTGCATGTATATCTTCTTCTACTAACAATTAAAGTTTCTTCCCATAAAGGCCAATATCCCACTGTCACTTAATTTATGACTTGTTTGCTAGCTTTGTTCTCTTCGTGAATACGGTATACTGAAATACTGCTGGTTTGAAAGTAAGCAAACAACAATCAGTCAAACTAGAGGCTCAGCCCTGAGCCTGTGTCGCTCACCTTTCATTCTGCTTTGAGGATACTTAATACAGAGCCTTCCATAGGTGCTTCCCACCAAGTTTCGGTTCATTTGGCCAAGCAATTTCAGAGAAGAAGATTTTTAGAAATCAACCAACCAGAAAAAAGAATTGCCTATGGCAGCCATGTTTGTTAACAGATCGGGATGAAATTAGCAATCTTTATAGAGGACCTTCCATAGATGCTTCCTACCAAGTTTCGGTTCAATTGGCTAAGCAATTTCAGGGAAGAAGATTTTTAGAAATCAACCAATCTGAAACAAAAATTGCCTGTGGCAGCCATGCTTGCTAATGAATCAGGACGAAATGAGCAATCTTCCATAGATGCTTCCTTCCAAGTTTCGGTTCATTTGGTAAAGTGGTTTCAGAGGAGAAGATTTTTAGAAATCCACCAATCAGAAACAAGAATTGCATGTGGCGGCCATGTTTGTAAATGAATCTGGACGAAATGAGCAATCTTTATCGAGGACCTTCCATACATACTTTCTACCAAATTTCAGTTCATTTGGGAAAGCGGTTTCAGAGAAGATTTTTTTAGAAATCAACCAATCAGAAAAAAGAATGGCCTGTGGAGGCCATGTTTGTTAACGGATTGGAACTAAATGAACATCTTTAAAGAGGACCTTCCAAGGATGCTTCCTACCAAGTTTTGATTCATTTGGCCAAGCGGTTTCAGAGGAGAAGATTTTTTAGAAAACAACCAATCAGAAACAAGAATGGCCTGTGGCAGCCATGTTTGTTAACGGATCGGGACGAAATGAGCAGTCTTTATAGAGGACCTTCCATAAATGCTTCCTACCAAGTTTCAGTTCATTTGGCCAAGCGGTTTCAGAGGAGAAGATTTTAAAAAATCGGCCAATCAGAAACAAGAATTGCCTGTGAGATTTAGCAATGGTGATTGTTACATAATTTGGTGTCATAAATAAGGAGTCTTCCCATTTATCCAACTTTTATTTTCTTACCTGTAGGATTGTTTATTTAACATTGAATAGGTGTTTTTTGACCAAAATACCTGATAATTTGTTCCTTAAACCTTATTTATTGATGAAAAGATTGCTAATCATGCAACAAACATGATGATCATCAATAACATCTCCCAAGTGGTAAACAGACAGAAAGTCACAGGACAAAAAGTCACAATCTATATTTTTTACCCTGGCGGACAAAAAGTCACAACTTATATTTTTGCTTAACATGTATGTAGGTAGGACAAAAAGTCACAATATATATATACCTTGATTCATGTACTGTATGTAGGTAGAACAAAAAGTCACAATATGTATACACCTAGATTCTTGTACGGTATGTAGGTTGGACAGAAAGTCACAATATGTATACACTGATACATGTATACATAATTTTGCTATGCATTGTCCTTAAAACAGACCGTGATATAGTATCTAGTTCTTTTTGCTGTTTTAAACTTTATTACAGTTTAAGCTATCAACTTGCTGTGTGATATATGTTATTTCTCATGTACTCGCTATTCAAAACCGCCTCGTTACTTCAGGATGAATGAAGAACAATAAAAGTTTTATTCTTATTTCTTTGTGTCAAACTGTAAAGAGTGGTTTTTTTGTGTTGGACTTACAAGTCATTGTGTAAATATTTATACTCTTTAACACTATAAAATAAAGTGTCTTCTAACTATCCATTTGCCTTTCCTTTCAATATGTCATTCATTAATGTGATGAACGAAGTATTGAAAGTAAAAGCATATGTATAATAAAAAGAACCCTTTGATTACAGTGTATGTAAAAAGGTGTAATTATTTACAATAGGACATCGGCAAACGAATACGGAAGCAACAAGCCAAAGTGATAATCCAGAAAATCATAGGTAAAAAAACATGGTGATACAGAGATTACACAAAAAGAGACAATAGAAGCAACAAGGACAAAACAAATAAAACAGAATTGAACACGAACGCCTCAAAAAATAAAGCACTAGCAGTGTGAACTGTTTTATTCCATACATTTTTTTTAATAATTAAAATTAAGAATGAATATAATTTGAAAGCAAAAATGAGCATAAAATTGAATTGTGACTTTTTACAAATTGTTGATGTGACTTTTTGTCCTAGTGATAAGCTCCTATGCAAAATTTTATGTTGTGACTTTTTGTCCTATAAGTTTTGTCAAAATGCAAAATCTAAACTGTGACTTTTTGTTCTGTGACTTTCTGTCCTACATTCTCCCAAGCTTGCCTCTGTTATTTCTCAATAATTTAATTAAACATTGATCAATTAAATTCTGAAATTGAACTAAGTCGTCTTTTTAAGGATTTACCCTATTCTAGAGAAAGACGTGATCGACTCATAAAGAATTATCATATCCAATTAAATTTTGATATCAGTCAAAAATAGTAATAATAATTTGTATTCTTTTTCATTTTAAATGAAATATATGGAAATAAATATTAACTGTTGTACATAGACATGTAGTATATTGTCCTGGTCCAAATTTTTGTCCACTTATTCACCTGTTACACAAACCAAGCTTTAATTAAGTGTCATTTAAAGTTTGTTCTTGATTACATGTTTTCCCCCATCTTTGAGGGGCAATTTTTGTAATACAAAATTTGTGTATGATTTTGTGGTATTTCTTTTGAGTGTCATTTAATGTATCAATGACAATTTTCTTCCAATACATGAATTTTGTGATTACGTCATTTAATGAATAAATGACAATTTTCATTCAATGTGTGTTTATTATGTTTTTGCCCTCAAACGGAGCTAGTCTGCGTAGACAAAAAGTTTGTTCTTGATTACCTTGATTACCTTTGATCTCATTTATCCCACTTTTATTTTTTACCTGTGCTATCTATTTTTCAAAAAGTTGGATAAATGGGAATGAACCATAAATAAGACCTTAATTACAAGTTTTATCTGTGGCACAGGTTAACTGATAGTTTATTATCCACAATAAACTTCTGACAGGATTATATTGAAATTATATGATGAAATATATTATATGTCTGTTATAATATCTAGTAATAGTACAAGATGGAATAAATATTGATCATAGTAACAAGACACAACATATTTTATTAAAAAAAAAAAAAAAAAAAAAAGGAACAAAAAGAATTTACAATGTACTGTATGTTATTGCATGTAATGATCACACTAAAACTGAATTGTAAACACATTAAAAAAAGAAGAGAGAGATAATAGACACATGTACACAAGACAAAATAGATAAACCACTAAAGTCAACAAAACACACAAATGGAACAGTAATTTAAAATTTATAATAGAATGGAAAACATTGTACATGTTGAAGAACAATATATATATATGTGCCTATCTATTTATATTGTTTTACTTTTTTCGTTATAGAGAAATCACAGAGAGATCTTCCTAAATTCGACAGCAGATAAAACTACAGTAAATCAGTCTCTCATTTCATTCATCAAACCAACCTCAAAGTACTCTTCCAGTCATCAACATCAGAAAGACATCACCAATGCACTTCTTCATTTCATTGCTGGAGACCTTATGCCATTGTCACTTGTAGACAGTAAACACTTTCAACACCTTGTTGATACCCTAGACCAGCGTTACCAGATTCCTAGCCGAAAACACAAGTCAGCTGTTCTCTTACCAAATGAGTCTACTATCACCCAGAGCAATGTGAAATTATGTCTTCAAAAAGCACCTAGTATTTGTCTTACCATTGACCTATGGTCAAACCATCAGATGAAAGGTTTCCTAGGCATAACAGCACACTTCATCTTAGATTGGTCTACGCACACTGCCATGTTGGCTTGTAAGAGGTTTAAAGGTCGCCATACTGCAGAGAACATCAGACATGAGTATGAAGAGATGGTATCATCATATGAGATAGGCCATAAAATAACAACAATTGTCACAGATAATGCATCCAACATGACTAAAGACTTCAACTTCTCCTTGCCTGGCTACGTTGAGGATGTGTACCAAACCAGTCCTGATGATGATGTAAGTGATGACACTGATTTAGAACCTGTTGACACCAACCAGAGTACATACTTTTAATGCATGCCACAACACTCAGCCTGCTATGCACATACGTTACAACTTGTTGTTAAAGATGGTCTTAAAGATGCAGGTAATAATTTGAAAACCATCATAGCCAAAGCATCTACAGTCGTACGCTATGTCAGACAGTCACTCCTTGCAACAGAGATCCTAGAAGGTGAGAAGAGACTTCAAACTGCAAATGCAACAAGATGGAATTCCCAGCTCATCATGATCCGCTCCATACTCAACATACCTGAAGAAAAGTTAGACTCTACACCTGACCACTTATGAGTGTAAACTTCTGCATGAACTCTGTACAATACTCAGTCCATTTGATCATGCTACACATTTAGTTCAACAGGAAAAGTATGTTTCTGCAAGTATGACTATTCCAGTAACCAGAGGCCTTAAGCACCAACTTCAGCAAATCTCAACAGTCTACAACATCAAGATGGTAACCACATTGAAGTCATCAGTAGATAATAGACTGTCCCATTCTGATAAAGATGATTCTTTCATCGCAGCATCTATTCTAGACCTTAGGTTTAAGTTGAGATGGTGTACAATCCAAGAACAGGTCACAACTACTAGCTATAGCAGCAACACAACAGACAGTCAATAGTTACAATGCTGATCCGTATTCACCTCCACCAACAAAGATTGCCAAGACAGGAAACGACTTCTTCAGTTTCATGGCAGCATCCTCTGAACCTGTATTTACTAATACATCAGACAGCAGCATAGAACTCACCAACTACTTAGCTCAGCCATGTCTTGCCATGGACAGTGACCCACTTCAATACTGGAAGAACCAATATGCCAATTTTGTCAACTATGGCTTGCAAGTACCTTACTATCCCTGCATCATCAGCACCAGTTGAGCGTATCTTCAGTATAGCTGGAAAGATCTTCAGACCGGAACGTTGCCGCCTAAATGACCAGATATTTGAGCAACTGATGATGATCAAGTGTAATTCTAAGCTTCCTGTACAGTAGTGTATTTATTAAATAACATTAATTGTTAATGAACATTGACATTAATTGTTAATGAACTTTAAATGTGTGCAAATATGATATTAGTATGTGAATTATGTTTTAGACTGCAATGTCCTTTTTGACTTAGTACACATATTTTGTCAATCAATATGAATGTATTTTAAAAATATGTCATAGTTTTTTCATGTTTAATTGCTAGTACATGGTAAATTATAAAATGTATTGTTTTGTTATTGATCTAAATTGGGAAAAAGAAAAAAAAGAAAAATATAATAACTATCTTATTCTATATATTTATGATATGAGGTAGCCTGACCAGTAATCTGAGCAAAAACAAAATCCACTTCAATTCATGTAAAAGATTGATATTGCATCATGACTTGGAACATATAAGAGGTTTTTGGGTTTAGTCCACTTTCAATAATATTTCAGTTATATCGGAGGAACGTATAAGAAAAAAAGGAAATTATATCAATATATAAAGTGAGTGATTATTGGTTTAAAACACCAAAATGAGCAATTTTTTAGCTACATGTATATCAAGGCAATGAAACAAAAAGAAATCAAAGCACCAATTATATATATTACTGTACACATACCAACAAGCATACACAGAAACAGAAATTTGAAACAAAAAGAAGTAAAATAGCAAACTTGAATATACATTGGTTGTCATGACGTCAAATGTAATCAGTAATGTAATCGATTACATTTACAAAGTAATTGTAATGTAATCAATTACATTTGAAAATTGATGTAATCGTAATGTAATGTAATCATGAAAATTGTAAAGTAATTGTAATGTAATTGATTACATTTGAAAGTAATTGACCCCAAGTCTGGCTGTGGCGGCCATGTTTGTTAATTGATCGGGACAAAATTAGCAATATTTATAGAGGACCTTCCATAGATGCTACCTACCAAATTTCAGTTCATTTGGGAAAGTGGTTCCAGAGAAGATTTTTTAGAAATCAACCAATCAAAAACAAGAATGGCCTGTGGTGGCCATGTTTGTTAACGGATCGGAACTAAATGAGCAATCTTTATAGAGAACCTTCCAAGGATACTTCCTACCAAGTTTTGATTCATTTGGCCAAGCGGTTTCAGAGGAGAAGATTTTTTAGAAATCAACCAATCAGTAACAAGAATGGCCTGTGGTGGTCATGTTTGTTAACGGATCGGGACGAAATGAGCAATCTTTATAGAGGACCTTCCATAGATTCTTCCTACCAAGTTTCGGTTCATTTGCCCAAGCGGTTTCAGAGGAGAAGATTTTTTAAAATCGGCCAATCAGAAACAAGAATTGCCTGTGGCGGCCATGTTTGTTAATGAATTGGAACAAAATGAGCAATCTTTATAAAGAACCTTCCATAGATGCTTCCTACTAAGTTTCAGTTCATTTGGCTGAGTGGTTTCAGAGGAGAAGATTAAAATGTGAAAAGTTAACGAACGACGGATGGCAAGGTGAGCTAAAAATGAATCCACTGATTTTTAGTGGGTTTCGTTTTGCTTAATCTTCAGTTTTCTGTGTAATGTTTCGTCAATCATTGTTTGTTTATATGTCCTTTTTCTTTTAGCCATTGTATTTTTTGCCTTTCTTTGATTTAAGCTCCTGATTACCCCCAGTCCTCACAGTGAGCACCGGTCCTCCAGCCCAAGACCAGTAAAACTTTGTTCGGACCAGCACTTTTTTTTATTTAAGTATATATATATGTATATATATATACACATCTGAAAATTAAACCAAACAGTGTTAGAATTAGATTTTAGAGCTGTCAAATTTGTGTTCTTCCCTCGACGGGATTTGAACTCACACCATGGATACACTGCAGCACTTTATTCACTTAGCCTTACGTCCAGCGCCCTAGACCACTCGACCACATTCATTCCCTAAAAAAGGAGCTTCAGTAATCGTAGTGTTACCTTTTCTCGTAAGGCAAATCTAGGGATAGACGTAAGACATGTGTATAAGCGTGTGTAGATGGTACATATATATTTAATATTATAATTTCACAGCAATCTAACTCAGCAATTTTTAATATATTGTATACGATAATGAAGAATTCATTATACAGTCACAGGAAATAAAATATATTATACAAACGTCTAAGCAAGTGACAACCATGCAATATATCTGTCCCACTGGATCTCAAAGTTACTTGTGATACTAGGTTAATACTAAATATTAAATATACGTCTGAAAATTAAACCAAACAGTGTTAGAATTAGATTTTAGAGCTGTCAAATTTTTGTTCTTCCCTCGACAGGATTTGAACTCACACCATTGATACACTGCAGCATATATATATAATAAATTCAAGAATTTGATTCGGACCATTAAATTCAAATTTTCATTTCGAGGACTGTACCCCTATGATATCTTCAAATTTTTCTGAATGCATGACTATGACAGATATACAAAAATGTACTTAATGACAATAGCTCACATTATCACAAATGTACTTCACAGACACTGTTAATTAGAAGAGTTTGAAGATATCAAAGGGGTAATCAGAATCAGTTGTTGTTGGTAAAAACAATTTACTCATGTTCAATGAACATTCATGAGTTAATCTAATGTTCTGTCATTTGTTGTAATGAACATTCATGAGTTAATCTAATGTTCTGTCATTTGTTGTAATGAACATTCATGAGTTAATCTAATGTTCTGTCATTTGTTGTAATGAACATTCATGAGTTAATCTAATGTTCTGTCATTTGTTGTAATGAACATTCATGAGTTAATTTAATGTTCTGTCATTTGTTGTAATGAACATTCATGAGTTAATCTAATGTTCTGTCATTTGTTGTAATGAACATTCATGAGTTAATCTATGTTCTATCATTTGTTGTAATGAACATTCATGAGTTAATCTAATGTTCTGTCATTTGTTGTAATGAACATTCATGAGTTAATCTAATGTTCTGTCATTTGTTGTAATGAACATTCATGAGTTAATCTAATGTTCTGTCATTGGTTGTAATGAACATTCATGAGTTAATCTAATGTTCTGCCATTTGTTGTAATGAACATTCATGAGTTAATCTAATGTTCTGTCATTGGTTGTAATGAACATTCATGAGTTAACCTAATGTTCTGTCATTTGTTGTAATGAACATTCATGAGTTAATCTAATGTTCTGTCATTTGTTGTAATGAACATTCATGAGTTAATCTAATGTTCTGTCATTTGTTGTAATGAACATTCATGAGTTAATCTAATGTTCTGTCATTTGTTGTAATGAACATTCATGAGTTAATCTAATGTTCTGCCATTTGTTGTAATGAACATTCATGAGTTAATCTAATGTTCTGTCATTTGTTGTAATGAACATTCATGAGTTAATCTAATGTTCTGTCATTTGTTGTAATGAATATTCATGAGTTAATCTAATGTTGTCATTTGTTGTAATGAACATTCATGAGTTAATCTAATGTTCTGTCATTTGTTGTAATGAATATTCATGAGTTAATCTAATGTTGTCATTTGTTGTAATGAACATTCATGAGTTAATCTAATGTTCTATCATTTGTTGTAATGAACATTCATGAGTTAATCTATTGTTCTGTCATTTGTTGTAATGAACATTCATGAGTTAATCTAATGTTCTGTCATATGTTGTAACCTTGTTATGTGATGTCGTAGCCCAATGATGTTGGATTTTTTTAAGATTACTTCATCAATATTCTGTTATCTGGTCGAGTACAACTCCACCCCCCAATTTAAATTCTAGACACCAAATAACATAAAAACGACAAAGATCTCAATATGTAGCTTTATATATCGACAAAGGTTAAAAGTATCGCTCAACTGCAGGCTATGGGCTGTTTCACATTCCTTTTAGCATATGTTATGCTCATTACTGAAAATGTGACTGTAAAATGTAGAACAGCAATAAAAGCTTTACTAAGTTAAGTGTTGAATGGCCTCTCACGTTCTTTACATCCATACCTTTTCTTACTACTTATGGTAACCATGAAAACATCAAAAATGACTTCAACCTGTTATTTTTAAGAAATACTTCCTATAGAAAAGGTATGATTTTATTTCCTTTTTGGGAATAATATTGACAAGAAATACTAAAATTGTTATAGTATGAAACATTTTTGCAAAGTTGCAACTAACAACTTCTACTAAAATCAATGCAGTGGAAATTGTGCAATCAGACATCAGAGTTTCCCAACATTCTGTGACACCCGACAAAAATTTATGGTCCCCAAGTATTTCTATTAAATAAAATAAAATCTGAGTATTACGACATCTGGTACAATCTGACATATTTCCCTTGTCCCCTGGTGTGTCGGATTAGGCAGGTTCTACTGTATTTCTGAAATTATTTCTAAATTAAGTTTTATGAGCTTGTATACTCTGCATATATTTTTTTGTGGTATTTTTTTCTATAAATAAATTGTTAATTATAAATACCAGCAGGTTTGACTTTAGGAATAGCTCCTTGATCAGGCTTGACATCTGAAAGATTAAACAACATTTGTGAAAAAGATATGATAAGGCTTAGGGATATAAGCATTCCTATGTTAACTATGTCCTGTGTTGACGGGCATATATATAATTTCTGATCTACATGCAAAACGTTAACTTTGTAAAGGACATTATGTGATAAAAGTTTGTCAGTGGCTTGCGACTGGTCGGTGGTTTTCTCCAGGTACTCCGATTTCATCAGTGGCGGATTCAAGGGTGAGCTTTGGGAGCTTCAGCCCCTCCCCCGTCAAAAAAGTCAAGCACATATATTAACATACACTTTTCAAGGCTATTTAACGTCACGATATGGCTTTCAATCGAATGGTTTCAATCTGTGTGATGAAAGTAGAACAAAATACAAATTAATTTCTTTGTATTGCTTTAATCTTCAAAGAGTAAGTAATTATGCTAAATAAAATTTTCAAGTTTATTTTAAGTTTTTATGAATGTATTGTCAAAATACCAATTAATCATGTATTGTCTTAAACCGTTATCTAAACATGTCTAGTGTCATAATTTCATATAGGAATAACCACCAACACCTGTAAATTGAGGCTCTTTGAAGGGAATTCCTTTTTCAATAACATTTATTTTTACAAATAAAATTCTAAATGAAGATATAAATACATATTAGAAATGAAATAGACTTAAATTAGATTTTTTTCCTGCTATTGCTCAGACCTTTGAGTTCAGAGCTCACTAGACTGCAGAGCAAATGTTGAAAAATTCAACCACCAGTGTTTTGAGAGGAGTGTTAAAATATGTGAACCACTAGACATAGAGGTTAAAAAAACCTAGAATATGCGGGAGACACATAATGAGAGATAATGTTGAAGTAGAAGGTCCGGAAGACTACTTTAGGAAGTCAATAAATGTACTTTTTCTCGACTATGCGCTAAATGAAATGAAAACAAGGTTTACCGACCTACACGCCAGAACCGCTTTGGGACTACATTTGGTTCCATCTATTATTGAAAATATTACTCCGTAACTGAGCCCTCCGTCAACAGAGTCTCTGGATCCACCCCTGTTCCTCCACCAATAAAACTGACCGTCACAATATAACTGAAATATTGTTGAAAGTGGCATTAAACACCATAAACCACCCTATATATATATATATATGTGTGACGCTGGAATGGTCATAAATATTCCACTTCAATATCAATGAGTGGGAATTGTTTTTAGCTATGAAATATCAAAGGGACATATTTCTACAAACCCATGCAGCTTCTTTACTGTCAAAAGAAATTTTTCTATAATTATGTGTATAATATAAGATGATTAGCATTAGGTGCAGAATTGATTTATGCATGTATATTTGGATTTTAGTTTTATATATGAATGGGTCACCAACAACTGAATAATATATGTTTGGGTATAGTTTTCGTAGTTTGAATTTATGAATGGGTATGATTTTCATACTGAGGGAATATATGAATGATGGGAGGGCCGGTTCAAACTAAAGTAACACCACTGTACCCAATGGCTGCTAAAAAAAACTATAAGAGCTACAGTTCCACAGCTATATTACAACCTTGATCGATAAACCATCTCAACCTTTAATTTTCTATTACCTGGGTGGCCCTTTGATATGACCGATCTATCATGTTTGTCCTGGTCTGTTACTGGTGCATTTTGACCTTTTGACGTGACTGATCTATCAAGTTTGTCCTGTTGACTCGATGAGTTAGTTGCTGTGTTTGTAATACAACAATCAAAATTATATAAAATATCATTAAAATAAATACAGAACAGTCAGAGATCCTTGTAATTCACCTTGATTGAGTCCTGGACTCATCATTTTCAGTTTGGACTCACCATAATTTTCAGATAATTCTTTTGGACTCGTCAAATGAAATTGCTACAAGTATTCCTTGAAGTACAATCTATTTACCTGCTTTCTGATGCATTGTGGGTGACAAGTTACACCCTATAGTAAATACATGTACATTTATGTTTACTTTATGCTATGTAAATGTTGCTAAAATATATCATGAGGTAAATACATTCAAGACAGATGTGGGTGGGTTAGAGGGTGGTTCCATCTGAAGGAGTCCCCATAATTTCATTAGCCTAAGACCCCAAAAGGTCATAATTTGGCCCTGGATATGACTTTCACAGTGATTTATCATGCACTATCTCTGACTGTACTCTATATTGTTTATTGGGTATTTATTCTAACTTCACAACTGTTCAATATTATTTGTATCACGCTAATAAATTAATCTAGGCGAATCATGATCCAAGCAATTTATGTGAAGTGAATCTGAAAGGAGATGAGAATCTACAATTGCCAAGACCTGGATTTCCAATGTCGTGGTCTTTTTTTTTGTGTTCAGACTTTGGTTTTGTTTTTCTCAGAATCTGGAAACTTGATTTGTCAGGTCCCTTGCAAGATTAATTCTCAGACCTATTACTTGGTACAACTGTGGGGGGATTCATTATTCATTCATGAACTAGACATGCTAGACAATTCTTTTATTATCATTGATTTAGTTTCTTGGGGTAAATGAACAGGAGACAACTTTGTGAGTCCACTTAAACAACAGTAATTCTAGTCAAAGTGTATAATATTTCTCTCAATTATAAAAAGAAAGTTTAAACAGTGACTTTCATCAATTCCACCAATATCAACAAAATGATCTATTACCTTGCATTTTCACTCACCCACTGAAATAATAAAAAAAAAAACATGACATGGGATTGGAAATCCAATTCCTGGCTTAAGGCAGGTACAAAAATGTGGCGAGGATATTCCAACCTTCCCCTCTTGTACTGGATCTCCAATGTCAATACATATATATAAACAAACGATAAAAAAAAACCATGCAGGTGTAATAATAGTAACTTAAAATTTTAGTTACCTGAAGAATCAGGTGCAACCCAAGTATCTGTATCAGATGAACTATCTGAACTACGTTGACTTGAACCTGAGACGATACTCTTATCCATATTACCAGTACCATCACTATTTGTTTCCTTTGTACCATCATTAGTCGGTATGGTATTTCTGTTATCATCTCTCTGCAAAGGTTGACCACGGCCTATCCCTACAGGTGTATATCCCTTATGCTGCATATCTCTATTCTGTCCTGAAGTAGATTTCCAGCCGTATTTCGATCATGGATGGAAGTGGAAGTTACAGGTTGGTTGTTAACAGGGTTGGTATGCACACCAGCAGGACCAGATCTTTTTCCTGGATCATCATGATTGGCATTCATCTTAATGAAAGTTATTCACTCATCATGGTGGCTATCAGCTTCTCGGAGAATCTTTTAATAGACACTCAATCTGAAAAAACCTTGAGGTATTAGTATATACAGGTACATGTAAGTAAGTAATCAATTTATTTATTTCAAGAGTGTAACACAGGTTAATACAAGAATTAAAAATAAAAGCTAATCTTCTCGAGGCCCTCAGACAAACAAGCAATAATAAAATAAAGGTTAAAAGATACAGTCCTTTCCACAAAAATTCATAAGATTAGTCGTAAGTTATTCACTACATGACCTTCACCTTACACTTACGATAAATATTCATTGTAAGAATTTTTGTGAAAAGAGCTGCTGTTTCTTTACTTGTAGATAATTTAACAATTTTCATCATCAATATTCCAAGAGCATCTACAATATATTCACAGACTTAGGGTGATAAATCACTGTGAAAGACATATCACTCTTCTTAGTGATACTGATACACATGTCTTTTACTCTGTTTATTCTCTGTTTACTTACAAATATCTTATGAATTTTAGGGTAATAGTAAGCAACACTCTACATACAAAATAAATTTTGATGAAATATGAAACAGAACAAATGATATTTTCATATCCCCAAGACGAGTGATTCCTCTATCACAGTGATTTATCATGCTACGTCTCTAACTGTACTGGGGATGGTGGGGTTTGGTGCTTAACGTCACTTTCAACAATATGACAGTTTATATCGTGGTGATCAGTTATTATTGGTGGAGGAAACCAGAGTACCCAGAGAAAATCACTGACCTGCCACAAGTCACTGACAAACTTTTATCACATATTGTTGTATCGAGTACACCCAGCATAAGTGGAATTCGAACTCACAGCATTAGTGGTGATAGGCACTGATTGCATAGGTAGTCGTAAATCCAACTACCATATGATCATGACCACAATGGCCCTTATAAAAACATATAATTTTAGAATCAAATCGTAAATATTCCTTTGGTCTCTTGGTTAATGATGTAAGGAGGTATGATAAAGTAGTACAAATGTAGTAGTACATATATATACCTAAAATACAAAATGAATCCAAATGTTAGATAAAAAATAAACCCTATTAGATACTGCAAAATACTGAATGTCATCAGAAACCTACAGATTTAAGGATCGTTATAAGTTTGTATTTGATAACCTTGTGGTCTCAAATAAAAAAAAATTGCTTTTATTGGAGAGCAACTACCTGATTTTGCATTAAATTAAAAGTGAAAGTAGAATTTTTGAATGTTGACATCAAGTAGACAATTTTTTTTCAAATATGCCACTAATGGTACATGTATGTAGATTTTCGGTGGTAAGTTTCTAAATAGGTATCACTTCCATGAGATATGAGAGACACTTATATTAAACATCATATGAAACCTGTATAGAAACACCCAAAAAGATATTATTTAACATTAAATGATATGGGGTGATAAATTATTGGTATTAACCTTAATGAATAACAAGTCAAGTTAAACTGACAAGAATCACATTCTATAATATTAGACCGGTGGTCTGCCAGTTTCACTTCTAATGACAGATCGATTGGTGGTGCAAAAAGGAGGCCAATAACAAGGACAGTATCACTTGGCTAAACCAAAATATTGATAGAAAAATTCAGTTCCTTGGCGATATATCTCTTTGTCTGGTTAGAAATCTGACATCCAAAGACAAATATGGAAATATATCCCTTACTTGCTGGGGAAACCATACTATCGATACAGTAATCAAGGGATACAATGAAATAGTGGAAATTGTTAAAAAAAATATCCAAATTGTAAAGTCACGATCTTAGAACTGCCAGTCTACTCCATATCAAAATATAACAAAGTTATTGACACATTTGAAAATCAAGACACTGAACTGTCAAAACAAATATTTGAAATCAATAAAAACATTAGAGCCATCAATAGATCATTACACGCCTCATCACCAGAATTCTCGAGTGATCTGTACAAAAAGTATAAATATAAAGTAGGCTATCATAGAGACACAAAGTATAGATGATATTACAACTTTAATCTATATAGAGACGGCATACACTCCTGCCAAACCCTGTCCAAAGTTTGGCTTAGAAAAATATCAAATCGCATGTACCAGGATTGCTAGAGCCAATAAAAATCAGTAAATATTTAACAGTCAGTGTGGGTATATCAACGCTATACTGACATAGTTACATACATTTGTATAAGAACTAATTAACAGTGTACAACTAGAACTTTTCCTGAAACCAAAGATACCGAACAGTCAGTGTGGGACTCTCTGCGCTATACTGTAATAATTAAGATAATCATAGAACAAGTACAGTCAGTGCGGGACTTTCTGCGCTATACTGTAAACACAGAGCATATATATATACAGCTGTCAGAAAACACCAAGACAGTCAGCGTGGGTTTTTCCACGCTACACTGTAACACGTAAACAACATCAAAGTACAATCAGCACAGTCAGTGTGGGTATCTCTGCGCTAAACTACCATGAATATGAGACTAATACCAATCATCATAATTCTAATCACAACTATATTTAAGTACACTAACACTAAGTGTGAAACAACTGCTATATGGAGACCCAACTTGTCACCAACATATATATATACTCAGACATGGACCAGCAACTTGAAAAAACATATTCTATCAAAATCCAACAAAAACAACTGTCACTTAAGTTGCATACTTAATTTGGTATTAATGTCAGCAGGAGATATCCAAACAAATCCAGGACCTCAACACAGAAATAGAACAGTAAATCCTTGTGGGCTTTGGAAAGGCCTGTCACTTGGTCCTGCGAGGGAGTATGCTGTGACGATTGCAGCATCTGGCACCACAGATCATGTATTGAACTTTGTACCTATGATTATGAACTATTACAATGATCAAACGTACAATGGATGTGCTACAAATGTGAATCCATGAATGTAGACTCTTTTACATATCATAGTTTTGAGCTGTATACATCGAACATGTTTTCTCCACTTTCAAGGTCCAATATAACAATAGACAGTGACATCAACACGTCTGTATTTAGTCCAGTCCACACAAGTAGCCCGAATATTCCGAAAAGAAATAGAGGAGATAAAACCAACTCAAATACAAGTATCATACATAGTACAGAATCTACATCATCCAATGTACTAAAAATACCACCAAAAAGCAACCTACAGATAATGACTGTTAATTGCAGGAGCGTAGTAGACAAAAAAGCTGAATTAGCAGCATGTATAAATTACACCAAGCCTGACATCATCTGTGGAACAGAATCATGGCTGAAAGGGATACAAGTGTTCCCAAAAAATTTCAAAATCTATAGAAACGACAGAGGAACTCTTGGGGAGGAGTATTCGTAGGAATTCACGAAGACCTAATTTCTACAGAAAACACCAGCATTAGAACAGAATGCGAGATAGAATGGTCAAAAGTCAAACTTAAAAACAACAAAGATCTACACATAGCTTCATTCTATATGCCACACAGGAACATAAAAGACCTAGAAAACCTGAGACTCTCCCTAGACAAATTAACAAATGGAAAACCCAAGCATGTCATTATAGCAGGAGATTTTAACTGCCTTGATATTGACTGGGTAAATATGGAAATCAAAACAGGCACCTCTGACCGAGAAGTACAACAGGCACTATTAGACATCACATCTGAATATGGACTCACCCAAATACATGACAAACCTACAAGGGAAGGAAACATGTTGGACCTAGTGTTCACAAACAACCCATCACTTATTAAAACGACTGGAAATGCACCGGGAATCTCGGACCACGATATCATCATCACCGACTCCATGATTAAACCACACTACTGTAAACAACTACCACAGAAGCGATATATCTTCTCCAAAGCAAATTGGGAGAAAATCAAAACCGACTTCACTGAAATCGCAAAGGACATTAACAACAATATAAACAGCAAAGACATTAATTACTGCTGGAACCAAGTCAAACATGGCATTTTTATCAACCGTCGACCAGAATCTACCATCAAAAATGATTAAGAAAAAACATCATATACCATGGCTAAATAGATCTCTAAAAAGAATGCTCAGGAGGAAAGCAAGACTCCATAAACACGCAAAACGAATGGGGAATTTTAAAGAATACAGACATTTACAGATAGAATGCAAAAGACAATTCAGAAAAGCCGAGTGGGACCATATAAATAACATCATTAGTGAAGGATTTGATTGATTGATTGATTGATTGATTGGTGTTTAACATCCAGCGAGCAATTTTTCAGCTATATTCAGGACGAGAACATTTAAAAATTTAAACGCCACGGGACTCGAAACAAGGAAAGGTGATGGGTAGGGACGGATAATTTTGCCAATGCAACAGGTCTCCTATGGACCACTCATCATGAACATAATGCTCATAATGAGCTGTTACACTGGGTTCTTTAACGTGCGGAGAGGGTTTGAAAACTCAAAACCATTCTTGAACAAGATATGATTATAATCTAACGATTATGGAGACTCCCAAACCGGCCTTTGACAACAGGTTTAAAAAATAAATCAAAAGCTACCTTTGAAATCGAACAATGTTGAATTTTTGTGGTATTGTGGTGGCCATTTTGAAAATGGAGACCGGTAGAAATTTTTCGATGTCGGGAATCATTTCAGGACGTTGAAATCGAACAATGTTGAATTTGTGTGCATTGTGGTGGCCCTTTTGAAAATGGCGACCGGTAGAAATTTTTCGATGTCAGGAATCAATTCGGGACATCATAATCTACCCACATATGAAATGTCGTTGAAATCGGACAATGTTGAATTTGTGCGGTATTGTGGCGGCCATTTTGCAAATGGCGACCAGTAGAAATTTTTCAATGTCGGGTATCAATTCAGGACATCATTATCTACCCACATATCAAATTTTGATGATATCGGACAATGTTGAATTTTTGGGGTATTGTGGTGGCCATTTTGAAAACGGCGACCGGTAAAAAATTTTCAATGTCGGTAATCAATTCGTGACATCATTATCTACCCACATATCAAATTTTGATGATATCGGACAATGTTGAATTTTTACAGCCCATTTTTTATGCCGTGCTTTGGCAGCCATTTTGAAAATGGCAGACATCTCGAAAATTTTGAAAACACAGAATTGCTCCTCTAATGGTGACCTATCACTATGTCAAATTTTATGTCTCTATCATTATCCATTTAGAAGTTATTAACATTAATGTACGAAATTTCAACTTTCCCATAGGATTCTATAGTAAACCCCACCCCCTTTAAACCCCTCAAAATATGACTTTGACTCCCTTTACCACAAAGCTGAAAACTTTAGGACTAACTAGAAACATATATCTATAACTCCATCAAGTTTCATGAAATTCTGTCCAGTAGTTCCTGAGATCTGCCGTGGACAAGTTCATGGTCCACGGAAAGAAAGAAAGAGAACTAGAGGCTCCCAGGAGCCTGTATAGCTCACCTGGGTATAATAACAACATCAGTCAATAAAACTTGATACCTTCGGTAAAAAAAATTAACAAATGTAGCCTTCGTCATTGCAGACCCCTTCTACAAAAAAATGTGGGCAGGGGTTCCCCCTTTAATGTAAGTTATCAAAATTGCTGTAAAAAAACATATATGTCAATGATTCTCAAAATTTAGCTTTTCCTACTTCACATTTTGTAATAGAGTTGCTTCCCTTTGATTATTTGAGTAACCAAAAGCAGTGAGTCGACAAAAAAATGCATTTCAAGAGGAATAACTCTTCACAGCTGTCGCACATTTTTAACTGTGGGAAATTTTTTTGTAGATCTTGACATGCTGAACATTTTTGCAGTTTAAACTTTCCCTCTATCTCTAATAGTTTTTGAGATATAAGATGATAGTATTAAAATTGAGAACATTTTGATGAAAAAAGGGCAATAACTCCAAAATGGGTAATTGGATTTACTTCAAAATTGCAGGTTAGGAAGATCTTGACATGCTGCAAATTTTTGAAATTTAAACTTAACCTTTATCTCTTATAGTTTTTGAAATATAAGACGAAAAGTATTAATTTTTTTTTATAAATTTGATGAAAAAAGGGCGAGAACTCCAAGATGGGTAATCAGATTTACTTCAAAATTGCAGGTAAAAAAAAAAATGGATAGAAGGGTCGAACCGCCAGACACATTTTTGGAAGAGAACCATCCAATGACTATTTCATCAAAATTTTGTTCTTATTGAGCAAATAGTTTCAGACAAAAAGATTTTTATGGGAATTTCCCATAGGGTCCTATGTTAAATTAAGTTCGGCTGTGACGGCCATCTTGGTCGGTGTTCTGAAATGCCGGACACAATTTTGGAAGAGGACCACTCAAGAATCATTTCAGCAAAGTTTGGTTGAGATTGGCTCAGTAGTTTCAGAGGAGAAGATTTTTTTAAATTTCATCCCCCCTTTTTTCTAATTTGCATAATCGGTCAAAATCGGTAAAAGTTCAAAGTTCATAAAAAATCCCGTAATATATGTTAAAAAGCTCATCATTATGCTTATACAGTTCAAATTTGGGCACTTTCTGGCTTAAAATAGAGCAGTTTTGGCCATTTGAAGAAATTTCTATTTTTAGTAATGGCGGCCATCTTGAATACAGGACGGCACTGACGGACACAATTTTGAAAGGGGACCACCTAAGGATCATTTCAGCAAAGTTTGGTTGAGATTGGCTCAGTAGTTTCAGAGGAGAAGATTTTTTTTAAATTTCATCCCCCCTTTTTTCTAATTTGCATAATCGGTCAAAATCGGTAGAAGTTCAAAGTTCATAAAAATCCTGTAATATATGTTAAAAAGCTCATCATTATGCTTATACAGTTCAAATTTGGGCACTTTCTGGCTTAAAATAGAGCAGTTTTGGCCATTTGAAGAAATTTCTATTTTTAGTAATGGCGGCCATCTTGAATACAGGACGGCGCTGACGGACACAATTTTGAAAGGGGACCACCTAAGGATCATTTCAGCAAAGTTTGGTTGAGATTGGCTCAGTAGTTTCAGAGGAGAAGATTTTTTTTAAATTTCATCCCCCCTTTTTTCTAATTTGCATAATCGGTCAAAATCGGCAAAATTTCAAAGTTCATAAAAAATCCCGTAATATATGTTAAAAAGCTCATCATTATGCTTATACAGTTCAAATTTGGGCACTTTCTGGCTTAAAATAGAGCAGTTTTGGCCATTTGAAGAAATTTCTATTTTTAGTAATGGCGGCCATCTTGAATACAGGACGGCACTGACGGACACAATTTTGAAAGGGGACCACCTAAGGATCATTTCAGCAAAGTTTGGTTGAGATTGGCTCAGTAGTTTCAGAGGAGAAGATTTTTTTTAAATTTCATCCCCCTTTTTTCTAATTTGCATAATCGGTCAAAATCGGTAGAAGTTCAAAGTTCATAAAAATCCTGTAATATATGTTAAAAAGCTCATCATTATGCTTATACAGTTCAAATTTGGGCACTTTCTGGCTTAAAATAGAGCAGTTTTGGCCATTTGAAGAAATTTCTATTTTTAGTAATGGCGGCCATCTTGAATACAGGACGGCGCTGACGGACACAATTTTGAAAGGGGACCACCTAAGGATCATTTCAGCAAAGTTTGGTTGAGATTGGCTCAGTAGTTTCAGAGGAGAAGATTTTTTTTTAATTTCATCCCCCTTTTTTCTAATTTGCATAATCGGCAAAATTTCAAAGTTCATAAAAAATCCCATAATATATGTTAAAAAGCTCATCATTATGCTTATACAGTTCAAATTTGGGCACTTTCTGGCTTAAAATAGAGCAGTTTTGGCCATTTGAAGAAATTTCTATTTTTAGTAATGGCAGCCATCTTGGATACAGGACGGCGCTGACGGACACAATTTTGATAGGGGACCACCTAAGGATCATTTCAGCAAAGTTTGGTTGAGATTGGCTCAGTAGTTTCAGTCATAAATTCAGAGAAGATTTTTTTTAAATTTCATCCCCCCTTTTTTCTAATTTGCATAATCGGTCAAAATGGGTAATGGGATTTACTTCAAAATTGCAAGGTAGGTAGATCTTGACATGCTGCACATTTTTGCAATAAACTTAACATCTATCTCTAAATAGTTTCTGAAATATAAGACGAAAAGTATTAAAATGAAAAAAAAAATGATGAAAAAAGGGCAATAACTCCAAGATGGGTAATCAAATTTACCTCAAAATTGCAGGGTAGGTAGATCTTGACATGCTGAACTTGTTTGCAGTTTCAACTTACCATCTGTCTCTTATAGTTTTTGAAATAAAGGACGAAAAGTATTAAAATTTTGAAAATTGGATGAAAAAAGGGAAATAACTCCAAAATGAGCAATGGGATTTATTGCAAAATTGCAGGGTAGGTAGATCTTGATATGCCGCACATTTTTGCAATTTAAAGTTAACCTTTATCTCTTATAGTTTTTGAAATATAAGACGAAAAGTATTAAAAAAATTTGATGAAAAAAGGGCAATAACTCCAAGATGGGTAATCAGATTTACTTCAAAATTGCAGGGTAGGTAGATCTTGATGTGCTGATCATTTTTACCCCATGTCAGATTTTTGATATTATTAACGGTTTTTGAGTTATTACCAAAAACCTGCAATTTTACCATATGTTCTATTTTTAGTAACAGCAGCCATGTTGGTTGGTGCACGGCATCACCGGACACAATTTTGAAACTAGACACCCTAGTAATGATTCAGACCAAGTTTGGTTTCCATTGGTCTAGTACTTTCAGAGGAGAAGATTTTTGAAAAAGTTTACGATGTACGACGGAGACGGACGCCAAGTGATGGCAATAGCTCAGCTGACCCTTTGGGTCAGGTGAGCTAATAATAATAACAAGATATGATTATAATCTAACGATTATGAAGTCTCCAAAACCGGCCACTGACAACTGGTTTAAAAAATAAATTAAAAGCTACCTTTGAAAGGGAACAATGTTGAATTTGTGTGGTATTGTGGCGGACATTTTTGAAAATGGCGACCGGTAGAAATTTTTCGATGTCGGGAATCAATTCGGGACATTATAATCTACCCACATATCAAATGACGTTGAAATCAGACAATGTTTGAATTTGTGCGGTATTGTGGTGGCCATTTTGAAAATGGCGACCGGTAGAAATTTTTCAATGTCGAGAATCAATTCGGGACATCATTATCTACCCACAAATCAAATTTTGATGACATCGGACAATGTTGAATTTTTGCGGTATTGTGGTGGCCATTTTGAAAATGGCGACCGGTAGAAATTGTTCAATGTCGGGAATCAATTCGGGACATCATTATCTACCCACATATCAAATTTTGATGATATCGGGCAATGTTGAATTTTTACCGCCCATTTTTTATACCGTATTTTGGCAGCCATCTCGAAATTTTGAAAACGCAGAATTGCTCCTCTAATGGTGACCTATCACTATGTCAAATTTTATGTCTCTATCATTATACATTTAGAAGTTATCAAAATTAATGTACGAAATTTCAACTTTCCCATAGGATTCTATAGTAACCCCCACCCCCTTTGAACCCCTTGATATGACTTTGACCCCCTTTACCACAAAGCTGAAAACTTTAGGACCAACTAGAAACATATATCTATAACTCCACCAAGTTTCACGAAATTCTGTCCAGTAGTTCCCGAGATCTGCCGTGGACAAGTTCATGGTCCGCGGAAAGAAAGGAGAATAAGAATAATAATAATAAAAATAATAAGAAACGGAGCAAAAACACACATAATAACAAGATATGATTATAATCTAACGATTATGAAGTCTCCCAAACCGGCCACTGACAACCGGTTTAAAAAATAAATTAAAAGCTACCTTTGAAATCGAACAATGTTGAATTTGTGCGGTATTGTGGCAGCCATTTTGAAAATGGCAACCGGTAGAAATTTTTCGATGTCAGGAATTATTTCGGGACATCATAATCTACCCACATATGAAATGTCGTTGAAATCGGACAATGTTGAATTTGTGCAGTATTGTGGTGGCCATTTTGAAAATGGTGACCGGTAGAAATATTTCGATGTCAGGAATCAATTCGGGACATCATTATCTACCCACATATCAAATTTTGATGATATCGGACAATGTTGAATTTTTGGGGTATTGTGGCGGCCATTTTGAAAATGGCGACCGATAGAAATTGTTCAATGTCGGGACATCATTATCTACCCACATATCAAATTTTGATGATATCGGACAATGTTGAATTTTTACAGCCCATTTTTTATACCGTATTTTGGCAGCCATTTTGAAAATGGCAGACATCGCGAAATTTTGAAAATGCAGATTTGCTCCTCTAATGGTGACCTTTCACTATGTCATATTTTATGTCTCTATCATTATTCATTTAGAAGTTATCAACATTAATGTACGAAATTTCAACTTTCCCATAGGATTCTATAATAACCCCCACCCCATTTGAACCCCTCAAAATATGACTTTGACCCCCTTTACCACAAAGCTGAAAACTTTAGGACCAACTAGAAACATATATCTATAACTCCACCAAGTTTCATGAAATTCTGTCCAGTAGTTCCTGAGATCTGCCGTGGACAAGTTCATGGTCCGCAGAAAGAAAGGAGAAGAAGAAGAAGAATAATAATAATAATAATAAAAATAATAATAACAAGATATGATTATAATCTAACGATTATAAAGTCTCCCAAACCGGCCACTGACACTATCTACCCACATATCAAATGTTGATGATATCGGACAATGTTGAATTTTTACCCCCCATTTTTATGCCGTGTTTTGGCAGACATCTTGAAAATTTTGAAAACGCAGAATCGCTCCTCTAATGGTGACCTATCACTATGTCAAAATTTATGTCTCTATCATTATCTAGTTAGAAGTTATCAACATTAATGTACGAAATTTCAAGTTTCCCATAGGATTCTATAGTAACCCCCACCCCATTTGAACCCCCAAAAATATGGCTTTGACCCCCTTTACCACAAATCTGAAAACTTTAGGATCAACTAGAAACATATATCTATAACTCCACCAAGTTTCATGACATTCTGTCCTGTAGTTCCTGAGATCTGCCGTGGACAAGTTCATGGTGCACGGAAAGAAAGGAGAAGAACAAGAACAAGAATAATAATAATAATAATAAGAAACGGAGCAAAAACAATAAGTCTCCCAATCTTTGTTTGGGAGACTTAATAAGAAGAATAAGAGCAAAAACAATAAGTCTCCAAATGTTGTTTGGGAGACTTAATTACATGAAATCCAAAAAAGAAGACAATATAGGAGTAGCGCTACTTAAAAGATCTGGTGGACTTAGGGACCGACCATTTAATATGAAGGGGGGGGGGTTATGGTTTTTTGTTTCGTTCAGAATTTTTTTTTCGGACAACACAAGAGTTAGAATATTTACTTTTTTTATCGCGCAAAACGTGAATTTTTTTTCCAGAATCAAACATTAGGTTATATGACAAAAACTCAGATTATTTTTTTTTTCCTCCACCAAAATCAGAATATTTTTTTCAGCAACATTGGGAATCAAAATACAAACGAGAGTAAAGAGAAGGCTGAAATTTTAAGCAATCAATTCAAATCCGTCTTCACAAAGCCAAAACCAAATATCTCTACAACAGTACTACCACAACGGGCTGGCTCAACAATACAAAATCTAAAAATCACAGCAGAAGGAGTTGAAAAGTTACTAAAAAACACAAATCCGTCTAAAGCCATGGGACCGGATAGAATTCCAAACATCATCCTTAAAACATGCCCTGAAGAACTTGTGCCCTGCTTAAGGAACATTTTCCAAAAATCAGTGGACTGCGGTACTCTACCAAATGATTGGCTCAGTGCAAACATCGCTCCAGTACTTAAAAAAGGTAATGTCCATGCAGCAGAAAATCATAGACCAATATCTTTAACTTGTGTATCCTGTAGTGTAAGATATCGAACACATAATTTGTAAGCACATGCTCAAACATTTGGAAAACCACAAAATATTGACCAACCTTAACCACGGATTTAGATCTGGCTACTCATGTACAACACAGCTTTTAGTTACGACAGAAGACCTACTATGAAGCTTCGATAACAACATTCAACTAGATATAGCAATACTAGATTTCTCAAAAGCCTTTGACACAGTTCCACACAAAGAACTCTTAAATAAACTACACAGCTGGGTGATTTTCAAAAAAATGAAGACTTTGTGTGACATTGAGGGTGAAATTTCAAATTGACATAATTTTGGTCGTAAAATAATGTCAATATGATATATTTTTCAGATTCAGTTGCTCAGTGCAATATATGAAGACAATTTTTTTCAACTTTTATTAGCAACAAAGTGTTAAAATGATAACAAATACAGACTTACTTCCTCAGAGGTATCATTTTCTTTTGGGTATGGTAAAAGACCTAAATGTATTTCAATTTGATAATGATATGAAAAAGGCACATTTTGGTACCAAACTTTGTATATATCATGAGAAAACAGTTTCAGTATATCAAAGAAACACTATTTTTACTGTATATTTTAAAAAATCTGGTAATTAAAGTTTTCATACAAGCATAAAAAATATGATCTAATGAGGCTTAATATTTGTAAATCAATTATTTATATATGCCTAATAAATATAACAAAAGTTAAGTTAAGTTGATCATTGGTGGTATAAACTAGAGGTAACCAAATGAAAATACTGTCCATTTTTTTGATGTTTTGTCACACTCCTGACACATTTTTCTAAAAGATAAATACACCAAATATCAAGCTAAATGCAATCATTGTTGGTCACAATAACTTTTTTAAGTAGTAGTACATAATCTATTTTGACTGAAAAAAGGTTTCCCTTGAATATATTTCATTTTTGCATTGTTATGATGTTATTTCAATCATATTTTATCATATTCTAAGTAATACTATCATAATTATAAAAAATGACAACTCAATTTTCAACCATTTATACATCTTTTCAAGAGTATAGTGCTTGTTGAGAATTAAATAATTCCCCAAGACAATTACAAGCAGTTTTATGGGGGCTATATGCTTACAAAATAATATATTTCTTAAATAAAATTGTCATACTCCTGACTGCCTCTCGAAAATAAACCTGTCGTGCTGAAAATAATATAACTAACTTATTCTTTCCAAACTAAAAGTTATATTTCTTCAAAAGCTTATATTTCTTACAGTTAACAGTAAATATTAAAAGAAGATTCAAAATTATGTTTTTGTTTTTTCTAATGATTAATGTGCTAATTATTTGCCCCTTAAGAATTTATCTCATCAAAAATGGTTAAAATGGATTTGAAATTTATTAAAACTAGCAATAGATCATCTTTTCTTAGTATAAAATTACTTTTTAGTGGTTTTCAAATTAGTTTCCCCATGTTTCTCAATAATTTACTCTGCAAAAAAACTTCCTATTGCAATTGCAATCGACATTTAATGTTTTTATGTCAGGAGTGTGACATATTACTGTTGAATGAAAAATTATTGATAACTTTTCAAAAATGCCATATCAAAAGAATGAAAATGTTTTATGAAAGGCAAGATATATTAAAGTAAGTAATCTGTTTATTTAAAGCAACATACATCAATTTTTCATTTAGAAAAAAATCCATATTTTGACATGTTTTAAGAAAATATAACCCTTTATCATCACTTATTATGAGAAAGGTGTCATGCAATATACAAAAATAACAATAATTATTACTTATTGTTTATATGTAATTAAATTGAAAACATTGTGGAAGTTTGTAGAAGCATGTTTTTTTTTAATTTTTTATTTAAAAGATATGCCTATTAAAAGTGTCACACTCCTGACATTAGTTATTTTGATTTCCTAGCTATGATATGTCATATATCAGAGCTATTTCCAACTTTTTTCTTTGATTGGGTCTGGAGCTTTTGGAAAATAAAGAAAATTGTGAACTATTAAAGCATACAACATAGTACTATACAACTAAGATCAAATGTCACACTACTGACATTTTTTGTGTCTCTCCTTATGCAAGCCCAATTTTACAACTATCATATTCATCCAGTCTAATACTACTAAATTATTATAACTAATGTTTTTTTACAACATATTTTGATTTTTCTGAACTAATTAGTCTCAACAATGAAAAATTATTAAGGTTTAATTTGACATTTGTACAATTTTCCAAGTTAAATTTATTCACGTACACCAATTTAAAAAATAGAATAATTTTTTGTCGCATAATCATAGGGTCACAAAACATCTAGATATTTGAAGTAAAATGGTACGAAATTATAGAATACCATCTTTCTTTAATATATCTTTTATTTTATTTTTTTTTATCATCAAGGTAAGTTAAGGCAATTTAAAGTTTGTCATGCTAAAACGTCACACTCCTGACAAATTTGACCAGTTTTTAGAGGATAACTTTTTAACTGCAAGACCAATCTCCATGACACTTTGCATGAAGATAACTGTTACCATTGTGCTTGTTTTAAGATATTTACCTTTCTTTCATATCATTTAATATTCAAATTATTCCCTGAAAATGAAAAGTCTTCATTTTTTTGAAAATCACCCAGCTATGGAAATATACATCAGTGGCTATCATCATTCCTACAAAACCGCACAATGAGAGTAGTAGTTGAAGGCAAACACTCAGATAATGCCCATGTAGACTCAGGCATTACCACAAGACACAGTATTGGGACCACTACTATTCTTATGCCACATAAATGACCTTCCTGAATGTGTCAAATTCTACGTCAGACTCTTTGCCGATGACTGCCTCCTATACAAAGAAATAAAATCGCAACAAGACCATCAAACTCTCCAAGAAGATCTCAAATCACTAGAACTTTGGGCCGACAAATGTTGCATGAAATTCAACGCAATGAAATGTTACATAATGAGCACGAGACAGAAATCGAGCTACTTCTACCAACTAGATCAGCACATTCCCGAACAAGTAAAGAAAAATCCATACTTAGGACTTTTAACATCTTCGACGACTTGAAATGGAGTAGCCACATCAGTAAAATCACTAGTAAAGCCAGCTGTACACTTGGTTTCCTTCCAAGGAATCTACGTCAATGCCATCAAGACTGCAAAAAATTAGCTTGCTTGGCAATGGTTAGATCCACTCTCGAGTATGGATGCTTAATATGGGATCCGTATACCAACAAGGATATAGATAAATTAGAAAGTATACAAAAGAGAGCCGCACGTTTCATCAAACATGATTACAAGTCCAGGGAAAGCAGCTGCGTTACCAACATGCTGAAAGATCTAGAACTTAAACCACTCCAGGAAAGAAGGAAACATATATGATTAACTATGTTTTACAAAGTGGTTGAGGGGCTGGTGCCCGCCATCTCATCAGAAGACTATTTGAAAGAAACAAGGAACAAAAGAAAGAGAAAAGCCAAACAATACGAAGGATTTGAAACATAAAATATAATAGATCGACAAACAGTGAACAACTCTATATCCTTCGAACTCATCCAATTTAAGACAGACATCAGGAAGAATTCATTCTTTTCAAAGACTATAAAGTACATGTATAGTCGATTGGAAGGTAGGAACCACCTTGAGGACAGCGTATAGTGTGCGCACAGACAGTAGAGGGCTTTGGTAGTGCCCTCCAACAGTTGGACTAATCCAACCACTCTCCTTCCAGTGCATTTATAACCGTGATCGGTTCCTGCACTGTAAAGATACAGATACAGAACGAGTCTTTGTTATGCGACTGTACACTGACGGGAAAATCATGGGTGGAAAACGAAACTGAAAATTACAAAAAACTTTAAATCAATAAATTATTGGGATACATGTTTTAAAATCAATTCAATTCGTTTCAAATAACTGAAAATTAATAAACTTTTCAACATTAACCTGAATTAGCAACGACTTTCTTGGTTTTCAGATTTTTCCACGAATTGCGGTGCAACTACCTAAAACGAAAGTACTCTATAGATATTAATTGACCAATGAATATTTGGATAACAGAGTGACCAACCAATCAAAATGGGAAGTGAACCCGGAATTAAATTGTATCCATCCCGTCATAGTTGTCCTTTTATATTATTGTTTTATGAAGGAAAATGGAAGGACGGGTGGAACAAGGATTAGCGAGAATTTTGTCCAAGCAAGATTTCGATCCAGATCATTGTACGTGATTTAGCAGCGTGCAAAGTTCAAATTGAATTGTGTGCACGTTAGAGAGAGATATCAGCTTGTTACGACAAAGCTCACAGGAAATACTTAAAATATTTTATTTGATCAATTTATGAAAATCATGTTCTAACTTCTGTCTGGAAAATAAAAACGAGGAAAGTTATGTATCATTGTAAACCCTTCTTCTTCTTCTCCTTCCAGTGTAGGAACGGATTCATTATTGAATGTATGTTATTCCATGAAAACTTTGCACATGCCGGGCAACAGAGCACGCTTTCTGGTTTAGTTATACAGTAGTCCGAGATTCCTCTGTCGTTTAACGGCATTGATAATCTTGCTGTAGCCGCCGTTCAAAGGCTACAGCAAGATTATCAATGCCGTTAAACGACAGAGGAATCTCGGACTAGTTATATAGCTGTACTGTAGTGTAAACGGTAACACTAACAGGTCAAAACGCCCCCACTTTTTTCCAAAATAAATCCTAAAAAATATATTTAATATTTTTGTGATTCAAATGTTTATAAATTTCTTCCCGCGATTCGTTTTTGTTCGAATATTTTGTTTTTGTTTTATTAATCTATTTATTAAACTTATAAATTTAATTAATGATGATTGCATATGTTTCATTAATTATTATATATATAGAATAATTATCCGTGCCGATTGTTTTTGATGAGCTTAATTACCGGAAAGAAAGTAAAAACACACAAGCCAAGGTATTGTGAAAAACAAATGTACAAAGCCAACAAAGAATTTTGAGAAGTTTAAGCTTTGATAACAATGGCTTGATGTGGCCGTATGGCTTAATATTTAGTGAATACTGCAAATTTTTTATATTTTGTCACGTAAATTAGGTCCAGTAAATTAGAATTCTTATATTTTTTGTTAACTTTATAGGTCAATTTGAAGTTATTTAAATTGTTACTAAATATTTATTGGTTAAAAAGTACACCTTTGGACCTCTTGTGTGTTATTTTGTATCCTATGTAACAATGCAATACTACTTTCGATTTTAATAAGCATGTAATTAAAAGTACCGTTGATTTTAAATGTATCGACTTCTCGTACTCCCTTGTACACAAGCGTGTCTAATTTCTATTCACCTAGTCATTTCTGGTCTCTAGGAAGTTGGTATTCATGAGAAAATTGTTATTCCAAGCAGATAAGGAAAAAGTAATCAATGGAGTAAACTAGTCGGTACTGGGATGCCCTTATTATCGGTGACAGCAATTGTCGCGTTTCCGTGAGAATGAGTCTATATTGCCTAGAATATAAGTAAGTTTTATATACTTATAAACACAATTACTGGAGTGTATATGTTCGTTGTCGTCTGATGTAAGATAAACATGTATATACAATGTATAAATTTACTGGACAAATCTTGAATTACATCGTTTGAGTAGAAAACAAAATATAAAACGTGCCTTTTTTTTGCAATAAAAAAGTGGGGGCGTTTTGAAAAAAATAGTGGGGATGTTTTGGTAGTGTTGACATGTATTCAGCTAAACTAATCCAATATTTACAAATAAACTTTGTACAGGAAGAATCCGGGTCGTTTCGCCCCGTGAGTCGTTTCGCCCAGATTCCCTTTCGCCCCGGGTCGTTTCGCCCTCATTTATTAATAGTGCTTTAAAAAATGAAATATGGAAAATACCATTGCAAATATTCTTATTTTGGATGTTGTAAGGCTTGTTCATGGGTACTTTATTTTTGTCTTCCTCATAATTAACATGCTTTCTTGACGTGTTTAATATTATTAACACACTAATTCTATTGTTATCGATAGGTATTCAAATTTTGGAAATACCTACATGTATGTCAAAAGAATTCGCATGTGTCTTAGGCCCAGGACAAATAGTGACGTCACGCTTGAACCACTTTGGCACTGTGCCAGGTGTTCAAGTGACTTGTCGATGACAAAAACGGCTGCATTTAATTGGCTAAATATGTACAAGTAAATTTAATATTTTTGATATTATATATTTTTTATAAACAATATCACTAGAGTGTATGTAAGTTACCGACTTCGATCTCGGGTTCAAGCTAGATAAACACCCTCGACCGCTACGCGATCTCGGCACACAATTTGCACGGGCTCAGATGTTGATCTAGCTTGAACACCTCGATCTCAGTCGGTAACTATTACGTATGGCTTCACATTTTGACACCTGATTAAATGTGTAAAATTTCTTTGTTCACTTTCATTTTTTGACACCTGATTAAATTTGTAAAATTTCTTTGAACAATACAGTAATAAATTAGTATGTATGTATTGTTTGTTCTGCATTATCTCCAATAATTATTAAATATTATAATATAACATCATGATGATGTTAACTCCGTTGTTTATCATATATTTTTATTATTTTTATTTTATTTTTATGTTATTATTTTTTTTGTATACAACTAATAAATAAATAATTACCAAAAAATTGTCGAAAAAGACTTCATCTATTATTATATAATAGCGATTAAGTGGGGCGAATCGACTCACTTTGCGGGGCGACACGGTATTTTGAACCCCATGGATATTTTGACCCCGGGTTCAATTTTCCATATGGTATTTTGACCCCGGAGTCAATTTTTTGTCATTGTATTTTGAACCCCCTCATGGTAAATTGAACCCCCCTCATTTCTACCAAAAGAGAGAAGTTCATAATACCATAAGAGAGGGTTTAATATACCATAGGTAGGGGGGTCGATATACCATGAGTAGGGGGTTCGATATACCATGGGTAGGGGGGTCGATATACCATGGGTAGGGGGGGTCAATATACCATGGGTAGGGGAGGTCGATATACCATGGCTAAGGAGGTCAACATATCATGGATAGGGGGGTCGATATACCATTGGTAAATAAAATTTCAAAATTTCAAAAAAATCTAAATTTTCAATAAAGTTCAAAATTTCAAAAACTTTATAAAATTTCAAAAAAAAATTAAATTTTTTAGAATAAAAATTCAAAATTTTCAAACAAAATTCAATATTTCAAAAATTTCAAAAAATTCATGGAATTTTAAGAAAATTTTCAAAATTTGTATATCATGAATCTGATATTTTTCTTAATATTGGTTTCGCTGAGATTCCCTATATAAACAAAGGTTTAGTTGTTTACTTAGTATTTTCAATCTTTTGGAATAATATGTGGTTAAATAATAATTCATAAATTAATATTGAAAAATGATTAAACAATTATAGCCTACCATGGATTTATAGACCTAAAAATATATATCGACCTTGGTCCATATATATTTATAGGTTTATAAATCCATGTATTGACCTCAATGGAAGGCTATATTTGTATAATATACATTGTATAATGTATATGTTTTTCATAAAATTTATTAAAAAATAGTGTAGAAAGGTTTATAAATATAAATAAGAAATAAAGATGTTTGCTATTCAAATGTTAAAAAAAAATGAAATTAATTTTTGATTAAAATATTACTCTTCATCTACAATGTAACTCAATCACAAAATAATATTAAGAAATTATTCTACAGTTTTCTAATCTTAATTATTTGTAAACACAAATAATATCATTTAAATATTCTAGTTTTCAAAATATCAGTGAAAACAGTTTTAAGACTAAAACAACATTCTTTCAAAATCATACATTGTCTTATCATGAGACAACTTTCAAAATTTCATATATGGTATGTCACATAATTTTTTATTTAATATTAAAGAAGAAAGACATTACAAGATTAAATTCATGGAAATCCTTTTTGTATCTATATGCTTTAATTACACATATTTTATTTGTCAAAAAACAATGAGCTTTTTACTAAAAACAGATTAGTCCATTGAAAAAGTGTGAAAGTAGAACTGGTAATTATTGGTGTCATAATAAGTCCTTAATTACCTTTTATACCTGTAGCACAGGTTAACTGAACTACAGAAATGTAGTTTATTATCCACAATAAACTTTTGACAGGATGTTTGAGATTATTTGATACATTTTTAAGATGTGTTAATACATGTAATAATGTTTACTACATGTATAAGACTGAATGAATATTAGAAGGAAGTTCTAATTGCTGTCTCAATTTTGCATTACATTATAACAGTAATTACTGAATGGGAATTCTACCCATGGTATTTTCCCCCCCCCTCCCCATGCATGGAATATCGATCCCCTACCCATGGTATTTTGAGGGTGCGTCTTTTTACCACCGAACACCACCAAACACAATCGAACACCAAAAAAGTTCCACCGAACACCTTCAAGTGAAAAATAAGATATATTTTAACTGAAATTTAACAGTTTGAGGAATATAAATATCTTAATAAAAGAGTTATTGATAATTTAATCGGCACGCGTCCTGTAATTCATGCTCAGTCAACCAAACAGAACCGCTAATTAACACCGATCACTGAACAAAACAAATCAATAAATAAAATATATATTCATCAAGTCGGATATGTCTGTTGTTTTTTCTTTTGTTTGTTTGGTTATCAAATTTATTAATTAAGTCTCCCAAACAAACAAAGTTTGGGAGACTTATTGTTTTTGCTCTGTTTCTTCTTCTTATTATTATTATTATTATTCTTATTCTTCTCTTTCTCTTTCTCTTTCTCCTTTCTTTCCGCAGACCATGAACTTGTCCACGGCAGATCTCAGGAACTACTGGACAGAATTTCATGAAACTTTGTGGAGTTATAGATATATGTTTCTAGTTGGTCCTAAAGTTTTCAGCTTTGTGGTAAAGGGGGTCAAAGTCATATTTTGAGGGGTTCAAATGGGGTGGGGGTTACTATAGAATCCTATGGGAAAGTTGAAATTTCGTACATTAATGTTGATAACTTCTAAATGAATAATGATAGAGACATAAAATTTGACATAGTGATAGGTCACCATTAGAGGAGCAATTCTGCGTTTTCAAAATTTTCGAGACATCTGCCATTTTAAAAATGGCTGCCAAAACACGGTATTAAAAAATGGGGGGTAAAAATTCAACATTGCCCGATATCATCAAAATTTGATATGTGGCTAGATAATGATGTCCCGAATTGATTCCCAACATTGAAAAATTTCTACCGGTCGCCATTTTCAAAATGGCCACCACAATACTGCAAAAATTCAACATTGTCCGATATCATCAAAATTTGATATATGGGTAGATAATGATGTCCCGAATTGATTCCCGACATTGAAAAATTTCTACCGGTCGCCATTTTCAAAATGGCTGTCACAACACCGCAAATATTCAACATTGTCGGATATCATCAAAATTTGATATGTGGGTAGATATTGATTCCCGACATTGAACAATTTCTACCGGTCGCCATTTTCAAAATGGCCACCACAATACTGCACAAATTCAACATTGTCCGATTTCAACGACATTTGATATGTGGGTAGATTATGATGTCCCGAATTGATTCCTGACATCGAAAAATTTCTACCGGTCGCCATTTTCAAAATGGCCGTCACAATACTGCACAAATTCAACATTGTCCGATTTCAACGACATTTCATATGTGGGTAGATTATGATGTCCCGAATTGATTCCCGACATTGAAAAATTTCTACCGGTCGCCATTTTCAAAATGGCCACCACAATACTGCACAAATTCAACATTGTCCGATTTCAACGACATTTCATATGTGGGTAGATTATGATGTCCCGAAATGATTTCTGACATCGAAAAATTTCTACCAGTCACCATTTTCAAAATGGCCACCACAATGCCGTACAAATTCCACATTGTTTGATTTCAATGTCCTGAATTGATTCCCGACATCGAAAAATTTCTACCGGTCTCCATTTTCAAAATGGCCACCACAATACCGCAAAAATTCAACATTGTTCGATTTCAAAGGTAGCTTTTAATTTATTTTTTAAACCGGTTGTCAGTGGCCGGTTTGGGAGACTTCATAATCGTTAGATTATAATCATATCTTGTTACTATTTAATTTGAATGAATGAATGAATGAATGAATTCTTTATTTGCAAAAAACATATACATGCTATAGCAATCAAACAGATATATACACATGTAACACAATGACAAACAGCAGAGAACAATTAAACACATTATATATCGACAACAATATTAACTAATTATCTGACATCTGATTTTCCAAGCTGCCTTTAGATAATTACATAATTTTATAGTGAGATTTTTATTGGCAGCTTTTAATAAATGTTCAAGTTTATAAATATTCGACTAAGAACAGTAATATGTTGGCAAAAAATGCGTACGTACAGATCTATATGCAGGACAAACTAACACAACATGATATTCGTTTTCAGCAACATTCATATTGCAACACAAACATAATTTTTTTTTTTGAAAGTCAATAACTTAGGTGAATATCTCGATCGGTAGAAACAAATAACCTGTGGTTTTTTATATACGAGAGATGTAACAAAGAAACTGCCAAGATTAAATGTTCTGTCAACACCAACGATAGGATTATCAGCTTTGTGTAGGTAGTGTTTAAGATCGGTCATTTGGTCATCAGTGTAGCATATTATCGATGGCACTTGCCCTTTAGTGTGGATAACTTGCTGACAAGCTAAAAGCTTCGTCATGCCATGCCTACATGCCGAGATACTATCAAACCCATCCTTCATTAAGTACTTTATAAATTGTACCCTGAAGAGTCGGTTTGATAGTACCCTTCCCAGGATCTAGCATACATCCGCTGGTTACCCCATCCGCTCAAGGCAGTGTATGGCGAATGGAGTTTATGTGTGTGTGCGATTTGGAAAGGTTTTGTTCGCCACCAGCTTCTCCTTTATCAAAGATAATATTAAAATATCATAGGGAATATGGAGTTTCGAAATGATCACGACCGAATAAATAAAAAGAACTAAAATATTATTAATTGTATTTTATTTTGTTTTAAAGTGGCCTGTTCTCTTCTTTGGAATTTAACATCATGAATAATATATTAATAAATATTGTGTTGGTTCTGTTGATATTCGTATTAATCTTATAAATGTCGTTAAAATAGAACTTTGTTGTACGCTTTTAAAAATGAAAGTGAGAAAAGAAGAATTTTTTTTTATTTTTTTTATTTCAGAATTTCCTCAAAATGCTGTAGATTGAATAGAAGCCAACAGTTAGTTTACACAACAATTTTCATATTTAGACCAAAACAATGGGGTTGTGTGAAATATTTTTTTATCAAAGGAAAAATAGCAAGCTCACAAGTCGTCAGTTATTTAACAATTACCTGCAATTAGTAGATCAAACGTTCTGTTGTTTATTGATTAACCCTGATTGAACAGGATGATTGGTGATTATCACAGAAGTCAGTGCTGCAATCAATGTGTTCGGTGATAGAAAAAAGTTTGGCGGTCTTGATTAAGAATTTTAATGTTTATATAAAGTAATAGCGAACACTAAATAAAATATACAAATTCTTTTTGTTTTTTGTCAAATAAAGTTTTAGTTTTTAATGTGCTCGGCGGTATATTTATTATATTTAATTTATTCAAAGTTTTGATTTAAAAGCCTGGTTGAGAAAACGTTCGGTGGTACCGTTAAAAATGAAATATAATTTAATTTCATATAATATAAGTGTTCAAAATAAATAAGCTAAATTGCAGTTATTAAAGTGTTCGGTGGTAGTTAAAAACTTTCGGTGGTGTATTTAAAATTCGTAACATTCAAGTCCTTTGTTATATTATAATAAAAGTGTTCGGTGATAGTCATAAAAGTGGTCTAGAATGTGTGAAAACTAAACATATCCCTTCATTTTAAGATTAAATGTGTCTACTCCAGACAGTGTTCGGTTGACTGCACATAATGCGCGTGCCATTAAAATGATCAATTATTCCGTACTAAACTTATTTCCTTTCTTCAAACATTGAATTTTAAATTAAAATTTACTATTTTATACAATAAAGGTGTTCGGTGGTACTATTTAGGTTTTTGGTGGTGTTCAGTGCTGTTCAGTGGTAAAAAGACGCACCAGAATTTTGACTCTCCTACCGATGGTATATCCACCCCCCCTACCCATGGTATTTTGACCCCCCTACCCATGGAATATCGCCCCCCCCCCCCCCTACACATGGTATTTTGACCCCTAACCCATGGTATATCGACCCCCCTACCCATGGAATATCGACCCCCTACCCATGGTATATCAACCCCCTACCCATGGTATATCGACCCCCCTACACATGATATTTTGACCTCCCTGCCTATCTCTTGATTAGAAATGGGGGGGGGTCAAAATACCATGGGGGTTCAATTTACCATACAGGGGCGGTTAGTTTACAATAAGGGGGTTCAATATACCATGGATAAAAATTGACCCCGGGGTCAATTTACCATGGGGTTCAAAATACCATATGACACCGGTACCGTACAGGAGTATGCGGTCTACTTCATCGAGACTGCCTTTAGGGCAGCTCGGAATCCTTCCACCGTGTTGGTCGTTGTTATGTTGGTGGGCAGCTGATTCCAATCCCTGATGGGCCTGGGGGAAAATGAGTTCCTGTAGCTGTATACATCGTTTGTTATCCTCTCTTGGTAGAACTCGTGTTGACCTCTTGTTCTCCTGTCGTTGGATGTTAGATACTGGTTTTGATCAATGTCTATAAAGTTGTTCTGTATTTTATAGAGCATGCATAGTCTGTTGGTTTTCCTTCGATCTTGTAGGCTTTCCCATTCTAATGTTTTTACCATGTTTGTAGCGCAGCCTGTTGAGTGGTCCTTTTAATCGTTACATACAAATCGTGCCGCTCGTCTCTGTACCTGCTCCCGTGATTTGATGTTTTTCTGGTTAACTGGGTCCCAGACTGTACTGGCATATTCCACTGCAGCTTTTACTGTTTTTGTACAGTCCTTTAAGTTCCTTTGAGCTCCTTATATCAAATTAACATTTAGGATGCAGTTTTTTGGACTACGTAGAACTAGAACTATATATACATGTAGATCGACACAAGCCACTTTTGTCATGCTGCTGATGTACATTTTAGGACAGCTTCCATCATTAATCGGCGATGATTGTACTATCTTCACTGAACATCTGCATGAAAAAATTCTACTAAAAATAAGTGTTAAAAAGTTTTTCATAATTAAAATATATACCTTTTTATGTTTTCATTGAGAAAAAAATAAAACAACATATTCAATGAATATACAAATTTCCTTCTCTGAAATTATATACAACTGTAGCCTATTAAGGCAAACCTGTGATGGATGGTCCCCTTTCAAATTGGGTTTGAAGACCCACCAACTGATCAACATTGCTGCCATTACTATAAATAAAATATGTAAAATACATATACAGAAATAATAAAGCCACATTTTCCCACCAAAATGAGCTTAAATATGAATAATAGTTACATTCTTAGCCAAGTTGCAGTTTGAAAAACAATTTGATTTTAAGATATTTTAATTACAACAGGGACTGTTGTGGTTCGTGATTGTATGGTATTTGGATTTACAACTGCCTGTGAAGTCAGTGCCTACCACCACTAATGTTGTGAGTTTGAACCCCGCTCATAGAGAGGTGTACTTGATACAACATTATGTGATAAAGTTTGTCAGGCCAAAATAAAAATAGTTTGTTTGCCCTCGCCCGACCGACCCACTAAAACCCTGCCGACTAAAATGTTTTTTTCGTTACTTTTTTATTTATTTTTCTTATCAATTCCGGAAACCGGTTTCCCGATCCGATTCTCCCTTTATGATGACCTGAAGTATTTGAAATTTTCATATCATCGTATTTGTGCTAGGATTCAAACTAAAATACTGAAAGGTTAAGATTAAGAAATGTGGCAAAAAGAAACCACACAGGGGCGGAACATTCACGATTTGTCCGGCATTGGTTGCTAAAGGAGGAAAAGATAGCATTACCGTTTGTAAAATCAAACTGTTTGAGCATGATCATGACGAGACGTGGAGCGAAGTTTTGAATGATCTGCTTGTTGGGCAAAACCTTAACATGCATAAAACTGACAGTCACCTACTTGTTTATCTGATAAAATAACAGGAACTGTAACTCCAGAAATTGAAAGTTTGACAAAGCTTAGAAATTTGTTGTTTTTACTGTGCATAGGGACACAAAAGTCTGCTTTTGATTTTTTAATGAATTTTAGCATGAACTATAAAAACAACAGCAAAAAATCAAGGATAAAACAGCAGAAAATTTTACAGGTATTTTGCATGAAGCAAAAATATCTCTCAAACTTAGGGATTGGTTGGATAAGGAGAATCTTCAACCCTCTCCTCTTTGCTTTTTTGCATTTTGACCTGGGTTCAGAGGTAGAGGAAATTCACTAAAGAAAGGGGAATATCTGCCCAATATTTTTTAGATGTGTAGTTCCAAATTTGTGGCTGTCCCTTAATGTCCAAGGGGGGGAAGTCTGTGACATTGAGTCCCTTAAGAAGAGTTTGAAGATACTAAAGGGGTAATCGGAATCCGTAAATCGAAGGACAGACAACACCATGGCCAAAAGAAAAAGGATGAACAACGACCTACGAAATAATATATGCATTAGATTAAAGATTGAGCAACAAGAATCCTACTAAAACGTGGGTGAACTCGGGTGCTTAGGAATGGTAAAACAGTTCCTGCTCCACTAGTGACACCCGTTGTGTTACTTTAGTTAAGTAAGAAGTCATGAATTAGGAAAGGACATAAAAACATAAATTGACATGTACGCAACTCTGGCAGGTAATATGTTCTCATCCATTTTCTCAGGCTTTTAATCTCTTGGTTTTATGGTGTTTAATGCCACTTTCAACAATATTTCACTTATATTGTGGCAGTCAGTTTTATTAGTGGAGGAAACCGGAAGACCCAGAATTTAATCTTTTTTCAAAATTTTGTTTAGGTAATATGCCTCACATGTATATTTGTGGCTGTTTCTGATAATCAATATTCATAGCATTCATGATTGTTTATGGCGTCGACTGAAGTATAAAAGCAATGGAAACACATAGTACATGTACAATGAACAGACAATTAAAAACACATAAAACCATCTTGCCTGTCTGTCATAACTTTGTGCAGAAGAGCACACCAAAGAGAATGCCTATCAAATAACATTTAAATATTATCTGCCTAGCAAATAAATCTCATGAATCTATTCAATAAAAGTTATGAAAAACATTTTATTTGGATTCTCTCTATTTTTTGACAGATTTAAAATTCTGGTGACCCCAATTTTTTTGTTTACCTACCTACATTAATTGTACCTACCTACTCTTCTGAAAAGTAGGGTAGGGAGAGGACAAACACACATATTTTTTAATGTGGCCTCAATGACTTGCGACAGATTGATTGTTTTCTCCGGGCACTCAGTTTCCTCAACCAATAAAATTGACAGACATGATAAAACTGAAATATTGTTGAAAGTGATGTTAAGCATCCTAACCCTAACCATAACCATAAACATTGAGAGTACAATAGTAGGGTTTCTTCATTGTAGTATGTACATGTGTCTTATTGTCTTTGTTGTACATGTATATACATGTACATATAAGCTTAAGTGGAAGCTTGATTTAAAAAAGCCATATATTTTATCATACATGTCTTATATCATTTCAGTTGTTAGTAAGCAAACAGAAGCTGGAGAGGAACAGCTACTGAACACAAAACAGAAAATACATATTTTATCAGACGAAACAGCTCATGCACTAAAACAGAATGTATATAGGAACTATTCACAGTTTATTGAAACAGCTAAAGAAATATCAAGTAAGTTTTTTTTGGCATGTCACCATACCTGTAATCGTCTATATGTATGATCTACATATCATAAGGATGCTGCATATAAATAATTGTAACATTTTATTGCTGGTTCTGAAGAAATTTTTATTTAAAGATTAACTGATTTTACCCCTTTTAGGCTCCCTAAATAGCACTTCCCCAGGACGGATCAACTTCATTTGTACAAATCTGAATTCCCTCTTCCCAAGGACCACCCCAGCCAAGCTTAATCGGAGTCTTTGGGGTCCAAAGTTTTGCATATGCTGTAGTATAAAAATTAATTTACATATAGAACAGGAATTTAATTGTAATTAGCATTGGATATCTTTTTCGAATGGAGATTCAATCGAGTACAAAAGAAGGCACCTGTGTCTATGGTGTCCCAAGTCTTGAGGGTCCAAATACAGCTTAATCAGCTATACAGTATACTGGGCAAAATTTTAGGAAATATTTTGTCTTAAGACACAGTGTCTATATTTTATAAAACAGAGCAGAGTGTTAAGTATAAGAATGATATCACTATGACCTTGACCTTTTATGTCAAGGTCAAATAAGTAAATCTTTGTACCTTGTATGTTGTCCAATCCCATTTATTTTTGTTATTTGCATTATGAGTGTTCTACAATATGCTTCAAGTATAGGAAGTGTCAGAATATTTGAATTCCAACTTGAGTTACCCTGGAAGACTTGCCAAACTGGTAAACTGGTAAATCTCAGAAATTTCAACTAAGTGCTACATAATCAGATGAACTGAATCTATGATTGAATATTATGATACATTTTGTATTTTATATTTTTCTAGTTTTGGAAGGAGAAATGTACCAACTTAGTCATATTTTGACAGAAGAAAAAAGTTTGATGTCTTCTATGATGGAAATGTCATTAGTCAGTGATAAAGGTCAGATGTACTTTTAATATTGTATACATGCATATGATATTTAGTTTTTTGGGTTTTTTTTTGCTATTCAAATCAAATTTAGGGGCCATCGTGGCCATGATCGCATGGTAGTTTGATTTACAACTACCTATGCAATCGGTGCCTATCATCACTGATGTTGTGAGTTTGAATCTCAATCAGGGTGAGGTGTACAACATAATGTGATAAAGTTTGTCAGTGACATGCGTCAGTTCGGTGGTTTTCTCAGGGTCCTCCACTTTCCTCCACCAATAAAACTGACCACCACAATGTAACTGAAATATTGTTGATAGTGGCATTAAACAACATCAAACAATCAATTCAGATTAGCAGTAATGCCATAAAAATGCACAAGGCATCCCAATAAATAATTACATCAAACAAAGCACCTAAATTCAACAAGATAAGAATTATTTGCAAAATGCATTTCAAGGTTTGATGAAGGTTTAAAAGATATTTTTGTAGGACATTATTTCCTCAAATACTGGGTAATACTTATTAAAGAATGTGTATCAGCTGCCAATTTAAAAGCTACATTATATCTTGGTAAACACATAAATTCTACCATGAAACAATATTCATTTACATATGTGCCATCATAGTCTATTCATAATTATGGTAGTTGGATTTACAACTATCTATGCAATCAGTGCCTATCACCACTAAATTTGTGAGTTCGAATCCTGCACAGGCGAGGTGTACTCGATACAACATTTGGTCAGCGACTTGCGGCAGGTCATGGTTTTCTTCGGGTACTCAGGTTTCTTCCACCAATAAAACTGACCGCCGACTGAAATATTGTCGAAAGTTGCGTGAAACATCAGAACCCTAACCCCTTCATTTACATATATTTAGAGATTTTATAATAAACTTTTTAGTTTGAGGGAGCATATTATTGTCTGTCTATCTCCCCCCAAAGAAATTTTCTGGAGGACATCCTGGCATTTGTTTGGTGGACATTATTATTAACTCCCTGGCCAAAAATCCCAGTGAAGTTAAACTGTAAATTTTTTTTTTTCATATTTAAAAAAATATTCATTCAAGAACCAGTACTGGAAATGTAATTAAGCATTGCAGATTGCATTTAGTGATATGATTCAATCAAATTAAAATAAGATGTTTGTTGATAACATCCTGTTAGGGGTAATGTCAGCTAACCTTCCATTCATCTTTGACCATCCAATCATATGCAAGACAATTAAATATATTGACCAATCGAAAAGTAATTGTTTATACCAGTTGAATATATATAGTCTCTAACATTGTTTCCCGTTTATTACGATAATTTCTCAAATCAAGATAGTTAAAATGTGAAAACTTAACTATCGAGATTTGAGAAATTATCGTAATAAACGGGAAACAATGTTAGAGATTGTTTCTCTAATGAACCACTAAAAAATATTTGTTTGATTCGTTTTCTCACTAATTTAACAAAATATATGGCCGTTTTTCACTTTCTCAAATCGACGTCCAATGACGTCACTAACGTATACTTCAATTGACGTCACTGACGTATACTTCAATTGACGTCACACCTGTTAAGGAATGTTTTTGAAGCAATGATGGAGAAGGGAGAAGATTCCAAATGAGGGGTTCTTGATGACGGAACGGTTAATTACGGTTAGTTACGGTTAATTAAACGATTTTATTGATACAATGACATTTTGCGAAACGTAACATTCTTACGGGAAAAGTAGCGTGAAATTCTTATCTCACCCATGGGTTGAGACATAATTGCGTAATTGACCAATCAGCGACTGAGAACAAAGTGATCCACATGTTGAGTATCGATTTCTTCTCACACAGGTTGAGAAGTGTGAAAATTGAACAAGAATTAGAGAAAGAAGCGTTAGCCCATTCAGCCACAATGAAATTTTAAGTTTACAGTTTAATAAGAGTTTTTTTTATGATATTTTATGTTACAGCCATTGTTGAACAACCTAAAGAGCAAGACAAAGAGAACCCTGAGGATGATACCAGAAAAAACTTGGCTTTTTTACTGGAGAAAGTAGAAGGATGCTCTGTAAGTAGAAGAAAATTAAGACATGAATTTTAGCTGTTGATAGACAAAAGCTGCTTTGTTCATTATAAAATTCAAATTAATTTTGAGATCTTTATAAGAATTTAGAGACTAGTAAGACCTAGTAACACACAAACAGAATATTATACCCGTAGAGATGGGGCTATATTGCAATCACCTTGTCTGCCCGTCCATCCGTTCACACTTTCATTAAAAATGTCTCAGCTGCTACTGGAAGAAATTATTTTATTTTTGATACATGACTTTGGCATAGTGACTTGTACCGTGTCTCCCCTTTCCAGGCTTACCGCACATCTACTTCCTGTTTACTGTGCGACTTAGAATTTTTATACCCCCGCTCCCCGTAGAGAGAGGGGGGTATACTGTTTTACCTCTGTCCGTCCTTCCATACGTCCAAGATATTTTTCGTCGCATTTTTCTCAGCAACTATCGATGGCAGAAATCTGGTATTTGGTCACAAGCTTCATATAGGTATGGCATATTGTGGGTAGCGTTTTTGGACCCGTCAGATTCCTACTTCCTGTTTGCCGACTTAGTTGGTTTTTATACACATTGAACATATATGCACATGTTTTGCCACATTTTTCTCAGCAACTAATGATGACACAAATCTGATATTTGATCACAAGCTTCATATAGGTATGCCATATCGTGGGAAACGTTTTTGGACCCATCAGATTCCTACTTCCTGTTTGCCGACTTTTTTGATTTTTATACACATTGAACTTTTTCGTCGCATTTTTCTCAGCAAATATTGATGGCAGAAATCTGATATTTCGGCACAAGCTTCATATGGGTACCCCATTTTGTAGGAAGCATTTTTTGACCCGTCAGATTCCTACTTCCTGTTTGCCGACTTAGTTGGCTTTTATACACATTTAACATATATGCACATTTTTCGTCGCATTTTTCTCAGAAACTATTGATGACAGGAATCTGATATTTAGTCACAAGCTTCATATAGGTACCCCATATCGTGGTAAGCGTTTTTGGACCCATCAGATTCCTACTTCCTGTTTGCGGACTTGGTTTGTTTTTATACACATTGAACATATATGCGGGGGTATCATAAGTGAGTATTAGCTCACAGTTCATCTTGTTCATGTTTGCCGTAATGAAAACTTTCGTAACAGATATCTGAGCTTCTACAGGAAGAAATGATTTTATATTTGATATGTGGCTTTGGCATGGTGACTTGTACCGTGTCTCCCCTTTCCAGGTTTACTGCACATCTACTTCCTGTTTACAGTGCGACTTAGAATTTTTATACCCAGCGCTGTCACATCTACAGCACCAATACATTACTCAGATCATTTTGTTGTCACACAGTGCTTCCCGTTCAAGCTTCTTTATTAATGTTTAAAAATGTTTTATATTTTTCAGCAAGGTTAGTACAAGTATTTAATATTCACGTAGTGATAACAAAATTTTTTTAGCTTGTGGTTACACAAATCCCTGTTGTGTACTTTTCAACCAGTTTATAATGATTTGTACTGATTCATAATGATTTGTGCAGAGCTCGATGTTTCAGATTAGTTTGTGATCCATTTTCTGGTAATGAGTGTTGAGATATATACAAATTTGACACAAATGAATGAGTGGGGGTATTCTTAGCACGACGTAGCGTGCAACATCTTGTTTGATTTATACCAGTCTGTTCACACATGAGTCAATAAAGAAAATTGTTGATATGTTACGGTAGTATGTCAATGAATTTCCTTTATTTACAGTTCCTGAGATTAACTTGTTCGAAATTATAGTCTGTTCATTGATTCTTCACTAATTTTAGTAGTATCTATATTTTTTTGATTTTTTTTGCTCAAATGGAAAAAGAAAAGAAAAATGAATTATCAAAGAAATCACCAAAACCTGATGTTATGCTTTGATACAAATTTTAACATCATTTTGAGATTCAGGAATGATTTCTTTAAAGTTATTTAACTGATTTCAGCTATTTTCCTCTGTAGAGAAATTGTCGAAAGTTGCTGGACACTGTCAGAACAGGTCAAAAATTGGGGTGTAGAAGGTTTCAGCAATATTTCATTGATTTTCAGTTATTTTTTATTCTGACTAGAATCATCCCTGGAGATTTGTTTTCAATAATATTAACACAAAAATAGAAGAAAAACTACAATTTGTTAAAACTAGTTGTTGTTATTGACAGAGTGTAACAGAAGTTCCTGGACGACATTTAGTACACAATGGTGACTTAGCAGAACTTGATGCTGAATCCTTCACACAAATACAGAAAGTCCATGCTTTCTTACTTAATGACAGTCTGATGATAGCTACATGGCTACCAAACAGGTAATACAAATACAGAAAGTCCATGCGTTCTTACTTAATGACAGTCTGATGATAGCTACGTGGCTACCAAACAGGTAATACAAATGATAAAAATATAAACTGGATTTTACTGGAATCATTTGAGTTAACTTATAATAATGAGGATTTAATCTCCATACAGTGTTCTAGCATTCGCATTTACCATCACCCATGTAAGTGAATTTTGGTCAGGGGAAAATTGATTTTCAAACCTTAGTTGTTCGTGGGCAAGTAAATTTGAACTACTTGGTTGAAGAGTTCATTTCAAATGATTTCAATGCTTTCTATTTTGGATAATTGTACAAATGAAGAATCATATTTTTATTTAAAATAGTGTTTTCATATGAGATCGTCACCAGCAGTCGGAGGGGATATTATAGTTTAGGGGAAGGAAACATGTGTTGTCAATGTCAGGGAAATGCTTGTTCTGTTCTGGTGTTTTCCTCCAGTAATTGACAGAGTACTCCCACTTGGGATATTATATCCTATCTTAGCTTATTTTAATATATTAATTTAATGATTAGAGTAAAGGTTTAGATTTATATTGGTTAAATATGGTCAAATAAGGTTGTACACAATCTAAAGATTGTTAATGTTGTATGCCTCTGAACAATGAAAATTTAAATGGATAAAGACTAATGAGAAGAAAAATATATAGTGATGATATAAGGAACCATTCTTTTTTTTCCTTTTTGAAAAGCTAATGTGCTTGGCTCAAATATGATGAACCAAAAGGATCAAGCAATAGCTAAACACAACAGCTTTATTACTGCCACTAGATCAAATATATACCTGTTGTTTCAGTGAGATAGGACTATAAAGATCCAGTTAAGCTTATTGGTCTAGTTTAAAGCGGACATCATCATATCATCAAATATAACAAGTTCTCTCCATGGTTTGACATTAAACAACTGTCAATCACTTACTCGTTCCAAATATCTTGATAATTTCAGATATGGCCACCGTTACTTTTCTAAATACAAACTTAGGAAATTACAGATTTGTGAATAGATTGGTAGCTAACTTTCAAACCTTGTACATTATGTTATATTCTTTTGTAGGAGAGGTCCAGTTAGATACAGGTTTCAAGGTCTATATGAGTTAGACAGTCTGGCTATAGTTAATGTTAGAGATGCTGGGCCCATTAAAAATGCTTTTAAGATTCTAATGTTTCCTGATGCTAAGATGTACCAAGCAGACGGCACTAAAGCTAAGGTTTGTCTTTGCCTTAATTGTTTCACCAACTTGCCCGAAAGCCAAATTTAGAAAAAATTTCTATTTATTCAAACAAATTCTTTCATAATTTTCACTTATCAGAATCCAGTTTTTCTTTGGGTATGTGGGTTAGCGCGAAGACCGTGTTTATTGGACCATGACGTGTTTATCATTATCAGCTTGAAGGGCCATGTGAGCTGTTGTCATCACTTAGTGTCCGTCGTTGTCTGTGTACTATTCACATTTCAATCTATTTCTCTAAAATCACTTTTTGAAGTAAACTTATCTGGAATGTTCATTAGGTGGTAATTAACAAAAGTTTGAGTTTAATATACCGATTTTAAATTCAATATGACTAGCTGGACAGATAATGCATTATGATTAACTGAAGTTTATTAGTTTTCTCAAAAATCACTGAGCAGGTTTAATTTTGATATTAAGTGATTAACGATGTTTTTTAAAACGAGATGACTGAGAAACGTCCTTGAGTTTTAAAAAACATCTTTAATTATTTTATCGCTATGATAGTATGTTTATCAAGGATTTGGTAATGTGACGTCATTATAAGGTCATATTAGAAAACAGCGATATTACGACGCGTCCTTGACAACGCTTAGCGATTAGCAAAAATTTTAATCTTCTCAGCACTTACGTGATATGAAACATATTGGTTTTAAACATCAAAGGGAAAGTAAATAAAATAGCAATAATACAGGAATATACATTAGATGGTCCTGTGCTAATTTTGAGGGTTTGGTGACAATCGAGAAAAAAAAAACAGATGGCCACCAAGACAGATCTTAGATCTTAACACTGACCCTATGGGAAAAGTAACAAAATATATATTTTTTTTAAGCTAAAAACATGTTAGAACATAAAGTTCACATGAATGGTCATTGGATGATCCCTTACCAAGTTGGCTTATTTTTATGTCAATCAGAAATCCAAGATGGCTGCCACTGCAGGACTTAGTTTTTAACATAGGACCCTATAGGAAAATGAATTAAAGCTTTTTCTTACATTGTCTTACAGCCTACAATTATGTTTAAAGCCCCAACATGAATGGTTATTGGATGGTCCCTTACAAAGTTTTTTTCCCCCATGTCAATCAGAAATTTAAGATAGCAGGACTTAGTTTTTTACATAGGACTCTATGGAAAAATGAATGAAAGCTTTTTCTTATGTTGTCTTATAACTACAAACATGATTGAACCCCAACTATACATGAAAGGTCATTGAAAGGTTAATTACAAAGTTGGCCGTTTTTATGTGGATATTATATTCAATGACAAGTTCTAATACATGCATTTTTTTTTCTACATTGTTTGTCGTTGTACAAGCATATTTGTTTATTAAACACTTGAGAGAGATAAAAACTAGGGATGGCAACGAGTACTCGAGTACTTGCTCGGAAGGCCGAGTACAATTTTCGTACTCGAATACTCGCCTAACTTTTTTATCTTTAGACATTTTCCCTTTCATTTTTCTCTTTGAAATATTCCATAAGTAAAGTTTAAGTGTGAACAAATATGAATACAGTTCACCGTATGTTCTAAGTTGTTAGAAATAAAATAGGTACGTTAAAATGCCTCCACAAAAATCAGCGGTATGGAATTATTTTAAACGATCGTTAAATGGAAATACTGTCAAATGCACTCTTTGTGATGCACAATTAAGATTTTGTGGTGGTACAACAAATTTGATCAATCATGTAAAGCTGAAAGTCCTGCCAAATCACTGGTGAAGCAATCATCTTTAAAAAGTTTTGTGGATTCGCCAAAAAAGATCAATTCTAACTTGAAAGAAAAAATTACAGCAGCGATAGCGGAAGTGGTTGTAAAGGACTATTTGTAGATCAGATCATTTTTCTGAACAAGAACAAAATTAAAGTGCCCCCGCAATGAACCCCATACAACTGATTAGGTGTATTTATAACGGTGTTTGTACAGTGATTGTGTTGTTTACGGATCAATAAATTACATTTAATCCGTATTTACCTTTGATTGTTAATCATGCATGTAATTGTAACTGTCACTTCTTTGTAGGTATGTTTGATGATTAATTGTGTAATAAATGTTTATTTAAAAAGATTAAATTTTCATTCTCAATTAAATATTGCACTGTAGTAGTATATTTGTCAAATGTTTGGTTGAAAAGCACAATTTACAATTTGGTATTAGTCTTTCTTCAAATCGTCAAAGTATTTCAGAGAAAAATATTGTATCTATTTGGTCGTATATTTGTCAAATGTTTGGTTGAAAAGCAAATTTGGTATTAATTTTGTCTTTCAACAGATAATCAACGGAATAATGATAGTCATAGTCTCTGGTCATAGATTTCTTTAGAATGTTGAGGTGTCTTCCGAGTACTTGAGTACTCGCGAGTATCTGTTCCGAGTACTCGAGTATTGAATTCCAGAACTTTTGACATCCCTAATAAAAACACAATCTTAACCAAAGGTTAAAAGGTGAAAAATAAAATTACATGTAAATGGGTCGTCTGGATTTATTTATGAAAATGACATAAAAATATTTAATTAAATCTAATCTATGAACACTTGAGTATGAATTGACTGAATGTTTGTGTCTATTTTTAGAGACAGTGGCTGGTTATACTTGAGGAAACAAAGAAGAAGAAAGCTGCTAGAGATAAACAGAAGAAGGAGGCAGCCATGTTAGCAGCTGAACAACAAGCTGCTCAGACTCCTGAGGAGGAAAGAAAGAGTAGGTTTAGATCTTTTGCACAAAAAAAACCCACCAAATGAAAGAAAAGTTGGAAGATATCAAAAGGGGTAATCAGAATTCATAAATTAAAGGAGAGACAATACAGTGGGCAATAGAAAAAAAGGCAAAAAAAAATACACAGATAATTAGAAAAATTTAATATAGGACCCTATTGAGAAAATATTGTAAAATATATTTTTCTTATATGTAGCAAGCAAATATCAATTTTATAATGTTTATTTTGACTCATCAAAATGTAACTTAATCTCGCCATAATATAGCTGAAAAAAATACCCACTTGCCATTATAATGTGACAATCGCTATACAGTCAAACCTCGCTTTCTGAAACACAGATGAGTTGTTTTCTTGCAAGACTTAAAGTAAGAATTTGGTCCGTTCATAGTAATTGTTAGCTAAATTTGCATTGATTAATTGATTACTCGGCAAACTGGAAATTAAAACAGTAGATCTTTTTGACAAAATTAAGTTTTAGCTGCATTTTAATCAAAGTTTGTCTAATAGATCTTAATTTTGTAGAATTTCTAGATGTGGATGATAGTGAAGCTATGATTCCTATAGAAACAGATTGTTTGAATGCTGATTGGATACAAGAACTACCGGAGGACCTGGACATGTGTATTGCTCAAAGGGATTTTGAGGGAGCTGTAGATCTGGTAGAAAAGGGTACTTATCACATCTCACTATGCCTATATCTCCTGGTTAAACTGTGTACAAATTGTCAAATCTTCTATTGGCAGAAGTAATGAGTACCTCTCAATTGAAGGCAAAGGGCTGTTTCACACTCATTTAATGGTACAAGTCATTGTTGAAGACCCTTTTGTGACTGAAATGTAGAACAGCAAAAAAAAGCGCTGTTCATTTACTTTAACTTGTGTCTGAGTGTTAGCGTGGATAGTCTCATATTCATTTACGTCCATATCATTTCTTCCTTTTAAATAATGTACAAATTGTCAAATCTTGGTCGCTTAAATGTTTTATGACATCATAGTGATTAACGTTCAGTGATATTGTTATTTGTTATTGTTTGCTATATCTGTTAAAAAGATTTCTAATGGTAATATGAGGGACTTCTTATGTTAGTGATGCATTATGTAGATGTTAAAAGATTTCTAATGGTAATATGAGGGACTTCTTATGTTAGTGATGCATTATGTAGATGTAAAAAGATTTCTAATGGTAATATGAGGGACTTCTTATGTTAGTGATGCATTATGTAGATGTAAAAAGATTTCTAATGGTAATATGAGGGACTTCTTATGTTAGTGATGCATTATGTAGATGTTAAAAGATTTCTAATGGTAATATGAGGGACTTCTTATGTTAATGATGCATTATGTAGATGTTAAAAGATTTCTAATGGTAATATGAGGGACTTCTTATGTTAATGATGCATTATGTAGATGTTAAAAGATTTCTAATGGTAATATGATGGACTTCTTATGTTAGTGATGCATTATGTAGATGTTAAAAGATTTCTAATGGTAATATGAGGGACTTCTTATGTTAATGATGCATTATGTAGATGTTAAAAGATTTCTAATGGTAATATGAGGGACTTCTTATGTTAGTGATGCATTATGTAGATGTAAAAAGATTTCTAATGGTAATATGAGGGACTTCTTATGTTAATGATGCATTATGTAGATGTTAAAAGATTTCTAATGGTAATATGAGGGACTTCTTATGTTAATGATGCATTATGTAGATGTTAAAAGATTTCTAATGGTAATATGATGGACTTCTTATGTTAGTGATGCATTATGTAGATGTTAAAAGATTTCTAATGGTAATATGAGGGACTTCTTATGTTAATGATGCATTATGTAGATGTTAAAAGATTTCTAATGGTAATATGAGGGACTTCTTATGTTAGTGATGCATTATGTAGATGTTAAAAGATTTCTAATGGTAATATGAGGGACTTCTTATGTTAGTGATGCATTATGTAGATGTTAAAAGATTTCTAATGGTAATATGAGGGACTTCTTATGTTAGTGATGCATTATGTAGATGTTAAAAGATTTCTAATGGTAATATGAGGGACTTCTTATGTTAGTGATGCATTATGTAGATGTTAAAAGATTTCTAATGGTAATATGAGGGACTTCTTATGTTAGTGATGCATTATGTAGATGTTAAAAGATTTCTAATGGTAATATGAGGGACTTCTTATGTTAGTGATGCATTATGTAGATGTTAAAAGATTTCTAATGGTAATATGAGGGACTTCTTATGTTAGTGATGCATTATGTAGATGTTAAAAGATTTCTAATGGTAATATGAGGGACTTCTTATGTTAGTGATGCATTATGTAGATGTTAAAAGATTTCTAATGGTAATATGAGGGACTTCTTATGTTAGTGATGCATTATGTAGATGTTAAAAGATTTCTAATGGTAATATGAGGGACTTCTTATGTTAGTGATGCATTATGTAGATGTTAAAAGATTTCTAATGGTAATATGAGGGACTTCTTATGTTAGTGATGCATTATGTAGATGTTAAAAGATTTCTAATGGTAATATGAGGGACTTCTTATGTTAGTGATGCATTATGTAGATGTTAAAAGATTTCTAATGGTAATATGAGGGACTTCTTATGTTAATGATGCATTATGTAGATGTTAAAAGATTTCTAATGGTAATATGAGGGACTTCTTATGTTAGTGATGCATTATGTAGATGTTAAAAATAGGCCTTCCAAAATCCTTCTCCAGTATGCTATCATTGAACAGCCCTTTCAGGAGTCTCTGTCCTCCATTAAGAATTAAGCAAAAGCAGAACAAATCGTGATGTGTTTTAAAACAAGGTATACAGTGTTACAAAATTAGGAAAATAAAAATAAGCTTATTTCTATTTATTGGAACAATTCAAAAGTAGTTAAAATGAAAAAAATGTCTTCAGATCCAAGCAGTTCTTTATTAAACACTAGAACATTTTCACCAGAATTCCATAGGACTTTACAAGCAAGTAATTCCTGAACATCACTAGCTATTTTCTTTATGAAGTTATTTTTAACATTTATGCATGTTATATAAATCTATCTTTTACAGTCAATGAATATTTAAAAGATTGTCCAAAAGTTCCTGCTGTCAAAGAGTTCAGGTAGGTCAGTTACCATGGTAATAATTTGTTATTTATTGTCAAATTCCATAGAATTTGAACATAATAAATATGTCGCCATACCATATTTAATTGGGGGCCGTTGTGGTCGTGATCGTATGGTGGTTGGATTTACAACTACCTATGCAATCAGTGCCTATCACCACTAAAGTTGTGAGTTCAAACCCCGTTCATGGCGAGATGTACTCGAAACAACATTGTGTGATAAACTATGTCAGTCACTTGTGACAGGTCGATGGTTTCCTCCAACAATAAAACTGACGGCCATGATATAACTGAAACATTGTTGAATCCTGTTGAAAGTGGCATTAAACACACTAACCCAAACCAAACCATTAATTATGTAAACATTACATGTCAACAGGTGTTTACGTTCATTAAATCAGAAGTTGATTTACCTTGATACAATTTTTTTTATTTATTTCCAGTGTACCATATCCACAGTTTTAAAGCAATAAAAGTATGAAAATAGATGAAATATTTAACTTTCCGCTCGTGTTTCCCATTTAACCAGGTTTTTCAAAATGGTGGTCAGTTATGCAGATGTGAGCAAGAGTTATTGTTCCTTATCTACACTAGGTATTATGTTGACAACTGATAATGCATTTACCACAAAAGGGTCTTGAAGGGTGATTCATTTATAATGATTTGTTTCAGAGCTAGAATAGACAACAGAATTAAACAGTTAACTGAGGGGCTAATGGGAGAATTACAAGTATCACCAGAGAGGTCCCTGAGAGGTGGTCCAAGAGCTGCTAGACGAGCTGTTACACAACTAATTAGACTGGGAAAATCTGCACAGGTGAGAGTATAGAGACAAGGTTTGAATCATTTAACTTTTTATGTGTAGATCGGTTCAAAATGAAATGATTTGACAGTACATTAGTAAGAAAGGATATAGATATAAATGACCTTGAGAGATTATCCAATTTTACACTTGGACACTGAATATTCAATACATGAGAGCATAATTCATACCCTAGAATGAGTGTGACATGGTTCCTAGCCTGCAGTTGAGTGGTATTCTTACTTCTGTCGATAAAGGCTACGTCTGGGCATCTTTGTCGTTTTAATGTTATTTCCCAGATACGGTGTTGTCAACAAGAAAAAAAAGGTATGGGTGAAGTAATCTTACAAATGCTTGTCATCATTGTATATGTAGATTTATTAAAAATACAAAGATTTGACAATACAGTCAAATCTGCCCATGCAGTCACCTGTGTTGAAATGTCACCTATTTCTTGTTCTGTCATAATTTTTTTATTTGAATTTGAACCTCTTTTAAGAGGTCACCTGTCTTATAAGACCATTTTTCTTTGTCCCAAAGATGACCTCTTAATACAGGTTTAACTACATCGAATGTATAAGGGAATAAGGTTCTAAGACCAACTCATTTGATATTTCAGAACCTATTGTTTGTAATACCGGTAGTATTTACTTGTATAACATTTATTTTACAGACTTCTCAGTTGCAATGAATTATAGTGCTATTATTCAGTGAATTTATATTCAAGGCAGAAGAATCCTTATGAATTATAAATGGTATAATTTATGTTCGAGAAATATGATATATTTCTGAAGAATCATAGCCCAGTTATCAAATATAATTTATTTTTCAGGCGTGTGATTTATTTCTGAAGAATCGTAGCCCTATTATCAAATATATTTTACTTTCCAGGCGTGTGATTTATTTCTGAAGAATTGTATCACTGTTATAAAGTATATTTTATTTTCCAGGCGTATGATTTATTTCTGAAGAATCGTAGCCCTATTATCAAATATATTTTATTTTCCAGGCGTGTGATTTATTTCTGAAGAATCGTAGCACTGTTATAAAGTATATTTTATTTTCCAGGCGTGTGATTTATTTCTGAAGAATCGTAGCCCTATTATCAAATATATTTTATTTTCCAGGCGTGTGATTTATTTCTGAAGAATCGTAGCCCTATTATCAAATATATTTTATTTTCCAGGCGTGTGATTTATTTCTGAAGAATCGTAGCCCTATTATCAAATATATTTTATTTTCCAGGCGTGTGATTTATTTCTGAAGAATCGTAGCACTGTTATAAAGTATAATATTCGTCAGTTAAAGTTTGAAGGAGCTACTACGTTGTACATCAGAAGACTTTGTGAAGTGTTCTTCCCTTGTTTGTCTGAGACAGGAAAAGAGTTTACTAAAGCATTCCAGGATCATTATGGTTGTATGTCTGGTAAGGCACCATATGTTATGAAAAGAAAGTTTAAACAGTGATGGTCAACAATACGGTTGTTTCGAATCATTTCTATTCCGTCAAAATTTTGTTATTTTCGTCCGCCAGATCACGTGATTTCGATGGAGCACAAAAACTCCAATCGATATGTGCCGTTTTAACATTTGATCCTCAACTTAAAAAAATCTTAACATTTTCTGTAAAAGACAGATATCAATTAAATTATTTTATTTGTATCAAAGACTTCAATGCAGAGACAAATACTTCTTTAAAATTAAATTTGTTTTCTTTCTTTATTTGTGGCTGTCAACATCATCAAAGGAAAACGATTTGCCTTTATGTATATATTTCCGATATCAGACAGATAATGGGGTACCGAACACCAGTATTTATTCAGCGGTTTCCTTGGCGTCTCCATATTACAGTTACTTATAATTTACCGCATCTATGAGGCTATGATATGCTGACGTTGTCACAGTAATAGCGTAAACACTGGAAGTCGCCTGTCGATTTGTTCAGACGTCAAGACAAGAAAAAGACGGAACGTGGTCGGAATTGACATGATTCGAAACAACCGTATTACACAAATATCAATAAAACTGAACATCCACCTCTCACTTCAAACCATTGAAAACTTAAAAAAGTAAGAAATAAAAAGACCACAACATATGACATTGAAAATCCAGTTCCTGGCTTGGAATAGGATAAAACAATGTTTAGGATTCATGGGATCCCAACTTTCCCTCTCTTGGTAATGTTAAATGTATAAATTTTCATAATGCAAAAAAAAACTGGGCCGTCATGATCGTATGATAGTTGAATTTATAACTACCAGTGCAATCGGTACCTATCACCACTAACGTTGTGAGTTCAAACCCCGTTCTTGGTGAGGTGTACTCGATGCAACATTATTTTATAAAGTTTGTCAGTGACTTGCAATAGGTCAGTGGTTTTCTGCGGGTACTCCGGTTTCCTCCATCAATAAAACTGACCACTATGATATAACTGGAATATTGTTGAAAGTGGCGTTAAGCACCATAAACCAAACCAGAAATAGCAATTCCAATTTCATTCCTTCATTTCTACTGAGATGTGATTTTTAAGTTAGTTATATGAACATTTTAGAATATCACAGTTAGAACTGTTTGACATAATAAAACCAAATCATGCACAAATGCTACTTGGGTAGATAAAATAGAATATGACTTGACTGTCTGTAATGTTATACTAACTTGTCATTTTAGAGCCGATCTGAAATCTAAGATAACTGCCGCCACAAAAACTTCTTCCTAGAAACCATTTCTCATATAGAAACCAATTAATCTACAAATAATACTAGGATAGACCTCTACCAAACTTGTAATTTTAGAGCCGATCTGAAATCTAAGACAACTGCCGCCACAAAAACTTCTTCCTAGAAACCATTTCTCATATTGAAACCAATTAATCCACAAATAATACTAGGATAGACCTCTACCAAACTTGTAATTTTAGAGCTGATCTGAAATCTAAGACAACTGCCGCCACAAAAACTTCTTCCTAGAAACCATTTCTCATATAGAAACCAATTAATCTACAAATAATACTAGGATAGACCTCTACCAAACTTGTAATTTTAGAGCCGATCTGAAATCTAAGACAACTGCCGCCACAAAAACTTCTTCCTAGAAACCATTTCTCATATTGAAACCAATTAATCCACAAATAATACTAGGATAGACCTCTACCAAACTTGTAATTTTAGAGCCGATCTGAAATCTAAGACAACTGGCGCCACAAAAACTTCTTCCTAGAAACCATTTCTCATATTGAAACCAATTAATCCACAAATAATACTAGGATAGACCTCTACCAAACTTGTAATTTTAGAGCCGATCTGAAATCTAAGACAACTGCCGCCACAAAAACTTCTTCCTAGAAACCATTTCTCATATTGAAACCAATTAATCCACAAATAATACTAGGATAGACCTCTACCAAACTTGTAATTTTAGAGCTGATCTGAAATCTAAGACAACTGCCGCCACAAAAACTTCTTCCTAGAAACCATTTCTCATATTGAAACCAATTAATCCACAAATAATACTAGGATAGACCTCTACCAAACTTGTAATTTTAGAGCCGATCTGAAATCTAAGACAACTGCCGCCACAAAAACTTCTTCCTAGAAACCATTTCTCATATTGAAACCAATTAATCCACAAATAATACCAGGATAGACCTCTACCAAACTTGTAATTTTAGAGCTGATCTGAAATCTAAGACAACTGCCGCCACAAAAACTTCTTCCTAGAAACCATTTCTCATATTGAAACCAATTAATCCACAAATAATACTAGGATAGACCTCTACCAAACTTGTAATTTTAGAGCCGATCTGAAATCTAAGACAACTGCCGCCACAAAAACTTCTTCCTAGAAACCATTTCTCATATTGAAACCAATTAATCCACAAATAATACTAGGATAGACCTCTACCAAACTTGTAATTTTAGAGCCGATCTGAAATCTAAGATAACTGCCGCCACAAAAACTTCTTCCTAGAAACCATTTCTCATATTGAAACCAATTAATCCACAAATAATACTAGGATAGACCTCTACCAAACTTGTAATTTTAGAGCTGATCTGAAATCTAAGACAACTGCCGCCACAAAAACTTCTTCCTAGAAACCATTTCTCATATTGAAACCAATTAATCCACAAATAATACTAGGATAGACCTCTACCAAACTTGTAATTTTAGAGCTGATCTGAAATCTAAGACAACTGCCGCCACAAAAACTTCTTCCTAGAAACCATTTCTCATATTGAAACCAATTAATCCACAAATAATACTAGGATAGACCTCTACCAAACTTGTAATTTTAGAGCTGATCTGAAATCTAAGACAACTGCCGCCACAAAAACTTCTTCCTAGAAACCATTTCTCATATTGAAACCAATTAATCCACAAATAATACTAGGATAGACCTCTACCAAACTTGTAATTTTAGAGCCGATCTGAAATCTAAGACAACTGCCGCCACAAAAACTTCTTCCTAGAAACCATTTCTCATATTGAAACCAATTAATCCACAAATAATACTAGGATAGACCTCTACCAAACTTGTAATTTTAGAGCCGATCTGAAATCTAAGACAACTGCCGCCACAAAAACTTCTTCCTAGAAACCATTTCTCATATTGAAACCAATTAATCCACAAATAATACTAGGATAGACCTCTACCAAACTTGTAATTTTAGAGCCGATCTGAAATCTAAGACAACTGCCGCCACAAAAACTTCTTCCTAGAAACCATTTCTCATATTGAAACCAATTAATCCACAAATAATACTAGGATAGACCTCTACCAAACTTGTAATTTTAGAGCTGATCTGAAATCTAAGACAACTGCCGCCACAAAAACTTCTTCCTAGAAACCATTTCTCATATTGAAACCAATTAATCCACAAATAATACTAGGATAGACCTCTACCAAACTTGTAATTTTAGAGCCGATCTGAAATCTAAGACAACTGCCGCCACAAAAACTTCTTCCTAGAAACCATTTCTCATATTGAAACCAATTAATCTACAAATAATACTAGGATAGACCTCTACCAAACTTGTAATTTTAGAGCCGATCTGAAATCTAAGACAACTGCCGCCACAAAAACTTCTTCCTAGAAACCATTTCTCATATTGAAACCAATTAATCCACAAATAATACTAGGATAGACCTCTACCAAACTTGTAATTTTAGAGCCGATCTGAAATCTAAGACAACTGCCGCCACAAAAACTTCTTCCTAGAAACCATTTCTCATATTGAAACCAATTAATCCACAAATAATACTAGGATAGACCTCTACCAAACTTGTAATTTTAGAGCTGATCTGAAATCTAAGACAACTGCCGCCACAAAAACTTCTTCCTAGAAACCATTTCTCATATTGAAACCAATTAATCCACAAATAATACTAGGATAGACCTCTACCAAACTTGTAATTTTAGAGCCGATCTGAAATCTAAGACAACTGCCGCCACAAAAACTTCTTCCTAGAAACCATTTCTCATATTGAAACCAATTAATCTACAAATAATACTAGGATAGACCTCTACCAAACTTGTAATTTTAGAGCCGATCTGAAATCTAAGATAACTGCCACCACAAAAACTTCTTCCTAGAAACCATTTCTCATATTGAAACCAATTAATCCACAAATAATACTAGGATAGACCTCTACCAAACTTGTAATTTTAGAGCCGATCTGAAATCTAAGACAACTGCCGCCACAAAAACTTCTTCCTAGAAACCATTTCTCATATTGAAACCAATTAATCCACAAATAATACTAGGATAGACCTCTACCAAACTTGTAATTTTAGAGCTGATCTGAAATCTAAGACAACTGCCGCCACAAAAACTTCTTCCTAGAAACCATTTCTCATATTGAAACCAATTAATCCACAAATAATACTAGGATAGACCTCTACCAAACTTGTAATTTTAGAGCTGATCTGAAATCTAAGACAACTGCCGCCACAAAAACTTCTTCCTAGAAACCATTTCTCATATTGAAACCAATTAATCCACAAATAATACTAGGATAGACCTCTACCAAACTTGTAATTTTAGAGCCGATCTGAAATCTAAGACAACTGCCGCCACAAAAACTTCTTCCTAGAAACCATTTCTCATATTGAAACCAATTAATCCACAAATAATACTAGGATAGACCTCTACCAAACTTGTAATTTTAGAGCTGATCTGAAATCTAAGACAACTGCCGCCACAAAAACTTCTTCCTAGAAACCATTTCTCATATTGAAACCAATTAATCCACAAATAATACTAGGATAGACCTCTACCAAACTTGTAATTTTAGAGCTGATCTGAAATCTAAGACAACTGCCGCCACAAAAACTTCTTCCTAGAAACCATTTCTCATATTGAAACCAATTAATCCACAAATAATACTAGGATAGACCTCTACCAAACTTGTAATTTTAGAGCCGATCTGAAATCTAAGACAACTGGCGCCACAAAAACTTCTTCCTAGAAACCATTTCTCATATTGAAACCAATTAATCCACAAATAATACTAGGATAGACCTCTACCAAACTTGTAATTTTAGAGCCGATCTGAAATCTAAGACAACTGCCGCCACAAAAACTTCTTCCTAGAAACCATTTCTCATATTGAAACCAATTAATCCACAAATAATACTAGGATAGACCTCTACCAAACTTGTAATTTTAGAGCTGATCTGAAATCTAAGACAACTGCCGCCACAAAAACTTCTTCCTAGAAACCATTTCTCATATTGAAACCAATTAATCCACAAATAATACTAGGATAGACCTCTACCAAACTTGTAATTTTAGAGCCGATCTGAAATCTAAGACAACTGCCGCCACAAAAACTTCTTCCTAGAAACCATTTCTCATATTGAAACCAATTAATCCACAAATAATACTAGGATAGACCTCTACCAAACTTGTAATTTTAGAGCCGATCTGAAATCTAAGATAACTGCCACCACAAAAACTTCTTCCTAGAAACCATTTCTCATATTGAAACCAATTAATCCACAAATAATACTAGGATAGACCTCTACCAAACTTGTAATTTTAGAGCTGATCTGAAATCTAAGACAACTGCCGCCACAAAAACTTCTTCCTAGAAACCATTTCTCATATTGAAACCAATTAATCCACAAATAATACTAGGATAGACCTCTACCAAACTTGTAATTTTAGAGCCGATCTGAAATCTAAGACAACTGCCGCCACAAAAACTTCTTCCTAGAAACCATTTCTCATATTGAAACCAATTAATCTACAAATAATACTAGGATAGACCTCTACCAAACTTGTAATTTTAGAGCCGATCTGAAATCTAAGATAACTGCCACCACAAAAACTTCTTCCTAGAAACCATTTCTCATATTGAAACCAATTAATCCACAAATAATACTAGGATAGACCTCTACCAAACTTGTAATTTTAGAGCCGATCTGAAATCTAAGACAACTGCCGCCACAAAAACTTCTTCCTAGAAACCATTTCTCATATTGAAACCAATTAATCCACAAATAATACTAGGATAGACCTCTACCAAACTTGTAATTTTAGAGCTGATCTGAAATCTAAGACAACTGCCGCCACAAAAACTTCTTCCTAGAAACCATTTCTCATATTGAAACCAATTAATCCACAAATAATACTAGGATAGACCTCTACCAAACTTGTAATTTTAGAGCTGATCTGAAATCTAAGACAACTGCCGCCACAAAAACTTCTTCCTAGAAACCATTTCTCATATTGAAACCAATTAATCCACAAATAATACTAGGATAGACCTCTACCAAACTTGTAATTTTAGAGCCGATCTGAAATCTAAGACAACTGCCGCCACAAAAACTTCTTCCTAGAAACCATTTCTCATATTGAAACCAATTAATCCACAAATAATACTAGGATAGACCTCTACCAAACTTGTAATTTTAGAGCTGATCTGAAATCTAAGACAACTGCCGCCACAAAAACTTCTTCCTAGAAACCATTTCTCATATTGAAACCAATTAATCCACAAATAATACTAGGATAGACCTCTACCAAACTTGTAATTTTAGAGCTGATCTGAAATCTAAGACAACTGCCGCCACAAAAACTTCTTCCTAGAAACCATTTCTCATATTGAAACCAATTAATCCACAAATAATACTAGGATAGACCTCTACCAAACTTGTAATTTTAGAGCCGATCTGAAATCTAAGACAACTGGCGCCACAAAAACTTCTTCCTAGAAACCATTTCTCATATTGAAACCAATTAATCCACAAATAATACTAGGATAGACCTCTACCAAACTTGTAATTTTAGAGCCGATCTGAAATCTAAGACAACTGCCGCCACAAAAACTTCTTCCTAGAAACCATTTCTCATATTGAAACCAATTAATCCACAAATAATACTAGGATAGACCTCTACCAAACTTGTAATTTTAGAGCTGATCTGAAATCTAAGACAACTGCCGCCACAAAAACTTCTTCCTAGAAACCATTTCTCATATTGAAACCAATTAATCCACAAATAATACTAGGATAGACCTCTACCAAACTTGTAATTTTAGAGCCGATCTGAAATCTAAGACAACTGCCGCCACAAAAACTTCTTCCTAGAAACCATTTCTCATATTGAAACCAATTAATCCACAAATAATACCAGGATAGACCTCTACCAAACTTGTAATTTTAGAGCTGATCTGAAATCTAAGACAACTGCCGCCACAAAAACTTCTTCCTAGAAACCATTTCTCATATTGAAAGCAATTAATCCACAAATAATACTAGGATAGACCTCTACCAAACTTGTAATTTTAGAGCCGATCTGAAATCTAAGACAACTGCCGCCACAAAAACTTCTTCCTAGAAACCATTTCTCATATTGAAACCAATTAATCCACAAATAATACTAGGATAGACCTCTACCAAACTTGTAATTTTAGAGCCGATCTGAAATCTAAGATAACTGCCGCCACAAAAACTTCTTCCTAGAAACCATTTCTCATATTGAAACCAATTAATCCACAAATAATACTAGGATAGACCTCTACCAAACTTGTAATTTTAGAGCTGATCTGAAATCTAAGACAACTGCCGCCACAAAAACTTCTTCCTAGAAACCATTTCTCATATTGAAACCAATTAATCCACAAATAATACTAGGATAGACCTCTACCAAACTTGTAATTTTAGAGCTGATCTGAAATCTAAGACAACTGCCGCCACAAAAACTTCTTCCTAGAAACCATTTCTCATATTGAAACCAATTAATCCACAAATAATACTAGGATAGACCTCTACCAAACTTGTAATTTTAGAGCTGATCTGAAATCTAAGACAACTGCCGCCACAAAAACTTCTTCCTAGAAACCATTTCTCATATTGAAACCAATTAATCCACAAATAATACTAGGATAGACCTCTACCAAACTTGTAATTTTAGAGCCGATCTGAAATCTAAGACAACTGCCGCCACAAAAACTTCTTCCTAGAAACCATTTCTCATATTGAAACCAATTAATCCACAAATAATACTAGGATAGACCTCTACCAAACTTGTAATTTTAGAGCCGATCTGAAATCTAAGACAACTGCCGCCACAAAAACTTCTTCCTAGAAACCATTTCTCATATTGAAACCAATTAATCCACAAATAATACTAGGATAGACCTCTACCAAACTTGTAATTTTAGAGCCGATCTGAAATCTAAGACAACTGCCGCCACAAAAACTTCTTCCTAGAAACCATTTCTCATATTGAAACCAATTAATCCACAAATAATACTAGGATAGACCTCTACCAAACTTGTAATTTTAGAGCTGATCTGAAATCTAAGACAACTGCCGCCACAAAAACTTCTTCCTAGAAACCATTTCTCATATTGAAACCAATTAATCCACAAATAATACTAGGATAGACCTCTACCAAACTTGTAATTTTAGAGCCGATCTGAAATCTAAGACAACTGCCGCCACAAAAACTTCTTCCTAGAAACCATTTCTCATATTGAAACCAATTAATCCACAAATAATACTAGGATAGACCTCTACCAAACTTGTAATTTTAGAGCCGATCTGAAATCTAAGATAACTGCCACCACAAAAACTTCTTCCTAGAAACCATTTCTCATATTGAAACCAATTAATCCACAAATAATACTAGGATAGACCTCTACCAAACTTGTAATTTTAGAGCCGATCTGAAATCTAAGACAACTGCCGCCACAAAAACTTCTTCCTAGAAACCATTTCTCATATTGAAACCAATTAATCCACAAATAATACTAGGATAGACCTCTACCAAACTTGTAATTTTAGAGCTGATCTGAAATCTAAGACAACTGCCGCCACAAAAACTTCTTCCTAGAAACCATTTCTCATATTGAAACCAATTAATCCACAAATAATACTAGGATAGACCTCTACCAAACTTGTAATTTTAGAGCTGATCTGAAATCTAAGACAACTGCCGCCACAAAAACTTCTTCCTAGAAACCATTTCTCATATTGAAACCAATTAATCCACAAATAATACTAGGATAGACCTCTACCAAACTTGTAATTTTAGAGCCGATCTGAAATCTAAGACAACTGCCGCCACAAAAACTTCTTCCTAGAAACCATTTCTCATATTGAAACCAATTAATCCACAAATAATACTAGGATAGACCTCTACCAAACTTGTAATTTTAGAGCTGATCTGAAATCTAAGACAACTGCCGCCACAAAAACTTCTTCCTAGAAACCATTTCTCATATTGAAACCAATTAATCCACAAATAATACTAGGATAGACCTCTACCAAACTTGTAATTTTAGAGCCGATCTGAAATCTAAGACAACTGCCACCACAAAAACTTCTTCCTAGAAACCATTTCTCATATTGAAACCAATTAATCCACAAATAATACTAGGATAGACCTCTACCAAACTTGTAATTTTAGAGCCGATCTGAAATCTAAGACAACTGCCGCCACAAAAACTTCTTCCTAGAAACCATTTCTCATATTGAAACCAATTAATCCACAAATAATACTAGGATAGACCTCTACCAAACTTGTAATTTTAGAGCTGATCTGAAATCTAAGACAACTGCCGCCACAAAAACTTCTTCCTAGAAACCATTTCTCATATTGAAACCAATTAATCCACAAATAATACTAGGATAGACCTCTACCAAACTTGTAATTTTAGAGCTGATCTGAAATCTAAGACAACTGCCGCCACAAAAACTTCTTCCTAGAAACCATTTCTCATATTGAAACCAATTAATCCACAAATAATACTAGGATAGACCTCTACCAAACTTGTAATTTTAGAGCCGATCTGAAATCTAAGACAACTGCCACCACAAAAACTTCTTCCTAGAAACCATTTCTCATATTGAAACCAATTAATCCACAAATAATACTAGGATAGACCTCTACCAAACTTGTAATTTTAGAGCCGATCTGAAATCTAAGACAACTGCCGCCACAAAAACTTCTTCCTAGAAACCATTTCTCATATTGAAACCAATTAATCCACAAATAATACTAGGATAGACCTCTACCAAACTTGTAATTTTAGAGCTGATCTGAAATCTAAGACAACTGCTGCCACAAAAACTTCTTCCTAGAAACCATTTCTCATATTGAAACCAATTAATCCACAAATAATACTAGGATAGACCTCTACCAAACTTGTAATTTTAGAGCCGATCTGAAATCTAAGACAACTGCCGCCACAAAAACTTCTTCCTAGAAACCATTTCTCATATTGAAACCAATTAATCCACAAATAATACTAGGATAGACCTCTACCAAACTTGTAATTTTAGAGCCGATCTGAAATCTAAGACAACTGCCGCCACAAAAACTTCTTCCTAGAAACCATTTCTCATATTGAAACCAATTAATCCACAAATAATACTAGGATAGACCTCTACCAAACTTGTAATTTTAGAGCTGATCTGAAATCTAAGACAACTGCCGCCACAAAAACTTCTTCCTAGAAACCATTTCTCATATTGAAACCAATTAATCCACAAATAATACTAGGATAGACCTCTACCAAACTTGTAATTTTAGAGCCGATCTGAAATCTAAGATAACTGCCGCCACAAAAACTTCTTCCTAGAAACCATTTCTCATATTGAAACCAATTAATCCACAAATAATACTAGGATAGACCTCTACCAAACTTGTAATTTTAGAGCCGATCTGAAATCTAAGACAACTGCCGCCACAAAAACTTCTTCCTAGAAACCATTTCTCATATTGAAACCAATTAATCTACAAATAATACTAGGATAGACCTCTACCAAACTTGTAATTTTAGAGCTGATCTGAAATCTAAGACAACTGCCGCCACAAAAACTTCTTCCTAGAAACCATTTCTCATATTGAAACCAATTAATCTACAAATAATACTAGGATAGACCTCTACCAAACTTGTAATTTTAGAGCTGATCTGAAATCTAAGACAACTGCCGCCACAAAAACTTCTTCCTAGAAACCATTTCTCATATTGAAACCAATTAATCCACAAATAATACTAGGATAGACCTCTACCAAACTTGTAATTTTAGAGCCGATCTGAAATCTAAGACAACTGCCGCCACAAAAACTTCTTCCTAGAAACCATTTCTCATATTGAAACCAATTAATCCACAAATAATACTAGGATAGACCTCTACCAAACTTGTAATTTTAGAGCCGATCTGAAATCTAAGACAACTGCCGCCACAAAAACTTCTTCCTAGAAACCATTTCTCATATTGAAACCAATTAATCCACAAATAATACTAGGATAGACCTCTACCAAAATTGTAATTTTAGAGCTGATCTGAAATCTAAGACAACTGCCGCCACAAAAACTTCTTCCTAGAAACCATTTCTCATATTGAAACCAATTAATCCACAAATAATACTAGGATAGACCTCTACCAAACTTGTAATTTTAGAGCTGATCTGAAATCTAAGACAACTGCCGCCACAAAAACTTCTTCCTAGAAACCATTTCTCATATTGAAACCAATTAATCCACAAATAATACTAGGATAGACCTCTACCAAACTTGTAATTTTAGAGCCGATCTGAAATCTAAGACAACTGCCGCCACAAAAACTTCTTCCTAGAAACCATTTCTCATATTGAAACCAATTAATCCACAAATAATACTAGGATAGACCTCTACCAAACTTGTAATTTTAGAGCCGATCTGAAATCTAAGATAACTGCCGCCACAAAAACTTCTTCCTAGAAACCATTTCTCATATTGAAACCAATTAATCCACAAATAATACTAGGATAGACCTCTACCAAACTTGTAATTTTAGAGCTGATCTGAAATCTAAGACAACTGCCACCACAAAAACTTCTTCCTAGAAACCATTTCTCATATAGAAACCAATTAATCTACAAATAATACTAGGATAGACCTCTACCAAACTTGTAATTTTAGAGCTGATCTAAAATCAAAGATAACTGCTGCAACAGAAATATCTTCTCGGAAAGCATTTTGCTAATTTTTACCACTACTCCGATAAATGATACTAGGGTAAATCTCTACCAAACTTGTGACTTTGGTGCTGATCTGAGATCCAAGATGATCATCACAGTCTAATGAGGAATTGTATATTTTTGGTTCATTGCCTATAAAATTTACTTTATAGTATACTCATTACGGGATAATTAAAACAATATGAATGTTTGATCCATCCAAATAATACTTTTGTATAGTTCAATTGATTGTTTGCACCAGGCCAGACCATAAAAGTTTTATATATAAATGCCAATATAAAGTACAATCTCATCTACTCAATGTCTTCTTTTTTTTCTTCTTCTTCTTCTTCTTCTTTTTAAAAATACATTAAATTCTTATCTACTTTTTTTCCTAATTATACAAAAAAATATTTATCACATATATCAATAGTAAACAATTTTAAACTCTGCAAAATACCTCTTTTCTCATCTTTTATATTCTAAAAAAAAAAAAAAACCTCCACTGCAATATACATATGATTATATATTGGAAAAGATTGTAAGAAGATTTAATTGTACTTTACTATATAGATTGTATGATGTTTTATATGTTATTATATTATTGTACTCTATTCTGTATTGATGTATTTTGCAGTTGAGAGAAGGAAAAAAAAAAAAAAATTAGGTGAACGATGCTTTCTCAATCTAGCGAGGTGTACTAGATACAACATTATACGATAAAGTTTGTCAGTGACTTGCGGCAGGTCGGTGGTATACTCCGGTTAATTCCACCAATAAAACTGACTGCTTCGATATAACTGAAAGTTTGTTAATAAGTGGCATTAAACACCATAACCCTAACCCTAACCTCTTCTTATAGCATTTGTGGTATGGGCCAAGGGAGAACTGGAGATGTTTGTAAACACGTTCAACAGACATGTGTTTGGGGGGAAGTCGACTCTCACCGTCATCTCTGAGTGTGTACAGACAGCTAGACAGCACTGTGATGAACAGGTATATAGCTTTAATGGAATGAATTACTGTCCATGGCCAGAATTGTTTACCTCCTAGATTACATATTGGATAAACAAAATTACAAAACTAGTTTTAGACCTATATCAAATTGGTCAGTTGGTAAATGTTTCCAACCAATCACCAGAGGAAGGTATAAAGTGGTAATAGTAAAACAAGTGAGGTCTAATTAAACACACTCCCTACAATCCTACGGAATGTTACTTCACTATCTGTAATTATACTCTGAATGATTTGATGGTATTATACCTTACATATTTTTTTTACCATATAAAAGTAATAAGACAATTAGGATGTTTTATGGAAAGTTTGGTGATGAGGAAGACAACCTGGTGGACAACTCAAACATATTTAATTTAGAGGGAGACAATAGGTTGTTGACTGGTCTGATATGACACCAGTCTGGTTCCGTAATTGTATATTACAATACCTGAAATTATTTTATTGTCTTTTTCAAAACAAAACTTTTATAAAAGTTTGTGCAACAAAAAAAGACTGTTTTAAAAATGACAACATTTTCATTTTATGGGAGACTTTATTAATGTCAATTATTGATCTAAAAGTGAATTTTTACATAATACAAATAATTGATTTAATTTTACTTGTACATGTACAGTGATACTAATGTCTAAATCAAACACTGAATATAGTAGAATAGTGTATACACCGAACACTTAATAAAGTGAAGGAAATCTTTGTTAATTTAAGCTGTAATAACAGAACACATTTCTATTCTGGACACAAAAGCTAGTCCCATGGAGTTTTGATTTAGACAGGTTTTGCTGTGTTGACATTTAATCTTTTAGGTTTTAACTGCTGTGTGTTGTTTATTTATAGTTATGCTCTATAGGATTTGATATAGCATTTGTGTTTTTGCCGTTGTGTGTTGTTTATTTATAGTTATGCTCTATAGGATTTGATATAGCATTTGTGTTTTAACCATTATGTGTTGTTTATTTATAGCTATGCTCTATAGGATTTGATATAGAATTTGTGTTTTAACCGTTGTGTGTTGTTTATTTATAGTTGTGCTCTATAGGATTTGATATAGCATTTGTGTTTTTGCCGTTGTGTGTTGTTTATTTATAGTTAAGCTCTATAGGATTTGATATAGAATTTGTGTTTTAACCATTGTGTGTTGTTTATTTATAGTTATGCTCTATAGGATTTGATATAGAATTTGTGTTTTAACCATTGTGTGTTGTTTATTTATAGTTATGCTCTATAGGATTTGATATAGAATTTGTGTTTTAACTGTTGTGTGTTGTTTATTTATAGTTATGCTCTATAGGATTTGATATAGCGTTTGTGTTTAACCGTTGTGTGTTGTTTATTTATAGTTATGCTCTATAGGATTTGATATCGTGTTTGTGTTTTAACCGTTGTGTGTTGTTTATTTATAGTTATGCTGTATAGGATTTGATATAGCGTTTGTGTTTAACCGTTGTGTGTTGTTTATTTATAGTTATGCTCTATAGGATTTGATATAGAATTTGTGTTTTAACTGTTGTGTGTTGTTTATTTATAGTTATGCTCTATAGGATTTGATATAGCATTTGTGTTTTTGCCGTTGTGTGTTGTTTATTTATAGTTAAGCTCTATAGGATTTGATATAGAATTTGTGTTTTAACCATTGTGTGTTGTTTATTTATAGTTATGCTCTATAGGATTTGATATAGAATTTGTGTTTTAACCATTGTGTGTTGTTTATTTATAGCTATGCTCTATAGGATTTGATATAGTGTTTGTGTTTAACCGTTGTGTGTTGTTTATTTATAGTTATGCTCTATAGGATTTGATATAGAATTTGTGTTTTAACCATTGTGTGTTGTTTATTTATAGTTATGCTCTATAGGATTTGATATAGAATTTGTGTTTTAACCATTGTGTGTTGTTTATTTATAGTTATGCTCTATAGGATTTGATATAGAATTTGTGTTTTAACCATTGTGTGTTGTTTATTTATAGCTATGCTCTATAGGATTTGATATCGTGTTTGTGTTTTAACCGTTGTGTGTTGTTTATTTATAGTTATGCTCTATAGGATTTGATATAGTGTTTGTGTTTAACCGTTGTGTGTTGTTTATTTATAGTTATGCTGTATAGGATTTGATATAGCGTTTGTGTTTTAACCATTGTGTGTTGTTTATTTATAGTTATGCTCTATAGGATTTGATATAGCATTTGTGTTTTAACCGTTGTGTGTTGTTTATTTATAGTTATGCTCTATAGGATTTGATATAGCGTTTGTGTTTTAACCATTGTGTGTTGTTTATTTATAGTTATGCTCTATAGGATTTGATATAGCATTTGTGTTTTAACCGTTGTGTGTTGTTTATTTATAGTTATGCTCTATAGGATTTGATATAGCGTTTGTGTTTAACCATTGTGTGTTGTTTATTTATAGCTATGCTCTATAGAATTTGATATAGTGTTTGTGTTTTAACCGTTGTGTGTTGTTTATTTATAGCTATGCTCTATAGAATTTGATATAGTGTTTGTGTTTTAACCGTTGTGTGTTGTTTATTTATAGCTATGCTCTATAGAATTTGATATAGTGTTTGTGTTTTAACCATTGTGTGTTGTTTATTTATAGTTATGCTCTATAGGATTTGATATAGCATTTGTGTTTAACCATTGTGTGTTGTTTATTTATAGCTATGCTCTATAGGATTTGATATAGCATTTGTGTTTGAGGATGCTATCACACCCGAGTTAGAGAGGGTGGTACAAGAAAGTAGAGACCATATGATAGAGGGCATTAAATATAGGTCACATGTAAGTAAAAGTCATTAATACTGTACTAGTTATTGCAATGAGGGGGTGGGTGGGTTATGGTGTTTAATGCCACTTTCAACAATATTCCAGTTATATTGTGGCTGTCAGTTTTATTGGGGGAGGAAACCGGAGTGCCCGGAGAAAACTACTGACAAACTTTATCACATAATGTTGTATCAAGTATTCCTCACCTGAGCAGGATTTGAACTCACAACTTCAGTAGTGATAGGCACCGATTACATAGGTAGTTGTAAATCCAACTACCATACGATCACGGCCATGAAGATGTATTTTCTCCCACAATAATCAGTAAATTCAACTTTTTTTCCGGTAAAAGAGACATCTTGTTAGATATGTGTAATTTTTTTTTTCTTTAATAGTAAGGATTTTACATTTCCCATGCATAACTACCTGAATAAAATTCAAGATATAATTTTTGATTATGCTATACATGGGTTTTAAATTTTGAAAAGCAAATAATAGTTACAGAAATATATCACATGTACATCATATATAAACACTTTCATTCATCATTCACTTGCACTCTCTTACAATTTCGTTCTTTGAAATCTTACTTTCTTCTGACGTTTTGCATTTGATAAACTGACAATGAGAAAAATCTCATTAATACAACAAATATTTTATGTTTATTTGTATACGATGGTTTACATATTGGAAGTAAAAAAAATGTTGACATTCACTTTGTTGTTAATTTAAGCTAGCACAAGTTGTTCAGGAATAAAACTCAGATTCAGTACTTCATATTATGCTGCACTGGTTCTATGTGAGCAGTCACATTGCATTCACTGGATAAATGTTTGTTATAAACGGTCTTGTACATGATCCATATGTAGAGCGATCGTAAGAAACTGTTACATTGTAAGTTCTGACGTGATAGAGGACACCATTTAAAAATATGCTTCTTTCTCGTATGTTCAGAAAATTTTGCAGTTATTTTGAACTTTTTGACATTGCAGAATAAACAATATGTGTACAGGGTTAGTGTTAGGGTTTTGGTGTTTAATTCCACTTTCAACAGTATTTCAGTTTTTTCATGTCAGTCATTTTAATTGGTGGAGGAAACCTGAGTACCTGGAGAAAACCACTGACCTGTCACAAGTCACTGACAAACTTTATCACATAATGTATGGCTATGCTGGTGTATAAGTTTTATTTGCTCTCACTGTGAAATGACCAAAAAAAGATCTCTAGAGACTCACTTTTCTTCCTGTTTATAAAGCTTGTACAAATAAATTTAATATTTTCTGACAATGTACGTATATTGTCTATATATCTGTCTCCACCTATTTGCGTTTTGAGTTCCGTGTTGTGATGTCCGTTATAATTTCCGCATATAAACAATGTTCGATTCATCTTTACCTCCAGAACTTTGTTTGTAGGAGGACTCGTGTCTTATTTACGTTATTTGTGTTTGTTTGCGTATAGTGGTGCCCAACACATATTGTGTTGTGTTTTTGCTTTGTTTTTCTTTGTCTTGTGTACCCTATGTTGCCAGTTTCTCTGGATTGTCCATTTTTTATTGCCCCTTCGGTATTCTCTAACGTTTACTTACATGTTATGGTAAAAATGTTTGTGTTGTACAGGACGACAAGTGGAGGAAGATGAACCATACAACCAAGAAAGATTGTGTTAAGTTTCTAGAAGAAATGAACTCTGTAGGTCTGGACCTTAAGCCGTATGTTGTAGGTATGTACGACAGACAAAACTACAGCCAAACTTGTATATAAGGGGCACACAACATGAAAATGTGCCCTTTAAGAGCACTTGCCCTTTATATACAGGATGAAATTATATGCACTGTTCATAAATGAGACAAATGAGGCTGCCTTTTATAGACAGTGATTTGTTATATAGAGTTGCCCTTTAAGACAGGGTTGACTGTAATTATTCTTGTAAATAAATCCCTTGTGGAACCCCATAGTATAGAAATATGAACTAGTTTTTCCACTGCATGGTACAACCTTTTCGAAAGCATCATTCTCTAGTTACGCCAGATAAAATAAATACAAAACTAACCCTTAGGATGAGATGTAAATAAGTGGCTCATTTATTGGTTGATTTATGGTGTTTAATGCCACTATCAACAATATTTCAGTTATATCGTAGCAGTCACTTTTATTGGTGACGGTTGTGCCTGGAGAAAACCACTGACTTGTCGCAAGTCACTGACAAACTTTATCACATAATGTTGTATCACGTATACTTCGCCATGAACGGTAGGCACTGATTACAAAGGGTAGTTGTAAATCCAACTACCATACGATTACAACTACGATGCCCCCCCCCCCCCCCATTTATTGTGAATGCCACACTCCTTGCATATAAAAAACAATTAGAAGCAGCTTCCATTGAGCAATAACCTTGCTGGGAGTGGTGGCCTGTTGAATGACTCAATTTTGTGACATTTTTCATTATATTCTCTTTTTCCAAGTGTAATCTAAATTTCTGCCCATAAGCCCGCCCCAGTGCAGACTTTTTACCTATACTGTACTGCTGGGGCTGTCGTGGTAGTAATTGTATGGTAGTTGGATTTACAACTACCTGTGCAATCAGTGCCCATCACCACTAAAGTTTTGAGTTCGAACCCCTGTCATGGCAAGGTGTACTCGATACAACATTATGTGATTAAGTTTGTCAGTGACTTGCAATAGGTCAGTGGTTTTCTCTGGGTACTCCTGTTTCCTCCACTAATATAACTGAAATATTGTTGAAAGTGCCATTAAACACTGTAAACCCAAACCAAACCTTTACTGCTTCGTGTTTATTACATTATTTTCAATAAAAATATCTCAAATTTACCAAGAACAATTTGAAAAATTTTCAATCTAAATGGAGATGCATTCACACCACTTTGTGTTGATGTCAAAGGAACCAAAGTTTTAAGAAATAACCAAGAATTTGAGTTATTAGGTATTGGGGATAAGCATATTTTGAAGATACCAAAGTGGTAATCCGGAGCTGTAAATTGAAGGACAGACAATACATTGACCAAAACAAAAAGAAGAAAAAGATAAACAGTGGTAAACAAAACACTACAAAAAATAACTAAATATTGAGCCAAGCTAACCCCCAAAAAAAACTGGGGTAAACTCAGGTGCTCTTGAAGAGTTAGCAGTTTTTGCAGTTGAACTGGCTAATAGTATCCTAACCCTGCCCATCTTGATTATTGGATCTCCAGGATCTCCAGTGGAAATACGGATATAAACAAATGATTAAAAAAAAACCTGCACAGGGACTCTTCCACTCGAAAAGACTGCATACTATCACAAAAATGAATGGCAACATAAACATGGAGAATACAATAGCAGGGGCAATGAATATCTGTTGTATTAATGGTTTATTTTTGTTTTACAGATGATTGTTTTATATTGTTGACCATGAACACAGCACAGTTTTCTAAGATATGTATGGCAATGACACGGGATCTGTTGACGCTCCATACTCAAGATTTCTCTCCCCTTATAATAGATACTATCACCGAAGTGTTTAAAGCACAACTTCTTCACTTTGAGGACAGCTTGAAAAATTCAGATTTTAAAACAGAGGTAAATTTTAGAAGTTATCATCTTTGTGATTTGGGATTAAAATGTTGTAACTTGGGATTTAGATACTTGTACTCTGGTTTGGGATTGAAATACTGTGCCTGCAGATTTAGATAGTTGCACAGTGATTTGGGATTGAAATATGGTCAAATCTGTACTAAGAGGTCACCTTTGGGACAAAAAAAGTGGCCTCAAAAGACAGGTGACCTCTTAAAAGAGGTTTAATTCAGATGAAATTTTCTATGACAGAACAAGAAAAATGTGACCATTTAATACAGGTGACCTCTTTGGCAGGTTGAACTGTATTGTAAATTGGGAATTAGATACTTGTAGTGTGATTTGGGATTAAGGTACTGTAAATTGGGAATTAGATATTTGGACTAATTTGAGATTAAGGTACTGTAAATTGGGAATTAGATACTTGTAATGTGATTTGGGATTAAGGTACTGTAAATTGGGAATGAGATATTTGTAATGTGATTTGGAATTAAGGTACTGTAAATTGGGAATTAGATACTTGTACTGTGATTTGGGATTAAGGTACTGTAAATTGGGAATTAGACACTTATACTGTGATTTGGGATTAAGGTGCTGTAAATTGGGAATTTTATACTTGTACTGTGATTTGGGATATAGGTACTGTAAATTGGGAATTAGATACTTGTAATGTGATTTGGGATTAAGGTACTGCAAATTGGGAATGAGATACTTGTAATGTGATTTGGGATTAAGGTACTGTAAATTGGGAATTATATACTTGTACTGTGATTTGGGATTAAGGTACTGTAAATTGGGAATTAGATACTTGGACTGTGATTTGGGATTAAGGTACTGTAAATTAGAAATTAGATACTTGTACTGTGATTTGGGATTAAGGTACTGTAAATTGGGAATTAAATACCTGTACTGTGATTTGGGATTAAGTTACTGTAAATTGGGAATTAGATACTTGGACTGTGATTTGGGATTAAGGTTCTGTAAATTGGGAATTAGATATGTGTACTGTGATTTGGAATTAAGGTACTGTAAATTGGGAATTAGATACTTGTACTGTGATTTTGGATTAGATACATATACTGTGATATGGGATTAACCATTTTCATGTGATTGTCATTGTATGAAAAATAAATGCAAATTAGAGTTCACCTCCAATATTGGTAAGAGATACAATAATTGTATTAGACTTTCCATATTCCTTTTAAATCCTATTCACACACAAAGTTTCAATTATGTTCTTCTTTTGATGCATATCACTGACATTGTGAATGTAATTTAGATCACATGATACTACATAATTCATTTTAGTAGGTGTTTAATGAGGTATGGCTTCTTCTTCTTCTTCTTCTTCTTCCATTAATTGGGTTAACTCGATGATAAATCAACATTAATAGGGTTTAAAGAAAGTGACAAAATTAAATTGATTAACGATTACAGCCTTTAAAAACAATTTTGGCATGTGTTTGCCTTGTATGTGATCAAGTTTGTCGAAAGAAAAAAATATATGCTTAACATGAGTACAAATGTATATTGATTTTTGTGTCATTTAAGGAGATATATTGTCTGATTATTAAATAGTTAAATCCCACAAACATCAAATTACACTTGTACAGAGGTAATTTTACAGTAGAAAAGCAAGGTCATCTAGTGGCACATACAATGCTGCAAAATAGAACTGTAAGACTCAAACAATGACGAGAATCTATTTTTTCTTTGAGCAATATCTGACTGGAACCGGCTGCTACAGCACATAGTTATTAGTGGCTCAGTTGAAGCCTTTTTCAGTTGTCATGTACAACTCTGACATAATCTATATTAGTGGCACAGTTGAAGCCTTTTTCAGTTGTCATGTACAACTCTGACATAATCTATATTAGTGGCTCAGTTGAAGCCTTTTTCAGTTGTCATATACAACTCTGACATAATCTATATTAGTGGCTGAGTTGAAGCCTTTTTCAGTTGTCATATACAACTCTGACATAATCTATATTAGTGGCTCAGTTGAAGCCTTTTTCAGTTGTCATGTACAACTCTGACATAATCTATATTAGTGGCTCAGTTGAAGCCTTTTTCAGTTGTCATGTACAACTCTGACATAATCTATATTAGTGGCTCAGTTGAAGCCTTTTTCAGTTGTCATGTACAACTCTGACATAATCTATATTAGTGGCACAGTTGAAGCCTTTTTCAGTTGTCATGTACAACTCTGACATAATCTATATTAGTGGCTCAGTTGAAGCCTTTTTCAGTTGTCATGTACAACTCTGACATAATCTATATTAGTGGCTCAGTTGAAGCCTTTTTCAGTTGTCATGTACAACTCTGACATAATCTATATTAGTGGCTCAGTTGAAGCCTTTTTCATTTGTCATATACAAATCTGACATAATCTATATTAGTGGCTCAGTTGAAGCCTTTTTCAGTTGTCATGTACAACTCTGACATAATCTATATTAGTGGCTCAGTTGAAGCCTTTTTCAGTTATCATGTACAACTCTGACATAATCTATATTAGTGGCTCAGTTGAAGCCTTTTTCAGTTGTCATGTACAACTCTGACATAATCTATTAGTGGCTCAGTTGAAGCCTTTTTCAGTTGTCATGTACAACTCTGACATGATCTATATTAGTGGCTCAGTTGAAGCCTTTTTCAGTTGTCATGTACAACTCTGACATAATCTTCAACTCGTTGAATGTGGCCAGCATTTGGTAGAAAAAAGAAGACATACTTCTTCCTTTTTCAAAATGTTGATTAAGATTAGCTGGGTCTTTGTTTATAATTTTTTTTTTTATTATTATAGTAAAATCCGATGTATTGTTCATAAATCATCGCAACCGCATTAGTTGTGTATTTGTTGCTTGTTTGCCAAGAATACAGCATTAAGGAGAAAGAGCAAAGACGGGTTGGCTTGGAATCAGGATAATGTGTCCGAGTGGGGCGACCTGTCTACCCATGGACTGTTGTTTCAATGAGCTACCACTATGAAAATCCAACTAAGCGTGTTTGTTTAGTACAAAGTGGTCCTCATCATCATCATCATCATTCCATTAGAATTACTTATTCTAACCATGATATAGCTGAAAAATTGCTGAGTTGGCAATAAACAACAATCACTCACTCATAAATCATTGCTAGTTTGACTGGTGTAAATTAAAAATTATTCTTTTTATTTATTTTATTTCCAGCACAAGTTTCTGCTGAAGAATGCCAGATTTGTTTTAGAAACTTTAATGAAGAAGATAGAAGAACAGTTTAAATCTAAAGCTATTTCATTCCCTAAGCAATTAGTGTCTGTCAGTGGTAAATACAAAAAACTGGAATCTTTGGCAAAGTCATCTACAAGTTGAGAAACAACTGAATCAACAGACATAAACCATTATTATCCCCTCGCCAGCGAAGTTGCAAAGGGATATAGTAACGCTACCGTCCGTCCTTCCGTAACATCCTTGTGACCACTCTAGAATCAACATCCTTCAATGGATTTTGACCAAACTTGGTACATACTTGGTCCTTATGAGAGTCTGGAACCCTATTGATTTTCAAGGTCAAAGGTCAAGGTCACCGGGTCAAATTTTTACCACATAACATCCTTGTGAACACTCTAGAATCAACATCCTTCAATGGATTTTGACCAAACTTGGTACATACTTAGTCCTTAAGAGAATCTGGAACCCTATTGATTTTCAAGGTCATAGGTCAAGGTCACTGGGTCAAATTTTAGGCGAGGGGATACGCCACGCTTTGCGTTGCCCTTGTTAAACTCAAATTTGTATCTAGATTAACACGACTTTCAGAAGATTCCTCCGATTTATGGATTCTGATTACCCCTTTGATATCTTCAAACTCTTCTTCAAGAAGGGATGAAAATTAATATAATCAAATATTTTGTCATAATTCATTTATAAAAATCATTGAAATCTTATTTAGTGTGCATGATGCGTTTCTGGAATAACTGTGATATTAAGTGATTAACGATGTTTTTTAAAACAAGATGACTGAGAAATGTCCTTGAGTTTTAAAAAACATCTTTAATTATTTTATCGCTATTTTGTATTCATAATTAAATAATTTTTGTTGAGATACTGACATTTTTTTAAACACAATTAATATTTTATATCGTTAATCACTTAATAATCAAGAATTTGGTAATGTGACGTCATTATAACGTCATATTAGAAAACAAGATAATACTACGTGCGTCCTTGACAACGCTTAGCGATAATTGGAATCATATCATGCGCCCACATGATATGAAATATATCGGTTTTAAACATCAAAGGAAAAATAAACAAAACAGCGATAAGATGATTTAAGCTTAGGCCTCGGGGTCTATGGTTTCCCCAAGACCTTGTGGTGCAAAGATTAAAATAGGCTGCATATTTTGAAAAAAATCTACTTATGAACCAGGAATTGAAATGCTATAGCATTTTGCATGAAACAGCAAATATTATTGATATATAAATACTGTCTGTATTTATCATACATTATTTTTCACCATAAGGTTTGGTTGGGTTTATGGTGTTTCAACAATCTTTCAGTTTTATCTTGGCGGTCAGTTTTATTGGTGGAGGAAACTGGAGTACCTGAAGAAAACAATTGACCTGTCGCAAGTCACTGACAAACTTTATCACATAATGTTATATCGAGTACACGTCACTATGAAGGTGGTTCAAACTCGCAACTTTAGCAGTGATAGGCACTGATTGCACAGGTAGTTGTACATCCAACTACCATACGATCATGATGGCCCCTTTTCTGCTATGCATGCAGTAGTAATGAGACAAGCTTAAGGCAAGACTATGATTCTGAACACTTTACACTATTATTTCAGTTAACAGACATAAACAGCTATGTATTTTACAATGTATTTGTTCTCTCGTGACATATCTTAAAAATTGTTGATTTGATGAAAAACAAGTGTTGTAATCACCCAACTAAAAAGCATAACTTTTATGGCTTTTTAATTTTCCAGAATTTTTGTTGTCTTCAAGATCTGTGGATTTTTTTTATATCTTCATTCTTAAGTTTGTTTATAACTATTAATGCAAAATAAACAGAGAATATTTGACCACTCTTCCAAAAGTATGTACAATGCAAATTATTTCTGGAAAAACCCTGACCCAGTATTAAAGAATATATTGTTTTCTTTAATAAATAGTGAACAATAATGTTATTATTTATAATGTATCAAATGTTTCAAGTGCAATATGTATTTATTTTGTTTTTTTATACATAAAAAATAAAATCTTGATGTAAGCATTATTTTTATTTGAAACATTTTATTTACCCAATTGGTGGTGTAATTGTAAACGTCCTCGCTTCGAGTGCGGTTGATCGTGGGTTCGAGTCAAGCCAAAGACTATAAAATTGTTATTTTTTGCTTCTCTACTAAGCATGCAGCATTAAGGAGAAAGAGCAAAGACTGGTTGGCTCGGAATCAGGATAATGTGTTTTGAATTGGTTCGAACTCACAACTTTAGTGGTGGTAAGCACTGATTGCACATATAGTTGTAAATCCAACTACCATACAATCACGACCACTATTTCAAGTGTTCAAAGTCAATCTCCCATGTTTCATTATTGGTTGAATTTCTGTTGTCAAGTAAATATGTCCTTTGCCAAAATATAGATTGTAAAATCATTACAAAAACTTATTCATAAAGGCTATGACTTGGCAACTATAGTTCACTCTTTGCGGCAGGTTTACTTTGCTAGAAATAGACAATCTGTTAGTACAACTAGTAGGTCCAACTAGCAATTAAATTAGTACATTGATATTTTATTCCATATTATATTACTATTTTTCGTTCAATAGTTTGATGACCTATTTATTCTAGTCTCCCAGGAAGACCATTTATTTCTTTGGATGTTCATGACTGATTTTAAATCTGTTAGCTGTATCAGTTATGATTTTTGTTGTCTAAAGAGTAATGGTCTTTAACCAACAGATTCTACCTTCCTAGCTAGCTAGTAGTTAGATGACTAAGTATTCATTGACCCTGTTATTGTACTGTCCATGTTTATGTTGTCATTCATTTTTGTGATAGTATGTGATGCTTTTGAGTGGAATCAAATCTGTCCACGTTTTTTATCCTTTGTTTATATATGTATTTCCTTTGGAGATCTAGTTATCAAGAAGGGGGGGTTGGGATCCCATTAATCAGTTTAACCCTGCCACATTTTATGCCTGTCCCAAGCCAGGACCTGTATTTACAACATCATATGTCGTGGTCTCTTTTTTTTGTGTTCAGTGAGTTCAGTTACGATGAGAGGTGGTTGTTTGTTTTATTGATATTGGTGAAATTGATGACCAATGCTATTTTATGCTAGCTGGTAATTGATAAAAGAAAGTGCACCAGAATTGTTTCAATTTGATCCACAAAATAATAAATTATACATGTACAAGGATTTGAAAATATTGAAAGGATGGTTGCTCAGGCATCACAACATTATGTGATAAAGTTGACCAGTGACTTGTGGCAGGTCTGTGGTTTTCTCCGGGTACAATATTTCAGTTATATCGTGGCATTCAGTTATATTGGTGGAGGAAACCGGAGGACCGATAGAAAACCACCGACCTGCCACAAGTCACTGACAAACTTTATCACATAATGTTGTACCAAGTACACCTCGCCTGATCGGGATTCGAACTCACAATGTTAGTGGTGATAGTTACTGATTCCATAGATTGGAATAAATTCAACTACCATATGATCACTACCAGAATGGTCACGAAACACATGTTCGAAATAATTGGTTGTCTGATACAGACAGCAAGTGACATCGTATGCAAAAATGCTTGAACTCATATCTAATAATAAAATTTATAAGAACTAATTTTATTGTAATATAAAACATAATATATTCCTAATCAAAGATTTTTTATATACAGATCAAGCAAATCATTGATAATATTTGTTTTTTCTTATTTTTAAAATGCAGACAGATCCATAAGGCAAAATTTTCAAATTGAACACATTTTTATCATTAATAATGTTATGTTTCTATGGCAACATAATTCCTCTGAATATAAAATGCTACGTGTTTGCAAGTTTTTGTCTTTTGCCTGAATCATCTTCACCAATAAATGGACTTTTTTTTCTTGCGTTATGATAAAGCTGTAACAAGTCTAATGCTTCTGTTGTCTGCAATCGTTCATCTAGATGTCTTTGACACGCTTCCTGTACTGTTTTTGCGTAGTTTACTGTATCTTGCAATAGAAGTGCTAGGTGATCTGCAGGTAAATCCACTATCAACTGAAATAATTTAAAAAAATTCTAGTTTACTTACTACAAAAATTATGGGGTATTGGTTGGAGTGTTTAACGGCACTTTCAACAATACCTGAGTTATATCGTGGCAGTCAGTTTTATTGGTGGAGGAAACCGCAGGACCCGTTGAAAACCACTAACAGCAAGTCACTGACAAACTTTATCACATAATGTTTTATCTAGTACACCTCGTCATGATTGGGATTCAAACTCACAACATTAGTGGTGATAGACAATGATTGCATAGGTAGTTATAAATCTAACTACCATACGATTATGACCCTGACGGCCCCAAAAATCTATCTGAAAATGGGATAAAAATAGAAAGTTAAAGAGATACATTTGATAAAAATTATATTGTTAGGAACTGTAAATTTCAATATTGAATATATCTAATAAACCGTCAGTGCCGAAACACTTGACTACTGGGCAGATGATATCCTTGGGGGACTAATAGTCCACTAGCAGAGGTATCGACCCAGTGATGGTAATAGATATCAAATTTAGTGTGCATGACACGTTTCTGGAATAACCATCATGTATGCTCAAAATCGAAAGATTGGAAAGCCAATAATTTTTAAGCTTTTGGGAGCAATAAAACTAAAGGGCCTAAATAGGATAGTGAAATCAGCTATGGTCACCCATGCCTGAGGGAGGAGAGCCTTAGTTTTGATAAAAATTATGTTGCTTAGGAACTTTAAAATTTCAATATTGAATATATCTAATAAACTATATACTAGTATATATAACTATAACTTGATACATGATACAAATAAAAAATACAAATTTTATAAGGGATAATCCAATTAAGCTGTTAGTTTCTGGATAAGGGTTATTTATTCATTCTCTAATAGGATCCTGTGTTAAACTATGTGCCATGATGATAGCCACTTATGATTTCAAATCGACTAAAAAAAAAATCAGTTATATCGTGGTGGTCAGTTATATTGGTTGAGGAAACCGGAGAGAACCACTGACCTGTCGCAAATCACTGACAAACTTTATCACATAATGTTGTATTGAGTACACCTCGCCTGAGCAGGATTTGAACTTTCAATGTTAGTGGTGATAAAAACTGATTGCATCTATAGGTAAATATAAATTCAACTACCATACGATCATGACCACGACAGACACCCCCCAAAAAAAATTTAAAAAGAAATACATTTGATAAAAATAATGTTGTTTAGGAACTATAAATTTCAATATTGAATATATCTAATAAACCATGTCAATGCCGAAACACTGACTACTGGGCAGATGATATCCTCCGGGACTAATAGTCCACCAGAAGAGGTATCAACCCAGTGATAGTAATAAAAACGTAGATATCAAATTTAGTGCACATGACATGCTTCTGGAATAACCAGGTACGCTCAAAATCGAAAACCACTATCTCAGGTCCTCATTGTATAAGTCTATTAGGTGACATAAAGAACAGTACCTGTAAATCCTCGTTAGATAAGGTAATTATACGAGTAATATTTTTCTGTAATCCAGCAATTGTTTCTTTTGTTCTGTCAGAAATTTCTGTTCCTTCCCCAATACAATCTGGTTCGTCAAGACCTCCTGCTCCTCCATGTATACCTAATATATAAAAATATCATAGAAAAACAGCAATTTTCTATTACAAAATTGACTAAAAATGTTCCTAAGATTCATTAATTAATTTCACTGGATATTTTGTTGAACTTTCTTGGTAATATATATTTATATTTACGAATTAGGGCTATGGTGTTCAACACCACTTTCAACAATAGTTCAGTTATATCGTGGCGCTCAGTTTTATTGATGGATGAAACCTGAGTACCCCGAGAAAACCACCGACCTGCCACAGGTCACTGACAAGGTTTATCACATAATGTTGTATCGAGGACACCCCCACCTCAGTGGGATATGAAATCACAACTTTAATGACTGATCATACAAACTGATAGCATACATGTATAGGTAAATCTTACTACTATAAGATCACCAAAATGCAGGCCCTATTCTGTTGAAATATATCCTTAGCTATCAGTAGTATCGCATAACATAATCTCTACAAATAAGAACCTTCAGGTCTCCAGCTTTGTGTTTTTTCTAAAATCATCAATGTTGAGTTGTGTGGAAGAAACACAAAATAATCCTCATCATCGACTTCTGTTCCATCATCAGCTAACACTACATGTACACCATCTGTACTGGGTAACCCTAATCTATCTTTACCTGTTATAAACAAATTAATAAATTTATCTATTAATCACTACAGGTTTATGGTGCTTAATACCACTTTCAACAATTTTTCAGCAGTTAGTTTTATTGGTGGAGGAAACCGGAGTATCCGGAGAAAACCACTGACCTGCGAGTGTCACAAGTCACTGACAAACTTTACCACATAATGTTGCATCATGTACACCTCACCATGAACAGGGTTCAAACTCACAACTTTAGTGGTGATAGGCACTGATTGCACAGGTAGTTGTAAATCCAACTACCATACGATCATGATGGTCCCTATTGGTCAGCCTACATTTATCTTTAGCTAAATAAACAATCAACTGTTAAAACTACACAGACCATTTGTTTTATGACTGACCAGAGCAAGCTTTGATTCCATAGACCATGGACTGATAAAATTGGCATTAAACACCAATCAATCATAGACCATGGATTTTCATTTTTATTAGTTTCCTCATTCATAATCTGAATTGACATCGATGTTGTGACTAGAGTAACACAACGAGTGTCACTAGTGAAGAAGGAATTGCTTACCATTCTGGAGCACCTGAGTTCGCCGCCAGGTTATTTGTGGGTTTCGTGTTGCTGAATCTTTAGTTTTCTGTGTAGTGTTGGATCATGTTTTGTCTTTTGTCCTTTTTCTTTTTGCCATTGCATTGTCTGACCTTTTTCTTTTTGCCATTGCATTGTCTGTCCTTTTTTCAATTTACAGTTTCAGATTACCAATTTGGTATCTTCAAACTTGTATTGTATAACACTATTACTATTATTTAACCATAATAGGGTTAGGGTTATGGTGTTTATCGCCACTTCCAACAATATTTCAGTTATATTGTGGCAGTCAGTATTATTGGTGGAGGAAATTGGAGTACCCAGAGAAAACCACAGACCTGCCGCTAGTCACTGACAAACTTTATCACATAATGTTGTATTGAGTACACTTTGCCTGAACGGGATTCGAATTCACGTTAGAGGTGATAGGCACTGAATGCATAGGTAGTTGTAAATCTAACTACCATACATTTTGTACGTTCATAACCACGACAGCCCCTATTAACCATAATAATATTTTACCTTTACTAATCAGATCTTGAAGAGATGTTGCAACTATTCCTTTTTTAATTGATCTGTCTTGGTTCCAAATTTTAAAAGGCCTAGCCCCTGCCATGTTCATATACAATGTATTCTAAAAAATATCACATGGGAGACAAATTAAACCAATGAGAACAGATCATGTCTTAGCTACTATCAATCTTAACTAAAATATTACAAGTGAAACTTGGTTAGCCACTCAGAACTTACAGGTCTAGCACTAGCCCTGGATTGGCTACCATCAACTGTAAATATATCATTGTATGTAAAAAGTAAATCAATATAACTAAACAACTATATTTCTGCAAGGTTTTGTTCAAATTGTCTGAGTACACTGTGTTCAGAGAATTTTTTTTTTTACAATTTTTTGTTTAAAGGGATATTGTCTACCAGCTGCGTAATTTTTTCATACCCAAAATTATTGTCGATTTCCGTACTGACCTTCATAAAATGAAGATTAACACCGAGTTATGTTGCAAAAGATACGATTTTTTGACAAAAAAGACCCAAAAAAGAATTATTGTCCGGATGACAATATTCAAATCTATTCATGTGGCCTTCTATGCGAACACGTCTTGAGCATGCACACTGTTTAGAAACAATAAACAACATGTGGTTCTTGGGCAAAAGAGAAACTGTCAACGCGTGGAAGAAAGCGGACTTTGACGGATTCAGAGATAAAGAGGAATAGAAGTGAAGTATCTTCCAAATGGAACAAATGCAGGATATATGTAGGGGATCAGTTGGACCGTTGCCGTTGGATGGAGCGAACTCAAGGAAGTGCTTGATTATTGTTGATAGGTAAGCCGAGCATGTTGCCTTCTTTTCTCAATCGTTTTTCATATTTTATGAATTTATGATGATGCCTATGATCATTTTCGGTAGATATTAAAATGATATCAATGACAATGCAGTTTATTATTATCAATTTAAAAAGAAATATTGAATCAATTCATTTTTAATGCAAGAATTAAAACTGTACATGGCTTAATGAAAACCCTATAAAGTTCTTTTTATTCAAGCAAATTTATTTCTTTGATATACAACATATAATTAGGCTTTTAATTTTATCAAATTTCAACAACTTGGACAAGAAACTTAGTTTTGGGAACCAAAAGTATATACCTTACTTTCTGCGAATTATCACTATAATGGAAAATCAGTATGTATTTTTCAAATAAAAGCTTTCTATTTAAAGAAGCTTCATTTCAATTGCACTTTTAGTTTGGATCCTGTAAGTATAATATATAATTATAAACAAGGTTTTGAAGAAATGATATGAATATCCATTGAAATTTTCAAGTTTCAGAACTTTTTTTATATACGACTACAAAATTTTACTGAAAATTTCAGAAATGTCCTAAAATGCATATTTTAGACCATGGCTAAATGAAAATCATTTTAATTCCTTTATGCAAACAAGTTCATATCTTGGGTACTGGAAATACATTACATAAATAAGGTTAAAAGTACTTTCAACAAGTTTGAACATAACACTTTGCTATGGGAGCCAAAATTATATCTTCCTGTCTGTGAATTATCACCAACACCATAGTGGAAAATCTGTATGTATCTTTTATATAAAAAGCTTTCCATTTAAATAAGTGTCATTTCAGTAGCATTTTTAGTTTGGATCCTGTAAGTATGATACATAAACAAGGTTTTTAAAAAATAATATGAAGATCCATAGAAATTTGCAAGTTTCAGAAACTTTTCTATATGTGCGACTATAAAATTTTACTGAAATGTCCTGAACTGCATATTTTAGACTATGGCTAAATGAAAATCATTTTCAATTTCCTTATGCAAACCAAGTTTATTTCTTGACTATTCTAAAAACATTACATTAACTAGTTTTTTACTACATTTCAACAATTTTGGACATAATTTTTAGTTCAGGGAGCCAAAATTATACTTTACTATCTTAGAATTATCAACATAGACATGATAGAGGGAAATCAATATGTATTTTTCATATAAAGGCTTTCTATTTAAAGAATTGTCATTTGAACTGCTTTTTATCCCCTCGCCAACGAAGTTGCGAAGGGATATAGTAACGCTACCGTCCGTCCGTCCGTCCGTCACATCCTTGTGAACACTCTAGAATCAACATCCTTCAATGGATTTTGACCAAACGTGGTACATACTTAGTCCTTAAGAGAATTTGAAACCCTATTGATTTTCAAGGTCACAGGGTCAAATGTTTACTGCGTAACATCCTTGTGAACACTCTAGGATCAACATCCTTCAATGGATTTTGACCAAACTTGGTACATACTTAGTCCTTAAGAGAATCTGGAACCCTATTGATTTTCAAGGTCGTATGTCAAAGATCAAGGTCACAGGCTAAAATTTTTACTGCATAACATCCTTGTGAACACTAGAATCAACATCCTACAATGGATTTTTGACAAAATTTGGTACATACTTTGTCCTTAAGATAGCCGAAACCCTATTGATTTTCAAGGTCATAGCCTTATAGGTCAACGGTCAAGATAACCGGGTCAAAATTTTACCGCGTAACATCCTTGTGAACACTCTAGAATCAACATCCTTCAATGGATTTTGACCAAACTTGGTACATACTTAGTCCTTAAGAGAATCTGGAACCCTATTGATTTTCAAAGTCAAAGGTCAAGGTCACCAGGTCAAATTTTTAGGCGAGGGGATACCCCATGCTTTGCCCTTGTTTAGTTTGGATCTTGTAAGTATGATTTATAAACAAGATTTTTAAGAAATAATGTGAAGATCCATAGCAATTTGCATGTTTCACAGTGTGTGAATTTAACAGTAGACCAATGGCCCATGTCTGTGTTAAAATCATGCAGGTTTTTGTAAAATTGTCTAAATTTTTTAGGCAAATTACTACAAAAACTGGTAATTTCAGACAAATGTGATTTTGTAGTGATTGATATTTGTACTTTTTATTTAGATATTCTGACCAAGGTAATTCTAGAGTAGAAGAAATGAGCAGCCATCACATTTCAACGAAACGGATGAAACTGGAGAAATCAAGTTCATTTGTGAACCCATTTGAGTATGTTCATTTTGTTAAAGATTAGACATACATGTATTCTACATTATGTTTATAGGTAACATTGTCAATATTGTTCAACACAGTCACTTGTACAACAGTTTCCCATTAATTATTGTGGCTTGCATAGTGATACTACTAGTAGCTAAATTATATAGGGATCATGTTGGCTTCTGCGTCATCGTTACATTTTCATCAATCCACAAGCTGAAATGGCCAGTCCTCCTTAGCTACTTACGGGAATGAAACCAAACTGGGACAGAATTGACGCACGTCTGGCGCACCAAATTTTTTCCTGGAACTTTGATGTAATTTTGTCTCTTTATATTGTGTTGTGTAGATGTGTGCTGGATAGATGTATATAGATTTAATATTATTTTGAAAAGCTTTTTCGTTATACAGCTGCACATCAGAACCATATAGCAAAATTTGTTTCGATATTATACACATACACTGTAATAAACAATTATTTTTTATTCTTACAGTCTCTCAATAGATATTACTGAAGAGGGCAGTGATGTTGGTGATGATTCTGATGATGGAGATTTTGAACCTAGCCTCAACTTCACTCTAAGGTTTGTCATGTTAATTTCATGTTTCAGTTGTAACTTACATACTTGAAATTTTGTCCTAATAACAGAACCATGCATGATCATATGTCATAGGAGCTTTATTATACCCCCCACTCCACTGGAAAGGGGGGGTATACTGTTTTACCTCTGTCCGTCCGTTTGTCCCAAGATGTTCATAACATTTTTCTCAGTAATTATTTATGGCAGCAATCTGATATTTGATCATAGGCTTCAGAAGGGTCAATCGAAAGTCGCAAACCCGCTGCGCTGTCCATGGTCAAGTCTGGTAGAAGTCCTATCCGATGAAGGGAAAGACATCAACAACAAATGAAGATCAGGTCTGATTTGGGTAACAGACACCCTGTAACCATTGACCAGCTCGTGATGTCTGCCGTAGAACTTCTTGAGGGATGACCACAACCTAAAATCTGTCTACAAATCACTCAAATCCTTCATAAAGTGGACTTGTAATGATATGTTTAGTTGCTCATTCACTATACATTCGAGATATTCATCTTGAATTGAAAGTTAGGGCTCCATAGATCATAATCTCTATTGTTTTATTCTTGTGAATTACATTGTATGTATTTTTCTACTTCAGATGGCAGAGAAGTTACAACAAAAAGACAGCTAGATGGTCTGTGCAGCCTGTTAAAGCTGACAAGTCATATTCCTATGTTCCAAGACTATTAAGGGTCATCATTTGTATGAGACTGCAAGATAATGAAGGAATGAATTAACGTGTGCAGTTGGAAGTAGATGATCCCAGAAGAATCTCGGTCCATCTTGCACCAATTCCACAACCTCCAACTCGGGATGATATTGTAGCATCTCAGAAATCCAGATTTGAAGACCAAGACAAAACAATTGACTATATTGTCGCATAAAATAAATTTAGATTGTCACTCTTTGTTTTTCCTGGTCTGACAGAAGTTCTGCACATTTAGAGCAGAAAAGTACCCAAGTCAGGATAATGGGCATTACAAATTGTCCAATGCACAATAATGATAACACTCAGTGTGTTGGTCTAGTTAGTACAAACCAGGACAACTTTTTAGGACCTCACAAGAAACATCTCTGCCAAGTTTGGTTAAATTCTGTTCGGCTGTTCTCAAGAAGAAGATGAAAATGTTGTTTCCCATAGGGTTTCAATGCAAATTTTGACCTCCGCTGGTGGCCATTTTGAATTTTCAAATGGCGCAAACAGTAACAACACATGTTAAAGACATTCATAGGAACATATATACCAGATTTCAATTCAATCCCTTCAGCGGTTCTTGAGAAGAAGTTTCTTGAAAATCGACCAATCAGAATTTTCAAAGTCACATGGTGGCCATGTTTTTTGACGAATCTGCACATGAGTAACAATTCTTGTGTAGGACCTCATAGAAAACATCTCTGCCAAGTTTGGTTTTGAATTATATAAAAGACTGTCAGTCCATTTTAGAAGAAGTTGTCAGTGCTGATAGAACAAAAAATGATAATAAGATGGCAAAACTTTCAAATTAAATTTACAATTCCAACTGACCAACTTGTGAAATTAACAACTCATTAGGGTTGATTTATTTTTTATTTTTGGTGTTTTAACGCCACTTTCAGCAATATTTCAGCTATATCATGGCGACCAGTTTTAGTGGTGGAGGAAGCCAGAGTACCCAGACAACCACCGACCATAGGGAAGCAAGTGGTAAACTTTATCATTAGGGTATATGGGATAAAATACAAAATATTTCATGAACAAGTTTTAATTAAATCGTCTAGGAATGAAACCCTTGTATTGTCCATATAGATCAGGATATTTGTCCCTAATTTTCCAAGTACAACAGCTTGGGATCACACGTCTGACCCCAGCTCCAAGTCGGCCATGTGCCCAAATGGTATACTGGCGGTAGGCTGCATACCTAATGGATCTGTTGTAATCCTCGTCATGGGACATTACTACAAGTTCCTCTCGAAACATTCTAGCAACCCCCAACACTTCCTCATCAAGGACAATCCGATCAAAGTCCTGTAATAAAGACAAGAGATTTAATAAAAACAGTAAAGACAGATGGTTATACATTCATCTAGAAAAATGAGCTTTATTTAAAAAAGACATATAATTCATTATAAGTGAAATAGTTTGCACAAATTCAGTTTAGAGAAATAAAAAAAAGTCTTTATTTTGGAAGGAAAGATTTTCTCGTGGGACTTTCTTATGACCACAGTTTTATTTCGTTTTTTTGTTGGTATATGGGAGAACCATTTTGGTCTTGCGATTTTTTTTTTTATCAATTTACCCCTCAAGCTATTCAATTTTAATTTTATGGTTTTTTTCCTAAAAATTATTTTGATTCTGAATCTTGAAGAAAAAAATTTGGCTGGACAGGAGAAAAAAATATATTCCGACTTGACATTTTCACAGTATAATCATATACATGTACTTGCCATTTTCACAGTATAATCGTATACAAAATTTTGAAGAAAAAAAATTATTCCAGCACTTCGCCAATCCAATTAAAATTAGATCTACGCACTTGCTCCCTATTTTAGATCTAATTATACCCCCGCTCCCCGAAGGGGGAGGGGGGTATACTGTTTTACCTCTGTCCGTTCGTCCTTCCAAAATATTTTTCGTCACATTTTTCTCAGCAACTATTGATGGCAGAAATCTGATATTTGGTCACAAGCTTCACATAGGTATGCCATATCGTGGGAAGCGTTTTTGGAACCATCAGATTCCTACTTCCTGTTTGCCGACTTAGTTGGTTTTTATCCACATTGAACATATATGCACATTTTTCTCAACAACTATTGATGGCAGAAATCTGGTATTTGGTCACAAGCTTCATATAGGTACCCCATATCATGGGAAGTGGCAGGGGTATCATAAGTGAGCATTAGATCACAGTTCACCTTGTTTTAATTAGATTGGCACTTCGCCGGAAAATAAGAAAATATGATTTCTGTGCAGTCTGAAAAAAAACATTTCTACGTGACATAGTCCCCTTCAAGGTAAATGGTCAGTCCCATATTATTTTGCAGCAACTGTCTTGTGGAACTAGAAGTAAGGTCTCTTTTGTTTCTAATCCAGCCCAAATTTCTCTGAAACATTCCAGTCAATTAACAAATAAAACAACACTGGCTACGTCATTCGTTTTCATCAGACATGTATTTCACTGTGTTCTACATGTATGTCTCTGTTTTCATATTGTCGGTAAACTGGCTAAAATAAATTATTTTAACACGTGTATCAAAATCTCGGGGAACAACTTCATAACTTATAAGAAGAAAAAAACTAATTTAGTTATTTTTAACGCCGGCAAAAATTTCCGATCGAAAATACGTAGTTGAGCTTGTCCCCATAGGGTGCCTCCTGGCATGTTTTCAATGGTTATCGTGGAAATATCGGCTGAATCTGTTAAGGCATGTAGTTTTCATCAAAGAAAATCTATTCCTGATACAGAAATTATTTATTCTACGTCTTTTAGATACAATCGGTTCGCAAATAGCTTTTTTCCTCAACTTTTATAGAAACTTACCTCAATATCCATGCTGCAGCATCCGGGCTACTGACATAAAAATAGATAAATAAATAGAGTTGGCCTCGCCCAGGTCAGTGCATAATTAATTAAGCTTCCGGTAACGATGGTCAGCTTTTTTAGTCGAAAAAACAACGTTTCGGAGCGTATTCATCAATAATTCGGTGTTTAATCTTCATTTTATGAAGGTCAGTACGGAAATCGACAATAATTTTGGGTATGAAAAAATTACGCAGCTGGTAGACAATATCCCTTTAAATACATTTTTTTATACCTTATTTTTTCAATGATCTGCAAAAGCTAAAATTTAGGGAACTTGTGGTATATAAATTAATACACAATAAATCTATATCTTAACATAATTTATTAACCAGATTAATTAATAGAAAAAGTAGTCACAACAACATGTACATAAAACTTTTCAATTTTCAGTCTAATCAGCCCCTCATAAGGTCAAATCGACCCCAAGTCAAAACGGCATCAAAATGAAAGTCAAATCGGCCACATATTTCAAATTGAATAAACAAAATTATGTATTAATATGAATTAATATTTTTGTCTAAAAAATTAATGCATAATTTTATTTTTATTGATGAACGTGTTCTTTTTTATGAATCAAACAAATTAATGATTAATTTATGATATAATTAAGTGAATTAGTAATTTACATAAAACGTGATTGGCGACAATTATTTAAAAAAAAACTTTATATTGATAAGGTACATTCTTTGATGATTATACATGCACTCTGTTGTCTATAAACACGTCGGGTATTCGGGCACATGAAACCGTAGCTGGCACTAAGAACGCGGGCGCTGATGGGAAAAAAAACAGGGTAGGTATATGTAAACGTTCTTTTCTTAGACATAATAATATTTTGCAATGAAATAATTTCATACACAGTCAAATTTTTATCGTGATAAAGTGAATAGTAAATTGACAACATGACTGTTTTATCGACCTTTCTCGTTATTTTTTTTGGAAATTTCGGAATTAAATTACTTGTTCTTTACTGCAGTAGTGAATGCCACGTTTCAAAAACAAATTGGCCCTTTCTCTTCCCAAATTCTTCCTACAACTTCTGTTAAAAATTCACTTTAAAACATTCACGCAAATTCCTCATAGCCTATGGTTTATAGACATTTGGTACATCAATTTGCCCACTAAGAACCGCGGATCAACTGGAAAGAATGATACTCGGAACACGGGATTTGGCCACTAGGAATATACAGAGTATCATTTTTCAATACGATATAATATGTTGTATTGAAGAAAAAGATGATATTTACGAAAATTCTGAATTTATTTGCTTCTGTAAGATTCTAAGGAGTCGTAAAATTCTTCATGTTAGACTTTTAATCATTTTAAAATGAGAAAACATTCACTTCTGATATCTTACCGCATGTTATAAACGTTATACAACTATTATGTACGTTGCTGATTGGTAACGGCTTTATACACATCACAGACAAATACATATATCCTGAGCTGAATAAAATGTATTCTATTGCTTTTGATATCCGAATTTTCGTGCTAAAATACATATATTTAACATGATATTATACGATTTGACCTTAATAGGCCGATTTGACTTGGGGCTGATTTTGTTTGGGCCCGATTTGACCTGTTACCAAACTTTTCTTGCACTCAGGGATTACATAATTTGCAGCCTTCCAAACAGCTGTGAATGTTAGCATTCAAAATATCAGCATCAAAATCTTGTCGTTAATGGTATTTATGAAGTAGGCTAGAGGTTAAAGTTGAATTAGTTGTCAAGTTGTTATTTTATGCCAACTCAGCAATTTTTCAGCTATATCATGGCGAGAACAAATTATATTTCAATGAGATGATGATGATGAGGTCTGCAGTGTACTAGACCAACATGCTTAGTTGGATTTTAATAGTGCTAGCTCATTGAAACAACAGTCAGTGGATAGACATGTCGACCCACTCAGACACATTATCCAGATTACAAGCCAACCAGTCTTTGCTCTTTCTCCTCAATGCTGCATGCTTAGGGGAGAAGCAACAAATATTTTATAGACTAGTAATTGGTTTGAACCCATGAACTATTGCACTCGTACATGGTATCCTATTTAAAAATATGTGGCCGATTTAATTTTCATTTCGAGGCCGTTTTAACTTGGGGCCGATTTAACTGAATAACTGGAAAACTCTATCGAGATTCGAGTACACGTTAAACTCCCTTATCTATTTCTCCTGGCATTTCCTTGTTCGTTTCACTGTAGTCTGTATCTTTTCACAACAAGCTGTAATTCACTAATTGTACTATCCATGTGTGTTCACTATAAATTAAGACAGATTTGATAGTTCCGTGGAGAAGACCCAATGGCACAAGGGCTATCAGTTATATTTTAACACCACCATACCTGGTGATGTGAAAATATAACTGCGAGCCCTTGTGCTCAATGCCAATGGACTCTTTAAAAAATAAAAGAGTTATTACTATGCCTTGATAAAATTTCGAATTCCTATTACTTGTGTATAGTATTGTAATAGGTATTGTGGAAATGTTACTACTAGTATTGTCAATACCCGATTCTACAAGGATTTTTATGTGTGTAGGGTAGCTACATTGTATGTTGACTTTGACATGAAAGACTGCATAAAGTGTTGTATGATATATTTATTTTGTACAGTTATAACATGTGAAAATCGAGCACTATTTCAATGAAAGCACATATTAAAGCACTAGGGAAATGGTTGTACAAATGTATATCATCTACTTATGGAGTCACTAAACCAAAGTCAGTACAACTGTAAAGCAGGTAGAGATTGGAGAGAGGACGGTGATCCAGATGTACCAGTACCTCCGTGATGTCTGCACCACTAAGTTACTCAACACACCCACACAACTAGGCAGCCAAGATGTAGTAAAGGCAAAGTACCGATTAAACGAAATGAAAGGTGTATCATCACACTTACTACCCAGCTACCTAGACGAAAGAATGTGGCGTGATCGTTGGGGCAACTGTGGTAAACAAGCTTTCGGCAACATTCTGGAGCACATAGCAGAACAGAACCTACATTTGTAGTTTAAGACATTTCATAATAGGACAATTAATGTTATCATCACTTTTTGTTATCTTGTTGAATTATCATGATGATTGTTGTGGATTGTGATGTATTACTGATACGATGTTATAAATGCCAATAAAATGATACATAATGAACTTGCACTTTTAGTATGCTTTTCAACAGTTGATGACATGAACCTCCTAATATGAAGCAATCCAATACACTACAAAAAATCCAATATCTTAATTACATTACTGGTATACCAGTATTGTACAAAACACAGGAGAACTTCCGACTCCTGTGTACAAAATTTTGAAAACAAATCACAATACTGGAACAAATTTTTATACCAGTATTGTGCACAATACTAGTATACCAGTATTGCGATCGCCAAGTACAGGAGATCCCACAAATGATGCCAAAAAATACATACACATTAATATAAAGAAAAATTGTGAGTAAAATACCAAAACTATCAGCTGAAGCGTTGTTCTTTTGTAGAAAATCCGACCGGAAGTTAAACAAAGTACAGTAAAATTCATTAAAATCGGAGCATACCCGAAGTATCCGGTTTGTCTCTTGTTGGTAAATTTATAACCTAGTCACATGCATCTTTTCAACTATGAACACCACTAATATCTAGTGTTCATTTTATTTTATATTGTGTATTATGTCTCTCTTTGACAATTAGCAGATCCTTTCCTTTTATTTATGTACATGTAGTTTTCGTTGTGTACGTTGACACCGGAAGTCCATCAAAATTACGTGGTTAGCAGACGAAAATAAAAAGTTTTTGACGGAATGGAAATGATTCGAATCAACCGCATTGCTGATTTTGTCCCCCATGAGCCGTTGAATTTACATTGTATGGGTGAGGAACAGGGTAAACTGTAGTTTGTTTTCATGGGTAGTGCCACAGGTACTTGTTTCATTCAAAAAATATATGCCCCCTCCTCTTCCTTACTTCAAGGTAAACATCTACCCTTTTCCCCTTCCCCACTTCACCTCGATATTTTTCGCTTATTTGTGATCCTTTCGCTGACCCAATTATATCGATACACTCCCGAGATATTTCTCTTTTCGACTGACACATTTAAATATACCTACCGGGCCCCCCTCAGACGAATTGGACAAGAATAGTCAGCGAACGTGGCTTAGTGAAAATTTAAGTCATTGAAACGGATACAGCCATTTCCTGTCCGGTTTAAATTGATTTAGAAAATAAAGAAAAAGGTGCTTTAAAAATCAAATGTCAGGAATTTTGGAGTTGAACATATTTTTATAATCTGCATTGGAACAATTATCTGTATTTTAAAGGCTTACTTTACATTTGAGAGGAGATGTTCATGTGGCATTGTTACACATGGCCGGTCTAGAGAATTCCGAATGCATATGAAAAATCCAGCGCAAACCGAAAGTGGCTGTATCCGTTTCAACAAGTGCCTGTGGGTAGTGCATTTGAATAGCTCCGCCGTATTAAAATGAACTACCACCAAATTACGAATTTAGCTATTATAGACCTTTTGGTTTAAATATTGCTCTCAATACTGTCAATTATTTGACTTTCCAATCTTTCGATTTTGAGCGTACCTGATGAAGGTTACTCCAGAAATGAGTGCACACTAAATTTTATAGGATACGTTTTTATTTCATATTGTAGCTCAGATTCCTACGACATCAGAGTACACAGATAATAAAACCACCGACCGCCGCTAGTCACTTACAAAGTTGGCACTGGCTACGATTACCTGGATGAGGTAATAATAACGAAAAATCAAGATTACCTGAGAGACTAAGTGCCGGAATACAATTCCGGTTCAGGAACCTATTTCACGGGGGAAAAAATCGGGTAATCGTAATTTTATTTGTTAGAATTACCTGGTCTTATTATTACCCGGAATAGTTGTATGTAAATAAAATATTAAATCTTATTTATTGTTGTTGATTTATTTTTATAGGTACCAATTTTATTATAAACTTTCATTCTGAATTTAATTTGTCTATATTTTTTTGTGTAAAAATATGGTCAAAGGCGCTGAAAAGTGCTCACCGTGTATGTTATCAAGACATGTAGTTCATTTGGGAATCTTAAAATGGACGCTATGTTAAACTGGATCCTAAAAACAGAAGTAAATATCATGGAAGTAATGGATGGGGCAACAAAAATTTCGGCGGACGAGCAGATGGTTGTAGATTTGCCAACAAATATTTTAGATGAAAACATTAACTTAAACAGAATTAAAAAAACCTTTTGTTGTCCCATCCATTAGAGTAGAATACATATACATTTTTATTATGGATGATGCATGACTTTGTATCACCTACCCTATATCGCATCCCTACTCGGGTGCTATTTGAAGAGTTATACATGATCAAACTTATACCACATGCTATGTCAAGCCTCGACCAATATCACCCCTAATATAAGATAATACTACTACTACTACTACTAATAATAATAATAATTAAACAACACTATTAAGAAAAAACTGGTAGAACGTGCTAAAGTGGGTTACGGGTCACTGTAATCGGGCGGCTGTATCGAGAAACAGATACGGTGTTGAAAAAACTGTTGATACTCATAAAATATTGATTAATGCAATAACATTTTATGTTTGTCTTCTTGGACAAGAATAATGAGCGTCCTGATTGGATGACCGATTTAAAACACACTGACTCCGCATGGTAAAAAGATGAATGTAAAAGAAATCTGTTATATTTATTCATTTGTTTGATTCTGGAATATTGTTGATCATTGATTCAAACAAGAAAAAAAGGGAAAAAGGGGGGTGAATTTTATTTGTGAATTTTACAGTTAGATAAATGTTATGTTTCGACAGCTTAAAGAGAAAAATAAAAATTTGTCGCGACTAAAGCTTAAATCAGCGTTAAAAATTTAACAAATATCAGTGGTTTTGTAAATGAGATTTATTTTAAATAGAAAATCTGAATTTATTATTTATTAATTTATTATTAATGATACAATTTTATATCCCTTGGGAGGGGAAGGGGGGCTTTGATGAAAATTTGAAATAAAAACACAGGACTGGACTTTGAGCAAAAATAATAATCCAGGATTAATTTTTTATTAACAAAATCCAGGACCCCTGTGTCCATGAATTTTTTTTTTTCATAATTAATAGTATGAAATATTGACATCCACACTTGCCTTTTGGACAGCACATTTCTGTGTCCACACTTGTAATAATAATAATAATAATAATAATAATAATAATAATAATAATAATAATAATAATAATAACTAGATGACATGCAGATGGAAACTATCTCCTAAGGACCCCGCCGTTGCAAAATAAAGTAAATATCTAAAGAATCTGTTGGGGTACCAAAATTATCGTCCCATGAAAAACCCTAAGTTTGAGACCTTGACCTTTGAAGGACAAAAATGAATTAAGTAAGACCTTCTCACAGTGGTTAACAATCACAACATACATGTATCATCCCTCTACAATAATTAGAGTAGACACGATTTTCCGTAGTTCACAAGAAGAGTTTGAAGATACCAAAGGGGCAATCAGAAACCGTATATCGAAGAACAGACAACACAACGGCCAAAAGAAAAAGCACAAAAGGACAAACAACGATCGGGAAAACATACATATAAACCTAAAGATCGAGTAACACATACCCTACTAAAAACTGGGGGTGAACGCAGGTGCTCCGGAAGGGTAAGCAGTTCCTGCTCCACTAGTGGCACCCATGGTGTTAATCTAGTTACAAATCCGGTAATAAGTCGTGAATGAGGAAAGGACCCGGAAGTGTTTACAATAAGTGGAACATATCCGTGGTCATTCGTGATACAGATATTCCAAAACGGTCAACCAAGTCATGGTGGCGGCCGTAAAATAGCTTCCTTGTTAACAGCAACCCTCTATCAAGGAAATCCTGATAGGAACCACAAGCTCTGGAATATCGTATCATCTGAGAGATATATGTATTTCATATAGGGGTCTCATGAAATGAAAGGTTTGAGACCTTGACTTTAGGAGGACAAACAAGAATATGATATGCGACACACCTTCTAATAGTAGTTAACAATCATGCAAAGTTTCATCCATCTACTATAGAATAGAGAAATGACTGGTTATAAAGTTATGAAGCAGACACGAATGTGTTTCGAACGGACGGACAGAGCGATCATGAAGTATAGGGCGTTCGCCACTATGTGGCAGGTCCCTGTTAATCTGTTACATGTTTTTTTTAACATTAATGCACCCTTTGGGAGTGATCACTTCGTTTTGATATCCCAACATAATTTTGGGGAAAAACTACTATATAGCCATTTTCCCCCTATTTGGAAAGGGGGAAGAAATGGCTATATAGCCATTTTTCCGGGGGGGGGGGGGGGGGGGGGAATCTACTATATAGCCATTTTCCCGCCTAACCAGGTAAGGGGGAAATATGGGTATGGGGGGAAAATGGCTCTATAACACCGGCTATCTAACTCTACGGTCATATTTCTACCCGACGTCTCTGACGTTTGGAGATGGCCAATTCCGGTAAAAACCCTAAATGTTCCTTTTTTATTACAAAATCCGCAGTGAAACCAAAGAATGAAAAAATGTAGTCATGAACCATGTATATAACTAAAGGTAAAATATTCAATTTCTTGAATGGAGCCTGTGGGAATTTTTATGGGAATCTGCATTGATCTCTTGAAAAAAAGAAAACAAAACTAAATATCATGCAAAAATAGACATCTTTTTAATAGACTCCGAGCAGATAAAATATCTTGAACATTTCAAGATTAAGATAATCCCCTGTAAAAGAAAATAAAACAAATGATTCCACTGCGAAAATCGGAATGAATTTTGCATACATCGCTATTAACGTCCGTAATTTTAACAGCAAAGCCGATTTTCGAGAAAAATCTTTGAATATAAAACAGTGAATTTATTAATTATTACGGTCATTCTGGATATGAAATAAAAAGACCCTTTATGACAAGGAAACCATATTGATATATTGAAAGGTATTACTGTTAAAATAGTGACATCCGATTTCTATTGTTGCATTGTGATTCTGGTAGAAAATTATTTCTAAATTCTAAATCCAATTTCTTATGTTTTTGGTCATAATTTTGTATCCATAAGAAGCCAATCTCCTTAAAGTATATTTAGTAGTTTTAGAATAGTAAAATAATCTTCATTAAAATTTAAATAAATGCAAACCGCAGACTACGAAAGATATCCCGATCCTTGTGCAGGATATCCTAGTAGTTTTAATTTTGTTTTATTTTTAAAATTTAAATAAATGCAAATCGCGGACTACGAAAGATATCCCGAGCCTTGTGCAGGATAAAAACACATTTTTGCGTAGTTTGGAACTTTAATTCATCAATTTAGAGGTTATTTCGGCGCATGTTAGGGTTATTTTGGTTATTAAAAGGTTATTTCGGTTAATCAGGGTTATTTCGGTTATTCGTAATTCCCGATTTTTGCTACATCATTTGGAATAACATTTTGCAGGACTGTCTGGTTCACCCGCAGTTGAATATTCACGCTCCATTTAACTTGTTACTTCTAATCTGGTTCTTTGATACCGTTATGTGTAAAGGTAACCAGATGTGACAGAAATACATTTAAAACAAATCGCTAACGGATCCGCATTTCTGTATTTAGCGAACCAGTTCTGTTTAGGCAGCTTTATTATGCTTACTGAAATTTTCCAATTCGTGGATTTTTGTGTTAGCGTGAGAGCGTTATTTAATGCCTTGTAAAGAGTAACTCTCACGCTGAAAGCATGAGACTTGACAGGTATCGCACATATGCTTATCTCTAGCCAATGAAAGGCCGAGTCCAATCTAACAATTTATCTTTAGCCATTAGTTTAAACATATTTTATTGTCCAAAAACATGACAATAGGATCAGATACAAGTTTTTCAACTTAGAGCATCTTCTCCTTTATATAAACAATATACAAATACAATTGAACATAAATACAAAAGCTACAGTCTTTCTTAATAATTAGAAAAACAACAAAAAACAACAACATGAAATGTACGAGTGCAACACAATTTGAAATTTACCCAATGACAAATCGAACAGACCTTTACAATAAATGGACTAGTTGATAGAACACACCTAGAATGAAGAAAATCAATAATTGTTATACAATGTAGTGGGATTATTAATTCGGTAAAGGTAGGATCTTTTAAAATTTAGTTTCAAAATATATAACAATATCATTATTTATTCAGTAATAATTTTAACATTTTAACACGTGTGTATTGCAACATTTACTAATTCACACCAGGTCAGCTACAAACCAATTGTCACCTGATTACATTCACGATAATTAGCGGAAAGAAAAGCGACATGTTTCCTTAATATATGTCTGTACAGTAATGAATACATGCTTATTTGTGTCAATATTATAAATTTGACTTCCAAACAGCAAGGTGTTTAAGTCAATGTGTACATTTGCAGCTAGTCCGAGATTCCTCTGTCGTTTAACGGCATTGATAAAGTTGCTTGTAGCCGTTCAACGACAGAGCGTGCTATATACGGAAAACAGCGGATTTGCTTCTCCAACTCTGGGTCAGCACATTTCCACGTTTCGTGGCTATCGGATTTTATTTTCTATCATAAACCTTATATAAATCGCTTCACCAATCATTTTTCTATTCATTCTTAAACATCTTACCCTCAGAAAGTGGTGTTACACTCCATTACAGCACGATTTTGCCTTAGATCCTATGATTTCGACATTTGTCTTCCATTTTTCAAACATTTGTCACGTGACTACGAGAAAACTACGATTACCGCAATGTATCATGGGAGATGATTTGCATATAAACAAACAAACAAATATTTTTATTGCCAATCATAGGCGCCTGTTAAGGCAGAACAATTAACATAAAATTTAATACAGTTGATTATATTGATTGGTAATGATTTTAACAGCAAATTTAGTGAATTACAGATAACCATAAGAAAACAAAAATGTAGTACCTTGTCCAAAAACAAAAAGGGGGAACGTAACACATGCTCTTTCCGAAGCCCGTTGGTAACACTCTGCCATTGAATCTTTTCTTTCCAACACATTCTGTATTATTTCCTTCTGCTCTGCTTTGATCTGTAGATGGACTGTTTGTCTTGCAGAATACGCTTAAATGTATCGTCTTCCATGTGATTTGAATGTTGTTTACGTATGCAAATAATGCTCCAAATAATTTGGCACGCTGCATTAATTAGCTCCCATCATGCAATGCGTTGATGTCATCATTCAGTTAGTATCGCGAGATCACGTGTGTAGATTCGAAAATGGAAGTCAAATGGCGGAATAATAGGATCTAAGGCAAAATCGTGCTGTAATGGAGTGTAACACCACTTTCTGAGGGTAAGATGGTTATGAATGAATAGAAAAATGATTGGTGAAGCGATTTATATAAGGTTTATGATAGAAAATAAAATTCGATAGCCACGAAACGTGGAAATGTGCCGATCCTATGGCTGGTGAGGCAAATTCGATGGTTTCCGTATATAGCACCCTCTGTCGTTGAACGGCTACAAGCAACTTTATCAATGCCGTTAAACGACAGAGAAATCTCGAACTAATTTGCAGCTAATAAAGAACGGTACAAAATATTTCTTTGTGCATCAAACCTTTTGCAGTACAATAAAAAATGTTCAGCATTCTCTGTGGAATATCCACAAGAACAAGATGGGCTATGAATCAAATTAGCATGAAATAGATCATTATGTAATGCACTACAATTATTCCTTATTCTAGTATGCAGTATATTTAAATATCTGTTGCCAATATTATAATAGGATGGGGGTTTAGCATTTTTATAGTAGTGTTGTTTCAATTTGTACTTGAAGGATTCAAAAGTTGAAAGTTGACGTATTCTCAGGTCTAATAAATTCCATAACTTGGTCGTCGACGGAAAAAAAGACTGTTGGGATATCGATAATCTGTTTGTAGTTTGACTAATATTATAACTATTTCGTAAATTATAGTTGTTAGTTTCTCCAACACTGGGAGGAATCAAATCACATAAAAACTCAGGAGAATTACCAACATTTAATTTATAAAACATACATAATTTTTTAACCTCTCGCCTAGTGCTAAGTTTCTCCCAACCCGCCTCCTTGTATATTGAATCCAAACTTGTGTAGCATGTTAGCCCTGTAACAATACGAGCCGCTTCCAATTGTAGTTTTTCTAGTCTATCAGAATTGACTTGCCCGCAGTTATCCCATACCTCAGATGAATATTCCAAAATTGGTCTAATGAAAGTAAAATAAATATTTTCCAGATATTCCCTCTTTAATCTAAATTTAAGCTTCCTCAAGACATTAAGTTGCTTTGAAGTTTTCTGAATTAGGCTGTCTATATGTTTTGTCCATTTACAATCACTACTGATAATTATGCCTAAATGTTTGTGCTTATTAACAGAATTAAGGACGATTCCATCGAAATCAAAGCTGAGTTCATCTTGTTGGTTTCTAATATTGAATATCATTATCTCAGTTTTATTAGGATTAAATTTTACTAACCAAGTATCCCCCCACTTTTTTATATTGTTTAGGTCGATATTAATCATATTTTTTAAAGTAGATTCGTCTAAGGCTGTATGTCCAATAGATGTATCGTCGGCAAAAAGTCTACTGAGTCCAAGCATGTCATCGGCAATGTCATTTATGAATACTAAAAATAACAGAGGACCGAGGACTGACCCTTGGGGAACACCAGCTTTTAAATCATCTAACTCAGATAATGCTTCTTTGATAGCTACTTTTTGTGATCTGTTAGTAAGATAGCTTTTAAGCCACATGAGTAAATCTCCCTTAATGCCATATCTTTCTAATTTTAATAGTAGCCCCCCAATCCAAACACGATCAAACGCTTTACTTACATCAGCAAAAGTGATACTTGTAAAAAATTTGCTATCAAGTGCAGTCAAAATAGTGTGATAGATCTCAAGTAATTGGTGAGTAGTCGAAAGGCCAGGGATAAAACCTGATTGGAATTTGTATAGAAGTTTATTTTTATGTAAATGGTTAAAAATGTTTTTATATACAATTTTTTCAAATATTTTACTTACACAAGATAATAATGAAACTGGTCTATAATTTGAGGGTAAGGATTTGTCGCCGTTTTTGAATAAAGGAATCACATGAGCAATTTTCCAGGACCGTGGATATTTTTTTAGGCGTAAAGATTTGTTAAAAAGTAAACATAGGGGTTTGGCTATTTCGTTTTTTATAGATATAATCATTTTGTTGCTAATTTTATCAGGACCAGTAGCCTTATTACTATCTAAAATAGAAATTATATCAATGATTTCTTCTTCTCTCACCCAAATAGTTTCAAGCACATTACCTCCCCTGTCATCAAAATCTGGTAAAGTTTTGTTTTCGTCGACTAAATTAGTGATCGAACAAAAATATTTATTTAAGACATCTGCCTTTTCTTTACCTTCATAAGACAAGCAATAATTATTTTTGGGGTCTTGAATAGGAGGAATATCGTTCATTGTAGACTCCCCCTTCAGAAGTGTATTGATGGTCTTCCAATAAGTTTTACTATTTATAGTTTTAAGTTCGTTAAAATTTTCATTTATATTAGTATAAAATTTTTCTTTTAATTGTTTCTTTAAATTATTAACCCGGTTTCTTTGTTGTTTGAAAATAGTTTGAGATAATGCAGTCTTGAGTTTTAAGTATTTTCTGCGGAATCGGTCTCGTTTACGTATCTCCCTCCGAATATTTGAATCGAACCATATTTTATCATTACATCTAATAGTAACCTCTCGTCTAGGAATACACTCTTCTGACACAGAAAGAATTACATTGGTAAAATTAATACATGCTTTGTCAATATCAGGTTCTCTTTTAATTAAGGCATCCCAATCAAATTCCAAAAATTTTTGTTTCATAATATTATAGTCCCCTTTTTTATAATCCCAGATAAGTCTCTTAAAACTTTTTGTGTTACTATAACCACTTCTTATTGTTATATAAGTACCATCATGGTCACTAATAGATCTGTCAATATGCATAGTATCAGAGTCCACATACTGAATAGAGTCCGTTATCAAAATCGGATCAAGTAATGAAGAGCTACCAGTGCGTGAATCAAAATGAGTAGGCTGGTGTATTGCATTGAAAAGTCCATTAATACTAATCAAATCATTTATATTTGACGGTAAATTTAAAAAGTTTTTGTTCAAATCACCCATGCATATCAAATGATTAGATTCTTCTATTGCATTTTTCAACATAGCATCAAAGAAGTCCCAAAAACGATGATGAGACTGTCTCTCAGATCTGTAAATTATATTTATTAAAATATTTTGTAGCTTGGTTTTTAATTCGAACCACATACATTCAACAAGTGGGTTCTGTAAAATCTACGCGTCTTTTGATATTAACATGAGTTTTATAATACATTATTATACCACCTCCATCGGAGTTTCTATCTTTTCGCACTGGAATATCGTAACCCGAAAAATGTATATTTTTGTCTAATACCAATTTATCAAGATGTGTCTCTGTAAAAAATACAATATCATAATCTTCAATAATATTGGAAATATAATCTACCTTATTACGAAGACTTCTAATGTTGCCGTGAAAAATTGACAAACAGTGATCTTCAAAATTTACTGGTGTTTCCCCGGGGCCAGGATTCAGTTCCACATCCCCAGCGATTATAAGCATATAATAATCAAAAAAATGAGATTGCCGTAAAATTAGACCGGAACATAGTCAACCCTGCTTTGATAAACTTAAAATATCTAACATATAGTGAAAACAGTATGTCGCTAAAACGAAAATGAATAAATGACATCTTTTTACAAGCAATGCTAATTTTATGTTAGAACAACCCTATAGCAATTCTATGTGATATGATATCACTACCCATTGTCAAAAATAAGATGTCTGCAAAATAAAAATGGTTGGTCTATCATAAAAATATAATAATAAATGTGACAAGTTGTGGCCGACCTAGGGCAAATCATGATAAGTGCAAAAAAATCAAACGGTGTTAAAAACGTTACAAACAATATGTACAAAAAACAAATCATTTTTGTAGAAATTGACAAAAACACGAATTCAAAAGAGAAAAAATATGGTAGTATCATATTCTTACAATATACTCTAGTTAATCAAAAGAACAAAATAATTATATATACACATATATATAAGGAACATTAATATATGCATTGCTTAATTATTCAAGAAAAATAACTGAGAAGATAGACCTGAATAATAAACGTATACAAGTGTAACATACTGACCATCTCACATAATATTACACACATGTAGTTCAGTATTGATTTGACAATAAAATCAACTAAATTGTTTTCAATTTACTGTTGAAAAAGGAATATCCGACATGAAACATTATGTTTAACGTTTAGAGAAGCAAGCTTTCAACCGTGACTATTTACACAAGATATTACTTATCGAACCGACCGTGATTCATATTATCAACATAGGATAACGGATTTTTATGTCAAAATGCCAACTTATTTTTCTACAAATATATAAGAGAACATTTACACGATTTATGCAGAATAACAAGATAACACAGCAACTATTTCCGTGACTGATTAAATAATTACGTCAATAAATATATATATATATAAAGTATAACAGTTCAATTACAATGAAATTGCCGTTTTTATTATGATATAACTGCTAACAATACAAAAAAAAAAAAAAAAAAAAAAAAAAAAAAAAAATGTAGTACTAAGTAGTATATATATAACAGTAGATTATTCCACAAAAATATGGTAGCATTTCGTATTTATAATAAATAAATATTACTGTTGTTTAACATAGATGGACATTTAACAACAACAACAAAAAAGGGTAGATTTAAATCCTTTTGATTCAGGTAATTTTATGATTGACATAGCCGCGGTATTCCTAACGTGCGTTCATGCGTACAAGGTTAAACAATGAAACTGGAAAACTATTGTTAGTACAGTTAATTACATACACATATTGTTAGTAAACAAACGCACATGGTCTTTCAAAACAAACTTAACTGACAGATCATTTATATATAAAATGTTTAATAATCATCTTCAATTTCTTCGTCAGTAAATACACCGCCAAGTTTTTGTATATCAGCCTTTGTCTTGACAGTCATGAATCCAGAATTCTCAGAACGTTTCACAATTATTGACCCATCATGAGTCCAACAAGAATGTAGCTTTCCATCTGCTCGTAGAGAGTTGAGCTTCTTTAATAGTCCGTAACGGTATCTAGTAAGATTTTCGGTAATGAAAAGGTTATCAGGATGTCCCTTCAGCTTTTTCTTGTGTGAAAATACCATATGTCTTTGCCGATAAGAAAGGAAACGTGTGATGATGGAGATTTTACCATTTCTAACTTCGCCAATGGGATGCGATCTGCCTATGTCCTTGGTATTAAGTTGTAGTCCTAGCTTAGTGTTGCATATTTTTAGGACTAGAGCATCAGTATCTATTGGCCTGCGTATTTCGCCCCGATCATTTGTTGGTGCTTTTACGTTATTAAAACGCAGACTCGTTCGTCTCGAGTACTGTTCTTGTTCTTCTATTCTAGAGCCCAGTTTGTTGATTTTGTTTGTAAGATGATTTATTGTTTGGTTCTGTTGTTGTATAACAGTTTCCTGTGCTAGTACAGTAGTTTTAGTATGTTCAATTGTTTCTATGTAGGGCTGTAGACGATCGTTAACAATTTTTTCGACGTGCGGTCTCATGGCTTCGAGGACTTTGTCTAGTACCATTGGGATGATAGCATCCACAAATTGCGGATTATTTATAACTGCACATACCACATCTGACAATTTCAATACCGTTTCACCTTCCGATGGCGATGTAGAGACCGTTTGGTTGGACATCACAGTCTCGGAAAGTGATGGAGAAGAAGACAAGGTGTTTGTTCTAGCTACTTTTTCCGATTGTTTTATAGAGGGTGATATATCGTTTGGACTATATGGTAAATCTCTTTTCAAACCTGTTTTTATCGGAGTATTATGTTCGTCGGCCATATTTGTTTATATGCACATCAAATCCTTTGTTTACAAAGTTCAAATCACTGATAATAAGAGTTCTGGTAATATTTATTAAGCACACATTTCAATCATATATTGTTCCAATCACTTTCAAGTTATTTCTACATCAGTTAATGTGCTGTTTACATAATTTTCACACCATATTATCTCTTTTTGTTACCTCTCAAAATTTCATGCCGCCATATTCAAGGCTGGTAACTCTTTAGCCATTGTCAGATGTCCGGTATAACCGTACCTCTAGCCAATGTCGTACGCCTAATGCAACAGCATAGCATATGTTTATCTCTAGACAATGCTTTCGAGATGATCCGGCCTTACGAAAATCCGGCCTAAAACAAATGCGGCCTGAGTTGATACGGCCTTGTGTAATGCGGCCTCAGTTAAGAATGATGTATCTATGGATATATACGATAAAACGACACATTGTGATGATTTGAGTAAATAATTAATTAATTAATTTGTCTATCAGGTGCCATATAGCATGTTTTTTTTGTCCCGGGCAGGTAGTCGTTGTTTACTTATTTATCTGTTATGAGGAGTTCCGAAGGCAACTTATCGTTGAGGCGGGATTGCTTATATAACATAGACAGTATATCGTATTTATATTGACCGAAACCTTTCTTACGATATTAACACGAAATAATAACGATTTATTATGGCTTTTCTTATTCAGTTACGAGTAAATCTTGTGAAAACACTACAAGTTCCAATATGTCATGAATATTCTTTTCCCTAAAATCATAGTCACAAAAATATATTAGCGTAGTTGTTTATAATAGCGTATACTAAATATATCTCACGGCCGGAACATCCATTTGATATAAGGCCGGATTTGCGTAAGGCCGCATCAATTTGTAAGGTAGCCAATGATAGGCTGCGCCTAATCTAACAGTTGATCTCTTTCCAATGTCAGATGCCTGGTGTAACCGTAGATGATGGTTTACCTCTATCCAATGTCATACACACAATGTAACAGCTGATACTCTATCAAATGATGATGATCTCGTCAGTAACAAGTACGACGGCAGTCACTAGTGGATAAGGAACTGCTAACCCTTCCGGAGCATCAGCATTCACGTCCGGCTTTTCGTGTTGCTCTATCTTTAGTTTTCTGTGTAGTGTTTTGTAGACCATTGTTTGTTCTTTTGGCCATTGTTTTTGTCTGTTCCGGGCTTTTTCGATATACAGTTTCTGATTGCCCCTTTGGTATATTCAAACTTTTCTATAGCCAATTCAAGGCATCCAATATGCAACAGTTGATGATATTTTATGTAAAGCGACAAATTTGATAGTAGATTATATTGCATCTCTAACGAATGTAAGACGACCAATGTAACAAATAAGGAAATTTTATCTCTTAACAAATGTGATGTGTCCAATCTAACATGTCTTCTGTAACTCGTATTAAGGTCCCCACTATAAGAGTAGATTTATTTTTAAAATCCGAATAAAAGACCACACGATCTACAGTACTAGTTGTACAACCGCACTCGAGGCGATATCGCTAACAATTACACCACCGATGCAGTTTCAGATTTATTAGAGGGAGAACCTACACATAAAAAATCACCGGTGAAGGCCATGTGTGTTGAATACAAAACACTTCGGGGTATCGGGCGAGAATTCACGTCAGTTGTGCTACGTTAAGATTGCGGTGACAAGTGAAGGACATTGAACACTCGGCCAAAACAAATCTCTATGTTTGACCTTGCAGTGTAGAACAGCTATAGATGCACATTTCAATAACATTACACCAACAATTCTAAAGCCAAAAACGCTCTAAATAAAAAAAATTAATGAAAAGCAAAAAAAATATCACACTGTCAGAACATGTAAAGTTCCATATCCAATCACACAGTCGTAGAAACAGAGGCAAAATCTACATCACTCACCCGTTTTGCCCAATAACACATTGCAGATCTAGAGTTAAACTAGCCTTATGGACACAAACCTCCCCTTCTAGTGAAATAATTCCGTCATACAAGAATTTATTCACAGTAATAGTGAGTGATTTTTGTTTAACGCCAACTCAGCAATTTTTCAGCTATATCATGGCGAGAACAAGTTAATTTTCAATGAGATAATGAGGAGATCTGCTTTGTTCTAGCTAGACCAACACGCTAAGTTGGAATTTTAGAGTGCTAGCTCACTGAAACAACAGTCAACGGATAGACATATTGCCCTACTTTGCTCTTTCTCCTTATAGTCCAGCGGCGAAATCTGAAAAGACGTTTATTTAAGGAGATTAATGCACACATGTAGAACACACACCTGGAAACGCTTTAAAATGAAAGACTATACATTAAACTAAAATATTTTACATGCCGTAAGAAAATCATATGGTCTGATTTTTGTAAAAACTAGTTTTTTAGTGTTTTTGTGGTTTTTGAAAATTTACACGTATACACAAAGTCTTAATATTTTGAATGATTCGTAGTTTTCCAGTCACATTTTCATATCCGCATATATAAATAAGACATAAATGAACAAAACGAACAATCTGTTTTTGTTCGGATGTGTATTATTAATTTTTAAATCTCTTTGAATTCAAGAGGCGTGGTTAACACGAAATTTCACTGATTTCGTTTGATACCAAGCGAAAACAACACGATTAAAATATTCCATTTTCCATCTAATTACACTCTGAAACATTGATTACACAAAACAAATCCCATTAAAAGCCAATTATGATAGTTTTTCGGGAAATTGATTATTTAAATAAGGCATGCTAACCCGTGACAAAATAAATTTACATCCGGAATTCAGTCCGAAGTTTCTACTGTGATTTATTCCTCAGTCCGATCAATTCTATTACATTGAGACCAAAATTCGATTCGCAGTGTTTCATGGAAATTCTATATTTTACTTCGCTTTCATACATTTTCTTGTATTCAGTCTTTGTTGTTAATATGATTTGTTGGTAATTTAATTGTTGTCGTATATAATAACCAGAAAGGTTATAAATATTTGTTTTCTAACATTGTTTACATTGTGTTCATACATTAGTTATGAACAATTCCGGATCTGTTGTTTAAAAATTCCGGAAAATGTCACAGTTTAGTAGTCCATTGAAACTAGTGCAGAGGCAATGCTTCTTTAGATTGGCAAGAATGCGTTATTTGTTAAACCAAATAAAATGGGTTGTATCAAAATTTGTAAAATACTTCAAAATTAGGTGATTCTGTATAGAAAAAATGGGTTGTATCAAAATTAGGTGATTCTGCGTAGAGAAGGTTAAAATAGAGTCACTAAAAGGGAAAATATTTAATTTTAATGAAAATAACGAAAATCACAAATGTGTAAAATACCATAGATCGTGTTATAAATCATACACAGGTAAACACAATCTTACTCGTTATTCTCACGAAACAGTTTCAAAACAAGAAAATACAGATAGTGCTCGTAGCAACACAACTTAGATTATGAAATTGAGTTTAAGGTTTTACATGAACATTTTTTGATAATGCTCTTTACCATTCTGCTTGTATGACGAATTATTTATTGAAAACCCCCAAAGAAAAAGTAAATTTAGAAACTTCTGACCACGAAACTGCATTCCTCAGATTTGTATCTGAAATTAATTCCGATCTAATGGTAGAGCTTTCCTGATGTGGACATTATTGGAAAGATTTCGCACCTTCTTACCAAAGGAGCGTGCCGACAAATACACAACGTATAAATTACAAAATAGGTTGCTGAATCATTACAGTGATTCAATTGTAATACAACCACAACAAGGTCAGGGCAAATCTAACATCTATTTCTATCGGTGATGCAATTAAAGCTGCAAGTAAGCTAAAATCTGATTTGAAGATAGCTCCGACAGATTTAGAAATTAGTGATACGAAAGATACTCTTTCTGAAGAGCAGATTTTGCACTCCGCTGCAAATATTTTAAGGCGGGATATACAGTCTTGACATAAACAATGTTCTCTTCCTCTTTCCATTCAATCAATGCCACCAGCCCTGACAAAATTTATATGTTGGTCGATAGATCAGAAATCATTTTTGGCCGTTAGTAACCAAAATCAAACGCCTATAGAAAAGATGCGGAAATGCATGTCACTTATGGAAAGCACAGTATCATTGAGTAAAAATGTAATAACGCCATTTCAAATCGGCCTGGCGTTACAATTGTATAATGAATAAAGGTAATAACAAAATTACCGAACTCCGAACAATCTTACAAAGGGAAAGTCAAAACTCATAATTATATAAACAGACAAAATCAGTCAACAACCGGAAAACTGTGAAAACCGTAATGAATTTGTCTCGAAACAACTAGTAGATACTTTGCATGTTCATGGGTTTTGCAGTTCATACGATGAGGTCAAGCGTTATCTTACCAGCTATTCCAAATGGTATAATTCCCTTTACATCTGCCGGCTGTCTTATCCAAGAAGGGTCTGACAATACTTTTTATATAGACATAAATACTGAAACAGTAGACGGGAAGGCCACATTCCATTATATGGCTAGAGCAGTATTTCAACTACAGACTGAAGGCAGCGATGAAACATCTGTTGAAGTAAAAATTAAACGCGGCCAAAATAAATCTCTACCGGTTGATGAACAGACTATGTCTGTAATGAGCTACATTGTATCTTGCCATTCAATAAGCCAAAGGAGCGTCCTGAATCCCCTCGTCGCCAGGATTCTTACAATGCCATAGTATCCTGCTCTGCAACCAATGAGATTTTGTCAGATTCAATTTGGGTATTGCTGAGACTTTTGTCAAGAGAAATTGTCAAATTTCCAATTGAACAGCCAGACCAAAGTGAGCAAACAATCCCTTTTTGGACTGGGTTTAATGGCAAAATCTCAAATTCACACCCTTGTACACTTGTTACATATGTACCGGTTGTTGACACCAAGCCAGGCGATATGCCAACTGTTTACACAACCATGAAGAAATGCGTGGACATGTCAAAAGAAGTTGGACAGGAACATTCTATACAGACGTTTGATCAACAACTTTACGCAGTATCGCAGCCGCAAGTCAAATGGTCCATGCGTGACGTTTTTCGATCTCATATTTTGAGACTTGGGGGATTTCACACCTTATCCTGTTTTACAGCTTGTATTTTTTGGGGAAATTGTGGGCTGATCGGGGACTTCGTGATCTTTTGGTCGATTCCGGGGGGTATATGCTGGTTGCACTGCATGTTGACCAAATGTTTTCTGGGAAACAGTTTAACCGAGCAATGCCAAAAGTAATATAAAAGAGTATTGTTGTCTCTAATTATAAGGTCATTGATGCAATCAAAACGTAAGAAAAAACGTCAAAATACGTTAATAGAATGATTTTTTTCGGAAAAGTAAAAACTCACTGAAGTTTGAAAGTCATAAACATCAGAGACGTCATTAGTGTAAGACAAACAACTCAATCAGACTAAATTACTCAGCTGGATGAAAACTAGTAAATTTAATTCGATCCCCTCCATAACTTACCAGTGATGGTCAGAATATAACAAGATGAACTGTGAGCTAATGCTCACTTACGATACCCCGCTCTTCGGCAAACAGGAAGAAGGAATCTGACGGGTCAAAAAACGCTTCCCACGATATGGGGTACCTATATAAAGCTTGTGACCAAATATCAGATTTCTGCCATCAATAGTTGCTGAGAAAAATGCGACTAAAAATGGGCATATACAAAATGTATGTTCAATGTGTATAAAAATCAACAAAGTCGGCAAACAGGAAGTAGGAATCTGATGGGTCCAGAAACGCTTCCCACGATATGGGGTACCTATATGAAGCTTGTGACCAAATATCAGATCTCTGCCGTCAATAGTTGCTGAGAAAATTGTGACGAAAAATGAGCATATATATGTTCAATGTGTATAAAAATCAACAAAGTCGGCAAACAGGAGGTAGGAATCTGACGGGTCCAAAAACACTTCCAACGATATGGTATACCTATATGAAGCTTGTGACCAAATATCAGATTTCTGCCATCAACAGTCACTGAGAAAAATATCTTGGACGGACGGACACACAGACAGAGGTAAAACAGTATACCTCCCTCCCCCTTCGGGGAGCGGGGGTATAAAAAGGTATGGAAACTCTTTATTCTGATGAAAATTTCAATAAGTGGAGGTCAAGGTCATTTGTGTATGGAAACAAAAAGAGCACAAAAGTGGATAAAGTGTCACTTCTGTTAAAAAAAATGCACTTTCGACGTCAAATTACGTTACTCAATAATTTTTGGATATTTTCTACAGCCTACATAAATGTATAATTAAATCATAAATTTTTAGCTTGTCCGTGTGTCTAGTTTGACAATAGCTATCAATTTTCACCTTAATACAATATTTGGAATTATATAATTGTTGACCTTTGACCCTATTTATGCCAACATCTGACCATTTCTGAGACTTACAGCATCATTAATTTGAAAGTTCCCATTTTCCTCTTTACATTGATGTATAATATAGGTGTGTGTTCGATGGGTGCATTAAATTTCATTTTTGATAATTCTAGATCTGCCGCTGGTCTATTAATGCTGTGTGCTCAGCAGAGAAGCAACACATACCAATTTTATAGTCTTTGGTTTTAACCGACCGGGGCTCGAACCCACGATCTACCACATTCGAAACGAGCATGCTAACCATTACGCCACTGATGCGGTTTTACAGTAATAAAATGTAGATCTAATATATATATTATTAAAATTAGCTAGTATGATTATGAAACAATTTAAAATTCTACAAGAATGGATTTAGAATGTTTATTTATCATAAATTGAATGGATAAAACTAAGTTGGAGAAATTAAATGGGGGGTTAAGGTTATGGCAGTGTTTTATTGGTGAAGGAAATCAGAGTACCCCGAAAAAACTACCAACCTGCCGCAAGTCAGAAAAACTTATCACAAAATGTACGTATGTACCTCGCCCAAGTGAGATTCAAACTCACAACATTAGTGCATGGTGATAGACACTGATTGCATAGGTAGTTGTAAATCCAACTACCATATGACAGCCCCTTATAGAAATATGAAATGAAACAAATTGTCATCCTTTCATAAACAGTCAAACCTGTATTAAGAGGTCATCTATGGGACATTGAAAAAGTGGCCTTTTAAGACAGATGACCTCTTAAAAGAGGTTCAATTCATATGAAATGTTCTATGACAGGACAAGTAAAAGGTGACCTTATAATACAGGTGACTGTTTAATAGAGGTGACCACATGTGCAGGTTTGACTGTATATCTTAATAAAGACAGTCTTTGTTTTAAAGTGGAACAGAGTTCATTAAGAGTTTTAATGATGATCCAATACAAAATTTAATAAAAATCAACCATGGTGAAATGGAATCAAAAGAGAGAATTTATTTATTTTGTATGATCACGTTTTACGAAACACACCGTGACATCCTGGATATATCCACTCGAACACCTTATCCTGATTTCAAGCCATGGACCATGCAGTCTTTGCTCAATACTCCTTATATTAATGGTGCATGCTTACCGGTGAAGCAGAAATAACAAGTTTGTTGTCTTTGTTTGACCCGAACAAGGTTGGAATCCTAGACTGAATAATCTGTCCCAAGCTAGTTTATCACTTCGAAGGAGAGTATCATATATATGAGTCAAGGGACAGAACTCGTCAGTCTATTGGAACCCCCATATGATCTTACGGACTCAAGGCGAGCACAATATTTATTACTCCACCGTTGCGGTTTCCTTTAAAAGACATTCTGATGTTTCTACCAATCGTAGTATATAATCCGCTCCCCATCTCCAAAAATCCCTTTAAGAGTAAATATCTGCAGCTAATACAAGGCTTTTTATGGTATTCATTACAATGAGGTTCAATTCATTAACAAAAGGAAGGTATAATCTTTGCTAGTAAAGGGTTACAATCCGCCTTCCCTCTCATAGAGGATGGGAGGCTGATCGTAGTCCTTGGCTGGCAAAGATAAGAAGGCATATATATCTCTTACAAATTACATGTATAAATTTTTACTGACATTACAACTTTTTTAAACAGAAAACCTGCGGTTTTTTTCTGTAGTAATTTATATTTTAAATTCATCTTTGAATTCTTTTAATTTGTTTATTCTTGTTATTAGTTTATCACTTTGCATCCGTTGTCTGAAAACTTCAATCATGTTCTCTGAAACAATTGGGTTTAGTGAACCCACACTTTCGACAGAAATCTCCATTGGGTTGATTTGACCTGACAGTTGTCATGAGATACAAAAAAATGTCCAGGCAGTCACTTGGATATTAATTTATGGTTTGTCAAGTGTTTTGACAAATACTGCATAATTTTTAATCCCTGTTGTTATTTCAGAGAAGTCTAACTCTTTAGCTAAAGATTTAATGGACATAATCGCTTCTTTTGTAGACAAAGCTCTGATCTTCCCTCTTGTACAGCTAAAAGTCTTTGTATCTTTGTATCTATCTTGGCACATTCTTCTGTTCTTTCTTTTATTCTTTAAATCTTTGCCTTTTCAGATGCCTGCATGGAAAATATTATCGATTTATACTAGATATGTAAAGTGTTTATTTGCTATTAAAAAAAAAAAAAAAAAAAACCAGACTGAAGGAAAACAATACACACAAACAATAAGAAATAAAGATCAAATTACATGTCAACTTTACTCAGTTCTTATATACTGCTGAATACAAGAAACAACTCTGTCTAACAAGATCAACTGATGTTTAATATTAATTGTATGTCATCAGTAAATAGCCTCTGTTTAGCTAAAACAAGGTTTGGAAGTGAATTACCAATCTATTCACAGATCTGCAGTCCTCATGTTGAGCACCGGTCCTCCGGCCCAAGACCAGTAAAATTTTGTAATTTTTTCATTTTTTTTTAGCTATATATATATGTATAATTACACCAGTAAATTAAAATTTTCATTCCGTGAACTGGATCTGTAATTTCCTAAGTTTGTATTTAGTGGTGGTGGTTATTTCTGACATTATCAAGTCATTTGGAGCGAGTGAGTAATTATTGCTTAATACCAAATGAGCAATTGTTCAGCAATATCATGGTGAGAACGAGTTACATTCAATGAAATGATGATTATGTCTGCTTAGTACTAGACCAACATGCTTAACTGGATCTTTATAGTACTAACTCATTGAAACAACAGTCTGCGTGTAGACTAGTTTCTCCACTTTGACACATTATTCTAATTCCAAACCGTCTAGTCTTTGTTCTTACTCCTTAATGCTGTTTGTTTAGAGGAGAAGCAGCAAACCCTAATTTAAGAGTTATTGATTTGACCCTACCAGGGCTTGAAGCCACAATCTACTGCATTCAAGACAGGCAATCTAACCATTACACCACTGATGCGGTCTCATCGTATTTGAACCTATTTATCTAATTCTTGTATGGAGATTAAATCATTATTTTTAAATAAGTTTAACACAAATGATACCTGTTTATATTTTTATGAATGTTTGAACTATTTATATTACCTGGTTTTATTTGGTAGCCACGTAGCTATCATCAGACTCGCTAGGTAAGAGAGCATAGACTTTCTGTATTTGTGTGAAGGATTCAGCATCAAGTTCTGCTAAGTCACCATTGTGTACTAAATGTCGTCCAGGAACTTCTGTTACACTCTGTCAATCAGAACACAAAACTATATTCTTGACAAATTGTAAATTTCACAATGAATTTTAAAATTTGTAGGAAAGCATAACATCAGAATAATTTAGACTTTTATTTAGTCCCATAATCTGTTTTCTTCTGTGAAAAATCAAGGGGTTAGGGGGAAGGTTATGGTGTTTAATGCCACTTTCAACAATATTTCAGTTACAGTACAGTCAGAGACATAACGTGATAAACCACTGACCTGCTGCAAGTCGCTAACAAACTTGATCACACAATGTTGTATCGGGTACACCTTGCCTTAGCAGGATTCGAACTCAAAATGTTAGTGGTGATAGGCACTGATCGCATATGTAGTTGTAAATCTAACTATCATACGATCACGACCAAAATTTAGTGAAGAAACAATAAACAAAACTATACTTAAATCATAGAGCATCAAAAATCGAGGCAAATAATACAGATACAGTTGAATCCAAGTTCACAGGATCGTTGCAAAATTTTGAATAATCCGGAATTCGACTTAAAGAGAAGTAAGAGATTAAGTAAGACAGGCAACTCTGTCAGGTCACTGCAGCTTGGCAAATGTGGATCATAGACACTTGGGTCCAGGATATTTTCTTTCTTCAATTTTATCAATAAAATGTGCATCTACAATGTATATGAACCCGTTTGACATGCTAGGAAAATGGGGCATATTTCATAAAGGCGTTTATTTCACAACGAAGCATAATATCCTGGACCCAACGTCCCAAGTGGCGAGTGCCTGTGATGTGGATATTGTTGTCGGTCATTTACAATATATTGATCATCATTTGTATGTATTGTGTACATATTTTAGAACATGTGCGTACGTAAGTATTGATTTTGCTTTGTTTTGAAATAATTGTCAGGAAACTTCGAGAAAAAAAGAAACATGCATTTGTTTACATAATATCCATTCCAAAAACAATAATATAAAATGACAGCAATGACGGGATGGATGCACATTTCTTCCGGGTACACTTCCCATTTTGATTGGTTGCTTACTCTGTTATCCAAATATTCATTTGAGAGAGAGTGGAGAATGCAGAAAACCAAGAAAGTCGTTGCTAATTCAGGTTAATGTTGAAAAGTTTATTAATTTTCAGTTATTTGAAACGAATTGCATTGATTTTAAAACATGTATCCCAATAATTTATAGATTTAAAGTTTTTTTAAATTTTCAGTTTCGTTTTCCACCCATGGCCATGATTTTCCCTTCACTTTTTTCAGTGTACAGTCACATAAAAGGACCAATTAGGGCATTACAAGTGAAACTTGCGACCACCGATCTAGAATGGGTTCTTTCCAGGTTAACTTGAATTGTTATCCACTAGGGGTATTTACCACTAAAGTATCACACCGTAGCATTTAATGCTAAGTAATATTTAGGGGGGGGGGGGGGGGGGGGATTCTATACACGGTCCGCTAGTTGAGATTAGGCTTCCGAAGAAATTTCCCTATGACGGTAGGAATTTATTTTGTATTTTATGTATACCAGCCAAAATCAGTTAAAAAAACCAACAGACAAATACATGTCCTTCGTGTTTTCACATTCGTAACACATAATTTTTAGATGAGAAGCTGGCGATAATTTTGATAATTAAAGTCAGAGGAGGATCTGTGAGTATACAATTAAATTACCAAATACTCCATTTGGTGTGAAACCTATAATTAATTTCTTTAAGGTTTTCTACTAAATTTGTGTTTTTTCGAGCCTACCTAGCCATTTTATCTTAAGTTTAACCTTTCGAAGACCATACATTATCTGAAACGTCCATGATTCCTCTACGTTCTGTCAAAATATCAGGCCATGTTTAAAGTCTTGCAGTGAAATGCCAGGCTATGGAAAATACCTACTCTAAAAATAGCTCTGTCATCCCCCAGAAATTCCCTATTTATAGGTCATGCATCAAATCCTCCATATCCATATTAAAATACAATTAAATCAATCAAATTTGGGCTCAAAATAATCCTTATACATTTAACTTCAATTTTCAATTTAATTATTCCATTCCATTCAGTATTTGTCACGATACAACAAAGTGAAGGGAACTTTTTTTTTAAAGGGACTACTTTTGTTCTTAGCTCTGATTGGTTGAATTACTGGTTTGACACCATTTGCCAATTTCCGACTTGATTCTAAAATTATACACTTTTAACATTTTATTATTTGAGTTATTTCCCTTACAGAGGACAAAACAATCGTAACTACTCGGCCATTCTCGCTACCCTGCAAATAACCTCGAACGTACATAGTAGAAATTCTTCTTAAATTGTTTGCCGGAAGTTAAGTTAAGTTATGCCGCACAAAAATATAGTCCACGAAAATCCAATATGGAAGACATACTAATTAAAATCTAATCATGCAAAACTAATTAAAACTTTAATTGAAATATAGAAAATTGTTTAAAATATAACTTTATCAAACTTTCATGTAACTGACATGTGAAAAGTAGTGCGATTTATACGCCTAATGCATACGAGGTTGTTTGCAGGGTAGCGAGAATGGCCGAGTAGTTACGATTGAGGACAAAGGTGTCAATTTCATGTAACCCGAATAATCCCGTCGTTATATTACGCTTTGCTATATACTCATCCAGCGATAGTGCAGATAGAGGGCACAGTATTATTCGAGTTAAATTTCATGCAATATTCTAACTCGAATAATTCAGCGCCCTCTATCCGCTGTCGCTATAAATAAATATAATAAATAAGCTTTATTTAGAGTCGGCATGGTTAAAACAACATACAACATAAGCTCTGTTGAGCTTTTAACCGACATACACAGACACAGAATAAATAACAAATAACAAGCATGCAACATACAGCTAAAATACAAGACTAAGTAAGCACTACATGTAAAATACTAACAGTTACAAGATAAGCAAAAAAGCAGATTAAAAGCTGATGTTATAAGCTAAGCATACCAAGAGCTAATTTAGCAAACTATGAACAACTAAAAGCTGATATTATGAGCAAAGCATAAAATTTTTATAAGCACAATAAATAAAAACTGGATATGACCTAGATGGTAGAAATTTAAGCAAATTTAAAAGTCAGCACAAACTGAACATTTACATACATTTCCATTCCAAGATTTTAAAATATTCTTAAACTGATTAAAATTGGAAATTTGTCGAAAATCATCAGGTAGGTCATTCCATAAAACAGCTGCTGCATATTTAAAACTATTCTTACCGTAGGTAGATGTTCGCACCCTAGGTATATCTACAATATTGGAATATCTAAAATTATATTTACAATCTTTAAAAACAACTAAATCATGTAAACAAGATGGTGAAAGTTTGTTTAAAATCTTAAAACATTCAATAGCCATGGTACGCATTCTTCTAACTTTCAGAGATGGGACTTTAGCTTTTTCTAATAACTCATCATATGTGCTCTCATAATCCTCGTATATAAATCGTAAAGCACTCGCCTGGATTTTTTCTAATTTAGAGGTATTACTTTTATTGCAAAAATGCCACGCCAAAGGACAAAATTTAAAATTAGACAAAATGAAAGTATGAAAAATTGTTAATTTATTTAATTTTGAAAGAAAACAACCATTGCGCTTTAAAACATTCAACTGTTGAGAAGCTTTACGACATATATTTTTAATATGATAATTGAAATTAAGTTGGTAATCAATATCTATTCCTAGTAATTTTACCACTTCATCACAAGTAATTTCAGCTGAATCTATTTTAAATACTGGTGTCTTGGCATGTGTCTTATTGCCAACTGCAATGGCTTGAAACTTATCTGGATTGGCCTGCATACAATTGAATTTGAACCAGTCTATCAATACTGAGCTTTCTTTTTCAAGTATATCAATTAATTTCTCATAATTATCATTTACATAAGACAAGGTGTTATCATCAGCATAATTATACAATGTACCATATTCAATAAAATAAAAGATGTCGTTAATAATAAAAATATTAAATAACAAGGGTCCAAGTATAGAACCTTGAGGTACCCCTTTTTGTATATCAGCCCAACTGCTGAGATCTCCCTGAAGTTTGATTTGTTGTTTACGACCAGTTAAATAATTTCTAAGTAATTCCACAGATTTTGGAGATGCAGACAGCTTACAAAGGAGAATGTCATGTGGCAGACAGTCAAAAGCCTTCGAAAGATCCATAAGAATTGCTGCCACATACTGATATTTATCTAGAGCTGTTTTCCAATCTTCAAGGAGTCTCAGCAAAGTTGTCTGACAACCATGACCCTTTCTAAAAGCGCATAAAAAAGTATGAAAAATATTTTCAAATAAATCAGTTAGTTGGTCAGATAAAACCATTTCATAAACTTTAGAAATTATGGGTAAGATGCTAACTGGCCGGTAGTTCTTTTTGTCTAAAGGGTCATTTTTTTATGTAGTGGAACAACCTGAGCTTCTTCTAACCTGGTTGGAAAAACACTGGTTTTGATAGTGTTATTAACAAGTGTTGTTATATGCTTGTTAAGTACATGTGCACCAGCACGTAAAAAGTTTAGATGAGATCTGATCTACACCAGTAGCTTTCTTGATGTTTATTTTGCTAACCAGTTTGTTTATAGTGTCAACATCTGTAGGTTTAAAATCAAACAGTGTATTATGTTGTGTATTGTTCTTAATTTTCAATATACTAGGGTGACTATTTCCATCAAAAATAACATCTTTGCCAATGTCATTTGCAACATTTACAAAAAAGGTGTTAAAGGTATCACATATATCTTTAGTGTTGTTCACAATCTTATCATTTTCTACTAGTACAATTTTCTGTTGACTACCTGTAGATTTTTTTGATAGAAATGGTTTGACTGTGGTGTAAAAATGTTTAGATTTTTGTCCACCAGTACATCTTTCTTGAAAATATGTGTTAATAGATTTTCTTTTTAGTTTGGTAACAAGATTTCTTTGTTTTCTGTATGCTTCCCAGGTTTTATTTGTTTTGTATTTCTCAAATTTCGATCGTAGCATTTGTTTTTTGTATATGGCTTTTCTCAGCTCTCTGTTCATATACGGTACTGAGTTTTTTTGAGGGTATCTATACTTTATGGGTGCATGATGATCAATGACCTGCGAGACTTTAGTTTCAAAATCATTATACATAGTGTTTATATCATCTACACACTCACTAGAATCATGTAAATAAACAGTATTATCTAGATCACTAATATATTTATTAACATCAAAATCTTTAAAACTTCTATATTGTATCTGGCTGTTTACACAATTTGGTGTATTACCTTTAATAAATGTCGATATCATATCATGACAATCACTGACTCCAGTATTAAAATTAAGTGTCTTAAAACAAAGATTGTTTTTATTAGTAAGTATAACATCTACTAATGATGGTTCATATCCTTTCATAAAACATGTAGGATTTTTAACAATATTTGTTAAATCAAAAATATCACATAAATCATCAAGTACCTGCGATTTATCAGGAGTCAACATATCATAGTTAAGCTACTCTAATGCAGCGACTAGCGGGAGAGTAATATAACGACTGGATTATTCGGGTTAGCAATATTCAACCCAATCGTAACTACTCGGCCATTCTCGCTACCCTGCAAATAACCTCGTATGCATTAGGCGTATAAATCGCACTACTTTTCACATGTCAGTTACATGAAAGTTTGATAAAGTTATATTTTAAACAATTTTCTATATTTCAATTAAATTTTAATTAGTTTTGCATGATTAGATTTTTACTTAGTATGTCTTCCATATTGGATTTTCGTGGACTATATTTTTGTGCGGCTTAACTTAACTTAACTTCCGGCAAACAATTTAAGAAGAATTTCTACTATGTACGTACGAGGTTATTTGCAGGGTAGCGAGAATGGCCGGGTAGTTACGATTGTATTAAACCAAAATGACATATATTTTTCTCATACTCTGTATAAAATTTAAATGTATCAACTTGTGAATTTTTTATTTGCTATAAAGTTTACTTTAATATGAGACAGGCACAATCTGTTTAAGGGCGAAGCCTATTTGATGATAATGACAATTAAGAGGGAGGTCACGAATCTCAGAAAATAAAAAAAATCCAAATCACGATTCACGGAAATTAAAATTTGCCATTTTTGAGAATTTCACACATAACGGTGAATCAATAAGAGACCTACATGAAGGGTCACGAGAATAAAAAAAAATACCCCAATCACAGATCATGGGGAAAAAATGGTAAGAGGGAAAAAAAAATGCATGCCATGCGTGGTAGCAAGGATTTATATAGATACGATAACGTAACGCTCAGTTCGCTTTTGCTCCCAGCGAGGGTTACGAATCGGTCCCATTCAACGTATGGGAGCAGCGCCCGGAGTGATTCACACCGGGCGTTTTTTTCCGTTATAAGTGGTTGGAAAAATTAACGGGGGTGAAAGATAAATATATTTAGGTAAACCTTGAGGTGTTAAGTAAACGCTGCATCAATCCATGGTAGACTTATATCCATCTGAAAATTTGAATGCATGAAATCTTCTTTCTGTCCGACATTTTGTTTACAAGTTGCTATTTCACGTGCACTTGCCTCGTTTTGGAGATATCCTTATTTGGATCAATCGTAGTAAAAATTAATAGTAAAGTTTTTCATATTTGGCATTCAGATCCATATATGGATAGGCTCCGCCCATCACGAGAGTATACGTAAGGTGCCATGGCGGACAAGAAATAATTTTCGAATACTAAATCGATCGTGAAGGTAGAAACAGGTATTGTAACACTTATTTCGTATCGCCATTACTTAAAAATTGTAGGGAATAATAAGTTATGACCAGATATGCAAAAAGAAAGTTGAAATATTCAGTTAACGAAAATTTTAATTTGCTCCCATACGTTGAATGCAGGGGCGGATCCAGGATTTCAAGTTAGGGGGGGGGGGGGGCGCACTTAAAAAAATTGCGCCGAGCGGAGGGAGGCGCAAAAATTGTTGGGGTATTTCGTGTGAAAAATCATGATTTCACGCCAAAAAATCATATTTTTCCAATTTTAGGGGGGGGGGGGGGGCGCGCGAAATTTTTTGGGTATTTCATGTGAAAAATCACGATTTTACGCCAAAAAAATCATATTTTTTCCAATTTTAGGGGGGTGCCCCCCCCCCCCCTGAATCCGCCCCTGGAATGGGACCAATTCGTAACCCTAACTGGAGCACAAGCGGAATGAGGGTTACGTTATCGTATCTAGGATTTATATAGTAGGATCCTTGGTGGTGGTGAAAGTGGAGTGAGGATCAGACGCAATTGCAATATTTTTAACCTTGCCATGGAAAATGTGTTAAAAGGCTTACTTGACAAAATCAATTGTCCAGATATCATACACATTTTTTTAATCACTTTCAAATTGCGAGATCGTGGAGATGATATAGGTTTCCTGTATACATAAAAACGATGCGGAGCTGTTCTTCAATGTTTGACACCAGCTCACAAAGTTTTCATAAATAGGATGACCAAGAAGTGGATGTAATTTCATGTTTCTTTCCTCTCCGAAGCAGACGAAATGCACACTAGAAAATAACGTCATCCATCACTGTAAACGACCATTTCTTGTAGCACACGATTTTGATATTAGAATGTTCTTTTAAGTTTATTTCAATTGAGAAGAATTGAAATGGTTACAGATTTGCGAATTTCTTATTGAAATAATTTTTATTTTGTTTTTAAATACCGCTTTGTTCTATAATTTCATGCTTCCGGTAAAAAGATATTTGGCTATGAATATAGGAGTATGACTTATTACCAAAAATCGCATAGCCTATAGTTAGAAGAGCTTTGCCCTTTATTATTTTACAAGGCTCAATTATCTATAAATTTTAAGAAAATTATACTCAAATTCTTAATCCTTTATGTTGCTCTTGCATTGAACGGGAACCAGTTTGTCCTCTGTAAGGGAAATAACTCAAATAATAAAATGTTAAAAGTGTATAATTTTAGAATCAAGTCGGGAATTGGCAAATAGCATATTTGGTGCGATTCTCCGGGAAAATATTTTTTGAAAATAAATTTTAAGTAGCAGAGATACAGTAAAAATGCAGTGTCCTTCTGCCAATTTTTCCACGATATTGGATGTTTTTTGCATGTATGTGAAAACGGTTATTTTTCAGGTATTTGTTTTCCCTGTCTTAAGACGTTTTTTTGTTAAAAAAGGCAGTGTATGTGTCTTTGTTATGTCAATATTTTTTTTATGTCTTGTAAAGTGTCCATTACTTTATTTGCACTGCTCTTAATTAATCAATGAAACCTACACATAGAGGTTTAATGTTTTAATGGAGATTTTCGTATCAGTGCACATTGATTTTTTGAAGATTTCATATTTATGTGGTCTCATTTAACTGATTTTGGCTGACATGTACGTGTACTACTTTATCATACATCCTTTTCACTGGTTCACAGATTGTAGAAGGTAGCAATATAATATTTGTTTGTTTCATAAGGTGACTTTACACCAGATGAGTGATGCAGTACAATCAGGGACGTGGCCTGATAATTCATTGTGGTAGACGAATTGCTCATCTTGGTGATGTTGATACAAAATGTATATCTTTTGTTCTGTTTCGTCAACAATTATTTTGTATGTAGAGTCTTATTATACTATATAAATATCACTAAGAAAAGTGATATTTCTGTGACAGTGATTTATCATGCTATGTCTGTTAGTATGCTGTATCAGTATCACTCAGAAGAGTGATATATCTGTCACAGAGATTTATCATGCTATGTCTCTTAATATACTGTATCAGTATCACTAAGAAGAGTGATATTTCTGTCACAGTGATTTATCATGCTATGTCTTTGACTGTGCCGTATCAGTATCACTAAGAAGAGTGATATGTCTGTCACAGTGATTTATCATGCTATGTCTCTTAGTATACTATATAAATATCACTAAGAAAAGTAATATTTCTGTCACAGTGATTTATCATGCTATGTCTCTTAGTATACTATATAAATATCACTAAGAAAAGTGATATCTCTGTGACAGTGATTTATCATTCTATGTCTCTTAGTATGCTGTATCAGTATCACTCAGAAGAGTGATATTTCTGTCACAGTGATTTAGCATGCTATGTCTCTTAGTATGCTGTATTAGTATCACTAAGAAGAGTGATATTTTTGTCACAGTGATTTATCATGCTATGTCTCTTAGTATGCTGTATCAGTATCACTCAGAAGAGTGATATGTCTATCACAGTGATTTATCATGCTATGTCTCTTAGTATGTTGTATTAGTATCACTAAGAAGAGTGATATTTTTGTCAGTGATTTATCATGCTATGTCTCTTAGTATACTGTATCAGTATCACTAAGAAGAGTGATATTTTTGTCACAGTGATTTATCATGCTATGTCTCTTAGTATACTGTATCAGTATCACTAAGAAGATTGATATTTCTGTCACAGTGATTTATCATGCTATGTCTCTTAGTATGCTGTATCAGTATCACTAAGAAGAGTGATATTTTTGTCACAGTGATTTATCATGTTATGTCTCTTAGTATACTGTAATCAGTATCACTAAGAAAAGTGATATTTCTGTCACAGTGATTTATCATGCTATGTCTCTTAGTATACTATATAAATATCACTAAGAAAAGTGATATTTCTGTGACAGTGATTTATCATGCTATGTCTGTTAGTATGCTGTATCAGTATCACTAAGAAGAGTATTATTTCTGCCACAGTGATTTATCATGCTATGTCTCTTAGTATACTGTATCAGTATCACTAAGAAGAGTGATATTTTTGTCACAGTGATTTATCATGCTATGTCTCTTATTATACTATATAAATATCACTAAGAAAAGTGATATTTCTGTGACAGTGATTTATCATGCTATGTCTGTTAGTATGCTGTATCAGTATCACTAAGAAGAGTGATATTTTTGTCACTCTGATTTATCATGCTATGTCTCTTAGTATGCTGTATCAGTATCACTAAGAAGAGTGATATTTCTGTCACAGTGATTTATCATGCTATGTCTCTTAGTATACTGTATCAGTATCACTAGGAAAAGTGATATTTCTGTCACAGTGATTTATCATGCTATGTCTCTTAGTATACTATATAAATATCACTAAGAAAAGTGATATTTCTGTGACAGTGATTTATCATGCTATGTCTGTTAGTATGCTGTATCAGTATCACTAAGAAGAGTGTTATTTCTGCCACAGTGATTTATCATGCTATATCTCTTAGTATACTGTATCCGTATCACTAAGAAGAGTGATATGTTTGTCACAGTGATTTGTCATGTTATGTCTCTTAGTATGCTGTATCAGTATCACTAAGAAGAGTGATATTTTTGTCACAGTGATTTATCATGCTATGTCTCTTAGTATGCTGTATCAGTATCACTAAGAAGAGTGATATTTTGTCACAGTGGTTTATCGTGTTATGTCTCTTAGTATACTGTATCAGTATCACTAGGAAAAGTGATATTTCTGTTACAGTGATTTATCATGCTATGTCTCTTAGTATACTATATAAATATCACTAAGAAAAAGTGATATTTCTGTGACAGTGATTTATCATGCTATGTCTCTTAGTATGCTGTATCAGTATCACTAAGAAGAGTGTTATTTCTGCCACAGTGATTTATCATGATATGTCTCTTAGTATACTGTATCAGTATCACTAAGAAGAGTGATAGTTTTGTCAGTGATTTATCATGCTATGTCTCTTAGTATGCTGTATCAGTATCACTAAGAAGATTGATATTTCTGTCAGTGATTTATCATGCTATGTCTCTTAGTATACTGTATCAGTATCACTAAGAAGATTGATATTTCTGTCACAGTGATTTATCATGCTATGTCTCTTAGTATGCTGTATCAGTATCACTAAGAAGAGTGATATTTTTGTCACTGTGATTTATCATGCTATGTCTCTCAGTATACTGTATCAGTATCACTAAGAAGATTGATATTTCTGTCACAGTGATTTATCATGCTATGTCTCTTAGTATGCTGTATCAGTATCACTCAGAAGAGTGATATTTTTGTCACAGTGATTTATCATGCTATGTCTCTTAGTATACTGTATCAGTATCACTAAGAAGATTGATATTTCTGTCACAGTGATTTATAATGCTATGTCTCTTAGTATGCTGTATCAGTATCACTCAGAAGAGTGATATTTTTGTCACAGTGATTTATCATGCTATGTCTCTTAGAATACTGTATCAGTATCACTCAGAAGAGTGATATTTTTGTCACAGTGATTTATCATGCTATGTCTCTTAGAATACTGTATCAGTATCACTCAGAAGAGTGATATTTTTGTCAGAGTGATTTATCATGCTATGTCTCTTAGAATACTGTATCAGTATCACTAAGAAGAGTGATATTTTTGTCACAGTGATTTATCATGCTATGTCTCTTAGAATACTGTATCAGTATCACTCAGAAGAGTGATATTTTTGTCACAGTGATTTATCATGCTATGTCTCTTAGAATACTGTATCAATATCACTAAGAAGAGTGATATTTTTGTCACAGTGATTTATCATGCTATGTCTCTTAGAATACTGTATCAGTATCACTAAGAAGAGTGATATTTTTGTCACAGTGATTTATCATGCTATGTCTATTAGTATGTCTCTTAGTATGTCTCTTAGTAATATGAAATATGGAGAAAAAACCATGACAAATTCCATATCCCATGGAAAACTGAAAGATGAGATTCATGGTTGTATGCATTCAAAATCATGATAAATTCATTGTCCTAATATGGAAAACATTAGGTATGAGGTTTGGTTGCAAAATCAGGATAAATTCGTTACACAGTGTACAATTGTCCTACTACGGAAACTATCAGGTCAATAAAATTCATATCTGGATCGGCTTCACCTCGCCCGATATGAATTTTATTGACCCGATATTTTCCGTATTAGGACAATTGTGTACTGTGTAACTAATAGTATCACTCAGAAGAGTGCTATTTGTGTTACAGTGATTTATTATGCTATGTCTCTTAGTATGATGTTTTAGAGTCACTCAGAAGAGTGATATTTCATGCTATATGTATGTCTCTTTGTATACTGTATCAGTATCACTAGGAACAGTGATTTATCATGCTACAAAATGTATGTCTTTGACTGTACTGTATCAGTATCACTCAGAAGAGTGATATTTCTGTCACAGTGATTTATCATGCTATGTCTCTTAGTATAATGTATTAGTATCACTCAGAAGAGTGATATTTCTGTCACAGTGATTTATCTAGCTGCGGAACCGTAGCCATTATGGTCCTTGGCCAGTTTTCTGATGGTCCTCAAATATCAGAAAACTGGCCAAGGACCATAAGGGCAACGGTTCTGCAGCTATTTCTGTCACAGTGATTTATCATGCTATATCTTTTAGTATAATATATCAGTATCCCTCAGAAGAGTGATATTTCTGTCACAGTGATTTATCATGCTATGTCTCTTAGTATGCTGTATCAGTATTCCTCAGAAGATTGATATGTCTATCACAGTGATTTATCATGCTATGTCTCTTATTATAATGTATCAGTATCCCTCAGAAGAGTGATATTTCAGTCACAGTGATATATCATGCGGTGTCTCATAGTATACTGTATCAGTATCCCTCAGAAGAGTGATATTTCTGTCACAGTGATTTATCATGCTATGTCTCTTAGTATGCTGTATCAGTATCACTAAGTAGAGTGATATGTCTGTCACAGTGATTGATCATGCTATGTCTCTTAGTATGCTGTATCAGCCTAACCCAGAAGAGTGATATGTGTCACAGTGATTGATCATGCTATGTCCCTTAGTATGCTGTATCAGTCTAGCTCAGAAGAGTGATATGTCTATCACAGTGATTTATCATGCTATGTCTCTAACTGTACTGTATCAGTATCACTAAGAAGATTGATATGTCTATTACAGTGATTTATCATGCTATGTCTCTTGGTATACTGTATCAGTATCACTGAGAAGAGTGATATGTCTGTCATAGTGATTTATCATGCTATGTCTCTTAGTATACTGTATCAGTATCACTGAGAAGAGTGATATGTCTGTCACAGTGATTTATCATGCTATGTCTCTTAGTATACTGTATCAGTATCACTGAGAAGAGTGATATGTCTGTCATAGTGATTTATCATGCTATGTCTCTTAGTATGCTGTATCAGTATCACTAAGAGGAGTGATATGTCTGTCATAGTGATTTATCATGCTATTTCTCTTAGTATACTGTATCAGTATCACTAAGAAGAGTGATATGTCTGTCACAATGATTTATCATGCTATGTCTCTTATAGATACGATAACGTAACCCTCATTCCGCTTGTGCTCCAGTTAGGGTTACGAATCGGTGCCATTCAACGTATGGGAGCAAATTAAATTTTTTGTTAACTGAATATTTCAACTTTCTTTTTGCATATCTGGTCATAACTTATTATTCCCTACAATTTTTAAGTACTGGCGATACGAAATAAGTGTTATAATACCTGTTTCTACCTTCACGATCGATTTAGTATTCGAAAATTATTTCTTGTTCGTCATGGCACCTTACGTATACTCTCGCGATGGGCGGAGCCTATCCATATATGGATCTGAATGCCAAATATGAAAAACTTTACTATTAATTTTTACTACGATTGATCCAAATAAGGATATCTCCAAAACGAAGCAAGTGCACGTGAAATAGCAACTTGTAAACAAAATGTCGGACAGAAAGAAGATTTCATGCATTCAAATTTTCAGATGGATATAAATCTACCATGGATTGATGCAGCATTTACTTAACACCTCAAGGTTTACCTAAATATATTTATCTTTCACCCCGTTAATTTTTCCAACCACTTACAACGGAATTCAGACAAAAACCGCCCGGTGTGAATCACTCCGGGCGTTGCTCCGGACCGATTCGTAACCCTCGCTGTGAGCAAAAGCGGACTGAGGGTTACGTTATCGTATCTATGTCTCTTAGTATACTGTATCATTATTACTAAGAAGAGTGATATTTCTATCACAGTGATTTATCATGCTATGTCCCTTAGTATATTGTATCAGTATAACCCAGAAGAGTTATATGTCTGTCATAGTGATTTATCATGCTATGTCTCTTGGTATACTGTATCAGTATCACTGAGAAGAGTGATATGTCTGTCATAGTGATTTATCATGCTATGTCTCTTAGTGTGCTGTATCAGTATCACTAAGAAGAGTGATCTGTCTGTCATAGTGATTTATTATGCTATGTATCTTAGTATACTGTATCAGTATCACTGAGAAGAGTGATATGTCTGTCATAGTGATTTATCATGCTATGTCTCTTAGTAGCCTGTATCAGTATCACTAAGAAGAGTGATCTATCTGTCATAGTGATTTATCATGCTATGTCTCTTAGTATACTGTATCAGTATCACTACGAAGATTGATATGTTTATCACAGTGATTTATCATGCTATGTCTCTTAGTATGCTGTATCAGTATCACTAAGAAGAGTGATATTTTTGTCACAGTGATTTATCATGCTATGTCTCTTAGTATACTGTATCAGTATCACTAAGAAGTGTGATATTTCTGTCATAGTGATTTATCATGCTATGGCGCTTAATATGCTGTATCAGTATCACTAAGAAGAGTGATATGTCTATCACAGTGATTTATCATGCTATGTCTCTTAGTATACTGTATCAGTATCACTAAGAAGGGTGATATTTCTGTCATAGTGATTTATCATGCTATGTCTCTTAGTATGCTGTATCAGTATCAGTAAGAAGAGTGATATGTCTGTCACAGTGATTTATCATGCTATGTCTCTTGGTATACTGTATCAGTATCACTGAGAAGAGTGATATTTCTGTCATAGTGATTTATCATGCTATGTCTCTTAGTATGCTGTATCAGTATCACTAAGAAGAGTGATCTGTCTGTCATAGTGATTTATTATGCTATGTCTCTTAGTATACTGTATCAGTATCACTGAGAAGAGTGATATGTCTGTCATAGTGATTTATCATGCAATGTCTCTTAGTATGCTGTATCAGTATCACTAAGAAGAGCGATCTGTCTGTCATAGTGATTTATTATGCTATGTCTCTTAGTATACTGTATCAGTATCACTGAGAAGAGTGATATGTCTGTCATAGTGATTTATCATGCTATGTCTCTTAGTATGCTGTATCAGTATCACTAAGAGGAGTGATATGTCTGTCATAGTGATTTATCATGCTATTTCTCTTAGTATACTGTATCAGTATCACTAAGAAGAGTGATATGTCTGTCACAATGATTTATCATGCCATGTCTCTTATAGATACGATAACGTAACCCTCATTCCGCTTGTGCTCCAGTTAGGGTTACGAATCGGTGCCATTCAACGTATGGGAGCAAATTAATTTTTTTGTTAACTGAATATTTCAACTTTCTTTTTGCATATCTGGTCATAACTTATTATTCCCTACAATGTTTAAGTACTGGCGATACGAAATAAGTGTTATAATACCTGTTTCTACCTTCACGATCGATTTAGTATTCGAAAATTATTTCTTGTTCGCCATGGCACCTTACGTATACTCTCGCGATGGGCGGAGCCTATCCATATATGGATCTGAATGCCAAATATGAAAAACTTTACTATTAATTTTTACTACGATTGATCCAAATAAGGATATCTCCAAAACGAAGCAAGTGCACGTGAAATAGCAACTTGTAAACAAAATGTCGGACAGAAAGAAGATTTCATGCATTCAAATTTTCAGATGGATATAAATCTACCATGGATTGATGCAGCATTTACTTAACACCTCAAGGTTTACCTAAATATATTTATCTTTCACCCCGTTAATTTTTCCAACCACTTACAACGGAATTCAGACAAAAACCGCCCGGTGTGAATCACTCCGGGCGTTGCTCCGGACCGATTCGTAACCCTCGCTGTGAGCAAAAGCGGACTGAGGGTTACGTTATCGTATCTATGTCTCTTAGTATACTGTATCATTATTACTAAGAAGAGTGATATTTCTATTACAGTGATTTATCATGCTATGTCCCTTAGTATATTGTATCAGTATAACCCAGAAGAGTTATATGTCTGTCATAGTGATTTATCATGCTATGTCTCTTGGTATACTGTATCAGTATCACTGAGAAGAGTGATATGTCTGTCATAGTGATTTATCATGCTATGTCTCTTAGTGTGCTGTATCAGTATCACTAAGAAGAGTGATCTGTCTGTCATAGTGATTTATTATGCTATGTATCTTAGTATACTGTATCAGTATCACTGAGAAGAGTGATATGTCTGTCATAGTGATTTATCATGCTATGTCTCTTAGTAGCCTGTATCAGTATCACTAAGAAGAGTGATCTATCTGTCATAGTGATTTATCATGCTATGTCTCTTAGTATACTGTATCAGTATCACTACGAAGATTGATATGTTTATCACAGTGATTTATCATGCTATGTCTCTTAGTATGCTGTATCAGTATCACTAAGAAGAGTGATATTTTTGTCACAGTGATTTATCATGCTATGTCTCTTAGTATACTGTATCAGTATCACTAAGAAGTGTGATATTTCTGTCATAGTGATTTATCATGCTATGGCGCTTAATATGCTGTATCAGTATCACTAAGAAGAGTGATATGTCTATCACAGTGATTTATCATGCTATGTCTCTTAGTATACTGTATCAGTATCACTAAGAAGGGTGATATTTCTGTCATAGTGATTTATCATGCTATGTCTCTTAGTATGCTGTATCAGTATCAGTAAGAAGAGTGATATGTCTGTCACAGTGATTTATCATGCTATGTCTCTTGGTATACTGTATCAGTATCACTGAGAAGAGTGATATTTCTGTCATAGTGATTTATCATGCTATGTCTCTTAGTATGCTGTATCAGTATCACTAAGAAGAGTGATCTGTCTGTCATAGTGATTTATTATGCTATGTCTCTTAGTATACTGTATCAGTATCACTGAGAAGAGTGATATGTCTGTCATAGTGATTTATCATGCAATGTCTCTTAGTATGCTGTATCAGTATCACTAAGAAGAGCGATCTGTCTGTCATAGTGATTTATTATGCTATGTCTCTTAGTATACTGTATCAGTATCACTGAGAAGAGTGATATGTCTGTCATAGTGATTTATCATGCTATGTCTCTTAGTATGCTGTATCAGTATCACTAAGAGGAGTGATATGTCTGTCATAGTGATTTATCATGCTATTTCTCTTAGTATACTGTATCAGTATCACTAAGAAGAGTGATATGTCTGTCACAATGATTTATCATGCCATGTCTCTTATAGATACGATAACGTAACCCTCATTCCGCTTGTGCTCCAGTTAGGGTTACGAATCGGTGCCATTCAACGTATGGGAGCAAATTAATTTTTTTGTTAACTGAATATTTCAACTTTCTTTTTGCATATCTGGTCATAACTTATTATTCCCTACAATGTTTAAGTACTGGCGATACGAAATAAGTGTTATAATACCTGTTTCTACCTTCACGATCGATTTAGTATTCGAAAATTATTTCTTGTTCGCCATGGCACCTTACGTATACTCTCGCGATGGGCGGAGCCTATCCATATATGGATCTGAATGCCAAATATGAAAAACTTTACTATTAATTTTTACTACGATTGATCCAAATAAGGATATCTCCAAAACGAAGCAAGTGCACGTGAAATAGCAACTTGTAAACAAAATGTCGGACAGAAAGAAGATTTCATGCATTCAAATTTTCAGATGGATATAAATCTACCATGGATTGATGCAGCATTTACTTAACACCTCAAGGTTTACCTAAATATATTTATCTTTCACCCCGTTAATTTTTCCAACCACTTACAACGGAATTCAGACAAAAACCGCCCGGTGTGAATCACTCCGGGCGTTGCTCCGGACCGATTCGTAACCCTCGCTGTGAGCAAAAGCGGACTGAGGGTTACGTTATCGTATCTATGTCTCTTAGTATACTGTATCATTATTACTAAGAAGAGTGATATTTCTGTCACAGTGATTTATCATGCTATGTCCCTTAGTATATTGTATCAGTATAACCCAGAAGTGTTATATGTCTGTCACAGTGATTTATCATGCTATGTCTCTTAGTATACTGTATCAGTATCACTAAGACGAGTGATGTGTCTGTCATAGTGATTTATCATGCTATTTCTCTTAGTATACTGTATCAGTATCACTAAGAAGAGTGATATGTTTGTCACAGTGATTTATCATGCTATGTCTCTTAGTATGCTGTATCAGTATCACTCAGAAGAGTGATATGTCTATCACAGTGATTTATCAAGCTATGTCTCTTAGTATACTATATCACTATCACTAAGAAGAGTATTATGTCTGTGATAGTGATTTATCATGCTATGTCTCTTGGTATGCTGTATCAATATCACTAAGAAGAGTGATATTTCTGTCACAGTGATTTATCATGCTATGTCTCTTAGTATACTATATAAATATCACTTAGAAGAGTGATATGTTTGTCACGGTGATTTATCATGCTATGTCTCTTGGTATGCTGTATCAATATCACTAAGAAGAGTGATATGTCTGTCACAGTGATTTATTATGCTATGTCTCTTAGTATACTGTATCAGTATCACTAAGCAGAGTGATTTGTCTGTAACAGTGATTTATCATGCTATGTCTCTTAGTATGCTGTATCAGTATCACTCAGAAGAGTGATATGTCTATCACAGTGATTTATCATGCTATGTCTTTTAGTATGCTGTATCAGTATCACTAAGAAGAGTGATATGTCTGTGATAGTGATTTATCATGCTATGTCTCTTAATATACTGTATCAGTATCACTAAGAAGAGTGATATGTCTGTCATAGTTATTTATCATGCTATGTCTCTTAGTATGCTGTATCAGTATCACTAAGAAGAGTGATATGTCTGTCACAGTGAGTTATCATGCTGTCTCTTAGTATGATGTGTCGGTATCACTCAGAAGATTGATATTTTTGTTACAGTGATTTATTATGCTATGTCTCTTGGTATTCTGTATCAGTATCACTAAGAAGAGTGCTATTTCTGTCACAGTGATTTATTACTCTCTGATTATACTGTAGATGGATGCTCTTGGAATATTGATGACGAAACAAGTTAATTGTTAAATTATATGCAAGTAAAGAAACAGCAGCTCTTTTCACAAAAATTATTATAATGAATATTTATCGTAAGTGTAAATTTAAGATCATGAATTAAGTGATAAAACTTATGCATTTTTGTGAAAAGGCTACAGATATGTATATTTTAACCCTCATTTTTGATATTATCGTTTGTTTATCTGAAGTCCTCTAGGAAGATTAGATTTTATTTTGAAATAAAAACAAATTATTATTAATTTACATGTATATACTAATACCTCACGATTTTTTTTAAGATTGAGTGTCTATTAAAAGATTCACTGAGAAGATGATAGCCACCATGATGATTGATTAAGTTTCATTAAGATGAGTGGAAATTGTGATAAAGAAAGCTCTGGTAATGCTGGTGTGCATACCAACCCTGCTAAGTACCAACCTGAAACTTCAACTTCCATCCATGGACGAAATACTGTTGGAAATCATGGAGGTTATTCAAGTTCAAATTCAGAGCAATCTACTGTAGGACAAAATATACCACGTGGTTCAGATAATTCATCTGATTTTGATGTTTGGGTTGTACCTAATATTTCAGGTAGATACAATTTAAGTTTCTATAACATCTGCATGGTCTTTTAGAGTGGAAGTGAATCTCTGTAGGTTTTTGTTATCGTTTGTTTATATATATGTATTGACGTTGGAGATCCAGTACAAAAGGGGAGGGTTGGAATACAATGTACCTTCGCCACATATTTGTGCCTGTCCCAAGCCAGTTACTGAGTTTCCAATGTCATATGTCATTGTCGTTTTTGTGTTCAGTGAGTTAGGATGAGAGGTAATTGCTCATTTTGTTGATATTGGTGGAATAGGACCATCGCTTTCATTTTATAGCAGAAATATTTTTTTTGTAATGCATATTTTATATTCAACATCTTCAAACATTATACCTATTATTCACAAAATATATTTAAACATACTAATTATAACAAGCCATCTTTTAAATATTTATATTCTTTTGTGATACATATTTCTCACTTTTGAGACAGACCAGTTCCTATTATATACCGGTAACATGTTTTCTAATCAATATTTCTATAATATTTTTACACTTTAGTTTAGCATTTTGTTGGTTATTAAGAATATTTTGCTACTTTATTTCAAAAAGTGGGTATAAAGATGGCCACCATAACAGGACAAAGTATTAACATAGGACCCTATGGGAATAACATTTCATTATAATTTAATCTTGAAACTACTGAATTAACTTTACTGAAATTTAAGCCCTCTACAAAGTGAACATTTTTCATGTTAAACCAGAAAGCCTATATGCCAGTCAACACAGGACATAGTTAACATAGAAATGTTTACCGGCCTAAGCCTAATCATATCTTTTTCAAAAAATGTGTTTCATATTTCAGATGTCAAGCCTGATCGAGGAGCTATTCCTAAAGTCAAACCTGCTGGTATTTATAATTAGCATTTTGTTGTTGAAAAAATATGTGCATAGTGTACAAGCTCATGAGACTTAATTCAGAAATAATCGTAAAAATATTGATTTTTGTAGAAATTGTTAGTTGCAAATTTTAGTATTTCTTGTCAATATTATTCCCAAAAAGGAAATAAAATCATACCTTTTCTATAGGAAGTATTTCTTAAAAATAACGGATTGAAGTCATTTTTGATGTTTTCATGGTTACCATAAGTAGTAAGAAAAGATATGGATGTAAAGAACGTGAGAGGCTATCCAACACTTAACTTAGACATAAAGTAAAGTAAAGCAACCTTGCTGTGATTGCCGTTCTTTATTTCACAGTCACATTGACATCTTCAGTAATGAGCATAATTCAAGCTAAAAGGAGTGTTAAACGGTCCCTAGTCTGCAGTTGACCTATACTCTTTTTTACCTTTGTAGATAAAAGCTACATCTGGGGATCTTTGTCGTTTTGATGTTATTTGGTGTCTAAAATTTCATTTCCCAGATGGAGGTTGTAATCAACTAGATAATAGAATATGGATGAAGTAATATTACTAATACTGTCATCATTGTGTCTCACATCACATAACAAGGTTACAACGAATGACGGAACATTGAATTATTCATGAATGTTCATTAAGCATGAGTACATTGTTTTTCCCAACAACAACGGATTCTGATTGCCCCTTTTGGTATCTCCAAACATTTTATTTATTTATTTATTTATTTATTTATTTATTTATTTATTTATTTATTTCCCTGAAATGATTGCTCAGATGTACTTTTAGGTTTTAATACTGCTAAACTGTTGAAAACAAAACATGTGATTTTTGTGTCAAACAGAAACCAATATGGCCACCATTGTTGAGCATAGTTTAACAACGGATCCTGTGGGAAAATGTTTTAAAGTATTCTTGTGTTTTATACCACCATTCATTAATGAGAGTTATCTTGTCTTTCAGGGGGAGTCTTTCAGAAGGCATGGACAGATTTCCATGTGTCAATTGAAAGAAAAGAAGACATGAAGATCCTTGAACAATGTGGTTGTAAAGAATCTTTGCCGCCAGTTAAAATGCAATACTTAGTGAATTTACATTTTAAAGAGTTAGAAACTGCATTATGTGATGAGCTTCTCAAGTTGAAGTGGAATGTGAAATGTGTTAAACCTGGTGACCAATGTCTTTCAATTGAGGTTAAAAATTATACTGATGACTGTGTTGTGGAAGATGTCATTTTACTTTTAGGTGATGAAGTAAATAAAGTTAACTACTGTCAGTCTATGCAGGCATCTAAACATCCTGAGTTGCTGTTGAAAGAGTATATAGATAGAGGTCATCTTGCTATTTACGTGGATGACGAAAAGGTCTTTGTTGTTGGAATAGTAGAAAATCCGAGGAAAGTAATTGAGATGTTGAGGAAAAAACCAATCGGTTCAGATTATAGTCGTACCTCTTCTTATAAAATGGATGTTCAACTTGATAATCATTTCACAGGTCAACTGCTAATATACCTTCAGTTCCTACCAAACATGAAACAGAAACACTCATCTGTAAATGTTACTGTGGATGAAGAAAGATCAATAATGTCCATTTGTGGAAACAATCTTGTAGACGTGCATGCCGCAGTAGAAGATGTGGATATATTCACAAAAACAATTGCTGTTGAAGATATTGAATTAGACCCATTACTTATACAACTGCTCAAGCTACAAGATATCAAGACGTTAATAAGGAAGTTATGTGAAGAACAGGACCTGAAAGTAATATGGACACTATCAGAATTGAACAATACAATAACTTGTCATTGCAAGGACAGGAAAGCAGTACAATACTTTAGTGATGTTCTTAAACACAACCTAGAAAAAAAGACTTATCAGTACTCAAAGCGATCATTGGGTGATAAAACCATGATCTTTTCTACAACAAATATGTTTTCAGATTTTGTTAAAAAATATGATGGTAAATGTTTGGTTTCAACTGTTGAGGGAAATAGTATTGATATATTCACCACAAGGGGTATTAGTAATGAATTAGCACTCCTTGAAGTAAATTTTGAAGGCACTAAAATTGATATCCAAAAGAATTTGACCCACAATGAGAAGAAAGAAATTCACAACCAAAAATCGGAAGTGACAATTACTGATGATGGAATAGAATGGATCGACGGCACTAAGAGACGGTTAAACGTTGAGGTAAAATTATTCTTGTCCAAGATCGGCTTTAAAAGTATTGAATCTTTACCGACGTCTGTTCTTAAGTTTTATGATAGTTGTGACATTGTGAAAAAGACTATTGCTGCTAGACTTGGGAAAAAAGAATTATTTGTCATTGGTATATTGATTTAAATGAAAGTTCTTTGAAGATGTTCACACCAGATAGGAAAAGCTTGTTCACAGCTGAATGTGAAATGCTTAAAGAATATCCTAACACTGATTGTGCAAATGAACTTGTTCTGGAGTTGGGTCTGTTTTTGAAAAATGGAAATATGAATTGAGATTAGCTGACTTTGATTGGGATAATTTTTAGACGTTGAATAATACACTAGGCTCCCCTAACATTTGAACCCGATTAGAGGTCATATCTAGATAATATACTAGGCTCCCCTAACATCTGAACCCGATTAAAAGTCATATCTAGATAATACACTAGGCTCCCCTAACATCTGACAGAACCAGATTAGAGGTCATATGTAGATAATACACTAGGCTCCCCTAACATCTGAACCTGATTAGAGGTCATATCTAGATAATACACTAAACACCCCTAACATCTGACAGAACCAGATTAGAGGTCATATCTAGATAATACACTAGGCTCTACTAACACCTGGACGTGATTAGATGTCATATCTAGATAATACATTAGGCTCCCCTAACATCTGACAGAACCTGATTAGAGGTCATATCTAGATAATACACTAGGCTACCCTAACACCTGACAGAACCAGATTAGACGTCATATCTACATAATACACTAGACTCCCCTAACATCTGACAGAACCAGATTAGAGGTCATATGTAGATAATACATTAGGCTCCCCTAAAATCTGACAGAACCTGATTAGAGGTCATATCTAGATAATACACTAGGCTCCCCTAACATCTGAACCTGAATAGAGGTCATATCTAGATAATACAGTAGACTCCCCTAACATCTGAACCTGATTAGTGGTCATATCTAGATAATACACTAGGCTCCCCTAGCATCTGAACCTGATTAATGGTCATATCTAGATAATACACCAGGCTCCCCTAACATCTGAACCTGATAGGGAAAGCTTGTTCACAGCTGAATGTGAAATGCTTAAAGAATATCCTAACACTGATTGTGCAAATGAACTTGTTCTGGAGTTGGGTCTGTTTTTGAAAAATGGAAATATGAATTGAGATTAGCTGACTTTGATTGGGATAATTTTTAGACGTTGAATACTACACTAGGCTCCCCTAACATTTGAACCCGATTAGAGGTCATATCTAGATAATATACTAGGCTTCCCTAACATCTGAACCCGATTAAAAGTCATATCTAGATAATACACTAGGCTCCCCTAACATCTGAACCTGATTAGAGGTCATATCTAGATAATACACTAAACTCCCCTAACATCTGACAGAACCAGATTAGAGGTCATATCTAGATAATACACTAGGCTCTACTAACACCTGGACGTGATTAGATGTCATATCTAGATAATACATTAGGCTCCCCTAACATCTGACAGAACCTGATTAGAGGTCATATCTAGATAATACACTAGGCTACCCTAACACCTGACAGAACCAGATTAGACGTCATATCTACATAATACACTAGACTCCCCTAACATCTGACAGAACCAGATTAGAGGTCATATGTAGATAATACATTAGGCTCCCCTAAAATCTGACAGAACCTGATTAGAGGTCATATCTAGATAATACACTAGGCTCCCCTAACATCTGAACCTGATTAGAGGTCATATCTAGATAATACAGTAGACTCCCCTAACATCTGAACCTGATTAGTGGTCATATCTAGATAATACACTAGGCTCCCCTAGCATCTGAACCTGATTAATGGTCATATCTAGATAATACACCAGGCTCCCCTAACATCTGAACCTGATTAGTAGTCCTATCTAGATAATACACTAGACTCCCCTAACATCTGAATCTTATTAGTGGTCATATCTACATAATACACTAGGCTCCTCTAACATCTGACAGAACCAGATTAGAGGTCATATCTAGATAATACACTAGATTCCCCTAACATCTGAACCTGATTAGAGGTCATATCTAGATAATACAGTAGACTCCCCTATCATCTGAACCTGATTAGTGGTCATATCTAGATATTACACTAGGCTCCCCTAGCATCTGAACCTGATTAATGGTCATATCTAGATAATACACTAGACTCCCCTAACATCTGAACATCATTAGTGGTCATATCTACATAATACACTAGGCTTCCCTAACATCTGACAGAACCAGATTAGAGGTCATATCTAGATAATACACTAGACTCCCCTAACATCTGAACCTGATTAGTGGTCATATTTAGATAATACACTAGGCTCCCCTAACATCTGAACCAGATTAGAGTTCATATCTAGATAATACACTAGGCTCCCCTAACATCTGACAGAACCTGATTAGAGGTCATATCTAGATAATACACTAGGCTCCCCTAACATCTGAACCTGATTAGACGTCATATCTAGATAATACACTAGGCTCCTCTAACATCTGACAGAACCAGATTAGAGTTCATATCTAGATAATACACTAGGCTCCCCTAACATCTGACAGAACCAGATTAGAGGTAATATGTAGATAATACACTAGACTCCCCTAACATCTGACCCTGATTAGTGGTCATATCTAGATAATACACTAGACTCCCCTAACATCTGAACCTGATTAGACGTCATATCTAGATAATACACTAGTCTCCCCTAACATCTGACAGATCCAGATTAAAGGTCATATCTAGATAATACATTAGACTCTACTAACATCTGAACCTGATTAGACGTCATATCTAGATAATACACTAGACTCCCCTAACATATGAGAGAACCAGATTAGAGGTAATATGTAGATAATACACTAGACTCCCCTAACATCTGAACCTGATTAGTGGTCATATCTAGATAATACACGAGGTTCCCCTAACATATGACAGAACCAGATTAGAGGTAATATGTAGATAATACACTAGACTCCCCTAACATCTGAACCTGATTAGTGGTCATATCTAGATAATACACTAGGCTCCCCTAACATCTGACAGAACCAGATTAAAAGTCATATCTAGATAATACACTAGACTCCCCTAACATCTGAACCTGATTAGTGTTCATATCTAGAAAATACACTAGACTCCCCTAACATCTGACAGAACCTGATTAGAGGTCATATCTAGATACATATGTAATACACTAGACTCCCCTAACATCTGACAGAACAAGATTAGAGGTCATATCTAAATAATAAACTAGGCTTCCCTAACATCTGACAGAACCAGATTAGAGGTCATATCTAGATAATACACTAGGCTCCCCTAACATCTGAACCAGATTAGAGGTCATATCTACATGTAGATAATACACTAGGCTCCAATAACATCTGAACCAGATTAGAGGTCATATCTAGATAATACACTGGGCTCCCCTAACATCTTCACCTGATTAGAGGTCATATCTAGATAATACATTAGCCTCATCTAACATCTGACAGCACCACAGTAGAGGTCATATCTAGATAATACACTAGGCTTCAGCCTAACATCTGAACCTGATTAAAGGTCATATCTAGAGTAAAACACAAGACTACCCTAACATCTGACAGAACCAGATTAGAGGTCATATCTAAATAATACACTAGGTTCCCTTAACATATGAACCTGATTAGACGTCATATCTAGATAATACACTAGACTCCCCTAACATATGACAGAACCAGATTAGAGGTAATATGTAGATAATACACTAGACTCCCCTAACATCTGACCCTGATTAGTGGTCATATCTAGATAATACACTAGGCTCCCCTAACATCTGACAGAACCAGATTAAAAGTCATATCTAGATAATACACTAGACTCCCCTAACATCTGAACCTGATTAGTGGTCATATCTAGATAATACACTAGACTCCCCTAACATCTGACAGAACCTGATTAGAGGTCATATCTAGATACATATGTAATACACTAGACTCCCCTAACATCTAACAGAACAAGATTAGAGGTCATATCTAAATAATAAACTAGGCTTCCCTAACATCTGACAGAACCAGATTAGAGGTCATATCTAGACAATACACTAGGCTCCCCTAACATCTGAACCAGATTAGAGGTCATATCTACATGTAGATAATACACTAGGCTCCAATAACATCTGAACCAGATTAGAGGTCATATCTAGATAATACACTGGGCTCCCCTAACATCTGCACCTGATTAGAGGTCATATCTAGATAATACATTAGCCTCCTCTAACATCTGACAGGACCACAGTAGAGGTCATATCTAGATAATACACTAGGCTTCAGCCTAACATCTGAACCTGATTAAAGGTCATATCTAGAGTAAAACACAAGACTACCCTAACATCTGACAACCAGATTAGAGGTCATATCTAAATAATACACTAGGTTCCCTTAACATATGAACCTGATTAGACGTCATATCTAGATAATACACTAGACTCCCCTAACATATGACAGAACCAGATTAGAGGTAATATGTAGATAATACAATAGACTCCCCTAACATCTGAACCTGATTAGTGGTCATATCTAGATAATACACGAGGCTCCCCTAACATATGACAGAACCAGATTAGAGGTAATATGTAGATAATACACTAGACTCCCCTAACATCTGACCCTGATTAGTGGTCATATCTAGATAATACACTAGACTCCCCTAACATCTGACAGAACCTGATTAGAGGTCATATCTAGATACATATGTAATACACTAGACTCCCCTAACATCTAACAGAACAAGATTAGAGGTCATATCTAAATAATAAACTAGGCTTCCCTAACATCTGACAGAACCAGATTAGAGATCATATCTAGACAATACACTAGGCTCCCCTAACATCTGAACCAGATTAGAGGTCATATCTACATGTAGATAATACACTAGGCTCCAATAACATCTGAACCAGATTAGAGGTCATATCTAGATAATACACTGGGCTCCCCTAACATCTGCACCTGATTAGAGGTCATATCTAGATAATACATTAGCCTCCTCTAACATCTGACAGCACCACAGTAGAGGTCATATCTAGATAATACACTAGGCTTCAGCCTAACATCTGAACCTGATTAAAGGTCATATCTAGAGTAAAACACAAGACTACCCTAACATCTGACAACCAGATTAGAGGTCATATCTAAATAATACACTAGGTTCCCTTAACATATGAACCTGATTAGACGTCATATCTAGATAATACACTAGACTCCCCTAACATATGACAGAACCAGATTAGAGGTAATATGTAGATAATACACTAGACTCCCCTAACATCTGAACCTGATTAGTGGTCATATCTAGATAATACACTAGGCTCCCCTAACATCTGACAGAACCAGATTAAAAGTCATATCTAGATAATACACTAGACTCCCCTAACATCTGAACCTGATTAGTGGTCATATCTAGATAATACACTAGACTCCCCTAACATCTGACAGAACCTGATTAGAGGTCATATCTAGATACATATGTAATACACTAGACTCCCCTAACATCTAACAGAACAAGATTAGAGGTCATATCTAAATAATAAACTAGGCTTCCCTAACATCTGACAGAACCAGATTAGAGGTCATATCTAGACAATACACTAGGCTCCCCTAACATCTGAACCAGATTAGAGGTCATATCTACATGTAGATAATACACTAGGCTCCAATAACATCTGAACCAGATTAGAGGTCATATCTAGATAATACACTGGGCTTCCCTAACATCTGCACCTGATTAGAGGTCATATCTAGATAATACATTAGCCTCCTCTAACATCTGACAGCACCACAGTAGAGGTCATATCTAGATAATACACTAGGCTTCAGCCTAACATCTGAACCTGATTAAAGGTCATATCTAGAGTAAAACACAAGACTACCCTAACATCTGACAGAACCAGATTAGAGGTCATATCTAAATAATACACTAGGTTCCCTTAACATATGAACCTGATTAGACGTCATATCTAGATAATACACTAGACTCCCCTAACATATGACAGAACCAGATTAGAGGTAATATGTAGATAATACACTAGACTCCCCTAACATCTGACCCTGATTAGTGGTCATATCTAGATAATACACTAGGCTCCCCTAACATCTGACAGAACCAGATTAAAAGTCATATCTAAATAATACACTAGACTCCCCTAACATCTGAACCTGATTAGTGGTCATATCTAGATAATACACTAGACTCCCCTAACATCTGACAGAACCTGATTAGAGGTCATATCTAGATACATATGTAATACACTAGACTCCCCTTACATCTGACAGAACAAGATTAGAGGTCATATCTAAATAATAAACTAGGCTTCCCTAACATCTGACAGAACCAGATTAGAGGTCATATCTAGATAATACACTAGGCTCCCCTAACATCTGAACCAGATTAGAGGTCATATCTACATGTAGATAACACACTAGGCTCCAATAACATCTGAACCAGATTAGAGGTCATATCTAGATAATACACTGGACTCCCCTAACATCTGCACCTGATTAGAGGTCATATCTAGATAATACATTAGCCTCCTCTAACATTTGACAGCACCACAGTAGAGGTCATATCTAGATAATACACTAGGCTTCAGCCTAACATCTGAACCTGATTAAAGGTCATATCTAGAGTAAAACACAAGACTACCCTAACATCTGACAGAACCAGATTAGAGGTCATATCTAAATAATACACTAGGTTCCCTTAACATATGAACCTGATTAGACGTCATATCTAGATAATACACTAGACTCCCCTAACATATGACAGAACCAGATTAGAGGTAATATGTAGATAATACACTAGACTCCCCTAACATCTGAACCTGATTAGTGGTCATATCTAGATAATACACGAGGCTCCCCTAACATATGACAGAACCAGATTAGAGGTAATATGTAGATAATACACTAGACTCCCCTAACATCTGACCCTGATTAGTGGTCATATCTAGATAATACACTAGGCTCCCCTAACATCTGACAGAACCAGATTAAAAGTCATATCTAGATAATACACTAGACTCCCCTAACATCTGAACCTGATTAGTGGTCATATCTAGATAATACACTAGACTCCCCTAACATCTGACAGAACCTGATTAGAGGTCATATCTAGATACATATGTAATACACTAGACTCCCCTAACATCTAACAGAACAAGATTAGAGGTCATATCTAAATAATAAACTAGGCTTCCCTAACATCTGACAGAACCAGATTAGAGGTCATATCTAGACAATACACTAGGCTCCCCTAACATCTGAACCAGATTAGAGGTCATATCTACATGTAGATAATACACTAGGCTCCAATAACATCTGAACCAGATTAGAGGTCATATCTAGATAATACACTGGGCTCCCCTAACATCTGCACCTGATTAGAGGTCATATCTAGATAATACATTAGCCTCCTCTAACATCTGACAGCACCACAGTAGAGGTCATATCTAGATAATACACTAGGCTTCAGCCTAACATCTGAACCTGATTAAAGGTCATATCTAGAGTAAAACACAAGACTACCCTAACATCTGACAGAACCAGATTAGAGGTCATATCTAAATAATACACTAGGTTCCCTTAACATATGAACCTGATTAGACGTCATATCTAGATAATACACTAGACTCCCCTAACATATGACAGAACCAGATTAGAGGTAATATGTAGATAATACACTAGACTCCCCTAACATCTGAACCTGATTAGTGGTCATATCTAGATAATACACGAGGCTCCCCTAACATATGACAGAACCAGATTAGAGGTAATATGTAGATAATACACTAGACTCCCCTAACATCTGACCCTGATTAGTGGTCATATCTAGATAATACACTAGGCTCCCCTAACATCTGACAGAACCAGATTAAAAGTCATATCTAAATAATACACTAGACTCCCCTTACATCTGAACCTGATTAGTGGTCATATCTAGATAATACACTAGACTCCCCTAACATCTGACAGAACCTGATTAGAGGTCATATCTAGATACATATGTAATACACTAGACTCCCCTTACATCTGACAGAACAAGATTAGAGGTCATATCTAAATAATAAACTAGGCTTCCCTAACATCTGACAGAACCAGATTAGAGGTCATATCTAGATAATACACTAGGCTCCCCTAACATCTGAACCAGATTAGAGGTCATATCTACATGTAGATAACACACTAGGCTCCAATAACATCTGAACCAGATTAGAGGTCATATCTAGATAATACACTGGACTCCCCTAACATCTGCACCTGATTAGAGGTCATATCTAGATAATACATTAGCCTCCTCTAACATTTGACAGCACCACAGTAGAGGTCATATCTAGATAATACACTAGGCTTCAACCTAACATCTGAACCTGATTAAAGGTCATATCTAGAGTAAAACACAAGACTACCCTAACATCTGACAGAACCAGATTAGAGGTCATATCTAAATAATACACTAGGTTCCCTTAACATATGAACCTGATTAGACGTCATATCTAGATAATACACTAGACTCCCCTAACATATGACAGAACCAGATTAGAGGTAATATGTAGATAATACACTAGACTCCCCTAACATCTGAACCTGATTAGTGGTCATATCTAGATAATACACGAGGCTCCCCTAACATATGACAGAACCAGATTAGAGGTAATATGTAGATAATACACTAGACTCCCCTAACATCTGACCCTGATTAGTGGTCATATCTAGATAATACACTAGGCTCCCCTAACATCTGACAGAACCAGATTAAAAGTCATATCTAGATAATACACTAGACTCCCCTAACATCTGAACCTGATTAGTGGTCATATCTAGATAATACACTAGACTCCCCTAACATCTGACAGAACCTGATTAGAGGTCATATCTAGATACATATGTAATACACTAGACTCCCCTAACATCTAACAGAACAAGATTAGAGGTCATATCTAAATAATAAACTAGGCTTCCCTAACATCTGACAGAACCAGATTAGAGGTCATATCTAGACAATACACTAGGCTCCCCTAACATCTGAACCAGATTAGAGGTCATATCTACATGTAGATAATACACTAGGCTCCAATAACATCTGAACCAGATTAGAGGTCATATCTAGATAATACACTGGGCTCCCCTAACATCTGCACCTGATTAGAGGTCATATCTAGATAATACATTAGCCTCCTCTAACATCTGACAGCACCACAGTAGAGGTCATATCTAGATAATACACTAGGCTTCAGCCTAACATCTGAACCTGATTAAAGGTCATATCTAGAGTAAAACACAAGACTACCCTAACATCTGACAGAACCAGATTAGAGGTCATATCTAAATAATACACTAGGTTCCCTTAACATATGAACCTGATTAGACGTCATATCTAGATAATACACTAGACTCCCCTAACATATGACAGAACCAGATTAGAGGTAATATGTAGATAATACACTAGACTCCCCTAACATCTGAACCTGATTAGTGGTCATATCTAGATAATACACGAGGCTCCCCTAACATATGACAGAACCAGATTAGAGGTAATATGTAGATAATACACTAGACTCCCCTAACATCTGACCCTGATTAGTGGTCATATCTAGATAATACACTAGGCTCCCCTAACATCTGACAGAACCAGATTAAAAGTCATATCTAAATAATACACTAGACTCCCCTTACATCTGAACCTGATTAGTGGTCATATCTAGATAATACACTAGACTCCCCTAACATCTGACAGAACCTGATTAGAGGTCATATCTAGATACATATGTAATACACTAGACTCCCCTTACATCTGACAGAACAAGATTAGAGGTCATATCTAAATAATAAACTAGGCTTCCCTAACATCTGACAGAACCAGATTAGAGGTCATATCTAGATAATACACTAGGCTCCCCTAACATCTGAACCAGATTAGAGGTCATATCTACATGTAGATAACACACTAGGCTCCAATAACATCTGAACCAGATTAGAGGTCATATCTAGATAATACACTGGACTCCCCTAACATCTGCACCTGATTAGAGGTCATATCTAGATAATACATTAGCCTCCTCTAACATTTGACAGCACCACAGTAGAGGTCATATCTAGATAATACACTAGGCTTCAACCTAACATCTGAACCTGATTAAAGGTCATATCTAGAGTAAAACACAAGACTACCCTAACATCTGACAGAACCAGATTAGAGGTCATATCTAAATAATACACTAGGTTCCCTTAACATATGAACCTGATTAGACGTCATATCTAGATAATACACTAGACTCCCCTAACATATGACAGAACCAGATTAGAGGTAATATGTAGATAATACACTAGACTCCCCTAACATCTGAACCTGATTAGTGGTCATATCTAGATAATACACGAGGCTCCCCTAACATATGACAGAACCAGATTAGAGGTAATATGTAGATAATACACTAGACTCCCCTAACATCTGACCCTGATTAGTGGTCATATCTAGATAATACACTAGGCTCCCCTAACATCTGACAGAACCAGATTAAAAGTCATATCTAGATAATACACTAGACTCCCCTAACATCTGAACCTGATTAGTGGTCATATCTAGATAATACACTAGACTCCCCTAACATCTGACAGAACCTGATTAGAGGTCATATCTAGATACATATGTAATACACTAGACTCCCCTAACATCTAACAGAACAAGATTAGAGGTCATATCTAAATAATAAACTAGGCTTCCCTAACATCTGACAGAACCAGATTAGAGGTCATATCTAGACAATACACTAGGCTCCCCTAACATCTGAACCAGATTAGAGGTCATATCTACATGTAGATAATACACTAGGCTCCAATAACATCTGAACCAGATTAGAGGTCATATCTAGATAATACACTGGGCTCCCCTAACATCTGCACCTGATTAGAGGTCATATCTAGATAATACATTAGCCTCCTCTAACATCTGACAGCACCACAGTAGAGGTCATATCTAGATAATACACTAGGCTTCAGCCTAACATCTGAACCTGATTAAAGGTCATATCTAGAGTAAAACACAAGACTACCCTAACATCTGACAGAACCAGATTAGAGGTCATATCTAAATAATACACTAGGTTCCCTTAACATATGAACCTGATTAGACGTCATATCTAGATAATACACTAGACTCCCCTAACATATGACAGAACCAGATTAGAGGTAATATGTAGATAATACACTAGACTCCCCTAACATCTGAACCTGATTAGTGGTCATATCTGGATAATACACGAGGCTCCCCTAACATATGACAGAACCAGATTAGAGGTAATATGTAGATAATACACTAGACTCCCCTAACATCTGACCCTGATTAGTGGTCATATCTAGATAATACACTAGGCTCCCCTAACATCTGACAGAACCAGATTAAAAGTCATATCTAGATAATACAGTAGACTCCCCTTACATCTGAACCTGATTAGTGGTCATATCTAGATAATACACTAGACTCCCCTAACATCTGACAGAACCTGATTAGAGGTCATATCTAGATACATATGTAATACACTAGACTCCCCTAACATCTAACAGAACAAGATTAGAGGTCATATCTAAATAATAAACTAGGCTTCCCTAACATCTGACAGAACCAGATTAGAGGTCATATCTAGACAATGCACTAGGCTCCCCTAACATCTGAACCAGATTAGAGGTCATATCTACATGTAGATAATACACTAGGCTCCAATAACATCTGAACCAGATTAGAGGTCATATCTAGATAATACACTGGGCTCCCCTAACATCTGCACCTGATTAGAGGTCATATCTAGATAATACATTAGCCTCCTCTAACATCTGACAGCACCACAGTAGAGGTCATATCTAGATAATACACTAGGCTTCAGCCTAACATCTGAACCTGATTAAAGGTCATATCTAGAGTAAAACACAAGACTACCCTAACATCTGACAGAACCAGATTAGAGGTCATATCTAAATAATACACTAGGTTCCCTTAACATATGAACCTGATTAGACGTCATATCTAGATAATACACTAGACTCCCCTAACATATGAGAGAACCAGATTAGAGGTAATATGTAGATAATACACTAGACTCCCCTAACATCTGAACCTGATTAGTGGTCATATCTAGATAATACACGAGGCTCCCCTAACATATGACAGAACCAGATTAGAGGTAATATGTAGATAATACACTAGACTCCCCTAACATCTGACCCTGATTAGTGGTCATATCTAGATAATACACTAGGCTCCCCTAACATCTGACAGAACCAGATTAAAAGTCATATCTAGATAATACACTAGACTCCCCTAACATCTGAACCTGATTAGTGGTCATATCTAGATAATACACTAGACTCCCCTAACATCTGACAGAACCTGATTAGAGGTCATATCTAGATACATATGTAATACACTAGACTCCCCTTACATCTGACAGAACAAGATTAGAGGTCATATCTAAATAATAAACTAGGCTTCCCTAACATCTGACAGAACTAGATTAGAGGTCATATCTAGATAATACACTAGGCTCCCCTAACATCTGAACCAGATTAGAGGTCATATCTACATGTAGATAATACACTAGGCTCCAATAACATCTGAACCAGATTAGAGGTCATATCTAGATAATACACTGGGCTCCCCTAACATCTGCACCTGATTAGAGGTCATATCTAGATAATACATTAGCCTCCTCTAACATCTGACAGCACCACAGTAGAGGTCATATCTAGATAATACACTAGGCTTCAGCCTAACATCTGAACCTGATTAAAGGTCATATCTAGAGTAAAACACAAGACTACCCTAACATCTGACAGAACCAGATTAGAGGTCATATCTAAATAATACACTAGGTTCCCTTAACATATGAACCTGATTAGACGTCATATCTAGATAATACACTAGACTCCCCTAACATATGACAGAACCAGATTAGAGGTAATATGTAGATAATACACTAGACTCCCCTAACATCTGAACCTGATTAGTGGTCATATCTGGATAATACACGAGGCTCCCCTAACATATGACAGAACCAGATTAGAGGTAATATGTAGATAATACACTAGACTCCCCTAACATCTGACCCTGATTAGTGGTCATATCTAGATAATACACTAGGCTCCCCTAACATCTGACAGAACCAGATTAAAAGTCATATCTAGATAATACAGTAGACTCCCCTTACATCTGAACCTGATTAGTGGTCATATCTAGATAATACACTAGACTCCCCTAACATCTGACAGAACCTGATTAGAGGTCATATCTAGATACATATGTAATACACTAGACTCCCCTAACATCTAACAGAACAAGATTAGAGGTCATATCTAAATAATAAACTAGGCTTCCCTAACATCTGACAGAACCAGATTAGAGGTCATATCTAGACAATGCACTAGGCTCCCCTAACATCTGAACCAGATTAGAGGTCATATCTACATGTAGATAATACACTAGGCTCCAATAACATCTGAACCAGATTAGAGGTCATATCTAGATAATACACTGGGCTCCCCTAACATCTGCACCTGATTAGAGGTCATATCTAGATAATACATTAGCCTCCTCTAACATCTGACAGCACCACAGTAGAGGTCATATCTAGATAATACACTAGGCTTCAGCCTAACATCTGAACCTGATTAAAGGTCATATCTAGAGTAAAACACAAGACTACCCTAACATCTGACAGAACCAGATTAGAGGTCATATCTAAATAATACACTAGGTTCCCTTAACATATGAACCTGATTAGACGTCATATCTAGATAATACACTAGACTCCCCTAACATATGAGAGAACCAGATTAGAGGTAATATGTAGATAATACACTAGACTCCCCTAACATCTGAACCTGATTAGTGGTCATATCTAGATAATACACGAGGCTCCCCTAACATATGACAGAACCAGATTAGAGGTAATATGTAGATAATACACTAGACTCCCCTAACATCTGACCCTGATTAGTGGTCATATCTAGATAATACACTAGGCTCCCCTAACATCTGACAGAACCAGATTAAAAGTCATATCTAGATAATACACTAGACTCCCCTAACATCTGAACCTGATTAGTGGTCATATCTAGATAATACACTAGACTCCCCTAACATCTGACAGAACCTGATTAGAGGTCATATCTAGATACATATGTAATACACTAGACTCCCCTTACATCTGACAGAACAAGATTAGAGGTCATATCTAAATAATAAACTAGGCTTCCCTAACATCTGACAGAACCAGATTAGAGGTCATATCTAGATAATACACTAGGCTCCCCTAACATCTGAACCAGATTAGAGGTCATATCTACATGTAGATAATACACTAGGCTCCAATAACATCTGAACCAGATTAGAGGTCATATCTAGATAATACACTGGGCTCCCCTAACATCTGCACCTGATTAGAGGTCATATATAGATAATACATTAGCCTCCTCTAACATTTGACAGCACCACAGTAGAGGTCATATCTAGATAATACACTAGGCTTCAGCCTAACATCTGAACCTGATTAAAGGTCATATCTAGAGTAAAACACAAGACTACCCTAACATCTGACAGAACCAGATTAGAGGTCATATCTAAATAATACACTAGGTTCCCTTAACATATGAACCCGATTAAAGGTTATATCTAGAGTAATACACAAGACCACCCTAACATCTGACAGAACCAGATTAGAGGTCATATCTAGATAATACACTAGGCTCCCCTAGCATCTGAACCAGATTAGAGGTCATATCTAGATAATACACTAGGCTCCAGCCTAACATCTGACAGAACCAGATTAGTGGTCATATCTAGATAATACACTAGGCTCCTGCCTAACATCTGAGAAAACCAGATTAGATGTCATATCTAGATAATACACTAGGCTCCCCTAACATCTGAACCCGATTAGCAGTCATATATAGAGTAATACACTAGGCTACCCTAGCATCTGAGAGAACCAGATTAAAGGTCATATGTAGATAATACACTATGCTCCCCTAATATCCGACAGAACCTGATTAGAGGTCATATCTAGATAATACACTAGGCTCCCCTAACATCTGAACCAGATTAGAGGTCATATCTACATGTAGATAATACACTAGGCTCCAATAACATCTGAACCAGATTAGAGGTCATATCTAGATAATACACTGGGCTCCCCTAACATCTGCACCTGATTAGAGGTCATATATAGATAATACATTAGCCTCCTCTAACATTTGACAGCACCACAGTAGAGGTCATATCTAGATAATACACTAGGCTTCAGCCTAACATCTGAACCTGATTAAAGGTCATATCTAGAGTAAAACACAAGACTACCCTAACATCTGACAGAACCAGATTAGAGGTCATATCTAAATAATACACTAGGTTCCCTTAACATATGAACCCGATTAAAGGTTATATCTAGAGTAATACACAAGACCACCCTAACATCTGACAGAACCAGATTAGAGGTCATATCTAGATAATACACTAGGCTCCCCTAGCATCTGAACCAGATTAGAGGTCATATCTAGATAATACACTAGGCTCCAGCCTAACATCTGACAGAACCAGATTAGTGGTCATATCTAGATAATACACTAGGCTCCTGCCTAACATCTGAGAAAACCAGATTAGATGTCATATCTAGATAATACACTAGGCTCCCCTAACATCTGAACCCGATTAGCAGTCATATATAGAGTAATACACTAGGCTACCCTAGCATCTGAGAGAACCAGATTAAAGGTCATATGTAGATAATACACTATGCTCCCCTAATATCCGACAGAACCTGATTAGAGGTCATATCTAGATAATACACTAGGCTCCCCTAACATCTGAACCCGATTAGAGGTCATATCTAGATCATACACTAGGCTCCCCTAACATCTGAAACCGATTAGAGGTCATATAATTTAGATAATACACTAGGCTTCCCTAACAGCTGACAGAACCTGATTAGAGGTCATATCTAGATAATACACTAGGCTCCCCTGACATCTGATAGAACCAGATTAGAGGTCATATCTAAATAATACACTATGCTCCCTTAACATCTGACAGAACCTGATTAGAGGTCATATCTAGATAATACACTAGGCTCCCCTGACATCTGATAGAACCAGATTAGAGGTCATATCTAAATAATACACTAGGCTTCCCTAACATCTGACAGAACCAAATTAGAGGTCATGCCTAGATAATACACTAGGTTTCCCTAACATCTGACAGAACCAGATTAGTGGTCATATCTAGATAATACAATAGGCTCCCCTAACATCTGAACCCGATTAAAGGTCATATTTAGAGTAATACACAAGACTACCCTAACATCTGACAGAACCAGATTAGTGGTCATATCTAGATAATACACTAGGCTCCCCTAACTTCTGAACCCGATTAGAGGTCATATTAAGATTATACATTAGGCTCCCCTAACATGTAACAGAACTAGATTAGAGGTCATATAATTTAGATAATACAATAGGCTTCCCTAATATCTGACAGATCCAGATTAGAGGTCATATCTAAATAATACACTAGGCTCCCCTAACATCTGAACCCGATTAGAAGTCATATATAGAATAATACACTAGGCTACCCTAGCATCTGAGAGAACCAGATGGAAGGTCATATGTAGATAATATACTATGCTCCCCTAACATCTGACAGAACCTGATTAGAGGTCATATCTAGATAATACACTAGGCTCCCCTAACATATGAACCCGATTAAAAATCATATCTAGAGTAATACACAAGATTACCCTAGGATCTTACAGAACCAGATTAGTGGTCATATCTAGATAATACACTAGGTTCCCTAACATCTGAACCCGATTAGAGGTCATATCCAGAAAATATACTAGGCTCCACTAACATATGAACCCGATTAAAGGTCATATCTGGAGTAATACACAAGACTACCCTAACATCTGACAGAACCAGATTAGTGGTCATATCTAGATAATACACTAGGCTCCCCTAACATCTGAACCCGATTAGAAGTCATATTAAGATTATACATTAGGCTCCCCTAACATCTAACAGAACTAGATTAGAGGTCATATAATTTAGATAATACAATAGGCTTCCCTAATATCTGACAGATCCAGATTAGAGGTCATATCTAAATAATACACTAGGCTCCCCTAACATCTGAACCTGATTAGAAGTCATATCTAGATAATACACTAGGCTCCCCTAACATCTGACAGAACCAGATTAGATGTCATATCTAAATGATACACTAGGCTCCTCTAACTTTTCAACCACATTAGAGGTCATATCTAGATAATACACTAGGCTCCCCTAACATCTGACAGAACCCGATTAGAGGTCATCTAGATAATACATTAGGCTCCAGCCTAACATCTGAACCTGATTAGGGGTCATGTCTAGATAATACACTAGGCTCCCCTAACATCTGAACCCGATTAGAAGTCATAAATAGAGTAATACACTAGGCTACCCTAGCATCTGAGAGAACCAGATTAAAGGTCATATGTAGATAATACACGATGCTCCCCTAACATCTGACAGAACCTGATTAGAGGTCATATCTAGATAATACACTAGGCTCCCCTAACATATGAACCCGATTAAAGGTCAAGTCTGGAGTAATACACAAGACTACCGTAAAATCTGACAGAACCAGATTAGTGGTCATATCTAGATAATACACTAGGCTCCCCTAACATTTGAACCCGATTAGAGGTCATCTCTAGATAATACACTAGGCTCCCCTAACATCTGAACCCGATTAGAGGTCATATAATTTAGATAATACACTAGGCTCCCCAAACATCTGACAGAACCAGATTAGAGGTCATATTTAAATGATACACTAGGCTCCCCTAACATCTGACAGAACCCGATTAGAGGTGATATCTAGATAATACATTAGGCTCCAGCCTAACATCTGAACCTGATTAAAGGTCATATCTAGATAATACACTAGGCTCCTCTAACATCTGAACCCGATTAGAAGTCATATATAAAATAATACACTAGGCTACCCTAGCATCTGAGAAAACCAGATGGAAGGTCATATGTAGATAATACACTATGCTCCCCTAATATCTGACAGAACCTGATTAGAGGTCATATCTAGATAATACACTAGGCTCCCCTAACATATGAACCCGATTAAAAATCATATCTAGAGTAATACACAAGATTACCCTAGGATCTTACAGAACCAGATTAGTGGTCATATCTAGATAATACACTAGGTTCCCTAACATCTGAAGCCGATTAGAGGTCATATCTAGAAAATACACTAAGCTCCACTAACATATGAACCCGATTAAAGGTCATATCTAGAGTAATACACAAGACTACCCTAACATCTGACAAAACCAGATTAGTGGTCATATCTAGATAATACACTAGGCTCCCCTAACATCTGAACCAGATTAGAGGTTATATCTAGATAATACACTAGGCTCCTCTAACATCTGAACCCGATTAGAAGTCATATATAGAATAATACACTAGGCTACCCTAGCATCTGAGAGAACCAGATGGAAGGTCATATGTAGATAATACACTATGCCCCCCTAACATCTGACAGAACCTGATTAGAGGTCATATCTAGATAATACACTAGGCTCCCCTAACATATGAACTCGATTAAAAATCATATCTAGAGTAATACACAAGATTACCCTAGGATCTTACAGAACCAGATTAGTGGTCATATCTAGATAATACACTAGGTTCCCTAACATCTGAACCCGATTAGAGATCATATCTAGAAAATACACTAGGCTCCACTAACATATGAACCCGATTAAAGGTCATATCTAGAGTAATACACAAGACTACCCTAACATCTGACAGAACCAGATTAGTGGTCATATCTAGATAATACACTAGGCTCCCCTAACATCTGAACCTGATTAGAGGTCATATCTAGATAATACACTAGGCTCCCCTAACATCTGACAGAACCAGATTAGAGGTCATATCTAAATGATACATTAGGCTCCTCTAACTTCTGAACCACATTAGAGGTCATATCTAGATAATACACTAGATTCCCCTAACATCTGACAGAACCCGATTAGAGGTCATATCTAGATAATTCACTAGGCTCCCCTAACATCTGAGAGAACCAGATTAGAGGTCATATCTAGATAATACACAAGGCTCCCCTAACATCTGAACCACATTAGAGGTCATATCTAGATAATACACTAGGCTACCCTAACATCTGAACCCGAATTGAGGTCATATTTAGATAATACACTAGGCTCCCCTAACATCTGAACCCGATTAGAGGTCATATCTAGATAATACACTAGGCTCCCCTAACATCTGAACCTGATTAGAAGTCATATATAGAGTAATACACTAGGCTACCCTAACACCTGAGAGAACCAGATTAGAGGTCATATCTAGATAATATACTAGGCTCCCCTAACATCTGAACCCGATTAGAGGTCATATAATTTAGATAATACACTAGGCTCCCCTAACATCTGACAGAACCCGATTAGAGGTCATATTTAAATGATACACTAGGCTCCCCTAACATCTGACAGAACCCGATTAGAAGTCATATGTAGATAATACATTAGGCTCCAGCCTAACATCTGAACATGATTAGAGGTCACATCTAGATAATACACTAGGCTCCCCTAACATCTGAACCAGATTAGAGGTCATATCTAGATAATACACTAGGTTCCTCTAACATCGGAGCCCGATTAGAAGTCATATATAGAGTAATACACTAGGCTACCCTAGCATCTGAGAGAACCAGATTGAAGGTCATATGTAGATAATACACTATGCTCCCCTAACATCTGACAGAACCTGATTAGAGGTCATATCTAGATAATACACTAGGCTCCCCTAACATATGAACCCGATTAAAGGTCATATCTAGAGTAATACACAAGATTACCCTAGGATCTTACAGAACCAGATTAGTGGTCATATCTAGATAATACACTAGGCTCCCCTAACATCGGAACCCGATTAGAGGTCATATTTAGATTATACACTAGGCTCCCCTGACATCTGACAGAATTAGATTAGAGGTCATATAATTTAGATAATACACTAGGCTTCCCTAACATCTGACAGAACCAGATTAGAGGTCATATCTAAATATTACACTAGGCTCCCTAACATCTGAACCTGATTAGAGGTCATATCTAGATAATACACTAGGCTCCCATAACATCTGACAGAACCAGATTAGAGGTCATATCTAAATGATACACTAGGCTCCTCTAACTTCTGAACCACATTAGAGGTCATATCTAGATAATACACTAGGCTCCCCTAACATCTGACAGAACCCGATTAGAGGTCATATCTAGATAATACACTAGGCTCCCCTTATATCTGAACCCGATTAGAGGTCATATCTAGATAATATACTAGTCTCCCCTAACATCTGAACCTGATTAGAAGTCATATATACAGTAATACACTAGGCTACCCTAACATCTGAGAGAACCAGATTAGAAGTCATATCTAGATAATACACTAGGCTCCCCTAACATCTGAACCCGATTAGAGGTCATATAATTTAGATAATACACTAGGCTCCCCTAACATCTGACAGAACCAGATTAGAGGTCATATTTAAATGATACACTAGGCTCCCCCAACATCTGACAGAACCCGATTAGAGGTCATATCTAGATAATACATTAGGCTCCGGCCTAACATCTGAACCTGATTAGAGGTCACGTCTAGATAATACACTAGGCTCCCCTAACATCTGAACCAGATTAGAGGTCATATCTAAATAATACACTAGGCTCCTCTAACATCTGAACCCGATTAGAAGTCATATATAGAGTAATACACTAGGCTACTCTAGCATCTGAGAGAACCAGATTGAAGGTCATATGTAGATAATACACTATGCTCCCCTAACGTCTGACAGAACCTGATTAGAGGTCATATCTAGATAATACACTAGGCTCCCCTAACATCTGAACCCGATTAGAGGTCATATCTAGAAAATACACTAGGCTCCACGAACATATGAACCCGATTAAAGGTCATATCTAGAGTAATACACAAGACTACACTAACATCTGACAGAACCAGATTAGTGGTCATATCTAGATAATACACTAGACCCCCCTAACATCTGAACCCGATTAGAGGTCATATTTAGATTATGCACTAGGCTCCCCTGACATCTAACAGAACTAGATTAGAGGTCATATAACTTAGATAATACACTAGGCTTCCCTAACATCTGACAGAACCAGATTAGAGGTCATATCTAAATAATACACTAGGCTCCCCTAACATCTAAACCTGATTAGAGGTCATATCTAGATAATACACTAGGCTCCCCTAACATCTGACAGAACCAGATTAGAGGTCATATCTAAATGATACACTAGGCTCCTCTAACTTCTGAACTACATTTGAGATCATATCTAGATAATACATTAGGCTCCCCTAACATCTGACAGAACCCGATTAGAGGTCATATCTAGATAATACATTAGGCTCCAGCCTAACATCTGAACCTGATTAGAGGTCATGTCTAGATAATACACTAGGCTCCCCTAACATCTGAACCCCATTAGAGGTCATATCTAGATAATACACTAGGCTCCCCTAACATCTGAACCCGATTAGAAGTCATATATAGAGTAATACACTAGGCTACCCTAACATCTGAGAGAACCAGATTAGAGGTCATATCTAGATAATACACCAGGCTCCCCTAACATCTGACAGAAACTGATTAGAGGTCATATCTAGATAATTCCCTAGGCTCCCCTAACATCTGAGAGAACCAGATTAGAGGTCATATCTAGATAATACACTAGGCTCCCCTAACATCTGAACCACATTAGAGGTCATATCTAGATAATACACTAGGCTACCCTAATATCTGAACCCGAATTGAGGTCATATCTAGATAATACACTAGGCTCCCCTAACATCTGAACCAGATTAGAGGTCATATCTAGATAATACACTAGGCTCCCCTAACATCTGAACCCAATTAGAGATCATATCTAGATAATATGCTAGGCACCCCGAAGATCTGACATAACCAGATTAGAGGTCATATCTACATAAGACAGTACTGAGTAGGCTCCCCTAGCATCTGAACCAGATTAGATATCATATCTAGATAATACCCTAGGCTCCCCTAACATCTGAACCCGATTAGAGGTCATACCTAGATAATACACTAGGCTCCCCTAACATCTGAACCCGATTAAAGGTCATATCTAGAGTAATACACAAGATTACCCTAGGATCTTACAGAACCAGATTAGTGGTCATCTAGATAATACACTAGGCTCCCCCAACATCTGAACCCGATTAGAGGTCATATCTAGAAAATACACTAGACTCCACTAACATATGAACCCGATTAAAGGTCATATCTAGTGTAATACACAAGACTACCCTAACATCTGACAGAACCAGATTAGTGGTCATATCTAGATAATACACTAGGCTCCCCTAACATCTGAACCCGATTAGAGGTCATATTTAGATTATACACTAGGCTCCCCTGACATATGACAGAACTAGATTAGAGGTCATATAATTTAGATAATACACTAGGCTTCCCTAACATCTGACAGAACCAGATTAGAGGTCATATCTAAATAATACACTAGGCTCCCCTAACATGTGAACCTGATTAGAGGTCATATCTAGATAATACACTAGGCTCCCCTAACATCTGACAGAACCAGATTAGAGGTCATATCTAAATGATACACTAGGCTCCTCTAACTTCTGAACCACATTAGAGATCATATCTAGATAATACACTAGGCTCCACTAACATATGAACCCGATTAAAGGTCATATCTAGAGTAATACACAAGACTACCCTAACATCTGACAGAACCAGATTAGTGGTCATATCTAGATAATACACTAGACTCCCCTAACATCTGATCCCGATTAGAGGTCATATTTAGATTATACACTAGGCTCCCCTGGCATCTAACAAAACAAGATTAGAGGTCATATAATTTAGATAATACACTAGGCTTCCCTAACATCTGACAGAACCAGATTAGAGGTCATATCTAAATAATACACTAGGCTCCCCTAACATCTGACAGAACGAGATTAGAGGTCATATCTAAATGATACACTAGGCTCCTCTAACTTCTGAACCACATTAGAGATCATATCTAGATAATACACTAGGCTCCCCTAACATCTGAAAGAACCCGATTACAGGTCATATCTAGATAATACATTAGGCTCCAGCCTAACATCTGAACCTGATTAGAGGTCATGTCTAGATAATACACTAGGCTCCCCTAACATCTGAACCCGATTAGAGGTCATATCTAGATAATACACTAGGCTCCCCTAACATCTGAACCCGATTAGAAGTCATATATAGAGTAATACACTAGGCTACCCTAACATCTGAGAGAACCAGATTAGAGGTCATATCTAGATAATACACCAGGCTCCCCTAACATCTGACAGAACTTGATTAGAGGTCATATCTAGATAATTCACTAGGCTCCCCTAACATCTGAGAGAACCAGATTAGAGGTCATATCTAGATAATACACTAGGCTCCCCTAACATTTGAACCACATTAGAGGTCATATCTAGATAAAACACTAGGCTACCCTAACATCTGAACCCGATTAGAGGTCATATCTAGATAATACACTAGGCTCCCCTAACATCTGAACCCAATTAGAGGTCATATCTAGATAATATGCTAGGCACCCCGAACATCTGACAGAACCAGATTAGAGGTCATATCTACATAAGACAGTACTGAGTAGGCTCCCCTAGCATCTGAACCAGATTAGATATCATATCTAGATAATACCCTAGGCTCCCCTAACATCTGAACCCGATTAGAGGTCATATCTAGATAATACACTAGGCTCCCCTAACATCTGAACCTGATTAGAAGTCATATATAGAGTAATACACTAGGCTACCCTAACATCTGAGAGAACCAGATTAAAGGTCATATCTAGATAATACACTAGGCTACCCTAACATCTGAACCCGATTAGAGGTCATATCATTTAGATAATACACTAGGCTCCCCTAACATCTGACAGAACCAGATTAGAGGTCATATTTAAATGATACACTAGGCTCCCCTAACATCTGACAGAACCCGATTAGAGGTCATATCTAGATAATACACTAGGTTCCCCTAACATCTGAACCAGATTAGAGGTCATATCTAGATAATACACTAGGCTCCTCTAACATCTGAGAGAACCAGATTGAAGGTCATATGTAGATAATACTCTATGCTCCCCTAACATCTGACAGAACCTGATTAGAGGTCATATCTAGATAATACACTAGGCTCCCCTAACATATGAACCCGATTAAAGGTCATATCTAGAGTAATACACAAGATTACCCTATGATCTTACAGAACCAGATTAATGGTCATATCTAGATAATACACTAGGCTCCCCCAACATCTGAACCCGACTAGAGGTCATATCTAGAAAATTCACTAGACTCCACTAACATATGAACCCGAATAAAGGTCATATCTAGAGTAATACACAAGACTACCCTAACATCTGACAGAACCAGATTAGTGGTCATATCTAGATAATACACTAGGCTCCGCTAACATCTGAACCCGATTAGAGGTCATATTTAGATTATACACTAGGCTCCCCTGACATCTGACAGAACTAGATTAGAGGTCATATAATTTAGATAATACACTAGGCTTCCCTAACATCTGACAGAACCAGATTAGAGGTCGTATCTAAATAATACACTAGGCTCCCCTAACATCTGAACCTGATTAGAGGTCATATCTAGATAATACACTAGGCTCCCCTAACATCTGACAGAACCAGATTAGAGGTCATATCTAAATGATACACTAGGCTCCTCTAACTTCTGAACCACATTAGAGGTCATATCTAGATAATACACTAGGCTCCCCTAACATCGGACAGAACCCGATTAGAGGTCATATCTAGATAATACATTAGGCTCCCCTAACATTTGAACCAGATTAGAGGTCATATCTAGATAATACACTAGGCTCCTCTAACATCTGAACCCGATTAGAAGTCATATATAGAATAATACACTAGGCTACCCTAGCATCTGAGAGAACCAGATGGAAGGTCATATGTAGATAATACACTATGCTCCCCTAACATCTGACAGAACCTGATTAGAGGTCATATCTAGATAATACACTAGGCTCCCCTAACATATGAACTCGATTAAAAATCATATCTAGAGTAATACACAAGATTACCCTAGGATCTTACAGAACCAGATTAGTGGTCATATCTAGATAATACACTAGGTTCCCTAACATCTGAACCCGATTAGAGGTCATATCTAGAAAATACACTAGGCTCCACTAACATATGAACCCGATTAAAGGTCATATCTAGAGTAATACACAAGACTACCCTAACATCTGACAGAACCAGATTAGTGGTCATATCTAGATAATACACTAGGCTCCCCTAACATCTGAACCTGATTAGAGGTCATATCTAGATAATACACTAGGCTCCCCTAACATCTGACAGAACCAGATTAGAGGTCATATCTAAATGATACACTAGGCTCCTCTAACTTCTGAACCACATTAGAGGTCATATCTAGATAATACACTAGGTTCCCCTAACATCTGACAGAACCCGATTAGAGGTCATATCTAGATAATACATTAGGCTCCAGCCTAACATCTGAACCTGATTAGAAGTCATGTCTAGATAATACACTAGGCTCCCCTAACATCTGAACCTGATTAGAGGTCATATCTAGATAATACACTAGGCTCCCCTAACATCTGAACCCGATTAGAAGTCATATATAGAGTAATACACTAGGCTACCCTAATATCGGAGAGAACCAGATTAGAGGTCATATCTAGATAATACACCAGGCTCCCCTAACATCTGACAGAATCTGATTAGAGGTCATATCTAGATAATTCACTAGGCTCCCCTAACATCTGAGAGAACCAGATTAGAGGTCATATCTAGATAATACACAAGGCTCCCCTAACATCTGAACCACATTAGAGGTTATATCTAGATAATACACTAGGCTACCCTAACATCTGAACCCGAATTGAGGTCATATCTAGATAATACACTAGGCTCCCCTAACATCTGAACCCGATTAGAGGTCATATCTAGATAATACACTAGGCTCCCCTAACATCTGAACCTGATTAGAGGTCATATCTAGATAATATGCTAGGCACCCCGAAGATCTGACAGAACCAGATTAGAGGTCATATCTACATAAGACAGTACTGAGTAGGCTCCCCTAGCATCTGAACCAGATTAGATATCATATCTAGATAATACCCTAGGCTCCCCTAACATCTGAACCTGATTAGAGGTCATATCTAAATAATACACTAGGCTCCCCTAACATCTGAACCTGATTAGAGGTCATATCTAGATAATACACTAGGCTCCCCTAACATCTGACAGAACCAGATTAGAGGTCATATCTAAATGATACACTAGGCTCCTCTAACTTCTGAACCACATTAGAGGTCATATCTAGATAATACACTAGGCTCCCCTAACATCGGACAGAACCCGATTAGAGGTCATATCTAGATAATACATTAGGCTCCCCTAACATCTGAACCAGATTAGAGGTCATATCTAGATAATACACTAGGCTCCTCTAACATCTGAACCCGATTAGAAGTCATATATAGAATAATACACTAGGCTACCCTAGCATCTGAGAGAACCAAATGGAAGGTCATATGTAGATAATACACTATGCTCCCCTAACATCTGACAGAACCTGATTAGAGGTCATATCTAGATAATACACTAGGCTCCCCTAACATATGAACTCGATTAAAAATCATATCTAGAGTAATACACAAGATTACCCTAGGATCTTACAAAACCAGATTAGTGGTCATATCTAGATAATACACTAGGTTCCCTAACATCTGAACCCGATTAGAGGTCATATCTAGAAAATACACTAGGCTCCACTAACATATGAACCCGATTAAAGGTCATATCTAGAGTAATACACAAGACTACCCTAACATCTGACAGAACCAGATTAGTGGTCATATCTAGATAATACACTAGGCTCCCCTAACATCTGAACCTGATTAGAGGTCATATCTAGATAATACACTAGGCTCTCCTAACATCTGACAGAACCAGATTAGAGGTCATATCTAAACGATACACTAGGCTCCTCTAACTTCTGAACCACATTAGAGGTCATATCTAGATAATACACTAGGTTCCCCTAACATCTGACAGAACCCGATTAGAGGTCATATCTAGATAATACATTAGGCTCCATCCTAACATCTGAACCTGATTAGAGGTCATGTCTAGATAATACACTAGGCTCCCCTAACATCTGAACCTGATTAGAGGTCATATCTAGATAATACACTAGGCTCCCCTAACATCTGAACACGATTAGGTCATATATAGAGTAATACACTAGGCTACCCTAATATCTGAGAGAACCAGATTAGAGGTCATATCTAGATAATACACCAGGCTCCCCTAACATCTGACAGAATCTGATTAGAGGTCATATCTAGATAAATCACTAGGCTCCCCTAACATCTGAGAGAACCAGATTAGAGGTCATATCTAGATAATACACAAGGCTCCCCTAACATCTGAACCACATTAGAGGTTATATCTAGATAATACACTAGGCTACCCTAACATCTGAACCCGATTAGAAGTCATATATAGAATAATACACTAGGCTACCCTAGCATCTGAGAGAACCAGATGGAAGGTCATATGTAGATAATACACTATGCTCCCCTAACATCTGACAGAACCTGATTAGAGGTCATATCTAGATAATACACTAGGCTCCCCTAACATATGAACTCGATTAAAAATCATATCTAGAGTAATACACAAGATTACCCTAGGATCTTACAGAACCAGATTAGTGGTCATATCTAGATAATACACTAGGTTCCCTAACATCTGAACCCGATTAGAGGTCATATCTAGAAAATACACTAGGCTCCACTAACATATGAACCCGATTAAAGGTCATATCTAGAGTAATACACAAGACTACCCTAACATCTGACAGAACCAGATTAGTGGTCATATCTAGATAATACACTAGGCTCCCCTAACATCTGAACCTGATTAGAGGTCATATCTAGATAATACACTAGGCTCCCCTAACATCTGACAGAACCAGATTAGAGGTCATATCTAAATGATACACTAGGCTCCTCTAACTTCTGAACCACATTAGAGGTCATATCTAGATAATACACTAGGTTCCCCTAACATCTGACAGAACCCGATTAGAGGTCATATCTAGATAATACATTAGGCTCCAGCCTAACATCTGAACCTGATTAGAGGTCATGTCTAGATAATACACTAGGCTCCCCTAACATCTGAACCTGATTAGAGGTCATATCTAGATAATACACTAGGCTCCCCTAACATCTGAACCCGATTAGAAGTCATATATAGAGTAATACACTAGGCTACCCTAATATCGGAGAGAACCAGATTAGAGGTCATATCTAGATAATACACCAGGCTCCCCTAACATCTGACAGAATCTGATTAGAGGTCATATCTAGATAATTCACTAGGCTCCCCTAACATCTGAGAGAACCAGATTAGAGGTCATATCTAGATAATACACAAGGCTCCCCTAACATCTGAACCACATTAGAGGTTATATCTAGATAATACACTAGGCTACCCTAACATCTGAACCCGAATTGAGGTCATATCTAGATAATACACTAGGCTCCCCTAACATCTGAACCCGATTAGAGGTCATATCTAGATAATACACTAGGCTCCCCTAACATCTGAACCCGATTAGAGGTCATATCTAGATAATATGCTAGGCACCCCGAAGATCTGACAGAACCAGATTAGAGGTCATATCTACATAAGACAGTACTGAGTAGGCTCCCCTAGCATCTGAACCAGATTAGATATCATATCTAGATAATACCCTAGGCTCCCCTAACATCTGAACCTGATTAGAGGTCATATCTAAATAATACACTAGGCTCCCCTAACATCTGAACCTGATTAGAGGTCATATCTAGATAATACACTAGGCTCCCCTAACATCTGACAGAACCAGATTAGAGGTCATATCTAAATGATACACTAGGCTCCTCTAACTTCTGAACCACATTAGAGGTCATATCTAGATAATACACTAGGCTCCCCTAACATCGGACAGAACCCGATTAGAGGTCATATCTAGATAATACATTAGGCTCCCCTAACATCTGAACCAGATTAGAGGTCATATCTAGATAATACATTAGGCTCCTCTAACATCTGAACCCGATTAGAAGTCATATATAGAATAATACACTAGGCTACCCTAGCATCTGAGAGAACCAAATGGAAGGTCATATGTAGATAATACACTATGCTCCCCTAACATCTGACAGAACCTGATTAGAGGTCATATCTAGATAATACACTAGGCTCCCCTAACATATGAACTCGATTAAAAATCATATCTAGAGTAATACACAAGATTACCCTAGGATCTTACAAAACCAGATTAGTGGTCATATCTAGATAATACACTAGGTTCCCTAACATCTGAACCCGATTAGAGGTCATATCTAGAAAATACACTAGGCTCCACTAACATATGAACCCGATTAAAGGTCATATCTAGAGTAATACACAAGACTACCCTAACATCTGACAGAACCAGATTAGTGGTCATATCTAGATAATACACTAGGCTCCCCTAACATCTGAACCTGATTAGAGGTCATATCTAGATAATACACTAGGCTCTCCTAACATCTGACAGAACCAGATTAGAGGTCATATCTAAACGATACACTAGGCTCCTCTAACTTCTGAACCACATTAGAGGTCATATCTAGATAATACACTAGGTTCCCCTAACATCTGACAGAACCCGATTAGAGGTCATATCTAGATAATACATTAGGCTCCATCCTAACATCTGAACCTGATTAGAGGTCATGTCTAGATAATACACTAGGCTCCCCTAACATCTGAACCTGATTAGAGGTCATATCTAGATAATACACTAGGCTCCCCTAACATCTGAACCCGATTAGGTCATATATAGAGTAATACACTAGGCTACCCTAATATCTGAGAGAACCAGATTAGAGGTCATATCTAGATAATACACCAGGCTCCCCTAACATCTGACAGAATCTGATTAGAGGTCATATCTAGATAAATCACTAGGCTCCCCTAACATCTGAGAGAACCAGATTAGAGGTCATATCTAGATAATACACAAGGCTCCCCTAACATCTGAACCACATTAGAGGTTATATCTAGATAATACACTAGGCTACCCTAACATCTGAACCCGATTAGAGGTCATATCTAGATAATACATTAGGCTCCCCTAACACCTGAACCCGATTAGAGGTCATATCTAGATAATATGCTAGGCACCCCGAAGATCTGACAGAACCAGATTAGAGGTCATATCTACATAAGACAGTACTGAGTAGGCTCCCCTAGCATCTGAACCAGATTAGATATCATATCTAGATAATACCCTAGGCTCCCCTAACATCTGAACCCGATTAGAGGTCATATCTAGATAATACAATAGGCTCCCCTAACATCTCAACCTGATTAGAAGTCATATATAGAGTAATACACTAGGCTACCCTAACATCTGAGAGAACCAGATTAGAGGTCATATCTAGATGATACACTAGGCTCCCCTAACATCTGACAACCCGATTAGAGGTCATATGTAGATAATACATTAGGCTCCAGCCTAACATCTGAGCCTGATTAGAGGTCATATGTAGATAATACATTAGGCTCCAGCCTAACATCTGAGCCTGATTAGAGGTCACGTCTAGATAATACACTAGGCTCCCCTAACATCTGAACCCGATTAGAGGTCATATCTAGAAAATACACTAGGCTCCACTAACATATGAACCCGATTAAAGTTCATATCTAGAGTAATACACAAGACTACTCTAACATCTGACAGAACCAGATTAGTGGTCATATCTAGATAATACACTAGACTCCCCTAACATCTGAACCCGATTAGAGGTCATATTTAGATTATACACTAGGCTCCCCTGACATCTAACAGAACTAGATTAGAGGTCATATAATTTAGATAATACACTAGGCTTCCCTAACATCTGACAGAACCAGATTAGAGGTCATATCTAATTAATACACTAGGCTCCCCTAACATCTGAACCTGATTAGAGGTCATATCTAGATAATACACTAGGCTCCCCTAACATCTGACAGAACCAGATTAGAGATCATATCTAAATGATACACTAGGCTCCTCTAACTTCTGAACCACATTAGAGATCATACATTTGTATCTGATTAATACACTAGGCTGCCCTAACATCTGACAGAACCCGATTAGAGGTCATATCTAAATAATACATTAGGCTCCAGCCTAACATCTGAACCTGATTAGAGGTCATGTCTAGATAATACACTAGGCTCCCCTAACATCTGAACCCGATTAGAGGTCATATCTAGATAATACACTAGGCTCCCCTAACATCTGAACCCGATTAGAAGTAATATATAGAGTAATACACTAGGCTATCCTAACATCTGAGAGAACCAGATTAGAGGTCATATCTAGATAATACACCAGGCTCCCCTAACATCTGACAGAACCTGATTAGAGGTCATATCTAGATAATTCACTAGAGTCCCCTAACATCTGAGAGAACCAGATTAGAGGTCATATCTAGATAATACACTAGGCTCCCCTAACATCTGAACCACATTAGAGGTCATATCTAGATAATACACTAGGCTACCCTAACATCTGAACCCGAATTGAGGTCATATCTAGATAATACACTAGGCTCCCCTAACATCTGAACCCGATTAGAGGTCATATCTAGATAATACACTAGGCTCCCCTAACATCTGAACCTGATTAGAAGTCATATATAGAGTAATACACTAGGCTACCCTAACATCTGAGAGAACCAGATTAGAGGTCATATCTAGATAATACACTAGGCTCCCCTAACATCTGAACCCGATTAGAGGTCATATAATTTAGATAATACACTAGGCTCCCCTAACATCTGACAGAACCAGATTAGAGGTCATATTTAAATGATACACTAGGCTCCCCTAACATCTGACAGAACCCGATTAGAGGTCATATGTAGATAATACATTAGGCTCCAGCCTAACATCTGAACCTGATTAGAGGTCACGTCTAGATAATACACTAGGCTCCCCTAACATCTGAACCAGATTAGAGGTCATATCTAGATAATACACTAGGCTCCTCTAACATCTGAGCCCGATTAGAAGTCATATATAGAGTAATACACTAGGATACCCTAGCATCTGAGAGAACCAGATTGAAGGTCATGTGTAGATAATACACTATGCTCCCCTAACATCTGACAGAACCTGATTAGAGGTCATATCTAGAAAATACACTAGGCTCCCCTAACATATGAACCCGATTAAAGGTCATATCTAGTGTAATACACAAGATTACCCTAGGATCTTACAGAACCAGATTAGTGGTCATATCTAGATAATACACTAGGCTCCCCCAACATCTGAACCCGATTAGAGGTCATATCTAGAAAATACACTAGACACCACTAACATATGAACCCGAATAAGGGTCATATCTAGAGTAATACACAAGACTACCCTAACATCTGACAGAACCAGATTAGTGGTCATATCTAGATAATACACTAGGCTCCCCTAACATCTGAACCCGATTAGAGGTCATATTTAGATTATACACTAGGCTCCCCTGACATCTGACAGAACTAGATTAGAGGTCATATAATTTAGATAATACACTAGGCTTCCCTAACATCTGACAGAACCAGATTAGAGGTCATATCTAAATAATACACTAGGATCCCTAACATCTGAACCTGATTAGAGGTCATATCTAGATAATACACTAGGCTCCCCTAACATCTGAACCTGATTAGAAGTCATATATAGAGTAATACACTAGGCTACCCTAACATCTGAGAGAACCAGATTAGAGGTCATATCTAGATAATACACTAGGCTCCCCTAACATCTGACAGAACCAGATTAGAGGTCATATTTAAATGATACACTAGGCTCCCCTAACATCTGACAGAACCAGATTAGAGGTCATATTTAAATGATACACTAGGCTCCCCTAACATCTGACAACCCGATTAGAGGTTATATGTAGATAATACATTAGGCTCCAGCCTAACATCTGAACCTGATTAGAGGTCACGTCTAGAAAATACACTAGGCTCCCCTAACATCTGAACCCGATTAGAGGTCATATCTAGAAAATACACTAGGCTCCACTAACATATGAACCCGATTAAAGGTCATATCTAGAGTAATACACAAGACTACCCTAACATCTGACAGAACCAGATTAGTGGTCATATCTAGATAATACACTAGACTACCCTAACATCTGAACCCGATTAGAGGTCATATTTAGATTATACACTAGGCTCCCCTGACATCTAACAGAACTAGATTAGAGGTCATATAATTTAGATAATACACTAGGCTTCCCTAACATCTGACAGAACCAGATTAGAGGTCATATCTAAATAATACACTAGGCTCCCCTAACATCTGAACCTGATTAGAGGTCATATCTAGATAATACACTAGGCTCCCCTAACATCTGACAGAACCAAATTAGAGGTCATATCTAAATGATACACTAGGCTCCTCTAACTTCTGAACCACATTAGAGATCATACATTTGTATCTGATTAATACACTAGGCTCCCCTAACATCTGACAGAACCCGATTAGAGGTCATATCTAGATAATACATTAGGCTCCAGCCTAACATCTGAACCTGATTAGAGGTCATGTCTAGATAATACACTAGGCTCCCCGAACATCTGAACCCGATTAGAGGTCATATCTAGATAATACACTAGGCTCCCCTAACATCTGAACCCGATTAGAAGTAATATATAGAGTAATACACTAGGCTACCCTAACATCTGAGAGAACCAGATTAGAGGTCATATCTAGATAATACACCAGGCTCCCCTAACATCTGACAGAACCTGATTAGAGGTCATATCTAGATAATACACTAGGCTCCCCTAACATCTGAGAGAACCAGATTAGAGCTCATATCTAGATAATACACTAGGCTCCCCTAACATCTGAACCACATTAGAGGTCATATCTAGATAATACACTAGGCTACCCTAACATCTGAACCCGAATTGAGGTCATATCTAGATAATACACTAGGCTCCCCTAACATCTGAACCCGATTAGAGGTCATATCTAGATAATACACTAGGCTCCCCTAACATCTCAACCTGATTAGAAGTCATATATAGAGTAATACACTAGGCTACCCTAACATCTGAGAGAACCAGATTAGAGGTCATATTTAGATAATACACTAGGCTCCCCTAACATCTGAACCCGATTAGAGGTCATATAATTTAGATAATACACTAGGCTCCCCTAACATCTGACAGAACCACATTAGAGGTCATATTTAAATGATACACTAGGCTCCCCTAACATCTGACAGAACCCGATTAGAGGTCATATGTAGATAATACATTAGGCTCCAGCCTAACATCTGAACCTGATTAGAGGTCACGTCTAGATAATACACTAGGCTCCCCTAACATCTGAACCAGATTAGAGGTCATATCTAGATAATACATTAGGCTCCTCTAACATCTGAGCCCGATTAGAAGTCATATATAGAGTAATACACTAGGCTACCCTAGCATCTGAGAGAACCAGATTGAAGGTCATATGTAGATAATACACTATGCTCCCCTAACATCTGACAGAACCTGATTAGAGGTCATATCTAGATAATACACTAGGCTCCCCTAACATATGAACCCGATTAAAGGTCATATCTAGAGTAATACACAAGATTACCCTAGGATCTTACAGAACCAAATTAGTGGTCATATCTAGATAATACACTAGGCTCCCCCAACATCTGAACCCGATTAGAGGTCATATCTAGAAAATACAATAGACACCACTAACATATGAACCCGAATAAAGGTCATATCTAGAGTAATACACAAGACTACCCTAACATCTGACAGAACCAGATTAGTGGTCATATCTAGATAATACACTAGGCTCCCCTAACATCTGAACCCGATTAGAGGTCATATTTAGATTATACACTAGGCTCCCCTGACATCTGACAGAACTAGATTAGAGGTCATATAATTTAGATAATACACTAGGCTTCCCTAACATCTGACAGAACCAGATTAGAGGTCATATCTAAATAATACACTAGGCTCCCTAACATCTGAACCTGATTAGAGGTCATATCTAGATAATACACTAGGCTCCCCTAACATCTGACAGAACCAGATTAGAGGTCATATCTAAATGATACACTAGGCTCCTCTAACTTCTGAACCACATTAGAGGTCATATCTAGATAATAGACTAGGCTCCCCTAACATCTGACAGAACCCGATTAGAGGTCATATCTAAATAATACATTAGGCTCCAGCCTAACATCTGAACCAGATTAAAGGTCATGTCTAGATAATACACTAGGCTCCCCTTACATCTGAACCCGATTAGAGGTCATATCTAGATAATACACTAGTCTCCCCTAACATCTGAGCCTGATTAGAAGTCATATATAGAGTAATACACTAGGCTACCCTAACATCTGAACCTGATTAAAGGTCATATTTAGATTATACACTAGGCTCCCCTGACATCTGACAGAACTAGATTAGAGGTCATATAATTTAGATAATACACTAGGCTTCCCTAACATCTGACAGAACCAGATTAGAGGTCATATCTAAATAATACACTAGGCTCCCCTAACATCTGAACCTGAATAGAGGTCATATCTAGATAATACACTAGGCTCCCCTAACATCTGACAGAACCCGATTAGAGGTCATATCTAGATAATACATTAGGCTCCAGCCTAACATCTGAACCTGATTAAAGGTCATGTCTAGATAATACACTAGGCTCTCCTAACATCTGAACCCGATTAGAGGTCATATAATTTAGATAATACACTAGGCTCCCCTAACATCTGACAGAACCAGATTAGAGGTCATATTTAAATGATACACTAGGCTCCCCTAACATCTGACAGAACCCGATTAGAGGTCATATCTAGATAATACATTAGGCTCCAGCCTAACATCTGAACCTGATGAGAGGTCACGTCTAGATAATACACTAGGCTCCCCTAACATCTGAACCAGATTAGAGGTCATATCTAGATAATACACTAGGCTCCTCTAACATCTGAACCCGATTAGAAGTCATATAAAGAGTAATACACTAGGCTACCCTAGCATCTGAGAGAACCAGATTGAAGGTCATATGTAGATAATACACTATGCTCCCCTAACATCTGACAGAACCTGATTAGAGGTCATATCTAGATAATACACTAGGCTCCCCTAACATATGAACCCGATTAAAGGGCATATCTAGAGTAATACACAAGATTACCCTAGGATCTTACAGAGCCAGATTAGTGGCCCTATCTAGATAATACACTAGGCTCCCCTAACATCTGAACCCGATTAGAGGTCATATCTAGAAAATACACTAAGCTCCACTAACATATGAACCCGATTAAAGGTCATATCTAGAGTAATACACAAGACTACCCTAACATCTGACAGAACCAGATTAGTGGTCATATCTAGATAATACACTAGACTCCCCTAACATCTGAACCCGATTAGAGGTCATATTTAGATTATACACTAGGCTCCCCTGACATCTAACAGAACTAGATTAGAGGTCATATAATTTAGATAATACACTAGGCTTCCCTAACATCTGACAGAACCAGATTAGAGGTCATATCTAAATAATACACTAGGCTCCCATAACATCTGAACCTGATTAGAGGTCATATCTAGATAATACACTAGGCTCCCCTAACATCTGACAGAACCAGATTAGAGGTCATATCTAAATGATACACTAGGCTCCTCTAACTTCTGAACCACATTAGAGATTATATCTAGATAATACACTAAGCTCCCCTAACATCTGACAGAATCCGATTAGAGGTCATATCTAGATAATACATTAGGCTCCAGCCTAACATCTGAGCCTGATTAGAGGTCATGTCTAGATAATACACTAGGCTCCCCTAACATCTGAACCCGATTAGAGGTCATATCTAGATAATATGCTAGGCACCCCGAAGATCTGACAGAACCAGATTAGAGGTCATATCTACATAAGACAGTACTGAGTAGGCTCCCCTAGCATCTGAACCAGATTAGATATCATATCTAGATAATACACTAAGCTCCCCTAACATCTGAACCCGATTAGAGGTCATATCTAGATAATACACTAGGCTCCCCTAATATCTGACAGAACCAGATTAGAGGTCATATCTACATAAGACAGTACTGAGTAGGCTCCCCTAGCATTTGAACCAGATTAGAGGTGATATCTAGATAATACACTAGCCTCCAGCCTAACATCTGACAGAACCAGATTAGTGGTCATATCTAGATAATACACTAGGCTCCCCTAACATCTGACAGAACCAGATTAGATGTCATATATAAATAATACACTAGGCTCACCAAACATCTGAACCCGATAAGAGGTCATATCTAGATAATACACTAGGGTTGTAACAATTTATTTGTTCCTACCTAATATTATATCCCCCCAGATAAAATATCAATGAAATTATATCCAAGAGGATGTAATATTCTAAAAAATATCCTCTTGGATATAATTTCATTGATATTTTATCTGGGGGGATATAATTTTAGGTAGGAACAAATCCTATGATGACATCATTTTCATAAAAAAAAAATAAGCAGCCATGACAATTTAATGAACTACGACTAGGACATGTATAAATTGCATTTTTTAATTAGGCCCTTTATGGTCGGCGACCATTTTGAAAATAGTAGCTAATTAGATTTTTTTCAACCACCATCTTGTTTGTCATGTTCTACCATAAGATATCAAATTTCCTTGAAATCATAGCACTTTTTAAATTTTACCCATATTTCTCACCTAATTGTTACTTGTGAGAATGATTACTAGTATATAAATCCGAAAGAACGAGCCCAATAACAAGAATGCAAATCAATCAGAGTTCAGTAATTGAACGAAAAGGGATATATAGTAATATTTCGGAAATAAATAAAAACAAGCAATATATTTTATATGTATTGCCATTAATATAAATATATCTATATATACACAAATATATAACATCATCATATAAATAATGAAAAACACATTAAATAATAAAAATTACATCAATACATATCAATATTTTGGCCACAAAGTCCGCGAAAATAAATATGACATTCATTTATAAATTAATAATTACATTTATGTGGAGGGTGGGTGGGTTTTTATATTATTTTCCTTTATAAATTCACGCAATCATTGCGTATAAATTAGCCAAGAATGAAATAGAAATAAAATGTTTGAGATTAAATATCTATCTAGACAAAGGATATTATTTACCCAATGACAGACTTGTTATTTAGGTGTCAAACCACCAATTAATTTCTTTAAGGTTTTCTACTAAATTTGTGTTTTTTCGAGCCTACCTGGTCATTTTATCTTAAGTTTAACCTTTTGAAGACCATATATTTTCTGAAACGTACATGATTCCTCTACGTTCTGTCAAAATATCAGGGGATGTTTAAAATCTTGCAGTGAAATGCCATGCTACGGAAAGCACCTACTCTAAAAATAGCTCGGTCATCCCCAAGAAATTCACTATTTATAGGTCATGCATCAAATCCTCCATAGAGGTATTAAAATACAACTAAATCCATCAAATTTGGGCTCAAAATAATCCCTATTTATTTAACTTCAATTATCAATTTTAATTAGTCCATTCCATTCAGTAGTTTTCACAATACTACAAAGTGAAAGGAACTTTTTTCTTGAAAAGGGGCTACTTTCGTATATGTTCCAAGCTCTGATTGGTGAATTAGTGGTTTGACACCTAAAGAGCATAAAAACTTGTTTCTTTCACCATTTGTTGGCCTAATTTCTATTCCTTAGCCAATATCGACCCAAGAAAACCTCATAAGGTATGTGGCTCTCTGATATTTGCAAGTATAAGTGTTCAAATGCAAAGGTACCCACTTGAAGATTTTTAATGAAAATATCTCCATTTACAGCTGTTGAGTTCAGATTGTGTAATATACCAAAACTTACCTATTCTCTTATATATTACAGTTATTAAGCTAGTTTCTAACATAATAAGCAATCTTAACACATATATATGCCTCAGTTGTATATTTAATAGCTAAATACTATGAAATGTTTGCATTTAGCCCCCCCTTTTTTCGTCCCATAAAATGAGCTCATATCATTCTTAATTTGGTTAATGCATGCTTTTATCCCATAAATTATGTGGTTTATGACATAAAATATGTTTTTGTATATACATCATTAGTTGAAATTCCTTCTAATTCCATCAAATTGGCAAAAATATGATTTATTGATATTCAAGTCTTGGAATTTCTGATGGTGCACAACTATAATTTCCCCCAAAACTCAATAAATATATGCTTCCACATCATTTTTTTCCACTGTTTAAGTAAGCTGGATGTTCAAATGTACTGTTACAGCCAAATAATACTCTAAAACATGAAATTCAAATTGACATTTTGAAAAATTAACAGAAAATGCTAAGCAGTCAAAATATTTTTTCTGGGATCACTTAAATTACCAGGTTTTTACCACATAATTTTCAATTAAAACTGCTTTCTATAGCCTTATATTATTTTGTAAGTACATTGTACATGTATTCTAACTGAAACTATCAAAATTTACCAGGAAAAATGTGTAGGATTGAAAAAAATCCAATCATGATATTACCATATCCTATATTTGAAGTCAACAAACTGCCGCATGATGAAATTTTTTAAATTCTTAATATCAACCATATTTTCAATATTATATGCCCTTCTACTGCAAAAACACATTTAATAACATATTCCCAATAATTATAAAGTCATAAAGAAAAAGAAAATGAGTTGCAATACCTGGTGTCCATGTATATCCAGTGTTTGGGAGCAATATTCCAAAATATTACATAACATGCATTTTGACCATGTAATCTGACACCACAATGCATTTTGTAACATTTTTGTATGAAAAATGTCACTCGGGGTCTGATGTGACATGCTTAGGCTAATTTGAACATGATAGCAACAAAAGATAATTTTGACGTTTTTGTCTTAAGGTGTCAAACCACCAATTAATTTCTTTAAGGTTTTCTACTAAATTTGTGTTTTTTCGAGCCTACCTGGTCATTTTATCTTAAGTTTAACCTTTTGAAGACCATATATTTTCTGAAACGTACATGATTCCTCTACGTTCTGTCAAAATATCAGGGCATGTTTAAAATCTTGCAGTGAAATGCCATGCTACGGAAAGCACCTACTCTAAAAATAGCTCGGTCATCCCCAAGAAATTCACTATTTATAGGTCATGCATCAAATCCTCCATAGAGGTATTAAAATACAACTAAATCCATCAAATTTGGGCTCAAAATAATCCCTATTTATTTAACTTCAATTATCAATTTTAATTAGTCCATTCCATTCAGTAGTTTTCACAATACTACAAAGTGAAAGGAACTTTTTTCTTGAAAAGGGGCTACTTTCGTATATGTTCCAAGCTCTGATTGGTGAATTAGTGGTTTGACACCTTTAGAAAGTGAGTACAAACTCACTGAGTTAAATTTACACCTGATTAAATATATTTATACTCTTACTAAAATTATTATTATAATTATTATTTTATTCTTACTATTATTATTTTATTATTTGATTAAATTCTCAGCATTTCAATTACATATTTTTTTAATAAAAATATCACTATTTTTTAAGTAATTTTATCCTATAAGGATATAATTTTAATGATATTTTATCTGTGTAGATGCTATGTTAAAAATCAAATTACGATATTGATTATGTAATCAGTATCATACATAGTTCTTAATTCAAATAGATCAAATCTATATCTTTGATGATTTTTTTTTTATTCACTTCAGGATATTGATTTTTATAAATACATTACATGTGCAAAATATGTTTTCAAATTACTCACCTTCTTTAATTTTGTAGTATATCTTCTGATCATTCAGAATAAAATGTTCAGCTATCTTCCTAAGGGCTCTTTTCTCATTTAGAGTAGAATTGTCCGGATATTCTTTAGATTGCAAAAATTTATACAAAGTTTTATATTGAGAACCATCCATTTTGATTGACCTTGAATGTATTCAAATGAAAGAAGACCTTAAGAAATCAATCAATGTATGTATATAATAAAACTCTTATTTGATCAAGAATAAAAGATACTATTTCGTATAAATTTTATCCTATGAGATAATATTTCGTGGACATTTTCTATCTTTATGGATAACATATTTTGAACTTTTTCATAGCCAGAAATGATGGGTACTTTGCTCATTTGCATATCTAAGATGGCGACGCCGGGACGTCTGCAATTTTCATATGATCTATATAGACGATATCATTTATAATTGCATGTGTGTCATTTTCTGAACTTGAAAATGATACATTGAATCAAGCTGAATTAAATGAAATAAAAATTAACGAAAACAATTAAATATTCGAGGTTCCTGGACTAAAGAAAATCTGAGGCGACGAACCCTTTTTTGGCCTTGCTTAAGAGTCTATGTAAAAATGTCTGAAATACATGAAACTGGTGGCGTGTGACACAAAATTTAACAATGAATGACATCTGGCGACATATTTTCTGAAATTAATTTAGATTCCTCAATAATATATGTAATTATATTAACTAACCTTATATTTCTAGCTTCTAAACTCGGGGTTCCCACATTAAATATAATATGATCATTTTTGCATGATCGCGATATCAAAGACATGTCTAAAATCGTTACAAAACTAAAATATTTGAATTTTGACAGAAGAAAAACTTTGCGGAAATAAACAATAACTTTTAATTTTCGAATCATTGACGGACACATTGAATTTCCGTACTATAGGCTATTTTTGACAAATCTAATAAACGATCCATCAAGCTTGAAACTGCAGTCACGTGATCAAAATCTAATTTAAATATGATGAATATTTATGAGGAAAGTACCCTCAATTTCTGGATATGTTTTATCCACTATGGCGGATATATTTTTTTTAATATGGGAAAAAATATCACCTACATTTGATCCATAATTTCACAAATTTTAATCCTATGGGATAATTCTACGGCTCAATTCTATCCCATGGGATAATATTTTTGGAGGATATAATTTACGTTTACAGGCTCCCCTAACATCTGAACCTGATGAGAAGTCATATCTAGATAATACACTAGGCTACCCTAACATCTGACTGAACCAGATTAGAGGTCATATCTAGATAATACACTAGGCTCCCCTAACATCTGACAGAATAAGGTTTGAGGTCATATCTAGATAATACACAAGGCTCCAGCCTAACATCTGACAGAACCAGATTAGAGGTCATATCTAGATAATACACTAGGCTACAGCCTAACATCTGACAGAACCAGATTAGAGGTCATATCTAGATAATACACTAGGCTCCCCTAACATCTGACAGAACCAGATTAGAGGTCATATCTAGATAATACACTAGGCTTCCCCCTAACCTCTGACAGAATCAGATTAGAGGTCATATCTAAATAATACACTAGGCTCCCCCAACATCTGACAACCAGATTAGAGATCATATCTAGAAATACACTAGGCTACCCTATAGCTAACATCTGACAGAACCAGATTAGAGGTCATAACTAGATAATACACTAGGTTTCTAGGCTCCCCTAACATCTGAACCGGATTAGAGGTCATATCTAGAGTAATACACTAGGCTACTCTATAGCTAACTTCTGACAGAACCAGATTAGAGGTCATATCTAGATAATACACTAGGTTTCTAGGCTCCCCTAACATCTGAACCGGATTAGAGGTCATATCTAGATAATACACTAGGCTACCCTATAGCTAACTTCTGACAGAACCAGATTAGAGGTCATATCTAGATAATACACTAGGTTTCTAGGCTCCCCTAACATCTGAACTGGATTAGAGGTCATATCTAGAGTAATACACTAGGTTCCCTTAACATCTGACGGAACCAGATTAGAGGTCATATTTAGATAATACACTAGGCTACCCTTGCATCTGACAGAACCAAATTAGAGGTCATATCTAGAGTAATACACTAGGTTCCCTTAACATCTGACAGAACCAGATTAGAGGTCATATCTAGATAATACACTAGGCTACCCTAACATCTGACAGAACCAGATTAGAGGTCACATCTAGATAATACACTAGGCTTCCCCCTAACATCTGACAGAATCAGATTAGAGGTCATATCTAAATAATACACTAGGCTCCCCTAACATCTGACAGAACCAGATTAGAGGTCATATCTAGATAATACACTAGGCTACTCTATAGCTAACATCTGACAGAACCAGATTAGAGGTCATATCTAGATAATACACTAGGTTTGTAGGCTCCCCTAACATCTGAACCGGATTAGAGGTCATATCTAGAGTAATACACTAGGCTAACATATAGTTAACTTCTGACAGAACCAGATTAGAGGTCATATCTAGATAATACACTAGGTTTCTAGGCTCCCCTAACATCTGAACCGGATTAAAGGTCATATCTAGAGTAATACACTAGGCTACCCTATAGCTAACTTCTGACAGAACCAGATTAGATGTCATATCTAGAATAATACACTAGGTTCCCTTAACATCTGACAGAACCAGATTAGAGGTCATATTTAGATAATACACTAGGCTACCCTTGCATCTGACAGAACCAGATTAGAGGTCATATCTAGATAATACACTAGGCTACCCTATAGCTAACATCTGACAGAACCAGATTAGAGGTCATATCTAGATAATACACTAGGTTTATAGGCTCCCATAACATCTGAACCGGATTAGAGGTCATATCTAGAGTAATACACTAGGCTACCCTATAGCTAACTTCTGACAGAACCAGATTAGAGGTCATATCTAGATAATACACTAGGTTTCTAGGCTCCCCTAACATCTGAACCGGATTAGAGGTCATATCTAGAGTAATACACTAGCCTCCAGCCTAACATCTGACAGAACCAGATTAGAGGTCATATCTAGATAATACACTAGGCTACCCTAACATCTGACAGAACCAGATTAGAGGTCACATCTAGATAATACACTAGGCTTCCCCCTAACATCTGACAGAATCAGATTAGAGGTCATATCTAGATAATACACTAGGCTCCCCTAACATCTGACAGAACCAGATTAGAGGTCATATCTAGATAATACACTAGGCTTCCCCCTAACCTCTGACAGAATCAGATTAGAGGTCATATCTAAATAATACACTAGGCTCCCCCAACATCTGACAACCAGATTAGAGATCATATCTAGAAATACACTAGGCTACCCTATAGCTAACATCTGACAGAACCAGATTAGAGGTCATATCTAGATAATACACTAGGTTTCTAGGCTCCCCTAACATCTGAACCGGATTAGAGGTCATATCTAGAGTAATACACTAGGCTACCCTATAGCTAACTTCTGACAGAACCAGATTAGAGGTCATATCTAGATAATACACTAGGTTTCTAGGCTCCCCTAACATCTGAACCGATTAGAGGTCATATCTAGAGTAATACACTAGCCTCCAGCCTAACATCTGACAGAACCAGATTAGAGGTCATATCTAGATAATACACTAGGCTACCCTAACATCTGACAGAACCAGATTAGAGGTCACATCTAGATAATACACTAGGCTTCCCCCTAACATCTGACAGAATCAGATTAGAGGTCATATCTAGATAATACACTAGGCTCCCCTAACATCTGACAGAACCAGATTAGAGGTCATATCTAGATAATACACTAGGCTTCCCCCTAACCTCTGACAGAATCAGATTAGAGGTCATATCTAAATAATACACTAGGCTCCCCCAACATCTGACAACCAGATTAGAGATCATATCTAGAAATACACTAGGCTACCCTATAGCTAACATCTGACAGAACCAGATTAGAGGTCATATCTAGATAATACACTAGGTTTCTAGGCTCCCCTAACATCTGAACCGGATTAGAGGTCATATCTAGAGTAATACACTAGGCTACCCTATAGCTAACTTCTGACAGAACCAGATTAGAGGTCATATCTAGATAATACACTAGGTTTCTAGGCTCCCCTAACATCTGAACCGGATTAGAGGTCATATCTAGATAATACACTAGGCTACCCTATAGCTAACTTCTGACAGAACCAGATTAGAGGTCATATCTAGATAATACACTAGGTTTCTAGGCTCCCCTAACATCTGAACTGGATTAGAGGTCATATCTAGAGTAATACACTAGGTTCCCTTAACATCTGACGGAACCAGATTAGAGGTCATATTTAGATAATACACTAGGCTACCCTTGCATCTGACAGAACCAAATTAGAGGTCATATCTAGAGTAATACACTAGGTTCCCTTAACATCTGACAGAACCAGATTAGAGGTCATATCTAGATAATACACTAGGCTACCCTAACATCTGACAGAACCAGATTAGAGGTCACATCTAGATAATACACTAGGCTTCCCCCTAACATCTGACAGAATCAGATTAGAGGTCATATCTAAATAATACACTAGGCTCCCCTAACATCTGACAGAACCAGATTAGAGGTCATATCTAGATAATACACTAGGCTACTCTATAGCTAACATCTGACAGAACCAGATTAGAGGTCATATCTAGATAATACACTAGGTTTGTAGGCTCCCCTAACATCTGAACCGGATTAGAGGTCATATCTAGAGTAATACACTAGGCTAACATATAGCTAACTTCTGACAGAACCAGATTAGAGGTCATATCTAGATAATACACTAGGTTTCTAGGCTCCCCTAACATCTGAACTGGATTAGAGGTCATATCTAGAGTAATACACTAGGTTCCCTTAACATCTGACGGAACCAGATTAGAGGTCATATTTAGATAATACACTAGGCTACCCTTGCATCTGACAGAACCAAATTAGAGGTCATATCTAGAGTAATACACTAGGTTCCCTTAACATCTGACAGAACCAGATTAGAGGTCATATCTAGATAATACACTAAGCTACCCTAACATCTGACAGAACCAGATTAGAGGTCACATCTAGATAATACACTAGGCTTCCCCCTAACATCTGACAGAATCAGATTAGAGGTCATATCTAAATAATACACTAGGCTCCCCTAACATCTGACAGAACCAGATTAGAGGTCATATCTAGATAATACACTAGGCTACTCTATAGCTAACATCTGACAGAACCAGATTAGAGGTCATATCTAGATAATACACTAGGTTTGTAGGCTCCCCTAACATCTGAACCGGATTAGAGGTCATATCTAGAGTAATACACTAGGCTAACATATAGCTAACTTCTGACAGAACCAGATTAGAGGTCATATCTAGATAATACACTAGGTTTCTAGGCTCCCCTAACATCTCAACCGGATTAAAGGTCATATCTAGAGTAATACACTAGGCTACCCTATAGCTAACTTCTGACAGAACCAGATTAGATGTCATATCTAGAATAATACACTAGGTTCCCTTAACATCTGACAGAACCAGATTAGAGGTCATATTTAGATAATACACTAGGCTACCCTTGCATCTGACAGAACCAGATTAGAGGTCATATCTAGATAATACACTAGGCTACCCTATAGCTAACATCTGACAGAACCAGATTAGAGGTCATATCTAGATAATACACTAGGTTTATAGGCTCCCATAACATCTGAACCGGATTAGAGGTCATATCTAGAGTAATACACTAGGCTACCCTATAGCTAACTTCTGACAGAACCAGATTAGAGGTCATATCTAGATAATACACTAGGTTTCTAGGCTCCCCTAACATCTGAACCGGATTAGAGGTCATATCTAGAGTAATACACTAGCCTCCAGCCTAACATCTGACAGAACCAGATTAGAGGTCATATCTAGATAATACACTAGGCTACCCTAACATCTGACAGAACCAGATTAGAGGTCACATCTAGATAATACACTAGGCTTCCCCCTAACATCTGACAGAATCAGATTAGAGGTCATATCTAAATAATACACTAGGATCTCCTAACATCTGACAGAACCAGATTAGAGGTCATATCTAGATAATACACTAGGCCACTCTATGGCTAACATCTGACAGAACCAGATTAGAGGTCATATCTAGATAATACACTAGGTTTGTAGGCTCCCCTAACATCTGAACTGGATTAGAGGTCATATCTAGAGTAATAAACTAGGCTACCCTATAGCTAACTTCTGACAGAACCAGATTAGAGGTCATATCTAGATAATACACTAGGCTACCCTAACATCTGACAGAACCAGATTAGAGGTCACATCTAGATAATACACTAGGCTTCCCCCTAACATCTGACAGAATCAGATTAGAGGTCATATCTAAATAATACACTAGGCTCCCCTAACATCTGACAGAACCAGATTAGAGGTCATATCTAGATAATACACTAGGCTACTCTATAGCTAACATCTGACAGAACCAGATTAGAGGTCATATCTAGATAATACACTAGGTTTGTAGGCTCCCCTAACATCTGAACTGGATTAGAGGTCATATCTAGAGTAATACACTAGGTTCCCTTAACATCTGACGGAACCAGATTAGAGGTCATATTTAGATAATACACTAGGCTACCCTTGCATCTGACAACCAAATTAGAGGTCATATCTAGAGTAATACACTAGGTTCCCTTAACATCTGACAGAACCAGATTAGAGGTCATATCTAGATAATACACTAGGCTACCCTAACATCTGACAGAACCAGATTAGAGGTCACATCTAGATAATACACTAGGCTTCCCCCTAACATCTGACAGAATCAGATTAGAGGTCATATCTAAATAATACACTAGGCTCCCCTAACATCTGACAGAACCAGATTAGAGGTCATATCTAGATAATACACTAGGCTACTCAATAGCTAACATCTGACAGAACCAGATTAGAGGTCATATCTAGATAATACACTAGGTTTGTAGGCTCCCCTAACATCTGAACCGGATTAGAGGTCATATCTAGAGTAATACACTAGGCTAACATATAGCTAACTTCTGACAGAACCAGATTAGAGGTCATATCTAGATAATACACTAGGTTTCTAGGCTCCCCTAACATCTGAACCGGATTAAAGGTCATATCTAGAGTAATACACTAGGCTACCCTATAGCTAACTTCTGACAGAACCAGATTAGATGTCATATCTAGAATAATACACTAGGTTCCCTTAACATCTGACAGAACCAGATTAGAGGTCATATTTAGATAATACACTAGGCTACCCTTGCATCTGACAGAACCAGATTAGAGGTCATATCTAGATAATACACTAGGCTACCCTATAGCTAACATCTGACAGAACCAGATTAGAGGTCATATCTAGATAATACACTAGGTTTATAGGCTCCCATAACATCTGAACCGGATTAGAGGTCATATCTAGAGTAATACACTAGGCTACCCTATAGCTAACTTCTGACAGAACCAGATTAGAGGTCATATCTAGATAATACACTAGGTTTCTAGGCTCCCCTAACATCTGAACCGGATTAGAGGTCATATCTAGAGTAATACACTAGCCTCCAGCCTAACATCTGACAGAACCAGATTAGAGGTCATATCTAGATAATACACTAGGCTACCCTAACATCTGACAGAACCAGATTAGAGGTCACATCTAGATAATACACTAGGCTTCCCCCTAACATCTGACAGAATCAGATTAGAGGTCATATCTAAATAATACACTAGGCTCTCCTAACATCTGACAGAACCAGATTAGAGGTCATATCTAGATAATACACTAGGTTTGTAGGCTCCCCTAACATCTGAACTGGATTAGAGGTCATATCTAGAGTAATAAACTAGGCTACCCTATAGCTAACTTCTGACAGAACCAGATTAGAGGTCATATCTAGATAATACACTAGGTTTCTAGGCTCCCCTAACATCTGAACCGGATTAGAGGTCATATCTAGAGTAATACACTAGGTTCCCTTAACATCTGACAGAACCAGATTAGAGGTCATATCTAGATAATACACTAGGCTACCCTAACATCTGACAGAACCAGATTAGAGGTCACATCTAGATAATACACTAGGCTTCCCCCTAACCTCTGACAGAATCAGATTAGAGGTCATATCTAAATAATACACTAGGCTCCCCTAACATCTGACAGAATCAGATTAGAGGTCATATCTAGGTAATACACTAGGCTACTCTATAGCGAACATCTGACAGAACCAGATTAGATGTCATATCTAGATAATACACAGGCTACCCTATAGCTAACTTCTGACAGAACCAGATTAGAGGTCATATCTAGAGTAATACACTAGGTTCCCTTAACATCTGACAGAACCAGATTAGAGGTCATATTTAGATAATACACTAGGCTACCCTTGCATCTGACAGAACCAGATTAGAGGTCATATCTAGATAATACACTAGGCTACCCTATAGCTAACTTCTGACAGAATCAGATTAGAGGTCATATCTAGATAATACACTAGGTTTCTAGGCTCCCCTAACATCTGAACCGGATTAGAGGTCATATCTAGAGTAATACACTAGGCTACCCTAATATCTGACAGAACCAGGTTAAAGGTCATATCTAGATAATACACTAGGCTCCCCTAACTTCTGAACCAGATTAGAGGACATATCTAGATGATACACTATGCTACCCTAACATCTGTCAGAACCCGATTAGAGGTCAAATCTAGATGAACTTAAGTATATGAATACATATGTTTTATATCAACCAATCAGAGATCTTTACGTTTGTGATGTCAACAAAGTGAAAGACACTGTTAAGGTTTTACTAGCGGAGTTTTCATGGGCTGGTAATTTTCTTTGTTAATCCACAATTTGGAAATATTGATTGAAATCGAACTGAAAAATTATTTGATAGTACCTTACAATGTTTTTATATTTGTGTGGATTGGAAATGAAAGATTGCCACAACCACAGAACATTATTTAACATTATCAGACCGCATGGAAATATGAATGATTCCCTATAAAATTTGTTTCAGTCTAAAAATCCAAGATGACCACCAATGCAGTACAAATATAATGTGACCTTAGGTAAAGAAAACGTTAAAATATATTTTTCTTCTCAGGACTACAAACAATGAAACAATAATTGATCACCGAATAATAAGCAAATCATTTATAATCTGACGAGTGGTACAATTTTAGGTGAGTCTTGTGATAGAAAAAAAAAAAAATTTATTTGTTGATTGCAAATAAATATAGAATAATGGCAGTTACAAGGGTCGAATCAGCTATCAAGTCCATTATAATATATATGTATGTCTAGGCATTCAAAACGGACGTTCTTATTTTAATTGGTATATTCGTAATGTGACCTCACGATGACTGATAATTATCACTATCATGGTCATTATGTTGCTATTGAAAATATCGCTCAGTGAGATCAAAAGAAAAATGAATGAATTACCAATAAAATGTATCATCAAACTAATCCCTAAAGCTGATTAACATTTTATTTGTTAAATCTGTACTAACAAATTTATGTCTTGAATAGATTGATGATAGGAAAGACATTTCTGTGTTTCCTTTGATTTATCATAAATTTCACAATATTTTCATTACAAATGCATGTTTGCATTTTTTTGCTATATCTAGTAGTCATGGAAATAATATTGTTCTTCCTAAATATTCGTTAGATTAATTCTAACACTTAAATATGTTTTTTTAAATATAATTTGAAATTTTTTATACTTTATACTGTACATATATACATACAATGTATTATTATTATTCTTGCTGTCTTTTATGTAATACTTTTTACACAATTTTAAATAGCGAACACAAAGAAACTCGAGACAAACCTGTGAAAAATCACTTGTTGTCGACTATTAAATGAAACTACTAGTCATGTTTATACTATTGCTTGTTATACTGTTCTACAGGATATCTTTGATGTTGTTAGAGGGAAAATAAATCCATCTCTAAAACTGGAAAATGAAGTAAGAGCAGAATGTATCAAGCAAAAGATGAAATATGATGAAGACACCATGGAAGTTGAAGGAACGCTAGAACAACTGACGTCACTTAGACAATATCTTATTACTAGGTTTGGAGAAGAAAGGGGTATATCTACTGTTGAGCAGAAACAGGAAACGTTACCGCAGAAAACTCGTCAAGCCTCTCATCCCTATCAACAAGCTGGTGATATTGAACGCGATAGTAAGATCAATTATTCAAGGTCATCTTCAAGAACATATAATTCCCTGGCTGTCAAAGATGTATCTTACCTGACTCTTGAAGGACTTGTGGTAAAGGTTTACGTAGGAAACATTTTACATTTAAATGTGGATTGTATAGTGAATGCTGCAAATGAAAACTTGATGCATGTTGGTGGTGTTGCGGAGGTAATTTCCAGAGCGGCTGGTTATGACTTCCAAAAAGAGAGCGATGATTATATACAAAACAATGGGCCATTAAGGGTTACTGAATGTTGTACAACTTCAGCTGGTAATCTTCAGCAGTACAAATGTGTTATCCATTCTGTTGGTCCAAAATGGTATGAATATCCTATTGACAAAAGAGCATGTGCCTATGATTTGCAGAAAACTATTGTTAATTGCTTTAAGGAAGCTGAGATATATAACGTTTTTTCAGTGGCTCTTCCAGCGATCAGTTCAGGTAATACATTATAGTACTCGCCTGCTTATAAGGCCTTCCCTAATTCAATGAAAAAGTGGCATTCAAAAGTGTAGGCCAATCTTCAAGTGTACAATTAAGTAGTACTCAATGGATATTAAATCTGGCCTGATAATGGGGGGGGGGGGGGGGGGCGCTTTGATGGGAGCGGCCTAATAATCAGGAACTACTGAACTAGTCACTTGTGCATTTTGCCAATATAATTGCTCAAAAAGTATTTGACCAGAATGCATTATCATTTTACACAAGAAATCTGAATAAGGTAAATATCCTATTGCATTCTGTTATTGAAAGGGGTCATAGACGGAGTGTTTATAATTCACAACCAGTCAAAGGGGGCATATAAAAGTGTGTATAGATTATTCAATCAATCAAAGGGGTCATAGAAATGTGTATAGAATATTCAACATGTCAAAGGGGCCATAGAAGGAGTGTATTAAAAAACCATAAATATCAAATTTAGTGCGTCTGACGCATTTCTGGAATAACCTTCATCAGGTACGTATACGTTCAAAATCGAAAGATTGGAAAACCGAATAATTTAAAGGTTTGGGAGCAATAAAACCAAAGGGTCTAAACAGGATAGCCACAATCTGCTAAGATCACCTATACCTGAGGAAGGAGAAACTTAGTTTTAATAATAATTTCATTATTTAGGAACATTAGGAACACAAAAATCTGAAATTCATCGTCAGATGATGACAGTTATGTTGTAGTGGCAAAAAGAAAACAAATTTGATAAATTCATTGTCCAACTACTTACCAACAGAAAGGAAGAGGGGCACAATAAGGCATATGTCCTACTAAGCGTGTTACCATCATCATTCATCTTATCAAAATATGACTTGTTCTCTATACATGATGTAGCTGAAAATTGTTCACTTCGCATTAAACGACAATTACGCATTCCCTGTCACCCATATACTTTTTAAACTCATATCATACAAATCATTGTCATTTAATCTTGTTTCTATGCTATATTGTACAACCGCCACGATAGCACTAGAATATTGTTGAAAGTGGCATTAAACACCATAACCCCACTCTATTTTAAATTACAGGAATGTTTGGAATACCCAAAGAAGTGTGTTGTTATCAGTACTGTAAAGCAGTGATTGAATACAGTAACACATGTGGAAAGATAACATGTTTAAAAGAAATCCATTTCATGGATAAAGAACCAGGAATGATTCAGATGATACAGGCTGAATTTAGTCTTCATCTGAATATGACACAGTCAGCTTCAGCGTCTGGAAATACTGGTCCCAATCCTTCTACCAGTACTACTAATACATGGTCGAGAGATGGAAAAAGTCGTTTGTCAAGGTCATGTCCTGATGATCTTGATAAAAAACATCACCATGACGACCCTTCTTCTAGTAGCCCTTCCTATGGTAACCTTTCCTCTGGTAATTTTGAAAGTAATACAAGCCAGATATCAAGTGGTAAATTTCAAAAACAGTACATAGCGGGTAAAGACTTAAGAATCAACATAGTTCAAGAAGATATAACAAAGATGACTGTAGATATTATTGTTTGTCCACAGGATGATAATTGTCTTAGTAAAGGAGGGATTGCCAAGGCTATTTCTAAAGTTAGCGATGAGTGGTATAGAAAAGCTGTTTTAAGTATGAAAAGAGTGAATAGGTGTGAAGTTAAAAAGATCATAGCATCGCCAACATCTCTGCCATTCAAAGGAGTTCTTCACACAGTAGCTCCACGGTGGGATAACCATGCAGTCAAAGATAATAAAACGTTTGAGAAACAGTTGAAATTAACCATTTGTAATATTGTTAAGCACTGCAGTGACAGTGGGACTGTCAATTCAGTAGCTATTCCAGTACTTGGTATCGGTAAGTAGAAATAATTTATTTTCTTCTGGGTCAGTATGCTGTTGAAAATGTGAACTGTAGTTTTGAAATAAAATAAATTCAGTGTTTCACAAAACACTACACAAAAAACTAAATATTGAGCAACATGAATCCTACTAAAACTTTCGAAGTGATGACTTCAACTTAACCTTAACTTTAGAAACAGTTGAACCAAAATAAATCAAATTTGGCTGAGACAATCCTTGATTTGCCTACCTTTTCTGACATCGATCCACCCTCTAAAATGACAACCGCATTGGTTGGGTAATGGTTAGCATGCTCACCTTGAGTGTGGTCGTCGGTCATGGGTTCGAGCCCGGTCAGGTCAAACCAAAGACAGTAAAATATTTGTTATTTGCTACTTCTCCACTAAGCATGCAGCATTAAGGAAACAGAGCAAAGACTGGTTGGTTGGAATCGGGATAATGTGTCCGAGTGGAGCGACATGTCTATCCACAGACAGCTTGTTTCAGTGATCTAGCACTATAAAAATTCAACTAAGCGTGTTGGTTTAGTACAAGGCAGACCTTATCATCATCTCATTGAAAATAAACTTGTTCTTGCCATGATCTATCTGAAAACTTGTTGAGTTGGCGCTAAACAACAATCACTTACTCACTCATTCAAATCATTCAATATAAAAAAGAACATGACGTCACATATATGACGTCGGAAATCCAGATCTTGGCTTTGGACAGGCACAAAAATGTGACGGGGATAAACCATTTAATGAGATCCCAACTCTCCCCTTTTGATTATTGGATCTCCAGCATCATAAATATACATATATAAATAAATGATTGAAAAAAAACCTGCACAGATTCACTTCCACTCAAGAAGACAATATACTATCACAAAAATGATTGACAACATAAACATGGACACTACAACAGCAGTGTCAATCAATGCTCATAATAAACTGACTACTAGCTAGTAAGGTTTTTTCCCCAAGCTATAAATTATGTATTGAATGATTAATCATGTTTATTATCTGATTTCTGATTCTAACCTTCCCATAATTCCAATGTTGTATGATGACATCATTGCCAAATTAACTTCATCGAAATGTAAAAAAGATCTTCTTATTTTTTTTAAGGTGCTGATGGACTTCAAACTCCATATGTCACCTATGCCTTTATCTTAGCCAATGAAATCTCTAAAGCATTGAAGTCAGATAAGTTTAGTTTAGCTGAAATCTATATTGTCACCCATGAATGGAGTATGGCTTCAGCTATAGCTGATCATTTTGATACAGTCGATTCCTTTAAAAAGGTGACGTCATACAAAGGACGGAATCGAAATAAAGACAAAAAAGTTGTAAAGGCTGGCGATAAAGAACAAAACAAAGATGATTTCCAGACAAGTGGTAACCGTGGTGATGTGAAACTTGGTACAACTGTAAGGCATGGAGGTTTAGAAAATTGTGTTATATGTATAGATAAACTGACAGCTCCTAGGAAACTCAGATGTGGTCATATTTTCTGTGAAGAATGTATTGGTCAGCAGTTTAAAGTTAAACCAGTGTGTCCTACTTGTGGCTCCATACAGGGCATTGTGACAGGTGATCAGCCGCCAGGAAAAATTAATGTTTACAGTTCTAGAACCCCGTTACCAGGATATCCACAGTATGGTAGAATCCATATAGAATACACCATTTACGATGGAAAACAAGGGGTATTTACTATTTTATATTTGTTTTGAAATAATACAAATGTATTTTACAAAAATGAATTCTTTAACCCATTATGTCATGTGATAGGTCGATGACCTGACAGAACCGGTTTTATCGAGAGGAAATATATGTATTGATAAAAAATTATAATTAATTAATTATTGCTTTTAGCTTTCATGTTTCTACAATCTGCATAATCTGTTGCAAAATATCCCCCCAAAAAAATTACCAAATGAACAAGCGGAATGACGTACTTTTTAAGATTGTAGTTTTTTATATGCACTGCCTATCACCACTAAAAGTTGTGAGTTCGAACCTCGTTCATGGCGGATGAACTCAATACAACATTATGTGATCAAGTTTGTCAGTCACTTGCGACAGGTCTGTGGCTTTCTTTGGGTAATCTGGTTTCCTCCACCAATAAAAGTAACCGCCACGATATAACTGAAATTTTGTTCAAAGTGGCGACCTTGAATGCAACACAGGTTCTCACAGGCTTTTGGCCACTGGTACATTGTAAGTTAATGAAATAATTATTTTTAGCCAAAGGTTCGCTTTTCTACCTATTTCTGAAGCTTGTGCAAATAAATTTTATGTTTTTCATCAATGTATGGATAATGTATATTTATATACTTTTGTATTTTATATAGGCTGAACATCCTAATCCCAGTCGTCGTTTTGAAGGAATTCAAAGAACTGCATATCTACCAGAAAACACCAGAGGACAATTGATAGCCAAATTGTTGAGAGTGGCTTTTGAAAGGAAACTAGTTTTTACCATTGGCCATTCCCGTACAACGGGAAAACAGGGAGTTGTTACATGGAATGACATCCATCATAAGACGAATCCAAACCCAGGCACACAGTAAGTTTACTTTTTTTCATGGAGTAAAATTGCAGACAGTATATTGGGACCCATGATATCAACACTCAGGCTCACAGTAGGTTTTCTTTCTGGAGTAATTTTATTGGGGGATATTGAGTCCCATGATATCCTAGTTTAACCTTGACACAATGGCCTGTTCCAAATCTTTCCATCTTGTTTATTTTTATGCGGCCTCAAATAAATGTTATGGTATATACTGCTATGGATCTGTCATCGATGCCATCGTCCATCTGTGAACACATGTACAATGCTTTCTGTGCAACTTTTCAAATTGACCTGCAATCCTTCTGAAAATTTAACACACTGATCCTTGGCAAAGAATCAGATTGGATTGAGTGATTCTAGCCCAACTAGGAACTGCTCAGCCTTCCGGAGCACCTGAGTTCACCCGCGGTTTTTAGTGGCATGACTAGAAATTAACACTAGCACACAGGCAAGTTGAAATTTTGATTTACTTTATTTTTGCTAGTGCATAAAACTTTTACTAGCAGAATTTTGCTAGTTGTAAAACAGCATGCATTTAGAATCGAATATGAAACAAATACAAACATATAAACTTGTACTTTTGTTTGATCAAGTACCTAACGTCTTGTAATATATGTTAGGTACAAGCACAAGTATCTATATTGACCCTATGTAAAGCCCAAAAATATCTTTAAAACCATCCTGGTTCCGGATTTCTAAAATAAATTTGGTCATAGATTTTCCAGTTAAAGTATTCAGTTGTCAGAAAAATGTCAGAACGAAATATTTAAAATATTGCTGAAAGTGGCATTAAACACAATAAATCAAATCAATCAGATCAAATCAAAATAATATATATTAATTATTAGTATTTTTTTTCGCAAGACAAGGATTGTTAGGTCCATATCAGATGAACTCGAAGAGCGAATCTGATATGGACTGATAATCCTTGTCGAGCAAAAAACAATACTAATAATTCTTTTATCAGTAATTTCACAATTTTAACACAGCATTGTGATTTTTTTGTTGTATTTTGACCTTTTTTTTAATGAAAGGTTTAGTGACCTCACGTTAGACCGCGCATGACAAATTACCAAGAGCTGATAATTTCTAGTATCACGAGTCGGTGGTCAACTGAACGTTGTTACTAAATTTATCAGGTAGTAAAGATCAAAGGATACTGTAACAAATTACAGGTCGCCTTGATATAGCTGAAATATTGCTGAAAGTGGCGTTAATCACAATAAATCAAATCAAATCAAAATGATATCATCATAAATAATATAACTGAATAATTGACGTTAAACAGCAATCAATCAATCAATCAATGGAAATGGTAATAATTACCGTATCATGCATTATGTTTTTGAATTTTCCATAAATGATGCAATATCATTTCAACTTTTAATCAACTAAGATCTTTGCTCATAAATTGTAAACCTCATAGGTAGTGTCATGGTTAGTGTGCTCGCCTCGAGTGTGGTAGATCTTGTGCACAAACATGTAGTATTAAAGAGTAAGTGCAATGATTGGTTGCCTCAGAATCAGGATACTTGTGTTCCAGAGGAGCAACATGTCTACACACAGATTGTTGTTTCAGTGAGCTAGCACTACAAACAATCCAACTAAGCCTGTGGGTGTAGTACACAGCAGACATCGGACATCATCATTTTATAAAAATATAACTTGTTCTCGTCATTTGTAGCTGAATATTTGCTCACATGGTGTTAAAAAACAATCACTCATTCACTCAAAAATGTTATGCTGAGAAGTAAATTAGGACTATTACATTAAATGCACAAACTAGCACTTGAAAAGTAATGGTTGTTTTACAATGGGATCTTCAAGAATACCAGTGTTGATCGTCATAATTACTTTATGTTTCATTTCATTTAGAAAGCCCAGGGCATGTGATTGGTCAAAAGGTTGACATGTGACTTCATAATTTAAATTTCTTTAGTCAGCATAACCATTCAACCACGCCCACTTCTGGAAACTATTTTCAAACGTCAATCATCAAAACTAATAACTACACACAATAACGACAGTTCAATATGTAGAATATTAAAACAAATGGAATTTCATTATGTTAAATTTTTGCAGATTTATAGGGTTGTAAAGGAATTGACAAAAGTACATTTTTATATGAATGTATACTATTAAATGTTTTTTTGTTAACGCTTTTACACGCCAATAAAACTACAATGGACTGCATTCAGTTCTTAAATAATAGGTATTACTTCACATCAATTAGCTTTATTATTGTTTTTGTTAGTATTAGGGTTATGGTGTTTAACGCCACTTTCAACACAATTTCAGTTATATCGTGGCGGTCATTTTAATTGATGGATGAAAACCATCGACCTGCCGCAAGTCACTGACAACTCTATCATATAAAGTTGTATCGAGTACAACCAGCCTGAGTGGGATTCAAACTCACAACTTTAGTGGTGATAGGTGCTGATTGCACAGATAGTTGTAAATCTGACTACTATGCGATCACGACCACGATGGTGCTTATTGTTTTTGTATCTTTACAAAAGTTGGTACATTTCAAACTTAGAAGTCTTCAGGATTTCGGCCATTAAAATGTACCTAAGTTGCACATCTAGCTTGAAAGATACTGCTAAATTTGCATTGAATTATCGGGATATGAGAAAGACAATTAGACAGAAATAGTTTACTTATGTTATATATACATTACTTACCTGTCTTATCTTTGAACAGATTAGGATATCCAGATCCAACCTATTTTGACAGAGTTATTGACGAGCTGGCTGCTAAAGGTGTTGCAGAGAAAGATTTATATACATAAACATGACTGTACACACCAGACAACAAACAGCAGACGAAGTTTGTTATGTGATATAAGCTAAACAATTTGTATATAATATTATTATTCTTATAGAATTAATGTATATCGTTTTTGTGCCTTTTGATTGGACAAGAGCACTGTCACCTATTTGTTTTTGATCCGTTCATAACTCAATGAACTTTTACGAGCCGAAACTACTTTTTTGTGTAACCAGTGTAAACAATATGGCGGTTGCAGACGGGAAACTACTATAGTGTCCAATTGAAATCATTTTAATAATTAAAATTGGGAAAAGATTCACATTGAAAAATTATATGGATTAAGTGGTTATTTTCAGGAGTTCATGCATGTGTAAATGGTGCTGATGCACTCGCAAGCTCCGACGTTTATTCAGTTTGTGAGTGCATCTGCACCGTTTGGAGTTTATTTAAAGTTTGTGAGTATATCTACATGCATTAAGAAGTGTTTAATCCTATAATGAAACCCCCCCAAAAAAATGTAGATATGAACATGATTTTGACACGTTTTGTACCTTGTGATATATTTGTGAGAATCATGTGGGTTACATTAAGCCATTAAGAATGTACAAACTTTAGTAAGTTAAATCTGTCTTATGTGACCTTCCAAGGGAACATTGAAATAAAGTCACATAAGACAGCTGCTCACTAAATACAGGTGTGTATATTAATATGAAATGCGCTTTAAAGAGAAATAAAAAATAATATCGTATAATACAAGTTTTTGTTTAATAGAGTTGGTCACTAGTGCAGGTTTGACTTAGTGATAAATCATGCTAGTCTTCACTCACATCTAATTAAACACTAAGACAGGGAGTTTTTGTGAGCCCAGAACTCATTTTTCTGTTATCTTGTTTCAATAGAAGTGTTTTATTATTATTTTTATTTTTATGTTATTTACTTCTTGACTGTACATGTTCCGAAGATGATCTATGTATAAAAAAATACATTTATTGCCTTTCTTGCAATGGGTTGAAACATTATTGTTTTCTGATTTGGATTGATAACAATATATACTATCAGTAACAATCTGCTCATACACCATCCAGGTTGTGTTGTTTAATGAAAGACTTGTAACAAGAGCCGGACAGACGGACAGACGGGATTACGAAATCACTTCATGTCTAATTAATTACTAGTATAATTTACGCAGAGATATAGATGAAACAAACATTTAAGTGGATAATACGGCCACAGTTAAAATAACAAAGACTGGATCTGACAAGACGAACAGACCGCCAGTAATCGTTTGGGCAAGCCTGTGCCTCACTGGTACCAATGAATGATAAAAACCTCCACGTCACCTTAGTAGAGAGTTAAAGAAGGTCATAAACCCCGATACGAAGCACACATTTACAACCTACTCCCTGGTTTTTTCAAAGGAGTCCAACCTGAGTTCCAAACTGGTACCAGTTCAGGAACTGGCCTCTCCAGTAAACGTGAGAATGCCAATTGACTAAATTATATACACACCTTACCTACTTGTGGTACCACAAGAAAGTATACCAAAATATGAGCTCGCGTACAATTGTAGGATTATGACCAACAGTCGTCTTGTCAGATCCCGCCCCTATTGAACTGTGACAAATTTTATTAAAGTAAGTACATTTATAAAATACAGATACATATCAAAACAAATCAAACATTATAAGTAATTAAACAGTGCTTAGTTAGTTTCTGAATCTCCCACATCAACTCGCAATTGTTGGGGGGTTTTTTTTGTTTTTTTTTTTTGTTTATTTTTTTTTTTTAAATTCTTAAATCACGGAAACTATTCACAAAAATACTGTACACTGTCCGGAAGAGCTGCACATGTACTACGGGTAAAGTCCGGATGAATATCAAGTCTGTACACTTCACATCTGATATCTCAATTGCAGCTCCAGGCAAATAATAGTACAAATCCTGAAAAATATAACAAAGAGCAGCAGAATCTTTTTATCTAGCAATTTAGGGAGAGGGTGGGTGGGTTCAAAAACGTGTGATGTCTGACGGCTAGCATAAAACTGATACAACGGAAGTTGTGACGTACACACATAAAAAGGTTACAGTGCGACGGAACTGCTCGGACTTTTTTCCAGGTTATGTCGCTTTCATTAAACCTGTTTATCCTAAGTGATAAACATTATTAATGAAAGACTTGTAACAAGAGCCGGACAGACGGGATTACGAAATCACTTCATGTCTAATTAATTACTAGTATAATTTACGCAGAGATATAGATGAAACAAACATTTAAGTGGATAATACGGCCACAGTTAAAATAACAAAGACTGGATCTGACAAGACGAACAGACCGCCAGTAATCGTTTGGGCAAGCCTGTGCCTCACTGGTACCAATGAATGATAAAAACCTCCACGTCACCTTAGTAGAGAGTTAAAGAAGGTCATAAACCCCGATACGAAGCACACATTTACAACCTACTCCCTGGTTTTTTCAAAGGAGTCCAAACTGAGTTCCAAACTGGTACCAGTTCAGGAACTGGCCTCTCCGGTAAACGTGAGAATGCCAATTGACTAAATTATATATACACCTTACCTACTTGTGGTACCACAAGAAAGTATACCAAAATATGAGCTCACGTACAATTGTAGGATTATGACCAACAGTCGTCTTGTCAGATCCCGCCAGATGAGTGGGTCTAAACCCGCTCACCGCCAAACGACCCCCCCCCCCCCACAAATACTTCTGAAATGGACAAGGAAAAAAACCCAACAAAAAACGTCTAAGTTCTGATACTGAAGTGGGAAAATTCTTGGACCGTTGGAGGATAAGAAACTTTCTAGAGCCCCTTGTATTGTGTTCAAGTACACATTGATTCCAATATCAGATAGGTGCATATCCCATCATTTCTAAAACGATTAATATCCCTGGCTCTCATATTATTATGCTTTATGACGTATCCTCCAACGCCCAAGACGAATATTTTTTGACTGCAAGGTTTACTCGTTTTCGAGCTTTTTCCATTGCTTTATTTTAACATGATATTATATTGTAAGGACAGTAAAACAAGATTTGACAAGGGTCATAACTCTGTTGGATTTTGAAGGCTTTTTGTTAATAATAGCTACCACTGCTTGATTATCAACATTAAAAATAATTTGTTTATTTTTTAAATGTATTCCCCAAATGTGCACCGAAATGACAACTGGAAATAATTCTAAAACGTAATATCAGCAAGGATCCCATTGTCCGCCCATTCTTTTGGCCAACAACCTTGAGCCCATCTACCCTGAAAATAAATGCCGAACCCTTCATCTCTCCCGCCGGCGCTATCCGTAAACAAACAAATTGTGTCATTAGAAGTCCACACATTATCTAGCATTAGCGATGGGAATCGGTCACATTCCCAAGATCGATGATCGTTATACCAACACCGACCGATGATCGATCATCAGTAACAATTACCTACTAAATGTATTTACCGACTATAATTACTCAGATAGTCTTTATTTCAAGAGTATGCTGGACAAAAGAAATGATTTGAACAAAACCGTATCGTATTTTTACAAACTATAATTTTTAATTAACAAAACAAAAGATCGTTTTCCACACGTGTAACACCTGACATCCAATGGACTATTCTGGGCAGTAGAAAAAAATAAAATAAAAATATACTGGTCCAAATATGTGTTTGACAAAAGCAAAGGCCTGAATAAAATCGTATGGTATATTTACAAACTACAATTTTTCCATTTGTAAACATTAACTTAGAACAAAACAAAACATTGGTTTCCATACAAAATGTATGTGTAACACCTGATATAAAATGGACCATTCCGGGCAGTAGATAAATAATAGACTAGACCAAATATGTGTATTGACTGAGTGTCAAAAGTACGCTGGGACAAAACTGCAAGATGTTTGTCAGTATGAGAAAAAAAAAACAAAAAAACAAAAAAAAACCCAGAATAAAGTGTAGCCTATATATTTTAGGCACTAGGAATCTGAATAGACCACAAGGTATAATAATCGATCATCGGATCGCATGATGACGTCCGACTGACCAGTCGATGTTTCCGACGATCGGTGCACCACTATCTAGCATAACTGTACTTCCATTGTAATCCGATAAAAAGGATAACCAAACTTTCAGATCTTCTCGCATCTCTTGCGATACCCTAATTCTGTGGTGAGGTTTAGTTACCTTACATGTAGCATTTATAAGGCGCCGACTAAATGCCATACCCAGGGCAACAACTTTATATGCAAAAATAAATAGACCGAGAAACACGTAAAGTTGGAAAAGGGGGGACTGAAAATGGCCCGGCAATTCTTCCAATTGTTAATTCTTTTGAATTTGTTGTTTGATAAGCTCTGGCATGTCAGCAACACTTTTCAAATTCTTTGAGGTTATCGGCGATCTCGGTCCTGAATAATTTAACGGAAAGCCAAATTTTAAACCTTTTTTCAATTCACAAGCAATGTCTTTATATGGATAATTTACCAGCGATTTTTCCACCTCATTAACACAAATGGGCGAATGACCCAACGTATATAACTGAAAATTGCAAGAAAGTGAATTATGATTTACTACAAGCCGAGAGTGGATGGTTTCCGTAGCACTCGGAGCATTTGTGAATGAACCTGCAATTATTCCCATAAGGACAACGCCCTTTGTTATAGCCCCAGCAAGTACGGATGCCCTTTTTGGACATGTCCGAGCTGAAATCCCTGTGCTCGTTTTTGTCCCACTCCGTTAAGAAAGGGCTGTCTGGGGCAGATACATATAAACCACGATGACTGTGGAACCCTGGCCTTCCGTAGACGAAATTGTTCGTCATACGAAACCCATCCCAAGTTTGACACCCTCGATGCCGCCAATCTAATAACATGCATATATTTAAGATATACTTGTGCCTTGTCTGGCCATTTCTCGAGCATAATACTCATGAAATTGATAAAAGCTGAGGGCCAGGTGTGAATATTTTTTATTTGGTTATGCTTCTGTTGAAGAACAGTTAGTTGACCCCCCTTAACTGCTAGCTCACCATTCAACTGCGAATCATACACCAAATCTTTACCAGATTTTAGCAGAAGACTCATGTCTATGTACTCCCCGGCCCACACCTTTTCTTTGATCTTTAAAGGTATGTGAGCGCTTACGGAATCAAACATACTGGCCTGACTAGCAGGACTTTCACACACCTGAACCCCACCTATTGACCCCAGATTTCCCATAAAATTATCGCTTGATCTATCTGAACTGTAAAACATACCCGGGTTCACATTCTGTTGATAATTGGATCCATGATTTATAGGTGGTGGTCTCTTATCTGTTGCCGGGATAACCGGGTGGGTCACTGGGCCACGTGGTCCTATCTGTACCTCCATAATCGGGCCCGATTGTTGATCGTTCCCTCCACTGGAACCATTACTCTGGTGGGGATTACCCGTTTGTAAAGTTCTATGGGTTGATGGTTCATACTCTACCCGCTGGAAGGTATTCCTTGGGACGACGTCATGCTGCGGCACGGCATGGCCTGTCTCACTTGGTTTTTCTGGCCTTTTTGACGATTTCGCCTTCTTTGGTGTGCTTGCTGTAGATATTGAAGCTTTGCTTGAAGGATGTCGACGTCGTTTTTGTGGTCTCATGACTATAGATGACCAGGTGGCAATGGATTTTCAAATATTTTTTTTTCAAAAACGTGTGATGTCTGACGGCTAGCATAAAACTGATACAACGGAAGTTGTGACGTACACACATAAAAAGGTTACAGTGCGACGGAACTGCTCGGACTTTTTTCCGGGTTATGTCGCTTTCATTAAACCTGTTTATCCTAAGTGATAAACATTATTATATACCAATGTACATTGTTTGCAGTAATTTACAAATTTAAACCATCAGAGTTATCGTTACTAATGTTTTCCTCCCTCAGGCATAGGTGACCTTAGCTGATTTTGACTATTCTGTTTATGCCCTTTGGGTTTATTGCTCCCAAAGGCTTTAAAATTATTTGTCTTTCAAATATTTTGACTTCGAGCATACTTGATGAAGGTTATTCTAGTAACGAGTCATGCACACTAAATTTGATATCTACGTTTTGATTGCCATGTAACTGTGTGCTTTATACTGCAAGTATTTCATTGATTAGAGAATTATTATTTTAAATCATGTTTTAACTCTCCTGTTTCTATGGACTAAGTGAGTTATTGTCATAACTTTGTATCAGTCTGCTGCATCGTCGTGATTGTAAACTAATATCAATTTCTCTGAAAAAACTGGGTCAAATGGAAAGAATTCATTAGGTGGGCCTCTTCCGAATTAGTGATTATGGTACCAATCCAAAATTGAATAGTGCAATTTGATTTGTTGGGCCTTAAGTTCTTTTTTTGTATGCCATTTTTCCATTGAATCCCTTTAAAAAAAATCCTGTTTGGAGTGTGCCAACAGATTAGTTGTAGCTCTAGCCTTTTCAAATATATAAGGAATTCAAATGGGAACCATAACCCAAAATTTTGATATATTAGTTTACAATATTTGAAGTCTGATTTTTATCAGGTTCTTTCAATTTGATTGCTTATAAAATTTCCTGCTTGTGTTTTTCAATTAGATTTAACCTATCTTTTACAGTTTCCGCGATAAATATGGTCAAAGGAAGCCAAAATGGACCAATATCCAAAATAATAACTTTTTACTGTTATTTATATGGAGTGTATTTTGCAATTGAATTCCTTAAAAAAATATCTGTGTTTCAACAGATTTGTTGTAGCTTCTACCGTTTCATAAATATGAGAGTACCAAAAGGAACCGATGCCCAAATTGTTGTTTGTGTTTATTTTAAGTCCAATATTAATGGGTTGAAAGTTTATTATTATACCTCAGATATAAGAGTATATGTGATTAATTAAAAAATGTCACATGTCAGGAAGACAAAACTTCATGTATCCCTAGACCGCTTGCTCTGGGAAATAAATTTCATGTATCTCGCTGTCGCGAGCCACCATGACAACCATCAGCATAAACAACTACACAAATTGAATAAAATGTTAAATTAGTTTAAAAAAATGCTTTGTTGTTGTGTGTGTAATTTCGGTATAATAAACAATTAATGGACCTTGTTGTAGGGAGATATGAAGCTTTGTTTATCCTCATATCTCCCTACAACAAGGGCCATAAATATATAATGTAGGACCCTAAGTGAAATGGATAAAATATTTTATTCTCAAATCTAGACTTGAAAACCCAGGTGAGTTATACATGCCTAAGTGATGGTTTTGTGTGTGGGGCTTTTTTTTTTTGGTTTTATTTGAGTATAAAATGATTATTATTGTGTGACAGATAATTGTTTATGTATACTAATACATTTGTTTATGGTTTTTGTTGTGTTTTATTTTAATCCAAACTGTGAACTTGATTAATTAGATAGAAATCAGAAAGTCTGCATTCTTGTGTAACATCCTGCAGCTCCTAACCATTTATTATATATACTAAGCAAATTAATTGTAATAGTGTGCTGATTAAGATAGCATTTCTTTAATTTAATTTTTTATTTATTTAACGACGATTGTCGACAGCCAACAAGTTAAATGGCTGGTCCCTTAAATAGATCATACTATGCAATATAACCAGATCTAATGACTAACATTTCATTATTTACTTTTAAAGTTTGTCATACAAGCAGAATTTTTTTTTAATTTACCAAGATGTGAGATGGATGATAGTCAATATTCATTTTATGGTTTTAAGTGCCGTGTCTATGACAACAATTTATGTTAAACCAAATGATGATGGGCTAATTAAACTTATTGCTTTACTTGAAATGGGCAAATAAACTTTACTTTCAATGTAAATAGAAAGTCATTGATTCTTACACGAATATGAGTATACAATTAAATCAAAACAAATTCGACTTTTAGGGAACAGGCATTTCTAACTTTAAGTTGGGTTAATTAGGATGGTCTTTTAGAAAAGATTTTGTTATCACCAAATTTGATAGAAAACAATTAAATGAATTGAAAGGTTAAAAACTTAATAATCTGAACCTACAGTTTTCAAAGAGACATTTGGGTAAAAAGATAGCAGATATTGCATAGGTTAACAAAAATATCCCCCAACTCCCTTAATATTAAATAAATATGTACATTATGATCATAGAACATTCCAGTAAGAATTTCGTATTCATACTTAAATATCATCCTCACAGCATAGGTAACAAATGATATGTATAAGCAATTACATATATAGGGATAAAACTGAACAGGGGCCCGCCCAGTAGACCAACACCCCTAAAATTTGGCCTGAGCTACTGAAAATTTTCACACAGTAGCACAGATTGCTACTGATATTTTGACTATTTTGTGTACAAAGTCAGTTGCTGGGCCTACAGAAATGTTGCTGGGGTCCCAACTGGCAACTGCAGCAAAAACGCTAAGTTTTGTTACTTTAAATATATGATAAATATTCAAGTTTGTGAAATTGTTGGTTGCCATGGTAACAGTAGTAAATAACAAACATCACATCATTGGCTAAACATACCGGTATATGTTTTAATTACTGTTCATTTTTATGACATGGTCATACATTGTAGTATAGAAGTTTTTTTCATGAATAAATATAATCTATAAACATTTCTTCTTTTTATTTTATTTTTCAAACCTATTATTGAAGTGTACATCAAGCTTGACCTTTGTCGTCCATTAACGTTTTTAGCTCACCGGACCAAATGGGTCATCATGTTCGGTATTGTTGATCTTGATGGTTTATTGATGGCCATTAATAAAAGGGTCATCATGTTCTGTATTGTTGATCTTGATGGTTTATTGATGGCCATTAACAAAAGCTTTTTTTCAAAAAGGGATGGGTATTATCAAATTGTACTCGCATGTATCCTCAAAAGGGGTCAAAGATGCAGGGGCGGGGGTCATTATGTTTTACCCATGTCTGTTCAGCCATCTGTATACATCATGCAATGGTGTCCGCTGAATAACTAAAGTTCCTGGATTCGCTGAAAATACTAATTTCTCAGGTAACTATTTAAGCAGATCATTTGAATTGTATACACAATGTCAGGGACCATAAACTTTCAGTGATCTAGCACTATACAAATCCAGCTAAGCTTCAACATCATTTCATTGAAAATTAATTTGTTCTGCTATGATATACATATAGCTGAAAAATTAGCGTTAAACAACAATCACTCACTCAATAACCTAAGTTCTTATGTAAATCATTTGATGTTTATTGAAAGATGTTTTTGAGCATTATACACAGGTCAAGTTTGAACTTGGATAATATTATTCCATTTGTACCCCTAAATTGATGAATGTGACATTTTTAGTTTCACTCGGCCAAATGTTTTGAGATTTTAACACCATATTTGTTTACCACAATACACATGCCAAACTAGAATTTGGTTAATATTCCTTTCATGGTTACAAAGTTATTCCACTGTTTACATTAGCTGGCAGCGATCTATGTCATATGGACACATTCTTCAATTTCTGTATGATTACAAGAACCCCAAATTCTGAATTCTTTTAAAGTTGATGTATACACAGATTTTATTTTCTATCTAATTTTAATGCATTTCTTTTCTTTGAATTGATTGCTTAAGGGGTTTCAGGTAATATTCCAGTGGATTTCCTCTATCAGTGATATACGCGAATGATTTTCAAGTTTAACCACATTGCAGTAAAACTGGTGTAGAAGGAAGCACTTGTTGAATTGATGTGGTCATTGCATAATGCACCAGATGTAGCTGTTTATTTTTCTTTATGTTCTTTATGTAGATCTAGTACCAGTAAGCCAACATATTTTATATGGCTCTTAACATTTCCAAGAAATAAGGAGGTCAAAATGGGACCAACACTCAACATATTTAATTGAAGTCCTATAGCAGTTTTTCTCTATATTCTAAACTTTCTTATGGTTTTAGCAGTTGTTTTTTAGATTCTAAATTTTCTTATAGTTTTAGCAGTTTTTCTTAAGATTCTAAACTTTCTTATGGTTTTAGCAGTTTTTCTTAAGATTCTAAACTTTCTTATGGTTTTAGCAGTTTTTCTTTAGATTATAAACTTTCTTGCGATTTTCCATATAAACAAGGATCAACAGGGGCAAACAACCAAACTGATAACACTTTAATTCACTTGACACAAAGGATCATGTGAGCTATTACATCACTTGGCCTTCATCGTTTGTAAGCTTTTCATATTTCAATCTTCAAAGTACTAAAAATTAAACTAAAAAAATTTATTGAAGCCAAACTTGACTGAAATCTTTCTTGCATGAGCAACTGTTACTGTGGTGCCAATTGGCAATCAAACATGGAGCACATCAGTGGGTAATCACTGATGTTAAAGATCTTCTTAAGTGTCTGTCTCACAGAAAATCATGCAAAATCCCCAAAAATGTAACAAAGCTAATTTCAGTAAGATAAAAAAGTTATACATTTTCTAAATATTTGATGCCTAGTATTTTAAAATATATCATACATATTTCCTATATATTTTCATTTTTGTTGTAAAATGAGGATTTTCATTTTAGCCCTTAACTATTGCAAAAATCCTTAAAAATGGTTAAAAACGCCCCTTTTTTGACGGATTATTATTGTTAATATATATCTCAGAAGTAAAAAATCGCATTGTTTCCTCAAAGTATAATGTTTAAAGACAATGATCACCAAAAACATTTTTTGAAAAAAACTTTGTGAAAATGTTTAAGGCTATCACAAAATATGCTATATAGACAAATTTTCAAAATCAGTAAAATTCCTTAATTTTGATGCACAATATTGGAGTTGGGGGAGATTTCTTTGACTTGAAATGAACATGTTTAAACAGACCAATCTCAAAACTAAAATATATAACAAATCTGCCTTTGGCAAATAATTTGCAAAAAAGTTCTTGCACCCAAAAGTATGGCCATGTGTGCAATTTTAGCTTAAAAGGCATTGCTTAAAATATATGCAAATTTTTGCAATAAACTATTAGTGATTCTTATTAAAGGTAATTTGTGTGTTTATTGTAAATAAATTACATATGATATATCATTTTAATTCCCTTTTTCAATCCGGACTTTAACACTGTGTACAATCGAGTACGGCAACGGTTGTTTGGTTTCACTTCCGTTTAGCTAGGATGGACGTCAGGATACGAGAGGTGGGTACATTTTTTGAAAATTCTGTTATCTAGAAATGCAGTATGCCACAGCAATTCGATATAATTTTATTCGGGGACATCGATTATCTTTGGGCATTACTCTGTACATGTAGAGATAAAAAAAACATACACAATATCCTTTCTTTCTCATGATGAGGTAACACCAAAAACCAACATTTTTATTATCGTATTCTCAATTCCATCTTTACATTAAAGGCTACATATATTTTGGCCATACATAAGACGTTTAAAAGCCAGGGTGTCTATTTACTGTTATAGTGACAGCCGGAACCTTTGAGCCGTAATGAAAGCGGGAGGTTTGGCGCTTTAAAATCTGATTCAACCCGCCATTTCTTTAGAAATGCCTGTACCAAGTCAGGGTCATTACGGTTTTCACAGTTTTCCGGTTGTTGACTGATTTTGTCTGTTTATATACTTATGAGTTTTGACTTTCCCTTTGTAAGATTGCTCGGAGTTCGGTAATTTTGTTATTAGCCTTATTTAACAGCATCCCAGAAGTAGTAATGCCTTCCAGTGCCTGAAATGGACGGTCGCCCAGTCGCCAAATGCGACTAATATCTTATTCGGGCGACCAAAAGCTGCTCCAAATTAGGTAGTCACTGGCCCAACAAAAAACGTTTGGGCGATTGCCCATTAGACTGTTAAAAATTGTTGTTTTTCCGAAACCCGACATAAACTGTAACGGTAGATAACTCTTCTGTTCTAGTCGAAAACAGTTTGTTACGAGTACAGCGATTGGTCCAAATACATTTTTGTAGCCAATGAATACACAGCTAATGTAATTTACTGGTCTCCCCAATTATGTATTTTTATCGAGCCAATCAATACACGTTTCCTATACGTTTTCATGTAATACACAAGTATTCACTAAATATTAGAAAAGAAACGTGTGTTTTTGTTTCTTTAAGATTTAATTATTAAAATTGTTAAAATTCACGGACGAAGTGGAAAGTTGTGAACAATAAAGAGAATTCTGTCAACTTATAATGTTTGCGATCTGGTATCCACGACCACGGTTCGGGAAATTATTCATTCAATCTGCTGCAAAATGTACATCATACAACATGTACGAATTTCATTTGACAGAAATCGAAAACCTTTTTGTGTCAATCCTTAGGCAATCATTGAAAAACTTTTCCCCATCAACGGAGAGAAAATCGTTGACAGTAATGTCAAACTACGGAAACGATCTGGCCTGTCACTTCTTTTAAACTTTTCATAGTTCATGTGTACACTGCTATATTTTAATGACAATTGGGAGTGGTTTTCTTTTTTGGAACCAGAACTTTTGTTTACAAATTAAAAAAAACAGGAAAAGTTAACTGTTGTTTAATATATAACAGAAAATGACAGCACCAGTTTGTTGTTTCAACAAACTGGTGAGATACTTGTTTGGAATGAATAACCAACTGATGTTACCCCGAACTGAAAGGTTATTTTACTTTAAAATCACTTCTTCATATTGGATTGAAACAAGTGATGTCACTCTGGGGAGTGCAAGAGCGGTCCTTGTAGTGGCATTAGTCTACTCTTTTCCGGATGTCTTTAATGTGATCATGGCATTGATCTCACCTTACACAAACCAGCCTTCTATTGTCCCCATCCGATGGACTAGCATCGTTTCTTAAGACCACCCTAGCCAATGGCGTCAAGGTTGTCAAAAAGGTTATAACAGGTTTCAGTAGATAGCAATATATGCATTGGGGTGTTTTTGCAATTTCAGCTGCACACATGTACCTACCAAAATTACCTTGAAGACCCCCCAACCCTCGTGAGACTAGTGAAAGAATTAATTTTAATGTTATTAATAAAAATTAATTAATCTGAACTATTTATATATTGATATCTGATGTCTTTTTTTAAAAAAAAAAATGTCACAAAATGATTGGGCCACCATTCTGCCATTTGGACCAGTGACTCTAATTTTTTACTGGCCCAACAATTTTTTTTTGGGCCGGCCAAATGCTAGCCCTCATTTCAGGCACTGCCTTCCTCTTACAAGACACCAAATGAGTGTCTTGACTTCCTGTATGTGCAAAAACGAAAAATCTGTTAATCATATTTCATTTAATTTCATACTAAGATTTGAAGTAATGAACCAACCATGCGTCATACATATTTGACGATGTCACCTTTATTCTTAGGTCCACTCATGAACCTTAACCATTTACCATGGAACATTTAGTATCCAATTCGCCAAAACTTGTTAACTGCAGGACATTCGTACCTCATTAGGGTGGTAGACTCCGAATTATACCACTTAACAACATCTAGAAATAATAAAAAATCTATATTGTCCATCGGAAATGAGGCAAGAGCCAACATTTTGTGAAATTGTATCTATATATATCTACTTTTCCATGATTGTTCATTGTTTCTAGTACTGATGGAACGAGATCTAAAAGATGTTTTTCGTCCTCATTTTCAAAATGACCATCGTCGCTATAATCCATTTCCTGGAAATCGACGTCCTCCTTAGCAAGTGTTTCGTGATTTTCCTTTATGCAGTCATGAACTGGTGAATCAGATGGGTTCATCCTTCTATGAAGAGGACTTGAAATAGTAGTAATGTCTGAGCTTTTATCTAATACGATATGAAGTTTTAAGGAATCAAGTGTAGTGTCGGTTTCGATTTTCTTTCCCGTTGAATCAAGCTCTCTAGGTATAATATTAAAATTATGGCTCCTGTAACCGTATATTCCATTTGTTTTCATTTAACTCTAAATGCTTGATCTTTAAGGACGTCTAGGCTGTGATTTTTTACTGAATGTTTGATGATGTTGTCAAATTCCGTACATGTTGTATCACAATAATAACAGCAAAATGGATGGTTTGCATGTACATGGTCTATCACTTTCTGATGGTGATAACAACTAGAGGCTCGGTGGGCTGAGCCTGTGTCGCTCACCTTTCATTCTGCTTTGAGGAAACTTAATACAGAGCCTTCCATAGGTGCTTCCCACCAAGTTTCGGTTCATTTGTGAAAACGGTTTCAGAGGAGAAGATTTTTTTAGAAATTAACCAATCAAGAACAAGAATGGCCTGTAGCGGCCATGTTTGTTAACGGATCGGAGCTAAATGAGCATCTTTATAGAGGACCTTCCAATGATGCTTCCTACCAAGTTTTGATTCATTTGGCCAGGCGGTTTCAGAGGAGAAGATTTTTAGAAATCAACCAATCAGAAACAAGAATGGCCCGTGGCGGCCATGTTTGTTAACGGATCGGGATGAAATTAGCAATCTTTAGGGGCCTTCCGTAGATGCTTCCTACCAAGTTTCGGTTCATTTGGCCAAACGGTTTCAGAGGTGAAGATTTAAAAAAAATCGGCCAATCAGAAACAAGAATTGCCTGTGGCGGCCATGTTTGTTAATGGATCGGGACAAAATGAGCAATCTTTATAAAGGACCTTCCATAGATGCTTCCTACCAAGTTTCAGTTCATTCTCTACGCTTTGCAAGCCATGCCATTGAAAGTTTTCTGACATGATATTGATAATAATGATTTTATACAAAAGTCTTTATAATCGTTCCGGATGTTGGAAACGGTGTTGGCGAAACATTGCATTTTAGACAACAATATCTAAAGCAAAATGGGAAGTTTTCTGATGTATCTACTGAATTTTGGGATATGAAATATTCCAATTAGCAATCTGCCGCATGTATAAAATTACATAGTGACAAAACTGAGATGAAAAGCGATAATTTGCAGGAATCGTCAATGGTAGGATAGTGACAAAGGTAGGGAACATATTAATCTAAATGCAGAATCAATAAAAAGATGAAATATATCAAATAGGAGCACAAAATCGAGGAAAACCACGCAAAAATCTGTGAAAATGATCACCAACACCACCATTTTCCATGATTTTTTCATACCATTTGTAATAATAGAAAAAGACAAGTGTAATGCCTGGGTTATCAATTCATTTCTAGATAACAAAATTTTCAAAAAATGTGCCCATCTCTCGTGTCCTGACGTCCATCCTAGCTAACCGGAAGTGAAACCAAACAACCGTTGCCGTACTCGATTGTACACAGTGTTTAACGTTGAGCAAGAAAATACACATGTCTATCTGATAGAGAAAGTGACGGAGTAACCTCCCTTTTCGGAAGTCTTCACTTCTAAGATTATAAAATTAGAAATGACATCCCCTGTGGTACGAGGCTTCAATGGTGGTGGACATAAACTTCATGAGGAGACAAGAATTAGTTTTATTTTGTGGTTGAGGCGTATATTTATATGTAACAACATTCCTACAATCCATTAAACACAAGTTATAGCGGAACTCATTCTTTTTAGATTTTAATTTGTTAAAACTAAGCATTTTTAAGCTTCGGCATTCCTTTTACATGAAAATCGTGCGCGGGAAAATGGCGGCCATTTAAAAAAAAAATCGACGATCTGTATACACACAACAAGAGTGTCTCATAGATATAAATTTATAAAAACCCATATCAACATTCACATCCACTAGAGTTTCAACCTTCTATGTGTCATTACAACAGCCAATACTTAAAACAAATCTGAGATGTGGCCATAGAATGAACGATCTTCAAGGAAAGTGACTCGACTCAACATACGATCATATTACATGACTTTTAAATTGTGATATATAGTTTTATTGAAGAACAACCAAAATTGTATTATCATAGACTGTCTTACCCAATCCGAGTGTTTTAAGCACCTTTCCTGTTTTTAACATATATTTTTTTTTCTGCATACAATTGCTGTGCCATGCTTGTGATATGAACTAATATAGTGCGATCATGTACTTTTAATTTTAATTTTTTTTTTTTTTTACTTAGTATTATTATTTTATAGTGGCTTCTAATATCGTGATATAATACATATATTGGACACAAAGCATTTTCATATAGTATAGAGCAACCAATACACTAACTTGCATATATATATATAGACTCTTACTTTTAACTTATTATCATTATTTTATGGTGACGTGTTGTACCAAGCTATAATACATATATATTGAATACAAGACATACTTATGACGGAACACAAGCTGCTGAAATACCTCTCCAAAACATTTGAACTACCAGTAGATAACAAACGTTTAACTCCAGTTGTCCTTACAGACAGTAAAGGAAAATATCTGGAACGATACTGTCAAAATCCACTTGAAAATAGTATTAAATGGTGGGCGAAACCAGGCCGTAACTCCACTGAAGGACTTGAATGGTTAAAAGAAAATCTTAAATATAAAATTGGACATCTTGATAATATCGCACTTTACGTTTGGTTTGGCACGTGTGATCTAACAGCCTACGACAAACAAACGAGATTCATTTCAATCAAAGATCAAACAAATGAAACAATTCAGAAAGTAGTAAACAACTATCAAGAAATTGCAGAAATCGTAAAGAAATATCCCGAAGTTAAATTAACCTTTTTGTCCATTCCTCCTTATTCAATACATTCTTGGAACCTGTATCAAAAACATCCGGACGCTGAACAATTCAAATCAGAAGACGATATATTATTAAAACAAATTCAGGAACTAAATCAACATATTTATTATATCAACAGTACTTTAAGAACCAGAACCCCAAACTTCTCAACTGACATCCAACATAGAATTAATACTAGCAACAAAAATATTAAGAAAAAAAAGAGCCAGAAATCAATACAATTTTCAACTGTACAAAGATGGCATCCACCCCACAGCAAATTTGGCAAAAGTCTGGTTAAGGAAATTATCGTATCAAATCAAAATCGACTGCTGGTAAACCATCCCGTCCCATCTTATCTTATTGACTAGCGGTTGGGTGGGACTTTCCACAGATACCGTTAACGTAGGTCAGGGAGGAGACGGTGGGACTTTCCACAGTATCCTCATTGAACACGTAGCAACAACCATCTGAACATAAAATACCTGATACGATACTGTCGAAATACACGTGGAAATAACATGGAGCTAACAAGAAAAACTAAATTGAGAACTTCAAATAGCGATAACATTCTAAGATATGAAAACAATTATACCTTAAATATAGAAAAATCCTTGAGGAAAAAACTAGAAAGTACGAAAAGACCTGAGATTGTATACACAAAAACAGGAGGTGGGGTAACTGCCAAATTAGATGCTGTTACTTTTGAGCTCTTTAATCATGCCTGTGAAGTCTATTATAAAAACACAAGTGAAATATTAGACTTTAAAAAAACAGTTGCAACCGACAAAGAAGGCAATAATGTTCAAGTAACATACAACATTACAGACGCAACAAATAGTAGTTTTACAATAAATGCTTACCTGACAAAATGTACATTATTGATAAATGGAAAGAATACTAACAGGTTCGAAAGTAAAGACATTAAAGAAATACACAAAATTATGTCAAATACCAAAATATCTGGTGTTAAGGCTAATATTGCAAAGTGGAACGAAAAACTTGCCATAGACCTAGAAGAAGCAATTGCAACCCTACAAACAAATATGAATACTATACAACTAGGAAATAATTATAATTCCACTTCTGAAAATAAGAATCATGATGAAAAATGTGGCAAATGCAACAGAAATTGTAGAACTAAGGCTGTAGAGTGCCGAAATGGTCACTGGGTTCACTATAATTGTGAAAAACTTAATGATGAAGACATACAGAAAGTAAAGAAAAAGGATGCCATCTATACTTGCACAACTTGTACTTCTATAAACGATAAGAAAAAAACAACTCTAGCTATAGCAAAAAGATCTGAAGAGTATAGTAAGGCACACAAATTAACACTAGCAGAAGACCTTCTAGCAGAAGAATTCGAACAGAGATGTCAAGCTTGTAATAATTCTATACAAAATGGTGGTGATACGTGTAATGTGTGTCTCATGCAGTTTCATGAATCATGTCTTAATGTGGATAACAATACCTGTTTTGGATGTATAGGAAACTTAGACCAAAATGACATACAACAAACTAAAGTCTTGTCAATAGATACAGATCAAACAGTAGAGCCCATCAGGATGGAAAAATCACAACAACGTAAAGAGAATGCGGATATTATTGCCACAAGTAATACTCAAACAAATATAGTAATTACTACTGAACAAATACAGCCAAAACCTATACCTAATATTGAAGATCATAAAATAAAGCTGAAAGAACTACGTCAACTTGAACAGCGATTGCGAAAAAAAGAAGAACAACTAAAATTAAAAGAAGTAGCTATTAATGATACTATGACTGAAAAAACCAGAATCCTAGATCGAATGTATAAAGCGGAAGCTAGAAACCTAGAAATGGAACATACAGTGAAGAACTTTCAAAACAGAATAGAGATGTTAGAGAGCAGAAAGACTCTTCAGGGAGACGGTGGGAATTTCCACAGTATCCCTAAGAAAGATGAAAATAGCTGTCCTACTCGAGAAAATGACGATCTCATATTAAGAATACGTGAAAAAGTCACCAAATTCATTCTTGGGAAAGTAGAAAATGAGCTGAACAAACTGCAAAATCATGATTATGAAGAAACACCAAAAACCAACTTAAATGAACAAAGACAAGAATATTACAACCAGCATCAAACATGTATACCAACATATAATCAGTGGCCAAGCTCTTACTGTCAAGACTGGACAAACGAATATAACCAGTATAATAGCCATCAAAGCAAACAGGAAATAGACCACAACCAAAGATACATTAATGATGATACAAATATATGTAGAGACAATCTAATAGAACTAACACCGAGCGGAGAACATGATGATAGTCTAAAGTATATACATATACCTGATGACAGCTCAAACCACTACACATTGAATACAAATAGAACATCTGCGGAAAAGAAAACAGATGGTACACAACAAGGACCAAAGAATATGGATGAAAAATGGTTCTACATGTCTCGGGAGGGACAACCACTGTATTACAGCACAAGTGACAGAAATGAATATTTTTTATACCAGAACAGCCTCAGCCGATCGCGACTAAAATACACAAACAACCAGATGTATTAAAAAGAATACAGTCAAATACGTGTAAATATGTACTAAATATCTTAGATTTTAACTGTAAGAACATTTTAACATGTGAACCATTTTTTCAGGAACTTAATAACTCCATTGATATCTACCTATTGCAAGAACACTGGTTATTTGATTGCCAACTGAACTTATTAAACGAAATTCACCAGCAGTATACAGGAGTAGGCAAAGCAGTGGACTCCAATGACCCAATTACACCGTTGCGCATGCCAAGAGGATATGGTGGAACAGCTATACTTTGGAGAAAAGATATTGATACAATAGTAACTCCACTGACAATAGGCAACAATCGTATACAATCCATAGAGATCACAGGAGACCCAAATCTATTAATCATCTCTGTCTATCTTCCTTGTAAAGGTTCTCCCAACAGTCAAAATGAATTCCAAGAATGCATAGACCAGTTACATGAAATAATGTCAACTTATGAGCAAACACATCAAGTAATCATTGGAGGGGACTTTAATGAAGAAATTACAAATATCAATACCACAACTAGACAGCAATATGTAGTAGAATTTATGGCTGAACACCAGATGTACACGAAAGAAATGGGACCTACTTTTATCAATGCTAAGGGAAAAGATTGTACATCAATTGATTATATACTGTTCCAAGAGAGTTACAGAGATCAGATAAGCAGCATCAAGAAAATTGACGTCATAGCAAATGTCTCTGATCATTATCCCATACTACTAACTTTGAAGTATAAAAAACCAATAGATAAGAATCAAAAACATGCACATACTCAAAAGACAAAAATTTAATGGGATACGGCAGACAAAGACAAATATATAGAATTAGTCAATGAAGGAATACAATCTTCAGATCTAACTTTGGAAACAGCTAAAGATGTTGAGAAAGCCTTTCTTAATCTAAACAGTATCATAAATAATGCAGCTAGTGCTATTACTCCAAAGCCAAAAATAAGGAAGAACAAACCTAAATTACAAGTAATGTCAGAGGAAATACTCGAGGCTATAAAAAATAAAAAGACTGCATTTTATAACTGGAAAACAAATGGGCGAATAAAGGACATCCATGACCCCTTCTTGATGGAAAAGAAAATGACAACATATGAACTGAGGAAAAACTGCAGAAAAGAAATGGCACAAAAACGTATACAAGAGAGACAAACAATAACAGAAGCTAGGACCTCTGATAAAACTCTATTTCATAGAATCATAAGACAGCAACGCGGAAAACTAACAAGATTTATTGACGAACTTTATGTTGGAAATCAAACACACAATACAGAAGACCAGATACTAGAAGGATGGAAATCACACTTTGAACAACTAGCAGAACGCTCCATATGTGAGAATTATGATAAGGATTACTTACACCTAGCCGAAGCTGAATATCAAACCATCATCCAATCATGTAAAGAAAGAGCCGTACATGTTCCAGTGACCAAACAAGAAGTAAAAAAAGCTATCAACAGTTTAAATCGTAACAAAGCAGCAGACTTTTATGGCATCACTGCTGAAAATATTGTCTATGGAGGGGATAATCTTGTAAACTATATACAAGAGGTACTCAATAAAACCTTCCAACTACATCACATTCCAGATATTCTGAAAATTGGAATCTTATTCCCTGTATTCAAAAATAAAGGTGACTGCAAAAATGCTAAGAACTACAGAGGAATTACAGTAACACCTACACTTTCTAAAATAATAGAGAAAATACTAAAAATAAGAGAAAATGGCAAAATCCTATTGAATCAGAATCCACTACAAAAAGGATTCACAGAAAACTCATCACCACTTCTTTGTGAATTACTTGTAGAAGAATTTGAACGAGAAAACAAAGATCTCAAAAGACCTACATACATTGCTATGTTGGATGCAAAGTCAGCGTTCGATGTTGTAGTGCATGCAAACCTAATTAGAAGACTACATCAGTATGAATTTTCGGATCAGTCTATCCTATTAATAAATAGTCTTTATGAAAATGCAGTATCCCATATAAAATGGAAAAACCTAATGTCCGAACAAAACTTTAAAATTGAACAGGGTGTTCGACAAGGCGGAGTCTTAAGTGCCGGCCTGTATAAACTGTATATCAACCCTCTCCTGAATTTCCTTGATGACTCTGGATTAGGTGGGAAAATTGGAAATATTAATGTCTGTGCTCCGACCTGCGCAGATGATGTTGCATTGATTGCTTACAACCCATTGGATATACAAACGATGGTGGACATTGCAGTAGATTTCAGCAAACGTGAAGGATACCAACTACAACCTGCCAAAAGTGTTATTCTTCCAGTCAAATCCAAAATTAAGACAATTGTAACAAATGAAGGCTTCTGGAAAATAGATAATAGAATAATGCCAGTAGTAGATAAAGCCACCCATATTGGAATTACCAGATCTGACACCAACTCAGCACGAACTACCGTAGATGAAAACATTAGAAAAGCAAGAAGAGCCACATACAGCCACATGGGTACTGGATTGCATGGCGAAAATGGCCTAGATCCTGAAACATCAATATCACTGCTGAAAACTTATATCTTACCAATATTAACCTATGGACTAGAAATCGTAATACCAAAAGGAAAACTATTAGATGACATACAAAATTATTACAAGAAGCTTTTAAAGCAATTGTTGTCCCTGACTATAAATGTAGCAGATCCTGCTATATACATGATATCAGGACTATTACCTCTGGAAGCAGAGATACATACCAAGGTTTTTACAATGTTCGGCAATATTACAAGAGCGCATAAAAACTCCACTGAATGGAAGTTAGCAGAAAGACAATTACATATCAAAAGTCTTGACAGTAACAGCTGGTTCATGGAAATAAAAAAGCTATGTATAAAATACGACCTAGAGGATCCAATACATTATATGCAAAACCATTTATCTAAAACAAAATGGAAGAGTCTGATTACATCAGCAATATATAATTATTGGAGTGACAGAATTAATGAGGAAATAAAATATTATTCTACTCTGAAATACCTCTCACCAACATATGAAATTGGAAAAATCCATCCACTAGCCAAAACAAATACTGTCAACCAGAAAGATATCAACAGAATTCCAACCAGACTTAAACTTGCAACTGGGAATTACATGCTACAAACTATGAGAGCAGCTTATAATCAAAACCCTATTGATCCAACCTGCAAACTGTGTAACCAGGCAGAAGAAACTGTCTCACACTTCTTAATATGCTGCAAAACCTTGGAATATCTCCGAGCACCAACGATAAATAACATTATTGAGGAAAGTAGTAAACTGTTTGCTTCACACTGTACTAACCCGCAACTAGATATTATACAATTGATTATTAATCCATTTCACTACGCTGTGAATAATAGCTTAAAAGCAAATACTTGCACCAGCATTGAGCCACTGTGTAGGCAATTAATACACAAATTGCACTGTAAAAGATATGAACTGCTTGCGAAGAACGACCTGTTGAGATGTAAGAGAAAGATAAACATTTCTGCGTAGTCAATAACTCTTGTGTGTATACAGATCACCTAGACATATATTGTTTTAAAATACATGTATTTTACCTTTTAAGCGACTTTACTTAATATGAACTATGTAAATAACATGTGACGTGTAAATACTTTGGTGCTGGATTGAATTGACAATTGGGATATAGTAACATTGTGTTTTATTACTCCAATCAAGGAGGTGTGCCTTAACTGGCAGAATTTCATTGGATACAGATACAGACAGATGGCAGCCTCCAGTGGATAAACAACACCGTGTTATTTTTCTAACTTTTGCAACTTGCCATGCAATTCAAACATTATACATATATTCCAATGTAAAGCTGATGCAGCTTTCCTTATCGTTGGCCTGAAATCATCTGAAAATATACATGGAAAGGCACTGCCTGAGGCCCTTTTTATATCTTGTACATAGCGGAATTGTCACCATCGACAACGATTCATTGAATCTCGAGATATACCAGAAACAGAGAATACGTTGGGACTAGATGGAAGAGAGGCAAAGTTCTCTGTGTATATTCAAAGCACAACAATGGAAAGGCCAGATCTAGAGAGGAACATGGAGCAAGTCCTTCCTTATGGAAAGAGCATTACCTGAAAACAAGACAAACTATTCAAGTTGTTTCTGGTAAGCTAAATACCTCAAGAGAAAAACATTTCTAAGTGGTTATTGCTAGAAATCCATTCAGTGAACAAACTTGTTAAGAGAATAACTATTCAACTTGAGAAAAGAGGGCTATGTTTTTTTTTACAAATACTAAACAACTATTTTGGTGTAGGAGGTGAAGAAAAAAATAACATTCTGATTCATGCATTATAGTATATGAAATAATGATAAATTTAGAAAAAAACATATTTGTTGCAAAGCGTCAATTATTTTTAACTCCAGGGTAAACAGTTTAAAACCATAGCTCCCCCCCCCCCCCCCCCCCTTATACATGTACCATATAAGTTGAATGCTTCAAACTTGGTCCCTTAGTTTGGTCTGTGAAATACAGGTTTACAGTATTATTGTGCAACAATAAATTCCATCCCACTGCACAATATATCTGTTCAATAACTTCCAAACCTCAACTGAATCTTGATTGATTTGAAATTTGGTTATGTTGTAATCAACAATAAAGGACATGTCAAACTTGAAATTTGGGTTTTAAAGTTACGGGAGGCCGGGGCATTTGTATCACATTGACACATTTCATACCTGTTAACCCTCCCCCTTTTCGCCGGAGTCTCCCGCGTAAGAGCCTTATCTCCCGCATGGACTGGGTCTCATGCGCGGGAGACATTAATCTCCCGCACACACCTTTTCCTCCCGCACGATATCCCCCCAACAAAAAAATCAAGTACAATAAAATCTTGACCTACATTTTGCGATCAATATTTCTGAAAATTCCCCATTTGGAACTCTCGCGCTGATGAAAAACTCCGAGAGATACGAATATAAATGATATCCGGTTATTGATCTGTTTGACACCTTTACAGGTAAATTGGGTCATGGAGATTAATTAAGGTGTTGATGATTATACAACAATTATCCACTGATTGACAGTTAATTGGGGATAAGGAAGTGGGTTTGTGGCACATGCTTAGATGATTAGAAGTGTGATAGCGGCAATTAAAAATAGTTATAAACCATTGTGCAAACAGGAGTCGGACAACCTTTGATGCCGAGGAAAACTTCTTATTTCGATCAAACGTGCAATGAATTCATCTCGGATTGAGTTGTTATGGTTTGTTTGGGACCAAAGCCGATCAAAGTATCATTTAAGGACTAAGTTCCAGGATGGAATTGATAAACCACAAAAATGCCAAAACGTATGCTATCACCCAACGCACCAGCAGCAAAGTGACTTTTTAATTTTAGTGCTCTATGACTTTATTGTTCAGAGCATTCTGTCTTCATTTTTATTGATTTGTTATAACCTTATGATTATGAATGATTATGAATAAATTATAAATACAGTTTTTATCCTTCATTCATCATATGAAACACTACTAATAAGACAGAAATGTAAACAATATATATTGAAATGGGATGCAGCTGGTTCAATACTGAAACAAACAAAAAGAAAACATCAATTAACAATAAAAACATGCACCAAATACGTGGATAAAAAATCTCCAGTTATGAGACCAAATCTCCAGCCAAAAATTTACAAATTTCCAGTTGTAGCATAGCAACTCTATCACATGTATGCAACTACATGGTACAATTTTGTGCGTTTAAAGACGATGCACAAAATCTCCCCCTTAGAAGAGTTGGTAGGGGGGAGATCTCAACCCCTAGCAGTTCCCAGAGGTTAACAGGTATGACATTTCTGTTATTTTTGGATAGTTATTTCAGCTGTTGAATTATGCTTTTTCAAGCTTATAAAAATTAAGACCTGTTGGCTATTTTGAGTGCAAATGTACATGTAGTGAAACTGAGACAGATGAAATATTTTGTTGTATAGAGCAAGGATAAAATTATTTATTTTCATAGAAATCTGGAGTAATATTTGATATATATCCATTTCTGAAAAATATAGAAAGAATTAAAGCAAGTCTTAGAAACATGTAGTAACTACTTCCCTATATCTTTTGGCTTGAGTATAGTGTATTTTAATCTCGTTGAGATTATATTTCCAAAGAAATTTTCTCCAGAAGGCAGCCAATTTAAAAAAAAAATGGTTTATTTTTTCGTCAACAGATTTACTTGACAACAATGGCATAATTAAAGAAACTAGCAACTCATTAAGAAACCACTTAACATGAACTTCCAACACTGAAGAATAAGGTTGACAAATGCAAATTATGAAGTACGTCATGTATACATGTAATGTATATATCGTATATCACTTTTATTTTCCAGAAGCATTCTTACAAGTAAAGAAATTGATGGAAAAACATAGTGAAACTGAACAAAATATGTCTGAAAAACAGGGAAAAGGCCAGATTATGTTGCACTTGCCAATGAAGTTCGAAAATCATGTGATGAATAGGGAGAACGAGTTTTTAAGAAGTTGGAGTGGTTGAATCCAAGTCAGATAAAAAGTTACATGGCATCTTTCCTAACAAAGCCGAAGACAAAATCAGAAACTTCTTCGAGTACTCTACAAGTTCAGTTTAAAGAAATTCCCAATGAAGATGTTGGTCAAGATGAAACTCTATCAGAGGTCATTGCAGTGCTAGAAACTAATGATTATAATTCCAATATTGTAAATATTGTGGAAGAAGTGTACACTGCTGTGAACATGTAAATTAGCCATTATATGCAGGGATTCTAATTTATTTTCATTTTTTCAAATTAAAGTTAACTTTGAACACTTCAAGCTTTGCATAGTGGTTAGACAGAATATGTTAAATGTTCACCTGTGAATAAGTATGATATAGGTTCAACCTTTTGTTTTTATTTCATTTCATATTGATGGGATATCCTTTTTCTGATAATTATAATATCAACTTGTCAATTTCTTGTCCTATTTACCAAAATGCACAAATCTAACACATTTAAACTTGTAATCTGTGATTATTTAAGAGTATAAGAGAAGGTTTTTGATACAGATCCATGATAGAAGAACCTCAGAAAAATAAACGTATTATTGAGAAGTTTCACTATCTCATTTAGGATATATGATGGACAGAGCCAACAAAAAAAATCGCTTATTTTAACACAATCACATATATATTGTTTTCAATTGTTTAGGAGCTGGCTGCAAATTCATATGCTTATTGTAATGGCATTTGTTTTCTTCCCTTTTTTTAACAATAGGATTAACTTAATTTCAATTATTATTTCATTATTCAAACATAAGCTGCATATAAATGATTCAATCCCATACAATAGTATATTTCGGTATGGGGGCATTATAATCATTGCTGTCAGCACTTTGATTAAGATTTGTTTTGGAGTGCACTGTCAAAAAATAAATCAATAGATTATTCTGAAGCTGCTTTGAAAGTTTGATGATCAAATTGACTTTAGAATTTTAACCCTAAAACAATAGGTTATTGGGGGGAAAACAAATTGTCTATTTTGTAATAAAGGAAATGGTAGCTTTAGATGGAAAATTAAGCAACAGATATTTTTCATTAAACACTTTAAAAGTATAAAATAGAAAATCGGGGTCACAGACCCTATTCTAGAAAATTTGAGAAAATGTGATTTTCCTCTACAAAATATGAAATTTCAATAAGTATGAAATACCTCATACAAACTAAAATGAGTTTACTTATTTTATCTAATTTATCACCAATAATTCTTATTAGATCATTTTGAAAACAAAGTTTTAATTTAAATTCCATTTTAGCAGGTGCACAAAATGGGACACCCACCCCCCAAAACCACAATGTACCTTAATTCTATATCTTCATTAAACTCTTTGTTATACCTCTGGAATACTATACATAACTTCTGTATTGATATTTTGGTACTTATTGAGCATTAAGACTGCTCTACTGTTTTTCCTATTCACCTTGTCCATTTTCGGCTAAGTGCACATGTACTAAACTTTTGTCCTTATTTTCACTATTTTATCTTAATTTGCCGAAGGTGGATTTTTTATATGTTTTTGTATGAAAACAAAGTTATATCGAAATAAATTAGGGATATTTTTATTTTCTCCCCCAAGGGAGATATTTCCTGTTATATATGTACAATTTTTGCATAAAAGGGCATTTATTGATTTATGAGTATATTAAAGTGTGGCCTGTAAAAAATCCATGCGACCAAATATTGAGTATATTATGTTAAATGATACAGTGAAAGTTGATTAATCCTGGATACTATACAAGATATATTGGAGGTTGAAATATTGTAAAATTCATTGTTTTTGCTTTATTATATATTGAAATACTGGATAAATCAAAAAACCCTAATAATTCAGTCAAATAATCAAATTTGAAAAAAATATTTTGTGTGTTAATTGTACTTGGCCAAAGGTATTTCGTGGACAAGATTTCATAAGGTTTTGAAAATATCACTATGTTACGAGTTTGCATGGTTTTCTGTGAGACAGACACTTAAGTACTCTTATTGAATTGAAATCAAATACGATTTGGATGATTCTTGACACTTGCCATCAGTGTTAGTACTTTGGTGTTGAATGGTCAACCAGGGTGACCACCACCACAGGACTTAAGGTTAACACAGAACCCTCAATCTCTTCTACAGAGTTATTGGTCCTTACACTTCCAGTGGAAGAGAATGACAGAAACCTATGAGAAAATGAATAAAAGAACATTTTGAAGATATCAAAGGGGTAATTAGAAGCCATCAATTGAAGAAGTACAGACAATGCAATGGCTGAAAGAAAAATGAAAAAGGACAAACGACGATCTACAAATCATTACACAGAAAACTAAGGATCGAGCAACACGAACACAATAAAAAAAAACTCAGGTATCCCGGAAGGATTAGCACTGCCTTCTCCACATGTAGCACCCACCGTGTTACTGCTAAACGACACGAACATCATTTCATATGGAAATCCTGTTGGAAACTAGTATACGTAAATCAATTTGGTTTAATTTTGGTATTCGTACTCCAACATCATCCAATCATGGACTTTCTATATTTATTGAATACAGTGCTCTGATTGGTCGTTTTTCAAGTATGGTTACAACGGTACTATTAAATCATCCAATCATATAGCTATATGTATTGAATAAGAAGCTCTGACACCAAGTGAACAATCTCTCAACTATATCATGGGGAGAACAAGTGTTACACTTCCATCAGTGGCAAAGTACCCGTTGTAGCAATACAGTTGGCTCTCTTTTAAAAAAGTGGTTTATGTGTATGATCAATGTTATCTAACCACCACTGTAAATCATTTATACAATCTGTATTAAAACTCATATAAGAATTATAATTTCCTCTCTAAATTTTGAGCCATTTTGATTTTTCATTATCTAAGCATCTATAATAAAGAGGTCCATATAACACACCTGGAAAACTTGCAACCATCTGACCAACAACTTCAGACACTTGTTGAATTGTGGGTGTTTTTGTGTTCAGAAGGCAAGAAACAGAAAGTTTTAGTTTTTTCACTCTATTTTCAGTAAGTTTTACTGTCATTTCTTTTGAGTTTAAAACAAAACCCAAATACTCAATAATCTGGTATGGCTCAAAGACTGATTTTACAGGGTGAACCAAAAATCCACATTTCAATGATAAGTCTACAGTTTTCATTATATTTTGCCTACTCTCATCAATACTTTTACCAAAAAGCAAAGAATCATCAATATATGGTGTATTCATAAATCCAAGTTTCCACAAATGTGAAAAAAGAGGTTTTGTAATTTTTTGTAAATAATCTTGGACCTGCTGCAAACCCATTCGGTAAAGCATTAAATTCATACAAGTATCCTTTGAAAATAAAATGAAGAAATTTTCTGTATTTTTCAGCAAAATTAAATGAATAATAACCCTCTTTCCAAACAATCGATGCCATCCAACAATTTGTTGACCTAAAATTTAGAGCGGACTGCAAAGATTCCATTTTAAAATGTCGATATACAATAAATTGATTTAATTGCTTTAGATTCAAGATCATCCTGTAAGATCCATCTTTTTTTCTCTCTGAGAAAAATACCAGAAATAAATTCATGTTCAGCTTTTTGAATAACTCCTTTGACTACTAATTTATTTATTTCTTGTTCTTGTCAGTTATCGTAATTTGTTTTTTTTTTCATTTTTCTAGTTTTTTTAATAGGATGAGATAAAAATATTGCATATCGTTATCTTTTGTTTTCAAGAAAAATATCTTGGTATACATTACTGTACATGTTGTCAATTATATTAGGTAGTCAACCCCAACAGTGGTGTAATGGTTAGAGTGCGGTAGGTCGTGGGTTCGAGTCTCGGTCGGGTCAAACCAGACAATAAAATTACTATTTAATTTATTTCTTCTTCTCAAAGCACACAGCAATAAGGAGTAAGAGCAAAGACTGGTTGGCTCGGAATCAGAATAATGTTTCCGAGTGGAGCACCATGTATATCCACAGACTGTTGTCTCAGTGAGCTAACACTATAAAAATCCAACTCTGCTTGTTGGTCTAGAACAAAGCGGACCTCATCATCATCTCAATTTCTCAACTATATCATGAGGAGAACAAGTGTTACACTTCCATCAGTTGAAAAAAGTGGTTTATGTGTATGATCAATGTTATCTAACCACCACTGTAAATCATTTATACAATCTGTATTAAAACTCATATAAGAATTATAATTTCCTCTCTGAATTTTGAGCCATTTTGATTTTTCATTATCTAAGCATCTATAATAAAGAGGTCCAATATAACACACCTGGAAAACTTACAACCATCTGACCAACAACTTCAGACACTTGTTGAATTGTGGGTGTTTTTGTGTTCAGAAGGCAAGAAACAGAAAGTTTTAGTTTTTTCACTCTATTTTCAGTAAGTTTTACTGTCATTTCTTTTGAGTTTAAAACAAAACCCAAATACTCAATAATCTGGTATGGCTCAAAGACTGATTTTACAGGGTGAACCAAAAATCCACATTTCAATGATAAGTCTACAGTTTTCATTATATTTTGCCTACTCTCATCAATACTTTTACCAAAAAGCAAAGAATCATCAATATATGGTGTATTCATAAATCCAAGTTTCCACAAATGTGAAAAAAGAGGTTTTGTAATTTTTTGTAAATAATCTTGGACCTGCTGCAAACCCATTCGGTAAAGCATTAAATTCATACAAGTATCCTTTGAAAATAAAATGAAGAAATTTTCTGTATTTTTCAGCAAAATTAAATGAATAATAACCCTCTTTCCAAACAATCGATGCCATCCAACAATTTGTTGACCTAAAATTTAGGGCGACTGCAAAGATTCCATTTTAAAATGTCGATATACAATAAATTCATTTGATTGCTTTAGATTCAAGATCATCCTGTAAGATCCATCTTTTTTCTCTGAGAAAAATACCAGAAATAAATTCATGTTCAGCTTTTTGAATAACTCCTTTGACTACTAATTTATTTATTTCTTGTTCTTGTCAGTTATCGTAATTTTGTTTTTTCATTTTTCTAGTTTTTTTAATAGGATGAGATAAAAATATTACATATCATTATCTTTTGTTTTCAAGAACATACATAGAAATATCTTGGTATACATTACTGTACATGTTTTCAATTATATTAGGTAATCAACCCCAACGGTGGTGTAATGGTTAGAGTGCGGTAGATCGTGGGTTCGAGTCCCGGTTGGGTCAAACCAAACACTATAAAATTACTATTTAATTTGGTGGTTCTCCTCAAAGCACGCAGCAATAAGGAGTAAGAGCAAAGACTGGTTGGCTCGGAATCAGAGTAATGTTTCCGAGTGGAGCACCATGTATATCCGCAGACTGTTGTCTCAGTGAGCTAGCACTACAAAAATCCAACTCAGCTTGTTGGTCTAGAACAAAGCGGACCTCATCATCATCTCATTGACAATTAACTTGTTCTTGCCATGATATAGCTGAAAAATTGCTGAATTGGCGTTAAACAACAATCACTCACTCACTCACTATTAGGTAACCAATTTTATAATTTTCTTGATTTAGGGTTTTAATTTATTTGTTTACTTCATGGTTTCACATTTATCGGTTACTTTGACATCAATACCTATTTCTTCTGATACATTTCATTTTAGTAAAATTTACCAGGAGTAAATGCCTTATTATTTTTAATTAGATTATAAATTTGAATATTCTTTATGGGGAAGAGATCGTTAAGAGATTTAAGGTTTTCGTTGTTTAATCTGGATAAAACACCTTTGAGTTTTGATCAAGCTATCGAATGGTACAGGTAGTATAATTAATTCTGCTCTAACATCTATATATATCTCCATTTTTTCCAAAATAAAATATGTAATTTTCTTTATTAATTTTTTACTCATAAATAACTCATTAAGATGAGCAAATTTAAAAAATCTTCATTAAAATTGGAAGAAAAATAAAAATTTCAAATTTTGGAAATTGCCATTTATGAACATTTTTCAGTCAAGTTGATCTCAGACATTACAAGGATCGGTCGACTCAGACTTTTTGAAATACGTCGGACCGTCGGACCAAGCGAGCAGAAAATCACAAGGAACGGCAATACTGCGAAGTATGCCGGTCCGGGTGTCCTACAAATTTGTTTGTTTGTGTATTTTGTTTTGCACCGGAAATCGGAAATGCAACTGGTATGACGGAACGATCACGGTCAACTCGGAATTAGATTCTGCTTCAAATGACATTTACTTCTTAAACATGCAACTGTTTCCATGGTAATTCTATTAATCATTGTATTTTTATAGTTTAAACTGGCTGTGATGCATCAACGTGACCATTTCGTGTGTTTATATTTGAAAACATGGCGGGTCGGGTTTTTATTGTTCCCATCACCGATTCCGTTTAAATTTTAGAATTTTGTAAATTCCGGTCCTGCACAATTTCAGGAGGTCCTGTAGAAAATTATTGGGTGCAGAACCTATATATATCTAGCTGCAATAATGTAGCTCCTGTGACAAACTTGTGTCTCGGCAGAGCTACAACGCGGTCCCATTCGTCACAATGGAGCCACAAAAAAGTTGCAGTTGAAACATAAAAACTCACTATTTGCGCTTCAAACATTTCATTATAACTATTACTGATAATCCCAGTCCTTGTTGAATCGGTTTGGCTGAGAAATATATGCTTTTCAAAGGTAGCAACAACCTTGTTCAAATTTATCGATCGTTTTCCATAACCGGAAACTACGGAAGGCGGAGCTTTTCTAAATATGGTATTTCTTCCTACATGCTGATGTAAACATTGACGCCTCAAATCGCCAAATATGGTATCGGCATCCAAATAGTGGAGGCCGGAAATGACGAAATTCAAAATGTTCAGAGAGAAGATTTTTTTATTTTGTGGGAATTACATTCTAAAATACTGGTAGGTGATAAAAACTTGTTATAATAATGGACAAAAGGAAAGGTTATGTCTTATTATTGATAAATGCAGGCGTCAGAAGCTCTGTAAGCGAGCGCAAAAAATCTCGGCGGCTGCTCCATTACGTGTAATGGCATCCCGTCATAACCCTTGCGAGTAAGCGAGCATTTAGGGTTTTATTATTAGAACTAATATATATCCTGCATATTGAATTTTTTTTTCTCAAAAAATCTGGTCAACTAGAAAAAAAAGTTATTGAATGGAAACTATTGTGTCTACAAACAAAAGACAAAGACGATGACGACAGACCCATTTAATAATACGACCAGAAAAATGACGACGAATGACCCATTTAATAATAAGACCAGAAAGACGATGACGACGAAAGACCCATTTAATAATATGACCAGAAAACTTTAACGGTTGTATAAAAATACTCTAGATTGGGTGTTGATAGGTCTGACTCATCTTTCCTTGTTTTTTTATTTTCCAGACAGAACTTAAATCTAATTAGGGAAATAATTCATGGAAGCCATACATGCATATACTGTGTTGCGAGTTTTAAAATGGGTTGGCGGATAATAGTATTTTATCCAGAGTGGTAGCGGGTGATAAAATTTACTAATATCATGTGAAAGAAGGACGTCGTATTAGAATATAACCTTGTTGAGAATAAGCTTCTGAAGAAATTTTCTGTCTGTATCTCCATCTTAATCGCGTCACAAGTTGTATAAAAGGTATTTTGAAATTATTTTTTTTTTAATTTTGCCCCCCCCCCCCCCCCCCGGTGCATTCCGAGGTCAAAATTTTAATTTCCAGAATATCTGTCATAGGGTTTGTAACGAGACTAGGATGAAGATACAGTCCGATAAAAAATTTTGGAACCCTACTGTAATCTCCACGAGATTAAGTAGAATATCTACATGTAAGATATCAGCTTGTTATGGCAAAGCATACTTAAAAATATTATCGTGCAAGGTTCAGTTTTCGTGGATTTTCCGTCACATTTACGAGAGTTGATTGTTTACATCTGACGTCGTTATGAAGGCACGTGCAAGTTCGGGTTTGAGAGTTTTATTGGGGTGTAAAACATCTCTTTTATAATCATGTGACCACTTCATAACCAATCATATTGTAACATTTCAATGAAAAACGGAAGTAATGTAATTATGGCCAAGGAAATCACAAAAATGGCATTGGCCTCAAAGTTGTATGACGTCATACAGTGACTAAAAATACGCACGCACGCTGACAGATGTAAACATTGGAATTCTGACTGCAGAAACTTGATTTCTGGATGATTAAACGTAGGCAAAATTTGGTAATAGTAAAATTTGTTTAAAAATTCATAGTTGTGATGCAATTATAAGTAAAACTGAGCGCATATTGTACAGCAAATGTAAATAAACACCAGCGACGTTCCACTTCCTAGTTACAGCTAAAAGTAAAACTCTCGTAAATGTGACGGAAAATCCACGAAAAGAGAACCCCCACGAAAACTGAACCTTGCACGATAATATTTTTAAGTATGCTTTGCCATAACAAGCTGATATCTTACATGTAGATATTCTACTTAATCTCGTGGAGATTACAGTAGGGTTCCAAAATTTTTTATCGGACTGTATCTTCATCCTAGTCTCGTTACAAACCCTATGACAGATATTCTGGAAATTAAAATTTTGACCTCGGAATGCACCGGGGGGGGGGGGGGGGGGTCAAAATTAAAAAAAAAATAATTTCAATATACCTTTTATACAACTTGTGACGCGATTAAGATGGAGATACAGACAGAAAATTTCTTCAGAAGCTTATTCTCAACAAGGTTATATTCTAATACGACGTCCTTCTTTCACATGATATTAGTAAATTTTATCACCCGCTACCACTCTGGATAAAATACTATTATCCGCCAACCCATTTTAAAACTCGCAACACAGTATATGCATGCATGGCTTCCATGAATTATTTCCCTAATTAGATTTAAGTTCTGTCTGGAAAATAAAAAAACAAGGAAAGATGAGTCAGACCTATCAACACCCAATCTAGAGTATTTTTATACAACCGTTAAAGTTTTCTGGTCATATTATTAAATGGGTCTTTCGTCGTCATCGTCTTTCTGGTCTTATTATTAAATGGGTCATTCGTCGTCATTTTTCTGGTCGTATTATTAAATGGGTCTGTCGTCATCGTCTTTGTCTTTTGTTTGTAGACACAATAGTTTCCATTCAATAACTTTTTTTTCTAGTTGACCAGATTTTTTGAGAAAAAAAAATTCAATATGCAGGATATATATTAGTTCTAATAATAAAACCCTAAATGCTCGCTTACTCGCAAGGGTTATGACGGGATGCCATTACACGTAATGGAGCAGCCGCCGAGATTTTTTGCGCTCGCTTACAGAGCTTCTGACGCCTGCATTTAACAATAATAAGACATAACCTTTCCTTTTGTCCATTATTATAACAAGTTTTTATCACCTACCAGTATTTTAGAATGTAATTCCCACAAAATAAAAAAATCTTCTCCCTGAACATTTTGAATTTCGTCATTTCCGGCCTCCACTATTTGGATGCCGATACCATATTTGGCGATTTGAGGCGTGAATGTTTACATCAGCGTGTAGTCAGAAATGCCATATTTAGAAAAGCTCCGTCTTCCTTCCGTAGTTTCCGGTTATGGAAAACAATCGATAAATTTGAACAAGGTTGTTGCAACCTTTGAAAAGCATATATTTCTCAGCCAAACCGATTTAACAAGGACTGGGATCATCAGTAATAGTTATAATGAAATGTTTGAAGCGTTAATAGTGAGTTTTTATGTTTCAACTGCAACTTTTTTTTTTGCTCCATTGTGACAAACGGCACCGCGTTGTAGCTCTGCCGAGACATAAGTTTGTCACAGGAGCTACATTATTGCAGCTAGGGGAATACCATCGATGGAAACATATTTAACAAGCACAATAATCAGGAAAAAAAGACATTAGTAAAAAGGATCTTTTTTACTTGCATGGAATTTATTCAATTCAAACTACTCTATTTTAATCTCATCTTGTAATTTTGACGTTGAAAAGAATTAATTCCCTCTGTGTTTATGTACGCTATGAATATTCAGAATGACGTCATTGGTCTCGTGCTGCGCGAGAATTGTAAATCAAAACAAGTGATCGACTTTATTGCATGACCGAGCAGATGTCACGTCAGGATACTACTAATAGTAAGTTTTAATAGTAATATTCTTAAGTGTGCTTTGTTAATGTCATAACAAGCCGATATCTTTCTCTAACGTACACATAACTGTGCACGATGCTAAATCACGTACAATGATCCACTGGCACTTGACCGATGGACCTTAATTTACCACCGTGTTTTCCACGGGGGTACGTATTTTCAGGGCTATTAACGATGTAGGGCCTGCATTTCTGGGTCCTGGGTCCACACGAATACTAGAAATAAACACAAGGTAAGCAACACAATGGTGGGGTACTGCTAAATTTCTTATTATTGTCGATTTCCCTGATTTCTGAAAAATAAACGGATGGAATGCACTAACCTTTTGGACCCCCATCAGCTGTTGTGCCCCTGGTTTACTGTCGTATTCGTACTATTTTGCATATATACCCCTAGTTCTAATAATAAAACCCTAAATGCTCGCTTGCTCGCAAGGGTTATAACGGGATGCCATTACACGTAATGGAGCAGCCGCCGAGATTTTTTGCGCTCGCTTACAGAGTTTCTGACGCCTGCATTTATCAATAATAAGACATAACCTTTCCTTTTGTCCATTATTATAACAAGTTTTTATCACCTACCAGTATTTTAGAATGTAATTCCCACAAAATAAAAATCCATGTTTACTTTCTCTCTGAATATTTTGAATTTCGTCATTTCCGGCCTCACTATTTGGATATCGATATACCATAATTGGGATTTGAGGCGTGAATGTTCACATCAGCGTGTAGTAAGAAATACCATGTTTAGAAAAGCTCCGCCTTCCGTAGTTTCCGGTTATGGAAAACGATCGATAAATTTGAACAAGGTTGTTGCTACCTTTGAAAAGCATATATTTCTCAGCCAAACCGATTTAACAAGGACTGGGATCATCAGTAATAGATATAATGAAATGTTTGAAGCGTAAATAGTGAGTTTTTATGTTTCAACTGCAACGTTTTTTTTTGCTCCATTGTGACGAATGGGACCGCGTTGTAGCTCTGCCGAGACACAAGTTTGTCACAGGAGCTACATTATTGCAGCTAATATACCCCCGACAACCTGTTCCCTAGACCGGTTGTCAACTTAGTCGGAGGTCTATTTTGGATTCTCTCGGACTCCAACGTGTCTTTTGATGGCCAGTCCAGGGGTTTGTCAAATATGGTTCCATTGTGGCAAAGGATTGATATTTGTTCACCTGTTGTTTGTATACCTACCATGTGATTAAAAAAGACATTTCATTCTGGTTTTTTTTTCTAAGTTAGAAATAGTCTGCCAAATAAATGCGAGCACCTATAAAGTGCGAAACGAAATAGAAACGAAACGAAGCGAAACGAAATCAACGAAAACGAAACGAAACGAAATCAACAAAAATGAAACGAAACGAAATCAACGAAATGAAAACGAAATAAAACGAAACCAACGAAAGCAAAACGAAATCAACGAAAACAAAACGAAATAGAAAATGGAAGAAAAAATAATAGGGGCCTAAAAGAAATCAAACCTATTTTCACAATTACGATGCTAGACTACTTCCCACACATGTCTGTCTTTCATCAGGAGAGGACAGGATTTGATCACCGTTGAACAAGAATACTATGCATTTATTCAGCGGGAGTTTGTCCTTTTCACTTAGTGGCTTCTTTTAAATTTGGGAACCTTAAGAGCAACGTCAAGTCTGTTGAAAGGAGAGGAATTAAAATAACAGAAGTGCAGTAGTTAAAGTTCACTAATAAATACCCCCGTCCGAGCAAAATTTAAAAGTGTGTCGGAGAGACGAAAAAGTGTGACGACCGGACGGACAAACGAACGAACGGACAGCAGAAGTCCTATATACCCCAATCTTTTTTTTGGCGGATGTATACAAATCCTATCAAAAATTAACTTTAGAAATTTAAAAAAAAATCTACATATCTTGTAAAAATACCTTTTTTCCCTTTGATCCTTTTTCATATAAAAAAAAAACCAAATCACCCCCCCTCCGGTATTAATAAAATTTGATACGGCACATATTTGTATACCCCCCGCTATCCAGCGGGAGGAGGGTATATAGTATATGTCCGTTTGTCCGGGAGTGCTTCCCTCACTGCCTATGCAATTCCTCCTTAACAACTTGATGGAATTGCATGAATCTTACAGGAAATCTTTAATACCATATGGCAAGGTTCAATAATTTCATGAATTCTTTAGTACCAAATGGCATTGTGCACCTTCTATTTTTGTTTTCCCATTTTAACAGTTCTTGCTAAAATTTCTTCACGAATAATGAACCCTCAATATCCTAATCTATGAAAATACCCCCTGATATCCCCCATTTTTTTCTATATGCCCACTCCAGAAACTTTATAATTCATAAATACTGACACACACACAAACACAAATACAAATATGACATTTGAACTTCTGAAAGTTTGACGGCAAACAAACCCGGCTTGGATTGAGTTGCGGGTAATGTACGTGAGGAGTACTGTAACGGACAGACATGCAAGATGGGTTATAATTAATCAAAATTATTGTATTTAAAAAATCGAATTATCTTTTTTTTTTATTTCTTTATTTCGTTTTGTCTTTTATTTTTTTCCTTTCATTTTCTTCATATTAGTCTATTTCGTTTCCATTTCGTTTCGTTTCGCACTTTATAGGTACCCAATAAATGCATTCGGTTTAGCCAGATTTGTTCTTCTAAAGACACGTTGGAGAGAATCCAAAATAGACCTTCGACTAAGTTGACAATCGGTCTTGGGAACAGGTTGTCGGGGGTATATATGCAAAATAGTACGAATACGACAGTAAACCAGGGGCACAACCGCTGATGGGGGTCCAAAAGGTTAGTGCATTCCATCCGTTTATTTTTCAGAAATCAGGGAAATTGACAATAATAAGAAATTTAGCAGTACCCCGCCATTTTGTTGCTTACCTTGTGTTTATTTCTAGTATTCGTGTGGACTCAGGACCCAGAAATAGAGGCCCTACATCGTTACTAGCCCTGAAAATACGTACCACGGTGGCAAACACGGGGAAATTAAGGACCATCGGTCAAGTGCCTGTGCAATGATCTGGATCGAAATCTTGCTTGGACAAAATTCTCGCTAACTCCCATTCAATCCGTGTTCCATCCGCGTATCCGTCCACAGGCACTCGACGTTCAATGAATAAAATGTAGGGTCAATGTGGAAAAAAAAATAGTGTCACTGTTAAGGCACTCGACGTTCAATGAATAAAATGTAGGGTCAATGTGGAAAAAAAAATAGTGTCACTTATTAACAGTGACACTATTTTTTTTTCCACATTGACCCTACATTTTATTCATTGAACGTCGAGTGCCTGTGATCCATCCTTCCTGATTCTTGCCAGGTTGTTTGCAAAACAATAATATAAAATGACAACAAAGACGGGATGGATACAAATTTCATCCGGGATACACTTTCCATTTTGATTGGTTGCTCACTCTGAATGGTATCAGGACAACTCGCCCCACTGCCAACTCGCCCCCTTTTCAACCAACTCGCCCCCAGGTAAAAAAAATATTTCCAACTCGCCCCCCTTGTGAAGTGTGGTAGACTGAATTGGAAACTATCAAGTTTCCCATAGGTTGTCGGAAAGGTATTTCTAACTTTTACTGTTTTTAGATTATCAATCGGTAGATCAAAGCCAATTTGATTGTTACCAGATACTGAATTAAAGACAACGTAATTATCATATTTCTCTAGGGATACATGAAGTTTTGTCTTCCTGACATGTGATGTTTTTTAGCTAATTATAGGCACTCTTATATCTATGAGGTATAATAATAAAATATAGATAGGATGCTAAAAAAAATAAACAAAAAAATAACAGACAATGTCAGCTACAATACATCACAAGAACAAGCAACAATGAAAATAAAAACACTTTAAAACTAAATACTGAAACAAATGGGGTGCTCCAGAAGTGTAAAATTTTTCTGCTCATTGATTGTTAATCACAATACCATTTTTATTGTTTTATAAGGAAATAGCGTGTATAATTAAAAGAAGGTTGTGCATCTTGAAAACATTTCAATTGATTGATTGATGACAGATTTCCTCCTAGGTTCTGATGTTTAATTCTAAAAATAAAATAACACTTTCTTATCTCTTTTTTTTCCAGTATGCATACAATAGACGTGGTGATGTTTTTAAATTATGCAGAAGCCTAATGTCACTACCCTTCCTGCCCGCTAACCATATAGAGGCAGCAATTCACCATCTGACACAACAGACAAAGGATGCGACCCTCCTTAAACTCATCCTGTACTTCAAAAAGACCTGGATAACGGGATTCTACCAGATAGCTTCATGGTGTGTTTTTAAACAGAGTACAAGAACGAACAATGACGTAGAAGGGTGGCACAGGCGCCTTAATAAGAAGACAGATGATGAGAAGTCACCCTTCTATCTACTCGTCATAAGATTGTATGAAGAAGCACAGCTACTTCCTATCCAAAGGAAACTGGTGTCAGAAGGAAAGCTCTCAAGGTACCAAAGAAAACAAGTTAGGAGTAACCAGGCCATTATGTTTAACCTTTGGGATGAGTACACTGCAGGCAGCATCTCAGCAAGTAGATGATTAAATCAGTGCGGTCGTGTACATGGACCAGTTGTGGAAGCTTAAAGACTAACTTATTGCTAAAATGACAGTGTGTATAAGCTGCTTATTGATGTTTATTATTTATAGTGCAATTTGCTAGTGCTCTATGTAATTTATTTTGTAATGTTTGTTACATTTTCTTGTTTTGTATATCTGAACTGGTCTGGAAAGTACATTATAGTAATACATATTTAAAAGCTTGTTATTGTTATTTATATATGAACCACTAATTGATAATGTATAATAATACAAATACAGATGTCAAAGTACCAGTGGAAGTATCACCTCAACTTGGAAATCATGGGAAAAAAACAAAGGAAACATGCACATTTATGTTGTTCAGTTTGGATTCTTATTTTATATCTGTGGTGTTGCATCTTATTGGATGATTAATTTATTTACATGACCAACGGTATCTACATACAAAAGAGAAAAGAGAAGAGAACTAAAACTAAGCCAAAACAAAACAAAACATGTTAACATTGAAAATCTAAAGCCAGTCATTAGTAATCCAGGTGTTCAATTGTAAAACAACAGGAATATGCTACATGAGAAACATACACTGAGGTAATAACTTCCTGAGATCGTTAATAATTACTGCAAGTACATAGACAGACAAGGCAATTTGGAGTAAATCGGCGCCTGTTATGCTGTAAAAATACAGAAAGGAGTCCATCACATTCCCATCGACAACCTTCCGACATCATCCTAGTATATGGAACTTGATAGTTTCCAAGTCAGTCTACCACACTTCACAAGGCGAGTTGGAAATATTGTTTTTACTTGGGGGCGAGTTGTCTCGAAAAGGGGGCGAGTTGGTTGAAAAGGGGGCGAGTAGGACAGGGCGAGTTGGCAGTGGGGCGAATTGACTTGGATTCCTCTGAACTATCCAAGTGTTCATTGGTCAATTTATATCTATTCAGAGTACTTTCGTTTTAGGTAGATACACCCAATATTCGTGGAGAATGCAGAAAACCAAGAAAGTCGTTGCTAATTCAGGTTAATGGTGAAAAGTTTATTAATTTTCAGTTATTTTGAAACGAATTGCATTGATTTTAAAACATGTATCCCAATAATTTATTGATATAAATTTTTTTTAATTTTCAGTTTCGTTTTCCATCCATGATTTTCCATTCATTTTTTTTCAGTATACAATCACATAAAAGGGCCCATTTAGGGCATTACAAGTGAAACTGGCGACCACCGATCTAGAATGAGTTCTTTCCAGGTTAACTTGAATTGAATCAACAAACCTTTAGCTGCATATGAAAAAATTGTCCACTTGAAGTTGTTAACCTTCAAAAATCCTACTTTCACTTTTAATTTAACACAAAATCAGGTAGTTACTGCCAATGAAAGCAATTTTTTAAAGAAAACAATGTCATCAAATACGGACTTCAAATGATCATTAAATCTGTAGGTTTCTGCTGACATTCAGTATTTTGCAGTATCTACTACATGTAGGGTTTATTTTTATGTCCCCGCCACTAAGTGCCCGGGACATAGCATCGTGTTATCGGTTTTCGTGCTATTATCGATTTTCCGATATAGCGATTAACAGTGTTAACCCTTCATTCATATGACGATTGGAATTTTCAAAGAATGGCTAGTTAAATATTTCTTTGTACATAAGATTGTTTTTAAAGCCATTCTTGTATTTTAATATACTCTCGACTATCTGGCAACTTTTGTTGTCAGGAAAATGGCGTCATCTGTTTTCGTGTGAAGTAAAAACAGGGCCGATATACGGGATGGAAATGGCTGGTTTTAAAATTTCATGGTTCTGGCCATCTACCAAATCATACTACATCTAAATAAAATAACAGAATGTTTGAAAATGACCACTTTCAAAATTGTGTTTACTTTTGATGTTTTTTTTAGTGCTGAAACCACAATGCACTGCAAATTGACATGTATTTTATATAAGAAACAGGCACATTTCAGTCAGCTCCTTTGTTTACAAGTACGATCAGTGACCCCATGACAGCTACATGACAGGAAGAGCCGGTGTCTGAGAGGCAGACGACATAGTTCAATTTTATATAGCCCTTTTGGATTTTTTTCCAGCTACTTTATAAATGAAGTAAATTTTTGGCATTACAAAAAGTATGGTTCAGTAGGTAGGTTCACTGTTTTTGGTACTTACGTCTTTAAAAGCAAACGTTAACATCTTTTACAGATGTCAGCTGTAGGCTTGTTTATGTTCCATAAATAGAAACCGGAGGACACGTCAAAAATAATGTGTGCGCTGTGGAAATCAAAATAAAATGGATAAAACGAAAACAGATAAACACACGAAAACACATACCGTGACGATAAATATCTTTATAAAATATTAAATTACCCAAACACTGAACAACAGTGTTACCCTTGTCCGTAATTCTGAAATAAAACAGTTGTCACCACTTTTTTTCGCTATGCTTTGAGATATTGACTTGATATGTGGTATGTGGGTGTATAATGATAAGTTACAGATCAAGTTTACATTTCGTTCCGGTCCAATGATTTTTGGTATATGAGTATAATGATGAGTTACAGATCAAGTTTAAATTTCGTTCCGGTTCAATGATTTTTGGCCGAGTTACGGCCCTTGGACTTTGAAATTTGGCCAAATATTTAGTTGTCACCACTTTATTTCACTATGATTTGAGATATTGACTTGATTTTTGGTATGAGAGTGCATAATCATAAGTTACAGATCAAATTTGAAATTCATTCCGGTTGAATGAATTTTGGCCAACTTACAGCCGTTGGGCTTTGAAATTTGGCCAAATATTTAGTTATCACCACTTTTCTTTCACTATGATTTGAGATATTGACTTCAGCTTGATTTTTGGTATGTGAGTGTATAGTGATGATTTACATCTGCTCCATCCAATGTTAGGATCTGAACATACCATTAGTTTTGGGAGATTTCAATGTTAATCGCAATACTACTCCATCTCTTTATGAAAAAGTAGTTCAGCATATCAAAGCAAATGACCTACAACAGTGTGACCAACCCCACCACAATCTACGGATCAACATTGAACCTTGTTTTCACTGGACTGGAGGACATTTGCCATCAATAATTTACAATGGTTGTTATTAATCAGATCACATGACACTTTTAATTCAGAATAAAATTCAATGACTATAGTATTAAAAGGTAATGTTTTATAGGTAATCGGTATAGGACTTCTTATTCATATGCAAGTGTTGTAGATTCCTGATCATATCAAGATTTGTTCAGGCAATATTGTTTCCTTGAATAAATCTTGTGAATTTAAGGAGGCTTGAGGATACAGATCTTAAAGTAATATTACACCAGTTTTTGGTGAAGAACATTTTTCCATGAAAATTCCTTTGGAATACGGTGGTACCTTTACTAAGCTATTCATGCCTGTTTCAAGTCGAAATATGTTCCCAACAACTAGAAATCTGCAAATCCGTGTGCATGTTTTTCGTCCTCGCCATTGTTGTGGAGACTAATTAACTTTCGGTTGTTTTGTTCCGATGATTGCCGATTATTATACCTCGTGAAGAAAAGTTTTGGTCCGATGATTGCCGATCAAGAAAAGATAAATGGGTGTGCTCGATTTGCGTTTCAATTATCTCCCTTTTCGAAACCTGGCTGTCAAAAGTAGACATTTATTTTTATGTTGATATGTTTTATTGATGTATTTTGTAATGATCAGGCTATTTGTAATATATATGTCTTATTTAAACATTGACAACCTTCTTCAAATAAAATTTGTTAAGAAATTTGCAGAATTAAAATAATAAAATAGGTGAGGTGTGCAATATGATAGTATATCAAGATTTGCTGCCCGATATGATGAAATACGGATTAACAATTTACATACTAATTTGATAGACCAAAAATTTATAAATGTAATAATATACAATTATTGCACTCTGTCGAGTGCAATATGATGTTTTATGGAGTACTGGAAAGCAATATCGACCGTGTCCTTTGGCCTTGGTCGATATTGCTTTCCAGTGCTCCATAAAACATCATATCACACTCGGCAGCGTCCAATAATTGTATAGTATACTATGTCTCTTAATATACTGTATCAGTATAACTCAGCAGAGTGATATGTCTATCAGAGTGATTTAGCATGCTATGTCTCTTGGTATACTGTATCAGTATCACTAAGAAGATTGATATGTCTGTCACAGTGATTTATCATGCTATGTCTCTTAGTATGCTGTATCAGTATCACTCAGAAGAGTGCTATGTCTGTCACAGTGATTTATCATGCTATGTCTCTTAGTATACTGTATCAGTATTACTAAGAAGAGTTATATGTCTATCACAGTGATTTATCATGCTATGTCTCTTAGTATGCTGTATCAGTATCACTAAGAAGAGTGCTATGTCTGTCACAGTGATTTATCATGCTATGTCTCTTAGTATACTGTATCAGTATCACTAAGAAGATTGATATGTCTATCACAGTGATTTATAATGCTATATCTCTTAGTATACTGTATCAGTATCACTAAGAAGAGAGATATGTCTATCACAGTGATTTATCATGCTATATCTCTTAATATGCTGTATCAGTATCACTAAGAAGAGTGATATTTCAGTCACAGTGATTTATCATGCTATGTCTCTTAGTATGCTGTATCAGTATCACTAAGAAGAGTGATATGTCTATCACAGTGATTTATCAAGCTATGTCTCTTAGTATACTGTATCAGAATCACTCAGAAGATTGATATGTCTATCACAGTGATTTATAATGCTATGTCTCTTTATAGTATGCTGTATCAGTATCACTAAGAAGAGTGATGTCTATCACAGTGATTTATAATGCTATGTCTCTTTATAGTATGCTGTATCAGTATCACTAAGAAGAGCTATATGTCTATCACAGTGATTTATCATGCTATGTCTCTTAATATACTGTATCAGTATCACTCAGAAGAGTGATATGTCTATCACAGTGATTTATCATACTATGTCTCTTAGTATGCTGTATCAGTATCACTCAGAAGATTGATAGGTCTGTCACAGTGATTTATCATGCTATGTCTCTTAGTATACTGTATCAGTATCACTCAGAAGATTGATATTTCTGTCACAGTGATGTATCATGCTATTTCTCTTAGTATACTATATCAATATCACTAAGAAGAGTGATATGTCTATCACAGTGATTTATCATGCTATGTCTCTTAATATACTGTATCAGTATCACTAAGAAGATTGATATGTCTGTCACAGTGATTTATCATGCTATGTCTCTTAATATACTGTATCAGTATCACTCAGAAGAGTGATATGTCTATCACAGTGATTTATCATGCTATTTCTCTTAGTATGCTGTATCAATATCACTAAGAAGATTGATATGTCTATCACAGTGATTTATCATACTATGTCTCTTAGTATACTGTATCAGTATCACTCAGAAGATTGATAGGTCTGTCACAGTGATTTATCATGCTATGTCTCTTAGTATACTGTATCAGTATCACTCAGAAGATTGATATTTCTGTCACAGTGATTTATCATGCTATGTCTCTTAGTATACTGTATCAGTATCACTCAGAAGATTGATATTTCTGTCACAGTGATGTATCATGCTATGTCTCTTAGTATACTGTATCAGTATCACTAAGAAGAGTGATATGTCTGTCACAGTGATTTATCATGCTATGTCTCTTAGTATGCTGTATCCGTATCACTAAGAAGGGTGATATGTCTATCACAGTGATTTATCATGCTATGTCTCTTAGTATACTGTATCAGTATCACTAAGAAGATTGATATGTCTGTCACAGTGATTTATCATGCGATGTCTCTTAATATACTGTATCAGTATCACTCAGAAGAGTGATATGTCTATCACAGTGATTTATCATGCTATGTCTCTTAGTATACTGTATCAGTATCACTCAGAAGATTGATATTTCTGTCACAATGATTTATCATGCTATGGCTCTTAGTATACTGTATCAGTATCACTAAGAAGAGTGATATGTCTATCACAGTGATTTATCATGCTATGTCTCTTAGTATACTGTATCAGTATTACTAAGAAGATTGATATTTCTCACTTTTGAGACAGACCAGTTCCTATTTTTAGCCATGTGAGATTTTCCTATCTTGCACTAGTGCAAGACAAAAAAATCACGTGCGTTTTACCGGCAAATGCATGCTGTACAGTTTATGTCAACTGCCCCCCAATTCTCCATGTTTTTCCTTTTTAAAATAAACAATTAACCACGATTCTACTACATAAGTATTTTTAAATTCATTTATGTATTATATTCTGCTAGCTAACGTGCACCTTTCGCGGTGTTTGATTCTTTTTTCAGGCTCTCTTCCAGTCAATGTTTGTTTACTTTGAGTAAATAATAGAGTGCTCTCCCTTGTTAGTAACTAACGTAAAGAAAGAAATTACCTCCCTTTGACCAAATTCAAATATTTTTTTACAGGTATTTATCTCTGTTGTAGTAACATTTATAATATATTTATTAAATACATTGTACTTTATGATGAAATACATTTGAAATACTGCCGAGATACGGTTGCATATGGATAAATCGAATATTTACTTTAGCAATGGAAAAATAAATTGCGGGAAAACGCTCGATGGAATGTAAACAAAAACAATTAGGTGTTTAGTGAGAAATAAAATCAAACACCGGAAAAAGTACAAGATAGGGAAATCTCCGACACCCTTGGGTAAGATTACAATCGTTCTCTAACTCGGCAAGCCTCGTAAAGAGAACGATTGAAATCTTACCCTCGGGTGTCAGAGATTTCTCTATCTTGTACTCTCCCCGGTGTTAGATTCTATATGTCTGTCACAGTGATTTATCATGCTATGTCACTTAGTATACTGTATCAGTATCACTCAGAAGAGTGATATGTCTATCACAGTGATTTATCATGCTATGTCACTTAGTATACTGTATCAGTATCACTAAGAAGATTGATATGTCTATCACAGTGATTTATCATGCTATGTCTCTTAGTATACTGTATCAGTATCACTAAGAAGAGTGATATGTCTATCACAGAGATTTATCATGCTATGTCTCTTAGTATACTATATCAGTATCACTAAGAAGATTGATATGTCTGTCACAGTGATTTATAATGCTATGTCTCTTTATAGTATGCTGTATCAGTATCACTAAGAAGAGTGATGTCTATCACAGAGATTTATCATGCTATGTCTCTTAGTATACTGTATCAGTATCACTAAGAAGATTGATATGTCTGTCACAGTGATTTATAATGCTATGTCTCTTTATAGTATGCTGTATCAGTATCACTAAGAAGAGTGATGTCTATCACAGTGATTTATAATGCTATGTCTCTTTATAGTATGCTGTATCAGTATCACTAAGAAGAGCTATATGTCTATCACAGTGATTTATCATGCTATGTCTCTTAGAATGCTGTATCAGCATCACTCAGAAGAGTGATATGTCTGTCACAGTGATTTATCATGCTATGTCTCTTAATATACTGTATCAGTATCACTCAGAAGAGTGATATGTCTATCACAGTGATTTATCATGCTATGTCTCTTAGTATACTGTATCAGTATCACTCAGAAGAGTGATATGTCTATCACAGTGATTTATCATACTATGTCTCTTAGTATGCTGTATCAGTATCACTCAGAAGATTGATAGGTCTGTCACAGTGATTTATCATGCTATGTCTCTTAGTATACTGTATCAGTATCACTCAGAAGATTGATATTTCTGTCACAGTGATGTATCATGCTATTTCTCTTAGTATACTGTATCAATATCACTAAGAAGAGTGATATGTCTATCACAGTGATTTATCATGCTATGTCTCTTAGTATACTGTATCAGTATCTCTAAGAAGATTGATATGTCTGTCACAGTGATTTATCATGCTATGTCTCTTAATATACTGTATCAGTATCACTCAGAAGAGTGATATGTCTATCACAGTGATTTATCATGCTATTTCTCTTAGTATGCTGTATCAATATCACTAAGAAGATTGATATGTCTATCACAGTGATTTATCATACTATGTCTCTTAGTATACTGTATCAGTATCACTCAGAAGATTGATAGGTCTGTCACAGTGATTTATCATGCTATGTCTCTTAGTATACTGTATCAGTATCACTCAGAAGATTGATATTTCTGTCACAGTGATTTATCATGCTATGTCTCTTAGTATACTGTATCAGTATCACTCAGAAGATTGATATTTCTGTCACAGTGATGTATCATGCTATGTCTCTTAGTATACTGTATCAGTATCACTAAGAAGAGTGATATGTCTGTCACAGTGATTTATCATGCTATGTCTCTTAGTATGCTGTATCCGTATCACTAAGAAGGGTGATATGTCTATCACAGTGATTTATCATGCTATGTCTCTTAGTATACTGTATCAGTATCACTAAGAAGATTGATATGTCTGTCACAGTGATTTATCATGCGATGTCTCTTAATATACTGTATCAGTATCACTCAGAAGAGTGATATGTCTATCACAGTGATTTATCATGCTATGTCTCTTAGTATACTGTATCAGTATCACTCAGAAGATTGATATTTCTGTCACAATGATTTATCATGCTATGGCTCTTAGTATACTGTATCAGTATCACTAAGAAGAGTGATATGTCTATCACAGTGATTTATCATGCTATGTCTCTTAGTATACTGTATCAGTATTACTAAGAAGATTGATATTTCTCACTTTTGAGACAGACCAGTTCCTATTTTTAGCCATGTGAGATTTTCCTATCTTGCACTAGTGCAAGACAAAAAAATCACGTGCGTTTTACCGGCAAATGCATGCTGTACAGTTTATGTCAACTGCCCCCCAATTCTCCATGTTTTTCCTTTTTAAAATAAACAATTAACCACGATTCTACTACATAAGTATTTTTAAATTCATTTATGTATTATATTCTGCTAGCTAACGTGCACCTTTCGCGGTGTTTGATTCTTTTTTCAGGCTCTCTTCCAGTCAATGTTTGTTTACTTTGAGTAAATAATAGAGTGCTCTCCCTTGTTAGTAACTAACGTAAAGAAAGAAATGACCTCCCTTTGACCAAATTCAAATTTTTTTTTACAGGTATTTATCTCTGTTGTAGTAACATTTATAATATATTTATTAAATACATTGTACTTTATGATGAAATACATTTGAAATACTGCCGAGATACGGTTGCATATGGATAAATCGAATATTTACTTTAGCAATGGAAAAATAAATTGCGGGAAAACGCTCGATGGAATGTAAACAAAAACAATTAGGTGTTTAGTGAGAAATAAAATCAAACACCGGAAAAAGTACAAGATAGGGAAATCTCCGACACCCTTGGGTAAGATTACAATCGTTCTCTAACTCGGCAAGCCTCGTAAAGAGAACGATTGAAATCTTACCCTCGGGTGTCAGAGATTTCTCTATCTTGTACTCTCCCCGGTGTTAGATTCTATATGTCTGTCACAGTGATTTATCATGCTATGTCTCTTAATATACTGTATCAGTATCACTCAGAAGAGTGATATGTCTATCACAGTGATTTATCATGCTATGTCTCTTAATATACTGTATCAGTATCACTAAGAAGATTGATATGTCTGTCACAGTGATTTATCATGCGATGTCTCTTAATATACTGTATCAGTATCACTCAGAAGATTGATATGTCTGTCACAGTGATTTATAATGCTATGTCTCTTTATAGTATGCTGTATCAGTATCACTAAGAAGAGTGATGTCTATCACAGAGATTTATCATGCTATGTCTCTTAGTATGCTGTATCAGTATCACTAAGAAGATTGATATGTCTATCACAGTGATTTATAATGCTATGTCTCTTTATAGTATGCTGTATCAGTATCACTAAGAAGAGTGATGTCTATCACAGTGATTTATCATGCTATGTCACTTAGTATACTGTATCAGTATCACTCAGAAGAGTGATATGTCTATCACAGTGATTTATCATGCTATGTCTCTTAATATACTGTATCAGTATCACTAAGAAGAGTGATATGTCTATCACAGTGATTTATCATGCTATGTCTCTTAGTATACTGTATCAGTATCACTAAGAAGATTGATATGTCTGTCACAGTGATTTATCATGCTATGTCTCTTAATATACTGTATCAGTATCACTCAGAAGAGTGATATGTCTATCACAGTGATTTATCATGCTATATCTCTTAGTATGCTGTATCAGTATCACTCAGAAGATTGATAGGTCTGTCACAGTGATTTATCATGCCATGTCTCTTAGTATACTGTATCAGTATCACTCAGAAGATTGATATTTCTGTCACAGTGATTTATCATGCTATGTCTCTTAGTATGCTGTATCAGTATCACTAAGAAGACTGATGCGTCTATCACAGTGATTTATCATGCTATGTCTCTTAGTATACTGTATCAGTAACACTCAGAAGAGCTATATGTCTGTCACAGTGATTTATCATGTTATGTCTCTTAGTATACTGTATCAGTATCACTCAGAAGAGCTATATGTCTGTCACAGTCATTTATCATGCTATGTCTCTTAGTATACTGTATCAGTATCAATTAGAAGATTGATATGTCTGTCACAGTCATTTATCATGCTATGTCTCTTAATATACTGTATCAGTATCACTCAGAAGATTGATATGTCTATCACAGTGATTTATCATGCTATGTCTCTTAGTATGCTGTATCAATATCACTAAGAAGATTGATATGTCTATCACAGTGATTTATCATACTATGTCTCTTAGTATACTGTATCAGTATCACTCAGAAGATTGATAGGTCTGTCACTGTGATTTAACATGCTATGTCTCTTAGTATACTGTATCAGTATCACTCAGAAGATTGATATTTCTGTCACAGTGATTTATCATGCTATGTCTCTTAGTATACTGTATCAGTATCACTCAGAAGATTGATATTTCTGTCACAGTGATGTATCATGCTATGTCTCTTAGTATACTGTATCAGTATCACTAAGAAGATTGATATGTCTGTCACAGTGATTTATCATGCTATGTCTCTTAGTATACTGTATCAGTATCACTAAGAAGATTGATATGTCTATCATAGTGATTTATCATACTATGTCTCTTAGTATACTGTATCAGTATCACTCAGAAGATTGATAGGTCTGTCACTGTGATTTAACATGCTATGTCTCTTAGTATACTGTATCAGTATCACTCAGAAGATTGATATTTCTGTCACAGTGATTTATCATGCTATGTCTCTTAGTATACTGTATCAGTATCACTCAGAAGATTGATATTTCTGTCACAGTGATGTATCATGCTATGTCTCTTAGTATACTGTATCAGTATCACTAAGAAGATTGATATGTCTGTCACAGTGATTTATCATGCTATGTCTCTTAGTATTCTGTATCAGTATCACTAAGAAGAGTGATATGTCTATCACAGTGATTTATCATGCTATGTCTCTTAGTATACTGTATCAGTATCACTAAGAAGATTGATATGTCTGTCACAGTGATTTATCATGCTATGTCTCTTAATATACTGTATCAGTATCACTCAGAAGAGTGATATGTCTATCACAGTGATTTATCATGCTATGTCTCTTAGTATGCTGTATCAATATCACTAAGAAGATTGATATGTCTATCACAGTGATTTATCATGCTATGTTTCTTAGTATACTGTATCAGTATCACTCAGAAGATTGATAGGTCTGTCACAGTGATTTATCATGCTATGTCTCTTAGTATACTGTATCAGTATCACTCAGAAGATTGATATTTCTGTCACAGTGATTGATCATGCTATGTCTCTTAGTATGCTGTATCAGTATCACTAAGAAGAGTGATGCGTCTATCACAGTGATTTATCATGCTATGTCTCTTAGTATACTGTATCAGTATAACTAAGAAGATTGATATGTCTGTCACAGTGATTTATCATGCTATGTCTCTTAATATACTGTATCAGTATCACTAAGAAGATTGATATGTCTGTCACAGTGATTTATCATGCGATGTCTCTTAGTATGCTGTATCAGTATCACTAAGAAGATTGATATGTCTATCACAGTGATTTATAATGCTATGTCTCTTTATAGTATGCTGTATCAGTATCACTAAGAAGAGTGATGTCTATCACAGTGATTTATCATGCTATGTCACTTAGTATACTGTATCAGTATCACTCAGAAGAGTGATATGTCTATCACAGTGATTTATCATGCTATGTCTCTTAATATACTGTATCAGTATCACTCAGAAGAGTGATATGTCTATCACAGTGATTTATCATGCTATATCTCTTAGTATGCTGTATCAGTATCACTCAGAAGATTGATAGGTCTGTCACAGTGATTTATCATGCCATGTCTCTTAGTATACTGTATCAGTATCACTCAGAAGATTGATATTTCTGTCACAGTGATTTATCATGCTATGTCTCTTAGTATGCTGTATCAGTATCACTAAGAAGACTGATGCGTCTATCACAGTGATTTATCATGCTATGTCTCTTAGTATACTGTATCAGTAACACTCAGAAGAGCTATATGTCTGTCACAGTGATTTATCATGTTATGTCTCTTAGTATACTGTATCAGTATCACTCAGAAGATTGATATTTCTGTCACAGTGATTTATCATGCTATGTCTCTTAGTATGCTGTATCAGTATCACTAAGAAGACTGATGCGTCTATCACAGTGATTTATCATGCTATGTCTCTTAGTATACTGTATCAGTAACACTCAGAAGAGCTATATGTCTATCACAGTGATTTATCATGCTATGTCTCTTAGTATGCTGTATCAATATCACTAAGAAGATTGATATGTCTATCACAGTGATTTATCATACTATGTCTCTTAGTATACTGTATCAGTATCACTCAGAAGAGTGATATGTCTATCATAGTGATTTATCATACTATGTCTCTTAGTATACTGTATCAGTATCACTCAGAAGATTGATAGGTCTGTCACTGTGATTTAGCATGCTATGTCTCTTAGTATACTGTATCAGTATCACTCAGAAGATTGATATTTCTGTCACAGTGATTTATCATGCTATGTCTCTTAGCATACTGTATCAGTATCACTCAGAAGATTGATATTTCTGTCACAGTGATGTATCATGCTATGTCTCTTAGTATACTGTATCAGTATCACTAAGAAGATTGATATGTCTGTCACAGTGATTTATCATGCTATGTCTCTTAGTATTCTGTATCAGTATCACTAAGAAGAGTGATATGTCTATCACAGTGATTTATCATGCTATGTCTCTTAGTATACTGTATCAGTATCACTAAGAAGATTGATATGTCTGTCACAGTGATTTATCATGCTATGTCTCTTAATATACTGTATCAGTATCACTCAGAAGAGTGATATGTCTATCACAGTGATTTATCATGCTATGTCTCTTAGTATGCTGTATCAATATCACTAAGAAGATTGATATGTCTATCACAGTGATTTATCATGCTATGTTTCTTAGTATACTGTATCAGTATCACTCAGAAGATTGATAGGTCTGTCACAGTGATTTATCATGCTATGTCTCTTAGTATACTGTATCAGTATCACTCAGAAGATTGATATTTCTGTCACAGTGATTGATCATGCTATGTCTCTTAGTATGCTGTATCAGTATCACTAAGAAGAGTGATGCGTCTATCACAGTGATTTATCATGCTATGTCTCTTAGTATACTGTATCAGTATCACTCAGAAGAGTGATATGTCTATCACAGTGATTTATCATGCTATGTCTCTTAGTATACTGTATCAGTATCACTAAGAAGATTGATATGTCTGTCACAGTGATTGATCATGCTATGTCTCTTAGTATGCTGTATCAGTATCACTAAGAAGAGTGATGCGTCTATCACAGTGATTTATCATGCTATGTCTCTTAGTATACTGTATCAGTATCACTCAGAAGAGTGATATGTCTATCACAGTGATTTATCATGCTATGTCTCTTAGTATACTGTATCAGTATCACTAAGAAGAGTGATATGTCTGTCACAGTGATTTATCATGCTATGTCTCTTAATATACTGTATCAGTATCACTCAGAAGAGTGATATGTCTATCACAGTGATTTATCATGCTATGTCTCTTAGTATACTGTATCAGTATCACTAAGAAGATTGATATGTCTGTCACAGTGATTTATCATGCTATGTCTCTTAATATACTGTATCAGTATCACTCAGAAGAGTGATATGTCTATCACAGTGATTTATCATGCTATGTCTCTTAGTATGCTGTATCAATATCACTAAGAAGATTGATATGTCTATCACAGTGATTTATCATGCTATGTTTCTTAGTATACTGTATCAGTATCACTCAGAAGATTGATAGGTCTGTCACAGTGATTTATCATGCTATGTCTCCTAGTATACTTTATCAGTATCACTCAGAAGATTGATATTTCTGTCACAGTGATTGATCATGCTATGTCTCTTAGTATGCTGTATCAGTATCACTAAGAAGAGTGATGCGTCTATCACAGTGATTTATCATGCTATGTCTCTTAGTATACTGTATCAGTATCACTAAGAAGAGTGATATGTCTATCACAGTGATTTATCATGCTATGTCTCTTAGTATACTGTATCAGTATCACTAAGAAGATTGATATGTCTGTCACAGTGATTGATCATGCTATGTCTCTTAGTATGCTGTATCAGTATCACTAAGAAGAGTGATGCGTCTATCACAGTGATTTATCATGCTATGTCTCTTAGTATACTGTATCAGTATCACTCAGAAGAGTGATATGTCTATCACAGTGATTTATCATGCTATGTCTCTTAGTATACTGTATCAGTATCACTAAGAAGAGTGATATGTCTGTCACAGTGATTTATCATGCTATGTCTCTTAATATACTGTATCAGTATCACTCAGAAGAGTGATATGTCTATCACAGTGATTTATCATGCTATATCTCTTAGTATGCTGTATCAGTATCACTCAGAAGATTGATAGGTCTGTCACAGTGATTTATCATGCTATGTCTCTTAGTATACTGTATCAGTATCACTCAGAAGATTGATATTTCTGTCACAGTGATTTATCATGCTATGTCTCTTAGTATGCTGTATCAGTATCACTAAGAAGACTGATGCGTCTATCACAGTGATTTATCATGCTATGTCTCTTAGTATACTGTATCAGTAACACTCAGAAGAGCTATATGTCTGTCACAGTGATTTATCATGTTATGTCTCTTAGTATACTGTATCAGTATCACTCAGAAGAGCTATATGTCTGTCACAGTCATTTATCATGCTATGTCTCTTAGTATACTGTATCAGTATCAATTAGAAGATTGATATGTCTGTCACAGTCATTTATCATGCTATGTCTCTTAATATACTGTATCAGTATCACTCAGAAGATTGATATGTCTATCACAGTGATTTATCATGCTATGTCTCTTAGTATGCTGTATCAATATTACTAAGAAGATTGATATGTCTATCACAGTGATTTATCATACTATGTCTCTTAGTATACTGTATCAGTATCACTCAGAAGAGTGATATGTCTATCATAGTGATTTATCATACTATGTCTCTTAGTATACTGTATCAGTATCACTCAGAAGATTGATAGGTCTGTCACTGTGATTTAACATGCTATGTCTCTTAGTATACTGTATCAGTATCACTCAGAAGATTGATATTTCTGTCACAGTGATTTATCATGCTATGTCTCTTAGTATACTGTATCAGTATCACTCAGAAGATTGATATTTCTGTCACAGTGATGTATCATGCTATGTCTCTTAGTATACTGTATCAGTATCACTAAGAAGATTGATATGTCTGTCACAGTGATTTATCATGCTATGTCTCTTAGTATTCTGTATCAGTATCACTAAGAAGAGTGATATGTCTATCACAGTGATTTATCATGCTATGTCTCTTAGTATACTGTATCAGTATCACTAAGAAGATTGATATGTCTGTCACAGTGATGTATCATGCTATGTCTCTTAATATACTGTATCAGTATCACTCAGAAGAGTGATATGTCTATCACAGTGATTTATCATGCTATGTCTCTTAGTATGCTGTATCAATATCACTAAGAAGATTGATATGTCTATCACAGTGATTTATCATGCTATGTTTCTTAGTATACTGTATCAGTATCACTCAGAAGATTGATAGGTCTGTCACAGTGATTTATCATGCTATGTCTCTTAGTATACTGTATCAGTATCACTCAGAAGATTGATATTTCTGTCACAGTGATTGATCATGCTATGTCTCTTAGTATGCTGTATCAGTATCACTAAGAAGAGTGATGCGTCTATCACAGTGATTTATCATGCTATGTCTCTTAGTATACTGTATCAGTATCACTCAGAAGAGCTATATGTCTGTCACAGTGATTTATCATGCTATGTCTCTTAGTATACTGTATCAGTATCACTCAGAAGAGTGATACGTCTGTCACGGTCATTTATCATGCTATGTCTCTTAGTATGCTGTATCAGTATCACTAAAAAGAGTTATATGTCTCTCTGTCACAGTGATTTATCATGCTATGTTTCCTAGTATACTGTATCAGTACATACGTATCGCTCCACGGTGTATATTCATAGCGACTCCTTTCCGATTAAATCGGCGTTCTTGCCTCCTTTCCGATTCAGGAAGCGCAACGTTTTCGACTTTTGTTTGATTTTCACAACAGACGGTGAGTACGTTTTGTCAATTTATCTTTTAATTGCCATATTTAGTGACTGAAAACATAGATGACGGAACACAATATACATACAAGAAATCGAAATAAGATCCTACGTGATCTCACTGGGCGATAATGATTTTATTTTCAGCGCACAAAAAATATTTGTTACACATCTACGCAACATCAAGAAGGAAAATTTCAAAAGCGTGATGTTTCTCGAGTAACATGTCTATCAAAACCAATTACACAACAATTTTAAGACAATAATAGTTCCATTGAAATAGTTAATAGGTTTATATCAAAGTTTGCATGTACATAAAGTGCGATTACTGTAAAACAAGTATAGAACGCCTCCTTTCAGAGCATGGAAACGATTCTTTACAGATAACCATTTAGTGTTCGACTTGCATAATAAATGTACATACGATTTCATGGATTTACTTTACAACATTTCAGTGTGTGGATTTTTTATAATTTTGTTTAATTTTGATTTTTGGTGTTTTAACGCCACTTTCAACAATATTTCAGCTATATCATATGGCGACCAGTTTTAGTGGTGGAGGAAGCCGGGGTACCCGAAGAGAACCACCGACCATGGGCAAGCAACTGGTAAACTTAATCACTTGCGACTGCGAGTCGAGTGCACCCTTTTTAGCTCACCTGGCTCAACTGCTCTTACCTTGACTTAGAAAATAACTGCTACCGCCTTTTCCGTTTTCTAGCACTACTCCATGGGCTATTGTAAAATGAAAATCTATAATTTGGGGGGTTCACAGGAGTTGTCGTTTGTGTATTTGTTGTTGTTGAACCTCTTGATTCTGTTGATTCAGTCTGGTCTTTTGACAATTTCACTTTTTTAGGAGGGTGTAACCAACGTCCTTTTTTCTTCCACTTCATGTTTAATCAGTTCTAAAATGAGACAGTGACCATTCTACCCTTAGACATCCTTATTCCTATCCTATCCAATTTGTTATTTTGTGACAAATAAAATACGTTTAAACTAAAACACTTAAACGCAACAGATAGACCGAGGGGCTAACAATTTATATCGAAAATAGAGTTTACTGTCTTTACAGTGAAATTATTATATCCCCTAAAGTCTTTGTATGCCTATTAAGTTGGTGTTTTTAGCATTTTTAGACACGTCATTGGGCACGTCCGATGCTCTCATTTTCTTTGTGGGTCTGTCTTTAATTGTTCTGTGTTATTTGTATGAATTTTTATACCCCCGCTATCGATCCCCGAAGGGGGAGGGGGGGGAGGGTATACTGTTTTACCTCTGTCCGTCTGTCCAAGATATTTTTTTCGTCGCATTTTTCTCAGTAACTATTGATGGCAGAAATCTGATATTTGGTCACAAGCATCATATAGGTATACCATATTGTGGGTAGCGTTTTTGGATGCGTCAGATTCCTACTTCCTGTTTGCCGACTTAGTTGGTCTTTATACACATTGAACATATATGCACATTTTTCGTCACATTTTTCTCAGCAACTATTGATGACAGAGATCTGATATTTGATCACAAGCTTCATATAGGTACCCCATATTGTGGGAAGCGTTTTTGGACCCATCAGATTCCTACTTCCTGTTTGCCGACTCTGTTGATTTTTCTACACATTGAACGTATATGTTCATTTTTCGTCGCATTTTTCTAGGCAACTATTGATGGCAGAAATCTGATATTTGGTCACAAGCTTCATATAGGTACCCCATATCGTGGGAAGCGTTTTTTGACCCGTCAGATTCCTACTTCCTGTTTGCCAAAGAGCGGGGGTATCATAGGTGAGCATTAGCTCACAGTTCATCTTGTTTTTCTTGACTTTGTCACGTTCTCTTACATGTTTTCACAATCATGATAATATTGTTCAAACATCATCGATTCACCTTCTGAAAGGAATCGTTTCTTTACACTCTCAAAGGAATCGTTTCCAGAATCGATGTTATATTCGATTGATCGGAAAAGAGGCGTTTCTTTGATTTTTGTAAATCACCAATTTTTCGGATATTTACTCAAAAATTGAATCGACAAAATACAAATGTTTAACAAGCACGGTACCAGATTGCAAAATAAGGGTGTTAATTTAATTGTCTGTCTCATATTTTGAACATTAAAGTGATTTATGTACGACACACTCACCTCACCGTTTACAGTGTCACAGATTTCGTCCAGAAGATAGGTCAACTAACCCTTTTCAAGCTATTTTGAGTTACTATGATGATTGAAATGTTCTGTGAACTGCTCAGAAAAGTCTTACATACCTTTTGTTTTCATATCAATCAGTTTGAAATGCATGTTGTCTGAACATAGCTCCGAAAGGTTGCATTTCCTGAATCGGAAAGGAGGCAAGAACGCCGATTTAATCGGAAAGGAGTCGTTATGAATATACACCGTGCACTCAGAAGAGTGATATTTCTATCAGAGAGATTTATTACTCTAAGTCTCTGAGTATACTGTAGATGCTCTTGGAATATTGATGATGAGGTAAGAAAATTGTTAAATTATATAAAATTAAAGAAACAGCAGCTCTTTTCACAAAAAATCTTACAACGAATATGTATCGTAAGTGTAAATTTAAGATCATGAAGGGAAAAACTTACTACTAAATTTATGAATTTTTGTGAAAAGGGCTACAGATATGTATATTTTAACCTTTTTTTCTTTTTATTATTATTATCGCTTGTTTATCTGAGCTTTTATTTTTACTTCCTGCATTACCCTGTGTTATGCTATCCACTCTTAGAATAAAGAAATTGATTATTTATTTACATGTATATTCTAATACCTCAAGTTTTCTTTCAGATTGAGTGTCTATTAAAAGATTCCCGGAGAAGATGATAGCCACCATGATGAGTGAATAAGTTTCATTAAGATGAGTGGAAATTGTGATGATCCAACAAAAAGATCTGGTAAAGCTGGTGTGCGTACCAACCCTGCTAAAAACAAACCTGTAACTTCAACTTCCATCCATGGACGAAATACTGCTGGAAACCATGGAGGTTATTCAAGTTCAAATTCAGAGCAATCTAATGTAGGACAAAATATACCACGTGGTTCAGATAATTCATCTGATTTTGATGTTTGGGTTGTACCTAATATTTCAGGTAGATACAATTTAAGTTTCTATAAGGTATTACATCAGCATGGGCTTTTAGAGTGGAAGTGAATCTCTGCAGGTTTTGCTTATCAATTGTTTATATATGTATTGCCCATGGAGATACAATACATGTATATTGCCGTTGGAGATCCAGTACAAGAGGGGAGAGTTGTGCCTGTCCCAAGCCAGGAACTGGATTTCCAATGTCATATGTCATTGTGTTTGTGTTCAGTGATGAGTGAAGATGAGAGGTGATTGTTCATTTTGTTGATGTTAGTGGAATTGTTGACCATCACTTTCTTTTTATAGCAAAAATATTTTTTTCAATGCATATTTTATTTTCAACATTTTCAAACATTTATACACATTATACATCTAAGAATTCTAATTACATCTAGCCATCTTTTAAATATTTATATTGTGTTGGCATACATGTGTAGTGTTTAATTGTGTCCTCTAGTTCAAAGTGTCCGCCATACACTTTTACATATGTTATAGTGTCCAGCAGATACTATTTCATATCGCAGTCTGTATGAAATATTGTCCGGGGGGACACTTTAACATAGGACACTATTATGTCTTACCCTAGCCCTAACCCTAACCCTATACTAGGACATAATTTCATAGTACCGGACACTATTTCATATCGCAATCTCTATAAAATATTGTCCGGGGGGGGGGACACTTTAACATAGGACACTATTATGTCTTACACATATATATCTCTCTTATCTATCAGAAATGCCCTTGATAAATTATGGGGGGGGGGGGGGGGGGTATGTTTTTTTTGTGAAAAAAATATTCTGATTTCCAATGTTGCTGAAAAAAATATTCTGATTTTGGTGGAGGAAAAAAAAATAATATGATTCCGAGCATTTGTCATATAACCTAATGTTAAATTCTGTAAAAAAAATCGCGACAAAAAAAAAATTCTAACTCTCGTGTTGTCCGAAAAAAAATTAATTCTGAACTAAACAAAAAACCATAACCCCCACCCCCACCCCCTTTCAAGTTAAATGGTCGGTCCCTAACATATGACATGTTTTCAAATCAATATTTCCATAATATTTTCACACTTTAACATTTTTTGGGTTATTAAGAATATTTTGCTACTTTATTTCAAAAAGGATATACAGATGGCCACCATAGCAGGACAAAGTATTAACATAGGACCCTATGGGAATAACATTTCATTATAATTTACTCTTGAAACTACTGAATTAACTTTACTGAAATTTAAGCCCTCTACAAAGTAAGCTTTTTTCATGTTGATGCGAAATCCTATATGCCAGTCAACACAGGACATAGTTAACATAGAAATGTTTACCGGCCTAAGCCTAATCATATCTTTTTCAAAAATTTTGTTTCATATTTCAGATGTCAAGCCTGATCATGGAGCTATTCCTAAAGTCAAACCTGCTGGTATTTATAATTAACATTTTGTTGAAAAAATATATGCGTAGTATACAAGCACATGAGACTTAATTCAGAAATAATTTAAAAAATATTGATTTTTGTAGAAATTGTTAGTTGCAACTTTAATAATTTTAGTATTTCTTGTCAATATCATTCCCAAAAAGGAAATAAAATCATAACATTTTATAGGTAGTATTTCTTAATTATAACAGGTTGAGGTCATTTTTGATTTTTTCATGGTTACCATAATTATTAAGAAAGGAGATGAATGTAAAAAGAAGGTGAGCGACTATCTAACACTACGCTTAGACATATTCTATATTTCACAGTCACATAAGCTAAAAGGAGTGTGAGACGGCCCCTAGTCTGTTGTTGAGTGATACTCTATTTTTTACCTTTGTAGATAAAAGCTACATCTGGGGATCTTTGTCGTTTTGATGTCTAAAATTTCATTTCTCAGATGGAGGTTGTAATCAGCCAGATAATAGAATATGGATGAAGTGATATTACTAATACTGTCATTATTGTGCCTCACATCACATAACGAGGTTACAACAAATGACGGAACATTGAATTATTCATGAATGTTCATTAAACATGAGTACATTGTTTTTCCCAACAACAACGGATTCTGATTACCCCTTTTGGTATCTCCAAACATTTTATTTATTTATTTATTTATTTACTTATTTATTTATTTCCCTGAAATGATTGCTCAGATGTACTTTTAGGTTTTAATACTGCTAAACTGTTGAAAACAAAACATGTGATTTTTGTGTCAAACAGAAACCAATATGTCCACCATTGTTGAGCATAGTTTAACAAACGATCCTTTGGGGGAAATGTTTTAAAGTATTCTTGTGTTTTATACCACCATTCATTAATGAGAGTTATCTTGTCTTTCAGGGGGAGTCTTTCAGAAGGTCTGGAAAGATTTCTATGTATCAATTGAAAGAAAAGAAGACATGAAGATCCTAGAACAATGTGATTGTAAAGAATCTTTGCTGCCAGTTAAAATGCAATACTTAGTGAATTTACATTTTAAAGAGTTAGAAACTGCATTATGTGATGAGCTTCTCAAGTTGAAGTGGAATGTGAAATGTGTTAAATCTGGTGACCAATGTCTTTCAATTGAGGTTAGAAATTATACTGATGACTGTGTTGTGGAAGATGTCATTTTACTTTTAGGTGATGAAGTCAATAAAGTTAACTTCTGTCAGTCTATGCAGGCATCTAAACATCCAGAGTTACTGTTGAAGGAGTTTATAGATAGAGGTGATCTTGCTATTTACGTGGATGACGAAAGGGCCTTTGTTGTTGGAATAGTAGGAAATCCTAGAAAAGTAATTGAGATGTTGAGGAAAAAACCAACTAGTACAGATTATAGTAGTACTGCTGCTTACAAAACTGATGTTCAACTTGATAATCCTTTCAAATGTCAATTGCTAACATACCTTCAGTTCTTACCTAGCCTGAAACAGAAACACCCATCAGTAAATGTTGCGATGGATGAAGAAAGATCAATAATGTCCATTTGTGGAAACAATCTTGTAGACGTGCATGCCGCAGTAGAAGATGTGGATATATTCACAAAAAAGTTTGCTGTTGAAGATATTGAATTAGACCCATTACTTATACAACTGCTCAAACTGCCTGATATCAAGACGTTTATAAAGAAGATGTGTGAAGAACAGGACCTGAAAGTAATATGGACACTATCAGAATTGAACAATAGAGTAACTTGTCATTGCAAAGACCAGAAAGCAGTACAAGACTTTAGTGATGTTCTTAAACACAACCTAGAAAAAAAACCTTACCGGTACTCATTTGGTGACAAAACCATTACCTTTTCCACAACAAATATGTTTTCAGATTTTGTTAAAAAATATGATGGTAAATGTTTGGTTTCAACTGTTGGGGGAAATAGTATTGATATATTTACCACAAGGGGTATTGGTAATGAATTAGCACTCCTTGAAGTAACTTTTAAAGGCACTAAAGCTGATATCCAAAAGAATTTGACCCAAGATAAGAAGAAAGAAATTCACGACCAAAAATCAGAAGTGACAATTACTGATGATGGAATAAAATGGATCAACGGCACTAAGAGACGGTTAAACGTTGAGGTAAAATTATTCATGTCCAAGATCGGCTTTAAAAGAATTGAATCTTTACTGACGTCTGTTCTTAAGTTTTATGATACTTGTGACATGCTGCTAGACTTGAGAATTTTTTTTATATTTGTCAATGGTATGTTGATTTAAATGAAAGTTCTTTGAAGATGTTCACACCAGATAGGGAAAGCCTGTTCACAGCTGAATGTGAAATGCTTAAAGAATATCCTAACACTGATTGTGCAAATGAACTTGTTCTGAAGTTGGGTCTGTTTTTGAAAAATGGAAATATGAATTGAGATTAGCTGACTTTGATTGTGATAATTTTTAGACGTTGAATAATACACTAAGCTCCCCTAACATTTGAACCCGATTAGAGGTCATATCTAGATAATACACTAGGCTCCCCTAACATCTGAACCCGATTAAAAGTCATATCTAGATAATACACTAGGCTCCCCTAACACCTGACAGAACCAGATTAGAGGTCATATCTAGATAATACACTAAACTCCCCTAACATCTGAACCCGATTACAGGTCATATCCAGATAATACAGTTACACTAGACTCCCCTAACATCTGAATCTGATTAGAGGTCATATCTATATAATACACTAGGCTCCCCTAACATCTGACAGAACCAGATTAGAGGTCATATCTGGATAATACACTAGGCTCTCCTAACATCTGAACCCGATTAGAGGTCATATCTAGATAATACACTAGGCTCCCCTAACATCTGAAACCGATTAGAACTCATATCTAGATAATACACTAGGCTACCCTAACATCTGACAGAACCAGATTAGAGGTAATATCTGGATAATACACTAGGCTCTCCTAACATCTGAACCCGATTAGAGGTCATATCTAGATAATACACTAGGCTCCCCTAACATCTGAAACCGATTAGAACTCATATCTAGATAATACACTAGGCTCCCCTAACATCTGACAGAACCAGATTAGAGGTCATATTTAGATAAAACACTAGGCTCCCCTAAAATCTGAACCCAATTAGAGGTCATATCTAGATAATACACTAGGCTCCCCTAACATCTGAGAGAACCAGATTAGAGGTCATATCTAGATAATACACTAGGCTCCCCTAACATCTGAACCATATCAGAGGTCATATCTACATAATACACTAGGCTCCCCTAACATCTGACAGAACCAGAATAGAGGTCATATCTAGATAATACACTTGGTTCCCCTAACATCTGCCAGAACCAGAATAGAGGTCATATCTAGATAAACTAAACTCCCCTAACATCTGACAGAACCAGATTAGAGGTCATATCTAGATAATACACTAGGCTCCCCTAACACCTGGACGTGATTAGACGTAATATCTAGATAATACATTAGGCTGCCCTAACATCTGACAGAACCTGATTAGAGGTCATATCTAGATAATACACTAGGCTGCCCTAACACCTGACAGAACCTGATTAGAGGTCATATCTAGATAATACACTAGGCTGCCCTAACACCTGACAGAACCAGATTAGAGGTCATATCTAGATAATACACTAGGCTACCCTAACATCTGACAGAACCAGATTAGAGGTCATATCTAGATAATACACTAGGCTACCCTAACATCTGACAGAACCAGAATAGAGGTCATATCTAGATAATACACAAGACTCCAGCCTAACATCTGAACCCGATTACAGGTCATATCCAGATAATACAGTTACACTAGACTCCCCTAACATCTGAATCTGATTAGAGGTCATATCTATATAATACACTAGGCTCCCCTAACATCTGACAGAACCAGATTAGAGGTCATATCTGGATAATACACTAGGCTCTCCTAACATCTGAACCCGATTAGAGGTCATATCTAGATAATACACTAGGCTCCCCTAACATCTGAAACCGATTAGAACTCATATCTAGATAATACACTAGGCTCCCCTAACATCTGACAGAACCAGATTAGAGGTCATATCTGGATAATACACTAGGCTCTCCTAACATCTGAACCCGATTAGAGGTCATATCTAGATAATACACTAGGCTCCCCTAAAATCTGAACCCAATTAGAGGTCATATCTAGATAATACACTAGGCTCCCCTAACATCTGAGAGAACCAGATTAGAGGTCATATCTAGATAATACACTAGGCTTCCCTAACATCTGAACCATATTAGAGGTCATATCTACATAATACACTAGGCTCCCCTAACATCTGACAGAACCAGAATAGAGGTCATATTAAGATAATACACTTGGTTCCCCTAACATCTGCCAGAACCTGATTAGAGGTCATATCTAGATAATACACTAGGCTCCCCTAACATCTGAACCTGATTAGAGGTAATATCTAGATAATACACTAAACTCCCCTAACATCTGACAGAACCAGATTAGAGGTCATATCTAGATAATACACTAGGCTCCCCTAACACCTGGACGTGATTAGACGTAATATCTAGATAATACATTAGGCTGCCCTAACATCAGACAGAACATGATTAGAGGTCATATCTAGATAATACACTAGGCTGCCCTAACACCTGACAGAACCTGATTAGAGGTCATATCTAGATAATACACTAGGCTGCCCTAACACCTGACAGAACCAGATTAGAGATCATATCTAGATAATACACTAGGTTCCCCTAACATCTGACAGAAGCAGATTAGAGGTCATATCTAGGTAATACACTAGGCTACCCTAACATCTGACAGAACCAGATTAGAGGTCATATCTAGATAATACACTAGGCTCCCCTATCATCTGACATAATCAGGTTAGAGGTCATATCTAGATAATACACTAGACTACCCTAACATCTGACAGAACCAGAATAGAGGTCATATCTAGATAATACACAAGACTCCAGCCTAACATCTGACAGAACCAGATTAGAGGTCATATCTAGATAATACACTAGGCTACCCTATAGCTAACATCTGACAGAACCAGATTAGAGGTCATATCTAGATAATACACTAGGCTCCCCTAACATCTGACAGAACCAGATTAGATGTCATATATAGATAAAACAGTAGGCTCCCCTAACATCTGAACCCGATTAGAGGTCATATCTAGATAATACACTAGGCTCCCCTAACATCTGAAGCCGATTAGAGGTCATATTTAGATAATACACTAGGCTCCCCTAACATCTGACAGAATGAGATTAGAGATCATATCTAAATAATACACTAGGCTCCCCTAACATCTGACAGAACCAGATTAGAGGTCATATCTAGATAATACACTAGGCTACCCTATAGATAACATCTGACAGAACCAGATTAGATATAGATAAAACAGTAGGCTCCCCTAACATCTGAACCCGATTAGAGGTCATATCTAGATAATAAACTAGGCTCCCCTAACATCTGACAGAACCAGATTAGAGGTCATATCTAGATAATACACTAGGCTACCCTAGAGCTAACATCTGACAGAACCAGATTATATGTCATATCTAGATAATACATTAGGCTCCCCTAACATCTGACAGAACCAGATTAGATGTCATATATAGATAAAACACTAGGCTCCCCTAGCATCTGAACCAGATTAGAGGTCATATCTAGATAATACACTAGGCTCCCCTAACATCTGAAGCCGATTAGAGGTCATATTTAGATAATACACTAGGCTCCCCTAACATCTGACAGATCCAGATTAGAGGTCATATCTATATAAGACAGTACTGAGTAGGCTCCCCTAGCATCTGAACCAGATTAGAGGTCATATCTAGAAAATATGCTAGGCTCCCCTGACATCTGACAGAATCAGATTAAATGTCATATATAGATAATACACTAGGCTTCCCTAACATCTGACAGAACCAGATTAGATGTCATATATAGATAATACACTAGGCTCACCAAACATCTGAACCCGATAAGAGGTTATATCTAGATAATACACTAGGGTTGTAACAATTTATTTGTTCCTACCTAATATTATATCCCCCAGTTAAAATATCAATGAAATTATATCCAAGAGGATGTAATATTCTAAAAAATATCCTCTTGGATATAATTTCATTGATATTTCATCTGGGGGATATAATTTTAGGTAGGAACAAATTATATGATGACATTATTTTCATAGAAAAAAACCAATAAGCAGCCATGACAATTTAATGAACTATGAGTACGACATGTATAAAGTGCATTTTTTAATTTGGCCCTTTTTGGGCGGCGTCCATTTTGAAAATGGCAGCCAATTACATTTTTTTCAACCACCATCTTGTTTGTCATGTTCTACCATAAGATATCAAATTTCCTTGAAATCATAGCACTTTTTTAATTTTACCCATATTTCTCACAATATTTTTTAAGTAATTTTATCCTATAGGATATAATTTTAATGATATGTTATTTGTGTAGATGCTATGTTAAAAATCAAATTAAGATATTGATTATGTAATCAGTATCATACATAGTTCTTAATTCAAATATATCTTTGATGATTTTTTTTTATTCACTTCAGGATATTGATTTTTATAAATACATGTACAAAATATGTTTTCAAATTACTCACCTTCTTTAATTTTGTAGTATATCTTCTGATCCTTCAGAATAAAATGTTCAGCTATCTTCATAAGCGCTCTTTTCTCATTTAGAGTAGAATTGTCCGGATATTCTTTAGATTGCAAAAATTTATACAAGTTTTATATTCAGAACCATCCATTTTGATTGATCTTGAATGTATTCAAATGAAAGAAGAACTTAAGAAATCAATCAATATATGTATATAATAAAACTCTTATTTGATCAAGAATAAAAGATACTATTTCGTATAAATTTTATCCTATGAGATAATATTTTGTGGACATTTTCTATCTTTATGGATAACATATTTTGAACTTTTCTTTATCCACAATGGCGAATATATTTTTTTTAATATGGGAAAAAATATCACCTACATTTGATCCATAATTTCACAAATTTTAATCCTATGGGATAATTCTAGGGCTCAATTCTATCCCATGGGATAATATTTTTGGAGGATATAATTTATGTTTACAGGCTCCCCTAACATCTGAACCTGATGAGAAGTCATATCTACATAATACACTAGGTTTCCCTGTAGCTAACATCTGACAGAACCAGATTAGAGGTCATATCTAGATAATACACTAGGCTACCCTAACATCTGACAGAACCAGATTAGAGGTCATATCTTGATAATACACAAGGCTCCAGCCTAACATCTGACAGAACCAGATTAGAGGTCATATCTAGATAATACACTAGGCTCCAACCTAACATCTGACAGAACCAGATTAGAGGTCATATCTAGATAATACACTAGGCTACCCAAACATCTGACAGAACCAGATTAGAGGTCATATCTAGATAATACACTAGGCTTCCCCTTAACATCTGACAGAATGAGATTAGAGATCATATCTAAATAATACACTAGGCTGCCCTAACATCTGACAGAACTAGATTAGAGGTCATATCTAGATAATACACTAGGCTACCCTATAGATAACATCTGACAGAACCAGATTAGATATAGATAAAACAGTAGGCTCCCCTATCATCTGAACCCGATTAGATGTCATATCTAGATAATAAACTAGGCTCCCCTAACATCTGACAGAACCAGATTAGAGGTCATATCTAGATAATACACTAGGCTACCCTAGAGCTAACATCTGACAGAACCAGATTATATGTCATATCTAGATAATACATTAGGCTCCCCTAACATCTGACAGAACCAGATTAGATGTCATATATAGATAAAACACTAGGCTCCCCTAGCATCTGAACCAGATTAGAGGTCATATCTAGATAATACACTAGGCTCCCCTAACATCTGAAGCCGATTAGAGGTCATATTTAGATAATACACTAGGCTCCCCTAACATCTGACAGATCCAGATTAGAGGTCACATCTACATAAGACAGTACTGAGTAGGCTCCCCTAGCATCTGAACCAGATTAGAGGTCATATCTAGAAAATATGCTAGGCTCCCCTGACATCTGACAGAATCAGATTAAATGTCATATATAGATAATACACTAGGCTTCCCTAACATCTGACAGAACCAGATTAGATGTCATATATAGATAATACACTAGGCTCACCAAACATCTGAACCCGATAAGAGGTTATATCTAGATAATACACTAGGGTTGTAACAATTTATTTGTTCCTACCTAATATTATATCCCCCAGTTAAAATATCAATGAAATTATATCCAAGAGGATGTAATATTCTAAAAAATATCCTCTTGGATATAATTTCATTGATATTTTATCTGGGGGATATAATGTTAGGTAGGAACAAATTATATGATGACATTATTTTCATAGAAAAAAACCAATAAGCAGCCATGACAATTTAATGAACTATGAGTACGACATGTATAAAGTGCATTTTTTAATTTGGCCCTTTTTGGGCGGCGTCCATTTTGAAAATGGCAGCCAATTAGATTTTTTTCAACCACCATCTTGTTTGTCATGTTCTACCATAAGATATCAAATTTCCTTGAAATCATAGCACTTTTTTAATTTTACCCATATTTCTCACAATATTTTTTTTCAGTAATTTTATCCTATAGGATATAATTTTAATGATATTTTATCTGTGTAGATGCTATGTTAAAAATCAAATTAGGATATTGATTATGTAATCAGTATCATACATAGTTCTTAATTCAAATATATCTTTGATGATCTTTTTTTATTCACTTCAGGATATTGATTTTTATAAATACATGTACAAAATATGTTTTCAAATTACTCACCTTCTTTAATTTTGTAGTATATCTTCTGATCCTTCAGAATAAAATGTTCAGCTATCTTCCTAAGCGCTCTTTTCTCATTTAGATTAGAATTGTCCGGATATTCTTTAGATCGCAAAAAATTATACAAAGTTTTATATTCAGAACCATCCATTTTGATTGACCTTGAATGTATTCAAATGAAAGAAGACCTTAAGAAATCAATCAATATATGTATATAATAAAACTCTTATTTGATCAAGAATAAAAGATACTATTTCGTATAAATTTTATCCTATGAAATAATATTTTGTGGACATTTCCTATCTTTATGGATAACATATTTTGAACTTTTTTTTATCCACAATGGCGGATATATTTTTTCTATTATGGGAAAAAATATCACCTACATTTGATCCATAATTTCACAAATTTTAATCCTATGGGATAATTCTAGGGCTCAATTCTATCCCATGGGATAATATTTTTGGAGGATATAATTTATGTTTACAGGCTCCCCTAACATCTGAACCTGATGAGAAGTCATATCTAGATAATACACTAGGTTCCCCTGTAGCTAACATCTGACAACCAGATTAGAGGTCATATCTAGATAATACACTAGGCTCCGCTAACATCTGACAGAATCAGGTTAGAGGTCATATCTAGATAATACACTAGGCTACCCTAACATCTGACAGAACCAGATTAGAGGTCATATCTAGATAATACACAAGGCTCCAGCCTAACATCTGACAGAACCAGATTAGAGGTCATATCTAGATAATACACTAGGCTCCAACCTAACATCTGATAGAACCAGATTAGAGGTCATATCTAGATAATACACTAGGCTACCCAAACATCTGACAGAACCAGATTAGAGGTCATATCTAGATAATACACTAGGCTTCCCCATAACATCTGACAGAATGAGATTAGAGATCATATCTAAATAATACACTAGGCTCCCCTAACATCTGACAGAACCAGATTAGAGGTCATATCTAGATAATACACTAGGCTACCCTATAGTTAACATCTGACAGAACCAGATTAGAGGTCATATCTAGATAATACACTAGGCTCCCCTAACATCTGACAGAACCAGATTAGATGTCATATATAGATAAAACAGTAGGCTCCCCTAACATCTGAACCCGATTAGAGGTCATATCTAGATAATACACTAGGCTCCCCTAACATCTGACAGAACCAGATTAGAGGTCATATCTACATAAGACAGTACTGAGTAGGCTCCCCTAGCATCTGAACCAGATTAGAGGTCATATCTAGAAAATATGCTAGGCTCCCCTAACATCTGACAGAATCAGATTAGATGTCATATATAGATAATACACTAGGCTACCCTAGAGCTAACATCTGACAGAACCAGATTAGAGGTCATATCTAGATAATACACTAGGCTCCCCTAACATCTGACAGAACCATATTAGATGTCATATATAGATAAAACAGTATGCTCCCCTAGCATCTGAACCAGATTAGAGGTCATATCTAGATAATACACTAGGCTCCCCTAACATCTGAACCCGATTAGAGGTCATATCTAGATAATACACTAGGCTCCCCTAACATCTGACAGATCCAGATTAGAGGTCATATCTACATAAGACAGTACTGAGTAGGCTCCCCTAGCATCTGAACCAGATTAGAGGTCATATCTACAAAATATGCTAGGCTCCCCTAACATCTGACAGAATCAGATTAGATGTCATATATAGATAATACACTAGGCTCACCAAACATCTGAACCCGATAAGAGGTTATATCTAGATAATACACTAGGGTTGTAACAATTTATTTGTTCCTACCTAATATTATATCCCCCAGATAAAATATCAATGAAATTATATCCAAGAGGATGTAATATTCTAAACAATATCCTCTTGGATATAATTTCATTGATATTTTATCTGGGGGATATAATTTTAGGTAGGAACAAATTATATGATGACATCATTTTCATAAAAAAAAACAATAAGCAGCCATGACAATTTAATGAACTATGAGTACGACATGTATAAATTGCATTTTTTAATTTGGCCCTTTTTGGGCGGCGTCCATTTTGAAAATGGCAGCCAATTAGATTTTTTTCAACCACCATCTTGTTTGTCATGTTCTACCATAAGATATCAAATTTCCTTGAAATCATAGCACTTTTTTAATTTTACCCATATTTCTCACAATATTTTTTAAGTAATTTTATCCTATAGGATATAATTTTAATGATATTTTATCTGTGTAGATGCTATGTTAAAAATCAAATTAGGATATTGATTATGTAATCAGTATCATACATAGTTCTTAATTCAAATATATCTTTGATGATTTTTTTTTATTCACTTCAGGATATTGATTTTTATAAATACATGTACAAAATATGTTTTCAAATTACTCACCTTCTTTAATTTTGTAGTATATCTTCTGATCCTTCAGAATAAAATGTTCAGCTATCTTCCTAAGCGCTCTTTTCTCATTTAGAGTAGAATTGTCCGGATATTCTTTAGATTGCAAAAAATTATACAAAGTTTTATATTCAGAACCATCCATTTTGATTGACCTTGAATGTATTCAAATGAAAGAAGACCTTAAGAAATCAATCAATATATGTATATAATAAAACTCTTATTTGATCAAGAATAAAAGATACTATTTCGTATAAATTTTATCCTATGAGATAATATTTTGTGGACATTTCCTATCTTTATGGATAACATATTTTGAACTTTTTTTTTATCCACAATGGCGGATATATTTTTTTTATTATGGGAAAAAATATCACCTACATTTGATCCATAATTTAACAAATTTTAATCCTATGGGATAATTCTAGGGCTCAATTCTATCCCATGGGATAATATTTTTGGAGGATATAATTTATGTTTACAGGCTCCCCTAACATCTGAACCTGATGAGAAGTCATATCTAGATAATACACTAGGTTCCCCTGTGGCTAACATCTGACAGAACCAGATTAGAGGTCATATCTAGATAATACACTAGGCTACCCTAACATCTGACAGAACCAGATTAGAGGTCATATCTAGATAATACACAAGGCTCCAGCCTAACATCTGACAGAACCAGATTAGAGGTCATATCTAGATAATACACTAGGCTCCAACCTAACATCTGACAGAACCAGATTAGAGGTCATATCTAGATAATACACTAGGCTACCCAAACATCTGACAGAACCAGATTAGAGGTCATATCTAGATAATACACTAGGCTTCCCCCTAACATCTGACAGAATGAGATTAGAGATCATTTCTAAATAATACACTAGGCTCCCCTAACATCTGACAGAACCAGATTAGAGGTCATATCTAGATAATACACTAGGCTACCCTATAGCTAACATCTGACAGAACCAGATTAGAGGTCATATCTAGATAATACACTAGGCTCCCCTAACATCTGACAGAACCAGATTAGATGTCATATATAGATAAAACAGTAGGCTCCCCTAACATCTGAACCCGATTAGAGGTCATATCTAGATAATACACTAGGCTCCCCTAACATCCGACAGAACCAGATTAGAGGTCATATCTATATAAGACAGTACTGAGTAGGCTCCCCTAGCATCTGAACCAGATTAGAGGTCATATCTAGAAAATATGCTAGGCTCCCCTAACATCTGACAGAATCAGATTAGATGTCATATATAGATAATACACTAGGCTTCCCTAACATCTGACAGAACCAGATTAGATGTCATATATAGATAATACACTAGGCTCACCAAACATCTGAACCCGATAAGAGGTTATATCTAGATAATACACTAGGGTTGTAACAATTTATTTGTTCCTACCTAATATTATATCCCCCAGATAAAATATCAATGAAATTATATCCAAGAGGATGTAATATTCTAAACAATATCCTCTTGGATATAATTTCATTGATATCTCATCTGGGGGGATATAATTTTAGGTAGGAACAAATCATATGATGACATCATTTTCATAGAAAAAAAACAATAAGCAGCCATGACAATTTAATGAACTATGAGTACGACATGTATAAATTGCATTTTTTAATTTGGCCCTTTTTGGTCGGCGTCCATTTTGAAAATGGCAGCCAATTAGATTTTTTTCAACCACCATCTTGTTTGTCATGTTCTACCATAAGATATCAAATTTCCTTGAAATCATAGCACTTTTTTAATTTTACCCATATTTCTCACATTATTTTTTAAGTAATTTTATCCTATAGGATATAATTTTAATGATATTTTATCTGTGTAGATGCTATGTTAAAAATCAAATTAGGATATTGATTATGTAATCAGTATCATACATAGTTCTTAATTCAAATATATCTTTGATGATTTTTTTTATTCACTTCAGGATATTGATTTTTATAAATACATGTACAAAATATGTTTTCAAATTACTCACCTTCTTTAATTGTGTAGTATATCTTCTGATCCTTCAGAATAAAATGTTCAGCTATCTTCCAAAGCGCCCTTTTCTCATTTAGAGTAGAATTGTCCGGATATTCTTTAGATTGCAAAAATTTATACAAAGTTTTATATTCAGAACCATCCATTTTGATTGACCTTGAATGTATTCAAATGAAAGAAGACCTTAAGAAATCAATCAATATATGTATATAATAAAACTCTTATTTGATCAAGAATAAAAGATACTATTTCGTATAAATTTTATCCTATGAGATAATATTTTGTGGACATTTCCTATCTTTATGGATAACATATTTTGAACTTTTTTTTATCCACAATGGCGGATATATTTTTTTTATTATGGGAAAAAATATCACCTACATTTGATCCATAATTTCACAAATTTTAATCCTATGGGATAATTCTAGGGCTCAATTCTATCCCATGGGATAATATTTTTGGAGGATATAATTTATGTTTACAGGCTCCCCTAACATCTGAACCTGATGAGAAGTCATATCTAGATAATACACTAGGTTCCCCTGTAGCTAACATCTGACAGAACCAGATTAGAGGTCATATCTAGATAATACACTAGGCTACCCTAACATCTGACAGAACCAGATTAGAGGTCATATCTAGATAATACACAAAGCTCCAGCCTAACATCTGACAGAACCAGATTAGAGGTCATATCTAGATAATACACTAGGCTCCAACCTAACATCTGACAGAACCAGATTAGAGGTCATATCTAGATAATACAGTAGGCTACCCAAACATCTGACAGAACCAGATTAGAGGTCATATCTAGATAATACACTAGGCTTCCCCCTAACATCTGACAGAATGAGATTAGAGATCATTTCTAAATAATACACTAGGCTCCCCTAACATCTGACAGAACCAGATTAGAGGTCATATCTAGATAATACACTAGGCTACCCTATAGCTAACATCTGACAGAACCAGATTAGAGGTCATATCTAGATAATACACTAGGCTCCCCTAACATCTGACAGAACCAGATTAGATGTCATATATAGATAAAACAGTAGGCTCCCCTAACATCTGAACCCGATTAGAGGTCATATCTAGATAATACACTAGGCTCCCCTAACATCCGACAGATCCAGATTAGAGGTCATATCTATATAAGACAGTACTGAGTAGGCTCCCCTAGCATCTGAACCAGATTAGAGGTCATATCTAGATAATACACTAGACTTCCCTAACATCTGACAGAACCAGATTAGATGTCATATATAGATAATACACTAGGCTCACCAAACATCTGAACCCGATAAGAGGTTATATCTAGATAATACACTAGGGTTGTAACAATTTATTTGTTCCTACCTAATATTATATCCCCCAGATAAAATATCAATGAAATTATATCCAAGAGGATGTAATATTCTAAAAAATATCCTCTTGGATATAATTTCATTGATATTTTATCTGGGAGGATATAATTTCAAGTAGGAACAAATGATATGATGGCATCATTTTCATAGAAAAAACCAATAAGCAGCCATGACAATTTAATGAACTATGAGTACGACATGTATAAATTGCATTTTTTAATTTGGCCCTTTTTGGGCGGCGTCCATTTTGAAAATGGCAGCCAATTAGATTTTTTTCAACCACCATCTTGTTTGTCATGTTCTACCATAAGATATCAAATTTCCTTGAAATCATAGCACTTTTTTAATTTTACCCATATTTCTCACATTATTTTTTAAGTAATTTTATCCTATAGGATATAATTTTAATGATATTTTATCTGTGTAGATGCTATGTTAAAAATCAAATTAGGATATTGATTATGTAATCAGTATCATACATAGTTCTTAATTCAAATATATCTTTGATGATTTTTTTTTATTCACTTCAAGATATTGATTTTTTTTAAATACATGTACAAAATATGTTTTCAAATTACTCACCTTCTTTAATTTTGTAGTATATCTTCTGATCCTTCAGAATAAAATGTTCAGCTATCTTTCTAAGCGCTCTTTTCTCATTTAGAGTAGAATTGTCCGGATATTCTTTAGATTGCAAAAAATTATACAAAGTTTTATATTCAGAACCATCCATTTTGATTGACCTTGAATGTATTCAAATGAAAGAAGACCTTAAGAAATCAATCAATATATGTATATAAGAAAACTCTTATTTGATCAAGAATAAAAGATACTATTTCGTATAAATTTTATCCTATGAGATAATATTTTGTGGACATTTCCTATCTTTATGGATAACATATTTTGAACTTTTTTTTATCCACAATGGCGAATATATTTTTTTTAATATGGGAAAAAATATCACCTACATTTGATCCATAATTTCACAAATTTTAATCCTATGGGATAATTCTAGGGCTCAATTCTATCTCATGGGATAATATTTTTGGAGGATATAATTTATGTTTACAGGCTCCCCTAACATCTGAACCTGATGAGAAGTCATATCTAGATAATACACTATGTTCCCCTGTAGCTAACATCTGACAGAACCAGATTAGAGGTCATATCTAGATAATACACTAGGCTCCAACCAAACATCTGACAGAACCAGATTAGAGGTGATATCTAGATAATACACTAGGCTACCCTAACATCTGACAGAACCAGATTAGAGGTCATATCTAGATAATACACTAGGCTACCCTAACATCTGACAGAACCAGATTAGAGGTCATATCTAGATAATACACAAGGCTCCAGCCTAACATCTGACAGAACCAGATTAGAGGTCATATCTAGATAATACACTAGGCTCCAACCTAACATCTGACAGAACCAGATTAGAGGTCATATCTAGATAATACACTAGGCTACCCAAACATCTGACAGAACCAGATTAGAGGTCATATCTAGATAATACACTAGGCTTCCCCCTAACATCTGACAGAATGAGATTAGAGATCATTTCTAAATAATACACTAGGCTCCCCTAACATCTGACAGAACCAGATTAGAGGTCATATCTAGATAATACACTAGGCTACCCTATAGCTAACATCTGACAGAACCAGATTAGAGGTCATATCTAGATAATACACTAGGCTCCCCTAACATCTGACAGAACCAGATTAGATGTCATATATAGATAAAACAGTAGGCTCCCCTAACATCTGAACCCGATTAGAGGTCATATCTAGATAATACACTAGGCTCCCCTAACATCTGACAGAACCAGATTAGAGGTCATATCTAGATAATACACAAGGCTCCAGCCTAACATCTGACAGAACCAGATTAGAGGTCATATCTAGATAATACACTAGGCTCCAACCTAACATCTGACAGAACCAGATTAGAGGTCATATCTAGATAATACACTAGGCTACCCAAACATCTGACAGAACCAGATTAGAGGTCATATCTAGATAATACACTAGGCTTCCCCCTAACATCTGACAGAATGAGATTAGAGATCATTTCTAAATAATACACTAGGCTCCCCTAACATCTGACAGAACCAGATTAGAGGTCATATCTAGATAATACACTAGGCTACCCTATAGCTAACATCTGACAGAACCAGATTAGAGGTCATATCTAGATAATACACTAGGCTCCCCTAACATCTGACAGAACCAGATTAGATGTCATATATAGATAAAACAGTAGGCTCCCCTAACATCTGAACCCGATTAGAGGTCATATCTAGATAATACACTAGGCTCCCCTAACATCCGACAGAACCAGATTAGAGGTCATATCTATATAAGACAGTACTGAGTAGGCTCCCCTAGCATCTGAACCAGATTAGAGGTCATATCTAGAAAATATGCTAGGCTCCCCTAACATCTGACAGAATCAGATTAGATGTCATATATAGATAATACACTAGGCTTCCCTAACATCTGACAGAACCAGATTAGATGTCATATATAGATAATACACTAGGCTCACCAAACATCTGAACCCGATAAGAGGTTATATCTAGATAATACACTAGGGTTGTAACAATTTATTTGTTCCTACCTAATATTATATCCCCCAGATAAAATATCAATGAAATTATATCCAAGAGGATGTAATATTCTAAACAATATCCTCTTGGATATAATTTCATTGATATCTCATCTGGGGGGATATAATTTTAGGTAGGAACAAATCATATGATGACATCATTTTCATAGAAAAAAAACAATAAGCAGCCATGACAATTTAATGAACTATGAGTACGACATGTATAAATTGCATTTTTTAATTTGGCCCTTTTTGGTCGGCGTCCATTTTGAAAATGGCAGCCAATTAGATTTTTTTCAACCACCATCTTGTTTGTCATGTTCTACCATAAGATATCAAATTTCCTTGAAATCATAGCACTTTTTTAATTTTACCCATATTTCTCACATTATTTTTTAAGTAATTTTATCCTATAGGATATAATTTTAATGATATTTTATCTGTGTAGATGCTATGTTAAAAATCAAATTAGGATATTGATTATGTAATCAGTATCATACATAGTTCTTAATTCAAATATATCTTTGATGATTTTTTTTATTCACTTCAGGATATTGATTTTTATAAATACATGTACAAAATATGTTTTCAAATTACTCACCTTCTTTAATTGTGTAGTATATCTTCTGATCCTTCAGAATAAAATGTTCAGCTATCTTCCAAAGCGCCCTTTTCTCATTTAGAGTAGAATTGTCCGGATATTCTTTAGATTGCAAAAATTTATACAAAGTTTTATATTCAGAACCATCCATTTTGATTGACCTTGAATGTATTCAAATGAAAGAAGACCTTAAGAAATCAATCAATATATGTATATAATAAAACTCTTATTTGATCAAGAATAAAAGATACTATTTCGTATAAATTTTATCCTATGAGATAATATTTTGTGGACATTTCCTATCTTTATGGATAACATATTTTGAACTTTTTTTTATCCACAATGGCGGATATATTTTTTTTATTATGGGAAAAAATATCACCTACATTTGATCCATAATTTCACAAATTTTAATCCTATGGGATAATTCTAGGGCTCAATTCTATCCCATGGGATAATATTTTTGGAGGATATAATTTATGTTTACAGGCTCCCCTAACATCTGAACCTGATGAGAAGTCATATCTAGATAATACACTAGGTTCCCCTGTAGCTAACATCTGACAGAACCAGATTAGAGGTCATATCTAGATAATACACTAGGCTACCCTAACATCTGACAGAACCAGATTAGAGGTCATATCTAGATAATACACAAAGCTCCAGCCTAACATCTGACAGAACCAGATTAGAGGTCATATCTAGATAATACACTAGGCTCCAACCTAACATCTGACAGAACCAGATTAGAGGTCATATCTAGATAATACAGTAGGCTACCCAAACATCTGACAGAACCAGATTAGAGGTCATATCTAGATAATACACTAGGCTTCCCCCTAACATCTGACAGAATGAGATTAGAGATCATTTCTAAATAATACACTAGGCTCCCCTAACATCTGACAGAACCAGATTAGAGGTCATATCTAGATAATACACTAGGCTACCCTATAGCTAACATCTGACAGAACCAGATTAGAGGTCATATCTAGATAATACACTAGGCTCCCCTAACATCTGACAGAACCAGATTAGATGTCATATATAGATAAAACAGTAGGCTCCCCTAACATCTGAACCCGATTAGAGGTCATATCTAGATAATACACTAGGCTCCCCTAACATCCGACAGATCCAGATTAGAGGTCATATCTATATAAGACAGTACTGAGTAGGCTCCCCTAGCATCTGAACCAGATTAGAGGTCATATCTAGATAATACACTAGACTTCCCTAACATCTGACAGAACCAGATTAGATGTCATATATAGATAATACACTAGGCTCACCAAACATCTGAACCCGATAAGAGGTTATATCTAGATAATACACTAGGGTTGTAACAATTTATTTGTTCCTACCTAATATTATATCCCCCAGATAAAATATCAATGAAATTATATCCAAGAGGATGTAATATTCTAAAAAATATCCTCTTGGATATAATTTCATTGATATTTTATCTGGGAGGATATAATTTCAAGTAGGAACAAATGATATGATGGCATCATTTTCATAGAAAAAACCAATAAGCAGCCATGACAATTTAATGAACTATGAGTACGACATGTATAAATTGCATTTTTTAATTTGGCCCTTTTTGGGCGGCGTCCATTTTGAAAATGGCAGCCAATTAGATTTTTTTCAACCACCATCTTGTTTGTCATGTTCTACCATAAGATATCAAATTTCCTTGAAATCATAGCACTTTTTTAATTTTACCCATATTTCTCACATTATTTTTTAAGTAATTTTATCCTATAGGATATAATTTTAATGATATTTTATCTGTGTAGATGCTATGTTAAAAATCAAATTAGGATATTGATTATGTAATCAGTATCATACATAGTTCTTAATTCAAATATATCTTTGATGATTTTTTTTTATTCACTTCAAGATATTGATTTTTTTTAAATACATGTACAAAATATGTTTTCAAATTACTCACCTTCTTTAATTTTGTAGTATATCTTCTGATCCTTCAGAATAAAATGTTCAGCTATCTTTCTAAGCGCTCTTTTCTCATTTAGAGTAGAATTGTCCGGATATTCTTTAGATTGCAAAAAATTATACAAAGTTTTATATTCAGAACCATCCATTTTGATTGACCTTGAATGTATTCAAATGAAAGAAGACCTTAAGAAATCAATCAATATATGTATATAAGAAAACTCTTATTTGATCAAGAATAAAAGATACTATTTCGTATAAATTTTATCCTATGAGATAATATTTTGTGGACATTTCCTATCTTTATGGATAACATATTTTGAACTTTTTTTTATCCACAATGGCGAATATATTTTTTTTAATATGGGAAAAAATATCACCTACATTTGATCCATAATTTCACAAATTTTAATCCTATGGGATAATTCTAGGGCTCAATTCTATCTCATGGGATAATATTTTTGGAGGATATAATTTATGTTTACAGGCTCCCCTAACATCTGAACCTGATGAGAAGTCATATCTAGATAATACACTATGTTCCCCTGTAGCTAACATCTGACAGAACCAGATTAGAGGTCATATCTAGATAATACACTAGGCTCCAACCAAACATCTGACAGAACCAGATTAGAGGTGATATCTAGATAATACACTAGGCTACCCTAACATCTGACAGAACCAGATTAGAGGTCATATCTAGATAATACACTAGGCTACCCTAACATCTGACAGAACCAGATTAGAGGTCATATCTAGATAATACACAAGGCTCCAGCCTAACATCTGACAGAACCAGATTAGAGGTCATATCTAGATAATACACTAGGCTCCAACCTAACATCTGACAGAACCAGATTAGAGGTCATATCTAGATAATACACTAGGCTACCCAAACATCTGACAGAACCAGATTAGAGGTCATATCTAGATAATACACTAGGCTTCCCCCTAACATCTGACAGAATGAGATTAGAGATCATTTCTAAATAATACACTAGGCTCCCCTAACATCTGACAGAACCAGATTAGAGGTCATATCTAGATAATACACTAGGCTACCCTATAGCTAACATCTGACAGAACCAGATTAGAGGTCATATCTAGATAATACACTAGGCTCCCCTAACATCTGACAGAACCAGATTAGATGTCATATATAGATAAAACAGTAGGCTCCCCTAACATCTGAACCCGATTAGAGGTCATATCTAGATAATACACTAGGCTCCCCTAACATCCGACAGAACCAGATTAGAGGTCATATCTATATAAGACAGTACTGAGTAGGCTCCCCTAGCATCTGAACCAGATTAGAGGTCATATCTAGAAAATATGCTAGGCTCCCCTAACATCTGACAGAATCAGATTAGATGTCATATATAGATAATACACTAGGCTTCCCTAACATCTGACAGAACCAGATTAGATGTCATATATAGATAATACACTAGGCTCACCAAACATCTGAACCCGATAAGAGGTTATATCTAGATAATACACTAGGGTTGTAACAATTTATTTGTTCCTACCTAATATTATATCCCCCAGATAAAATATCAATGAAATTATATCCAAGAGGATGTAATATTCTAAACAATATCCTCTTGGATATAATTTCATTGATATCTCATCTGGGGGGATATAATTTTAGGTAGGAACAAATCATATGATGACATCATTTTCATAGAAAAAAAACAATAAGCAGCCATGACAATTTAATGAACTATGAGTACGACATGTATAAATTGCATTTTTTAATTTGGCCCTTTTTGGTCGGCGTCCATTTTGAAAATGGCAGCCAATTAGATTTTTTTCAACCACCATCTTGTTTGTCATGTTCTACCATAAGATATCAAATTTCCTTGAAATCATAGCACTTTTTTAATTTTACCCATATTTCTCACATTATTTTTTAAGTAATTTTATCCTATAGGATATAATTTTAATGATATTTTATCTGTGTAGATGCTATGTTAAAAATCAAATTAGGATATTGATTATGTAATCAGTATCATACATAGTTCTTAATTCAAATATATCTTTGATGATTTTTTTTATTCACTTCAGGATATTGATTTTTATAAATACATGTACAAAATATGTTTTCAAATTACTCACCTTCTTTAATTGTGTAGTATATCTTCTGATCCTTCAGAATAAAATGTTCAGCTATCTTCCAAAGCGCCCTTTTCTCATTTAGAGTAGAATTGTCCGGATATTCTTTAGATTGCAAAAATTTATACAAAGTTTTATATTCAGAACCATCCATTTTGATTGTCCTTGAATGTATTCAAATGAAAGAAGACCTTAAGAAATCAATCAATATATGTATATAATAAAACTCTTATTTGATCAAGAATAAAAGATACTATTTCGTATAAATTTTATCCTATGAGATAATATTTTGTGGACATTTCCTATCTTTATGGATAACATATTTTGAACTTTTTTTTATCCACAATGGCGGATATATTTTTTTTATTATGGGAAAAAATATCACCTACATTTGATCCATAATTTCACAAATTTTAATCCTATGGGATAATTCTAGGGCTCAATTCTATCCCATGGGATAATATTTTTGGAGGATATAATTTATGTTTACAGGCTCCCCTAACATCTGAACCTGATGAGAAGTCATATCTAGATAATACACTAGGTTCCCCTGTAGCTAACATCTGACAGAACCAGATTAGAGGTCATATCTAGATAATACACTAGGCTACCCTAACATCTGACAGAACCAGATTAGAGGTGATATCTAGATAATACACAAAGCTCCAGCCTAACATCTGACAGAACCAGATTAGAGGTCATATCTAGATAATACACTAGGCTCCAACCTAACATCTGACAGAACCAGATTAGAGGTCATATCTAGATAATACAGTAGGCTACCCAAACATCTGACAGAACCAGATTAGAGGTCATATCTAGATAATACACTAGGCTTCCCCCTAACATCTGACAGAATGAGATTAGAGATCATTTCTAAATAATACACTAGGCTCCCCTAACATCTGACAGAACCAGATTAGAGGTCATATCTAGATAATACACTAGGCTACCCTATAGCTAACATCTGACAGAACCAGATTAGAGGTCATATCTAGATAATACACTAGGCTCCCCTAACATCTGACAGAACCAGATTAGATGTCATATATAGATAAAACAGTAGGCTCCCCTAACATCTGAACCCGATTAGAGGTCATATCTAGATAATACACTAGGCTCCCCTAACATCCGACAGATCCAGATTAGAGGTCATATCTATATAAGACAGTACTGAGTAGGCTCCCCTAGCATCTGAACCAGATTAGAGGTCATATCTAGATAATACACTAGACTTCCCTAACATCTGACAGAACCAGATTAGATGTCATATATAGATAATACACTAGGCTCACCAAACATCTGAACCCGATAAGAGGTTATATCTAGATAATACACTAGGGTTGTAACAATTTATTTGTTCCTACCTAATATTATATCCCCCAGATAAAATATCAATGAAATTATATCCAAGAGGATGTAATATTCTAAAAAATATCCTCTTGGATATAATTTCATTGATATTTTATCTGGGAGGATATAATTTCAAGTAGGAACAAATGATATGATGGCATCATTTTCATAGAAAAAACCAATAAGCAGCCATGACAATTTAATGAACTATGAGTACGACATGTATAAATTGCATTTTTTAATTTGGCCCTTTTTGGGCGGCGTCCATTTTGAAAATGGCAGCCAATTAGATTTTTTTCAACCACCATCTTGTTTGTCATGTTCTACCATAAGATATCAAATTTCCTTGAAATCATAGCACTTTTTTAATTTTACCCATATTTCTCACATTATTTTTTAAGTAATTTTATCCTATAGGATATAATTTTAATGATATTTTATCTGTGTAGATGCTATGTTAAAAATCAAATTAGGATATTGATTATGTAATCAGTATCATACATAGTTCTTAATTCAAATATATCTTTGATGATTTTTTTTTATTCACTTCAAGATATTGATTTTTTTTAAATACATGTACAAAATATGTTTTCAAATTACTCACCTTCTTTAATTTTGTAGTATATCTTCTGATCCTTCAGAATAAAATGTTCAGCTATCTTTCTAAGCGCTCTTTTCTCATTTAGAGTAGAATTGTCCGGATATTCTTTAGATTGCAAAAAATTATACAAAGTTTTATATTCAGAACCATCCATTTTGATTGACCTTGAATGTATTCAAATGAAAGAAGACCTTAAGAAATCAATCAATATATGTATATAAGAAAACTCTTATTTGATCAAGAATAAAAGATACTATTTCGTATAAATTTTATCCTATGAGATAATATTTTGTGGACATTTCCTATCTTTATGGATAACATATTTTGAACTTTTTTTTATCCACAATGGCGAATATATTTTTTTTAATATGGGAAAAAATATCACCTACATTTGATCCATAATTTCACAAATTTTAATCCTATGGGATAATTCTAGGGCTCAATTCTATCTCATGGGATAATATTTTTGGAGGATATAATTTATGTTTACAGGCTCCCCTAACATCTGAACCTGATGAGAAGTCATATCTAGATAATACACTATGTTCCCCTGTAGCTAACATCTGACAGAACCAGATTAGAGGTCATATCTAGATAATACACTAGGCTCCAACCAAACATCTGACAGAACCAGATTAGAGGTGATATCTAGATAATACACTAGGCTACCCTAACATCTTACAGAACCATATTAGAGGTCATATCTATATAATACACTAGGCTTCCCCCTAACATCTGACAGAATGAGATTAGAGATCATATCTAAATAATACACTAGGCTCCACTAACATCTGACAGAACCAGATTAGAGGTCATATCTAGATAATACACTAGGCTACCCTATAGCTAACATCTGAGAGAACCAGATTAGAGGTCATATCTAGATAATACACTAGGCTCCAACCTAACATCTGACAGAACCAGATTAGAGGTCATATCTAGATAATACACTAGGCTACCCTAACATCTTACAGAACCATATTAGAGGTCATATCTAGATAATACACTAGGCTTCCCCTTAACATCTGACAGAATGAGATTAGAGATCATATCTAAATAATACACTAGGCTCCACTAACATCTGACAGAACCAGATTAGAGGTCATATCTAGATAATACACTAGGCTACCCTATAGCTAACATCTGACAGAACCAGATTAGAGGTCATATCTAGATAATACACTAGGCTCCCCTAACATCTAACAGAACCAGATTAGAGGACATATCTACATAAGACAGTACTGAGTAGGCTCCCCTAGCATCTGAACCAGATTAGAGGTCATATCTAGATAATACACTAGGCTCCCCTAACATCTGACAGAACCAGATTAGAGGTCATATATACATAAGACAGTACTGAGTAGGCTCCCCTAGCATCTGAACCAGATTAGAGGTCATATCTAGAAAATATGTTAGGCTCCCCTAACATCTGACAGAATCAGTTTAGATGTCATATATAGATAATACACTAGGCTCCCCTAACATCTGACAGAACCAGATTAGAGGTCATATCTAGATAATACACTAGACTCCCCTAACATCTGACAGAATCAGGTTAGAGGTCATATCTAGATAATACACTAGGCTACCCTAACATCTGACAGAACCAGATTAGAAGTCATATCTAGATAATACACTAGGCTTCCCCCTAAAATCTGACAGAATGAGATTAGAGATCATATCTAAATAATACACTGGGCTCTCCTAACATCTGACAGAACCAGATTAGATGTCATATCTAGATAATACACTAGGCTACCCTATAGCTAACATCTGACAGAACCAGATTAGAGGTCATATCTAGATAATACACTAGGCTCCCCTAACATCTGACAGAACCATATTAGATGTCATATATAGATAAAACAGTAGGCTCCCCTAACATCTGAACCCGATTAGAGGTCATATCTAGATAATACACTAGGCTCCACTAACATCTGACAGAACCAGATTAGAGGTCATATCTACATAATACACTAGACTTCCCTAACATCTGAGTAGGCTCCCCTAGCATCTGAACCAGATTAGAGGTCAGATCTAGATAATACACTAGGCTCCCCTAACATCTGAAGCCGATTAGAGGTCATATCTAGATAATACACTAGGCTCCCCTAACATCTGACATATCCAGATTAGAGGTCATATCTACATAAGACAGTACTGAGTAGGCTTCCCTAGCATCTGAACCAGATTAGAGGTCATATCTAGAAAATATGCTAGGCTCCCCTAACATCTGACAGAATCAGATTAGATGTCATATATAGATAATACACTAGGCTTCCCTAACATCTGACAGAACCAGATTAGAGGTCATATCTAGATAATACACTAGGCTACCCTATAGCTAACATCTGACAGAACCAGATTAGAGGTCATATCTAGATAATACACTAGGCTACCCTAACATCTGACAGAACCAGATTAGATATCATATATAGATAAAACAGTAGGTTCCCCTAACATCTGAACCCGATTAGAGGTCATATCTAGATAATACACTAGGCTCCCCTAACATCTGAAGCCGATTAGAGGTCATATATAGATAATACACTAGGCTCCCCTAACATCTGACAGATCCAGATTAGAGGTCATATCTACATAAGACAGTACTGAGTAGGCTCCCCTAGCATCTGAACCAGATTAGAGGTCATACCTAGAAAATATGCTAGGCTCCCCTAACATCTGACAGAATCAGATTAAATGTCATATATAGATAATACACTAGGCTTCCCTAACATCTGACAGAACCAGATTAGATGTCATATATAGATAATACACTAGGCTCACCAAACATCTGAACCCGATAAGAGGTTATATCTAGATAATACACTAGGGTTGTAACAATTTATTTGTTCCTACCTAATATCATATCCCCCAGATAAAATATCAATGAAATTATATCCAAGAGGATGTAATATTCTAAAAAATATCCTCTTGGATATAATTTCATTGATATTTCATCTGGGGGGATATAATTTTAGGTAGGAACAAATCATATGATGACATCATTTTCATAGAAAAAAACCAATAAGCAGCCATGACAATTTAATGAACTATGAGTACGACATGTATAAATTGCATTTTTTAATTTGACCCTTTTTGGGCCGCGTCCATTTTGAAAATGGCAGCCAATTAGATTTTTTTCAACCACCATCTTGTTTGTCATGTTCTACCATAAGATATCAAATTTCCTTGAAATCATAGCACTTTTTTAATTTTACCCATATTTCTCACATTATTTTTTAAGTAATTTTATCCTATAGGATATAATTTTAATGATATTTTATCTGTGTAGATGCTATGTTAAAAATCAAATTAGGATATTGATTATGTAATCAGTATCATACATAGTTCTTAATTCAAATATATCTTTGATGATTTTTTTTTATTCACTTCAAGATATTGATTTTTTTAAATACATGTACAAAATATGTTTTCAAATTACTCACCTTCTTTAATTTTGTAGTATATCTTCTGATCCTTCAGAATAAAATGTTCAGCTATCTTCCTAAGCGCTCTTTTCTCATTTAGAGTAGAATTGTCCGGATATTCTTTAGATTGCAAAAAATTATACAAAGTTTTATATTCAGAACCATCCATTTTGATTGACCTTGAATGTATTCAAATGAAAGAAGACCTTAAGAAATCAATCAATATATGTATATAAGAAAACTCTTATTTGATCAAGAATAAAAGATACTATTTCGTATAAATTTTATCCTATGAGATAATATTTTGTGGACATTTCCTATCTTTATGGATAACATATTTTGAACTTTTTTTTATCCACAATGGCGAATATATTTTTTTTTAATATGGGAAAATATATCACCTACATTTGATCCATAATTTCACAAATTTTAATCCTATGGGATAATTCTAGGGCTCAATTCTATCCCATGGGATAATATTTTTGGAGGATATAATTTATGTTTACAGGCTCCCCTAACATCGGAACCTGATGAGAAGTCATATCTAGATAATACACTAGGTTCCCCTGTAGCTAACATCTGCCAGAACCAGATTAGAGGTCATATCTAGATAATACACTAGACTCCCCTAACATCTGACAAAATCAGGTTAGAGGTCATATCTAGATAATACACTAGGCTACCCTAACATCTGACAGAACCAGATTAGAGGTCATATCTAGATAATACACTAGGCTTCCCCCTAAAATCTGACAGATTGAGATTAGAGATCATATCTAAATAATACACTAGGCTGCCCTAACATCTGACAGAACCAGATTAGAGGTCATATCTAGATAATACACTAGGCTACCCTATAGCTAACATCTGACAGAACCAGATTAGAGGTCATAAATAGATGAAACAGTAGGCTCCCCTAACATCTGAACCCGATTAGAGGTCATATCTAGATAATACACTAGGCTCCCCTAACATCTGACAGAACCAGATTAGAGATCATATCTACATACGACAGTACTGAGTAGGCTTCCCTAGCATCTGAACCAGATTAGAGGTCATATCTAGATAATACACTAGGCTCCCCTAACATCTGAAGCCGATTAGAGGTCATATCTAGATAATACACTAGGCTCCCCTAACATCTGACAGATCCAGATTAGAGGTCATATCTACATAAGATAGTACTGAGTAGGCTTCCCTAGCATCTGAACCAGATTAGAGGTCATATCTAGAAAATATGCTAGGCTCCCCTAACATCTGACAGAATCAGATTAGATGTCATATATAGATAATACACTAGGCTTCCCTAACATCTGACAGAACCAGATTAGAGGTCATATCTAGATAATACACTAGGCTACCCTATAGCTAACATCTGACAGAACCAGATTAGAGGTCATATCTAGATAATACACTAGTCTCCCCTAACATCTGACAGAACCAGATTAGATGTCATAAATAGATGAAACAGTAGGCTCCCCTAACATCTGAACCCGATTAGAGGTCATATCTAGATAATACACTAGGCTCCCCTAACATCTGACAGAACCAGATTAGAGGCCATATCTACATACGACAGTACTGAGTAGGCTTCCCTAGCATCTGAACCAGATTAGAGGTCATATCTAGATAATACACTAGGCTCCCCTAACATCTGAAGCCGATTAGAGGTCATATCTAGATAATACACTAGGCTCCCCTAACATCTGACAGATCCAGATTAGAGGTCATATCTACATAAGACAGTACTGAGTAGGCTTCCCTAGCATCTGAACCAGATTAGAGGTCATATCTAGAAAATATGCTAGGCTCCCCTAACATCTGACAGAATCAGATTAGATGTCATATATAGATAATACACTAGGCTTCCCTAACATCTGACAGAACCAGATTAGAGGTCATATCTAGATAATACACTAGGCTACCCTATAGCTAACATCTGACAGAACCAGATTAGAGGTCATATCTAGATAATACACTAGTCTCCCCTAACATCTGACAGAACCAGATTAGATGTCATTTATAGATAAAACAGTAGGCTCCCCTAACATCTGAACCCGATTAGAGGTCATATCTAGATAATACACTAGGCTCCACTAACATCTGACAGAACCAGATTAGAGGTCATATCTACATAATACACTAGACTCCCCTAACATCTGAGTAGGCTCCCCTAGCATCTGAACCAGATTAGAGGTCATATCTAGATAATACACTAGGCTCCCCTAACATCTGACAGATCCAGATTAGAGGTTATATCTACATAAGACAGTACTGAATAGGCTCCCCTAGCATCTGAACCAGATTAGAGGTCATATTTAGAAAATATGCTAGGCTCCCCTAACATCTGACAGAATCAGATTAGATGTCATATATAGATAATACACTAGGCTCCCCTAACATCTGACAGAACCAGATTAGAGGTCATATCTAGATAATACACTAGACTCCCCTAACATCTGACAGAATCAGGTTAGAGGTCATATCTAGATAATACACTAGGCTACCCTAACATCTGACAGAACCAGATTAGAAGTCATATCTAGATAATACACTAGGCTTCCCCCTAAAATCTGACAGAATGAGATTAGAGATCATATCTAAATAATACACTGGGCTCTCCTAACATCTGACAGAACCAGATTAGATGTCATATATAGATAATACACTAGGCTTCCCTAACATCTGACAGAACCAGATTAGAGGTCATATCTAGATAATACACTAGGCTACCCTATAGCTAACATCTGACAGAACCAGATTAGAGGTCATATCTAGATAATACACTAGGCTACCCTATAGCTAACATCTGACAGAACCAGATTAGAGGTCATATCTAGATAATACACTAGTCTCCCCTAACATCTGACAGAACCAGATTAGATGTCATTTATAGATAAAACAGTAGGCTCCCCTAACATCTGAACCCGATTAGAGGTCATATCTAGATAATACACTAGGCTCCACTAACATCTGACAGAACCAGATTAGAGGTCATATCTACATAATACACTAGTCTCCCCTAACATCTGAGTAGGCTCCCCTAGCATCAGAACCAGATTAGAGGTCATATCTAGATAATACACTAGGCTCCCCTAACATCTGAAGCCGATTAGAGGTCATATCTAGATAATACACTAGGCTCCCCTAACATCTGACAGATCCAGATTAGAGGTCATATCTACATAAGACAGTACTGAGTAGGCTCCCCTAGCATCTGAACCAGATTAGAGGTCATACCTAGAAAATATGCTAGGCTCCCCTAACATCTGACAGAATCAGATTAAATGTCATATATAGATAATACACTAGGCTTCCCTAACATCTGACAGAACCAGATTAGATGTCATATATAGATAATACACTAGGCTCACCAAACATCTGAACCCGATAAGAGGTTATATCTAGATAATACACTAGGGTTGTAACAATTTATTTGTTCCTACCTAATATTATATCCCCCAGATAAAATATCAATGAAATTATATCCAAGAGGATGTAATATTCTAAAAAAATATCCTCTTGGATATAATTTCATTGATATTTCATCTGGGGGGATATAATTTTAGGTAGGAACAAATCATATGATGACATCATTTTCATAGAAAAAAACCAATAAGCAGCCATGACAATTTAATGAACTATGAGTACGACATGTATAAATTGCATTTTTTAATTTGACCCTTTTTGGGCCGCGTCCATTTTGAAAATGGCAGCCAATTAGATTTTTTTCAACCACCATCTTGTTTGTCATGTTCTACCATAAGATATCAAATTTCCTTGAAATCATAGCACTTTTTTAATTTTACCCATATTTCTCACATTATTTTTTAAGTAATTTTATCCTATAGGATATAATTTTAATGATATTTTATCTGTGTAGATGCTATGTTAAAAATCAAATTAGGATATTGATTATGTAATCAGTATCATACATAGTTCTTAATTCAAATATATCTTTGATGATTTTTTTTTATTCACTTCAATATATTGATTTTTTTAAATACATGTACAAAATATGTTTTCAAATTACTCACCTTCTTTAATTTTGTAGTATATCTTCTGATCCTTCAGAATAAAATGTTCAGCTATCTTCCTAAGCGCTCTTTTCTCATTTAGAGTAGAATTGTCCGGATATTCTTTAGATTGCAAAAAATTATACAAAGTTTTATATTCAGAACCATCCATTTTGATTGACCTTGAATGTATTCAAATGAAAGAAGACCTTAAGAAATCAATCAATATATGTATATAAGAAAACTCTTATTTGATCAAGAATAAAAGATACTATTTCGTATAAATTTTATCCTATGAGATAATATTTTGTGGACATTTCCTATCTTTATGGATAACATATTTTGAACTTTTTTTTATCCACAATGGCGAATATATTTTTTTTTAATATGGGAAAAAATATCACCTACATTTGATCCATAATTTCACAAATTTTAATCCTATGGGATAATTCTAGGGCTCAATTCTATCCCATGGGATAATATTTTTGGAGGATATAATTTATGTTTACAGGCTCCCCTAACATCGGAACCTGATGAGAAGTCATATCTAGATAATACACTAGGTTCCCCTGTAGCTAACATCTGCCAGAACCAGATTAGAGGTCATATCTAGATAATACACTAGACTCCCCTAACATCTGACAAAATCAGGTTAGAGGTCATATCTAGATAATACACTAGGCTACCCTAACATCTGACAGAACCAGATTAGAGGTCATATCTAGATAATACACTAGGCTTCCCCCTAAAATCTGACAGATTGAGATTAGAGATCATATCTAAATAATACACTAGGCTGCCCTAACATCTGACAGAACCAGATTAGAGGTCATATCTAGATAATACACTAGGCTACCCTATAGCTAACATCTGACAGAACCAGATTAGAGGTCATAAATAGATGAAACAGTAGGCTCCCCTAACATCTGAACCCTATTAGAGGTCATATCTAGATAATACACTAGGCTCCCCTAACATCTGACAGAACCAGATTAGAGGTCATATCTACATACGACAGTACTGAGTAGGCTTCCCTAGCATCTGAACCAGATTAGAGGTCATATCTAGATAATACACTAGGCTCCCCTAACATCTGAAGCCGATTAGAGGTCATATCTAGATAATACACTAGGCTCCCCTAACATCTGACAGATCCAGATTAGAGGTCATATCTACATAAGACAGTACTGAGTAGGCTTCCCTAGCATCTGAACCAGATTAGAGGTCATATCTAGAAAATATGCTAGGCTCCCCTAACATCTGACAGAATCAGATTAGATGTCATATATAGATAATACACTAGGCTTCCCTAACATCTGACAGAACCAGATTAGAGGTCATATCTAGATAATACACTAGGCTACCCTATAGCTAACATCTGACAGAACCAGATTAGAGGTCATATCTAGATAATACACTAGTCTCCCCTAACATCTGACAGAACCAGATTAGATGTCATTTATAGATAAAACAGTAGGCTCCCCTAACATCTGAACCCGATTAGAGGTCATATCTAGATAATACACTAGGCTCCACTAACATCTGACAGAACCAGATTAGAGGTCATATCTACATAATACACTAGACTCCCCTAACATCTGAGTAGGCTCCCCTAGCATCTGAACCAGATTAGAGGTCATATCTAGATAATACACTAGGCTCCCCTAACATCTGACAGATCCAGATTAGAGGTCATATCTACATAAGACAGTACTGAGTAGGCTCCCCTAGCATCTGAACCAGATTAGAGGTCATATTTAGAAAATATGCTAGGCTCCCCTAACATCTGACAGAATCAGATTAGATGTCATATATAGATAATACACTAGGCTCCCCTAACATCTGACAGAACCAGATTAGAGGTCATATCTAGATAATACACTAGACTCCCCTAACATCTGACAGAATCAGGTTAGAGGTCATATCTAGATAATACACTAGGCTACCCTAACATCTGACAGAACCAGATCAGAAGTCATATCTAGATAATACACTAGGCTTCCCCCTAAAATCTGACAGAATGAGATTAGAGATCATATCTAAATAATACACTGGGCTCTCCTAACATCTGACAGAACCAGATTAGAGGTCATATCTAGATAATACACTAGGCTACCCTATAGCTAACATCTGACAGAACCAGATTAGAGGTCATATCTAGATAATACACTAGGCTCCCCTAACATCTGACAGAACCATATTAGATGTCATATATAGATAAAACAGTAGGCTCCCCTAACATCTGAACCCGATTAGAGGTCATATCTAGATAATACACTAGGCTCCACTAACATCTGACAGAACCAGATTAGAGGTCATATCTACATAATACACTAGACTTCCCTAACATCTGAGTAGGCTCCCCTAGCATCTGAACCAGATTAGAGGTCAGATCTAGATAATACACTAGGCTCCCCTAACATCTGAAGCCGATTAGAAGTCATATCTAGATAATACATTAGGCTCCCCTAACATCTGACAGATCCAGATTAGAGGTCATATCTACATAAGACAGTACTGAGTAGGCTTTCCTAGCATCTGAACCAGATTAGAGGTCATATCTAGAAAATATGCTAGGCTCCCCTAACATCTGACAGAATCAGATTAGATGTCATATATAGATAATACACTAGGCTTCCCTAACATCTGACAGAACCAGATTAGAGGTCATATCTAGATAATACTCTAGGCTACCCTATTGCTAACATCTGACTGAACCAGATTAGAGGTCATATCTAGATAATACACTAGTCTCCCCTAACATCTGACAGAACCAGATTAGATGTCATTTATAGATAAAACAGTAGGCTCCCCTAACATCTGAACCCGATTAGAGGTCATATCTAGATAATACACTAGGCTCCACTAACATCTGACAGAACCAGATTAGAGGTCATATCTACATAATACACTAAACTCCCCTAACATCTGAGTAGGCTCCCCTAGCATCTGAACCAGATTAGAGGTCATATCTAGATAATACACTAGGCTCCCCTAACATCTGACAGATCCATATTAGAGGTCATATCTACATAAGACAGTACTGAGTAGGCTCCCCTGGCATCTGAACCAGATTAGATGTCATATATAGATAATACACTAGGCTTCCCTAACATCTGACAGAACCAGATTAGAGGTCATATCTAGATAATACACTAGGCTACCCTATAGCTAACATCTGACAGAACCAGATTAGAGGTCATCTCTAGATAATACACTAGGCTACCCTATAGCTAACACCTGACAGAACTAGATTAGAGGTCATATCTAGATAATACACTAGGATACCCTAACATCTGACAGAACCAGATTAGTGGTCATATCTAGATAATACACTAGGCTTCCCCCTAAAATCTGACAGAATGAGATTAGAGATCATATCTAAATAATACACTGGGCTCCCCTAACATCTGACAGAACCAGATTAGAGGTCATATCTAGATAATACACTAGGCTACCCTATAGCTAACATCTGACAGAACCAGATTAGAGGTCATATCTAGATAATACACTAGGCTCCCCTAACATCTGACAGAACCATATTAGATGTCATATATAGATAAAACAGTAGGCTCCCCTAACATCTGAACCCGATTAGAGGTCATATCTAGATAATACACTAGGCTCCACTAACATCTGACAGAACCAGATTAGAGGTCATATCTACATAATACACTAGACTTCCCTAACATCTGAGTAGGCTCCCCTAGCATCTGAACCAGATTAGAGGTCAGATCTAGATAATACACTAGGCTCCCCTAACACCTGAAGCCGATTAGAGGTCATATCTAGATAATACACTAGGCTCCCCTAACATCTGACAGATCCAGATTAGAGGTCATATCTACATAAGACAGTACTGAGTAGGCTCCCCTAGCATCTGAACCAGATTAGAGGTCATATCTAGAAAATATGCTAGGCTCCCCTAACATCTGACAGAATCAGATTAGATGTCATATATAGATAATACACTAGGCTTCCCTAACATCTGACAGAATCAGATTAGATGTCATATATAGATAATACACTAGGCTTCCCTAACATCTGACAGAATCAGATTAGAGGTCATATCTAGATAATACACTAGACTTCCCTAACATCTGACAGAACCAGATTAGATGTCATATATAGATAATACACTAGGCTCACCAAACATCTGAACCCGATAAGAGGTTATATCTAGATAATACACTAGGGTTGTAACAATTTATTTGTTCCTACCTAATATTATATCCCCCAGATAAAATATCAATGAAATTATATCCAAGAGGATGTAATATTCTAAAAAATATCCTCTTGGATATAATTTCATTGATATTTTATCTGGGGGGATATAATTTTAGGTAGGAACAAATCATATGATGACATCATTTTCATAAAAAAAAACAATAAGCAGCCATGACAATTTAATGAACTATGAGTACGACATGTATAAATTGCATTTTTTAATTTGACCCTTTTTGGGCCGCGTCCATTTTGAAAATGGCAGCCAATTAGATTTTTTCAACCACCATCTTGTTTGTCATGTTCTACCATAAGATATCAAATTTCCTTGAAATCATAGCACTTTCTTAATTTTACCCATATTTCTCACATTATTTTTTAAGTAATTTTATCCTATAGGATATAATTTTAATGATATTTTATCTGTGTAGATGCTATGTTTAAAATCAAATTAGGATATTGATTATGTAATCAGTATCATACATAGTTCTTAATTCAAATATATCTTTGATGATTTTTTTTATTCACTTCAAGATATTGATTTTTATAAATACATGTACAAAATATGTTTTCAAATTACTCACCTTCTTTAATTTTGTAGTATATCTTCTGATCCTTCAGAATAAAATGTTCAGCTATCTTTCTAAGCGCTCTTTTCTCATTTAGAGTAGAATTGTCCGGATATTCTTTAGATTGCAAAAATTTATACAAAGTTTTATATTCAGAACCATCCATTTTGATTGACCTTGAATGTATTCAAATGAAAGAAGACCTTAAGAAATCAATAAATATGTGTATATAAGAAAACTCTTATTTGATCAAGAATAAAAGATACTATTTCGTATAAATTTTATCCTATGAGATAATATTTTGTGGACATTTCCTATCTTTATGGATAACATATTTTGAACTTTTTTTTATCCACAATGGCGAATATATTTTTTTTTAATATGGGAAAAAATATTACCTACATTTGATCCATAATTTCACAAATTTTAATCCTATGGGATAATTCTAGGGCTCAATTCTATCCCTTGGGATAATATTTTTGGAGGATATAATTTATGTTTACAGGCTCCCCTAACATCTGAACCTGATGAGAAGTCATATCTAGATAATACACTAGGTTCCCCTGTAGCTAACATCTGACAGAACCAGATTAGAGGTCATATCTAGATAATACACTAGACTCCCCTAACATCTGACAGAATCAGGTTAGAGGTCATATCTAGATAATACACTAGGCTACCCTAACATCTGACAGAACCAGATTAGAGGTCATATCTAGATAATACACTAGGCTTCCCCCTAGCATCTTACAGAATGAGATTAGAGATCATATCTAAATAATACACTAGGCTCCCCTAACATCTGACAGAACCAGATTAGAGGTCATATCTAGATAATACACTATACTCCCCTAACATCTGACAGAACCAGATTAGAGGTCATATCTAGATAATACACTAGGCTTCCCCCTAAAATCTGACAGAATGAGATTAGAGATCATATCTAAATAATACACTGGGCTCCCCTAACATCTGACAGAACCAGATTAGAGGTCATATCTGGATAATACACTAGGCTACCCTATAGCTAACATCTGACAGAACCAGATTAGAGGTCATATCTAGATAATACACTAGGCTCCCCTAACATCTGACAGAACCATATTAGATATCATATATAGATAAAACAGTAGGCTCCCCTAACATCTGAACCCGATTAGAGGTCATATCTAGATAATACACTAGGCTCCCCTAACATCTGGCAGAACCAGATTAGATGTCATATCTACATTAGACAGTACTGAGTAGGCTCCCCTAGCATCTGAACCAGATTAGAGGTCATATCTAGATAATACACTAGGCTCCCCTAACATCTGAAGCCGATTAGAGGTCATATCTAGATAATACACTAGGCTCCCCTAACATCTGACAGATCCAGATTAGAGGTCATATCTACATAAGACAGTACTGAGTAGGCTCCCCTAGCATCTGAACCAGATTAGAAGTCATATCTAGAAAATATGCTAGGCTCCCCTAGCATCTGACAGAATCAGATTAAATGTCATATATAGATAATACACTAGGCTTCCCTAACATCTGACAGAACCAGATTAGAGGTCATATCTAGATAATACACTAGGCTTCCCCTAACATCTGACAGAATGAGATTAGAGATCATATCTAAATAATACACTAGACTCCTCTAACATCTGACAGAACAAGATTAGAGGTCATATCTAGATAATACACTAGGCTACCCTATAGCTAACATCTGACAGAACCAGATTAGAGGTCATATCTAGATAATACATTAGGCTCCCCTAACATCTGACAGAACCAGATTAGATGTCATATATAGATAAAACAGCAGGCTCCCCTAACATCTGAACCCGATTAGAGGTCATATCTAGATAATACACTAGGCTCCCCTAACATCTGACAGAACCAGATTAGAGGTCATATCTAGATAATACACTAGGCTCCCCTAACATCTGAAGCCGATTAGAGGTCATATCTAGATAATACACTAGGCTCCCCTAACATATGAACCCGATTAAAGGTCATATCTAGAGTAATACACAAGACTACCCTAACATCTGACAGAACCAGATTAGAGGTCATATCTAGATAATACACTAGGTGACTAGGTTCCCCTAACATCTGAACCTGATTAGAGGTCATATCTAGATAATACACTAGGTTCTCCTAACATCTGAACCGGATTAGAGGTCATATCTAGATAATACACTAGGCTCCCCTAACTTCTGAACCAGATTAGAGGACATATCTAGATAATACACTATGCTACCCTAACATCTGACAGAACCCGATTAGAGGTCAAATCTAGATGAATACATATTTTTTAAATCAACCAATCAGAGATCTTTACGTTTGTGATGTCAACAAAGTGAAAGTCACTGTTAAGGTTTTACTTGCGGAGTTTTCATGAGCTGGTAATTTTCTTTGTTAATCCACAACTTGGAAATATTGATTGAAATCGAACTGAAAAATTATTTGATAGTACCTTACAATGTTTTTATATTTGTGTGGATTGGAAATGAAAGATTGCCACAACCACAGAACATTATTTAACATTATCAGACCGCATGGAAATATGAATGATTCCCTATAAAATTTGTTTCAGTCTAAAAATCCAAGATGGCCACCAATGCAGTACAAATATAATGTGACCTTAGGTAAAGGAAACGTTAAAATATAATTTTCTTCTCAGGACTACAAACAATGAAACAATAATTGATCACCGAATAATAAACAAATCATTGATAATCTGACGAGTGGTACAATTTTAGGTGAGTCTCGTGATAGAAAAAAAAGACAATTTTATTTGTTGATTGCAAATAAATATAGAATAATGGCAGTTACAAGGGTCGAATCAGCTATCAAGTCCATTATAATATATATGTATGTCTAGGCATTCAAAACTGACGTTCTTATTTTAATTGGTATATTCGTAATGTGACCTCACGCTGACTGATAATTATCACTATCATGGTCATTCTGTTGCTACTGAAAATATCGCTCAGTGAGATAAGAAAAAGAAATGAATGAATTACCAATAAAATGTATCATCAAACTAATCCCTAAAGCTGATTAACATTTTGTTTGTTAAATCTGTACTTACAAATTTATCGCTTGAATAGATTGATGATAGGAAAGACATTTCTGTGTTTCCTTTGATTTATCATAAATTTCACAATATTTTCATTACACATGCATGTTTGCATTTGTTTTGCTATTTATAGTAGTCATGTAAATAATATTGTTCTTCCTAAATATTCGTTAGATTAATTCTAACACTTAAATATGTTTTTTTAAATATAATTTTTAATTTTTTATACTTAATACTGTACATATATACATACAATGTATTATTATTATTATTGCTGTCTTTTATGTAATACTTTTTACACAATTTTAAATAGCGAACACAATGAAACTGGAGACAACCCTGTGAAAAATCACTTGTTGTTGACTATTAAATGAAACTACTAGTCATGTTTATAATGTTGCTTGTTATACTGTTCTACAGGATATCTTTGATGTTGTTAGAGGGAAAATAAATCCATCTCTAAAACTGGAAAATGAAGTAAGAGCAGAATGTATCAAGCAAAAGATGAAATATGATGAAGACACCATGGAAGTTGAAGGAACGCTAGAACAACTGACGTCACTTAGACAATATCTTATTACTAGGTTTGGAGAAGAAAGGGGTATATCTACTGTTGAGCAGAAACAGGAAACGTTACCGCAGAAAACTCGTCAAGCCTCTCATCCCTATCAACAAGCTGGTGATATTGAACGCGAGAGTAAGATCAATTATTCAAGGTCATCTTCAAGAACATATAATTCCCTGGCTGTCAAAGATGTATCTTACCTGACTCTTGAAGGACTTGTGGTAAAGGTTTACGTAGGAAACATTTTACATTTAAATGTGGATTGTATAGTGAATGCTGCAAATGAAAACTTGATCCATGGTGGTGGTGTTGCGGAGGTAATTTCCAGAGCGGCTGGTTATGACTTCCAAAAAGAGAGCGATGATTATTTACAAAACAATGGGCCATTAAGTGTTACTGAATGTTGTATAACTTCAGCTGGTAATCTTCAGCAGTACAAATGTGTTATCCATGCTGTTGGTCCAAAATGGTATGAATATCCTATTGACAAAATAGCATGTGCTGATGATTTGCAGAAAACTATTGTTAATTGTTTAAAGGAGGCGGAGATGCAGAACGTTTCTTCAGTGGCTCTTCCATTGATCAGTTCAGGTACAATACATTATAATAATAGTACTCCCCTGCTTAAAAGGCCTTCCCTAATTCAATGAAAAAGTGGCCTTAAAAAGTGTAGGCCAATCTTCAAGGGGACAATTAAGTAGTACTCAATGGATATTAAATCTGGCCTGATAATGGGGGGGGGGGGGGGGGGGCTTTGATGGGAGCGGCCTAATAATCAGCGACTACTGAACTAGTCACTTGTGAATTTTATTGATATAATTGCTCAAAACAGTATTTGACCAGCATGCATTATAATTTTACAAAAGAAATCTGAATAAGTTAAATATCCTATTGCATTCTGTTATTGAAAGGGGTCATAGACGGAGTGTTTATAATTCACAACCAGTCATAGGGGGCATAAGAAGTGTGTATAGATTTTTCAATCAATCAAAGGGGTCATAGAAATGTGTATAGAATGTTCAACATGTCAAAGGGGCCATAGAAGGAGTGTATTAAAAAACCATAAATATCAAATTTAGTGCGCCTGACGCGTTTCTGGAATAACCTTCATCAGGTACGTATACGTTCAAAATCGAAAGATTGGAAAGCCGAATAATTTAAAGGTTTGGGAGCAATAAAACCAAAGGTTCTAAACAGGATAGCCACAATCTGCTAAGATCACCTATACATGAGGAAGGAGAAACTTAGTTTTAATAATAATTCCATTATTTAGGAACATTAGGAACACAAAAATCTGAAATTCATCGTCAGATGATGACAGTTATGTTGTAGAGGCAAAAAGAAAACAAATTTGATAAATTCATTGTCCAACTACTTACCAACAGAAAGGAAGAGGGGCACAATAAGGCATATGTCCTACTAAGCGTGTTACCATCATCATCTTATCAAAATATGACTTGTTCTCTATACATGAGGTAGCTGAAAATTGTTTACTTCGCATTAAACGACAATTACGCATTCTCTGTCACCCATATACTTTTTAAACTCATATCATACAAATCATTGTCATTTAATCTTGTTTCTATGCTATATTTTACAACCGCCACGATAGCACTAGAATATTGTTGAAAGTGGCATTAAACACCATAACCCCACTATATTTTACATTACAGGAATATTTGGAGTACCCAAAGAAGTGTGTTGTTCTCAGTACTGTAAAGCAGTGATTGAATACAGTAACACATGTGGAAAGACAACATGTTTAAAAGAAATCCATTTCATGGATAAAGAACCAGGGATGATTCAGATGATACAGGCGGAATTTAGTCTTCATCTGAATATGACACAGTCAGCTTCAGCGTCTGGAAATACTGGTCCCAATCCTTCTACCAGTACTACTAATGCATGGTCAAGAGATGGAAAAGGTCGTTTGTCAAGGTCATTTTCGGATGATCCTGATAAAAAACATCACCTTGACGACCCTTCCTCTGGTAGCCCTTCCTATGGTAACCCTTCCTCTGGTAATGCTGAAAGTAATACAAGCCAGATAGCAAGTGGTAAATTTCAAAAACAGTACATAGCGGGTAAAGACTTAAGAATCATCATAGTTCAAGAAGATATAACAAAGATGACTGTAGATATTATTGTTTGTCCACAGGATGACTTTTGTCATAGTAAAGGAGGGATTGCCAAGGCTATTTCTAAAGCTAGCAATGAGTGGTATAGAAATGCTGTTTTAAGAATGAAAAGAGTGAATAGGTGTGAAGTTAAAAAGATCATAGCATCGCCAACATCTCTGCCATTCAAAGGAGTTCTTCACACAGTAGCTCCACGGTGGGATAACCATGCAGTCAAAGATAATAAAACGTTTGAGAAACAGTTGAAATTAACCATTTGTAATATTGTTAAGCACTGCAGTGACAGTGGGACTGTCAATTCAGTAGCTATTCCAGTACTTGGTATCGGTAAGTAGAAATAATTTATTTTCTTCTGGGTCAGTATGCTGTTGAAAATGTGAACTGTAGTTTTGAAATAAAATAAATTCAGTGTTTCACAAAACACTACACAAAAAACTAAATATTGAGCAACATGAATCCTACTAAAACTTTCGAAGTGATGACTTCAACTTAACCTTAACTTTAGAAACAGTTGAACCAAAATAAATCAAATTTGGCTGAGACAATCCTTGATTTGCCTACCTTTTCTGACATCGATCCACCCTCTAAAATGACAACCGCATTGGTTGGGTAATGGTTAGCATGCTCACCTTGAGTGTGGTCGTCGGTCATGGGTTCGAGCCCGGTCAGGTCAAACCAAAGACAGTAAAATATTTGTTATTTGCTACTTCTCCACTAAGCATGCAGCATTAAGGAAACAGAGCAAAGACTGGTTGGTTGGAATCGGGATAATGTGTCCGAGTGGAGCGACATGTCTATCCACAGACAGCTTGTTTCAGTGATCTAGCACTATAAAAATTCAACTAAGCGTGTTGGTTTAGTACAAGGCAGACCTTATCATCATCTCATTGAAAATAAACTTGTTCTTGCCATGATCTATCTGAAAACTTGTTGAGTTGGCGCTAAACAACAATCACTTACTCACTCATTCAAATCATTCAATATAAAAAAGAACATGACGTCACATATATGACGTCGGAAATCCAGATCTTGGCTTTGGACAGGCACAAAAATGTGACGGGGATAAACCATTTAATGAGATCCCAACTCTCCCCTTTTGATTATTGGATCTCCAGCATCATAAATATACATATATAAATAAATGATTGAAAAAAAACCTGCACAGATTCACTTCCACTCAAGAAGACAATATACTATCACAAAAATGATTGACAACATAAACATGGACACTACAACAGCAGTGTCAATCAATGCTCATAATAAACTGACTACTAGCTAGTAAGGTTTTTTCCCCAAGCTATAAATTATGTATTGAATGATTAATCATGTTTATTATCTGATTTCTGATTCTAACCTTCCCATAATTCCAATGTTGTATGATGACATCATTGCCAAATTAACTTCATCGAAATGTAAAAAAGATCTTCTTATTTTTTTTAAGGTGCTGATGGACTTCAAACTCCATATGTCACCTATGCCTTTATCTTAGCCAATGAAATCTCTAAAGCATTGAAGTCAGATAAGTTTAGTTTAGCTGAAATCTATATTGTCACCCATGAATGGAGTATGGCTTCAGCTATAGCTGATCATTTTGATACAGTCGATTCCTTTAAAAAGGTGACGTCATACAAAGGACGGAATCGAAATAAAGACAAAAAAGTTGTAAAGGCTGGCGATAAAGAACAAAACAAAGATGATTTCCAGACAAGTGGTAACCGTGGTGATGTGAAACTTGGTACAACTGTAAGGCATGGAGGTTTAGAAAATTGTGTTATATGTATAGATAAACTGACAGCTCCTAGGAAACTCAGATGTGGTCATATTTTCTGTGAAGAATGTATTGGTCAGCAGTTTAAAGTTAAACCAGTGTGTCCTACTTGTGGCTCCATACAGGGCATTGTGACAGGTGATCAGCCGCCAGGAAAAATTAATGTTTACAGTTCTAGAACCCCGTTACCAGGATATCCACAGTATGGTAGAATCCATATAGAATACACCATTTACGATGGAAAACAAGGGGTATTTACTATTTTATATTTGTTTTGAAATAATACAAATGTATTTTACAAAAATGAATTCTTTAACCCATTATGTCATGTGATAGGTCGATGACCTGACAGAACCGGTTTTACCGAGAGGAAATATATGTATTGATAAAAAATTATAATTAATTAATTATTGCTTTTAGCTTTCATGTTTCTACAATCTGCATAATCTGTTGCAAAATATCCCCCCAAAAAAATTACCAAATGAACAAGCGGAATGACGTACTTTTTAAGATTGTAGTTTTTTATATGCACTGCCTATCACCACTAAAAGTTGTGAGTTCGAACCTCGTTCATGGCGGATGAACTCAATACAACATTATGTGATCAAGTTTGTCAGTCACTTGCGACAGGTCTGTGGCTTTCTTTGGGTAATCTGGTTTCCTCCACCAATAAAAGTAACCGCCACGATATAACTGAAATTTTGTTCAAAGTGGCGACCTTGAATGCAACACAGGTTCTCACAGGCTTTTGGCCACTGGTACATTGTAAGTTAATGAAATAATTATTTTTAGCCAAAGGTTCGTTTTTCTACCTATTTCTGAAGCTTGTGCAAATAAATTTTATGTTTTTCATCAATGTATGGATAATGTATATTTATATACTTTTGTATTTTATATAGGCTGAACATTCTAATCCCAGTCGTCGTTTTGAAGGAATTCAAAGAACTGCATATCTACCAGAAAACACCAGAGGACAATTGATAGCCAAATTGTTGAGAGTGGCTTTTGAAAGGAAACTAGTTTTTACCATTGGCCATTCCCGTACAACGGGGAAACAGGGAGTTGTTACATGGAATGACATCCATCATAAGACGAATCCAAACCCAGGCACACAGTAAGTTTACTTTTTTTCATGGAGTAAAATTGCAGACAGTATATTGGGACCCATGATATCAACACTCAGGCTCACAGTAGGTTTTCTTTCTGGAGTAATTTTATTGGGAGATATTGAGTCCCATGATATCCTAGTTTAACCTTGACACAATGGCCTGTTCTAAATCTTTCCATCTTGTTTATTTTTATGCGGCCTCAAATAAATGTTATGGTATATACTGCTATGGATCTATCATCGATGCCATCGTCCATCTGTGAACACATGTACAATGCTTTCTGTGCAACTTTTCAAATTGACCTGCAATCCTTCTGAAAATTTAACACACTGATCCTTGGCAAAGAATCAGATTGGATTGAGTGATTCTAGCCCAACTAGGAACTGCTCAGCCTTCCGGAGCACCTGAGTTCACCCGCGGTTTTTAGTGGCATGACTAGAAATTAACACTAGCACACAGGCAAGTTGAAATTTTGATTTACTTTATTTTTGCTAGTGCATAAAACTTTTACTAGCAGAATTTTGCTAGTTGTAAAACAGCATGAATTTAGAATCGAATATGAAACAAATACAAACATATAAACTTGTACTTTTGTTTGATCAAGTACCTAACGTCTTGTAATATATGTTAGGTACAAGCACAAGTATCTATATTGACCCTATGTAAAGCCCAAAAATATCTTTAAAACCATCCTGGTTCCGGATTTCTAAAATAAATTTGGTCATAGATTTCCAGTTAAAGTATTCAGTTGTCAGAAAAATGTCAGAACGAAATATTTAAAATATTGCTGAAAGTGGCATTAAACACAATAAATCAAATCAATCAGATCAAATCAAAATAATATATATTAATTATTAGTATTTTTTTTCGCAAGACAAGGATTGTTAGGTCCATATCAGATGAACTCGAAGAGCGAATCTGATATGGACTGATAATCCTTGTCGAGCAAAAAACAATACTAATAATTCTTTTATCAGTAATTTCACAATTTTAACACAGCATTGTGATTTTTTTGTTGTATTTTGACCTTTTTTTTAATGAAAGGTTTAGTGACCTCACGTTAGACCGCGCATGACAAATTACCAAGAGCTGATAATTTCTAGTATCACGAGTCGGTGGTCAACTGAACGTTGTTACTAAATTTATCAGGTAGTAAAGATCAAAGGATACTGTAACAAATTACAGGTCGCCTTGATATAGCTGAAATATTGCTGAAAGTGGCGTTAATCACAATAAATCAAATCAAATCAAAATGATATCATCATAAATAATATAACTGAATAATTGACGTTAAACAGCAATCAATCAATCAATCAATGGAAATGGTAATAATTACCGTATCATGCATTATGTTTTTGAATTTTCCATAAATGATGCAATATCATTTCAACTTTTAATCAACTAAGATCTTTGCTCATAAATTGTAAACCTCATAGGTAGTGTCATGGTTAGTGTGCTCGCCTCGAGTGTGGTAGATCTTGTGCACAAACATGTAGTATTAAAGAGTAAGTGCAATGATTGGTTGCCTCAGAATCAGGATACTTGTGTTCCAGAGGAGCAACATGTCTACACACAGATTGTTGTTTCAGTGAGCTAGCACTACAAACAATCCAACTAAGCCTGTGGGTGTAGTACACAGCAGACATCGGACATCATCATTTTATAAAAATATAACTTGTTCTCGTCATTTGTAGCTGAATATTTGCTCACATGGTGTTAAAAAACAATCACTCATTCACTCAAAAATGTTATGCTGAGAAGTAAATTAGGACTATTACATTAAATGCACAAACTAGCACTTGAAAAGTAATGGTTGTTTTACAATGGGATCTTCAAGAATACCAGTGTTGATCGTCATAATTACTTTATGTTTCATTTCATTTAGAAAGCCCAGGGCATGTGATTGGTCAAAAGGTTGACATGTGACTTCATAATTTAAATTTCTTTAGTCAGCATAACCATTCAACCACGCCCACTTCTGGAAACTATTTTCAAACGTCAATCATCAAAACTAATAACTACACACAATAACGACAGTTCAATATGTAGAATATTAAAACAAATGGAATTTCATTATGTTAAATTTTTGCAGATTTATAGGGTTGTAAAGGAGTTGACAAAAGTACATTTTTATATGAATGTATACTATTAAATGTTTTTTTGTTAACGCTTTTACACGCCAATAAAACTACAATGGACTGCATTCAGTTCTTAAATAATAGGTATTACTTCACATCAATTAGCTTTATTATTGTTTTTGTTAGTATTAGGGTTATGGTGTTTAACGCCACTTTCAACACAATTTCAGTTATATCGTGGCGGTCATTTTAATTGATGGATGAAAACCATCGACCTGCCGCAAGTCACTGACAACTCTATCATATAAAGTTGTATCGAGTACAACCAGCCTGAGTGGGATTCAAACTCACAACTTTAGTGGTGATAGGTGCTGATTGCACAGATAGTTGTAAATCTGACTACTATGCGATCACGACCACGATGGTGCTTATTGTTTTTGTATCTTTACAAAAGTTGGTACATTTCAAACTTAGAAGTCTTCAGGATTTCGGCCATTAAAATGTACCTAAGTTGCACATCTAGCTTGAAAGATACTGCTAAATTTGCATTGAATTATCGGGATATGAGAAAGACAATTAGACAGAAATAGTTTACTTATGTTATATATACATTACTTACCTGTCTTATCTTTGAACAGATTAGGATATCCAGATCCAACCTATTTTGACAGAGTTATTGACGAGCTGGCTGCTAAAGGTGTTGCAGAGAAAGATTTATATACATAAACATGACTGTACACACCAGACAACAAACAGCAGACGAAGTTTGTTATGTGATATAAGCTAAACAATTTGTATATAATATTATTATTCTTATAGAATTAATGTATATCGTTTTTGTGCCTTTTGATTGGACAAGAGCACTGTCACCTATTTGTTTTTGATCCGTTCATAACTCAATGAACTTTTACGAGCCGAAACTACTTTTTTGTGTAACCAGTGTAAACAATATGGCGGTTGCAGACGGGAAACTACTATAGTGTCCAATTTAAATCAGTTTAATAATTAAAATTGGGAAAAGATTCACATTGAAAAATTATATGGATTAAGTGGTTATTTTCAGGAGTTCATGCATGTGTAAATGGTGCTGATGCACTCGCAAGCTCCGACGTTTATTCAGTTTGTGAGTGCATCTGCACCGTTTGGAGTTTATTTAAAGTTTGTGAGTATATCTACATGCATTAAGAAGTGTTTAATCCTATAATGAAACCCCCCAAAAAAAATGTAGATATGAACATGATTTTGACACGTTTTGTACCTTGTGATATATTTGTGAGAATCATGTGGGTTACATTAAGCCATTAAGAATGTACAAACTTTAGTAAGTTAAATCTGTCTTATGTGACCTTCCAAGGGAACATTGAAATAAAGTCACATAAGACAGCTGCTCACTAAATACAGGTGTGTATATTAATATGAAATGCGCTTTAAAGAGAAATAAAAAATAATATCGTATAATACAAGTTTTTGTTTAATAGAGTTGGTCACTAGTGCAGGTTTGACTTAGTGATAAATCATGCTAGTCTTCACTCACCTCTAATTAAACACTAAGACAGGGAGTTTTTGTGAGCCCAGAACTCATTTTTCTGTTATCTTGTTTCAATAGAAGTGTTTTATTATTATTTTTATTTTTATGTTATTTACTTCTTGACTGTACATGTTCCGAAGATGATCTATGTATATATAAATACATTTATTGCCTTTCTTGCAATGGGTTGAAACATTATTGTTTTCTGATTTGGATTGATAACAATATATACTATCAGTAACAATCTGCTCATACACCATCCAGGTTGTGTTGTTTAATGAAAGACTTGTAACAAGAGCCGGACAGACGGACAGACGGGATTACGAAATCACTTCATGTCTAATTAATTACTAGTATAATTTACGCAGAGATATAGATGAAACAAACATTTAAGTGGATAATACGGCCACAGTTAAAATAACAAAGACTGGATCTGACAAGACGAACAGACCGCCAGTAATCGTTTGGGCAAGCCTGTGCCTCACTGGTACCAATGAATGATAAAAACCTCCACGTCACCTTAGTAGAGAGTTAAAGAAGGTCATAAACCCCGATACGAAGCACACATTTACAACCTACTCCCTGGTTTTTTCAAAGGAGTCCAACCTGAGTTCCAAACTGGTACCAGTTCAGGAACTGGCCTCTCCAGTAAACGTGAGAATGCCAATTGACTAAATTATATACACACCTTACCTACTTGTGGTACCACAAGAAAGTATACCAAAATATGAGCTCGCGTACAATTGTAGGATTATGACCAACAGTCGTCTTGTCAGATCCCGCCCCTATTGAACTGTGACAAATTTTATTAAAGTAAGTACATTTATAAAATACAGATACATATCAAAACAAATCAAACATTATAAGTAATTAAACAGTGCTTAGTTACAGTTTCTGAATCTCCCACATCAACTCGCAATTGTTGGGGGGTTTTTTTTTTTTTTTTTTTTTGTTTATTTTTTTTTTTTAAATTCTTAAATCACGGAAACTATTCACAAAAATACTGTACACTGTCCGGAAGAGCTGCACATGTACTACGGGTAAAGTCCGGATGAATATCAAGTCTGTACACTTCGCATCTGATATCTCAATTGCAGCTCCAGGCAAATAATAGTACAAATCCTGAAAAATATAACAAAGAGCAGCAGAATCTTTCTATCTAGCAATTTAGGGAGAGGGTGGGTGGGTTCAAAAACGTGTGATGTCTGACGGCTAGCATAAAACTGATACAACGGAAGTTGTGACGTACACACATAAAAAGGTTACAGTGCGACGGAACTGCTCGGACTTTTTTCCGGGTTATGTCGCTTTCATTAAACCTGTTTATCCTAAGTGATAAACATTATTAATGAAAGACTTGTAACAAGAGCCGGACAGACGGGATTACGAAAGCACTTCATGTCTAATTAATTACTAGTATAATTTACGCAGAGATATAGATGAAACAAACATTTAAGTGGATAATACGCCACAGTTAAAATAACAAAGACTGGATCTGACAAGACGAACAGACCGCCAGTAATCGTTTGGGCAAGCCTGTGCCTCACTGGTACCAATGAATGATAAAAACCTCCACGTCACCTTAGTAGAGAGTTAAAGAAGGTCATAAACCCCGATACGAAGCACACATTTACAACCTACTCCCTGGTTTTTTCAAAGGAGTCCAACCTGAGTTCCAAACTGGTACCAGTTCAGGAACTGGCCTCTCCGGTAAACGTGAGAATGCCAATTGACTAAATTATATATACACCTTACCTACTTGTGGTACCACAAGAAAGTATACCAAAATATGAGCTCACGTACAATTGTAGGATTATGACCAACAGTCGTCTTGTCAGATCCCGCCAGATGAGTGGGTCTAAACCCGCTCACCGCCAAACGACCCCCCTCCCACAAATACTTCTGAAATGGACAAGGAAAAAAACCCAACAAAAAACGTCTAAGTTCTGATACTGAAGTGGGAAAATTCTTGGACCGTTGGAGGATAAGAAACTTTCTAGAGCCCCTTGTATTGTGTTCAAGTACACATTGATTCCAATATCAGATAGGTGCATATCCCATCATTTCTAAAACGATTAATATCCCTGGCTCTCATATTATTATGCTTTATGACGTATCCTCCAACGCCCAAGACGAATATTTTTTGACTGCAAGGTTTACTCGTTTTCGAGCTTTTTCCATTGCTTTATTTTAACATGATATTATATTGTAAGGACAGTAAAACAAGATTTGACAAGGGTCATAACTCTGTTGGATTTTGAAGGCTTTTTGTTAATAATAGCTACCACTGCTTGATTATCAACATTAAAAATAATTTGTTTATTTTTTAAATGTATTCCCCAAATGTGCACCGAAATGACAACTGGAAATAATTCTAAAACGTAATATCAGCAAGGATCCCATTGTCCGCCCATTCTTTTGGCCAACAACCTTGAGCCCATCTACCCTGAAAATAAATGCCGAACCCTTCATCTCTCCCGCCGGCGCTATCCGTAAACAAACAAATTGTCTCATTAGAAGTCCACACATTATCTAGCATTAGCGATGGGAATCGGTCACATTCCCAAGATCGATGATCGTTATACCAACACCGACCGATGATCGATCATCAGTAACAATTACCTACTAAATGTATTTACCGACTATAATTACTCAGATAGTCTTTATTTCAAGAGTATGCTGGACAAAAGAAATGATTTGAACAAAACCGTATCGTATTTTTACAAACTATAATTTTTAATTAACAAAACAAAAGATCGTTTTCCACACGTGTAACACCTGACATCCAATGGACTATTCTGGGCAGTAGAAAAAAATAAAATAAAAATATACTAGTCCAAATATGTGTTTGACAAAAGCAAAGGCCTGAATAAAATCGTATGGTATATTTACAAACTACAATTTTTCCATTTGTAAACATTAACTTAGAACAAAACAAAACATTGGTTTCCATACAAAATGTATGTGTAACACCTGATATAAAATGGACCATTCCGGGCAGTAGATAAATAATAGACTAGACCAAATATGTGTATTGACTGAGTGTCAAAAGTACGCTGGGACAAAACTGCAAGATGTTTGTCAGTATGAGAAAAAAAAAACAAAAAAACAAAAAAAAACCCAGAATAAAGTGTAGCCTATATATTTTAGGCACTAGGAATCTGAATAGACCACAAGGTATAATAATCGATCATCGGATCGCATGATGACGTCCGACTGACCAGTCGATGTTTCCGACGATCGGTGCACCACTATCTAGCATAACTGTACTTCCATTGTAATCCGATAAAAAGGATAACCAAACTTTCAGATCTTCTCGCATCTCTTGCGATACCCTAATTCTGTGGTGAGGTTTAGTTACCTTACATGTAGCATTTATAAGGCGCCGACTAAATGCCCTACCCAGGGCAACAACTTTATATGCAAAAATAAATAGACCGAGAAACACGTAAAGTTGGAAAAGGGGGGACTGAAAATGGCCCGGCAATTCTTCCCATTGTTAATTCTTTTGAATTTGTTGTTTGATAAGCTCTGGCATGTCAGCAACACTTTTCAAATTCTTTGAGGTTATCGGCGATCTCGGTCCTGAATAATTTAACGGAAAGCCAAATTTTAAACCTTTTTTCAATTCACAAGCAATGTCTTTATATGGATAATTTTCCAGCGATTTTTCCACCTCATTAACACAAATGGGCGAATGACCCAACGTATATAACTGAAAATTGCAAGAAAGTGAATTATGATTTACTACAAGCCGAGAGTGGGTGGTTTCCGTAGCACTCGGAGCATTTGTGAATGAACCTGCAATTATTCCCATAAGGACAACGCCCTTTGTTATAGCCCCAGCAAGTACGGATGCCCTTTTTGGACATGTCCGAGCTGAAATCCCTGTGCTCGTTTTTGTCCCACTCCGTTAAGAAAGGGCTGTCTGGGGCAGATACATATAAACCACGATGACTGTGGAACCCTGGCCTTCCGTAGACGAAATTGTTCGTCATACGAAACCCATCCCAAGTTTGACACCCTCGATGCCGCCAATCTAATAACATGCATATATTTAAGATATACTTGTGCCTTGTCTGGCCATTTCTCGAGCATAATACTCATGAAATTGATAAAAGCTGAGGTCCAGGTGTGAATATTTTTTATTTGGTTATGCTTCTGTTGAAGAACAGTTAGTTGACCCCCCTTAACTGCTAGCTCACCATTCAACTGCGAATCATACACCAAATCTTTATCAGATTTTAGCATAAGACTCATGTCTATGTACTCCCCGGCCCACACCTTTTCTTTGATCTTTAAAGGTATGTGAGCGCTTACGGAATCAAACATACTGGCCTGACTAGCAGGACTTTCACACACCTGAACCCCACCTATTGACCCCAGATTTCCCATAAAATTATCGCTTGATCTATCTGAACTGTAAAACATACCCGGGTTCACATTCTGTTGATAATTGGATCCATGATTTATAGGTGGTGGTCTCTTATCTGTTGCCGGGATAACCGGGTGGGTCACTGGGCCACGTGGTCCTATCTGTACCTCCATAATCGGGCCCGATTGTTGATCGTTCCCTCCACTGGAACCATTACTCTGGTGGGGATTACCCGTTTGTAAAGTTCTATGGGTTGATGGTTCATCCTCTACCCGCTGGAAGGTATTCCTTGGGACGACGTCATGCTGCGGCACGGCATGGCCTGTCTCACTTGGTTTTTCTGGCCTTTTTGACGATTTCGCCTTCTTTGGTGTGCTTGCTGTAGATATTGAAGCTTTGCTTGAAGGATGTCGACGTCGTTTTTGTGGTCTCATGACTATAAGTTTTGTCCTGCACATCTGTTCGTACAGGGACCAGTCAGCTTTGTCATACCGTGTAGGTCTTTCACCTACAGTAGAATGTAAGCTTTCTAGGATAATGGGGAAATGATCACTGCCACAGAGATCATCATGGACTTTCCATGAGAAATCTAGCAGAAGAGATGGATCAGCAAAAGTAAGATCAATAGCTGAATAAGACCCATTCCCAGGATGTAAATATGTATCAGTACCGTCGTTAAAGATACATAATCCTTCCTGGGAGATAAAGTCTTCACGTGTTTTGCCTTTGTCGGTGGTTGTTTTACTACCCCACAAGGGGTTATGTCCATTAAAGTCGCCCATGATGATGAACGGGGTAGGTAATTGATCAGCTAAATGTTTGAGTTGAGTTAAACTTAGTGATGAATTTGGTGGTATGTAAACCGAACACAAGGTTATTGCTTTATCTAAAGTGATACGTACAGCAACAGCCTGCAGATCTGTGTTGCGATTAACATAACTATGTAAAATATTATCTCAAACGAGGATCGTTGAGCCGCCTGCAGCTCGCTCATCCTCATCTACATAGGTGTGTACACTGAATAATAGTTTAGATTTATATTATCACTTTTTTTTAAATGTGTTTCTTGAAGACAACATGCAACAGGTAGAAGTGCTTGGACTAGTAATGTGACATCAATAAAATTAACCTTTAGACCTTGACAATTCCATTGGATGATCGAAGCCATTATGGGTGTCGAATCGGGGAAAAGCTTTTCTTCCGTTGAGAACCCTTCCGCCGTCCTCCCTTTTGGAGATCTACTCGGAGATCTCCTCGTTTCTGATGGCGACTCATCCAATGGAGATGGTGAATCATCCGGAGGAACATTCCATACGGACTCCTCCCCCGCATCATCAAGACGTCCATATCTGTTATGGACCTGGACAGGGTCCTTTTCTGTCTTGCTCTGTCGTTGCGACAGGTTTCGGTTTTGAGCTTTAGGTTTTTGTTCTTTTTTTGTTCTTTTTTATTTTGATGAGAAGAAGAATTTGAACTAGTTGATGATTTAGAATCTGAAGTAGTAGTTGTTCGTGATGAAGATGTAGTTTGTGAAGAATTTGTAACCTTTTTTTATGAATTTACAATTTTTTCTGTATTCTTAGCCATCAGTCGTGTTGGTTTGTTTGCTTTGTTAAGCCAGGTGATGTCTGTTTGGGTTTCCACCGAAGTGAAAACCGGTTTGGTCACGCTGGCGTACGACTTTTGAGCAGACGAATCATTCGTCACAGAGACGAACTTTCGTGCCTCGGGGTATGAAATATTTCTTTCTACTTTTATTGCCTGAATTTTTTTTCTTTTATGAAGAATTGACAGTCTTTAGAGGAGGCCATATGAGATTCCCCACAATTGGCACACTTGTGAGCATTTTCACAAGTGTAGCCATCATGGCCCTCCTCTGAACACTTGAAACAGATGATTTTCCCTTTGCATTGACCTTGCCCATGTCCAAATTTCTGACATTTGAAGGAACGTACAGGGTTCGGAATATATGGGTTTACCTTGACGTTATAAAGGCCAATGCGGATGGAAGTTGGTATGTTAGGTGTGTTAAACGTGATCAACAAGGTGTTTAATTTGACTTCTTGTCCTGTTTTCCGAGAAATGAATCGTTTGACATTTATAATACCATGAGGCTCTAATTCTTTGCATATTTCAGCATCTGTTAATTCGGACAAATCATCGTCTCTATAACGAATGATTCCACGACTGCTGTTGAGAGTTATGTGCGGTGAGGCAGAGATGTTGATGTCATTAACATGCTTGAGTGCTAGCAAATGTAATGACTGTTGCTTCCTAAAACATTCAATCATCAAACTGCCAGATCTCAACTTGGTTACATTCTTTACCTCCCCGGCACATCCTTTAATTGTTTTTTTCTATGATAAATGGAGAAATTTTAGCTAAAGGTTTTTGATTAGATGTTAGAACTATAAATCGTGACCAATTTTCTACTTCAAATTCTTCTTCAATTATATTTTCCCTATTTTTAGAAGATGTTGGGTTTTGGTTTTGGTTTCGATACAACAAAGAGGGCTCCATGGTGCCATGTATTATAATTCACCATCCTTGTCCCCACCCACCACGGAGTGCCAACACGGACGATACTTGAATTCCGAGGATCTCCGTCGGAAAGTATCAGGAATTCCAAGGATGGTATGCTCGAACTGTAGATTTTCTATTATGAAACGCAAGCTTCGTTTTAGGGCTGGTTCCCCAATGAAACAACCGTTCGAAATATCAACTACTCGATTGACCCATTAGCCACCGCCTTCTTTAACAATCCCATCTCTTAGCTATTTAGATAACATCATTCATCAAGTTAGAATAATTAAAACGTATAAACAGTGTTTACAGGATCAGTTAAAGGGCTTGATGTGACCAGCCGATTGATCGAATCTGGTCCGTTCGACCTCCCGTCTAGGTGAAGTAAGGGCCAAAGAGATGTGCTTCAACCACCAGGATCCCGTCCTCCACCATCACGGATCGCAACACACGGCAAAGGTGTTGCCTCATTTAGTCTGACTTCTACGACAAGCAAGAGGGTGCTGTGGGCCTATTGGTAGTACTCCGGACCCAGACAGGGGTGTCTACCTTTAAAGATTACAGTTAGTAGATATGATATCTTACCAGCACTTGATCTAACACAATTCGTCCATGACAACATATGAATCGGAATGCACGGGGGTGGGAAGGTCAAATTTTAAATTTCCAGAATATTTTTCATAGGGTTTGTAACGAGATTAGGATGAAGATACAGTCAGATAAATATTTTCGGAACCCTACTGTAATCTCAACGTGATTAATTAGAATATCTACATGTAAGATATCAGCTTGTTATGACAAAGCACACTTAAAAATATTATTCTTAAAAATATTATCGTGCAAGGTCCAGTTTTCGTGCGGGTTCTCTTTTCGTGGATTTTCCGTCACATTTACGAGAGTTTTAGCTGTTACTAGGAAGCGGAACGTCGCTGGTGTATATTTACATTTGCTGTACAATTACGACATATTGTAATTGTATGAGAGTAATGGCATTATCATTATTATTTATTTATGTACAATTCTATCTATATTTGGATTCTTTCTGTCTCTTATTCAAAACTATCTGTATGCCTCAAGTGGCCCAAATTGGAAATAAAGATAGTACCAATCTAAATTGCTTGTTTGTATACTGTTAATTACATTTATGTATTAGAATGTTTTTTTTTTTGTAATATAAATCACTGTAATGACTCTGCCCCTTGCTGGGACCTTGATTGGACAATACAATATTATCTTATCTTAACTGTATCATGGTATTGTATTGTACAATATCCGGTCAAAACAGGTAAATTTACTTATAATTGCATCACAACTATGAATTTTTTAACAAATTTTACTATTACCAAATTTTGCCTACGTTTAATCATCCAGAAAACAAGTTTCTGCAGTCAGAATTCCAATGTTTACATCTGTCAGCGTGAGTCGAAAAGCAAACTCATTAATGCCCCAATAATGGCGTCGCTGGTAAAACCACGGGTCACGCGGTCATACTAAAAAGCGCCCGGGTACTGGAAATAACGCCCGTCGTATTGGAATATTGTTTAAATCGAATTTTTGTCGGAATTATAATGGAATATGATGATAAGTGAGGTCTTACCGTGAGTGTAAATGTTCAAGTTATGTACTAAAAAGCGAGACCAACATATACATGAATAAGAAAATATGGAAAAATGATAAGAAAAATAACAAGAAATATATTTTGATATATATTCTAAATATTTAAAACACATGTAATATTTTTTTAATTTGTGTTAAGAGTCCCGGGCGGCAATGTTTGACCGGATGGCTTGTACGATAAATAAAATTAAGAACATAATTTTGAAATAATTTATTTAAACATAAGAAAAATATCTAAAAATATATTACTGTATGATATATATTTTAAATAAAAACAAAACACGAGTAATATTTGTTCAAGTTGTGTTGGAGTCCCGGGCAGCAATTGTTGGTTGCAAATGGCTTGTACAATATATAAAATTAACAACATAATTTTAAAATAACACTTTATTTAAAACAATTAGATATATATTATACCCGTATATAATTTCGAAAAAAATTAGATTTAAACAATATTCCAATACGACGGGCGTTATTTCCAGTACCCGGGCTGCTCCGGGCGGTCTCGGGCTGTCCCGGGCGCTTTTTAGTATGACCCCGGATCACGTGATTCTAATTTGAAAATGTTGACAAAATGAAAATTGTAGAACAAAGACCTCGTTTATTTATACCGTAGAAAATATCGAAACGTCTTATATTGTTTTCTTTTCAGCAATAATTACTTCCAATGATTTGTTTATTAGATTTGAGTTAAAACGGGAGATTATTATTAACATTTTGATGATTTAGAGGGTGACCTCCTCGATGGAATGTCGCCATCGCATTGGAATAAAAAGCAAATATATTAAGTTTGCAGTAGAGTGACATTTCCAATCTTCACACTGCGCTAGGTTATATATGTATTTAACGAAATGTTTCTCTGGTACACGTTTTTATTCATTAATAAAAAATTCTGTCAGCTTTTAGTGCCGAAAAATTGTCAGCCAAGAAAGATAACTCCGTACAATCGCATTGAAATAAAATGCAAATATATTAAGTTTGCAGTAGAATGACAATCCTAAACTTCACACTGTGCTAGGTTATATATTTATTTAACGAAATGTTTCTCTGGTACACGTTTTTATTCATTAATAAGAGTTTCTGTCAGCTTTTAGTGCCGAAAATTATTCAGATTCAGAAAAATGTCAGTCAATAGGGATCATTCACCAAATTTCTTTCGACAGACGTCGCTGTTGTTCCATAAGTGGTTAGCGGAACGTTTTAATCTCGATGACGCTTGAATTCTTAACATTGGGTACAAGGACATGTCAATATCATGTCCTTATTCATGCTTATTAACATGAATAGGAAAATTCTGTAAACTCGTTCACAATTAAACAAAACTGTTCTCACGCTTTTTTTTTATTTTATAAATTATAACATTATTGCACAAGTTAGATAAGCTACATTGTACTATTGAAAGAAAAGAAATTGCCCATATTGCGGGTATTCAATACGGGCCGCTTTAAAAAAAGTTAGTACTGTATCTTGTACTGACAAAAGTACAACCATTTCGCTTGAACAGTTGACTACAGAACGACAGGGATATAAGGTTATTAATTAAATTCATGACGGTGAAAACGTGTATCACAATTCATTTCTTTGCATTAAGGGAAAAGGGTGTATTTTACTCTTATAAAAAGATTTCTATGCTACATTTTTGTAACTGAAAAAAAATGCACTCTGAAGCAGAAATTTTGTTCTGGGAAAAAAATGATCCCTTTATGACCAATAATAAAAATCTGGGTAAAAGGGTAAAAAATCAAAACCATACATGTACAATACACAGGAACACAACAATTCATTTATACCTTTAGGCAGTATAAATATACAATTTTCAACAATTTTCAACAAACACAGAAAAAGAATAAGTAATAATAATAAAAAAAACTTGTAACAATGAACAAATATAATTTCTGTGTGCATAGACACATTTTCAAGTAACATAGTTGGTACTTATATCATTTAAAGGGGAGCTTATTCAAAATAAATCCAAAAACGGCCAATGATAAATAATTAAATAAATTCAGCAAAACACATTCTCCATCTGTATACTATATCCAATTTAAGGAAAGGAAAAACTTAATTGACCTTACCTACATAGATGATCAGTTTTTATTTTTGAAACATATTTTCCTTTTCTCATTTTTGTTTCAATTTTTAGTTTAAAGTAGTATAAAACGAGTTTTTGATGAAATAAACATCTTCAAAAATATTCTTGATATTTTTACATTCCCTAAAAACTAAACCATTCGTGCATGTTTGAGGACGAAAATCGCGATCATCTGTGATTAAGAACAGAAAATCATTCCATCTCGTACGTGTTTTGTCAAGACAATGGCGGCTAATTAACTTTCGGGTGCACCGTTCCGATGATTGCCGATCATGGAATTTCATCACCAACAGGTGAGCACATGTATCATTCTGGTTTTGAAAGAAGTTAAATTTCTTGCATTTCTTGCCTTGCAAAGACATTATTTCATGTATGTTTTACCTTAAAGATTATCAACTGCAATGAATTTCATTCTGACTTAATCAGTTTATTCGAAAAACTGGACAAAAACATTGAAATCGATAATAATGAATGACACGGGGCCCCATTTGGGGAAATCGAAACAGAACCAAGAAATCTCAGAATTTAAAATCCTCGTCGGAACTAACGTATCGCATGTACAAACTGTGTAAATTATTATTAGTATGTACATTTCAAAACCATTACGATGAAAACATTTGGAGTTGTCAGAGAAGAAAATAAAAAATCAACAAGAAAGAAAATGCCAAAAATACGACTTATTTTGTCCATAAATTGTCATCGTTATATTGACCATTTCATAACTTGGTACGTTTATTTCCTGGTTTGTTTTGGGGACAACCAATTGATTCCGCCGGGGGGGGGGGGGAATTAATTCTGGCCTTTGCTTCATAGAAAATTAAAAAAAATAATCTGGCCTGAATTGGGTAAACAATGTTATAACCTGTCCTGCACTATGTGTCGAATGAATTTTTTGTCAAATATTCTAACCTGACTATTCTTGCCAGGCCCCCTCAGAATCAAATTATTTACCTATATATTATTATGAGTTTAAGAATGTGTGCTTTCTTTCACATTCTTGTCTCTTAGGACAAATAAATTTTAAATAGATTTGAAACAAAGTAGTATTCATTTTTAATATAAAAAAAACTAATGTTTTAACATAATTATAAGTTACGTATGCAGTGTCCCCTTACTGGGCCCCGCGAAATTTTCTGAATTATACCAAGGACGTATATAAGATTCTATATACGTCCTTGATTATACACATAATGCCGTTAAAAGACATTTACGGCAGTTTAGATCATAGATGGTGATATATATTTATTTTCCAGGTAAAGAGATCCTTGTTTAACGTTTCGCTAAGGGAAAGCTATTTTTAATCGTGGATTGAATGGAAATTAATGGAATGTAAATCGAAACGAAATTGATGTTACCTGTCAAGACCATAACGGAGCATGCGCACAATCTCTACCGAATGAGTTCAAATCTGAGGTCAATAACATATGATTTGCATTATTGTCCGGGTAGCAAGAATTATCGAAGACAGATTAAAATGACGTTTTCTCCTGAATTAAACATCGTAGCTCTCAAAAAGTGAATGGTTTACGTTCTTTATATATTTAATCTTTACATATATCAGAAATTTTTAGAAAACTGAAAATAATGATTTTGGCATTACATATTACTTTAATAGCCACACAAAATAAAATTCTTTTTGGATTCTCATCCCCTCCCTTCCCACTTGTTTCCATCTAATTCATTATTTTCTAATTTCAATCAATTCATTTTCAAAATGTAGCAAATTCTTCATTGGGCCAAAAAAAAAAAATATGTGTGTTTACCGGCACATGTCAAAAAAATCTAAGGTCGGTCGGTCGGCATTAATTTTTTGTTGTTTTTTTTTCTTTTTTTTAAACTATCGGAAAAACCGGAAATAGTCGTGCCCGGTTCCAGAATCCGATTCCGGTATTTCATTTTCGAAATTTCCGGTAAACCGTCATTTGTTTTATGACGAGTTACACAGTTTTTCTACCTTCTTTGCTCTCAATTTCGACAAAAAGCTAGCGGTTGAATAAATAAAACATTGCTGCTGATTAAGCAACAAAAATGGTTATCCGAATTGTGTGTAAAAATTGATAGGGTCGTTAGCAAAAATTAGGGTGGAATAATTGCCGATGAAAAAGGTTAGGGTCGGCGGATGAAAAATAGGGTGGGTCGGGTGACACATATTTTTTTTTTGACCTTAGGGTATCAGTATACCAAATAAAGTATTTTTTTTATTATGTGATGTTTTTATCACTATAGTTACCAGATGTATCTAGTTCTACAATATTTAACTCAGCGGTAGTACGTAAAAGGCCTTCGTGGTCGTAATCGTTTGGTAGTTAGATTAGTTTAATAGTTTAATATTATTTTATTGCAAATAAAACAGCAATGGGATTGGACAAAAAGTTATCACAACTTATGGACTGTCCTCTCCCTACACATAATACACATATAATAATGTCAACAAAAATAGTACATACACAAATATAAATAATATTTAACACAATATAGTGAAACATGGGAAATAAATTGATGTTGATGTAGACCAGATGACCAACCACTGATTATAATCTTTTTTGTCTAATATATCCTCGAACTTTATTGAAGATATTAGAATTTTCGTTTATACTAATTTCATCGTTTCCAAAGAGTAATGTTTCTATATTGTTGTTGGTTTCTCTTAAGTTTCTAAAAAGACAATATCTCTCGTTTTGGTATAATGGACATTCCATTAGATAATGAATTGAATCTTCATACGGTGCACCACATTGACATTTGGGGTCATTTATAATGTTTATGCGATATAAATCAGAATTCAATGAGCTGCATTGATGTCGTAGTCTAGCATGGAGTATGCTTAGTTTTCTGGACCCTTCACCATAATACTCCGGAGATTTAACAGTTTTTTCTTTAATTCTAGATTTAAAACATGATATATTTGGGCTATTTCTAACATTTAGATCTAAATTGTTCCATAATGAAACAGTAGATGGTATAAAGGATGTCAAAGACATTCTGAGTCTACTTCTTGGTGTTGTATAGTTTTCCTTGTTTCGGAGATTATGATCACTGATACTAGATACTGTAGGAGGTAGACAATTACACAAGTATTGAGGACATACTTTATTATGCATTTTGTAAAATGTTTTCAGTTTGCGAGATTTACGTCTACAAGACAAAGGTTCCCATCCCGTTTCATAGTAAAGAGAGTCTCTACTTGCAAATTTTGTTAGTCCTGTAACTATTCTAGCTGATTCTAATTGCACTTTTTCGAGTTTTGCTACTTCTCGTTCAAAACACCCATCCCATACCTCGCAAGCATATTCTAACGTTGGCCTTATGAAGGTAAGATATATATTTGATAGAGTTTGTTTGGAAAGGGTAAATTTTAGTTTTCTGAGAACATTAACCTGTTTGAAAGCGGCATTTACAATGGTATCAATATGATTTGTCCAATTTCCATCTGATGTAAAAGTTAATCCCAAATGTTTGTTTTTTTACAATTTCGTCCGTCTCCCCATTAAATCGTAGGTCTAAATGTGGTACAGCACTAGTTGAGATAACTAGGGCTTTAGTCTTTTTAGGATTAAAATCTACTTAACCACAGTTTTGCCCATTCGTTTAATTTTGATAAATCATTATTAATATCAGATTTCATAATATCATAGTTTCTACCGAAGTAAGATAGTGAAGTGTCATCAGCAAATAAGCGTGCTAGATTACCCAAGTTGTCTGTTATATCGTTTATGTAGAGTACAAAAAGAAGTGTCCAAGTACTGATTCTTGGGGAACACCAGCTTTGACAGTATTGAGGTTTGAACATTCATTATTAACAACTACCTTTTGCTTTCTATCACTAACATAGTCATCTAGCCAGTGTAGAAGATCACCTGTGATACCATAGGATTGCAGTTTTTTTTATCAAGGCTTTATGCCAAACCCTATCAAATTCCTTTGATATATCACAAAATATAATATTAGATGATAATTTATTATCTATATTTTTGCAAATATTATGTTAAATTTCAAGTAACTGGTAGATTTACAACTACCTATGCAATCAGTACCTATGACCACTAACGTTATGAGTTCGAATCTCGCCCAGGCGATACAACATTATGTGATAAAGTTTGCCAGTGACTTATGGCAGGTTGGTGGTTTTCTCTCATCTTCGCTAGCCAAGGGTTACGATCCGCTCTACTCATCTTCACCCTTGGCATCGTTAGTCGGATTTTCGTAATTCCCGCGCACTGCCACCTGCTGGTTTTTGACAGTTACGCCGCTTGTAATGATGTCGTTTTCAGTCAATCGTCGCGAGACTTTCATTTCCTTTTAATTTAATGCCCTGAAAATTGACTCGAGATTATAATATTGCTGATTTTCAAGCGAAGATTTGACGAGGCTCATACTGTTCTTCTTTGGTAAGCTAGTGCTTTTATTTCAAACTTACAACATTATTTTATATGTACACGCATTTTTATTTTGTTGACATTTTTCCTACAGAACATGTGCTTTTTGTAAAGCGCGTTCTGATTGGTTGCATCTACCATTAGCTGCATTACATATAAACCGTCACCGTGTGACCTCGAAAATCCGTCTAACAATGCCAAGGGTGAAGATGAGTAGAGCGGATCGTAACCCTTGGCTAGCGAAGATACTTCACCCTTGGCATCATTAGACGGATTTTCGTAATTCCCGCACACTGACACCTGCTGGATTTTGACAGTTACGCCCCTTGTAATGATGTCATTTTCAGCCAATCGACGCGAGGCTTTCATTTCCTTTCGTTTGAATGCCCTGAAAATTGACTCGAGATTATAATAGGCAGTGGCTCCTCGTACAAACTTTTTGTACGAATAGTGTAGCGGCTAATCGTACAAACTTGTTTATGCTATCAAAATCGTGGCGGACTGACGATTTTTCGCATTTTTATTTTGTTGACATTTTTCCTACAGAACATGTGCTTTTTGTAAAGCCCGTTCTGATTGGTTGCACTACCACTAGCTGCATTACATATAAACCGTCACCGTGTGACCTTGAAAATCCGTCTAACGATGGCAAGGGTGAAGATGAGTAGAGCGGATCGTAACCCTTGGCTAGCGAAGATGAGGGTGAAGATGAGTAGAGCGGATCGTAACCCTTGGCTAGCGAAGATGGGGTGGTTAGGGAATGCCCCCAATATATAATGGTACAGGGGCGAAGACCCGGAAGAAAATTGATATATAGATAGCAGAAAAATCTATTTAAAATTACTTTTAATATCCTTTAATCATGTTAATAATGTAATGGATGTCTACAAACCATCAAACCAAAATCATTTTTCTTTGTCTGGTGGTATTAAACTTGTCAACGATTGCATCCATAGAAGCTAAATGTTTCTTTGAGTATGTAGCAATGCCAAGGCCGATGATCCATTGTTCCGCGTAATACACGTTTCAAACCGCTGAAAGTTTTTTCGGCTGTTGCTGTAGAGGGTGGCATTGTAAGCTGAATTTTCAATATACAATAGATTTTCGGATACAAGTTTTTGCTTACAAATTCCAATGTCCCACAAAGATGGATTGGTTTTACCTGGTCTGTGGGATATAGTTCCCACCTTGCTTTCCATCTTTTTACTTCAAATGTAAACTCTTCCTGGGTTTGCAGATCTGCCCTATAAGCATCATAAATATGCAGTTCCTCTTCCTGTCTTAGTTTGGTTACATTGATGGGTATCAAAAACTGTGCCAGAAATCGATCTTCGTTTTTCACCTTTCGGTCCCTTAACTCTTTTAACAAGTAATCTAGGAACTGGTAATCCGCGAGTAATCTTGGTAACTGCTACCTGTGGATTGTGACACTTAGGACAAAGGCGCAGTTTAAAGTTAACAGATTTACAGCATTTGATTAAAACTCGCACAATTAGTTAATATAGAGGTTTATTGGTATATACTACTACAAAATCTGATATTATTTCTTTTTCCTGATCTGTTTGTGCACACAAGTCCGTCGTTGCGTCAATGGTAGCTACGCCACTGACAAACAGCTCCAAAATTCTATTTTATCGATTACTTCTGATCATGCAAATGTATGAGTATATATCTGGGTTCTTTTTAAGTCAAATATTCCTGTTCCTTTAAAATTTATGTTGATTCTTCTGTGGTATTTAAATCTTCTTTGAGTTTAAATCATTGACGTAATATCGTGCGTAACGTCACACACATTGTCGTTTGAACTCAAAAGGAATGGAACGTATTCTGAAGTGGTCAATAAACCACAATATCCGATAATAGCCGCAGATCCCTTTTAAATGAATGTATCAATATGAAAATCATAAAAACGAGAATAGACTACAGATAAAATTGGAAGTTCTCTATCTTAAAAGAACACTTTCACTGTCATTAGACATCTTATTACTTATTATTTAATCAAAAACGTTTTTACATTTTCGATCTATGTAGGTATATAGTACGTTTGACTTCTATAAATCTCCAGAATAAAAATTCTTAAAGGTTTAAGTAGAAGTAATTTGTCCGGGAATTGAATATTTCTTTTTTCTCTCTTTTGATCAGCTAATCCAGATTTTTGTATTTATGTTTATGTATTCGAATGTAACAAGGTTTGCTTGTGCACTGGTGACAATCGGATGGTCGTAACTGAAGTTACCACCATCCCAACATGGCGGGCGCAAAAACAGGTAAGGTCATTTTCCCTTATTTTCTCTGTTCAAACATATGTGCATGAAAAGTTACGCAGCTGCCCCTTAGATAAGAACGTTTTTAACGACCCATTGTAATCTCTCCGAGATATACTGTTCGGTTACTTAGAATTTTGCTTTCGAAAATTTGACAAGGATGGTAGTAACTCAGTAAATAATGTTAGGCTGATGATGGTAACTTATTTCCTGGATGGTGGTAACTTCGTATTCATATTTCTATGTATCACATCAGATAAACCTTAAAACAAGGTATAGTAAGAGTATTTTGCACTTTTCATTCAAAGTTTTATCACGGCATAAATGCCAGGTGAGAAAATATTTCACATAGTCATGCATGATGACGCATAACTCTAGAAATCCCGTTTTAACTTTATAAGTACCTTATTTTGTCTGTTTTATCACGGAAGTTTAAAAAAATATATAATGTCTCTTTCATTTCTATTAAAGAATAATTTTAGTTTTAAACAAGTGTGGATAGAAATGTGTGGTCCAAAAGGCAAGTGTGGATGTCAATATTTCATATTATTAACTTAAAAAAAAAAAAATCGTGGACACAGGTGTCCTGGATTTTTTTTAATAAAAAACTAATCCTGGATTATTATTTTTGCTTAAGTTATTATTAACGTTTTTACCTGCATTAGAATGGAATAAACCCACAACAATAATGTATTTTGCCTTTAGTCCTTTACCATTAAAAAGTTCACTATGCCAAATAATTGTAATCTTCAATATATTTTTACATATATTATATATTACAATGAAACAAGTGTGGACACGAGAAATGTGCTGTCCAAAAGGCAAGTGTGGATGTCAATATTTCATATTATTAACTTGAATAAAAAACTAATCCTGGATTATTATTTTTGCTTAAAGTCCGGTCCTGTGTTTTTATTTCAAATTTTCATCATAGCCCCCCTCCCCCTCCCAAGGGATATACAATTGTATCATTAATAATAAATTAATAAATAATAAATTCAGATTTTCTATTTAAAATAAATCTCATTTACAAAACCACTGATATTTGTTCAATTTTTAGCGCTGATTTAAGCTTTAGTCGCAGCAAATTTTTATTTTTAAACTGTCGAAACATAACATTTATTTAACTGTTAAATTCACAAATAAAATTCACCCCCCCCCCCCCCCCCCCCCCCCCCCTTAACCCTTTTTTCTTGTTTAAATCAATGATCAACAATATTCCAGAATCAAACAAATGAATAAATATAACATAGATTTCTTTTACATGCATCTTTTAACCATGCGGAGTTAGTGTGTTTTAAATCGGTCATCCAATCAGGACGCTCATTATTCTTGTCCAAGATAAAAATACATCGCTAAAATTACCTTCTTGTCCAAGATAAAAATACATCGCTAAAATTACCTGTGGGTGTTTCCCCACTTCAACTCGTAAATTTACATAGAAATCGGAGATATTTCGTCATAAAACTTCACACATGGTTTTGTCTATCACATTTCTTGAAGACAAACATAAAATTTTATTGCATTTATCAATATTTTATGAGTATCAACAGTTTTTTCAACACCGTAGTATCAACAGTTTTTTCAACACCGTATCTGTTTCTCGATACAGCCGCAACTTCAACTCGTAAATTTACATAGAAATCGGAGATATTTCGTCATAAAACTTCACACATGGTTTTGTCTATCATATTTCTTGAAGACAAGCATACAATTTTATTGCATTTACAGTGATTACAGTGACCCGTGACCCAGATTAGCACGTTCCAGCAGTTTTTTTCTTAATAATGTTGTTTAAATATTAAATATTTAATAATGAAAATCAATTAAAATTTATATTAAATTGTTTTATTTAAAAATTTAAAAAAGTAAATTTTAAGTTAAATTTTCAAATATAGTTATAAATAAAATATAAATAAAGTCCCATCCCACAGGCATTCGAATTCCGGACCCCCTTTTTCCTCATTTGGTCCTTCCCGCGATTATGGTATGGATCGTTGTCTGGAAGTATATCTTTGAACCATTTATCCATATTTTACAACATTTCGTGTTACAACTCTCTCGTTCTACTAACTTTTGTTTCTAGACCCAGCTGCCGTTTTACTTAGGGACCGACCATTTAACTTGAAGGGGGTGGGGGTTATGGTTTTTTGATTCGTTCAGAAATTTGTTTTCGGACAACACGAGAGTTAGAATATTTATTTATTTTGTCCAGAATTCCTTATTAGGTTATATGACAAAATCTCTGAATCAGATTATTTTTTTTCCCTCCATCATAATCAGAAAAAAAACATACCCCCCCCCCCCATTTCAAGTTAAATGATCGTTCCCTTAAATAAACATAAAGGTAAGAAACAATCGTCAAAATAGAAAGAAGGAATCCTCGCTTGGACTCGATATTTTACAATAACGCGCCAGTTTTAAAAAGGACCTTCGCTTGTCCTCGTCTCAAAAGTGTTTTCCCTTCATTCCTATCTAGTTTATACGTACGAACAACAAATACTTATTGATGAAATTCAAGTTTATTCTCGACGACACATCCAACTTTCCTCCATTCGTGCCCATTCAGGAGGTCAACCGAGCATATTTTGTTTCGCGCTATTTCATTGGTCGGAAAGATTTTCGGAACTTTTTTAGCTTGCTCTTCGCTATGCACGGCCAATCCATTTCGTCACGAGAGGCCTATTAAGCGGGAGTTTTAAATAGGAATAAAAAAGAATATAAGTTTTCATCAACAATACTGTTATTTTGGCAAAACTTTCAAAGAACAAGCACGAGAAGTACACGTCAGATTAAATCTAGGACTCTATTGATGTTTTTTTTTGTTTGTTTGTTTTTTTTTTGGAAAAGAAGGGGGGAGAGTAGATGATGTTGTTAGGTATAGATTGGTTTGTTGTTAAAGATTCAAGAAGAAAAGCAGCAATTAATGTGCTGTTCCTTTGTGAAATGGTTGTTTCATTGAATGTTGTTGGATTTTGTTTTATGTACAATATACATGATGTACATTTAACCATAACCATTCTTTTTTTCAGGTAAATAACATAATTAGAACTTTTCATGAGTATCGCAACAAAGTTTGATCTTTAATTCTTTCTGTAGCTGAAAGAAATATTACAAAATGTCTGGTTTGAACAACACACACCTAAAATTGTGGATGTAAAAAAAAAGGGGGGGGGGAGGTACTACTCACAAAAATGTTTTTGTATCTAGACACATCGTATTGTTTTTGGGTCTAATGTATTATTTTTTTTTTGGGGGGGACAACATTTGTGTTGTATTTTTTGATTGGTTTATTGAAACATGAAGTACTAAAAATGCACACTCTCATGTTATACTTATTTTAACTGTTTAAATCAAAACTGACTGGGCATCAGAAATTGCATTAAGAGGAGGTTTTTTTTCTTGTTTTTTTGTTTAGTTTTTTTTGGGGGGGAGGGGTGTGTGATGAGCCTAGGTACAAAAATGTTGACCCCCCCATGTAAATTGAAGAATTTTCTTTTTCTTTCCTATGTTTTTTGCAAAGGCCATTACAGTTGGAATTTTAAATGTATCTCCCTAAACAGAAAAGAAATACAAAGAGTAGTTCTAATCCCTTTAATGCAAAAATTTCTTTTCAGTTTTGAGGCATATTTACATATACCTGTTTCTAAGGCAGAAGAGGGGCATTATGACAATTACAATTTACAAGCGGTTTACTTATGTACGCTGTCTTTTTGTTGTTGCTGGGATAGGGGTTGAGGAGTGTTAACTCATTTTTATTTTTTGACAAGCCTAAATAAAAGGGAGATTGTTTTGCTTTATGATAACTAGTGTCCATTTCTCTGTGATCATTTCAGTGATCAAATGGTTATCCGTCAAAATTTATGTTTGAAGTGCATTTTTCCATTTCAGACAATATTCTTACCATGTCACTAGGTTCGTCATTTTTTTTCTGATGCCTTTATAACACACTGGCTGAAAAGGTTTACTTTCCACTTTTATTCTGATTTAAAACTCCCGCTTAATAGGCCTCTCAATACAAATGGATTGGCCGTGCGTAGCGAAGAACAAGCTAAAAAAGTTCCGAAAATATTTCCTACCAATGAAATAGCGCGAAAACAAAATATGCTCGGTTGACCTCCGAAATGGGCACGAGCAATCTACCATACAGAGTTGTCGGTCCTTGCAGGCTGCAAGGACCTGTCGGCATCTGCAAGGACCGACAACTCTGTATGGGAGATTGGGGTACGAGTGGAGGAAAGTTGGATGTGTCGTCGAGAATAAACTTGAATTTGGTCAATAAATATTTGTTGTTCGTATAAACTAGATAGGAATGAAGGGAAATCATTTTTGAGATGAGGACAAGCGAAGGTCCTTTTTAAAACTGGCGCGTTATTGTAAAATATCGAGTCCAAGCGAGGATTTCCTCTTCCTATTTTGACGATTGTTTCTTACCTTTATGTTTTTTAAGTAAAACGGCAGCTGGACCTAGAAACAAAATTTAGTAGAACGAGAGAGTTGTAACACGAAATGTTGTAAAATATGGACAAATGGACAAGATATACTTCCAGACAAAGATCCATACCATAATCGCGGAAGGGACCAAATGAGGAAAAAGGGGGGTCCGGAATCCGAGTGCCTGTGTATGTAACAGGTATACAATGAATGTGACTCTGAAAACAAAAACCAGCCAGTGTGTGTGTTATAAATAGAAAGTAGGCTAAATTTGTTATCTGTGTGTAACTGCATAAATGATATTTAATTGATTGAACAACTGTATTTAATTTTGCAAGACTGTGATGTTACCCTAGTTGACTAGTAATGCCCCCCCCCCAAAAAAAAAAAACTGTTCTGAGGCCCACAGTGGCAGGGACCCTGGGCCCTGTGTTCATTGTAAGGAACCTTATTCAAAGTCATCTCGTTATGTTCATTTAGTTCAAAAGTAAAAACAAAAGAAGAAAGATCCAAAACACACAGTTTTCTGTGAATATGTAAAAAGAAAATACAGTTATGCAGATGATGACTGCATTTGTCGCAGATGCGACATGAGATTTCATAATGCAATTAAGCAGGATAAGGAGGATGCAAAAGGGCCAGCAAAAAAAATCAAAGTTGAAAGTGTAGATGGGAATCATGTAGTACTACTGACACTGGAACAGAGTTTGATGTTTCTTTTGAAATTGACCAATCTGAGTTAGAACAGGTCTCTGTTAATCAGTATGAAACACATACTTCAGATCAAAATACATGTTAATTACAAGCAAAACAAATGAGTGAAAAATTGGCAGGCCATAAAACTACTGTTTATGTACACATGTTTAACTCTTGCTTTCATTTAGAACCTGCGTGTCAAGACAGAGACATTTTAGAAGTAAATTTGTGTACACCACATTATCAGAAGTATAAAAATTATGAAACTTTGCAGTCATGCTATATATGTGTTAAGACAACATCAAATAAAAGATCAGTCATTATGCCTATATCAAAAATTGATTTGTTCAGTGTGTATTTGAATCAGGAACTGAAGGTGGAAAAAGATGCATCTGCATGCAAAGTCATTCTATGCCTTACATGTTATAAAAATGTTAACAAATTTGTGAGGTCTGATGATTCTCTAAATGAACTTTCAAAAACTGATGACTACCAGTTAACTAAATGTTTTCACAGTTTGATCAGGTGGAATAATGCAATCAGTGATTGGGAAAGGCAGGGGCAATGGGCCGTTTGATACATACAGTTTTGTAATTCTGTGTAGATGCCCCATACAAAAATTAAAAGGCCCATAAAATATTTTAGTTTTTACAAAGACTACACTGAAATGGCCCATTGAATGTTGTGATGATGGGGCCGCAATGGCCCATAATCATTTCCTCTTTCCTAATCACTGTGCAATGTAGACTCTGAAATTGTCAGCTTACAGTTTTCTGAAATATTTGGTACAGGAAAATGATATACATCTCTCAGGTCTTAAGACTTTTCTTTCATTTTCTGAAACTGACACTGAACAATCTGAGTTTTGTTGAATTGCAGTTTTAGATGAGACAGCAGATTTAAAAGCCACAGTTTTGAAAACTGAATATTCTTCACAAAAAGTTTCAGTATCTAGTTGTTGTTGGGGATGGGAAATCTTATGACCATTTAAGAATATGGAGGTTCATTAAGCTGGGTTCTGCCATATCCTGGAGACTGGCACATACTTTTTTCAATCTCATTTTCTATTAAATTAATAATTCATTGTACTTGGGATTTGTTCAACTTTCATAAAATTTATGGACTTTTTACTCTGTTAATAGTTTATGGAAAAGAAATACACTTGAAAAATAATTTGTACAGTCATCTGTCAAAAGTATTGGGAAATGTAAAAAAAATTCCTATATAATCAACCAAAATCATATTTTTTTCCAAAAAATATTGTGAAATCATCTCTGGATAGATTGTAACAAATTTTACACTAAACATTCGGAATTGTCTATATTTTGTTTGTTTATTTGCTCAAATCTTTATATGAGTGGTTTTTATTTGTACATAATTTTTCCATGATTGTTAATTTTTAGGATTTATTTTTAGTTGAAATATATAGGAAAATCAAAATCAATTTTTATTTGTTGTGTTTAAATTATGTACAAATAAAAATAACTCATAACAACATAATGAGTAAATAAACAATCAAAATATTGACAATTCTGAATGTTTTGGTGTAAAATTTGTTAAAATTTATCCAGAAATTACTTCACAATAATTTTTTGAAAAAATATGGTTTTGGTTGATTATATAGGGATTTGTTTTACATTTCCTAATACTTTTGACAGATGGCTATATACATTTTCTTTAAATATTTATACCTTTTTTTTTTATCATATTGAATTTTATTTTCATGCCTATAAAAAAATTACACGACTTCTGCTCATGATTCATCAAAAGGATATAGAATTTTTTTTGTTGAATAGCTAGAGGGCCTGTGCAAATAACAAATCAAAGCTTTCAGTGATCCACCAATAAAACCGGTGAATGTGTAAATTTTAGTCACCTAACCTTTCTTTTACAAAAGGGGGGGGGGATAGGAGACCATTTATAAATGTTCGTAAATTCTAAAATTTGTTGTTCTAATATTGTTAATTATATGCATATGCTATTAAAATAGCAGCCAGCATCGGAATTAACATTTGTGCACAGCGTGTTTTTAAGTCATTTGGTTAGTTTTAAATTTATGTTTAGAAATACAAAATTCATTCGGAGTTGTCTTTCTTGACTGACAATTTTTCGGTACTAAAAGCTGACACAAACTCATATTAATGAATAAAAACATGTACCAGAGAAACATTTCGTTAAATAAATATATAACCTATCGTAGTGTGAAGTTTGGGATTGTCACTCTACTGCAAACTTAATATATTTGCATTTTATTTCAATGCGATGGTGACATTCCATCGAGGGGTCAATAGGAATCATTCACCGCTTCCCCCGTTTGGTGACGCTGCTGTTCCATAAGTGGTTACATGTGTGTTTGAATCACAAAGACGCTTGTATCTAACGTTAACCTAATGACGGTACTGAATTATAAAACTTGGATAGTTCAAACATTGAAAGTTTAACTAGTACAGCGCGGGGTGGTATTACCTGTTAGAAGTATAGATTTAGTTGACTAAAAGTATAATCTTTAAGTCGTAAGAAAAGCGTTTTATTATGAACATATTAAGAAATACAACGGACGTTTACAAGCCATATCGGCATGTACCTTGGTGTAGCCCGATAAATGTTCATAAAAGTTGTACTATGATGTTTGGTTACTCACACTGCAATACCATGAATACTGATGAACTTCATTTCATTATTTTAAAGTACCTGTATTTCGGGAAATACTACCTCCAAGTGAACAAAATAGACTGATAAAGACACCGTCTCCACATACACAATTTTGAATGAATATATCTAGGTCTATCTATATTGAGGCAATCTTCAAATCTAAATCACACTCTTTAAAATTATTTGGTACAAAATCACACCCTACAACCGGCTATCTGGACAACAGATACTATCGGGAACTCAGATCATATCTACGTCACACGGAATGACAGGTAGGAATTTCTTTGACGTTTTTCTTCCATTTTATCTACTTTTTGGATTTTAAATTTATGTCTGATTTGTTGCACTACAAATGAGAAATTTGCATACCAAAGATGACAGTTTAGGTTTTAATATTTAGGAAGTTTTCAATCAATGAAGATAGAATTTGACATTTTCAACAGAGAATTGTTCAGAACATTAAAGTTTTCTCTAAAATTTCAAAAGAAAGCACAAGTTTCTATCATATACATGAAACATATAGTGTTTATTCTACCTTCCTGTACAACGGGAACTCGAAGTGTTATGTAGTAAGAATATTATCCGCAATTTCATTCCAATGGTCAAAATGTTTTGGCTATCGGGGACAGCAGATCGGGCCATCACGTACATCAGATCAGTGGAGTTAAATGGCAATCGGGAACATCAAAAAAAATAAAAGAAATTCCATTGTTAATTAACTTTGTTCCTCTCATTATTGTGCATTATTCATACGGCTCCTCCCTGGCTGCTCCTGACACTTGTAGAAAAATCATTTTGTTTCCCGATTTGACACTAAAAAGTATCGTGAAATTTTTCGTGTTCCCGATTGCCATTTAACTCCATTGATCTGATGAAATTGATCAAAAATGAAATATTAAAAAGCTTCTAAATATTCTAATTCAATCAAATCTTTTTAAAAGAAGTAATCTTCAAGTTATTTCTCAGTTTATCAACGTCAAAGACATTTCCAAAGTCAATGACAATGGAAATCAATGCAAGCAAAAGCTAATACTATGGTATTGGACAAAAAACTATTTTTTAATGGGTTTCACAGCTTCGAAAATATATTTTTACTTCGGAACAATCTCAATGTTTTGAAATTTAAAGGCAACCATTAGCCATGAATTTCAATATTTGAATTATTCTAAACACTAATAGCTCAGCTTATTACATGATAAACCAGAAATAAGAATTCATGTCACTGTTGTTCCCGATTGCCAACATCTGCTGTCAGTGATAGTCAGTTTCAAAATAATCTGCTGTTCCCGATAGCCAAAACATTTTGACCATTGGAATGAAATTGCGTATAATATTCTTACTACATAACACTTCGAGTTCCCGTTGTGCAGGAAGGTAGAAGAAACACCATATGTTTCATGTACATGATAGAAACTTGTGCTTTCTTTTGAAATTTTAGAGAACACACTAATGTTCTGAACAATTCTCTGTTGAAAATGTCAAATTCTATCTTCATTGATTGAAAACTTCCTAAATATTAAAACCTAAACTGTCATATTTGGTATGCAAATTTCTCATTTGTAGTGCAACAAATCAAACATAAATTTAAAATCGAAAATGTAGATAAAATGGAAGAAAAACGTCAAAGAAATTCCTACCTATCATTCCGTGTGACGTAGATATGATCTGAGTTCCCGATAACATCTGTTGTCCAGATAGCCGGTTGTAGGGTGTGAAAATTATACCGATAACATATTTCTTCTTCGTGTAGTGTTATTAACTGTTAAAGATTTTGAGCAGATGTATTATGAATGGCATAATAGATAGTTAAATAAAGAAAATTCGTTGTTTCTTACTATTTTAAATTATTTTCGACAGATTTTGGTAGCATTAAAATGTGTTGTACAATCAGACTGGTTTTAAGTGGTATTCGTGCTGCTCAATCTTCAGTTTTCTGTGTAGTTTTTTGTAGACCACTGTTTATCATTTTGTCCTTTTTCGTTTACCTGTCCTTCGATTTATGACTTCCGACAACCCTTTTGGCATCTACTAACTTTTCTGATCTGTTGACCTATACAAGCACCACTATACTATCCCAATTAATTTATTAAACAACATTATTAAGAAAAAACTGCTGGAACGAGCTAATCTGGGTCACGGGTCACTGTAATCGGGCGGCTGTATCGAGAAACAGATACGGTGTTGAAAAAACTGTTGATACTCATAAAATATTGATAAATGCAATAAAATGTTATGTTTGTCTTCAAGAAATATGATAGACAAAACCATGTGTGAAGTTTTATGACGAAATATCTCCGATTTCTATGTAAATTTACGAGTTGAAGTTGCGGCTGTATCGAGAAACAGATACGGTGTTGAAAAAACTGTTGATACTCATAAAATATTGATAAATGCAATAAAATGTTATGTTTGTTTTCAAGAAATACGATAGACAAAACCATGTGTGAAGTTTTATGACGAAATATCTCCGATTTCTATGTAAATTTACGAGTTGAAGTTGCGGCTGTATCGAGAAACAGATACGGTGTTGAAAAAACTGTTGATACTCATAAAATATTGATAAATGCAATAAAATGTTATGTTTGTTTTCAAGAAATACGATAGACAAAACCATGTGTGAAGTTTTATGATGAAATATCTCCGATTTCTATGTAAATTTACGAGTTGAAGTGGGGAAACACCCACAGGTAATTTTAGCGATGTATATTATCTTGGACAAGAATAATGAGCGTCCTGATTGGATAACCGATTTAAAACACACTGACAACACATGGTAAAAAGATGCATGTAAAAGAAATCTATGTTATATTTATTCATTTGTTTGATTCTGGAATATTGTTGATCATTGATTAATGATTTAAACAAGAAAAAAAAGGGAAAATGAGGTGGGGGGGATGAATTTTATTTGTGAATTTTACAGTTAAATAAATGTTGTTTCGACATTTTAAAGAGAAAAATAAAAATTTGTTGCGACTAAAGCTTAAATCAGCGTTAAAAATTGAACAAATATCAGTGGTTTTTTAAATGAGATTTATTTTAAATAGAAAATCTGAATTTATTATTTATTAATTTATTATTAATGATACAATTTTATATCCCTTGGAAGGGGAGGGGGGCTATGAAGAAAATTTGAAATAAAAACACAGGACCGGACGTTAAGCAAAAATAATAATCCAGGATTAGTTTTTTATTAAAAAATCCAGGACCCCTGCGTCCACGATTTTTTTTTTAAAGTTAATAATATGAAATATTGACATCCACACTTGCCTTTTGGACAGCACATTTCTGTATCCACACTTGTTTCATTGTAATATATAATATATTAAAAAATATATTGAAGATTACAATTATTTGGCATAGTGAACTTTTTAATGGTGAAGGACTAAAGGCAAAGTACATTATTGTTGTGGGTTTATTCCATTCTAATGCAGGTAAAAACGTTAATAATAACTTAAATAGTTAGCTGCCTGTTATTGAAATGAACAGTCAAACGATTTGAATTAAAATTTCAGAAATGCTTCGAAAAAATCATCGGGAATTGCATAAAACCCAGCGTTCTATACAATAAAAAAAACCATACAAAAATGTAAACGTACACGATTGGAAACGTACGGACTGCTGGGTTTGGTGTTTAACACCACTTCCAACAAATTTCAGCTATATCGTAAGGGTAAGTTTTATTGGTGAAGCAAAACGGAGTGCACAGAGAAAACCATCTTCGCTAGCCAAGGGTTACGATCCGCTCTACTCATCTTCATGAGTAGAGCGGATCGTAGCCCTAGGTATCTTCATGAGTAGAGCGGATCGTAACCCTTGGCTAGCGAAGATGTAACCACCCCTGCGTGCACTTTTAACAACTCCTTCCTACGCCACTGGTTGTATTGTGTAGAGTCTGTGTGTATTACATGTGGTAGTGAACAGGAAACATTATACAAGATTATCTATGCAAAAATGTGCATATGTTGTAAAACAATGTGTTTGATTCCTCATGCACTGTGTATAAACTGACCCGGCAAAAATGTTTGGACACATGCATATCTAATTCCGGAACGGAACAGGACTGCAACAAGGCAAGAAGAAGGTAAGAATTCTGTTTATTTATTTGTTTTTTGCATGAACTTGGGGGAAATAAATGCTTTATTAACCATTTCCTGCTGTCAGATGAAACATGTTGGCTATGTCATCGTATATCAATTGAGAAATAAGCGATAATGTGTCGAAAAATGACGATCAGCTTGACCCCAACCCCGAATTTCGCTCAGTTTCTCTTTGAATAGCTCGAATTGAATGGAAGGAAATGTATTGAAGGAACGATTGGTGAATAAAGATGACAAGAATCGTCACTGTGTGCTTTTAATTATTGATATAAGTAAGCACGGGGCGAAAGAAATGGGTAATGTCAAAATGGCAGGACCCGGTTTCGTGAATGATGTTACAGCATGATGGCCCGGTTTTGTTCCAAAAAATTTATTAACAAACAGGAACCGGTTTCGACATATAAACATATGTGTATTACTGACGTGCTAATCTAAAGAATTATGAGCAATCTATACTAAACATTTACGAGAAACACGATGCCTGTTAGGCATCAAAAGTATACTTTTGACGCGTATCACAGAGCTGTCGAAATTTCTTTCCTGTCTGTCAGACAATAGGTCTGGCAGATGTGGACAATGTGTCAGACCTATCAAACATTTGCCGGACCTACATTTTTTTTAACAACTTCAACTGAATTACACATATACTTGCTAAATCCATAAAATGGTTTGTTTACAGCTTCAAGTGATACCTTGGAATACTCAAAGTTAGTACAACACATTTTTGTGTGACATGTGGAAATATACATACAATACAATAGACTTGTGTATGAAATAAACAAAGATACCAAGTTTGCATAATGCTAGCTATGCACATGTTTCAAGGTGTTACCTCTTATAAGTAGCATTAGGTCTGGACCGAATCAATTGGATGACTGACAACCTAGGCCTAAATTAAAATTAAGTTTGTTTACCCTTTCACCGACCGACCCTGATACTTTGTCGAGTAAATGGGTTAATATTCACGGACGTATTTGGCTCGATGGTACAGGAGATTCTGAGGTACCTTTGCAAATGGTACGCTGAAATTTATTCTTGATCCTTTTGGATCAAATTCGCCCGGAGCTGATAATCTATTAACAAGATCGCCTTTGTTTTTAGGGCCACTCATATATCTAAGTCACTTGCCATGGAACATTTTGTATCCTATACGCCAAAATGTGTTTACTGCTGTATCGTTGTACCTCATTTGAGTTGTTGAGGTTGTGTCATACCATCGCACAGCATCTAGAAATAGTAGAAAAGCAATATTATCCATTGGAAATGACTGTGTTGATAACAGCTGATTAAACTGAATCCAAGTTTCTAATTGTCCATGATTCTTCATTGTTTCCACTACTGAGGGGATAAGTTTTATTAGAATTTCTCTTTCGTCATCATCAGTTCCCTCTTCATCAACATCCATTGGCGTTAGCGGTCTATCGCCATCGCTAGGTATAGATTCAGCAACTGATACTGATGTTTTCATTCTTTTATGCAAAGGACTGGAAATAGTGGTTATATCTGTACTTTTATCCTTGGCTATGTGTATTGTCAATGCATTACTTGTACAGTCTGTTTGTATTTTTTGTCCCAAAGCCTTTATTTTCTCTGGAATAACATTGAAATTATGGCTTCTGTAACCATAATGTCCACTAGATGGATTCAGTTCAAGGTATTTAGCTTTCAACATTAGTGAGCCGTGGTTTTGCGTCGAGTGTTTTATTACTTCTTCAAATAGGACGAAGGTTGTTTTGCAGTAATAACAATGGTACGGATGATTTTCTCTAGAATGTTTTAATAAGTCATTGAATTGTAGAAATGTTGTATCACAGTATAAACAATGGTGGCTGTGGATTTCTGTTGAGTGCTTTTTCATTTGATCGAGTCGTGCAAAGGTCGCATTGCAGTAATAACAGTGGTAAGGTAAAGGGTTTTCCATGTTTGTTAGTACCCTGCTAATAAAACAAAATATACAAAGAAAGTGTACATCACTTAACCGACAACATAACTAAGATTGTGGATTAACATGACGTTGTCTGGTTGTATATCTAGTTATACACAAATGTAAAACTGGACCAAAAGCATTAAAAAGTAAAATGTTCGTGAATCTGGGATCTCAGAGTCTGAGATATTCATTGTATCAAATTATAATAACAATATCCAATTTTGTTTCTGGCACTGAGTTCCAATGCATGATATATATACCAAAGAATAAAATATTCAATCTATTGTAGTTTTGGAGACTAAAATTGACTAGAAACACAATGCCTGATACGCGTCAAAAGTATACTTTTGATGCCTAACAGGCATCGTGTTTCTCGTAAATGTTTAGTATAGATTGCTCATAATTCTTTAGATTAGCACGTCAGTAATACACATATGTTTATATGTCGAAACCGGTTCCTGTTTGTTAATAAATTTTTTGGAACAAAACCGGGCCATCATGCTGTAACATCATTCACGAAACCGGGTCCTGCCATTTTGACATTACCCATTTCTTTCGCCCCGTGCTTACTTATATCAATAATTAAAAGCACACAGTGACGATTCTTGTCATCTTTATTCACCAATCGTTCCTTCAATACCATTCAATTTGAGCTATTCAAAGAGAAACTGAGTGAATTTCGGGGTTGGGGTCAAGCTGATCGTTATTTTTCGACACATTATCGCTTATTTCTCAATTAATATACGATGACATAGCCAAAATGTATCATCTGACAGCAGGAAATGGTTAATAAAGCATTTATTTCCCCCAAGTTCATGCAAAAAACAAATAAATAAACAGAATTCTTACCTTCTTTTGCCTTGTTGCAGTCCTGTTCCGTTCCGGGATTATATATGCATGTGTCCAAACATTTTTTGCCGGGTCAGTTTATACACAGTGTCATAGTCTACTTGCGATGTTTCATGTATAAATCCAAAGAATACAATGGTATGGATATTTTGGATTCAATATTCAGTGATCAAAGACAGAAAGATGTGATGAATTAAGTGATTTGAATATTTATTTAATGATTCAGAAACACATGCATAATTGTAGTTTTCAGTTCAGACAAGAAATCAGGATTCAGCCATACCTACATGTACATATTAAGATGCAGTAAACACTGAAACATAATTTTGAGATCATGGAGATAATTTAATTTAATTGTTAATAACAAATTTGAAAGTGAAGTTGTTTCTTTTTCAGTACATTGTTTAATGACATGATATGTGTATAACAGTTCCCATACTTGTGTGGGAAACAATATTGTTGTAGTATTATTGGTACTTGTAAAGATATGCCACATTATGACTCAAAGGTGTTTTATGTTATGCACTACATACACAAACTTTTGATCCATCATTTGTCCATTGGAGGTTAGGTGTTTAACACCACTTTCAAAAATATTTCAGTTACTACTTTTGTGGCAGAAATTGGAGTACCCAGAGAAATCCACAGACCTGCCGCAAGTCACTGACAAACTTTATCACATAATGTTTTATCGAGTACACCTCGCCACGAATGATCACATAATGTTTTATCGAGTACACCTCGCCACGAATGGGATTCAAAATCACAACTTAAGTGGTGATAGGCAACGATTGCACAGGTAGTTGTCATCCGGAACTCCTCGCACCTTTCCCCAAGTGAAAAAACAAGCTCGGATATGAATAGTATTATTTGTTCCGCGTGACTTATGAAATCACATGATATAACAATGGAGGACCGTCATCCAAGAAACGTGGGATTCAGTCATCATGGATTCGTATAGGAGAAATTAGGTGATTACATGTTGATATTTATCTGCTAACAGTCTAAGCATGTAGTATTAAGAAGAAACATAAAACCTCCATGCTTGTTTGTTTACATATTAGAGGACAAGGTCAATGTCAAATTTTAGATAATTATTATCGTCACGGTATGTGTTTTCGTGTGTCACCTGTTTTCGTGGTATCCATTTTATTTTGATTTCCACAGCGCACGCATTATTTTTGACGTGTCTTCCTGTTTCTATTTATGGAACATAAACAATACGAAAGCTGACATCTGTAAAAAACGATAAAGTTTACTTTTAAAGACGTAAGTACCAAAAACAGTGAACCTACCTACTGAACCATACTTTTTGTAATGCCAAAAATGTACTTCATTTATAAAGTAGCTGGAAAAAAATCCAGAAGGGCTATATAAAATTTAACTATGTCGTCTGCCTCTCAGACACCTGCTCTTCCTGTCATGTAACTATCATGGGGTCACTGATCGTATTTGTAAACAAAAGAGCCGACTGAAATGTGCCTGTTTCTTATATAAAATACATGTCACTTTGCAGTGCATTGTGGTTTCAGCACTAAAAAAAACATCAAAAGTAAACACAATTTTGAAAGTGGTGATTTTCAAACATTCTGTTATTTTATTTAGATGTAGTATGATTTGGTAGATGGCCAGAACCATGAATTTTAAAACCAGCCATTTCCGGATTTTATATTCGTTTCCATCCCGTATATTGGCCTTGTTTTTATTTGCCACGGAAACAGATGACGCCATTTTACTGACAACAAAAGTTGCCAGGTAATCGAGAGTATATTAAAATACAAGAATGGCTTTAAAAACAATCTTATGCACAAAGAAATATTTAACTAGCCATTCTTTGAAAATTCCAATCGTCATATGAATGGAGGGTTAACACTGTTAATCGCTATATCTGAAAATCGATAATAGCACGAAAACCGATAACACGATGGTAGTTTTATTTATCGATTTTATATTTTTAATGCTTGGCAATAATATAGATAACATTTGATATGAAATTATTTTATAAAATACTCTTTATTTTTTTTCACAACTCTGGCCGAATAACCAGCATTTTAACGCATATCAATACATTCATATCCGAGCTTGTTTTTTCACTTGGGGAAAGGCGCGAGGAGTTCCGGATGAGGTAGTTGTAAATTCAACTACCATATACGACCACGACGGCTCAAGCTCAGTTAAGATGAAAGGTAATTGTTTTATTGATATTGATGGAATTTATGATTATCACTGTTTATAAACTTTCTTTTCATATCAATCAATGAAAATAATTGGTTTGCTGAAAGTATGATTTTTGTTGGATGGAATTTGTATCTGATGTGAAGTTCCGTCAATTGCAGACACAGCATTAGGCATATCAGAACAATACCCTTTCTTTTGCCACCATACTGGGATGGTTGGACACTGAATTTTACGATTACACACTTTCTATAAGTCTACCCATGTTGAATTTAAAACTCTGTCAACAGTTGAAACACTGACACCAAAGCATAAATAAATAAATAAATAAATAAATATTGTTATTTATCTTACTGAATCTCATGATCATCGATGAGCTAAAACAATTGACGAAGGTGGTCCGTAGCTGAGCATGAGCAGTATAAAACTGGTGCTCTTAAAAGAAAACGACAAGTAAAACAAAGTGGAAATATTTTAAAATAACATTACTATCATTTGAAATTTACATATGTATAAAAGTGTAGAAAAGTAGATGAATGGATTTGAATCTGAGGATCCCTAAAATTCACATCACCTTTTCATAAATTATATATAGTTTCCCCTTTTGCGCCCAAATTAAACTTTTAACTTCTAGTCAGTTCCATTCTCTTAAATCAAAGGGAACTATCCATCCGGTGCCTTGAAAAAATGCGTTCTGTCATGTGCATAAGTTATTGTTTGCAAGATTGACAGACAATATTCATCATATTGTTTTCTAGTTTCTGAACTGTCGATCGAGAAAAAAATAAAATATTCTAGACAGGCAGCATATAGCCAGTCAATGGGGTTTGCAATTAATATTTCGCATGCACAATAGCGACCCCACACCACAAGGTGTGGAAAATAGAAATATTCTTCTGTGGTTTAAATGCGTATTAACTGCATTACATGTAAACTGTATGATTCTGTTTGATAAAGTCCTTTAACTAGAACAGGAAAAAATGTACACTTGAGTGAAATAAAAGATCGTGAACGTGATGTACAAGTATGAAAAAATGTCAAGGTATATTTTAAATGAGGTTGAAACAAGTCACCATTTGATATCAATTCGGTTATATTTCATTTTGACGATTTTAATTACGGAAGACGATCACAACCATATTTTTTTTTAACAATTGCAACTCAGCTGGTTTTTTTCATAACCTATAATAAAATGAAAAAATATATATCACACTGTCGGAACAGTTCCAACATTCAATAGAAAAATCGTAGAAATATGTAAATTCGATATCCCTAACACACATATAAATGACCCCTCCTGGCTTAGTTCAGGTACTTCAATAAAAAGTGACGGGGTTAAACTAGTATACAGTAGATTTTTCTAAGGCATTTCTCTTATTTAATAAAAACAATAGGAAGCGAAAATCGCAGGATTTTTGCACGACAATCGGTCAATGGTCGGGCGACCGTCGCCGATAAGGTATCAATAAGCCTAAAAGGGGATATTGTTTTACCATGGGAGAATGGAATTATTTATTTGTCTTTACATATGAAATCAGAAATGTTCCATTCAATATCCAGTATTACATAACTATTATACTGCTTGATTTTCCTTAGTCAGATTATTTTTTTCTCCCAGGTCTGGTAAAATTATTTATTTGTGCGAAAATTTAAATCAGAAATATTAACAAAAATAAATAAATAAATTTGAAAAGCACCCCTCCTTGAAGTATATCTATAAATAGCGTTTGAGGAAAATATGTATTTTGTATGCAGACTGTAATGTCACTGTGAAACCATTATTTGGCCAGTGATATTAATTTTTAACTGTTTTAAACACCGAAATGAAAAAAAATATATCTTATCACTTACACTCAATGAACAATTGAAGACAAATGTTGCAATAAGGTCTCCCTCAAAAGATCTTTACGTAAGTTAACATTATTTCGTTATGTTACGGGAAGATACGTTCGTTCGTCAGTTATCGAGAAATCTCTATTAATGGAATCCAGTTAGCAAAGTTCGTATTATTAATTGGCAGAACATCATCAATATACCTGGGAGTGAGATTAAAGGCTTAAGCCTCTCTACTTTTTTTTGTCTTTGATAAGTTTTTGTTTAAACTCTCATAGGAGTATAGAAAAGGTTGGAGAGGAGAGGGGCATAATTTGTTCCCATAGGGATGCCTAGCTATGATTTGTTGAAAAATGTGTCATTCGAACTCGACAAATATATGTTATCGATAAGGAACTCCAATATTTTGATAACTTCATTTTATGTGTAGCACTTTTTACCTTTCGTTTCGTGCTTGACAAAATAAGTTAATTCGTGACCAAATACTATAAACTTTACCACCATTTTTTAAAGTAAAATGCGTTGTGAATAATTTACTTTAAAGAGGAAATGAAAGTGTAAAAGACAAAAAAGTCAAATATTTGGCTAGATGATATTTTCGAGAATTAAGATTATCCTCTTCTTTCAGTATCCACTTTTGATTGATTGAGTGAGTGAGTGATTGTTGTTTAATGCCAATTCAGCAATTTTTTAGCTATATTATGGCGAGAACAAGTTAATTATCAATGAGATGATGATGAGGTCCGCTTTATTCTAGACCACCACGCTGAGTTGGATTTTTATAGTGCTAGCTCACTGAAACAACAGTCCGCGGGTAGAAATGTCACTCCATTCGGACACATTATTCTGATTCCGAGCCAACCAATCTTTGCTCTTTCTCCATAATGCTGCGTGCTCAGCGGAAAAGCAACACATACCAATTGCATAGTCCTTGGTTTGACCCGACCGAGACTCGAACCCACGATCTACCGCACTCGAGGCGAGCACGCTAACCATTACGCCACCGATGCGGTGCTTTTGATTGATGCTACCACGTGAATATACTTTGTCACAGTATGATAGTAGTCCTCCTTTGACTGCATGCACAATTTTAGTCATACTTATAGATAGATCTGTTGTTGAACAAGTAGAAGAATATACCTGTTTAAATACTGATTCTTCTGAAATTTTGGTATCCTGTTCCAATATAAAGTAGATAATTCACAATTTTCATCATTTATCGGAATATTCAGTGATGACATGAATTACTTGTGATTTGCCAAAATGTCTTCTTGGTCAAAACTAGTATTTTTGTAAGGTTTACTCACAGGCACTTGCTTCATTCAAAAAATATATGCCCCTTCCTCTTCCTTACTTCAAGGTCAACATCTGCCCTTTAACCCTTCCCCACTTCGCCTCAATATTTTTTGCTTATTTGTGATCCTTTCGCTGACCCAATTATATCGTTACACTCCCGAGATATTTTTCTTTTCGACTGTATTTTTGTTGCTTCGGTTGATCCACTTTCAAAGAATAAATCACGGATAATCATCCAAAAATGTTGAAATTTCTGCAAGCAACTAACATTACCTGGTCGGACAGGTATTTTTCGCAAATACCCCTCCCAAACATGATATATCTGTATATAATCATAAGCTACAGATCAATTTTGAAATTCGTTCCGGTTGAACGATTTTTCGCCAACTTACAGTCGTTGGACTTTGAAATTTAGCCAAATATTTAGTTGTCACCACTATGATTTGAGATATTGACTTGATTTTTGGTATGAGGGTGTATAATCATAAGTTACAGATCAACTTTTGAAATTCATTCCGGTTGAATGATTTTTGGCCAACTTACAGCCGTTGGGCTTTGAAATTTGGCCAAATATTTATAGTTATCACCACTTTTCTTTCACTATGATTTGAGATATTGACTTCAGCTTGATTTTTGGTATGTGAGTGTATAGTAATGATTTACATCTGCTCCATCCAATGTTAGGATCTGAACATACCATTAGTTTTGGAGTTTTCAATGTTAATCGCAATACCACTCCATCTCTTTATGAAAAAGTAGTTCAGCATTTCAAAACAAATGACCTACAACAGTGTGACCAACCCCACCACAATCTACGGATCAACATTGGACCTTGTTTTCACTGGAGGACATTTGCCATCAATAATTTACAATGTTTGTTATTACTCAGATCACATGACACTTTTAATTCAGACAAAAATTCAATGACTATAGTATTAAAAGGTAACGTTTTATAGGTAATCCGCATAGGACTTCTTATTCATATTCAAGTGTTGTAGATTCCTGATCATATCAAGATTTGTTCAAGCAATATTATTTCCTTGAATAAATCTTGTGAATTTACGGAGGCTTGAGGATACAGATCTTAAAGTAATATTACACCAGTGTTGGGTGAAGACAATTTTTCCATGAAAATTCATTTGGAATACGGTGGTACCTTTACTAAGCTATTCATGCATGTTTCAAGTCGAAATATGTTCCCAACAACTAGAAATCTGCAAATCCGTGTGCATGTTTTTCGTCCTCGCCATTGTTGTGGAGACTAATTAACTTTCGGTTGTTTTGTTCCGATGATTGCCGATTATTATACCTCGTGAAGAAAAGTTTTGGTCCGATGATTGCCGATCAAGAAAAGATAAATGTGTGTGTTCGATTTGCGTTTCAATTATCTCCCTTTTCGAAACCTGGCTGTCAAAAGTAGACATTTATTTTCATGTTGATATGTTTATTGATATATTTTGTAATGATAAGGCTATTTGTAACATATATATCGTATTTAAACATTGACAACCTTCTTCAAATAAAATTTGTTAAGAAATTTGCAGAATTAAAATAATAAAATAGGTGAGGTGTGCAATATGATAGTATATCAAGATTTGCTGCCCGATATGATGAAATACGGATTAACAATTTACATACTAATTCGATAGACCAAAAATTTATAAATGTAATAATATACAATTACAGTGCTCCATAAAACATCATATCGCACTCGGCAAAGTCCAATAACTGTATAGTATACTGTAGTATAACTCAGAAGAGTGATATGTCTATCACTGTGATTTAGCATGCTATGTCTCTTAATATGTTGTATCAGTATCACTGAGAAGTTTGATATGTCTATCACAGTGATTTATCATGCTATGTCTCTTAGTATGCTGTATCAGTATCACTCAGAAGAGTGATATGTCTGTCACAGTGATTTATCATGCTATGTCTCTTAGTATACTGTATCAGTATCACTAAGAAGAGTGATATGTCTGTAACAGTGATTTATCATGCTATGTCTCTTAGTATACTGTATCAGTATCACTAAGAAGATTGATATGTCTATCACAGTGATTTATCATGCTATGTCTCTTAGTATGCTGTATCAGTATCACTAAGAAGAGTGATATGTCTATCAAAGTGATTTATCATGCTATATCTCTTAGTATACTATATAATTATCACTCAGAAGAGTGATATGTCTGTCACAGTGATTTATCATGCTATGTCTCTTAGTATGCTGTATCAGTATCACTAAGAAGATTGATATGTCTGTCACAGTGATTTATCATGCTATGTCTCTTAGTATACTGTATCAGTATCACTAAGAAGATTGATATGTCTGTCACAGTGATTTATCATGCTATGTCTCTTAGTATACTGTATCAGTATCACTATGAAGAGTGATATTTGTGTCACAGTGATTTATCATGCTATGTCTCTTAGTATGCTGTATCAGTATCACTAAAAAGATTGATATGTCTGTCACAGTGCGTTATCATGCTATGTCTCTTAGTATACTGTATCAGTATCACTAGGAAGAGTGATATGTCTGTCACAGTGATTTATCATGCTATGTCTCTTAGTATGCTGTATCAGTATCACTAAGAAGAGTGGTATGTCTATCACAGTGATTTATCATGCTATGTCTCTTAGTATACTGTATTAGTATCACTCAGAAGAGTGATTTGTCTGTCACAGTAATTTATCATACTATGTGTCTTAGTATGCTGTATCAGTATCACTAAGAAGAGTTATATGTCTATCACAGTGATTTATCATGCTATGTCTCTTAGTATGCTGTATCAGTATCACTAAGAAGAGTGATATTTCTGTCACAGTGATTTATCATGCTATGTCTCTTAGTATACTGTATCAGTATCACTAAGAAGAGTGATATGTCTATCACAGTGATTTATCATGCTATGTCTCTTAGTATGCTGTATCAGTATCACTCAGAAGAGTGATTTGTCTGTCACAGTAATTTATCATACTATGTCTCTTAGTATGCTGTATCAGTATCACTAAGAAGATTGATATGTCTGTCACAGTGATTTATCATGCTATGTCTCTTAGTATACTGTATTAGTATCACTCAGAAGAGTGATTTGTCTGTCACAGTAATTTATCATACTATGTGTCTTAGTATGCTGTATCAGTATCACTAAGAAGATTGATATGTCTGTCACAGTGATTTATCATGCTATGTCTCTTAGTATACTGTATCAGTATCACTCAGAAGAGTGATTTGTCTGTCACAGTAATTTATCATACTATGTGTCTTAGTATGCTGTATCAGTATCACTAAGAAGATTGATATGTCTGTCACAGTGATTTATCATGCTATGTCTCTTAGTATACTGTATTAGTATCACTCAGAAGAGTGATTTGTCTGTCACAGTAATTTATCATACTATGTGTCTTAGTATGCTGTATCAGTATCACTCAGAAGAGTTATATGTCTATCACAGTGATGTATCATGCTATGTCTCTTAGTATACTGTATCAGTATCACTAAGAAGAGTGATATGTCTGTCACAGTGATTTATCATGCTATGTCTCTTAATATGCTGTATCAGTATCACTAAGAAGAGTGGTATGTCTATCACAGTGATTTATCATGCTATGTCTCTTAGTATACTGTATTAGTATCACTCAGAAGAGTGATTTGTCTGTCACAGTAATTTATCATACTATGTGTCTTAGTATGCTGTATCAGTATCACTCAGAAGAGTTATATGTCTATCACAGTGATTTATCATGCTATGTCTCTTAGTATGCTGTATCAGTATCACTCAGAAGAGTGATTTGTCTGTCACAGTAATTTATCATGCTATGTCTCTTAGTATGCTGTATCAGTATCACTCAGAAGAGTTATATGTCTATCACAGTGATTTATCATGCTATGTCTCTTAGTATACTGTATCAGTATCACTAAGAAGAGTTATATGTCTATCACGGTGATTTATCATGCTATGTCTCTTAGTATGCTGTATCAGTATCACTCAGAAGAGTTATATGTCTATCACAGTGATTTATCATACTATGTGTCTTAGTATGCTGTATCAGTATCACTAAGAAGATTGATATGTCTGTCACAGTGATTTATCATGCTATGTCTCTTAGTATACTGTATTAGTATCACTCAGAAGAGTGATTTGTCTGTCACAGTAATTTATCATACTATGTGTCTTAGTATGCTGTATCAGTATCACTAAGAATATTGATATGTCTGTCACAGTGATTTATCATGCTATGTCTCTTAGTATACTGTATTAGTATCACTCAGAAGAGTGATTTGTCTGTCACAGTAATTTATCATACTATGTGTCTTAGTATGCTGTATCAGTATCACTAAGAAGAGTGGTATGTCTATCACACTGATTTATCATGCTATGTCTCTTAGTATACTGTATTAGTATCACTCAGAAGAGTGATTTGTCTGTCACAGTAATTTATCATACTATGTGTCTTAGTATGCTGTATCAGTATCACTAAGAAGAGTTATATGTCTATCACAGTGATTTATCATGCTATGTCTCTTAGTATGCTGTATCAGTATCACTCAGAAGAGTGATTTGTCTGTCACAGTAATTTATCATGCTATGTCTCTTAGTATGCTGTATCAGTATCACTAAGAAAATTGATATGTCTGTCACAGTGATTTATCATGCTATGTCTCTTAGTATACTGTATTAGTATCACTCAGAAGAGTGATTTGTCTGTCACAGTAATTTATCATACTATGTCTCTTAGTATGCTGTATCAGTATCACTAAGAATAATGATATGTCTGTCACAGTGATTTATCATGCTATGTCTCTTAGTATACTGTATTAGTATCACTCAGAAGAGTGATTTGTCTGTCACAGTAATTTATCATATTATGTGTCTTAGTATACAGTATCAGTATCACTCAGAAGAGTGATTTGTCTGTCACAGTAATTTATCATACTATGTCTCTTAGTATGCTGTATCAGTATCACTAAGAATAATGATATGTCTGTCACAGTGATTTATCATGCTATGTCTCTTAGTATACTGTATTAGTATCACTCAGAAGAGTGATTTGTCTGTCACAGTAATTTATCATACTATGTGTCTTAGTATGCTGTATCAGTATCACTAAGAAGAGTGGTATGTCTATCACAGTGATTTATCATGCTATGTCTCTTAGTATACTGTATTCGTATCACTCAGAAGAGTGATTTGTCTGTCACAGTAATTTATCATACAATGTGTCTTAGTATGCTGTATCAGTATCACTAAGAAGAGTTATATGTCTATCACAGTGATTTATCATGCTATATCTCTTAGTATGCTGTATCAGTATCACTAAGAAGAGTGATATTTCTGTCACAGTGATTTATCATGCTATGTGTCTTAGTATGCTGTATCAGTATCACTAAGAAGATTGATATGTCTGTCACAGTGATTTATCATGCTATGTCTCTTAGTATACTGTATCAGTATCAGTAAGAAGAGTGATATGTCTGTCACAGTGATTTATCATGCTATGTCTCTTAGTATGCTGTATCAGTATCACTAAGAAGAGTGGTATGTCTATCACAGTGATTTATCATGCTATGTCTCTTAGTATACTGTATTAGTATCACTAAGAAGAGTGATTTGTCTGTCACAGTAATTTATCATGCTATGTCTCTTAGTATGCTGTATCAGTATCACTAAGAAGAGTTTTATGTCTATCACAGTGATTTATCATGCTATGTCTCTTAGTATACTGTATCAGTATCACTAAGAAGAGTTATATGTCTATCACAGTGATTTATCATGCTATGTCTCTTAGTATGCTGTATCAGTATCACTCAGAAGAGTGATTTGTCTGTCACGGTAATTTATCATGCTATGTATCTTAGTATGCTGTATCAGTATCACTAAGAAGATTGATATGTCTGTCACAGTGATTTATCATGTTATGTCTCTTAGTATACTGTATCAGTATCACTCAGAAGATTGATATGTCTATCACAGTGATTTATCATACTATGTGTCTTAGTATACTGTATCAGTATCACTCAGAAGATTGATATTTCTGTCACATTGATTTATCATGCTATGTCTTTGACTGTTCTATACAGTATCACTAAGAAGAGTGATATTTCTGTCGCAGTGATTTATCATGCTATGTCTCTTACAATACTTTATTAATATCACTCAGAATCTTGGAGTGATATTTCTGTCACATGTCATGTGCTATTTGTTCCTTCATGATATTTGTTCCTCAGAACTTTTGTTATGTAATAATTGTTCCTAAAGGAATTTGTTTTATGTAATATATTTTTTTTTTGTTATAATAAAAGTAGCCATGACAGGAATACAATATTACATAAAACAAAGTCCTTTAGGAACAATATTACATAACAAAAGTTCCGAAGAACAAATATTATGAACTAAGACACACACAAATGGTGTTTTCTCATAATATTCCCATAATATTATGAAAGGGTGATTCCCATAATAGTATGGTATGCTTATTCCCATAATATTATAATATGATTTTTAATATTTTTTAAAAGTTTTGATATGTATATAATATCAATAAATTAGAATGCAAAATTAGAGAAAAAATATAATATTGATAAGATATCAGAAAATATGATGCATTTTTAGATAAATTATTAAGAATACATATATATTCAATGTTTACATTTATGGTCGTAAGCGTGTATCACAATGCACAGGATTCGGAAGTTCTATCAATAATAAGGTATAGGGGCACCTCGAAGATCGCTGGGAAACTATAAAAAAACAATAGTTTCCCAGCGATCTTCGAGGTGCCCCTATACCTTATTATTGATAGAACTTCCGACTCCTGTGCACAATGGTACTTTAGTTATGATTCCTTTTCAAAATTAATGGGTGACTTTTGTAAAATCATTTACAATACGTGTATATGCTATATATAAATATATAATAACAACTCAAACAAGTGTGCTTACCTTTGCTGAAGGATCCATCATTTAAGAAATTAAAGATTTTATTATACTCCTCTGCCTCCATGTTCAAGCACTCGAACACACCTTCAACTAATTCAATTTCAAGGTAAAAAAAAACAATCATGTGATTATGAAAATCACAGTCAAGAAAGTGTTTAAACATATTCATAGGTGTGATTATTGATGTGTGACAAATGTATAATATAAATTCCTATAATAGAATTTCTTTTTTTATGTGAGAATAAATATTATAGACAGGTATAATCTATTATGTATTATTTATTCCCTAATACTAACATAACCATAATATTATTTCCTAAATGAACAAATATTATAGGAAACAAATATATGTTGACAATTTATCATGCTATGTCTCTTAGTATACTGTATCAGTATCACTCAGAAGAGTGATATGTCTGTCACAGGGATTTATTACTCTAAGTCTTTGAGTATACTGTAGATGCCCTTGGAATATTGATGATGAGGTAAGAAAATTGTTAAATTATATAAAATTAAAGAAACATCAGCTCTTTTCACAAAAATTCTTACAATGAATATTTATCGTAAGTGTAAATTTAAGATCATGAAGGGAAAAACTTACGACTAATCTTATGAATTTTTGTGAAAAGGGCTACAGATATGTATATTTTAACCTTTTTTTTTTAATTTCTTTTATTATTGCTTGTTAATCGGAGGGCCTCGGGGAAGATTACAGCTTTTATTTTTACTTCCTGCATTACCCTGTGTTATGCTATCCACTCTTAGAATAAAGAAATTGATTATTTATTTACATGTATATTCTAATACCTCAAGTTTTCTTTCAGATTGAGTGTCTATTAAAAGATTCCCGGAGAAGATGATAGCCACCATGATGAGTGAATAAGTTTCATTAAGATGAGTGGAAATTGTGATGATCCAACAAAAAGATCTGGTAAAGCTGGTGTGCGTACCAACCCTGCTAAAAACAAACCTGTAACTTCAACTTCCATCCATGGACGAAATACCTTTGGACAAAATATACCACATGATTCAGATAATTCATCTGATTTTGATGTTTGGGTTGCACCAGATATTTCAGGTAGATACAATTTAAGTTTCTATAACATCTGCATGGTCTTTTAGAGTGGAAATGAATCTCTGCAGGTTTTTTTTTATCGTTTGTGTATATATGTATTGACATTTGAGATCCAGTACAAGAGGAAAGGTTAGAATATCCTCGCCACATTTTTGTGCATGTCCCAAGTCAGGAACTGGATTTCCAATGACAGATGTCATTAGTTTTGTTTGTGCTCAGTGAGTTAAGATGAGAAGTAATTGTTCAGTTTGTTGATATTGGTGGAATTGGACCATCGCTTTCTTTTTATAGCAGAAATATTTTTGTTGTAATGCATATTTTATTTTCAACATCTTCAAACATTATACCATTATCCACAAAGTACATCTAAGCATACTGATCACAACAAGCCATCATTTAAATATTTATATTCTTTTGTCATACATATATGATTCCCTATTCCTTCTGACATGCCGTTGACAAATTTCTCCACATTTCACTTACATTGTTTGATTTTGCCGTGGGTAACATATAATATGTTTTCAAATCACTATTTCTATAATATTTTTACACTTTAACATTTTGTGGATTATTAAGAATATTTTGCTACTTTATTTCAAAAATTGGTATAAAGATGGCCACCATAGCAGGACAAAGTATTAACATAGGACCCTAATAGGACGATATACAAATTGCTAACATTGTATTGCAGTTGATCTGATATTTAAAAATAACCAAAAGGGCTCGATGTTGGGAAGAGTCAGATACATTATTTATTCAACTAACATGATCTACCTTCGTGACATCAAGAGGTGTCATGGCCGATTACAATACGACAGGAAATTCCAAATATTCATATTTCTAATTGGGTATATTAATGTTAATACAGGTGTTTTTTGTTTAATAATTAGTTATTTACGAATAAAAAGTTACAATGCATTGAATTATAAAAATTGTTCAACTGAGTGGAGTTTTCCTTTAAGTGCTTAAAATATAGATATATTATCGAAACATGGCGACGATTGACATGATTGGAATAAAATTTCATATTTGTTTTTGCTTTGTTTTTTTTATTTCAACAAAATAGCCGGCGGTCTTTCTCTAAATAAACGGAGAAAATCGCCGGCTACCGGATTCTATTGAAAGCCCTGGAATATTTTATTATAATTTACTCTTGAAACTAAAGAATTAACTTAAGTGAAATTTAAGGGCTCTACAAAGTGAACATGTTTCATGTTGATCAGAAAGCCTACAAACCAGTCAACACAGGACATAGTTAGGGAACGACCATTTAACTTGAAGGGGGGGTTATGGTTTTTTTTCTAAAAAACTATTCTGATTCCCAATGTTGCTGAAAAAAATATTCTGATTTTGGTGGAGGAAAAAAAAAATGTGATTCAGAGTTTTTGTCATATAACCTAATGTTAAATTCTGGAAAAAAAAAATATTCTAACTCTTGTGTTGTCTGAAAAAAAAATTCTGAACGAAACAAAAAACCATAACCCCCCCCCCCCCCCCCCCCCTTCAAGTTAAATGGTCGGTCCCTTAACATAGAACTGTTTATGGGCCTAAGCGTAATCATATCTTTTTTCAAAAATTTTATTTTAAATTTCAGATGTCAATCCTGAGCAAGTAGCTATTCACGGCTGGTAATCGGCACAAGCAGAACAGTTGGTTCTGCAAAGAAATTCGTGAGGATAACTTCCGGTTTTGGTGGAGGAGAGTTCAAGAAGACGCTTCGCAAGGTATGTACATGTCAAAAATTGAAATTTTCTTTTTTACTGCTCGAATATTGCAAAATCAGAGAATGCTATGCTGTGGCGAATGCTTTCATGATTAGAAACATGTATAGTTTATTCTTATATATGAAGTGTAACTCTCGCAAAATCAATCGTCCCACGAAAAACATGACGAAAATTGTGACACTCGTGCATTTCTAAGTTGTTCTTGACAAAGATGCAAGTTAAATGTTCAATATTTTTTCATCATGGGAGTCTACATGTAATCGGGGATAAATTCCGATTAGTCAGAAGTAAATTGAAATCTAGATAAATCTACAAACTGTCAATTTTCTCGTTTTCCTGCTTGAGGAGATCGGTTCTGATAGAGCACATTGCGAATGCATGAGGAGATTTTCAAGTTTTGGTAATTGTTTTCTGCAAAATTGATAAATTGACACTTTTAAACACAAAACTGATAAATACTCTAATCAAAATAAACTATTCTCTGTCCACTTTAAGGAGATGCCAGGATTCAAGGGAAAGAGGAAAAGGGGACTGACATTGACTCTTTACAAAAAAACATTTCGATATAGATTGCCTGTATCACCGCCAAGGAAACGAACAGCAACAAGTAGCTATATATAGCAGTATACCAAATTTAAAATCCCCATCAATCAGGACACCAAGTTTATTAAAAAAAAATCTCTTTCAATTTCAAAATCTTTATATTCTTTCAAACGGGTTTCCACATCTATTCGGCGCAACCTTTTTACTAAAGATGACGGAAACTTCACCGCAGATCTACACAAGTTATAATATTACATGATTTCAGCACATACATAGGTCTAACGTAAATAAACATTCACTTAGTGCTAGCTAGTCATGAATAAATTAAACACAGGATGTCAATTAAACTGTAGTCATATCCTTAAAATCGGTAAAGCGCTGTGCATCTTGTAACCACTACTAACAGAGATCTTTTTTATTTACAAGTGTGTACACATAACACACTACATAATAGAAAAACAAACCACAAATTAATATTATTCTCAACTGTCTGATATTTAATTTAGAGTGTATCATTTGTATTAGAAAATATAAAGATATGATTCATATTAAGATTAATTATTCTTGATTATAAAATTATCTTACAGTGCATTTTCAATTTTTTCCAATGTAAGGGAAGTTAATGTTGTGTATCCAATACACAATGGAAGCACAGGCGCTCGTGGCACGGACCACCCCCCATTTTTCTAACTTTCTGTTTACAAATTTATTTTCAATAAAATTTCTTTATTTCTTTATTATTTCATCACTTTTCCCTTATTTTAACTTGTTCGTGTCAATATTCATACAATCTTATGTTAACATCAAATTGTATGTGTATAGATACTAATAATATTATTAGTAAATAAATTTGTAAACAGAAAGATAGAAAAAGGGGGATGATCCGTGCCACGAGCGCCTGTGAATGGAAGTTGTCACAAACAACAAATGATCAATAATGACAAGTTAAATCATGGGAAACCGCAGTTACAATTATGAATTGATTCCTTAAATGAAATGTTTCTTTCTAGGTGGACAGCCCATGAACAATGAAATATTACTTTTATACTTTTAAAAACCAGACGGGCAGAAGGGTATCAGTTCGTGAATTTATTACCAGACAGACATGCAAAATTTGTGATTATACAGTGGATTACATGTGTCGTACCAAAACTAGCAAATCTCCTCATCAATGTGCTCTATCAGAACCGATCTCCTCAAGCAGGAAAACGAGAAAATTGACAGTTTGTAGATTTATCGAGACTTCAATTTACTTCTGACGAATCGGAATTTATCCCCGATTACATTTAGACTCCCATGATGAAAAAATATTGAAAATTTAACTTGCATCTTTGTCAAGAACAACTTAGAAATGCACGAGTGTCACAATTTTCGTCATGTTTTTCGTGGGACGATTGATTTTGCTAGAGTTACACTTCATATACAAGAATAAACTATACATGTTTCTAATCGTGAAAGCATTCGCCACAGCATATCATTCTCTGATTTTGCAATATTCGAGCAGTAAAAAAGAAAATTTCAATTTTTGACATGTACATACCTTGCGAAGCGTCTTCTTGAACTCTCCTCCACCAAAACCGGAAGTTATCGTCACGAATTTCTTTGCAGAACCAACTGTTCTGCTTGTGCCGATTACCAGCCGTGTATTCCTAAAGTCAAATCTGCTGGTATTTATAATTAACATTTTGTTGTTGAAAAAAAAAATATGCTAGTGTACAAGCACGTTAGATGTAATTCAGAAATAAATTTAGAAATATTGATTTTTGTAGAAATTGTTAGTTGGAACCTTACAAAAATGTTTCATGCTTTAACAATTTTAGTATTTCTTGTCAATATTATTCCCAATAAGGAAATAAAATCATACCTTTTCTATAGAAAGTATTTCTTAATAATAACTGGTTGAAGTCATTTTTGATGTTTTCATAGTAACCATAATTAGTGAGAAAGGATATGGATGTAAAGAACGTGAGAGACTATCTAACACTACACTTCTAAAGACATAAAGTGAAGTAAAGCAACCTTGCTTTGATTGCCGTTCTTTATTTCACAGTCACATTGGCATCTTAATACCCATTCTCTGTAAGGACTTAAATTGACAGGAAATGCAAAGTCTCAGAATCCAACCAATGTTATCTATTTTTTTAAAGTGTCATAAGAAATAATGGAAAATGTTGCAAAATATTTGTAACAAATGCCGGTTTCCATGGCAACCAGCTCAAATATTCCGAGTCTGAAAAATTGTAAAAAAAATCATATCCCTCTAAAAGAAAGTTCAGCTGTTAAAACTATTCTTAATCCAAACACCCACTCTTGTTAAAAACATTTTATATGCGAGCTTAAGCGAGCTCTTTATGGTATAAAATGTGTACTTAGGATTTTTTAACAATCATGGCTGAACATACTATCGAAGAAAAAAAAATTTGATGCTTTGTAAACACCGGTTTCCGTGTAACACACTAACACACTCAATTAATGAAGATCTTCTTAACATAAAGCGGAAAGGTGATCCTGAAGTCTCGTACCCTCTCTCGTACGTCCGATACCACTGAAACCCGGAACCCGTGTGTAATAAAAGTCATTTATTTTTTAATTTATTTAATCTCTTCTGACATACTGACAAGAATTTTTGTTTCTACGCGGAAGTTAAATTTTGAGATTTCGTAAGGAACGATAACTCCAATAAAGGAACGACAGCTCGATTGAATCAATCGTAACTACTCGGCCATTCTCGCTACCCTGCAAATAACCTCGTATGCATTAGGCGTATAAATCGCACTACTTTTCACATGTCAGTTACATGAAAGTTTGATAAAGTTATATTTTAAAAAAATTTCTATATTTCAATTAAAGTTTTAATTAGTTTTGCATGATTAGATTTTACTTAGTATGTCTTCCATATTGGATTTTCGTGGACTATATAATTAACTTAACTTCCGGCAAACAATTTAAGAAGAATTTCTACTATGTACGTACGAGGTTATTTGCAGGGTAGCGAGAATGGCCGAGTAGTTACGATTGCGATTGAATGAGACTAGATTCGGCCCTAAAAATAAGTCGTCCCCAATATATCTTGGCCCAAAAAATTTCGACACTTTTTGATGCACTGGATGAGCGTGAAATTGCAAGATAATTTTCAGATGCGCGAGCATTCATGGCCGTGCCGGTTTCATATTATAGTTTATAGGTAAAAAATGGTCAGAGTGTCAAATGTGTAACTTGTACCAAACATTGGCTATTGTCTGTCAAAATGTGATTATGACAAAGAAAGGGACAGGAATAACCTTTTTTTGAGTATAAAAAAAATGAGGTTGCCATGCTTATAATTTACTTATACTAAGTTGAATCAATAGTTCCAATAATATAGAATTGTATTCAATAAACAAAGTAATGGGGGCTTCTCTTATATGTGATTACTGAGAGTTGGAATTTCCCTATTGGAGCCCTTCTTATTCAGGTAAGGATTATCTCCCTTCCTTAACTCTCCTTTGTGGAATCAATTATAGTACATGTAAACAAATTGGCGGGCTAAACAACTGGCATGATTCTCCTAAACATCACATTTATTAATATTTGTTCACTTTAATTCTTTGTACAACATCTGAATAATTGAAAAAAAATAAAGATTTGAAGTTAACTACCTTTCTAAAACCAAGATATGGGTTCATATTCATAGGTTGGTAGACACTTTTTTTTTTTTTGAAAATGTTTATTTTATAAAAAAAAAATAACCCAACTGTTTTTATTACCTTTTCTTTTTATTAAATATTCAAAAACAACATACCAAAAGCATCATTTACATGTTAATATTTAGAAGTTGAAAAAATGGGGCATATTTTCAATATATTTTTTTTATGGGTCTTTAAATAGGGGTTATACTCATACGTTTTTCATGAAAAAAAAAACTAAAATGTAAAAAGAACAATATATTTTTTTTCACAATTTTCAATATTTTTTTATCTTCGAAATATAAATAGACAATCATGTGTAATTACCTCAATAATTATGATAATTTAAATGGGTGGTCATTACATTCTGTTTACATCTTTATGAAAAATGTACAAAAAAATGTATTCCTTATTTGAGTGGTCAATTTTCAAAACTGTGAATCAATAAAAAAAAAGTTACTATCGTTTCAAAACATACACTTATCGAAACATCCTTATATCCTTAGCTAACTGGACAATATATGTTTCCATACTAAAGTAACAAAAAAGGTTTTTTTGTTCTTAAATTTAATGCGAAAAAAATGGGGGGGGGGTAAATTAGTTTTACCACCCTCCACTTTTCAAAGTGTGTGTGTGTGTGGGGGGGGGGGGGGGGGTGATTGTCCCCAGCTCCTTTTACCATGAAGTGGCATTAGTGAAGTTCGAACTGCAGACTCATACTCATAAGGAGCATCTGAGTTCATGTTGGTCCGGAGGTTTAGTGATATTTGTGTTGCTCAATCTTCAGTTTTCTGTGTATTCGTAATTTGTTGTCACCAATAAATATTTGTCTTTTTGTTTTGTTATACCTGTATGTTTATATCATATATTGTTAATGAAGTAATATATTGACCCTTTAAGATTAATTACCAATAAATGTAACTCTCAATCTGTAGTGTAAATAATCAAAGATGCTAAAATCGGAAGCCTGAGTTGGAGTATGTAATGTTTCCACCGAATTATCTCCCTTTGATGTCAACACGCATTTATTTTTGTGAAATAAATTATGTCAACGGGGGAAAATGATAGAAATAACTTTTATTATATGTTAAAATAAGTTGAAATTTGCTAAAAGAAAATAAACATTGATTGAGCGTTTATGACCTAAATCATAGTTTTAAAATTAAATTTCCACTTCAAATTATGTTTTCATGAAGAAAATGCATCTCTAATTTTATTTAATGCCCATAAACGCTTGATTTAATCATCCCTACAAAATAATTTGCACATATTCGAAGCATTTGCACACGGGTCTCTTTATATTTCCCCTTAATACACGGTGGTAAGTCGTTAGGGACACTTTCCGGAGAAACGGCACATTTATGATAAAACAATGGACCTTTTCAGATAAAAACATGGCGTAGAGATGGATGACGATCGGGAAATCGAAAAGACGAACAGGTTTATATTAATTTTAATCTTTTTCACGGAATGAAAGGATTATCAAAGATTTTGTTTAGAATTACTTTTTTAAAATATTCAACATAATCAACTTTGTTTTCTGCATTAAAAATGACAGTCTTGGAGACTGACATTTTTTCCTTTTGTCCTAAAAAATACTAAAAAGCTCTTAGAATTGCAATTTAAATTGTACTTTTAATTGTACTAAATATATATTTGAAGTTTAACAAATGGTGCTCCTTGTCATCATTAGATTATCAAAATACTAGCACCCGAAAAAAAATTATAAGTAACGGCCACTTTATGATTGACGTTTTTATCGGCACCGGAATAATTTAAAAGGTCAGTTGGCTATATTGCATTTACCTTAACTGTTTGTTTATATAATAATAGTTTGTCCAAGAACTTTGGGAATATTTTTTCTCGGCTTCTACTGTGTAGAATGAATTTTTATTTGGTACATGTATGCATGTAGCTTTGACATAATTATAGGATAATTAATTGGAGAGTGTGAATATCGAAAATATAATCACGAGTACCGTAGAACGCAGTGATTTAGCGATTGCGCATGCGTTCTCGGCATTTGTGTTTATGTGTTATATTGATAGATCCCATCCAGTTTTGCTATGTATTTGATGTATATATCACAATAGTCATCAAATCATACACATTCAACTAAAAACTGCCATTTGTTGTGTAAATGTTGAGGAAAATGAACTAATGGCTAGCCTGTGCTATTTTTAGAAACATGTTACGGCTTTAAATTGGATAGATCCCACCCAGATTTGCTATGAATTTGGTTTATCTACCACAAGCGTCATCAAATCATAACAGTTCAACTAAAAATTGCCATATTTAATGAAAACAGACTATCATTAAATGTTGAGGAAAATCAGCCAATGGTTACCTGTGCTATTTTTAGAATAATGTTAAGGTGCTAAATTGGATAGATCCCATCCATGTTTGCTATGAATTTGGTTTATTCTATCACAAATACCATCAAATCATGACAATTCAACTAAAAATTTCCATTTTTTATGAAAAAAGACTATTATCAAATGTTGAGGAAAATCAGCCAATGGCTAGCCTGTGCTATTTTTAGAAACATGTTAAGGTGGTAAATTGGATAGATCCCATCCAAGTTTGCTATGAATTTGGTTTATCTATCACAAGCATCATCAAATCATAACAATTCAACTAAAAATTGCCATTTTTTATGACAAAAAACCTACTATCATTAAATGTTGAGGAAAATCAGCCAATGGATAGCCTGTGCTATTTTTAGAAACATGTTAAGGTGCTAAATTGGATAGATCCCATCCATGTTTGCTAGGAATTTGGTTTATTCTATCACAAATGCCATCAAATTATGACAATTCAACTAAAAATTACCATTTTTTATGAAAAAAAGACTATCATTAAATGTTGAGGAAAATCAGCCAATGGATAGCCTGTGCTATTTTTAGAAACATTTTATGAGGTTAAATTGGAAAGGTCCCACCCAAATTCGCTTTGTATTTTGTTTATTGGTAATAAAGGTAATTAAATCATGAATGTCATTTAGAATAAAATTATGGCAACATAATGTAAACTCAATTTGAAAAACGCAAAAAAGCAAAAATTTCCAATTTGCAAATTTTGGAAAATTTCCCATTGTTGGCCCAGATTTAGCAATGGAAAATGATATCGTGTAGCAAAATGTTTTTTGTAGAAAGAAAGCTTAACATATATTTAACCAACATGTATAGATAAAGTTCCTTCATTTACAACCAGTTTTATTTTTATAACTTGGAAAAACAGAATATTTTGCCCTGAAGAATGCCCTCTCCAGGACCAAGTTTTAGGGGGTATGGTTGCCATGGCCACGGATCGTAATTTTTGAAATTTTATTTTCTTAAGTTGTTAAACTTGGTCAGGTAAGTGATCTGACAACATAACACCAATATCTGAAGACATGCATTTCCAGCCCACTGTATAGCTATTGAAATCCTTACAGAGAATGTGTATTAAGTAATGAGTATAATTCATAAGCTGAAAGGAGTGTGAGACGACCCCTAGTCTGCAGTTGATCTATGCTATTTACCTTTGTAGATAAAAGCTACATCTGTAGATCTTTGTCGTTTTGATGTTATTTGGTGTCTAGAATTTTATTTCCCAGATGGTGGGGTTGTAATCAACCAGATAATAGAATATGGATGAAGTATTCTTACAAATACTGTCATCATTGTGCCTCACATCACATAACGAGATTACAACAAATGACGGAACTTTGAATTAATTCATGAATGTTCATTAAACATGAGTAAATTGTACTGTCGTAGCACCCGGTACGGTTGGTACGGTTCCGACCGTACCATTTTTTTTCTTTGTTAATGTCGTTGTAATAAATTTTAATGTCTGTTCAATAAAATGTTACAAATTTGTTACAGACGAGTTGCCTCTTAAGAAATCGGGATCCGATCTTTAGGTGTGAAACCTATAATTAATTTCTTTAAGGTTTTATACTAAATTTGTGTTTTTTCGAGCCTATCTGGCCATTTTATCTTAAGTTTAACCTTTCGAAGACCATACATTTTCTGAAGCGTCCATGATTCCTCTACGTTCTGTCAAAATATCAGGCCATGTTTAAAGTCTTGCAGTGAAATGCCAGGCTATGAAAAATACCTACTCTAAAAATAGCTCTGTCATCTCTCAGAAATTCCCTATTTATAGGTCATGCATCAAATCCTCCATATCCATATTAAAATACAACTAAATCAATCAAATTTGGGCTCAAAATAATCCTTATACATTTAACTTCAATTATCAATTTAATTATTCCATTCCATTCAGTATTTGTCACAATACAACAAAGTGAAAGGAACTTTTTTCTTTAAAAGGGACTACTTTTGTATATGTTCTTAGCTCTGATTGGTTGAATTACTGGTTTGACACCTTTATCGGCACCGGAATCGGTTTACTTATTTATTTCTATTAATTAATCTTGATCTGATATTGTTTTGGATGAAGCGTATATTGAATATTACATAACTAATTAAAGTCGTAATTTGATGGAGAAAATAAACGCTGACTCACTGGAGGTTGGAGATGGATAGCATGATGGACGCTATTAAAAGCTGTAATCATATAAAAATACAGCAACTTTTCGATATGAGCTTGTCACTTGTCAAACAATCAGTTCAGGAGAAAGCAAATAACAGGTCCGCTCTGCTGAACATAATTTCAAATATTAGATTTTTAGCAAGACATGGTCTTCCGCGTAGAGGGGCTGATCATGACAAAGACGCTATCTTTTATCAGTTATGCAACCTAAGATGTCAGGAAAGTACAGAATTTGAAGAGTGGCTTCAACGAAAGAAAGATAAATACATTTGTATACTTCTCCAGAGATACAGAATGACATTCTTTCAATTATGTCTGATCAGGTTATAAGAAGTACTGCAGATGAAATTCATCATTCCCATTCCTTTGCCTTACTTGCCGATGAAACCACTGACGTAAGTAATCGTCAACAACTTGTTGTTTGCATACGATGGATTGATGATGGTCTCCAAGCACATGAAGATTTTATTGGTCTATACAAAATAAATAATACTAAGGCTTCTACCATTGCAGAATCGATTAAAGATGTAGTAGTTGGATTGAATTTAAGTATTTCAAATTGCAGAGATCAGGCATACTATGGAGCTAGTGCAATGGCAGGGAGAAAATCCGGAGTGCAAACAAGAATTAAGGAAATTGAGCCAAAAGCCTCATCTAATCACTATCGTGGACATTTACTTAACCTAGCATGTGCTGACAATATCATACAGAATGAAGCACTTCGCAATGCACTAGACACTGCATATGAAATTACAAAACTTGTAAAGAAATCCCCACAACGTGACACGAAACTAGAACAGCCTTGTCGAGCTGCTGCTACAGATCTAGAGAGCTTTCGAGACGTTTCGTCCACACTCCGGGTCGGCCATAGCTAGTACGTTTCATTCACAAACCATTTCGGCCATAGTTGCCATGGTCGTTTCGGCCATAGTTTATATTTGACTGTTTGAAGAGGGGATTTCTCTAAATTAAATTGTTAGATTTGTCATAAGTATGGATGAAGAAACTGAGTGTCGTAGACTAAGCTTTTGTATGGATTCTTAGGGGAGTTATTTTTATAGTAATCATGGTAATATACATACGCATATCATATTGGCGTCGAGATGACCGACCATAAGTGTGCATTGCTTATTCTGTGACCATTTATATCTCAGGTTTTGGTAAGTGTGGATCCTTGGTTATAGTCTGTATTTTTGCATGGATTCTTCTGGAAAATATTGTGTATTGCTTCATCTGTGATCATTTATTTCACGATTTCAACATCTTTTGGTTATTGGTCTTCCAAATGTTACGATTTTATCTGCACTGATGAGACATAAACTGTCGAAATGGCCATATGCAGAATTTAAATTTCCTGCAATTTCGGTACTTTGTTATTTACATTGTTAATACACATAATATTTGGAGGTTTACATTAATTAAAAAACATTTCTTTTAAACAATATTGAAAGTTTGAAATCAAATAATGTTATAAATAGAATATTACGAATTATGATTAACAGGAATAGCTAAGTCAGTTTACACAATATCAAAATATTCATAAGTTCATATTCATATAAAAAGATAATGTATATACGGTAAAATTAAACATAACAACCTTTCAGAAATATTTACTTTTCCTTCACTAAGACACATTGAAAATGTAATATATAGTTTAATAGTGAAGCTTGTCTGTATTGTAAATAAGGGTAATAACAAAATTACCGAACTCCGAGCAATCTTACAAATGGAAAGTCAAAACTCATAATTATATAAACAGAAAAAATCAGCCAACAACCGGAAAACTGTGAACACCTTAATGACCCTGACTTGGTACAGGCATTTCTAAAGAAATGGTGGGTTGAATCAGATTTTAAAGCGCCAAACCTCCCGCTTTCATTACGGCTCAAAGTCTCCGGCTGTCACTATAACAGTATTTATAACAATACTTGAGCAAAACAGGTAAAACAGTTGTCAAACAGCACCAAACTCAGTGAAGTAAATGCCAAAGACACTTACGGCACACATTGATAGAAAAATATCTTTGACATTTTTGCTGACTACCTTATCTTTATACATTTTCACTATATGAAAATCCATCGTTTATAATCTTTTCTGCAGAGACAGAATATATGGTCTTGGTATCGAAATATAAACTTTTTAAGAGATCGAATAAGGCGAATCTTTTTATAGCCCTGGTCCAGTAGCCTGTTTCTCAGATGAAGATGATGTTTCAGGAAATCAGAATAATTGCTACTGGCCCTTGTATAACGAATCAATTGTGAGATGTAAACACCATATGCAGGAGAAGCTGGTATATTGCTGCACATATTTGGAAAATTTATGATTTTAAAATTTAAAATGATGCGGACAAAGCTGTATCTGTGGTCTCTTTAACTTCCAGCTCTGGAGGATATATCAATGGAAGAAATTCTGAATGATCTGTGGTTAGCTAGCATTTCATCTTTGTCGAACATGTTATTTATGCCTAATTCCTTGATTAGGCATTCGAAGTAATATGATTTACATGCAAACACGATATTGTTGGAAGCCTTGTCCACAAGAACGATAACATATCTGTCATGAAGAGAGGACAGACACTTAACAGCTTCCTGGTCTTTAAATACAGACTATAAACACAATTTTTGAGTTTGTGAATCCGACCTTGTACAAGAGACCTAATTGTTCTAACCCAGTCTGACAAGGACTCTAACTCAGGATCTTGGTCTACTTCTCTCTTTATCCACCTTCTGGCATAATCTTCAACAGCATCCATAATTATCTTGAAATTATGTTTCCAATTGATGTGTTGAGGTTCTTCGAAAATCCGAGTTCTTTTTCCAACTAGATGGACAGTAAAGGCAGACGCTTTATTAAGCATTATTGAAAATTACGAGACACTTATGGAGTTATGGTACTGGTCACTAACCACAGTAACCGATACAAATATGAAGGCTCGAATCCGTGGCGTACAAGCGCATATGCAGAAATTTGAATTTGTCTTTGGTTAATCGCTTGCTGAGCTTCTTCTTCGAAATGTTGACAACTTAAGTAGGACACTACAGTCAAAAGATTTTATCAGCAGCTGAGAGCAAATCGATTGCACATAAAACAGTCCCGACTCTTCAAGGGATGAGAAGTGATCAATATTTTGATTTGGTTTGGGAAAAGGTTGCCATGAAAGCAGAACAAAGGTCAGTTGAGACGCCACTACTTCCACGAAGAAGAAAAGTACCCATCACGATTTGAAACTGGGCAAGCACCTGCTGAATTCCACTCTACACCAAAGGATTACTACAGGCAACAATATTTTGAAGCGGAACAACTGCTTCTTAAGTGTGTCAGGGGTGAAGATTACCAAAGAGAAGTTAAGCTGGTTTCGGAATTCTATCGTGGGGACATTCACAAAGCCAATCTTCAATATCAGTTGAGACAGCTTGCCACAATATTTGAATGTGACGGAAAGAAAGAAGAAGCAGTTTTGAGTGATGTATTGCTGTACATGCGGGAAATGACTAATAGAGAACGACTCTTACTATCAGAGGTTGCAAAAGTGTTGAAGCTTGTTTTGGTGATGCCGGCAACCAATTCCACCAGTGAAAGGTCATTCAGCACTCTTCGAAGGATTAAAACATACCTACGTTCAACGATGAGGCAAGACAGATTGAATGACCTCATGATTTTACATGTTCACAAAGACAAGACTAATGAGATGAACTTGCAATCTGTTGCAAGAAACTTTTGTTTCAGGGAATATAGACAAAACATTTTTGGACAATTCAAATAAGTTTTGCCAGAGATATCATGTACCAGTGAAATCAAGGGTAACCACGGCTAAAGCGATATCCAAACCTCGAAAATCAAGGGACAAAGACGAAGCAAAGAAAACGGAGAAAGAAACAACAAACAACATACAAAAACTGAAAGAAAACACACAGAAAACTAAAATTAAAAGAGCAACTAGGACTCCACCAAAAACTGGGAGCATGGACCAGGTGCACCGGTAGGGTGCGCTTTATTCTTTTTATTTGGCTGAAAATGCACAAGAATTTATCTTTGTGCATATACCTAAAAAAAATTACGGGAGATAACCCCCTCCGACAAAATAAAATTGGCCGTACCACTTTTTTGTGAGGTGCTACGCCTATGAATTGTGTTTACCAATAACGCCAGATTTTGAATACCCCTTTGATATCTCCAAACTCTTCTAATTAACAGTGTCAGTGAAGTACATTTGTGACAATGTGAGCTATTGTCATTAAGTACATCTGTCATAGTTTTCTGTTCAGAAAAATTTGAAGATCTATACAAATGGGGTAACCAGTAGCTTAAATCAAAGAAAGACAAAACAAAATGTAATGGTTAAAAGAAAAAGGTCATAAAGACGGGTACTACTAAACTGAGAAACGAAAACGAAACGAAACGAAACGAAACGAAACGAAATACAACGAAACGAAACGAAAAATGAAGAAACAAAACGAAACGAAATGAAATATCACAAAACGAAACGAAATATGTCAAACAAAGCATAAAAGATCCAAAAACAATCAATGAAGGGGTAAAAAATCAACGAAATATTGAGTGGTTAGTTCGGCTATTTATAGATCTACACTTGGATGCTTTTCTGTTGCAAAATTCAAAAAGGTCAACAAAAGTCATGTATCAATACAGTAAATAGAGTAAATATATATTAAATTCTTTAAAATGTTAGCGTTGGCGGATCCAGAGGAGGGGGGTCTAGGGGTTGGAACCTCCTTTTTTCGGAAACTGAAAAATTACGTATATCAGTGTCGAAAATTAGATTGAAATCGGTTATTTTTTATTCTGTACCTCCTTTTTGAGTGGAACCTCCCTCCCTTTTAAAATCGTCTGGATCCGCGCTTGAGTAGATTGGTTGAAACGTATAGTCTTTTAGCAATCTATTAGACTATACATGTCAGTCTGCTTTGATATTGCAAAAGTAGCTTAATGATCAGTAGCTGTGAAAAAGTTAAAATGCTTTATCTAGACTTTATCAGATACATGGTTTCATATGTCTCTGACCTTATTATGGATTGACCTGAGCGTATCTTTTCTACGATATCACATCCGATTTACAATCGGGCTTCACGTGACCATCCGAAATATATTGGAACATAGATGGCGGAACAGGAAGACCAGGACAAGAGGGGACAATATCTTTCTCCAATTCTTGAGGGGAGGAAAAAATATATGGCTATGACCTTCCAGTAGTGAATTTTCCCATTCTTGGTAGTAATATACCCGTGTCATCGGCGTATGCTGTTTACATTCAAAGTTGATCCGCTACGCTAGAGTTTGTGTCCAATACAGTGACTTCCTAGAGAGAGGACAACTGCTATCAGAAAAGCTACTCAGGGATAAGTCAAACCTAGGTTAGAGTCATCACTCCGTAGATCTATTATATAAATCAACTGTGCACAACTCTTTTGTCAATTACTGTCTTCAGCCGATACCTCAATATTTGACTGCTCGTCTTTCATCTTTCTAATGAATATCCAAAGTGAAGGATGCCTTCTGTCCACTGATGAATTCCACTTCTGGTGGAGCCCTACAATCAAATATAAATATAACTTGACTTGGTTGACAAGCATGAAATAAACAGCTGCGCTATAGGAGCATGATACGCCTGTCCCTAGTGAATTTGCATCTACATTGTATATTTTGAAAATGTAAAGATCATAATTTTGATGTAAAGTTTGAAGTGAACTGTCTAAGGGGTTCTCAAGCTAGAGTGTGCCATGTGAAAAATCGCCTTTAATTTAACGAATGAAGTCCCATAACTCTGGAATGAAAAATCCATAGTTCACCAAAAATTACACAGACCGTAAGACCATCACAACAAAGAACTGTGTGAAGTTTGAATTAGATCGCACTAAGCGTTCTCAAGATACGATGCGATATGTTTACGACGGATGGACAGACAGACGGACGGATGGACGGACATTTGTATGCCATAATACGTCCCATCAAAATGTGACGGGCGTATAAAAACCGTTTCCCAAATGAAAATGGACCTGTTCCTTTGATGTTGTCCCTTCCTCATACTGGATTAGACATGGGCAACATGGCGGGTGTCCTGCAGGTAGCAGAGACTGCCAACTCTTCCGAAGCACCTGAGTCTACCCCCGATTTATTGGTGGGGTCCATGTTGCCCATATGTTTTTAGTTTTAAGTGTTGTTCTCCGGAGTTCGTCAGTTGTTTTCGATTTTCCATTCCTTCGATTATCCCTTTGGTATTTCTTGACTTAACATAAAATATGGTAGCAAAAATCCCGACACATTTATTTGAAAAATACTTTTGAATAATTGAATCTGATACCAAACACTGATAAAAGATATCCAGAAAGCTTCAAATAAAAATCAAATTCTCGAAGAAAAAAAAATTCTGCAATATAAGTACTATTATTTTCTTATTTTTAAGTTCGTGACAAATGAAAAGAAATTAGAGTTTTCAGTGTTTGTGGTTACATTTACACTGCAAATTTATATATATTATTAATTACAACAGAAAACATTGAATTTCACGGAACTAGTCGAAGGAATGCACACAACATAAGACATTATCGATGATAAATGTGATATAGTGACTGATGTTGTAATGTTGTAATGCTGTCTCACCTTCGGTTCTATTTGCTACAAAATAGCAGTTTCATAAGTCTAACACTAGGAAACCTTCATAAAAACATCGATTCCGGTGCCCTTTGCGTTCAATTGCGTATTTTATGAGACAAGAAGTATAAATCTTCAACATGATTATTAGTTCTAGTGTCAATGTCTCTATCATAAACATTCCATCTTTGGACTGTATACTGACCAAATGTGTAGTTGTTTTCTAGATAACGAATAAAGTCAAACAGAGCCGGGTATCTGTTTATAAGCCTTCTCGTGGATCTTGCAGTGGACATGAGACCGAAGTTTAGTCGTACCAGAGGGACTGGAAGATGGGCTAATGCCATGAACTTACGAATGCATTTCTTCAATCGCCTGTACCGACCGTACGGAGTAGATAAACCCAGACCGGAAACCCTTCTCCAAAGACTTTGACAAAAGTGGAAGTAACAGCTGCATATTTTGGTGTTTTGCAGTTCTGTTTCCACTGCGCTCTGTAATGCCTGCTCGAAATCACACACCGCTTTATCTGGTCAAAAATTGCGACCAGTAAATCTTCTAACCTGTGCTTTGACATGCTGGAGTAGCTGTCTGTACTGGCCAACAGTTTTGCCAGTCATAAGGCACATTACAAAGGGGAGAACACGTTCTTGAAAGAGACCATGGATTGTTACAAACTGTGTATATGGAGGAGGACAGGTTTTAAATGTTCCATCGGCATAAATAACATCGCACCTTTCCAAACGTTGCATAGTTCTTCTTGGTCGCAAATACAAGAATTCCCCAATTATTATCTTGGTGACTAAGGAACTTTTTGCCGTTCCAAGTTCTCTTCCATTCTCTCTCAAGTATTACATCATCGACATCGTCAGGAATGTCGGGCAGCAAAGTACTTCTGGTTCGATTTAGACTGGACCTAAGAGAATGGAACTCCGGAATGTCGGTCGGGTCGACATGTCGGACAGCCCTCTGCATAACATCATTGTATACCCTCTTGATTGGCTTAGTAGGGTCATTTTTAATCTCTTTCTTCATCTGATTCGATATTGTATTACTGTCGACAAGGTCCTTTTCTGTAGCATGGTTATGATCCTCTTCCTAAGCAAAAAAGAAACGATATACAAATATTGAGTGGAAGTTTAGATTGTTTTAACTTGGCATATTTAAGGTATACATCTGATCTTGGGACTTTTATTATCATGACCACGGTACTGAAATGTTAGTACATTTTTTGGTACATTGGTCTTTGTTTTTTCAGAAATTTACGTACTGTCTGCAACTTGTTTATATTACTCGTTCATTAAATACAGAATACAATGGGAAAGAGCGAGACAAATAGATGCGCTTAACAAAGGAAAGGTTTCTTTGCTTTTCATATATATTATCATAATGTACCTTTAATTTCTGTACATTAGTCTCCTCCTCATCCAAGTCAAAAATATTAGTTTGAAGAGGTGCTCTGCATGTTACTCGCCAACATCACCAATGAATTGTTGTAGAAATTACTTTGTTTTTATGAAACCTGTAATTGTTGTATACCAATACTGTACCAACCCGGTTTCCTGACATGGTGTAAGCCATATTTGACACGTCCGTTCAGAATAACGACGTACAAAGACTGCGGTATTCGTGGGAAACCGAAGACGCATGCTTTGCGTTTTGGTGGCTCAAAAAGGGAAACTCAGGTTCCCCCCAAATAAATAACACATTTATGGAATGATAAAGGAAAATTTACACCTACTGTTTATCCCCAAAAGACCCCATCTCTCTATCTAACCGATGAAATGGCGATTTCACAATACGGTTAACCCCGGATGCAGCAACGAAAGAGGGGTTAATCAAGGAATACTGGTTTGTTAACTTAGGGGTAGGAAAGGGACATATGTAAAATTAGAATATAAACACATATTTGAAGTTAAGTCCAAATGACTTTCCAAAATGCCTTCTGCAAACATGTATCTTAAAGTAGTGTTACTAGAAATTAAGGTATATAACAACAAAGTACCGAAATGGCAGGAAATAATTATTTTTTTCTCGTTTAACCCGTACGTTTTTTCCTACATGTAATATGCATAAAACATTTGTTAGATGATCTTTTATGATATTATATTATTTTTTGTTTCTGATGCGTGTATACCTAAGTACCAATCTTTGGAATTTCTACATTAACAGTAGACTGTTTATTCCTCTACAGTATACCACTTGGTTAAAATCTCTAAGGAGACCCCCCATCTGGTACGCGTATCTGGTAAAGGGTACTTGTATATGTCGAGCCATGGAACACGGTATTCTGGAATTACATAGATGTATAATTTGGTACTCGTATGCTTAAGTTGTTGCGGTAGTTGATTGGAGTTTTCAATATTCCATAATAATTGGTATATATTTGAGGTTACACTCCGTATTTTGCGACCATCAGTTGTACATTAAAAGGTCCGTTTAATGATTTTATGTATTCTCCTTTTAATGGAATGTACTTAGTCCCTCACAAACCTTAATTTCAGATGTGCTTTTAAGTTTTCTAATCCCTTTCTCAGAGAACGTCTCTTTTGTGTCGTACCAAAAGGGACTCTTTCAGTATCTCGTAAAGAGTAAATGACAAGTCTAAGACTATTCTGAAGTGTTTGTTAGGCAAAAAAATCCCAGTTGTAAATTGGATTAACAACGGGTCTTAAAAATAATATTTGACTAAATATCTTTTGAGTTTTAAGCTTAAGCATATTTGGTTAAGATCAGAGTTTTAATGGAGGGTTTACTTCATTGGAATGATTTCCATATATTTCAGAGACGACGCGTTTTTTTTTCTCGTTTTCTTAGACTTAGCACGCTTGGATCCATAATTACAAAACAGGGGTTTGGTGCAATTTTTAGCGTGTTTTCTACAAAATGTTTTAAGTTTTACCTATATTTGCCGATTATACATTTTTTTGGCTAGCAAAAGCCGGGCGTACAGCCTACAACCCACTTGTATAGGCCATTGCTTAGTCAGGATGTGAATATGAGTATATTGGAGAAGACGTTTCTAAGTTGTGAAACTTGTGTCCTATCCAATTGTTTCTTATTGAACAATAAAATATGTTTAAAGGATATGAGTATCTTGCTTCTCTTACTTAATTTGATAAAGGACTGAATATTAAATCAATTCAACACTGTTCGATACCTATCCTTTGGTCGAAAAACAAGACTAACGGACCTTCGGACTAATGAACCTTTGGACTAACGGACCTTCGGACTAATGAACCTTCGGAGTAATGGATCTTCGGACTATCGAGCGGTCACCATTCACGAATAAGGGTTATTTTGTCTTTCAGTGAGTGTCTTTCCGACAGTATGGAAAGATTGCTTGCCATGTGTCAATTAAAAGAAAATCCGACATGAAGATCCTAGAACAATGTAGTTGTAAAGAATCTGACTTACCGCCAGTTAAAATGCAGTACTTACTGAATTTTCATTTTAAAGAGTTAGAAACTGCATTATACGATGAGCTTTTCAAGTTGAAGTGGACTGTGACATGTGTTAAACGTGGTGACCAATGTCTTTCAATTGAGGTTAAAAAAAAATATACTGATGAGAATGTTTTGGAAGATGTCATTTTACTTTTCAGTGATGAAGTCAATAAAGTTAACTACTCTCACTCTATGCAGGCATCTAAACATCCAGAGTTACTGTTGAAGGAGTATATATTATATATATAGTGGTAATCTGGTTATTTACGTGGATGGCGAAAAGGTCTGTTTTGTTGGGATAGTAGAAAATCAGAGAAAAGTAACTGAGACGTTGAAGAAAAAACCAACCAGTACATATTCTAGTAGCACTGCTGCTTATAAAACGGATGTTCAACCTGTTAATCCTTTCAAATGTCAACTTCTTATATACCTTCAGTTCATACCTAGCCTGTAACATGAGGCTGTCGAAGAGTTTTCAAAAGTTTATATATAAAAGACTAACACCAAAATTACCTGTCACAAAACAGACATTTGGAGTGAGCAAAGAATTTGTAAAGTTTTACTTCCATTTTGAGTGATTATCAGAAATCAAAGATTGTCCACCATTTTAGCGGAATTGTTAATATTATTTTCAGAAACTACAGAAAGTGGACATAATTGTTCGTCAGCTTTGATTTTTCTCCATATATTTCATATAAAACCATGTTTAAAAATAAAATTATACACAAGCACAAAATATTTTTGATTTTGGAGTTTTCAAGTTTTTACGATTTAAGCAGCCTTGAATTCTTGGAATTCAAAAATATGATAATTACATGTACAATGTATGTACATGTAGTAGTTTATGACATCAAATTAAGATTTGTGGATTTTTAAAAATCTTCAATCACAAAATTATATGAAGATTATGAAGAAAAACTTCAAAATAATTCCCCTTATAAGCGTAAATTTCAGCAAAATTGGTTAAGAAATTATCTCTGTATAATTAAAGAAAAAAATTGTGATTTTATATGAAATATATTAGGAGATGACAAACAATTATTTCTGCTTACTGTAAAAGCCAGCAGGACTGGGTTGCACAAACCTCAACAATAAATCAAAGTTTCAATTAAACCTTAAGTTCAAATTAAATTCATGTAAATTTAAAGTATATTTTTAAGTGTCAATTAAGTTTTACTTGATGCTTACTATTAATTGAGGGTTGTGCAACCCAGTCCAGATTGAACAGTAACTTACTTTAATTTAATTTGATCATTGATAAACAGAACCATTTATAATAGTTTGAAAAATACACTGTTAAATGAGCCTCTATTAAGTTTGCTGAATACAGCGGATTTATTTCTTAATTTTCTTCTTGGAATAAATCAATAGTTTTGAGCATTTAAAATAAATGACTAGAAACCTCATTTCAAAATTAGGTTGGTTGGTTTATGGTGTTTAATGTCACTTTCAACAATATTTCAGTTATATCGTGGCGGTCAGTTTTATTGGTGGAGAAAACCCGGAGAAAACCACAGACCTGTCGCAAGTCACTGACAAACTTTATCACATGATATTTTATCGCCTGAGTGGGAATCGAACTCACAACATTAGTGGTGATAGATACTGATTGCATAGGTAGTTGTAAATCCAACTTCTATACGATCAGGACCACGACGCCTCCCTCAAAATGAGAGTATATAGAAATGCATGTTGTATAAATATATAGTCAAACCAGTGTATTAATTAATACTGTAAGGGTAGGCACTAAAAATTAGTCAGTAGTGTTAACAGAACATTTTTTGGCCATATCACTTTCAGCAATATTACCGCTATATCCTGACTAACAGACTTATTGAGGGAAGAAAGCTAGCACAGATATATCGAATTGACGTGTGAAACCCCTCGCTGTTCTTGTCTGGAAACTTTAACATTTGAGGTGGGTATTGAGGCATGTACCCACGTGAGTGTTGTTGGCTTTTGTCCAGAAGCCAACAATCTTGACCACTCTCCCATTCAAGTCCAGTAAAATAAGTAGAATGTCTCAAAATTGAATAAAGAATGCTAAATACTTTATAATCATTGATAGATAGCTTTAGCAGCAAGGCAGAGTGTCTACTACTTTATATAGTCAAACCAGTGTATTAATTAATGCTGTATTGTAAAGGTTAGGGTTATTGGTGTTCAGGACCAAAAAATGTATACCTGTGTTTCTTCTAACATTCTTAAGAAATAGAGTAGGTAGGCAGACAGACAAACATTTTTTCCTTTCAATTTTTACATAGGTTATACAGGACAAGGCAATGCTTGTCTAAAAATAGGAATCAAAACTTTAGGGTAGGCACTAAAAATTAGAGTCAGTAGTGTTAACAGAACATTTGTTGGCCATATCATCACTCAGCAATATTACGCGCTATATCCTGACTAACAGATTTATTGGGGGAAGAAAGCTAGCACAGATACATCGAATTGACGTGTGAAACCCCTCGTTGTTCTTGTCTGGAAACTTTAACATTTGAGGTGGGTATTGAGGCATGTACCCACGTGAGTGTTGTTGGCTTTTGTCCAGAAGCCAACAATCTTAACCACTCTCCCATTCAAGTCCAGTAAAGTAAGTAGAATGTCTCAAAATTGAATAAAGAATGCTAAATACTTTATGATCATTGATAGATAGCTTTAGCAGCAAGGCAGAGTGTCTACTACTTTAAATGCATATTTAAGTCATTGTGGTCTTTTTTTGTGCTCAATAATTTGAGGTTAGAGTTGATATCTTGCTATGTTGATGTTGATGGAATTGTTGACCATCACTGTTTAATTAAGATGTCTAATGTGAATCTTAAGTGTTTATCATTATAACTTTAATACTTTTTTCTTCACAGATGGAGCTAAGAAATATACCACTGTGTCAGCCTGGTCAGTTGCAGTTCAGCTAAAAATTTGTGTGAAGACAAAAGATGGAAGAGAGAATACTGCAAAAATACCAATTGAAAACAAGAACATCCCTGCATTACAGTTTTTGATCCAAGAAAGCTCAAGTTTGAAAGAAAAAATCTGTACATCTGTCGATCGTTCCTTTACTCTTGAATCTCCCAAAGTAAAGACAGACATACATTTAAAATTTTGTTTGAAAGCTGTGTCTAGTGAAGAGGGGATTTCAATGATAGAGACAACTATTAATACACTAACCAAATTAATGAATAGTATACACGTTGTAGATATTTCCCCAAATAAACAAGATTTCAACTCTTTACTTACTACAGTAGAACATGAAATATTACCAGAATTGTCCAAAGAAGTTCATATCTACAATCAAAATGATGAAAAGTTGATCATTGTTGGACATAAGCTACAGGTAGAAGAAGTCCATGCTAAGTTAATGGGAATGTTCCAGTCAAGAACCCAAATTCCTGATTTAGTTGAGCAGACGACAGTTAAACGTTATCAACTTGATGCTTTTGATATTCTTTTGTTTGAAAAGCTACGGGAGAAAGAGAGATTACAAGTGAATCAACCTGAAGTTAAGATGAAGGTAAATCAAAATGAATTAGAGATCAGTGGTCCACCAGAGTTAGTTTCTTCTTGTGTCAAAGAGATACAAAAATGGCAGTCCATGAAAACAAGTGTTGAAAAGCATTTAGAAAAACAATATTTGGATCTTTTATCTATTTCTGAAGCCAGAGCTCATGTGGAAGATTGTATCCATCAACAGGGTATTTGTTGTGTCTATACAGTACATATAAAGATAAACAAATTGAAAGTGTTTGCAAATTCCAAAAATGTAGCAAGTTTGGCTGTTGATATGATTTTAGAATGTATTCAGAGCAATGATTTTAAAACTCGTTTTGTTGCTCCTGACAGCAATGACCAGTATAAAGATAAGACAGGTGTTAAGGCAATGAAAGGAGAAAATGAAAAGCGTGTTCTGAAAGATATGAACAATGTAGAAGTTCAGAATTTTGGATCAAAATCTATGTCCACCAGAGGAGAGGCGTATTATGTATTAAAAAGAGATTTTGATTTTTTATTGAGGGACAAAACGCTTAGAAAACTATTTGAGGAAAAATGTTCTTATGCCTGCATTGAAGAAACTGATGGTAAATTGCACATTCTGATTAAAGGTGCACCAGCAGCTAGAGATGAACATCAAAAACTAGTTGAAGAGTTCTACAGTAACATTCCATCAAAAACAGAGTCCATTGATCTTGAGATTCTTAGCCTACTTTCAACAAAGCAAAGAGTTCAGGAGTTTGTAAACCAACAATTACAAAAAAGTAATCTACATTGCTGGTGGGAGTTAATGTCTGAAGAAAGATCTGGTAGGCTGCAAGTAAAGGGATGTAGTAAGGACATAGTCAAAAGAGGATCAAACGTGATAATTAGTTCAATTCAGATTAGGAGAATTAATGTCATGGTTACATCTGAAATACAAAAAAGAATCAAACAAGTTGAAGGTGATTTTTATGAAAGGGGGATAATTTATGGAAATGAACCAAGATCTGAAAGCTTAGATGTTGTAGCTTCTTCAGATGTTTTTGATGCATTTTACAAACAAGTTGATTTAGCTAGTATACCTTATTCATGTGATTTCATAGTTAGATGGGAGAATGTGGCATATTTGAAAGAGTACATGAGAAACGAAATAAAAGATTTAGAAACAAAGTTTGATGTGAACATTTCACTACATGATTATAAGCGAGTTGTTGTACAAGAGAAGTCGTTTAACAAGGAATATGTAGAAAAGTGTGTCCAGGAATTGAAGAACTTTTTTAGTGACCAACTTTCCACAGATTGCATCCTATTTCAAACACAAGAATCCACTTCAAAATTGAAAAGTATTGATGGGAAACGATATCTAAAACAGATAGAAAGTGATCATAGTTGTTTATTGTACAGTAAAATTGCTGAACCACAACAAGTTTGTACCTTAAGCCTTATAGACGCTGATTTCCATGTTGTCATTGTTCATGGTAGAACTTTAGATCTTCCTGTTGATGTTGTCGTGTGTCCAGTCACAGAGTGTCTTTTTCCATTTGGATATTCTGATGAAGTACTGAAAGGTATATATAGACATACAGTGAAACCTGTCTAAGCCAAACCTTCCTAAGGTGGGACCAGCTTTTGTGCTCGGAATAGACAGGACTTAGACTTACCCAAGATTTCCTGCATTTGGATTTGATATACAATGTATTAGGTTTATACAAGATTCTGTTTTATTCAGGGTTCGGTTTAGACAGGTTTCACTATATATGCAAAACATATTTAATATTAAATACATATGTATGTATGTTTCTATTATTTACAATAAAAGTAGTTAATTTAGTCCTATGATGAACATTAATGTATACTGAATGACAAAATAAAAAACAGCCAAAATTGAAAAGAACCAAATGAATGATAAGACAGGAGGGAATATAATACATGGTTGAAGCTGAGAACAACAAATAGAGGGTAACTGTTAACCAGATGGGCAATGCATTACTTTTGACCAACTGTGATAATGTCATTACTTTGCGTCCGTCATCGTCTTTGGTATCTTGGGTAGTACATTAACATCTTCTTTACTGAAACTACTTAGTTAAAATAGAAACAAATTTTGTAGTATTGTTCCTATAAGAACCTCGTCATAATTTGTGACTTTGGTGCAAATCCAATATTCAAAATGACAATCCAATATTCAAAATGACAATCCAATATTTAAAATGACAATCCAATATTCAAGATCACAATCCAATATCCAAAATCACAATCCAATACTCAAAATGGCAATCCTATATTCAAAATGACAATCCAAATATTCAAAATGACAATCCAATATTCAAAATGACAATCCAATATTCAAAATCACAATCCAATACTCAAAATCACAATCCAATATTCAAAATGACAATCCAATATTTAAAATGACAATCCAATTTTCAAAATGACAATCCCATATTCAAATTTACAATCCAATATTCAAAATGACATTCCAATATTTAAGATTACAATCCAATATTCAAAATGACAATCCAATATTGAAAATTACAATCCAATTTTCAAAATGACAATCCAATATTCAAAATTACAATCCAATATTCAAAATGACATTCCAATATTCAAAATGACAATCCAATACTCAAAATGACAATCCAATACTCAAAATTACAATCCAATATTCAAAATGACAATCCAATATTCACAATGACCGTTGTAGTAAATACAGTAACCAAGAAAATAACAAGCTATCAACATTCGCAACTTTTACAGAAACATAAATATTGTGAAAGTTTATATCCGTGAATGGTTCAGTTAAATGGTTTATTGGTTTATGGAGTTTAACGCCACTTTTAACAATATTTCAGTAATATCATGGCGGTCAGTTTTATTGGTGGAGGAAACTGGAGTTCCCAGAGAAAACCACTGACCTTACGTAAGTCACTGACAAACTTTATCACATAATGTTGTATCGTCTGAGTGGGATTAGGAACAAAATATCTGAAGTAAATAGAAATGATATACAGTCCAGCTTGTTATTTGGTTTTATTAGTGAGGCGTTGCTGTCACTGTTGACAGTATGATTTGATTTTATATACAAATGTTTTAATGACAAAAAAATGTTTTACTATTAAAATTTTGGTATCATTTAGTTTAAATCAAAGAAAAATTGGTCTTTTAGACAGGTGATCTCTTAAAAGAGGTTCAATTCATATGAAATTTTCTATGACAGGACAAGACAAAGGTGACCTTTTAATACAAGGGCAGGTTTGTCTATATTAAATTGCTTCTGATTTCTTTTTGGACAGAAAGTGAAAATTTGGCAAATATCGTAAGAAGTAATACAATGTCATTGTCTACTGAGAAGAAATGGAAAATAGGAGATGTGAAACCTTATGTGCCTGGATCCAGCTTTCCATGTCAGGCAATTTTGTTGAGTGTAATGTTTAATCAGCATTGGCCGGTAAATTTAGACGACATTCAGACAGCCATCATGAATGCCCTTGATTACTGTGAAAAGGGGAAGGTACAAAGTGTTGCCATTCCTGTTCAAGTACATGTAACCGAGGATGTCAAGTCACAGACTATGGCTGTCATTAGAGCATTAGAAAATACTTTCAGAAAATTCAGAAAATCTTCTCTACAGGAAATATATGTGTGTGTTGTTGATAAGGATGAATTGGATGATGTAGTTGAGTTGTTTACAAGTCACGTTGCCAAATCATTCGACAGATGGGACTGGAGACCAATAACTCCTCAAGATGAAAATTTCAGAAAAGGTTAGATTTTTTCCTATTTGAGTATTATGCATCAATGTTAATATGAACTAATACAGCATCCCTTGAAAACAAAATAGGCTAGTTAGCATTCTGATGTTGTGTTAATTTTTGGATTTTGCACCAATGTTGCCTGTGTCTCCATTATCCTTTCTTGATTGCACCATCGGTTTTCTCCAACGTTTATTCTGATGCAATTATAATGTAACACACATTTTCATTGGCTATCGAGGGCTGTCAAATCTGCAGTTGACATGCCTGAAGGAATGCTATATTCCTAATCCGAATGCACTTGTTTGTTAACAATATGGCTGACCCAGATATTTCCGACTATGAATTGGACGCTGACGACCTATTTAGGAGATAACTGTATTGTATTTGAACATTTCACGGCATCAATTGGAGATTTGATGGTCACAAATCGAGTTTACTGTCCATTCCAATGCAATATTCAACATAAAAATGTATTCTTGCATATCCCTGGGTCTAAAAATCACAAAAATGAAAATTACTGGAAATATTGTTGAACGACTTTGGCACATAAACAACGCGACGTCATATGAAGACTTCCAGTTTAAAATGTAAAGATCAGACGTTATTTGGCTACTTGTATGCTTCAATTTAGATAGAATTTAACTAAAATAAGTTTTCAAGGTACATGTATGCATATAAGTTATTTTTGTGTATTGTTGTACATATGACATGTAGGATTTCACGTTTTCAAGATGGCGGATCCTTAAACAACTACATTACTATTTTTTTAGCGGAAGGAATTTGAAAAGTGCATATATATTGTCATTTATTTGTATATTTTCAGACTAGTGTGTACACGTTGGGAGAATTTCATAAGAATAGGAGTAACAGTACTGTATTTGAAGAGTTGTCGGTGTCAATTATGGATTTGATGGTCGCAAATATCCGTTTTACTGGCTCTGTTTCGCGTCGCCAGTAAAACTGCATTTGCGACCGTCAAATCCACAATTGACACCTCCAACTCTTCAAATACAGTACTGTTATTCCTTAATTATACAGATGCTGAGAGTTATAAATCTGAATAAAATTCTGATTGAGTTTCAAAGAAAATATCTGTGAGAGTTTATAAACCTTGAAAAACTTCAAAAACAAGAAAATGATCAATATGTTAATCTGTCCAAATCTGAAATTGTTGACCGTTATGTTCTTTTTCCTGTTTTAGCATAATCTGACTTTCCGATATATAAGTCGGTAGTTTTCACTGACTTCCTAAAGTAGGATGTCATTTCTGACTTTTCCCAGTCTAAAAGGACATATTTAAATTTCTTTTGAATGATTGCTATCCCCAAGGTTAACTTAAGCCAGATGGCTTTATTAAGATTTTAAATTTTATTAAGGATTAACTAAGAGATAATCCCCCCTCCCCCCCCCCCTCCCCCTCCCACCCCCCCCCCCCCCCCCCCCCCCCCCTTGAATTAAATTTACAAAAAGTTTAAATCTATACATGGTTAAAATGGTAAATAAATCACTTGATGACATAAATTATTTTGAATCTATAATAAGTCCCCCTTTTATAAGCATATTGTTTCTGCAATGAAAAAGTGACCTTTCTTGTAAGGGGCAATATACGTTGTGCATCTGAAATCTGGCCTGTTAAGAGGGTAACATTATAAGAGGGGGATTACTGTTCTGGAAAATGTACCCCCAAAAAATTGGAATTTGTGTTTTATATTGAAAATTTATAAAAGTAGAATGATAGCACTTTGTTCCAATGTCTTAGATTTATTGTGTAAATTTAAATCTTTATTTTTAGCATATTGAATGAAATCCATAGAACCAAATATCTTGTTAGAATGATCAGTTTATTTCTAGAAAGTTGGCATTTGTTTAAGGAATAATACAAATAGCAAATCTATTGTGACATTGTCAATTTGTGCAGTCTATTATGATTTATTAAGTATTTTAAAATGTGACATATGATAAATTTAGTAAAAAACAGGATGTCATATAAGAATTGTTATTTAAGTTCAAGTGAGCAGTACCCAGTATTTTAGCTGTACGAAGGATTTGAACCATCATGTTACTCGAGAGTATAGAAACATAGACAGAAGGCATTTTCAAACATTTCATATGATTCAAATCAGGATTATATTGATCACTCAAAGTAACTGCAAATTTTATATGTATAAACCTGTATATAAAGAACACTCAAGGGAACCTGAAAATGTGCCCATTATGAGCAGTTGCTATTTATAAACAGGTCAAAATTATATGAACTATTAATGAGAAAAATGAGGCTGCCTTTATAGACAGTGATTTGTTGTATAGAGGTATCCTTTATAGACAGTGATTTTTTTATATAGAGCAGCCTTTATAGACAGTGACTTGTGTTATAGAGTTGCCCTTTATAGACTGATTTGTTATGTAGAGGTACCCCTTATAGACAGTGAATTGCTATATAGAGGTGCCCTTTATAGACAGTGATATGTTATATAGAGGTGCCTTTATAGACAGTGATTTTTTATATAGAGGTGCCTTTAAAGACTGATTTGTTATATAGAGGTGCCTTTATAGACAGTGATTTGTTATATAGAGGTACCTTTATAGACAGTGATTTGTTATATAGAGGTGCCTTTATAGACAGTGATATGTTATATAGAGCTGCCTTTATAGACAGTGATATGCTATATAGAGGGTGCCCTTTAAAGACAGTGATTTGTTATATAGAGGTGCCTTTATAGACAGTGATTTGTTATATAGAGGTGCCTTTATTGACAGTGATTTGTTATATAGAGGTGCCCTTTAAAGACAGTGATTTGTTATATAGTGGTGCCTTTATAGACAGTGATTTGTTATATAGAGGTGCCTTTATAGACAGTGATTTGTTATATAGAGGTGCCCTTTATAGACAGTGATTTGTTATATAGAGGTGCCTTTATAGACAGTGATTTGTTATATAAAGGTGCCCTTTAAAGACAGTGATTTGTTATATAGTGGTGCCTTTATAGACAGTGATATGTTACACAGAGGGTGCCCTTTAAAGACCGTGATTTGTTATATAGAGGTGCCTTTATATACTGATTTGCTATATAGAGGTGCCCTTTAAAGACATTGATTTGTTATATAGAGGTGCCTTTATAGACAGTGATTTGTTATATGGAGGTGCCTTTATAGACAGTGATTTGATATATAGATGTGCCTTTAAAGAGAGTAATATGTTATATAGAGGTGCCCTTTATAGACAGTGATTTGTTATAAAGAGGTGCCCTTTATAGACAGTGATATGTTATATAGAAGGTGCCCTTTATTGACAGTGATTTGTTATATAGAGGTGCCCTTTATTGACAGTGATATGTTATATAGAGGGTGTCCTTTATTGACAATGATTTGTTATATAGAGGTGCCCTTTATTGACAGTGATTTGTTATATAGAGGTGCCCTTTATTGACAGTGATTTGTTATATAGAGGTGCCCTTTATTGACAGTGATTTGTTATATAGAGGTGCCCTTTATTGACAGTTATTTATTATATAGAGGTGCCCTTTATAGATAGTGATTTGTTATATAGAGGTGCCCTTTATAGACAGTGGTTTGTTATATAGATGTGCCCTTTATTGACAGTGATATGTTATATAGAGGTGCCCTTTATAGATAGTGATTTGTTATATAGAGGTGCCCTTTATTGACAGTGATTTGTTATATAAAGGCCTTTATTGACAGTGGTTTGTTATATAGATGTGCCCTTTATTGACAGTGATATGTTATATAGAGGGTGCCCTTTATTGACAGTGATTTGTTATATAGAGGTGCCTTTTATTGACAGTGATTTGTTATATAGAGGTGCCCTTTATAGATAGTGATTTGTTATATAGAGTTGCCCTTTATAGACAGTGATATGTTATATAGAGGGTGCCCTTTATTGACAGTGATTTGTTATATAGAGGTGCCCTTTATTGACAGTGATTTGTTATATAAAGGCCTTTATTGACAGTGGTTTGTTATATAGATGTGCCCTTTATTGACAGTGATATGTTATATAGAGGGTGCCCTTTATTGACAGTGATTTGTTATATAGAGGTGCCTTTTATTGACAGTGATTTGTTATATAGAGGTGCCCTTTATAGACAGTGATTTGTTATATAGAGTTGCCCTTTATAGACAGTGATATGTTATATAGAGGGTGCCCTTTATTGACAGTGATTTGTTATATAGAGGTGCCCTTTAAGGCATGTTTGACTGTATTTGTTTGTATTCAATTTTTTGACAAAAGTGCAATGTGACTAAAATAAACTTTCTTCTACATTTGTAATGTGATAGTATTTGACTGTACTATATATATATTTTTCTTGTAGGAATTTCATCAATAAAGTCCCATCTTGTGATAGGATCATTAATCGATCAGAAGGTTAGTTATTTATTTTCACAATTGAAGAGATATTTATTCTCTGCAGTATATTATTTTAAGCTCATCTGAGCAAAGGCCAAGTGAACGTTTAATATCACTTTACGTGTGACATCAATAGTCCATCGTCGTTAAATTTTTTAACATTTTAATCTCCTGCAAAATTGTTCCACCGAAAGCAAACAAACTTGACAGAGATGGTCCATGGTAAGAGGAGATTCAGATTTATACAAAGGAAGTTGATTCTCCATAGGGCTATTAGGGGGTTTTAAATGGAGAAATTAATTTGTTATGCCCCTCCCCCATGTCCATAACTTTGATTGTCTTCTCAAAAACAAGAAATAGGAATGCTGCATTTTTTTCAGTGCAGCAACATCTAGTTTTGCATATTTAGAATTGTACAAACCAAGGTCTCATCTCTGTGCAAAGGGGCCTGAGTGCTCAAGGTCCAAAGTAGAACTGTCTGAAATGGGGAAAATTAAATTAGATTTTTTTAAGAACCAGTGTTGGGAATGCAAGTATATAAAACATGACTTGGTTGACGATTATGGAATATCTGTGTCACAAATGACCACGGATATATGTTCCACTTGTCGTAAACACTTCACGGTCCTTTCCTTATTCACAACTTATTACCGGGTTTGTAACTAGATTAACATGACGGGTGCCACTAGCAGGAAATGCCTACCCTTCCGGAGCACCTGATTTCACCCCCAGTTTTCAGTGGGGTTCGTGTTACTCGATTTTTAATTTTATATGTATGTTTTGTAAATTGTTGTTTGTCCTTTTGTGCTTTTTCTTTTGGCCATTGTGTTTTCTGTTCTTCTTCGATATATGGATTATGATTGCCCCTTTGGTATCTTCAAACTCTTCTTATCATTTTGATAAACAGATTCAAGTTTGCACAAATGAAGACCTCATAATCTATGGGGTCCGAGTGAGTTTAATTGAATCCAAAGTTAAGCATAGGCTACAAAGAAAAGAATTAACTTTTAAAAAATAACTTATCTTAGGAAACAAATGCAAAAGTATATGAAGGCTGAGATACTATTGTTGAAAGTTGTGTTTAACAGCATAACCTTCTCTACAAGTTGAGTTATATTTGTTATTTGATCTCTTTGTAACTTTTTTGTCTGAAAATAACAAGATTGAGTAATTTTGCTCCTATCAAAATCATCAATGATAGTTAATAACTAGATTACATTTTTTAGTATATTTGATGTCCCTTTGCACTTCTTTCATTTATCGATTTTATTTTGTATATTGTTTGCATTCCTTTCATTTGCGTATTTTAGGTTGACATCATTGTAAATACAACTGGGACAACAATGAATTTGAATGAGGGAGTGGTTTCAAAATCCATTTTAAAAAAGGCAGGTCAGGAAATACAGACAGCTTGTAAAAAGAAAGCCCCAATAACTGTTGGGTCAGTGGTTGTCACTCCTTCAGGAAATCTACAACAATTGACTGGTTGCCGGTATATTTGTCATGGTGTTTTACCTGAATGGTATCACAGAACTGGATTATCGTTAAAGGTATCATGGTTATATCAATACAAGACACAATAATATCTGGATCTGGTTGTTCAAAACAGTTGCTAAAGTTATCCACCGGGTAAATCGTCTATCCAGTGGACAACTTGTTGTTCACTGGATAAATTGGTTGTTCAAAAGTTGTCCATTGACCAAATACGTTTCTATCTTGTTTTAGCAACAAATCAAATATGGCCGCCCATTTTAGACATTTGATTTCTGATGTCCAACAGACATATAACCATGCATTTGTCAGAAATTTCAAGAGAACCATACACAGAATCAGAATTGCAAGCAAGTTCTGAAAAAAAAAATGAAAAAAAAATAGCATTGATAAACATACTGTGTAATATTGTGAAATAAAGAAAGTTTTAGTTTACTAAGGGTTAAATTTAAATTACGTTTGTTTGCCATTCATGGACCAACCCGATTAAAAGGGCCCGACTGAAAAGATTTTATTGCCTTTTAAAAAAATAATATTTTTTATTCATAAAAGTTCCGAAAGTTTGGGGCTGCGGATTATGTTTTAGGCATATCCGTATGAAATTTACTTTATCCCGAAAACGCTTGAAATTTGAGGTTTTAAATACTCATACTTTTCAAACGCTCAAGATTAATTAGCATCGTGTTATGGGTTTTCGTACTATTATTGATTTTCCGATATATTTTCATTCATATGACGATTGGAATTTTCAAAGAATGGCTAGTTAAATATTTCTTTGTACATAAGATTGTTTTAAAAGCCATTCTTGTATTTTAATATATTCTCGATTATCTGGCAATTTTTGCTGTCAGTAAAATGGTGTCATATGTTTTCGTATGGAGTAAAAACAGGGTCGATATACGGGATGGAAACGAATATAAAATCCGGAACTGGCTAGTTTTAAAATTTCATGGTTCTGGCCATCTACAAATCATACTACATCTAAATAAAATAACAGAATGTTTGAAAATGACCACTTTCAAAATTGTGTTTACTTTTGATGTTTTTTTTAGTGCTGAAACCACATGCACTGCAAGATGACATGTATTTTATATAAGAAACAGGCACATTTCAGTCAGCTCTTTTGTTTACAAGTACGATCAGTGACCCCATGACAGTCACATGACAGGAAGAGCAGGTGTCTGAGAGGCAGATGACATAGTTCAATTTTATATAGCCCTTCTGGATTTTTTTCCAGCTACTTTATAAATGAAGTAATTTTTTAGCATTACAAAAAGTATGGTTCAGTAGGTGGGTTCACTATTTTTGGTACTTACGTCTTTAAAAGCAACCTTGAACATTTTTGACAGATGTCACGTTGGAGTCCTGTTTACGTTCCAGAAATAGAAACCGGAAGACACGTCAAGAATAACGTGTGCACTGTGGAAATCAAAATAAAATGAATGATACGAAAACATATGACATACGAAAACACATACCGTGACGATAATAAGAAAACTGGGGGACAAGAAGCTTTAAGGCTACATTTTCTTGATCCGTCTGACTTAAATCCAAATCAGGGCTCAAGTTTGAGGGCGAAGAAGTCGCCTTGTGTAGGTTGACTTTGCTTTCTCATGGGTCAAAAGCGAAGTTCAAGTCATCCTATGTCGCCCTCGTATTTTACGTGTCGTTTATGAAAATGTCAATATCGTGTTTAGGTGAAAGCTATCATATTTTGAAAGTGATTTTCTTGAAAAGTAATCCATTTAGTTAAATAACAATTAATAATGGCTACATCGGAAAGGTCATGTAATCAGGCACAGTGATATGAGAAATGTTGTCTTGACCGAAGCTACTTTTAACCAAACGAACTTTTGACTTATTTTTAGCTCACCTGACCCATAACGTCATGTGAGCTATTCCCATCACTTGGCGTCTGTCGTCGTCGTCCGTCGTATGTCGTAAACCTTTTCAAAAATCTTCTGCTCTGAAAGTACTAGACCAATGGAAACCAAACTTGGTCTGAATCATTACTAGGGTGTCTAGTTTCAAAATTGTGTCCGGTGATGCCGTGCACCAACCAACATGGCCGCTGTTACTAAAAATAGAACATATGGTAAAATTGCAGGTTTTTGGTAATAACTCAAAAACCGTTAGTAATATCAAAAATCTGACATGGGGTAAAAATGATCAGCACATCAAGGTCTACCTACCCTGCAATTTTGAAGTAAATCTGAATACCCATCTTGGAGTTATTGCCCTTTTTTCATCAAATTTGTAAAATTTTAATACTTTTCGTCTTATATTTCAAAAACTATAAGAGATAAAGGTTAACTTTAAATTGCAAAAATGTGCGGCATATCAAGATCTACCTACCCTGCAATTTTGAAGTAAATCCCATTACTCATTTTGGAGTTATTTCCCTTTTTTCATCAAATTTTCAAAATTTTAATACTTTTCGTCCTTTATTTCAAAAACTATAAGAGACAGATGGTAAGTTGAAACTGCAAACATGCTCAGCATGTCAAGATCTACCTACCCTGCAATTTTGAAGTAAATTTGATTACCCATCTTGGAGTTATTGCCCTTTTTTCATCAATTTATTTTTTCATTTTAATACTTTTCGTCTTATATTTCAAAAACTATTTAGAGATAGATGTTAAGTTTATTGCAAAAATGTGCAGCATATCAAGATCTACCTACCCTGCAATTTTGAAGTAAATCCCATTACCCATTTTGACTGATTATGCAAATTAGAAAAAAGGGGGGATGAAATTAAAAAAAAATCTTCTCCTCTGAAACCACTGAGCCAATCTTAACCAAACTTTGCTGAAATGATCCTTAGGTGGTCCCCTTTCAAAATTGTGTCCGTTACCGCCGTCCTGTATCCAAGATGGCCGCCATTACTAAAAATAGAAATTTCTTCAAATGGCCAAAACTGCTCTATTTTAAGCCAGAAAGTGCCCAAATTTGAACTGTATAAGCATAATGATGAACTTTTTAACATATATTACAGGATTTTTTATGAACTTTGAACTTTTACCGATTTTGACCGATTATGAAATTAAAAAAAAAGGGGGGATGAAATTAAAAAAAAATCTTCTCCTCTGAAACTACTGAGCCAATCTCAACCAAACTTTGCTGAAATGATCGTTAGGTGGTCCCCTTTCAAAATTGTGTCCGTTACCGCCGTCCTGTATCCAAGATGGCCGCCATTACTAAAAATAGAAATTTCTTCAAATGGCCAAAACTGCTCTATTTTAAGCCAGAAAGTGCCCAAATTTGAACTGTATAAGCATAATGATGAACTTTTTAACATATATTACAGGATTTTTTATGAACTTTGAACTTTTACCGATTTTGACCGATTATGAAATTAAAAAAAAAGGGGGAATGAAATTAAAAAAAAATCTTCTCCTCTGAAACTACTGAGCCAATCTCAACCAAACTTTGCTGAAATGATCGTTAGGTGGTCCCCTTTCAAAATTGTGTCCGTCAGCGCCGTCTTGTATCCAAGATGGCCGCCATTACTAAAAATAGAAATTTCTTCAAATGGCCAAAACTGCTCTATTTTAAGCCAGAAAGTGCCCAAATTTGAACTGTATAAGCATAATGATGAGCTTTTTAACATATATTACGGGATTTTTTATGAACTTTTAACTTTTACCGACTTTGACCGATTATGCAAATTAGAAAAAAGGGGGGATGAAATTAAAAAAATCTTCTTCTCTGAAACTACTGAGCCAATCTCAACCAAACTTTGCTGAAATGATCCTTAGGTGGTCCCCTTTCAAAATTGTGTCCATCAGCGCCGTCCTGTATCCAAGATGGCCACCATTACTAAAAATAGAAATTTCTTCAAATGGCCGAAACTGCTCTATTTTAAGCCAGAAAGTGCCCAAATTTGAACTGTATAAGCATAATGATGAGCTTTTTAACATATATTACGGGATTTTTTATGAACTTTGAACTTTTACCGATTTTGACCGATTATGCAAATTAGAAAAAAGGGGGGATGAAATTAAAAAAAATCTTCTCCTCTGAAACTACAGAGCCAATCTCAACCAAAATTTGCTGAAATGATTCTTGGGTGGTCCTCTTCCAAATTTGTGTCTGGCATTTCATAACACCGACCAAGATGGCCGCCACAGCCGAACTTAATTTAACATAGGACCCTATGGGAAATTCCCATAAAAATGTTTTTGTCTGAAACCATTTGCTCAATAAGAACAAAATTTTGATGAAATAGTCATTGGATGGTTCTCTTCCAAAAATGTGTCTGGCGGTTCGACCCTTCGATCAATTTTTTTTTTACCTTCAATTTTGAAGTAAATCTGATTACCCATCTTGGAGTTCTTGCCCTTTTTTCATCAAATTTATAAAAATGACGAAGGCTACATTTGTTTTTTTTTTTTACCGAAGTTATCAAGTTTTATTGACTGATGTTGTTATTATACCCAGGTGAGCTATACAGGCTCCTGGGAGCCTCTAGTTTCTCATATCTGTGGCATAAAATCTTAGTTCTCATATTTAATATGTTCATACAATAATGTATATATATGCAAAGGTTGGCCATTCAATATTAGTTGAAATACAAAGGGACGTTTCAAATTTTAATCGATCCGCATCCATGTCCGATTGGTGTTTATACTTGCCACCAGGTTAAAATTACGATCTATTTATAGAACCCGGGATAGAACTGTTTACATGCAGACAGGTGTGAACGTTAATGCATCTGCAATTAAGAAATAAACTTTGAACTACAGTAGTTTTATTCCATTGTTGCAATCTGATTTGATCAGTCTTCATGCTTAACTTTTTACCTTACAAGGCCCACCGTGCCTGTAAGTTCAAATATTTCAGGCCCATCATCAATTCTACAGGCCCGAATTTGAAAACTGCATTAATGACCATTAGTTCAAACCACCAAAACTCAAAACATGATGATGTACCAAATATTATGTGGACATGCTTATGTCAATTATGCATTAGGGAAGACCAGAATGCAAGTAAAAAAACAAAGATACTTTTATTTTGGATCCATGTTTATATTAATCTCTTGAAAATTATAAAATCATATTGTCGATAGCATCCTCAGTATATTCCATATCATCATCACTGTCCACCTCATCCTCCTCATCATTATCATCATCACAACCAATATTGTTATAAGACTATTGTAGCAAAAACTTATGGTGTCATCATTGCGTGTGAAATATAATTTGGTGATAATTTTTAATATATACCCCCCCTTTTTTTTAAATATCACTATGCTTTGAATTAATACCACACAACATGTAAAATGTCATATTTGTGTAGCCTTCAGCAGAAGAAATATGTCAATGCCAATTTGCTCAATAGTCCAACTATATATAGATAGCTATGGAATGCAAATATAGCACAAACGTATATTGACACACAGGGACTCGAATAACTATTTCTGACAAATATGCACTCTCGGGCAATGGTAATCTCGTAGAAAAAAACAAAAGGGAAACAGAGTTGCATACCACCTTTTTTTCAAAATCATAATTTCGTCTGGTCTTTGCCCAGAAATATCGGTCATCGGCCATCAAAATGTCAGGAATTGAATAATTTTTACATATTTACATACCTTTGCTACTGATTTTTACTTTTTATGCTATTTTCAAACATTTCTTGACCTGATTTGACCAAACGGGCGAGATCCCTGACCGGAAGTCAACATGACAGTCGGAAGATATCGGAACTTTTCCATATCATCATAAGGTGAGTCACGGTGTGTACCAAATGGCAGTTCCGCACAGAATATAATTTTGGTGGGAAATTACAAATGCCAAATATATATGCAGAGGTATTGACGTTGACACAGGTCTGTCAGCATATAAACACTTCTATAAATAGATTGCAATTTTAAATAAAAATACCGCTCGGATTTGGAATTGGATCAATAAATATCTCACTTCAACGAATTTTGAATGACCAACCTTCGCAAATATGAACATATTATTTATGAGAACTCAGATTTTATGTCACAGGATTAAGAAAAAATAAATCAAAAGTTTGTTTGGTTAAAAGTAGCTTCGATCAACATTTCCCGTAACACAGTGCCTGATTGCTCTCCCCCCCCCCCCCCTTCTCGTGCTGCCATTTTTAATTGATATTGAGCGAAATTAAAGTTTTTATAAACCGAAATGGATTGCTTTTCAAGAAAGTCACTTTCAAAATACTTAATGAATACCATAGATTTCAATAAACACGATGTCGACATTTTCATATATGGCACGTGGCAAAAATACGTGGGCAACATAGGGTGACTCTTCAAAATTACAAGGCTACTTGAACTTCGCTTTTGACCAATGAGAAATCGAAGTCAACCTTCACAAAGCAACTTCTTCGTCCTCTCACGTGAGCCCTGCTTCTCGTCCTTTTTTAAAACCTATATGATGGTAAAACTATCAACCAATCAAATTGCAAAAAACAGGCACACCTAAATCTATTTCGAACATCGGAAA